>JAQSUU010000775.1:6250000-7500000 GCA_038087645.1 Saccharum hybrid cultivar R570 | reverse complement strand
CCACTTGAGCCTCATCACCTTGGAGTACCACCGGGTGCGTCCAAAATGATTTTTGAGCCTATGGTACGTTCAGCGCAAACCGTGCACCTATCTTGCGGCAAGATTAGCACCATCTCAAAAATGGACCAAAAACGAGCTTCCACTTGAGCCTCATCAGCTAGGAGTTCCATTGGGATGTCCAAAACGATTTTCGAGCCTATGGTATGTTTGGCACAAACCGTGCACCTATCTTGCATCAAGTTTAGCACCATCTCCAATCGAACTGTAACGAGCTTCCCCTTGACCATCGTCACCTAGGAGTACCATTGGGTGCGTCCAAAATGATTTATGAGCCTATGGTATGTGTGGAGTAGACCAAGCAATTATCTTGCACCAACACTAAACGTGTCTCCAAATGGACTTAAACGAGATTCCACATTAACCCCGACACCTAGGAGTTCCATTGGGTGCGTCCAAAACGATTTTGTAGCCTATGGTACGTTCAGCGCAATCCATGCACCTATCTTGCGGCAAGATTAGCACCATCTCTAAACGGACGAAAACGACCTTCCACTTGAGCCTTGTCACCTAGGAGTACCATCGGGTGCGTCCAAAATGATTTCTGAGCCTGTGGTATATGTGGCGCAGACAGTGTAATTATCTTGCACCAACACTAAACGTGTCTCCAAATGGACTTAGACGAGATTCCACATGACCCCCAACACCTAGGAGTTCTACTGGGTGCATCCAAAATGATTTCCTAGCCTATGGTACATTTAGCGCAAACCGTGCACCTATCTTACGGCAAGATTAGCACCATCTCTAAACGGAACAAAACGAGCTTCCACTTGAGCCTCGTATCCTCGGAGTTCCATTGGGAGTGTCCAAAATGATTTTCGAGCCTATGGTATGTTTGGCGCAAACCATGCACCTATCTTGCATCAAGTTTAGCACCATCTCCAATCGGACCGTAACGAGCTTCCACTTGAGCATCGTCAATTAGGAGTACCATCAGGTGCATCCAAAATGATTTATTAGTGTATGGTATGTTTGGCTCAAACAGTCCAACTATCTTGCACCGACACTAACACTGTCTCCAAATAGACTGAAACGAGATTCCACATGACCCACGTCAACTAGGAGTTCCATCAGATTCGTCCAAACCGATTTCTGAGCCTGTGGTAGGTTCAGCGCAAACCGTGCACCTCGTCAAGATTAGCACTATCCCCAAACGGACCAATACGAGCTTCCACTTGAGCCTCGTCACTAGGAGTTCCATTGGGTGTGTCCAAAATGATTTCCGAGCCTATGGTATGTTTGGCACAAACCATGCACCTATCTTGCATCAAGTTTAGCACCATCTCCAATCTGACCGTAACGAGTTTCCACTAGAGCATCGTCACCTAGGAGTACCATCAGGTGCGTCCAAATCGATTTATTAGTGTAAACAGTCCAACTATCTTGCACCGACACTAACACTGTCTCCAAACAGACTGAAACGAGATTCCACATGACCCATATCAACTAGGAGTTCCATTGGACTCATCCAAACCGATTTCTGAGCCTATGGTAGGATCGGCGCAAACCGTGCACCTCATCAAGATTAGCACTATCTCCAAACGGACCAATACGAGCTTCCACTTGAGCCTCGTCGTTAGGAGTTCCATTGGGTGTGTCCAAAATGATTTCTGAGCCTATGGTATGTTTGGCACAAACCATGCACCTATCTTGCATCAAGTTTACCACCATCTCCAATGGAACAAAACTAGCTCCCACTTGAGCCTCGTCACCTAGGAGTACCACTGGGTGCGTCCAAAACAATTTTCGCGCCTATGGTATGTTCAACGCAAACCATGCACCTATCTTGTGGCAAGATTAGCACCATCTCTAAACAGACCGTAACGAGCTTCCACTTGAGCCTCGTCACCTTGGAGTACCACTGGGTGCGTCCAAAATGATTTTCGAGCCTATGGTACGTACAGGGCAAACCGTGCACCTATCTTGCGGCAAGATTAGCACCATCTCAAAAATGGACCAAAAACGAGCTTCCACTTGAGCCTCATCAGCTAGGAGTTCCATTGGGATGTTCAAAACGATTTTCGAGCCTATGGTATGTTTGGCGCAAACCGTGCACCTATCTTGCATCAAATTTAGCACCATCCCCAATCGGACCGTAACAAGCTTCCCCTTGACCATCGTCACCTAGGAGTACCATCGGGTTCATCAAAAATGATTTATTTGTGTATGGTATGTTTGGCGCAAACAGTCCAACTATCTTGCACCGACACTAACATAACGAGCTTCCACTTGAGCCTCGTCACCTAGGAGTACCACCGGGTGCGTCCAATATGATTTTTGAGCCTATGGTACGTTCAGCGCAAACCGTGCACCTATCTTGCGGCAAGATTAGCACCATCTCCAAATGGACCATAACAAGCTTCCACTTGAGCCTGGCCACCTAGAAGTACCACCGGGTGCGTCCAAAATGATTTTTGAGCCTATGATACGTTCAGCGCAAACCGTGCACCTATCTAGCGGCAAGATTAGCACATCTCCAAATGGACCAAAACGAGCTTCCACTTGAGCATTGTCACCTAGAAGTACCACCGGGTGCATCCAAAACGATTTTTGAGCCTATGATACGTTCAGCGCAAATCGTGCACCTATCTAGCGGCAAGATTAGCACCATCTCCAAACGAACCAAAACGAGCTTCCACTTGAGCCTCGTCACCTAGGAGTTCCATTGGGAGTGTCCAAAATGATTTTGGAGCCTATTGTATGTTTGGCGCAAACCGTGGAACTATCTTGCATCAAGTTTAGCACCATCTCCAATCGGACCGTAACGAGTTTCCACTAGAGCATCGTCACCTAGGAGTACCATCGGGTGCGTCCACATCGATTTATTAGTGTATGGTATGTTTGGCGCAAACAGTCCAACTATCTTGCATAGACACGAACACTGTCTCCAAACAGACCGAAACGAGATTCCACATGACCCATGTCAACTTGGAGTTCCATTTGATTCATCCAAACCAATTTCTGAGCCTATGGTAGGTTCGGCGCAAACCGTGCACCTCGTCAAGATTAGCACTATCTCCAAACGGACCAATACGAGCTTCCACTTGAGCCTCATCGTTAGGAGTTCCATTGGGTGTGTCCAAAATGATTTCTGAGCCTATGGTATGTTTGGCACAAACCATGCACCCATCTTGCATCAAGTATACCACCATCTCCAATGGAACAAAACTAGCTCCCACTTGAGCCTCGTCACCTAGGAGTACCACTGGGTGCGTCCAAAATGATTTTCGAGCCTATGGTACGTTCAGCGCAAACCATGCACCTATCTGGCGGCAAGATTAGCACCATCTCCAAACGGACCGTAACAAAGCTTCCACTTGAGCCTGGTCACCTAGAAGTACCACCGGGTGCGTCCAAAACAATTTTTGAGCCTATGGTACGTTCAGCGCAAACCGTGCACCTATCTAGCGGTAACATTAGCACCATTTCCAAACGGACTAAAACGAGCTTCTACTTAAGCATTGTCACCTAGGAGTACCACCGGGTGCGTCCAAATCAATTTTTGAGCCTATGGTACATTTAGCGCAAACTGTGCACCTATCTAGCGGCAAGATTAGCACCATCTCCAAACGGACCAAAACGAGCTTCCACTTGAGCCTCATCAGCTAGGAGTTCCATTGGGATGTCCAAAATGATATTTGAGCCTATGGTATGTTTGGCGCAAACCGTGCACCTATCTTGCATCAAGTTTAGCACCATCTCCAATCAGACCGTAATGAGCTTCCACTTGAGCATCGTCACCTAGGAGTACTATTGGGTGCGTCCAAAACGATTTATTAGTGTATGGTATGTTTGGCGCAAACAGTCCAACTATCTTGCGCCGACACTAACACTGTCAACTAGGAGTTCCATCGGATTCCTCCAAACCAATTTCTAAGCCTATGGTAGGTTCAGCGCAAACCGTCCACCTCGTCAAGATTAGCACTATCTCTAAACGGACCAAAATGAGCCTCGTCACTAGGAGTTCCATTGGGTGTGTCCAAATTGATTTTTGAGCCTATGGTATGTTTGGGACAAACCACGCACCTATCTTGCATCAAGTTTACCACCATCACCCAAGAAACAAAACTAGCTCCCACTTGAGCCTCGTCACCTAGGAGTACCACCAGGTGCGTCCAAAACAATTTCCATGCCTATGGTCCATTCAGCGCAAACCATGCACCTATCTTGTGGCAAGATTAGCACCATCTCCAAACAGACCGTAATGAGCTTCCACTTGAGCCTCGTCACCTAGGAGTACCACCGGGTGCGTCCAAAATGATTTTCGAGCCTATGGTACGTTTAGCGCAAACCGTGCACCTATCTTGCGGCAAGATTAGCACCATCTCTAAATGGACGAAAACGAGCTTCCACTTGAGCCTTGTCACCTAGGAGTGCCACCGGGTGTGTCCAAAATGATTTTTGAGCGTATGGTACGTTCAGCGCAAACCGTGCACCTATCTTGCGGCAAGATTAGCACCATCTCTAAACGGAACAAAACAAGCTTCCACTTGAGCCTCGTATCCTAGGAGTTCCAATGGGAGTGTCCAAAACGATTTTTGAGCCTATGGTACGTTCAGCGCAAACCATGCACCTTTCTAGCGGCAAGATTAGCACCATCTCCAAACGGACCAAAACAAGCTTCCACTTGAGCATTGTCACCTAGAAGTACCGCCGGGTGCGTCCAAAACGATTTTTGAGCCTATGGTATGTTTAGCGCAAACCGTGCACCTATCTAGCGGCAAGATTAGCACCATCTCCAAACGGACCAAAACGAGCTTCCACTTGAGCATTGTCACCTAGGAGTACCACCGGGTGCGTCCAAAACAATTTTTGGGCCTATGGTACATTCAGCGCAAATTGTGCACCTATCTTGCGGCAAGATTAGCACTGTAACACCCCAGGTGTTGATCACCAATTAAGTAGTGGGTTTAAGCTCAAACATGATAAATTAGTGGAGATAACGATGCCAAAGTCAAACCTATTGAAATAAACCCTAATCTAAACTTGGATGCTGCACCCTTCCTTGCATATAGGCCATTTTTAAGATATATGCTTGGGTGTTGCTATCAAAGTATCTTCACATGTCTCACCTCAATAACTATCTATATTGATCCCTGGAAAAGTTTCATAAAGTTTGGAATCAAAAAGTCACATGAAATGATAAGTTCCATTCCTATTGGAAATTGCCCCATTAAGTTGATGGAACTATAGAACATCAACCAAACCTTGAAAACTATCCAAATGACTTCGGATGAACTCTACAACACCTTAACTGCACTTAGGGCACTTAATGGAACAATGTTCATGTTGATCATTTTGCCTAAATGTGCTTCTAAGTGATGGTTGACCATGTATGGACCACGGGACACTTTTGTTTGACCGTTTCAAAAGTGTGACCTAGAAACTTTGCATGACTATGCACCCTTTGACAAAGTTGTGAAGAATTTTATAAGGAACAAACTTTGTTTAAGAGTCAAGTCATGAAAATGTGTGGAACATGCTCAAACAGGGCCCACAAGGCAGTTTTAGGGCTGATTTCAGCACTTAGACATTTTTAAGCCCTAATTCCGGTGACATCGATGTTGACATCCCGCGTTCTCCAAATTTTGCTAAGCAACTTGAGTTAGTCCAAAAATAAAAGTTCAAGATTATGTTATGGATAAGAGAATGCAAAAAGTTGCACTAAGTTTGATCGAGTTTCGACCTCCGAAAGCGAGTTTCCGTGATCGCTGTTAACATATTGACACTATCATCTTGGAGCTTAATTATCCGCTGTTACAAAGCTCAAATGGCCGGGCACCTTAAATAGGAAACGTAGAGCAGACCGAGGTGAACAAACTTTGTTTATGGCCCAATGTCTAATTCGGCCTAGAAGCGGCCCAAAACGGCATTCCACCTTGACCACATCGCTGCCTGCCACGTGCTCGGTGAAATGCCTCAACGGGCGGCACCTGTCCGTGGACGTGGCTACCATGCGCAAGCTCGCGCCCCACACCACTGACGTGCGTCCTGCCTCACCCTGCTCCTCCAAAGCTAACGCCTAAGCTCCCTCTCAGTCTCTCACTCGCTCTCGCCCCCTCTTTGCTCGCCCTCTCGCGCTGCTGTAGCTCGCAAGCACGCTCCACCATGGGCGCCGCCGCCGAGCTCCATGGCCACCAACGTTCTCGTACCTCCGGCCTCCCTCCACCTGAATGGACCGCCGCACCACCTTCGCCACGCCATGCCGCACGCGCAGCACCTCTTCCCCGGCCTTGACCTTCACCGGAGCGCCGCCGCCGCCGGCACGGCCATCGTCGGGCCGCCTACACCGTGGCTGAGCCACTGCCGACCGCCTCACGCCGCTCCTCAGCCACCCATGGATGCAAAATGGCACAGCGGTGCTCGTGCCGCCCTTCAGCGCCACTCCTCCGCCGCCGGAGAGCCGCCTCGCAGGACACCGACCGAGCCAGAGCCGCCCCCCTCCTCTGCTCCGTTCCAAGGAAGAAGAAGAGCAAATGTTGTGTATGCCTTTTTCTTAGGATGACAGGTGGGCCCGGGTGGGTAACGGGTCCCACATGGCAGTTTGAGTGGTGGCTGAGTTGGGGTATACGTCCGGGTGCGCCTAGCAGATCTAGGGTGAAGTAGTGATTTCATTTTTGGATTTCAGAATTTTGTTAAATCTTCTAAAATTCATATCTCTTGCTAGGTAATTCCAAAAATAGCAAAAGGGGACTCTTTGGAAACCTTGAGAAAAGATCTATGCAGTGGAGTCATAATATGTTAGATGTTTGTAGATGTTTTCTGATATTTTATTTAAGCTTTAAAAATGCTCTAAGAATGCTTATAAACTTGATCAGAGCCATATCTGGAGTTTTAGAACTCCAAAAATAGTGATTCTTGTTTTGTTAATTTTGTGATGACATGTACTTGCTAGGAAAAATATTAAACACACTATTTGTTCACTGTTTTCTTAGGGTTTTGATTTGACCTTGATAAATAGGGAAATCTACATTATATTGCTTGTCATTTTTATATCTTGAGTTGTGTTGCTCCAAATGATGTGACATTTTTATGGTAGTCTTTCCATGTTATGAATGTACTGTTGTATAAATTTCATGGTCATTGCTTACTGTATGCTCAAGTTATTGAGTTAACTTGTTTATGGCTTAATAAATAGCTTATAAATAATATATAAATGATAAAATAGAAAGTGTTGTCCCTTTACCTTAGTATGATGTTTCTCTATCATATTGATTCATAATATGGCCATGTGTTCACAGAAAATATTGAGTTTTAGGTTTAACTTGCTCTCCCATGATTTATTGCTATAGCCATTTGTCTTTTTCATAGAGGTTGTTATACATGTCCAAATGGTTTCAAATTGGGACAGTAGACTTTTGGGAGCATGTGTAGGTCTCTGTAATTTTGGTAGAATTTATTGTGCACTTTTGATATGTGTTCATAATTCCACCTAATTATCTAAATAAATTAAAAAAAAGGCATTAAAAGAATTTATTTAGAAATAGACACTAAGTTTTCTGGTGTTCATTAGTCATGTGTGACATGTTGGTAAAGTTGTTTTTGTCCAATTATATGTTTGCAACATAAGTTAATAATTATTTCTTGCAAATGAGGTTTCTGGACAGATCTGGGAACTTAGCAAAGTTCTTCATGATAATGTGCTTTGTTGTGAAACTTATTTATACAAAAGTTGTATATAATTTATGTATCTAGCTTCTGTTAAAATTTGGTGGCATTTGGCCATGTGGTTCAGGAGTTATAGCTGTTTAAAGTTGGGGTACAGAATTGCTTGCTCTCTGTCTTGTTAGACCAGTTTCTGTGTTTATGTAAATTCGACATGTTAAACTTTGGAATCATGCTGTGATGATTATAAATTAAATGTAGAGAATTTCATAAGCTTTCCATAATGTCTTCTTGCAAGTCATTTGGATTTGTAGAACTTCAGATATGATTGATTTACTCAGCTACTGCATGTATGTCCAGAATTGTTGAAAATACATGATTGTTTGGTTACTTTGCTTGCGCATTGCTAAGTGTGATTCATGTCTTTGGTGATTAAGCTAGTACACCTGAGACTTTGTAAATCTTATGTCATGCTTGGTATTGCTTTCCTTGCTATTTTAGCATGTTTGTTTGTATAAGGTTACTTAAGTGATGTGATGTGCTTACGTGTCTTTTTATAACCTTCTACTTACCTTGATTAACGTGTGATGCATCATCTATTGCATTTCCTTGTATTCATGCACTGCATCTTGCATTTCATTTAGGTACGCTAGCTGAAAAAACGTGAAGGACGTAATGTGGCGTTGGAGCCAAACCCGAAGACGGTGTTTGGTGGATCCAAACCGGAAGATAGAAGGATCGGACAAGTGGTAGATTGGAGGTTGCTCACCAAGTGACTTCATCTGACATACTCTAACTTGAGTCAGACCCCAGGCAAGCCCCGGAGCATTATAAGCCTCCTACTTTCAAAGCAATTATCTATCTATACATGTTATACGTATTGTTGCATTACGTGATAGGAGTTGGTTGGAAACCCTTGCTGCATTGATAACACTCCTTGTCCAGCAATTCGAACCTTGAATCCTAAATAGACAGGATCGTATCTATGCTTAGCCCTGCTAAATTAGACCGGTAGAAGTCAGGTGATTTCCTGTCACCTGCGAGATATAGGGCTTTATCAGGTCACGGTTGGCTATACTTGCTATCGTGGAAGTGAACCATGTGTTAATAAAATGAAATGAGACCGGGCGGGATGACGATAGTGAAGCAACAAGGCATGGAGGTCTTGGGTGTGGATCTATCCCCGTCTGTGTCGATTAAGGACCGAGACCTGGAGCCTTCTATGTCATTTTGAACGCATGCCTGACATTTAGCTGGCCGGCCTGAGGTTGCCGACCGCGAAGCCTAGTAGCTCAA
The DNA here is from genome assembly GCA_038087645.1 of Saccharum hybrid cultivar R570. Lineage (NCBI taxonomy): Eukaryota > Viridiplantae > Streptophyta > Magnoliopsida > Poales > Poaceae > Saccharum > Saccharum hybrid cultivar. The sequence goes on along the minus strand of JAQSUU010000775.1, from coordinate 7,491,042 downwards.
CTCAGGCTGCGAAGTCGAAAAGTGAAAGTCGCCTCGGAAGGGAGCCAGAGGGTCTAAGGGCAGGTGAGTTAAAAGTCCTGAGCATCCTGGCCACTGGTATCCCCGAGAACGCGGCGCTGTTCGGGCCCACCCTGAGTTGTACCAAAGGTTATCTACGGCTGCCTTTAGCGGGGTTTGCCGGGTGAGTGTCAGGAATACCCCCTCAGCTGAGTTGGAATCGATTCGAGTCGCCGTCTCTCCCGGATAGTGAGAAACTTGACTGGTTATCTCCAGTGTAGATACACTAATTATAATGATGGTTCGGAATTGATGATAATGATGATGATAGCCTTATTATACCTGCTTTGGTTAATATTGTTTGCTCTTAATAAAGTGATTGCTTTAGTGCAGGTGCTAATCTAGTTATCAGGTTAATGATGATCAACTTGATACTTAAGCATATATTGGTTACTTATCGGTATTAAGCTTTTCTGCAAATGAGTTAAGCTATCCCACTTATAAAGCCTTGCATAATCCTTGGTGTCACCTTTGTTTCTGGTTTCTGACGGGTAAGTCTAGCTGAGTACCTTCTCATACTCAGGGTTTATTCCCACCTGTTGCAGGTAGCAGATTCATACTTGTTGCTGCAAGTATTGTCTTCGCCATGTGGGCGTGAAGACTAGACCATATGGGCATGGTCTCTGTAGTATCTCTTCTGGTATGCTTTTGTAGGATGTGACTATGTACTGGTAATATTTGACTTCAAATGGTTTCAGAAATTATGTTGCTTCCGCTAATTTTTACTTTGGTCTTGTAATAAAAATATTTGTACTCCGATGTATGAGATTACTTTTAAACTGTTGTAACAAGTGTTGTGTTATGTTGAATCATTACGATCCGGTTGCTCTCGGTTTGGTTTGAAATCCCTCGCGATTTCGTGGACTACCGGAGTTATATGGGCTCAAGTTTGAGAATTTGATCGTTTCGGCGATTGTTTTTGAACTTGTGCTCTTATAATTTGGACGGTTCCGTTACAAGCACCATCTCCAAACGGACCAAAACAAGCTTCCACTTGAGCCTCATCAACTAGGAGTTCCATTGCGATGTCCAAAACGATTTTCGAGCCTATGGTATGTTTGGCGCAAATCGTGCACCTATCTTGCATCAAGTTTAGCACCATCTCTAATCAAACCATAACAACCTTCCCCTTGAGCATCGTCACCTAGGAGTACCATCGGGTGCGTCCAAAATGAGTTCTGAGCCTATGGAATGTGTGGCGTAGACCGTGCAATTATCTAGCACCAACACTAAACGTGTCTCCAAACGGACTTAAACGAGATTCTACAAGACCCCAGACACCTAGGAGTTCCATTGGGTGCGTCCAAAACGATTTCCTAGCCTATGGTACATTCAGCGCAATCCGCGCACCTATCTTGCGGCAAGATTAGCACCATCTCTAAACAGATGAAAATGAGCTTCCACTTGAGCCTTGTCACCTAGGAGTACCATCGGGTGCGTCCAAAACGATTTCTGAGCCTATGGTATGTGTGGCGCAGTCCATGCAATTATCTTGCACCAACACTAAACGTGTCTCCAAATGGACTTAAACGAGATTCCATATGACCCCCGACACCTAGGAGTTCCATTGGGTGTGTCCAAAACGATTTCGTAGCCTATGGTACGTTCAGCGCAATCCATGCACCTATCTTGCGGCAAGATTAGCACCATCTCTAAACGGACAAAATCGAGCTTCCACTTGAGCCTTGTCACCTAGGAGTACCACCGGGTGTGTCCAAAATGATTTTTGAGCCTATGGTACGTTCAGCGCAAACCGTGCACCTATCTTGCGGCAAGATTAGCACCATCTGTAATCGGAACAAAACGAGCTTCCACTTGAGCCTCGTATCCTAGGAGTTCCATTGGGAGTGTCTGAAACGATTTTTGAGCCTATGGTACGTTCAGCTTAAACCGTGCACCTATCTAGCGGCAAGATTAGCACCATCTCCAAACGGACCAAAACAAGCTTCCACTTGAGCATTGTCACCTAGAAGTATAACCGGGTGTGTCCAAAACGATTTTTGAGCCTATGGTACGTTCAGCGCAAACGTGCACCTATCTAGCGGCAAGATTAGCACCATCTCTAAATGGACCAAAACGAGCTTCCACTTGAGCATTGTCACCTAGGAGTACCACCGGGTGTGTCCAAAACAATTTTTGAGCCTATGCTACATTCGGCGCAAACTGTGCACCTATCTTGCGGCAAGATTAGCACCATCTCCAAACGGACCAAAACGAGCTTCCACTTGAGCCTCATCAGCTAGGAGTTCCATTGGGATGTCCAAAATGATTTTTGAGCCTATGGTACGTTCAGCGCAAACCGTGCACCTATCTTGCGGCAAGATTAGCACCATCTCTAATCGGAACAAAACGAGCTTCCACTTGAGCCTCGTATCCTAGGAGTTCCATTGGGAGTGTCCGAAACTATTTTTGAGCCTATGGTACGTTCAGCGCAAACCGTGCACCTATCTAGCGGCAAGATTAGCACCATCTCCAAACGGACCAAAACAAGCTTCCACTTGAGCATTGTCACCTAGAAGTATAACCGGGTGCGTCCAAAACGATTTTTGAGCCTATGGTACGTTCAGCCCAAATCGTGCACCTATCTAGCGGCAAGATTAGCACCATCTCCAAATGGACCAAAACGAGCTTCCACTTGAGCATTGTCACCTAGGAGTACCACCGGGTGTGTCCAAAACAATTTTTGAGCCTATGGTACATTCGGCGCAAACTGTGCACCTATCTTGCGGCAAGATTAGCACCATCTCCAAACGGACCAAAACGAGCTTCCACTTGAGCCTCATCAGCTACGAGTTCCATTGGGATGTCCAAAATGATATTTGAGCCTATGGTATGTTTGGCGCAAACCGTGCACCTATCTTGCATCAAGTTTAGCACCATCTCGAATTGGACCGTAATGAGCTTCCACTTGAGCATCGTCACCTAGGAGTACCATTGGGTGCGTCCGAAACGATTTATTAGTGTATGGTATGTTTGGTGCAAACAGTCCAACTATCTTGCGCCGACACTAACACTGTCTCCAAATAGACTGAAACGAGATTCCACAAGACCCACGTCAACTAGGAGTTCCATCGGATTCGTCCAAACCGATTTCTGAGCCTATGGTAGGTTCAGCGCAAACCGTGCACCTCGTCAAGATTAGCACTATCTCCAAACGGACCAAAATGAGCTTCCACTTGAGCCTCGTCACTAGGAGTTCCATTGGGTGTGTCCAAAATGATTTCCGAGCCTATGGTATGTTTGGGACAAACCACGCACCTATCTTGCATTAAGTTTACCACCATCACCCAAGAAACAAAACTAGCTCCCACTTGAGCCTCGTCACCTAGGAGTACCACCGGGTGCCTCCAAAACAATTTCCATGCCTATGGTCCGTTCAGCGCAAACCATGCACCTATCTAGCGGCAAGATTAGCACCATCTCCAAATGGACCGAAATAAGCTTCCACTTGAGCATTGTCACCTAGAAGTACCGCCGGGTGCGTCCAAAACGATTTTTGAGCCTATGGTATGTTTAGCGCAAACCGTGCACCTATCTAGCGGCAAGATTAGCACCATCTCCAAACGGACCAAAACGAGCTTCCACTTGAGCATTGTCACCTAGGAGTACCACCGGGTGCGTCCAAAACAATTTTTGGGCCTATGGTACATTCAGCGCAAATTGTGCACCTATCTTGCGGCAAGATTAGCACCATCTCCAAACGGACCAAAACGAGCTTCCACTTGAGCCTCATCAACTAGGAGTTCCATTGCGATGTCCAAAACGATTTTCGAGCCTATGGTATGTTTGGCGCAAATCGTGCACCTATCTTGCATCAAGTTTAGCACCATCTCCAATCGAACCATTACAACCTTCCCCTTGAGCATCGTCACCTAGGAGTACCATCGGGTGCGTCCAAAATGATTTCTGAGCCTATGGAATGTGTGGCGTAGACCGTGCAATTATCTAGCACCAACACTAAACGAGTCTCCAAACGGACTTAAACGAGATTCCACAAGACCCCCGACACCTAGGAGTTCCATTGGGTGCGTCCAAAACAATTTCCTAGCCTATGGTACATTCAGCGCAATCCGCGCACCTATCTTGCGGCAAGATTAGCACAATCTCTAAACGGACGAAAATGAGCTTCCACTTGAGCCTTGTCACCTAGGAGTACCATCGGGTGCGTCCAAAACAATTTCTGAGCCTATGGTATGTGTGGCGCAGTCCATGCAATTATCTTCCACCAACACTAAACGTGTCTCCAAATGGACTTAAACGAGATTCCACTTGACCCCCGACACCTAGGAGTTCCATTGGGTGTGTCCAAAATGATTTCGTAGCCTATGGTATGTTCAGCACAATCCATGCACCTATCTTGCGGCAAGATTAGCACCATCTCTAAACGGACAAAATCGAGCTTCCACTTGAGCCTTGTCACCTAGGAGTACCACCGGGTGTGTCCAAAATGATTTTTGAGCCTATGGTATGTTCAGCACAAACCGTGCACCTATCTTGCGGCAAGATTAGCACCATCTCTAATCGGAACAAAACGAGCTTCCACTTGAGCCTCGTATCCTAGGAGTTCCATTGGGAGTGTCCGAAACGATTTTTGGGCCTATGGTACGTTCAGCGCAAACCGTGCACCTATCTAGCGGCAAGATTAGCACCATCTCCAAACGGACTAAAACAAGCTTCCACTTGAGCATTGTCACCTAGAAGTATAACCGGGTGCGTTCAAAACGATTTTTGAGCCTATGGTATGTTCAGCGCAAACCGTGCACCTATCAAGTGGCAAGATTAGCACCATCTCCAAATGGACCAAAATGAGCTTCCACTTGAGCATTGTCACCTAGGAGTACCACCGGGTGTGTCCAAAACAATTTTTGAGCCTATGCTACATTCGGCGCAAACTGTGCACCTATCTTGCGGCAAGATTAGCACCATCTCCAAACGGACCAAAACGAGCTTCCACTTGAGCCTCATCAGCTAGGAGTTCCATTGGGATGTCCAAAATGATTTTTGAGCCTATGGTACGGTACGTTCAGCGCAAACCGTGCACCTATCTTGCGACAAGATTAGCACCATCTCTAATCGGAACAAAACGAGCTTCCACTTGAGCCTCGTATCCTAGGAGTTCCATTGGGAGTGTCCGAAACTATTTTTGAGCCTATGGTACGTTCAGCGCAAACCGTGCACCTATCTAGCGGCAAGATTAGCACCATCTCCAAACGGACCAAAACAAGCTTCCACTTGAGCATTGTCACCTAGAAGTATAACCGGGTGCGTCCAAAACGATTTTTGAGCCTATGGTACGTTCAGCCCAAATCGTGCACCTATCTAGCGGCAAGATTAGCACCATCTCCAAATGGACCAAAACGAGCTTCCACTTGAGCATTGTCACCTAGGAGTACCACCGGGTGTGTCCAAAACAATTTTTGAGCCTATGGTACATTCGGCGCAAACTGTGCACCTATCTTGCGGCAAGATTAGCACCATCTCCAAACGGACCAAAACGAGCTTCCACTTGAGCCTCATCAGCTACGAGTTCCATTGGGATGTCCAAAATGATATTTGAGCCTATGGTATGTTTGGCGCAAACCGTGCACCTATCTTGCATCAAGTTTAGCACCATCTCGAATTGGACCGTAATGAGCTTCCACTTGAGCATCGTCACCTAGGAGTACCATTGGGTGCGTCCGAAACGATTTATTAGTGTATGGTATGTTTGGTGCAAACAGTCCAACTATCTTGCGCCGACACTAACACTGTCTCCAAATAGACTGAAACGAGATTCCACAAGACCCACGTCAACTAGGAGTTCCATCGGATTCGTCCAAACCGATTTCTGAGCCTATGGTAGGTTCAGCGCAAACCGTGCACCTCGTCAAGATTAGCACTATCTCCAAACGGACCAAAATGAGCTTCCACTTGAGCCTCGTCACTAGGAGTTCCATTGGGTGTGTCCAAAATGATTTCCGAGCCTATGGTATGTTTGGGACAAACCACGCACCTATCTTGCATTAAGTTTACCACCATCACCCAAGAAACAAAACTAGCTCCCACTTGAGCCTCGTCACCTAGGAGTACCACCGGGTGCCTCCAAAACAATTTCCATGCCTATGGTCCGTTCAGCGCAAACCATGCACCTATCTAGCGGCAAGATTAGCACCATCTCCAAATGGACCGAAACAAGCTTCCACTTGAGCATTGTCACCTAGAAGTACCGCCAGGTGCGTCCAAAACGATTTTTGAGCCTATGGTATGTTTAGCGCAAACCGTGCACCTATCTAGCGGCAAGATTAGCACCATCTCCAAACGGACCAAAACGAGCTTCCACTTGAGCATTGTCACCTAGGAGTACCACCGGGTGCGTCGAAAACAATTTTTGGGCCTATGGTACATTCAGCGCAAATTGTGCACCTATCTTGCGGCAAGATTAGCACCATCTCCAAACGGACCAAAACGAGCTTCCACTTGAGCCTCATCAACTAGGAGTTCCATTGCGATGTCCAAAACGATTTTCGAGCCTATGGTATGTTTGGCGCAAATCGTGCACCTATCTTGCATCAAGTTTAGCACCATCTCCAATCGAACCATAACAACCTTCCCCTTGAGCATCGTCACCTAGGAGTACCATCGGGTGCGTCCAAAATGATTTCTGAGCCTATGGAATGTGTGGCGTAGACCGTGCAATTATCTAGCACCAACACTAAATGAGTCTCCAAACGGACTTAAACGAGATTCCACAAGACCCCCGACACCTAGGAGTTCCATTGGGTGCGTCCAAAACAATTTCCTAGCCTATGGTACATTCAGCGCAATCCGCGCACCTATCTTGCGGCAAGATTAGCACAATCTCTAAACGGACGAAAATGAGCTTCCACTTGAGCCTTGTCACCTAGGAGTACCATCGGGTGCGTCCAAAACGATTTCTGAGCCTATGGTATGTGTGGCGCAGTCCATGCAATTATCTTCCACCAACACTAAACGTGTCTCCAAATGGACTTAAACGAGATTCCACTTGACCCCCGACACCTAGGAGTTCCATTGGGTGTGTCCAAAATGATTTCGTAGCCTATGGTATGTTCAGCACAATCCATGCACCTATCTTGCGGCAAGATTAGCACCATCTCTAAACGGACAAAATCGAGCTTCCACTTGAGCCTTGTCACCTAGGAGTACCACCGGGTGTGTCCAAAATGATTTTTGAGCCTATGGTATGTTCAGCGCAAACCGTGCACCTATCTTGCGGCAAGATTAGCACCATCTCTAATCGGAACAAAACGAGCTTCCACTTGAGCCTCGTATCCTAGGAGTTCCATTGGGAGTGTCCGAAACGATTTTTGGGCCTATGGTACGTTCAGCGCAAACCGTGCACCTATCTAGCGGCAAGATTAGCACCATCTCCAAACGGACTAAAACAAGCTTCCACTTGAGCATTGTCACCTAGAAGTATAACCGGGTGCGTTCAAAACGATTTTTGAGCCTATGGTATGTTCAGCGCAAACCGTGCACCTATCTAGTGGCAAGATTAGCACCATCTCCAAATGGACCAAAACGAGCTTCCACTTGAGCATTGTCACCTAGGAGTACCACCGGGTGTGTCCAAAACAATTTTTGAGCCTATGCTACATTCGGCGCAAACTGTGCACCTATCTTGCGGCAAGATTAGCACCATCTCCAAACGGACCAAAACGAGCTTCCACTTGAGCCTCATCAGCTAGGAGTTTCATTGGGATGTCCAAAATGATTTTTGAGCCTATGGTACGTTCAGCGCAAACCGTGCACCTATCTTGCAGCAAGATTAGCACCATCTCTAATCGGAACAAAACGAGCTTCCACTTGAGCCTCGTATCCTAGGAGTTCCATTGGGAGTGTCCGAAACTATTTTTGAGCCTATGGAACGTTCAGCGCAAACCGTGCACCTATCTAGCGGCAAGATTAGCACCATCTCCAAACGGACCAAAACAAGCTTCCACTTGAGCATTGTCACCTAGAAGTATAACCGGGTGCGTCCAAAACGATTTTTGAGCCTATGGTACGTTCAGCCCAAACCGTGCACCTATCTAGCGGCAAGATTAGCACCATCTCCAAATGGACCAAAACGAGCTTCCACTTGAGCATTGTCACCTAGGAGTACCACCGGGTGTGTCCAAAACAATTTTTGAGCCTATGGTACATTCGGCGCAAATTGTGCACCTATCTTGCGGCAAGATTAGCACCATCTCCAAACGGACCAAAACGAGCTTCCACTTGAGCCTCATCAGCTAGGAGTTCCATTGGGATGTCCAAAATGATATTTGAGCCTTTGGTATGTTTGGCGCAAACCGTGCACCTATCTTGCATCAAGTTTAGCACCATCTCCAATCGGACCGTAACGAGCTTCCACTTGAGCATCGTCACCTAGGAGTACCATTGGGTGCGTCCGAAACGATTTATTAGTGTATGGTATGTTTGGTGCAAACAGTCCAACTATCTTGCGCCGACACTAACACTGTCTCCAAATAGACTGAAACGAGATTCCACAAGACCCACGTCAACTAGGAGTTCCATCGGATTCGTCCAAACCGATTTCTGAGGCTATGGTAGGTTCAGCGCAAACCGTGCACCTCGTCAAGATTAGCACTATCTCCAAACGGACCAAAATGAGCTTCCACTTGAGCCTCGTCACTAGGAGTTCCATTGGGTGTGTCCAAAATGATTTCCGAGCCTATGGTATGTTTGGGACAAACCACGCACCTATATTGCATCAAGTTTACCACCATCACCCAAGAAACAAAACTAGCTCCCACGTGAGCCTCGTCACCTAGGAGTACCACCGGGTGCGTCCAAAACAATTTCCATGCCTATGGTCTGTTCAGCGCAAACCATGCACCTATCTTGTGGCAAGATTAGCACCATCTCCAAACAGACCGTAACGAGCTTCCACTTGATCCTCGTCACCTAGGAGTACCACCGGATGCGTCCAAAATGATTTTTGAGCCTATGGTATGTTTAGCGCAAACCGTGCACCTATCTAGCGGTAAGATTAGCACCATCTCCAAACGGACCAAAATGAGCTTCCACTTGAGCATTGTCACCTAGGAGTACCACCGGGTGTGTCCAAAACAATTTTTGGGCCTATGGTACATTCAGCGCAAATTGTGCACCTATCTTGCGGCAAGATTAGCACCATCTCCAAACGGACCAAAACGAGCTTCCACTTGAGCCTCATCAACTAGGAGTTCCATTGGGATGTCCAAAACGATTTTTGAGCCTATGGTATGTTTGGCGCAAATCGTGCACCTATCTTGCATCAAGTTTAGCACCATCTCCAATCGAACCATAACGAGCTTCCCCTTGAGCATCGTCACCTAGGAGTACCATCGGGTGCGTCCAAAATGATTTCTGAGCCTATGGAATGTGTGGCATAGACCGTGCAATTATCTTGCACCAACACTAAATGTGTCACCAAACGGACTTAAACGAGATTCCACATGACCCCCGACACCTAGGAGTTCCATTGGGTGCGTCCAAAATGATTTCCTAGCCTATGGTACATTCAGCGCAATCCGTGCACCTATCTTGCGGCAAGATTAGCACCATCTCTAACACAGACGAAAATGAGCTTCCACTTGAGCCTTGTCACCTAGGAGTACCATCGGGTGCGTCCAAAACGATTTCTGAGCCAATGGTATGTGTGGCGCAGTCCATGCAATTATCTTGCACCAACACTAAATGTGTCTCTAAACGGACTTAAACGAGATTCCACATGACCCCCAACACCTAGGTGTTCCATTGGGTGCGTCCAAAACGATTTCGTAGCCTATGGTATGTTCAGCGCAATCCGTGCACCTATCTTGCGAGAAGATTAGCACCATCTCTAAACGGACGAAATCGAGCTTCCACTTGAGCCTTGTCACCTAGGAGTACCACAGGGTGTGTCCAAAATGATTTTTGAGCCTATGGTACGTTCAGCGCAAACCGTGCACCTATCTTGCGGCAAGATTAGCACCATCTCTAATCGGAACAAAACGAGCTTCCACTTGAGCCTCGTATCCTAGGAGTTCAATTGGGAGTGTCCGAAACGATTTTTGAGCATATGGTACGTTCAGCGCAAACCGTGCACCTATCTAGCAGCAAGATTAGCATCATCTCCAAACGGACCAAAACAAGCTTCCACTTGAGCATTGTCACCTAGAAGTACAACCGGGTGCGTCCAAAATGATTTTTGAGCCTATGATACGTTCAGCGCAAACCGTGCACCTATCTAGCGGCAAGATTAGCACCATCTCCAAACGGACCAAAACGAGCTTCCACTTGAGCATTGTCACCTAGGAGTACCACCGGGTGTGTCCAAAACAATTTTTAGCCTATGGTACATTCGGCGCAAACTGTGCACCTATCTTGCGGCAAGATTAGCACCATCTCCAAACGGACCAAAACGAGCTTCCACTTGAGCCTCATCAGCTAGGAGTTCCATTGGGATGTCCAAAATGATTTTCGAGCCTATGGTATGTTTGGCGCAAATCATGCAACTATCTTGCATCAAGTTTAGCACCATCTCCAATCGAACCATAACGAGCTTCCCCTTGAGCATCGTCACCTAGGAGTACCATCGGGTGCGTCCAAAATGATTTTTGAGCCTATGGAATGTGTGGCGCAGACCGTGCAATTATCTTGCACCAACACTAAACGTGTCTCCAAACGGACTTAAACGAGATTCCACATGACCCCCGAGACCTAGGAGTTCCATTAGGTGCATCCAAAATGATTTTTGAGCCTATGGTATGTTCAGCGCAAACCGTGCACCTATCTAGTGGCAAGATTAGCACCATCTCCAAATGGACCAAAACGAGCTTCCACTTGAGCATTGTCACCTAGGAGTACCACCGGGTGTGTCCAAAACAATTTTTGAGCCTATGCTACATTCGGCGCAAACTGTGCACCTATCTTGCGGCAAGATTAGCACCATCTCCAAACGGACCAAAACGAGCTTCCACTTGAGCCTCATCAGCTAGGAGTTCCATTGGGATGTCCAAAATGATTTTTGAGCCTATGGTACGTTCAGCGCAAACCGTGCACCTATCTTGCAGCAAGATTAGCACCATCTCTAATCGGAACAAAACGAGCTTCCACTTGAGCCTCGTATCCTAGGAGTTCCATTGGGAGTGTCCGAAACTATTTTTGAGCCTATGGTACGTTCAGCGCAAACCGTGCACCTATCTAGCGGCAAGATTAGCACCATCTCCAAACGGACCAAAACAAGCTTCCACTTGAGCATTGTCACCTAGAAGTATAACCGGGTGCGTCCAAAACGATTTTTGAGCCTATGGTACGTTCAGCCCAAACCGTGCACCTATCTAGCGGCAAGATTAGCACCATCTCCAAATGGACCAAAACGAGCTTCCACTTGAGCATTGTCACCTAGGAGTACCACCGGGTGTGTCCAAAACAATTTTTGAGCCTATGGTACATTCGGCGCAAATTGTGCACCTATCTTGCGGCAAGATTAGCACCATCTCCAAACGGACCAAAACGAGCTTCCACTTGAGCCTCATCAGCTAGGAGTTCCATTGGGATGTCCAAAATGATATTTGAGCCTTTGGTATGTTTGGCGCAAACCGTGCACCTATCTTGCATCAAGTTTAGCACCATCTCCAATCGGACCGTAACGAGCTTCCACTTGAGCATCGTCACCTAGGAGTACCATTGGGTGCGTCCGAAACGATTTATTAGTGTATGGTATGTTTGGTGCAAACAGTCCAACTATCTTGCGCCGACACTAACACTGTCTCCAAATAGACTGAAACGAGATTCCACAAGACCCACGTCAACTAGGAGTTCCATCGGATTCGTCCAAACCGATTTCTGAGGCTATGGTAGGTTCAGCGCAAACCGTGCACCTCGTCAAGATTAGCACTATCTCCAAACGGACCAAAATGAGCTTCCACTTGAGCCTCGTCACTAGGAGTTCCATTGGGTGTGTCCAAAATGATTTCCGAGCCTATGGTATGTTTGGGACAAACCACGCACCTATATTGCATCAAGTTTACCACCATCACCCAAGAAACAAAACTAGCTCCCACGTGAGCCTCGTCACCTAGGAGTACCACCGGGTGCGTCCAAAACAATTTCCATGCCTATGGTCTGTTCAGCGCAAACCATGCACCTATCTTGTGGCAAGATTAGCACCATCTCCAAACAGACCGTAACGAGCTTCCACTTGATCCTCGTCACCTAGGAGTACCACCGGATGCGTCCAAAATGATTTTTGAGCCTATGGTATGTTTAGCGCAAACCGTGCACCTATCTAGCGGTAAGATTAGCACCATCTCCAAACGGACCAAAATGAGCTTCCACTTGAGCATTGTCACCTAGGAGTACCACCGGGTGTGTCCAAAACAATTTTTGGGCCTATGGTACATTCAGCGCAAATTGTGCACCTATCTTGCGGCAAGATTAGCACCATCTCCAAACGGACCAAAACGAGCTTCCACTTGAGCCTCATCAACTAGGAGTTCCATTGGGATGTCCAAAACGATTTTTGAGCCTATGGTATGTTTGACGCAAATCGTGCACCTATCTTGCATCAAGTTTAGCACCATCTCCAATCGAACCATAACGAGCTTCCCCTTGAGCATCGTCACCTAGGAGTACCATCGGGTGCGTCCAAAATGATTTCTGAGCCTATGGAATGTGTGGCATAGACCGTGCAATTATCTTGCACCAACACTAAATGTGTCACCAAACGGACTTAAACGAGATTCCACATGACCCCCGACACCTAGGAGTTCCATTGGGTGCGTCCAAAATGATTTCCTAGCCTATGGTACATTCAGCGCAATCCGTGCACCTATCTTGCGGCAAGATTAGCACCATCTCTAACACAGACGAAAATGAGCTTCCACTTGAGCCTTGTCACCTAGGAGTACCATCGGGTGCGTCCAAAACGATTTCTGAGCCAATGGTATGTGTGGCGCAGTCCATGCAATTATCTTGCACCAACACTAAATGTGTCTCTAAACGGACTTAAACGAGATTCCACATGACCCCCAACACCTAGGTGTTCCATTGGGTGCGTCCAAAACGATTTCGTAGCCTATGGTATGTTCAGCGCAATCCGTGCACCTATCTTGCGAGAAGATTAGCACCATCTCTAAACGGACGAAATCGAGCTTCCACTTGAGCCTTGTCACCTAGGAGTACCACAGGGTGTGTCCAAAATGATTTTTGAGCCTATGGTACGTTCAGCGCAAACCGTGCACCTATCTTGCGGCAAGATTAGCACCATCTCTAATCGGAACAAAACGAGCTTCCACTTGAGCCTCGTATCCTAGGAGTTCAATTGGGAGTGTCCGAAACGATTTTTGAGCATATGGTACGTTCAGCGCAAACCGTGCACCTATCTAGCAGCAAGATTAGCATCATCTCCAAACGGACCAAAACAAGCTTCCACTTGAGCATTGTCACCTAGAAGTACAACCGGGTGCGTCCAAAATGATTTTTGAGCCTATGATACGTTCAGCGCAAACCGTGCACCTATCTAGCGGCAAGATTAGCACCATCTCCAAACGGACCAAAACGAGCTTCCACTTGAGCATTGTCACCTAGGAGTACCACCGGGTGTGTCCAAAACAATTTTTAGCCTATGGTACATTCGGCGCAAACTGTGCACCTATCTTGCGGCAAGATTAGCACCATCTCCAAACGGACCAAAACGAGCTTCCACTTGAGCCTCATCAGCTAGGAGTTCCATTGGGATGTCCAAAATGATTTTCGAGCCTATGGTATGTTTGGCGCAAATCATGCAACTATCTTGCATCAAGTTTAGCACCATCTCCAATCGAACCATAACGAGCTTCCCCTTGAGCATCGTCACCTAGGAGTACCATCGGGTGCGTCCAAAATGATTTTTGAGCCTATGGAATGTGTGGCGCAGACCGTGCAATTATCTTGCACCAACACTAAACGTGTCTCCAAACGGACTTAAACGAGATTCCACATGACCCCCGAGACCTAGGAGTTCCATTAGGTGCATCCAAAATGATTTCCTAGCCTATGGTACATTCAGCGCAATCCGTGCACCTATCTTGCGGCAAGATTAGCACCATCTCTAAACGGACGAAAACGAGCTTCCACTTGAGCCTTGTCACCTAGGAGTACCATCGGGTGCGTCTAAAATGATTTCTGAGCCTATGGTATGTGTGGCGCAGTCCGTGCATTTATCTTGCACCAACACTAAATGTGTCTCCAAACGGACTTAAACGAGATTCCACATGAGCCCCGACACCTAGGAGTTCCATTGGGTGCGTCCAAAACGATTTCGTAGCCTATGGTACGTTCGGCGCAATCCGTGCACCTATCTTGCGGCAAGATTAGCACCATCTCTAAATGGAGAAAATTGAGCTTCCACTTGAGCCTTGTCAACTAGGAGTACCACCGGGTGTGTCCAAAATGATTTTTGAGCCTATGGTACGTTCAGCGCAAACCGTGCACCTATCTTGTGGCAAGATTAGCACCATCTCTAAACAGAACAAAACAAGCTTCCACTTGAGCCTCGTATCCTAGGAGTTCCATAGGGAGTGTCCAAAATGATTTTCGAGCCTATGGTATGTTTGGCGCAAACCGTGCACCTATCTTGCATCAAGTTTAGCACCATCTCCAATCGGACCGTAACGAGTTTCCACTTGAGCATCGTCACCAAGGTGTACCATCGGGTGCGTCCAAACAATTTATTAGTGTGTGGTATGTGTGGGCGCAAACTGTCCAACTATCTTGCACTGACACTAACATTGTCTACAAATAGACTGAAACGAGATTCCACATGACCCACGTCAACTAGGAGTTCCATCAGATTCATCCAAACCGATTTCTGAGCCTATGGTAGGTTCGGCGCAAACCGTGCACCGCGTCAAGATTATCACTATCTCCAAACGGACTAAAACGAGCTTCCACTTGAGCCTCGTCACTAGGAGTTCCAATGGGTGTGTCCAAAATAATTTCTGAGCCTATGGTATGTTTGGGACAAACCATGCACCTATCTTGCATCAAGTTTACCACCATCTCCAATGGAACAAAACTAGCTTCCACTTGAGTCTCGTCACCTAGGAGTACCACCTGGTGCGTCCAAGACAATTTTCGAGCCTATGGTCCGTTCAGTGCAAACCGTGCGCCAATCTTGTGGAAAGATTAGCACCATCTCCAAACGGACCGTAACGAGCGTCCACTTGAGCCTCGTCACCTAGGAGTGCCACCGGGTGCGTCCAAAACAATTTCCGTGCCTATGGTCCGTTCAGCGCAAACCATACACCTATCTTGTGCCAAGATTAGCACCATCTCCAAACAGACCATAACGAGCTTCCACTTGAGCCTCGTCACCTAGGAGTACCACCGGGTGAGTCCAAAACGATTTTCGAGCCTATGGTACGTTCAGCGCAAACCATGCACCTATCTTGCGGCAAGATTAGCAGCATCTCTAAATGGATGAAAGCGAGCTTCCACTAGAGCCATGTCACCTAGGAGTGCCACTGGGTGTGTCCAAAACGATTTTTGAGCGTATGGTACGTTCAGCGCAAACCATGCACCTATCTTGCGGCAAGATTAGCACCATCTCTAAACGGAACAAAACGAGCTTCCACTTGAGCCTCGTATCCTAGGAGTTCCATTGGGAGTGTCCAAAACGATTTTTGAGCCTATGGTACGCTCAACACAAACCGTGCACCTATCAAGCGGCAAGATTAGCACCATCTCCAAACGGACCAAAACAAGCTTCCACTTGAGCATTGTCTCCTAGAAGTACCACCGGGTGCGTCCAAAACAATTTTTGAGCCTATGGTACGTTCAGCGCAAACCGTGCACCTATCTAGCGGCAAGATTAGCACCACCTCCAAACGGACCAAAACGAGCTTCCACTTGAGCATTGTCACCTAGGAGTACCATCGGATTCGTCCAAACCAATTTCTGAGCCTATGGTAGGTTCAACGCAAGCCGTGCACCTCGTCAAGATTAGCACTATCTCCAAACGGACCAAAACGAGCTTCCACTTGAGCCTCGTCACTAGGAGTTCCATTCGGTGTGTCCAAAATGATTTCTGAGCCTATGGTATGTTTGGCACAAACCACGCACCTATCTTGCATCAAGTTTACCACCATCTCCCAAGAAACAAAACTAGCTCCGACTTGAGCCTCGTCACCTAGGAGTACCACCGGGTGCGTCCAAAACAATTTCCGTGCCTATGGTCCATTCAGCGCAAACCATGCACCTATCTTGTGGCAAGATTAGCACCATCTCCAAACAGACCGTAACGAGCTTTCACTTGAGCCTCGTCACCTAGGAGTACCACCGGGTGCGTCCAAAACGATTTTCGAGCCTATGGTACGTTCAGCGCAAACCGTGCACCTATCTTGCGGCAAGATTAGCACCATCTCCAAACGGACCATAACAAGCTGCCACTTGAGCCTGGCCACCTAGAAGTACCACCAGGTGCGTCCAAAATAATTTTTGAGCCTATGGTACGTTCAGCGCAAACCGTGCACCTATCTGGCGGCAAGATTAGCACCATCTCCAAATGGACCAAAACGAGCTTCCACTTGAGCATTGTCACCAAGAAGTACCACCGTGTGCGTCCAAAACGATTTTTGAGCCTATGGTATGTGTGGCGCAGACCGTGCAATTATCTTGCACCAACACTAAACGTGTCTCCAAACGGACTTAAACGAGATTCCACATGACCCCCGACACCTAGGAGTTCCATTGGGTGCTTCCAAAATGATTTCGTAGCCTATGGTACGTTCAGCGCAATCCGTGCACCCATCTTGCAGCAAGATTAGCACCATCTCTAAATGGACGAAAACGAGCTTCCACTTGAGCCTTGTCACCTAGGAGTACCACCGGGTGTGTCCAAAATGATTTTTGAGCCTATGGTACGTTCAGCGCAAACCATGCACCTATCTTGCGGCAAGATTAGCACCATCTCTAAACGGAACAAAACGAGCTTCCACTTGAGCCTCGTATCCTAGGAGTTCCATTGGGAGTGTCCAAAACAATTTTCAAGCCTATGGTATGTTTGGCGCAAACCATGCACCTATCTTGCATCAAGTTTAGCACCATCTCCAATCGGACCATAACGAGTTTCCACTTGAGCATCGTCACCAAGGTGTACCATCGGGTGCGTCCAAATTGATTTATTAGTGTGTGGTATGTTTTGTGCAAACAGTCCAACTATCTTGCACCGACACTAACATTGTCTCCAAACAGACTGAAACGAGATTCCACATGACCCACGTCAACTAGGAGTTCCATCGGATTCATCCAAACCTATTTGTGAGCCTATGATAGGTTCGGCGCAAACCGTGCACCTCGTCAAGATTAGCACTATCTCCAAACGGACTGAAACGAGCTTCCACTTGAGCCTCGTCACTTGGAGTTCCAATGGGTGTGTCCAAAATAATTTCCGAGCCTATGGTATGTTTGGCACAAACCATGCACCTATCTTGCATCAAGTTTAGCACCATCTCCAAATGGAACAAAACTAGCTTCCACTTGAGCCTCGTCTCCTAGGAGTACAACCGGGTGCGTCCAAAACAATTTTCGAGCCTATGGTACGTTCAGCACAAACCGTGCACCTATCTTGCGGCAAAATTAGCACCATCTCCAAACGGACCGTAACGAGCTTCCACTTGAGCCTCGTCACCTAGGAGTACCACCGGCAGCGTCCAAAACGATTTTCGAGCGTATGGTACGTTCAGCGCAAACCGTGCACCTATTTTTCGTCAAGATTAGCACCATCTCCAAACGAACCATAACAAGCTTCCACTTGAGCCTGGTCACCTAGAAGTACCACCGGGTGCGTCCAAAACGATTTCTGAGCCTATGGTACATTTAGCGCAAACCGTGCACCTATCTAGCGGCAAGATTAGCACCATCTCCAAACGGACCAAAACGAGCTTCCACTTGAGCATTGTCACCTAGAAGTACCACCGGGTGCGTCCAAAACGATTTTTGAGCCTATGGTACGTTCAGCGCAAACCGTGCACCTATCTAGCGGTAAGATTAGCACCATCTCCAAACGGACCAAAACAAGCTTCCACTTGAGGATTGTCACCTGGAGTACCACCGAGTGCGCCCAAAACAATTTTTGAGCCTATGGTACGTTTAGCGCAAACCGTGCACCTATCTTGCGGCAAGATTAGCACCATCTCTAAACGGAACAAAACGAGCTTCCACTTGAGCCTCGTATCCTAGGAGTTCCATTGGGAGTGTCCAAAACAATTTTCAAGCCTATGGTATGTTTGGCGCAAACCATGCACCTATCTTGCATCAAGTTTAGCACCATCTCCAATCGGACTGTAACGAGCTTCCACTTGAGCATCGTCACCTAGGAGTACCATTGGGTGCGTCTGAAACGATTTATTAGTGCATGGTATGTTTGGTGCAAATAGTCCAACTATCTTGCGCCGACACTAACACTATCT
The DNA here is from genome assembly GCA_038087645.1 of Saccharum hybrid cultivar R570. Classification (NCBI taxonomy): domain Eukaryota; kingdom Viridiplantae; phylum Streptophyta; class Magnoliopsida; order Poales; family Poaceae; genus Saccharum; species Saccharum hybrid cultivar. Next base: position 7,472,548 of record JAQSUU010000775.1, on the reverse strand, counting down.
CCAAATATACTGAAACGAGATTCCACAGGACCCACATCAACTAGGAGTTCCATCGGATTCGTCCAAACCAATTTCTGAGCCTATGGTAGGTTCAACGCAAGCCGTGCACCTCGTCAAGATTAGCACTATCTCCAAACGGACCAAAACGAGCTTCCACTTGAGCCTCGTCACTAGGAGTTCCATTCGGTGTGTCCAAAATGATTTCTGAGCCTATGGTATGTTTGGCACAAACCACGCACCTATCTTGCATCAAGTTTACCACCATCTCCCAAGAAACAAAACTAGCTCCGACTTGAGCCTCGTCACCTAGGAGTACCACCGGGTGCGTCCAAAACAATTTCCGTGCCTATGCTCCATTCAGCGCAAACCATGCACCTATCTTGTGGCAAGATTAGCACCATCTCCAAACAGACCGTAACGAGCTTTCACTTGAGCCTCGTCACCTAGGAGTACCACCGGGTGCGTCCAAAACGATTTTCGAGCCTACGGTACGTTCAGCGCAAACCGTGCACCTATCTTGCGGCAAGATTAGCACCATCTCCAAACGGACCATAACAAGCTGCCACTTGAGCCTGGCCACCTAGAAGTACCACCAGGTGCGTCCAAAATAATTTTTGAGCCTATGGTACGTTCAGCGCAAACCGTGCACCTATCTGGCGGCAAGATTAGCACCATCTCCAAATGGACCAAAACGAGCTTCCACTTGAGCATTGTCACCAAGAAGTACCACCGTGTGCGTCCAAAACGATTGTTGAGCCTATGGTATGTGTGGCGCAGACCGTGCAATTATCTTGCACCAACACTAAACGTGTCTCCAAACGGACTTAAACGAGATTCCACATGACCCCCGACACCTAGGAGTTCCATTGGGTGCTTCCAAAATGATTTCGTAGCCTATGGTACGTTCAGCGCAATCCGTGCACCCATCTTGCAGCAAGATTAGCACCATCTCTAAATGGACGAAAACGAGCTTCCACTTGAGCCTTGTCACCTAGGAGTACCACCGGGTGTGTCCAAAATGATTTTTGAGCCTATGGTACGTTCAGCGCAAACCATGCACCTATCTTGCGGCAAGATTAGCACCATCTCTAAACGGAACAAAACGAGCTTCCACTTGAGCCTCGTATCCTAGGAGTTCCATTGGGAGTGTCCAAAACAATTTTCAAGCCTATGGTATGTTTGGCGCAAACCATGCACCTATCTTGCATCAAGTTTAGCACCATCTCCAATCGGACCATAACGAGTTTCCACTTGAGCATCGTCACCAAGGTGTACCATCGGGTGCGTCCAAATTGATTTATTAGTGTGTGGTATGTTTTGTGCAAACAGTCCAACTATCTTGCACCGACACTAACATTGTCTCCAAACAGACTGAAACGAGATTCCACATGACCCACGTCAACTAGGAGTTCCATCGGATTCATCCAAACCTATTTCTGAGCCTATGGTAGGTTCGGCGCAAACTGTGCACCTCGTCAAGATTAGCACTATCTCCAAACGGACTGAAACGAGCTTCCACTTGAGCCTCGTCACTTGGAGTTCCAATGGGTGTGTCCAAAATAATTTCCGGCCCTATGGTATGTTTGGCACAAACCATGCACCTATCTTGCATCAAGTTTAGCACCATCTCCAAATGGAACAAAACTAGCTTCCACTTGAGCCTCGTCTCCTAGGAGTACAACCGGGTGCGTCCAAAACAATTTTCGAGCCCATGGTACGTTCAGCACAAACCGTGCACCTATCTTGCGGCAAAATTAGCACCATCTCCAAACGGACCGTAACGAGCTTCCACTTGAGCCTCGTCACCTAGGAGTACCACCGGCAGCGTCCAAAACGATTTTCGAGCGTATGGTACGTTCAGCGCAAACCGTGCACCTATTTTTCGTCAAGATTAGCACCATCTCCAAACGGACCATAACAAGCTTCCACTTGAGCCTGGTCACCTAGAAGTACCACCGGGTGCGTCCAAAACGATTTCTGAGCCTATGGTACATTTAGCGCAAACCGTGCACCTATCTAGCGGCAAGATTAGCACCATCTCCAAACGGACCAAAACGAGCTTCCACTTGAGCATTGTCACCTAGAAGTACCACCGGGTGCGTCCAAAATGATTTTTGAGCCTATGGTACGTTCAGCGCAAACCGTGCACCTATCTAGCGGTAAGATTAGCACCATCTCCAAACGGACCAAAACAAGCTTCCACTTGAGGATTGTCACCTAGGAGTACCACCGGGTGCGCCCAAAATAATTTTTGAGCCTATGGTACGTTTAGCGCAAACTGTGCACCTATCTTGCGGCAAGATTAGCACCATCTCCAAATGGACCAAAACGAGCTTCCACTTGAGCCTCATTAGCTTGGAGTTCCATTGGGATGTCCAAATGATATTTGAACCTATGGTATGTTTGGCGCAAACCGTGCACCTATCTTGCATCAAGTTTAGCACCATCTCCAATCGGACTATAACGAGCTTCCACTTGAGCATCGTCACCTAGGTGTACCATTGGGTGCGTCCGAAACGATTTATTAGTGCGTGGTATGTTTGGTGCAAACAGTCCAACTATCTTGCGCCGACACTAACACTGTCTCCAAATAGACTGAAACGAGATTCCACAGGACCCACGTCAACTAGGAGTTCCATCGGATTCGTCCAAACCAATTTCTGAGCCTATGGTAGGTTCAACGCAAGCCGTGCACCTCGTCAAGATTAGCACTATCTCCAAACGGACCAAAACGAGCTTCCACTTGAGCCTCGTCACTAGGAGTTCCATTCGGTGTGTCCAAAATGATTTCTGAGCCTATGGTATGTTTGGCACAAACCACGCACCTATCTTGCATCAAGTTTACCACCATCTCCCAAGAAACAAAACTAGCTCCGACTTGAGCCTCGTCACCTAGGAGTACCACTGGGTGCGTCCAAAACAATTTCCATGCCTATGGTCCATTCAGCGCAAACCATGCACCTATCTTGTGGCAAGATTAGCACCATCTCCAAACAGACCGTAACGAGCTTTCACTTGAGCCTCGTCACCTAGGAGTACCACCGGGTGCGTCCAAAACGATTTTCGAGCCTACGGTACGTTCAGCGCAAACCGTGCACCTATCTTGCGGCAAGATTAGCACCATCTCCAAACGGACCATAACAAGCTGCCACTTGAGCCTGGCCACCTAGAAGTACCACCAGGTGCGTCCAAAATAATTTTTGAGCCTATGGTACGTTCAGCGCAAACCGTGCACCTATCTGGCGGCAAGATTAGCACCATCTCCAAATGGACCAAAACGAGCTTCCACTTGAGCATTGTCACCAAGAAGTACCACCGTGTGCGTCCAAAACGATTTTTGAGCCTATGGTATGTGTGGCGCAGACCGTGCAATTATCTTGCACCAACACTAAACGTGTCTCCAAACGGACTTAAACGAGATTCCACATGACCCCCGACACCTAGGAGTTCCATTGGGTGCGTCCAAAATGATTTCGTAGCCTATGGTACGTTCAGCGCAATCCGTGCACCCATCTTGCAGCAAGATTAGCACCATCTCTAAATGGACGAAAACGAGCTTCCACTTGAGCCTTGTCACCTAGGAGTACCACCGGGTGTGTCCAAAATGATTTTTGAGCCTATGGTACGTTCAGCGCAAACCATGCACCTATCTTGCGGCAAGATTAGCACCATCTCTAAACGGAACAAAACGAGCTTCCACTTGAGCCTCGTATCCTAGGAGTTCCATTGGGAGTGTCCAAAATAATTTTCAAGCCTATGGTATGTTTGGCGCAAACCATGCACCTATCTTGCATCAAGTTTAGCACCATCTCCAATCAGACCATAACGAGTTTCCACTTGAGCATCGTCACCAAGCTGTACCATCGGGTGCGTCCAAATTGATTTATTAGTGTGTGGTATGTTTTGTGCAAACAGTCCAACTATCTTGCACCGACACTAACATTGTCTCCAAACAGACTGAAACGAGATTCCACATGACCCACGTCAACTAGGAGTTCCATCGGATTCATCCAAACCTATTTTCTGAGCCTATGGTAGGTTCGGCGCAAACCGTGCACCTCGTCAAGATTAGCACTATCTCCAAACGGACTGAAACGAGCTTCCACTTGAGCCTCGTCACTTGGAGTTCCAATGGGTGTGTCCAAAATAATTTCCGAGCCTATGGTATGTTTGGCACAAACCATGCACCTATCTTGCATCAAGTTTAGCACCATCTCCAAATGTAACAAAACTAGCTTCCACTTGAGCCTCGTCTCCTAGGAGTACAACCGGGTGCGTCCAAAACAATTTTCAAGCCTATGGTACGTTCAGCACAAACCGTGCACCTATCTTGTGGCAAAATTAGCACCATCTCCAAACGGACCGTAACGAGCTTCCACTTGAGCCTCGTCACTAGGAGTACCACCGGCAGCGTCCAAAACGATTTTTGAGCGTATGGTACGTTCAGCGCAAACCGTGCACCTATTTTTCGTCAAGATTAGAACCATCTCCAAACGGACCATAACAAGCTTCCACTTGAGCCTGGTCACCTAGAAGTACCACCGGGTACGTCCAAAACGATTTCTGAGCCTATGGTACATTTAGCGCAAACCGTGCACCTATCTAGCGGCAAGATTAGCACCATCTCCAAACGGACCAAAACGAGCTTCCACTTGAGCATTGTCACCTAGAAGTACCACCGGGTGCGTCCAAAACGATTTTTGAGCCTATGGTACGTTCAGCGCAAACCGTGCACCAATCTAGCGGTAAGATTAGCACCATCTCCAAACGGACCAAAACAAGCTTCCACTTGAGGATTGTCACCTAGGAGTACCACCGGCTGCGCCCAAAACAATTTTTGAGCCTATGGTACGTTTAGCGCAAACTGTGCACCTATCTTGCGGCAAGATTAGCACCATCTCCAAATGGACCAAAACGAGCTTCCACTTGAGCCTCATTAGCTTGGAGTTCCATTGGGATGTCCAAATGATATTTGAGCCTATGGTATGTTTGGCGCAAACCGTGCACCTATCTTGCATCAAGTTTAGCACCATCTCCAATCGGACTGTAACGAGCTTCCACTTGAGCATCGTCACCTAGGAGTACCATTGGGTGCGTCTGAAACGATTTATTAGTGCATGGTATGTTTGGTGCAAATAGTCCAACTATCTTGCGCCGACACTAACACTATCTCCAAATATACTGAAACGAGATTCCACAGGACCCACATCAACTAGGAGTTCCATCGGATTCGTCCATACCAATTTCTGAGCCTATGGTAGGTTCAGCGCAAGCCGTGCACCTCGTCAAGATTAGCACTATCCCCAAATGGACCAAAACGAGCTTCCACATGAGCCTCGTCACTAGGAGTTCCATTGGGTGTGTCCAAAATGATTTCCGAGCCTATGGTATATTTGGCACAAACCACACACCTATCTTGCATCAAGTTTACCACCATCTCCCAAGAAACAAAACTAGCTCCGACTTGAGCCTCGTCACCTAGGAGTACCACCGGGTGCGTCCAAAATAATTTCCGTGCCTATGGTCCCTTCAGCGCAAACCATGCACCTATCTTGTGGCAAGATTAGCACCATCTCCAAACAGACCGTAACGAGCTTTCACTTGAGCCTCGTCACCTAGGAGTACCACCGGGTGCGTCCAAAATGATTTTCTAGCCTAAGGTACATTCAGCGCAATCCATGCACCTATCTTGCGGCAAGATTAGCACCATCTCTAAACGGACGAAAACGAGCTTCCTCTTGAGCCTTGTCACCTAGGAGTACCATCGGGTGCGTCCAAAACGATTTCTGAGCCTATGTTATGTGTGGCGCAGACCGTGCAATTATATTGCACCAACACTAAACGTGTCTCCAAACGGACTTAAACGAGATTCCACATGACCCCCGACACCTAGGAGTTCCATTGGGTGCGTCCAAAACGATTTCGTAGCCTATGGTACGTTCAGTGCAATCCGTGCACCTATCTTGCGGCAGGATTAGCACCATCTCTAAACGGACGAAATCGAGCTTCCACTTGAGCCTTGTCTCCTAGGAGTACCACCGGGTGTGTCCAAAATGATTTTTGAGCCTATGGTACGTTCAGTGCAAACCATGCACCTATCTTGCGGCAAGATTAGCACCACCTCTAAACGGAACAAAACGAGCTTCCACTTGAGCCTCGTATCCTAGGAGTTCCATTGGGAGTGTCCAAAACAATTTTCAAGCCTATGGTATGTTTGGCGCAAACCATGCACCTATCTTGCATCAAGTTTAGCACCATCTCCAATCGGACCATAACGAGTTTCCACTTGAGCATCGTCACCAAGGTGTACCATCGGGTGCGTCCAAATTGATTTATTAGTGTGTGGTATGTTTTGTGCAAACAGTCCAACTATCTTGCACCGACACTAACATTGTCTCCAAACAGACTGAAACGAGATTCCACATGACCCACGTCAACTAGGAGTTCCATCGGATTCATCCAAACCTATTTCTGAGCCTATGGTAGGTTCGGCGCAAACCGTGCACCTCGTCAAGATTAGCACTATCTCCAAACGGACTGAAACGAGCTTCCACTTGAGCCTCGTCACTTGGAGTTCCAATGGGTGTGTCCAAAATAATTTCCGAGCCTATGGTATGTTTGGCACAAACCATGCACCTATCTTGCATCAAGTTTAGCACCATCTCCAAATGGAACAAAACTAGCTTCCACTTGAGCCTCGTCTCCTAGGAGTACAACCGGGTGCGTCCAAAACAATTTTCGAGCCTATGGTATGTTCAGCACAAACCGTGCACCTATCTTGCGGCAAAATTAGCACCATCTCTAAACGGACCGTAACGAGCTTCCACTTGAGCCTCGTCACCTAGGAGTACCACCGGCAGCGTCCAAAACGATTTTCGAGCGTATGGTACGTTCAGCGCAAACCGTGCACCTATTTTTCGTCAAGATTAGCACCATCTCCAAACGGACCATAACAAGCTTCCACTTGAGCCTGGTCACCTAGAAGTACCACCGGGTGCGTCCAAAACGATTTCTGAGCCTATGGTACATTTAGCGCAAACCGTGCACCTATCTAGCGGCAAGATTAGCACCATCTCCAAACGGACCAAAACGAGCTTCCACTTGAGCATTGTCACCTAGAAGTACCACCGGGTGCGTCCAAAACGATTTTTGAGCCTATGGTACGTTCAGCGCAAACCGTGCACCTATCTAGCGGTAAGATTAGCACCATCTCCAAACGGACCAAAACAAGCTTCCACTTGAGGATTGTCACCTAGGAGTACCACCGGGTGCGCCCAAAACAATTTTTGAGCCTATGGTACGTTTAGCGCAAACTGTGCACCTATCTTGCGGCAAGATTAGCACCATCTCCAAATGGACCAAAACGAGCTTCCACTTGAGCCTCATTAGCTTGGAGTTCCATTGGGATGTCCAAATGATATTTGAGCCTATGGTATGTTTGGCGCAAACCGTGCACCTATCTACATCAAGTTTAGCACCATCTCCAATCGTACTGTAACGAGCTTCCACTTGAGCATCGTCACCTAGGAGTACCATTGGGTGCGTCTGAAACGATTTATTAGTGCATGGTATGTTTGGTGCAAATAGTCCAACTATCTTGCGCCGACACTAACACTATCTCCAAATATACTGAAACGAGATTCCACAGGACCCACATCAACTAGGAGTTCCATCAGATTCGTCCATACCAATTTCTGAGCCTATGGTAGGTTCAGCGCAAGCCGTGCACCTCGTCAAGATTAGCACTATCCCCAAATGGACCAAAACGAGCTTCCACATGAGCCTCGTCATTAGGAGTTCCATTGGGTGTGTCCAAAATGATTTCCGAGCCTATGGTATGTTTGGCACAAACCACGCACCTATCTTGCATCAAGTTTACCACCATCTCCCAAGAAACAAAACTAGCTCCGACTTGAGCCTCGTCACCTAGGAGTACCACCGGGTGCGTCCAAAATAATTTCCGTGCCTATGGTCCCTTCAGCGCAAACCATGCACCTATCTTGTGGCAAGATTAGCACCATCTCCAAACAGACCGTAACGAGCTTTCACTTGAGCCTCGTCACCTAGGAGTACCACCGGGTGCGTCCAAAACGATCTTCTAGCCTAAGGTACATTCAGCGCAATCCATGCACCTATCTTGCGGCAAGATTAGCACCATCTCTAAACGGACGAAAACGAGCTTCCACTTGAGCCTTGTCACCTAGGAGTACCATCGGGTGCGTCCAAAATGATTTCTGAGCCTATGTTATGTGTGGCGCAGACCGTGCAATTATATTGCACCAACACTAAACGTGTCTCCAAATGGACTTAAACGAGATTCCACATGACCCCCGACACCTAGGAGTTCCATTGGGTGCGTCCAAAACGATTTCGTAGCCTATGGTACGTTCAGTGCAATCCGTGCACCTATCTTGCGGCAGGATTAGCACCATCTCTAAACGGACGAAATCGAGCTTCCACTTGAGCCTTGTCACCTAGGAGTACCACCGGGTGTGTCCAAAATGATTTTTGAGCCTATGGTATGTTCAGTGCAAACCATGCACCTATCTTGCGGCAAGATTAGCACCACCTCTAAACGGAACAAAACGAGCTTCCACTTGAGCCTCGTATCCTAGGAGTTCCATTGGGAGTGTCCAAAACAATTTTCAAGCCTATGGTATGTTTGGCGCAAACCATGCACCTATCTTGCATCAAGTTTAGCACCATCTCCAATCGGACCATAACGAGTTTCCACTTGAGCATCGTCACCAAGGTGTACCATCGGGTGCGTCCAAATTGATTTATTAGTGTTTGGTATGTTTTGTGCAAACAGTCCAACTATCTTGCACCGACACTAACATTGTCTCCAAACAGACTGAAACGAGATTCCACATGACCCACATCAACTAGGAGTTCCATCAGATTCATCCAAACCTATTTCTGAGCCTATGGTAGGTTCAGCGCAAGCCGTGCACCTCGTCAAGATTAGCACTATCTCCAAATGGACCAAAACGAGCTTCCACTTGAGTCTCGTCACTAGGAGTTCCATTGGGTGTGTCCAAAATGATTTCTGAGCCTATGGTATGTTTGGCACAAACCACGCACCTATCTTGCATCAAGTTTACCACCATCTCCCAAGAAACAAAACTAGCTCCGACTTGAGCCTCGTCACCTAGGAGTACCACCGGGTGCGTCCTAAACAATTTCCGTGCCTATGCTCCATTCAGCGCAAACCATGCACCTATCTTGTGGCAAGATTAGCACCATCTCCAAACAGACCGTAACGAGCTTTCACTTGAGCCTCGTCACCTAGGAGTACCACCGGGTGTGTCCAAAACGATTTTCGAGCCTACGGTACGTTCAGTGCAAACCGTGCACCTATCTTGCGGCAAGATTAGCACCATCTCCAAACGGAACATAACAAGCTTCCACTTGAGCCTGGCCACCTAGAAGTACCACCAGGTGCGTCCAAAATAATTTTTGAGCCTATGGTACGTTCAGCGCAAACCGTGCACCTATCTGGCGGCAAGATTAGCAATGTAACGGAACCGTCCAAATTATAAGAGCACAAGTACAAAAACAATCACCGAAATGATCAAATTCTCGCACTTGAGCCCATATAACTCCGGTAGTCCAATAAAATCACGAGGGATTTCAAACCAACCAACATACAAGCCAAGATCGTAGTGATTCAACATAACAAGTCACATGTTACAACCATTTCACAAGTAATTCAATATACATCGGAGTTCAACATAGTTGTTACAACTTAAGTTCAAAAGTAGCGGAAGCAAAGTAATTTGAAACTAACATTATTCTTATTTCAAATACATGCCAGTACCCCGGTCGACTTCCATCAAAAGCATTAAAGAGAAGATAACTTAGAAGGATCATGCCCATGATCACACTCCGCCACTACGGCAGGAGCCAACCAACTCTTGCAGCCGCCATGATACATCATAACCTGCAACAAGTGGGGATAAAACCCTGAGTACAAGAAGGTACTCAGCTAGACTTACCCGTCAGAAACCAGAAATAAGGTGACACCAAGGATCATGCAAGGCTGATATAAAGTGGGGCTAGCTTGACAACATTTTGCATAAAAGCTTAATATAGATGATTAATCATTAATGCTTAAGCATCAAGTTAATTATCATTAACCTATCATCTATATTAGAACCTGTACTAGAGCACTCACTTTATTAGGAGCAAACAATATTAACCATAGCAGGTATAAATTGAGGCAATCTTTCCATCGTGATCCAATTAACCATCCGTTCAATTTAATTGAATCTACGTTGCCGCTGCTCAAGTCAAGTGCTCACTAACCGGGAGCGACGGCGATTCGAATCGAATTCCTATCCAGCTGGAGGGGTATTTCTAACACTCACCGCGCAGGCCCCTGCCAGGGTCGCACAAGCCACCTTTTCATATGATTCAGGAATCGCGGGTCCGAATAATGTCGCGACCCCAAGGGTGACACTCTGCCAGGTGATAGGGACTCTAACCCCCCCTTGGTCTCACGCCAATGTCCCCAAGCACATCCTTTCTCTCCTCCAAGAAGCAACCTACCATTCGATTCCCGGCCTGAATCACATTACTCGGCTTCGCGGTCGGAACGACTTATCCGGCCAACTAAGTGTTAGACTGCGTTCAACATGACTCAAGGACGTACAGCGAATCGGTCCTTAAACGACTCAGACGGGGATAGATTCACACCCAAGACCTCCATGCCTTGTTGCTTCACTATCGTCATCCCGCCCGGTCTCATTTCATTTTATTAACACATGGTTCCATTCCACGATAGCAAATATAGCCAACCGTGCCATATATGAATATCTCTATATCTCGCAGGTGACAGGAAATCACCTGACTTCTACCGCTTAAAGCAGGGCTAAGCAGCTACTCGATCCTAATCTATGTAGGATTTAAGGATTCATATATCTGGACAAGGAATGATATAATGCAGCAAGGTTTTCAACCAACTCCTACCACTTAATGCAACAATACTTATAACGTATATAGAATTAATTGCTTTAAAGATAGGAGGCTTATAATGCTCCGGGGCTTGCCTGGGATCCGACTCAAGCTAGAGTATGTCAGATAAAACTCGCTTGGCGAGCATTTCCCTTCGAGATGGATCCACCAACTCCATCTTCGGGTTTGGCTCCACCACACGTCCTTCACGTGGTGCATCTAGCGTACCTAAATGAGATGCAAGATGCAAGTGTATGAATACAAAGAAGTGCAATAAACAAAGTAATCATGCAAGCATGCCAAAGTTCACATAAACCCTAGAGCTAATTAACTTAATCCTCAAGAAGACATAACATAGAAGAGGGCAAGCACATAACTCAAGAAACAAGTCTCACAAGATTACAGGGTACCACTCAAGTATCATCAAAGATATGAGTCACACTTCAACACACTAGCATGGCAAAGTTAATCAAAGCACTACAACTAAAATCTATCACTTTCTGGACATCCATACAGTAGCTCAGTAAATCAATCATAACTGGAGATCCATAAATCCCAATGACTTGCAAGAAGACATTCTGGAAAGCTTATGAAATTGTCTACAATTCATTTAATATCCACTAAGCCTGATTCCCAAGTTTAATTGGTCGAAAAGATGAAACTACAGACTCTGGTCTGCTCCAAACAGAGAGCAACCAAATCTGGAATCTGACTTTAAACCTCTATAACTCAAAAACTACTTGATCAAATGCCACCAAAATTTAACAGCAGCTAGATCATGAAATTCACAACAACTTTGTTATAGCACACAAGACATGAAAACCTCATTTGCATAGGGTAATTAACAATATTCTCAAATCTGTTCAGAAACCTCATTTGCAAGAAATAATTATTAACTTATGTTGCAAACATATAATTGAATAAAACCAACTTTACCAACATTTCATACATGACTAATGAACACCAGAAAACTTAGTGTCCATTTCTAAATAAATTCTTTTAATGCCTTTTCTTAATTTATTTAAATCATTAGGTGGAATTATGAACACATATCAAAAGTGCACAATAAATTCTACCAAAATTACAGTGGCCTACACATGCTACCAAAAGTCTATTGTCCAAATTTCAAGCCATTTGGACAAGTATATCAACCCCTATGAAAAAGACAAATAGCTATTGCAATAAATCATGTGAGAGCAAGTTAAACTTAACACTCAATATTTTCTGTAAACACAAGGCCATATTATGAATCAATATGATAGAGAAACATCATACTAAGGTAATGGAACAACCTTTTCTATTTTACCATTCATATATTATTTATAAGCTATTTATCAAGCTATAAACAAGTTAAATCAATAACTTGATCATACAGTAAGCAATGACCATGAAATTTCTACCACAGTACATTCATAGCATGGAAGGACTACCATAAAAATTTCACATCATTTGGAGCATCACAACTCAAGATATAAAATGACAGGTAATAAGATATAATTTTCCTTATTTACAAGGTCAAATCAAAACCCTAAGAAAACAGTGAACAAATAGTGTGTTTAATATTTTTCCTAGCAAGTACATGTCATCACAAATTTAACAAAACAAGAATCACTATTTTTGGAGTTCAAAAACTTGAGATCTTGCTCTGGTTAGGTTTAAAGGCATTTTTTTAGAGCATTTTTAAAACTTAAGTAAAGACATTAGAAAATACCTACAAACATATAGAATTTTGTGACTCTACTACATAGATCTCTTCTCAAGGTTTCCAAAAAGTCCCCATTTACTAATTTTGGAGTCTCCTAGCATGAGATATGCATTTTAGAAGATTTAACCAAATTCTGAAATTCAAAATCGGAATAAAACAACCCTAACAAGATTCGCTAGGCGCACCCGAACCGATACCCAACCCAGCCACCACTCAAACTGCCATGTGGGACCCGTTACCCACCCGGGCCCACCTGTCATCCTAAGAAAAAGGCATACACAACATTTCCTCTTCTCCTTCCTTGGAACGGAGCAAAGGAGGGGGGCGGCTCTGGCTCGGTCGGTGCCCTGCGAGGCGGCTCTTCGGCGGCGGAGGAGCGGCGCTGAAGGGCGGCACGAGCACCGCTGTGCCATTTTGCATCCATGGGTGGCTGAGGAGCGGCGTGAGGCGGTCGGCAGTGGCTCGGCCACGGCGTAGGCGGTCCGACGATGGCCGTGCCGGCGGCGGCGGCGCTCCGGTGAAGGTCAAGGCCGGGGAAGAGGTGCTGCGCGTGCGGCATGGCATGGCGAAGGTGGTGTGGCGGTCCATTCAGGTGGAGGGAGGCCGGAGGTACGAGAACGTTGGTGGCCATGGAGCTCGGCGGCGGCGCCCATGGTGGAGCGTGCTTGCGGGCTACAACAGCGCGAGAGGGCGAGCAAAGAGGCAGAGAGGGTGCGAGTGAGAGAGGGAGCAAGCTCGGCATCCACTTCAGGAGGGCGCAGCGACGCGACAGTGGCATACCACGCGGCAGCAATGGCAGGCATGCTCTGTGCATGGCGGCCACGCTCGGCACGCGTCGCCCCTTGAGGCATTCGAGCGAGCACGTGGCGGGCAGCGACATGGGCAAGGTGGAACGCCGTTTTGGGCCGCTTCTAGGCAGAATTAGACATTGGGCCCTAAACGAAATTTGCTCACCTCGGTCTGCTCTACGTTTCTTATTTAAGGTGCCCAACCATTTGAGCTTTGTAACAGTGGATAATTAAGCCCCAAGATGATAGTGTCAATATGTTAACATCGATCACGGAAACTCGCTTTCGGAGGTCGAAACTCGATCAAACTTAGTGCAACTTTTTGCATTCTCCTCTCCATAACATAATCTTGAACTTTTATTTTTGGACCAACTCAAGTTGCTTATCAAAATTTGGAGAACGCGGGATGTCAATGTCGACAACACCGAAATCAGGGATTAAAATGGCTAAGTGCTGAAATCAGCCCTAAAACTGACTTGTGGGCCCTGTTTGAGCATGTTACACACATTTTCATGACTTGACTCTTAAACAAAGTTTGTTCCTTATAAAATTCTCTACAACTTTGTCAAAGGGTGCACAGTCATGCAAAGCTTCTAGGTCACACTTTTGAAATGGTCAAACCACAGGGCTCCAGGGCCCATACATGGTCAACCACCAATTAGAAGCATAATTAGGCAAAATGATCAACATGAACATTGTTCCATTAAGTGTCCTAAATGTAGTTAAGGTGTTGTAGAGGCCAAACATACACACCATGCATAGGTTGCACAAAAGTGTAGGCCTCACATGCCTTGAAACATAGAATTCAGTGAAATGCTATAGTTGTTTCATGTGGTTGTTTCAAGATACATGCTACCCATGTTTCCCTAGGTTGTCCCACATGTTGCAAAGGTTTGTTGCACATGTTGCATTTATATGTTGCATAAACACTAGTTCCCATGGGATGCAAGGCAAGTTTTAGTTATAATCCAAACAAGCATATAACTTATCATTTCATGTGACTTTTTGATTCCAAACTTCATGAAACTTTTCCAGGGATCAATATAGATAGGTACCAAGGTGAGACATGTGAAGATACTTTGATAGCAACACTCAGGCATATATCTTTTAATTGAGCCTATATGTAAGCAAGGGTGCAACATCCCACTTTAAGTTAGGCTCCTCTCCAAAGGTTGACATTGACATTGTCATTTCCATTAATCTATCATGTTTGAGCTCAAACCCACTACTTAGTGAATGATAAACACCTGGGGTGTTACAGCCCTCCCCCCTTAAAAGAATCGCGTCCCAAGATTCGGAATGGAAGATCTTTTAAGAAAGAGAGACACGTTATCTAGTTCCCAACATCTGCTATAGCATTCAGCTAAAGGCTTCAACGTCGGTGAACAATTTGGTCAAAGGCACTTTTTGATACTTACTCTTTATGGTAAAATTTGTCTGAAGAATTTCCTTCATTGACTTCCATAAAGCATTGTTACTTTGGGAGGAATCCAAGATAGCACATACTGCATTCTCAGTGTACGGAGATCATTTGGTCCATGAGTGAACCACTCACAAGTATCTGACTCTCTAAAGAGCACCACATAGGCCATATGAACTTGACACTAGACCAAAATTTTCAAAAGTATACTCGTTGAAATGACTCTATGTTCACATGGTTTTGAAAAGCAGTCCTCTACCAAAATGGCTTGAGCACAACCTTCCAACAGTGTGAGACCATAGACGACAAATATACTCTGAGGCTATAGGATACTGACTAACCAATAGACAAGGTCTATGTTGGTCGTAAATATTCAATCCTTTCAATATCAACTAATGGAAAACTACTTAAGGTTCCATGTGTGCAGTTCTCTTTCTCTGATGACAACACTATATTATCTGAGTCTATCGATGGGTTAGTGAATGTGATAGCTGACTCTGTCGGCTTCGTATTTCTACCAACAGCTATCTAAAAGATTCTTTTATCCAAAAACAACAGTTATCTGGGTTGAATCAGATGCAACCTCTTTGGTAAAAACATTTATAAGGTACCAAAGTATGTCATCATTAAAAAAAATCATTGCCAAAGAAAGATGTAGCGAGGCCTTAAGGACAACAAAAGTTGTAATTATTCACTTAACCGCGGGGAGTAGTCTACCACCAAGCGATTGAGTAAAAATTTTCCTTTATTACTTAGTTGCACTGTAAGTTGAGTTGACTTGCAGCATAACAACTTTGTCAGGCCAACTTTCACCTTGAGGCTTCCTTTTTAGGATCAACAGCAGCTCCAAGATGGAAAATCTGTTGTTTGACACTTTTCAAATTGCTTTTGTTTCGCGATGGCATACATTGATTTGTAGAAACCAAGGCTGCTCGTACATTAGGGATACGAGAAAGCAAAAGCAAATGAAAGAGTGTAAACTAGTATCTGTGAGACCTCAAAGGGTCATCCAACAGCAGATCTCGACTATTAAATTACATATCAATTCGAGGATGCACACGCTTTGAACTTGCGGGTTACTTTTGCAAGGCAAAACACATACTTTATCTACTTCTTCACCTTAGCTGATAGAACATCTTGCACTATCTGTGTGATTGTCCAAGATGGAATTGACTTGATCACAATGGCTCCGAAAGATAGAGTATCACTCAAGTTGTTGGCTAGTTGATTAACTTGTTGGTTATTGCTCTGTAAGACATAGCCTTCATAGCTACCAAAGAGTCGTTACCTAGCTGGAGATTAACCTTCCTATTGGTAACTAATTAGTTGTCTCTCAACAAAAAAAAAAGTTCCAAATCTTCATTCTTGATCACAAAAATTGCGGTTGATACAAAGCAGATGGTTGCCATTGAAGTCAGCAGATACGGAGTCTCACCAGAGATGGTTGATCTCAATGGTATGGTCATTATGCATATAAAGGTTAAGACTTGCGTAATGTGACAATCGATTCTTATCCAACAGAAATGAGATACGTTGCTCACTAGATGACGTTCGTCAATAGTCTGACAACTAAGTAGAGTCACTTGTCTACCACCTATTGCAGTCTGTTAATGTTTATGTCGGTGACCTATTCTTCAAAGATTTTCCTCTTAGCAACTTCAGAAGGAAACTCCACTACTTTTGGTCTAAGATATGGATCTTATGATACAATATGGAGAGATAACCAAGAAACAGTTCACATGAGAATAACACGTTGATGTTGTTCCGCAATGGATCATGACTAGAAACCACGATACCAGCGCGTGCCGAGCAGCACAACCTTGTGTCGGCCGCCCACAGGAGGCTCTCGGTTTCATCGCGGCACCGTTAGTTACTACTCATAACACCATTAACGATCACACCACCAAGGTGAAATTTTAAGTGAAACAATTTGGGTGGTAAAAACAAGCATTATACAAGGAGGGATAGCAAGTAAAGGTAGCCACAAGGTTTAAAATCAACGAGGAGGAGATCCGTAGATCAAAACACCTCACAAGAGAACATAGTTCCATTGCCAAAAGGCGACTGAGCCGACGATTTTTGCGTAATACCACGGATACCTGGCATCGACTAAGGAAACTAACAGATAATTAATTAACAGAGATTCGATCATGTTGAGCAACACATGAGATCAAGATTGATAAATATCCCGAAACTTGGGAAGGTTGAGGATGGCTTAAGCAAACTTCATGGACAAAATTGAGGTACCACTCAAAGATTGAGTTGATAAGGTAGTACTACACAATTTGCAAGCAAACGATTTTGAGACCGCAGCAAAGAGATGCTGCGTCATACTAGCTAACCTTTGGGAGAGATAACCGGAAGGTCTAACATGGAATTGGGTACAGTCTCCATAACTGGCAATGTACGAACCATGGTCAAAGGCTAGTGTTGATGGAAGTTAACTTGGTTGGTCAGTCGACAAGGGTCTTCATACAGAAAGGGTTGCAAAACATCCACGGCTCATGCAAACAAATAGGAGAACTAAACTTTAGGCTTTCGGTCAAGCAAAGGCATGGATACAAACATTCAAGGGCTAACCATCAAGTATACAGGCTCAGGCTCCTAAGATAGAGAACCTAATGGAAGATAACAACCATACAATTACGTATGTGAACTTTGTTATAGGATAAAGCTATGTGACCCTCGGATGCTCACTGAGGACAAACGAGGTGACAACTAGGGCACTACCAAGATAACAAGCATACATACAACATCACAATCAAGCAATCATTTGAGAAAATTCAAACGAATGGGCTTAAGCAACCAATACAAGGCACAAGGCTCACCCAAAATAAGCATTTATCTCAAGTATGAACTAACTACAAGTTTAGCTCTAAACAAATGCTAGCTAAGGGAGCCAACTTAGCATGTGCCCAGAATCTGGACAGCAGCACAGTGGTTACTTGTTTCAACTATAACTGAGGTTGTAGACATCCCACAAAGATGATCCTAGACTTTATAGAAAGTTTAGGAAGATGACTACACTTTAGTTATTCATACCAATAGCTAATTCATAGATTAACATGGTCAAACATGCTGATGTTTCAGATCTGTACCATTATGGACAGAAAACTGACAAGAACTTCAAAAATGCAAAACTGGAGTTTTAGGGACACAACAAGGCTAAGCCTTAACTTTGTGTAAAGCTTATTAAGTTGTCTATAACTTTGGTATTCTCCATAATTACAGAAAACACCATGATGACCACGAAAACATCACCACAACAGCAATCATTCTAGCAGCCAACGTGCAACAAGCAAAACAAAGTTTGCCTTTGTTCTACTTAACAAGAGAGCGTACAAACATGTTATTCTAGTAGCTCTAAATTTTATTACCTTAGACCAACATGAATTTAGTTCATTCATGGGAATCCATAATTACTTAAGTGAGGTATAAAGCATTGGCAAACGCTGGAGTGAACAACATATCCATCACTTTGCTAAGCTAGAAGATAACTCTAAGTTCAAGCTTGTCGCCACACTTATTTCTAGTAAGGCTAAGCACACATTTTTCTCAAACAATATAGAGTAAGGCATTCTTATTTAGCTTCCCTCAAGAAAGATAGTGTAACACATTGATCACAAGTTACACACTATAGAACAAGGGTGAGAGGAGCATAGCTATGCATAAAACAACAATCATAAAGATGCATGCTTCGTCCTATTCGTCCTCACAAGATTGCCAACCTAAGGTGAAAATCACGTTCTATGTCGGTGGCATAACACGCACTCTTTCGATATATAGCTAGTCGTCAGCTACATTCAACTTACGCATTCGTGGTTAGCGTACCTGCAGAAAAGTTTCATTGCAGCCCAACATTTCCCAATATAGCACACAATGAAAGCAGAGAAGTAAAAATTCTAAGTACTTCCATGTACATATACCCCCGTATATATACATGTAGCACCAAAACTACCCGAATCATTCGATCACCCACAATTAAGTACCTTCATATATACATGTGTATAACATGTAAATAATCCAGTAACCAAAACTAGCTCTCCCCTAGACCGAGGGTTGTACGGTCATGCTCTCACAACTCACACTTACCTGAGCGTAGGTGCGACGTTGCATAAAAGTAAACTAGCAACATATATGGCTATTTCATATATGAAGGCTACCTCTACTCTGACACACCGGGTAGCATAGTGTGGGAGAGTCATCACACATACATACCTTGGCAAGGGCGTAGATGCATAAATGAAAAACCCCCCAAGTTAGTACTTATATAAGCCACCTAATAATCCTTATATGGGCGTAAGGAAATTGACCACTGGCATACTTAGATTTAGAATTCAGTTTTCACAAACCTATATATAGCTATAAGTTGATAAAACTGATTTTATAAAACAAAACATTTGTTTTAAATACACATACGACAAGTTTAATGTTGAATCTTGCTCCGATACCAGCTGTAACGGAACCGTCCAAATTATAAGAGCACAAGTACAAAAACAATCACCGAAATGATCAAATTCTCGCACTTGAGCCCATATAACTCCGGTAGTCCAATAAAATCACGAGGGATTTCAAACCAACCAACATACAAGCCAAGATCGTAGTGATTCAACATAACAAGTCACATGTTACAACCATTTCACAAGTAATTCAATATACATCGGAGTTCAACATAGTTGTTACAACTTAAGTTCAAAAGTAGCGGAAGCAAAGTAATTTGAAACTAACATTATTCTTATTTCAAATACATGCCAGTACCCCGGTCGACTTCCATCAAAAGCATTAAAGAGAAGATAACTTAGAAGGATCATGCCCATGATCACACTCCGCCACTACGGCAGGAGCCAACCAACTCTTGCAGCCGCCATGATACATCATAACCTGCAACAAGTGGGGATAAAACCCTGAGTACAAGAAGGTACTCAGCTAGACTTACCCGTCAGAAACCAGAAATAAGGTGACACCAAGGATCATGCAAGGCTGATATAAAGTGGGGCTAGCTTGACAACATTTTGCATAAAAGCTTAATATAGATGATTAATCATTAATGCTTAAGCATCAAGTTAATTATCATTAACCTATCATCTATATTAGAACCTGTACTAGAGCACTCACTTTATTAGGAGCAAACAATATTAACCATAGCAGGTATAAATTGAGGCAATCTTTCCATCGTGATCCAATTAACCATCCGTTCAATTTAATTGAATCTACGTTGCCGCTGCTCAAGTCAAGTGCTCACTAACCGGGAGCGACGGCGATTCGAATCGAATTCCTATCCAGCTGGAGGGGTATTTCTAACACTCACCGCGCAGGCCCCTGCCAGGGTCGCACAAGCCACCTTTTCATATGATTCAGGAATCGCGGGTCCGAATAATGTCGCGACCCCAAGGGTGACACTCTGCCAGGTGATAGGGACTCTAACCCCCCCTTGGTCTCACGCCAATGTCCCCAAGCACATCCTTTCTCTCCTCCAAGAAGCAACCTACCATTCGATTCCCGGCCTGAATCACATTACTCGGCTTCGCGGTCGGAACGACTTATCCGGCCAACTAAGTGTTAGACTGCGTTCAACATGACTCAAGGACGTACAGCGAATCGGTCCTTAAACGACTCAGACGGGGATAGATTCACACCCAAGACCTCCATGCCTTGTTGCTTCACTATCGTCATCCCGCCCGGTCTCATTTCATTTTATTAACACATGGTTCCATTCCACGATAGCAAATATAGCCAACCGTGCCATATATGAATAT
Organism: Saccharum hybrid cultivar R570; assembly: GCA_038087645.1. Taxonomy (NCBI): domain Eukaryota; kingdom Viridiplantae; phylum Streptophyta; class Magnoliopsida; order Poales; family Poaceae; genus Saccharum; species Saccharum hybrid cultivar. The sequence goes on along the minus strand of JAQSUU010000775.1, from coordinate 7,451,923 downwards.
CTCTATATCTCGCAGGTGACAGGAAATCACCTGACTTCTACCGCTTAAAGCAGGGCTAAGCAGCTACTCGATCCTAATCTATGTAGGATTTAAGGATTCATATATCTGGACAAGGAATGATATAATGCAGCAAGGTTTTCAACCAACTCCTACCACTTAATGCAACAATACTTATAACGTATATAGAATTAATTGCTTTAAAGATAGGAGGCTTATAATGCTCCGGGGCTTGCCTGGGATCCGACTCAAGCTAGAGTATGTCAGATAAAACTCGCTTGGCGAGCATTTCCCTTCGAGATGGATCCACCAACTCCATCTTCGGGTTTGGCTCCACCACACGTCCTTCACGTGGTGCATCTAGCGTACCTAAATGAGATGCAAGATGCAAGTGTATGAATACAAAGAAGTGCAATAAACAAAGTAATCATGCAAGCATGCCAAAGTTCACATAAACCCTAGAGCTAATTAACTTAATCCTCAAGAAGACATAACATAGAAGAGGGCAAGCACATAACTCAAGAAACAAGTCTCACAAGATTACAGGGTACCACTCAAGTATCATCAAAGATATGAGTCACACTTCAACACACTAGCATGGCAAAGTTAATCAAAGCACTACAACTAAAATCTATCACTTTCTGGACATCCATACAGTAGCTCAGTAAATCAATCATAACTGGAGATCCATAAATCCCAATGACTTGCAAGAAGACATTCTGGAAAGCTTATGAAATTGTCTACAATTCATTTAATATCCACTAAGCCTGATTCCCAAGTTTAATTGGTCGAAAAGATGAAACTACAGACTCTGGTCTGCTCCAAACAGAGAGCAACCAAATCTGGAATCTGACTTTAAACCTCTATAACTCAAAAACTACTTGATCAAATGCCACCAAAATTTAACAGCAGCTAGATCATGAAATTCACAACAACTTTGTTATAGCACACAAGACATGAAAACCTCATTTGCATAGGGTAATTAACAATATTCTCAAATCTGTTCAGAAACCTCATTTGCAAGAAATAATTATTAACTTATGTTGCAAACATGTAATTGAATAAAACCAACTTTACCAACATTTCATACATGACTAATGAACACCAGAAAACTTAGTGTCCATTTCTAAATAAATTCTTTTAATGCCTTTTCTTAATTTATTTAAATCATTAGGTGGAATTATGAACACATATCAAAAGTGCACAATAAATTCTACCAAAATTACAGTGGCCTACACATGCTACCAAAAGTCTATTGTCCAAATTTCAAGCCATTTGGACAAGTATATCAACCCCTATGAAAAAGACAAATAGCTATTGCAATAAATCATGTGAGAGCAAGTTAAACTTAACACTCAATATTTTCTGTAAACACAAGGCCATATTATGAATCAATATGATAGAGAAACATCATACTAAGGTAATGGAACAACCTTTTCTATTTTACCATTCATATATTATTTATAAGCTATTTATCAAGCTATAAACAAGTTAAATCAATAACTTGATCATACAGTAAGCAATGACCATGAAATTTCTACCACAGTACATTCATAGCATGGAAGGACTACCATAAAAATTTCACATCATTTGGAGCATCACAACTCAAGATATAAAATGACAGGTAATAAGATATAATTTTCCTTATTTACAAGGTCAAATCAAAACCCTAAGAAAACAGTGAACAAATAGTGTGTTTAATATTTTTCCTAGCAAGTACATGTCATCACAAATTTAACAAAACAAGAATCACTATTTTTGGAGTTCAAAAACTTGAGATCTTGCTCTGGTTAGGTTTAAAGGCATTTTTTTAGAGCATTTTTAAAACTTAAGTAAAGACATTAGAAAATACCTACAAACATATAGAATTTTGTGACTCTACTACATAGATCTCTTCTCAAGGTTTCCAAAAAGTCCCCATTTACTAATTTTGGAGTCTCCTAGCATGAGATATGCATTTTAGAAGATTTAACCAAATTCTGAAATTCAAAATCGGAATAAAACAACCCTAACAAGATTCGCTAGGCGCACCCGAACCGATACCCAACCCAGCCACCACTCAAACTGCCATGTGGGACCCGTTACCCACCCGGGCCCACCTGTCATCCTAAGAAAAAGGCATACACAACATTTCCTCTTCTCCTTCCTTGGAACGGAGCAAAGGAGGGGGGCGGCTCTGGCTCGGTCGGTGCCCTGCGAGGCGGCTCTTCGGCGGCGGAGGAGCGGCGCTGAAGGGCGGCACGAGCACCGCTGTGCCATTTTGCATCCATGGGTGGCTGAGGAGCGGCGTGAGGCGGTCGGCAGTGGCTCGGCCACGGCGTAGGCGGTCCGACGATGGCCGTGCCGGCGGCGGCGGCGCTCCGGTGAAGGTCAAGGCCGGGGAAGAGGTGCTGCGCGTGCGGCATGGCATGGCGAAGGTGGTGTGGCGGTCCATTCAGGTGGAGGGAGGCCGGAGGTACGAGAACGTTGGTGGCCATGGAGCTCGGCGGCGGCGCCCATGGTGGAGCGTGCTTGCGGGCTACAACAGCGCGAGAGGGCGAGCAAAGAGGCAGAGAGGGTGCGAGTGAGAGAGGGAGCAAGCTCGGCATCCACTTCAGGAGGGCGCAGCGACGCGACAGTGGCATACCACGCGGCAGCAATGGCAGGCATGCTCTGTGCATGGCGGCCACGCTCGGCACGCGTCGCCCCTTGAGGCATTCGAGCGAGCACGTGGCGGGCAGCGACATGGGCAAGGTGGAACGCCGTTTTGGGCCGCTTCTAGGCAGAATTAGACATTGGGCCCTAAACGAAATTTGCTCACCTCGGTCTGCTCTACGTTTCTTATTTAAGGTGCCCAACCATTTGAGCTTTGTAACAGTGGATAATTAAGCCCCAAGATGATAGTGTCAATATGTTAACATCGATCACGGAAACTCGCTTTCGGAGGTCGAAACTCGATCAAACTTAGTGCAACTTTTTGCATTCTCCTCTCCATAACATAATCTTGAACTTTTATTTTTGGACCAACTCAAGTTGCTTATCAAAATTTGGAGAACGCGGGATGTCAATGTCGACAACACCGAAATCAGGGATTAAAATGGCTAAGTGCTGAAATCAGCCCTAAAACTGACTTGTGGGCCCTGTTTGAGCATGTTACACACATTTTCATGACTTGACTCTTAAACAAAGTTTGTTCCTTATAAAATTCTCTACAACTTTGTCAAAGGGTGCACAGTCATGCAAAGCTTCTAGGTCACACTTTTGAAATGGTCAAACCACAGGGCTCCAGGGCCCATACATGGTCAACCACCAATTAGAAGCATAATTAGGCAAAATGATCAACATGAACATTGTTCCATTAAGTGTCCTAAATGTAGTTAAGGTGTTGTAGAGGCCAAACATACACACCATGCATAGGTTGCACAAAAGTGTAGGCCTCACATGCCTTGAAACATAGAATTCAGTGAAATGCTATAGTTGTTTCATGTGGTTGTTTCAAGATACATGCTACCCATGTTTCCCTAGGTTGTCCCACATGTTGCAAAGGTTTGTTGCACATGTTGCATTTATATGTTGCATAAACACTAGTTCCCATGGGATGCAAGGCAAGTTTTAGTTATAATCCAAACAAGCATATAACTTATCATTTCATGTGACTTTTTGATTCCAAACTTCATGAAACTTTTCCAGGGATCAATATAGATAGGTACCAAGGTGAGACATGTGAAGATACTTTGATAGCAACACCCAGGCATATATCTTTTAATTGAGCCTATATGTAAGCAAGGGTGCAACATCCCACTTTAAGTTAGGCTCCTCTCCAAAGGTTGACATTGACATTGTCATTTCCATTAATCTATCATGTTTGAGCTCAAACCCACTACTTAGTGAATGATAAACACCTGGGGTGTTACAAGCAACATCTCCAAACGGACCAAAACGAGCTTCCACTTGAGCATTGTCACCAAGAAGTACCACCGGGTGCGTCCAAAACGATTTTTGAGCCTATGGTACATTTAGCGCAATCCGTGCACCTATCTAGCAGCAAGATTAGCACCATCTCCAAATGAACCAAAACGAGCTTCCACTTGAGCCTCGTCACCTAGGAGTTCCATTGGGAGTGTCCAAAATGATTTTGGAGCCTATTGTATGTTTGGCGGAAACCGTGGAACTATCTTGCATCAAGTTTAGCACCATCTCCAATCGGACTGTAACGAGTTTCCACTTGAGCATCATCACCTAGGAGTACCATCGGGTGCGTCCAAATCGATTTATTAGTGTATGGTATGTTTGGCGCAAACTGTCCAACTATCTTGCACCGACACTAACACTATCTCCAAATAGACTGAACCGAGATTCCACATGACCCACATCAACTAGGAGTTCCATTGGATTCGTCCAAACTGATTTCTAAGCCTATGGTAGGTTCGGCGCAAACCGTGCACCTCGTCAAGATTAGCACTATCTCCAAACGGACCAATACGAGCTTCCACTTGGGCCTCATCGTTAGGAGTTCCATTGGGTGTGTCCAAAATGATTTCCGAGCCTATGGTATGTTTGGCATAAACCACACACCCATCTTGCATCAAGTTTACCACCATCTCCAATGGAACAAAACTAGCTCCCACTTGAGCCTCGTCACCTAGGAGTACCACCGGGTGCGTCCAAAACAATTTTTGTGCCTATGATACGTTCAACGCAAACCATGCACCTATCTTGTGGCAAGATTAGCACCATCTCCAAACGGACCGTAACGAGCTTCCACTTCAGCCTCGTCACCTAGGAGTACCACCAGGTGTGTCCAAAATGATTTTCAAGCCTATGGTACGTTCAGCGAAACCATGCACCTATCTTGCGGCAAGATTTGCACCATCTCCAAACAGACCATAACAAGCTTCCACTTGAGCCTGGTCACCTAGAAGTACCACCGGGTGCGTCCAAAACGATTTCTGATCCTATGGTATGTGTGGCGCAGACCGTGCAATTATCTTGCACCAACACTAAACGTGTCTCCAAACGGACTTAAACGAGATTCCACATGACCCCCGACACCTAGGAGTTCCATTGGGTGCGTCCAAAACGATTTCCTAGCCTAAGGTACATTCAGCGCAATCCATGCACCTATCTTGCGGCAAGATTAGCACCATCTCGAAACGGACGAAAACGAGCTTCCACTTGAGCCTTGTCACCTAGGAGTACCATCGGGTGCGTCCAAAACGATTTCTGAGCCTATGTTATGTGTGGCGCAGACCGTGCAATTATATTGCACCAACACTAAACGTGTCTCCAAACGGACTTAAACGAGATTCCACATGACCCCTGACACCTAGGAGTTCCATTGGGTGCGTCCAAAACGATTTCGTAGCCTATGGTACGTTCAGCGCAATCCGTGCACCTATCTTGCGGCAGGATTAGCACCATCTCTAAACGGACGAAATCGAGCTTCCACTTGAGCCTTGTCACCTAGGAGTACCACCGGGTGTGTCCAAAATGATTTTTGAGCCTATGGTACGTTCAGCGCAAACCATGCACCTATCTTGCGGCAAGACTAGCACCATCTCTAAACGGAACAAAACGAGCTTCCACTTGAGCCTTGTATCGTAGGAGTTCCATTGGGAGTGTCCAAAACAATTTTCAAGCCTATGGTATGTTTGGCGCAAACCATGCACCTATCTTGCATCAAGTTTAGCACCATCTCCAATCGGACCATAACGAGTTTCCACTTGAGCATCGTCACCAAGGTGTACCATCGGGTGCGTCCAAATTGATTTATTAGTGTGTGGTATGTTTTGTGCAAACAGTCCAACTATCTTGCACCGACACTAACATTGTCTCCAAACAGACTGAAACGAGATTCCACATGACCCACATCAACTAGGAGTTCCATCGGATTCATCCAAACCAATTTCTGAGCCTATGGTAGGTTCAGCGCAAGCCGTGCACCTCGTCAAGATTAGCACTATCTCCAAATGGACCAAAACGAGCTTCCACTTGAGCCTCGTCACTAGGAGTTCCATTGGGTGTGTCCAAAATGATTTCTGAGCCTATGGTATGTTTGGCACAAACCACGCACCTATCTTGCATCATGTTTACCACCATCTCCCAAGAAACAAAACTAGCTCCGACTTGAGCCTCGTCACCTAGGAGTACCACCGGGTGCGTCCAAAATAATTTCCGTGCCTATGGTCCATTCAGCGCAAACCATGCACCTATCTTGTGGCAAGATTAGCACCATCTCGAAACAGACCGTAACGAGCTTTCACTTGAGCCTCGTCACCTAGGAGTACCACCGGGTGCGTCCAAAACGATTTTCGAGCCTACGGTACGTTCAGCGCAAATCGTGCACCTATCTTGCGGCAAGATTAGCACCATCTCCAAACGGACCAAAACAAGCTTCCACTTGAGCCTGGCCACCTAGAAGTACCACCAGGTGCGTCCAAAATAATTTTTGAGCCTATGGTACGTTCAGCGCAAACCGTGCACCTATCTGGCGGCAAGATTAGCACCATCTCCAAACGGACCAAAACGAGCTTCCACTTGAGCATTGTCACCAAGAAGTACCACCGGGTGCGTCCAAAACGATTTTTGAGCCTATGGTACGTTTAGCGCAATCCGTGCACCTATCTAGCAGCAAGATTAGCATCATCTCCAAACGAACCAAAATGAGCTTCCACTTGAGCCTCGTCACCTAGGAGTTCCATTGGGAGTGTCCAAAACGATTTTGGAGCCTATTGTATGTTTGGCGGAAACCGTGGAACTATCTTGCATCAAGTTTAGCACCATCTCCAATCGGACTGTAACGAGTTTCCACTTGAGCATCATCACCTAGGAGTACCATCGGGTGCGTCCAAATCGATTTATTAGTGTATGGTATGTTTGGCGCAAACTGTCCAACTATCTTGCACCGACACTAACACTATCTCCAAATAGACTGAACCGAGATTCCACATGACCCACATCAACTAGGAGTTCCATTGGATTTGTCCAAACCAATTTCTAAGCCTATGGTAGGTTCGGCGCAAACCGTGCACCTCGTCAAGATTAGCACTATCTCCAAACGGATCAATACGAGCTTCCACTTGAGCCTCATTGTTAGGAGTTCCATTGGGTGTGTCCAAAATGATTTCCGAGCCTATGGTATGTTTGGCACAAACCATGCACCCATCTTGCATCAAGTTTACCACCATCTCCAATGGAACAAAACTAGCTCCCACTTGAGCCTCGTCACCTAGGAGTACCACCGGGTGCGTCCAAAACAATTTTTGTGCCTATGGTACGTTCAGCGCAAACCATGCACCTATCTTGTGGCAAGATTAGCACCATCTCCAAACGGACCGTAACGAGCTTCCACTTGAGCCTCGTCACCTAGGAGTACCACCAGGTGCGTCCAAAATGATTTTTGAGCCTATGGTACGTTCAGCGCAAACCATGCACCTATCCTGTGGCAAGATTTGCACCATCTCCAAACGGACCATAACAAGCTTCCACTTGAGCCTGGTCACCTAGAAGTACCACCGGGTGCGTCCAAAATGATTTCTGAGCCTATGGTATGTGTGGCGCAGACCGTGCAATTATCTTGCACCAACACTAAATGTGTCTCCAAACGGACTTAAACGAGATTCCACATGACCCCCGACACCTAGGAGTTCCATTGGGTGCGTCCAAAACGATTTCATAGCCTATGGTACGTTCATCGCAATCCGTGCACCTATCTTGCAGCAAGATTAGCACCATCTCTAAACGGACGAAAATGAGCTTCCACTTGAGCCTTGTCACCTAGGAGTACCACCGGGTGTGTCCAAAATGATTTTTGAGCCTATGGTACGTTTAGCGCAAACTATGCACCTATCTTGCGGCAAGATTAGCACCATCTCTAAAAGGAACAAAACGAGCTTCCACTTGAGCCTCGTATCCTAGGAGTTCCATTGGGAGTGTCCAAAACAATTTTCAAGCCTATGGTATGTTTGGCGCAAACAATGCACCTATCTTGCATCAAGTTTAGCACCATCTCCAATCGGACCATAACGAGTTTCCACTTGAGCATCGTCACCAAGGTGTACCATCGGGTGCGTCCAAATTGATTTATTAGTGTGTGGTATGTTTTGTGCAAACAGTCCAACTATCTTGCACCGACACTAACATTGTCTCCAAACAGACTGAAACGAGATTCCACATGACCCACATCAACTAGGAGTTCCATCGGATTCATCCCAACCTATTTCTGAGCCTATGGTAGGTTCGGCGCAAACCGTGCACCTCGTCAAGATTAGCACTATCTCTAAACGGACTAAAACGAGCTTCCACTTGAGCCTCGTCACTTGGAGTTCCAATGGGTGTGTCCAAAATAATTTCCGAGCCTATGGTATGTTTGGCACAAACCATGCACCTATCTTGCATCAAGTTTAGCACCATCTCTAAATGGAACAAAACTAGCTTCCACTTGAGCCTCGTCTCCTAGGAGTACAACCGGGTGCGTCCAAAATAATTTTCGAGCCTACGGTACGTTCAGCACAAACCGTGCACCTATCTTGCGGCAAAATTAGCACCATCTCCAAACTGACCGTAACGAGCTTCCACTTGAGCATTGTCACCTTGAAGTACCACCGGGTGCGTCCAAAATGATTTTTGAGCCTATGGTACGTTCAGCGCAAATCGTGCACCTATCTAGCGGTAAGATTAGCACCATCTCCAAACGGACCAAAATGAGCTTCCACTTGAGCATTGTCACCTAGGAGTACCACCGGGTGCGCCCAAAACAATTTTTGAGCCTATGGTACGTTTAGCGCAAACTGTGCACCTATCTTGCGGCAAGATTAGCACCATCTCCAAATAGACCAAAATGAGCTTCCACTTGAGCCTCATCAGCTTGGAGTTCCATTGGGATGTCCAAAATGATATTTGAGCCTATGGTATGTTTGGCGCAAACCGTGCACCTATCTTGCATCAAGTTTAGCACCATCTCCAATCGGACCGTAACGAGCTTCCACTTGAGCATCGTCACCTAGGAGTACCATTGGGTGCGTCTGAAACGATTTATTAGTGCATGGTATGTTTGGTGCAAACAGTCCAACTATCTTGCGCTGACACTAACACTGTCTCCAAATAGACTGAAACGAGATTCCACAAGACCCACGTCAACTAGGAGTTCCATCGCATTCGTCCATACCAATTTCTGAGCTATGGTAGGTTCAGCGCAAGCCGTGCACCTCGTCAAGATTAGCACTATCTCCAAATGGACCAAAACGAGCTTCCAGTTGAGCCTCGTCACTAGGAGTTCCATTGGGTGTGTCCAAAATGATTTCCGAGCCTATGGTATGTTTGGCACAAACCACACACCTATCTTGCATCAAGTTTACCACCATCTCCCAAGAAACAAAACTAGCTCCGACTTGAGCCTCGTCACCTAGGAGTACCACCGGGTGCGTCCAAAATAATTTCCGTGCCTATGGTCCATTAAGCGCAAACCATGCACCTATCTTGTGGCAAGATTAGCACCATCTCCAAACAGACAGTAACGAGCTTTCACTTGAGCCTCGTCACCTAGGAGTACCACCGGGTGCGTCCAAAACGATTTTTGAGCCTACACTATGTTTAGCACAAACCGTGCACCTATCTTGCGGCAAGATTAGCACCATCTCCAAACGGACCATAACAAGCTTCCACTTGAGCCTATGGTACGTTCAGCGCAAACCGTGCACCTATCTGGCGGTAAGATTAGCACCATCTCCAAACGGACCAAAACAAGCTTCCACTTGAGCATTGTCACCAAGATGTACCACCGGGTGCGTCCAAAATGATTTTGAGCCTATGGTACGTTTAGCGCAATCCGTGCACCTATCTAGCAGCAAGATTAGCACCATCTCCAAACGAACCAAAATGAGCTTCCACTTGAGCCTCGTCACCTAGGAATTCCATTGGGAGTGTCCAAAACGATTTTGGAGCCTATTGTATGTTTGGCGGAAACCGTGGAACTATCTTGCATCAAGTTTAGCACCATCTCCAATCGGACTGTAACGAGTTTCCACTTGAGCATCATCATCTAGGAGTACCACCTGGTGCGTCCAAATCGATTTATTAGTGTATGGTATGTTTGGCGCAAACTGTCCAACTATCTTGCACCGACACCAACACTGTCTCCAAATAGACTGAACCGAGATTCCACATGACCCACATCAACTAGGAGTTCCATTGGATTCGTCCAAACCGATTTCTAAGCCTATGGTAGGTTCGGCGCAAACCGTGCACCTCGTCAAGATTAGCACTATCTCCAAAGGGACCAATACGAGCTTCCACTTGAGCCTTGTCGTTAGGAGTTCCATTGGGTGTGTCCAAAATGATTTCTGAGCCTATGGTATGTTTGGTGCAAACAGTCCAACTATCTTGCGCCGACACTAACACTGTCTCCAAATAGACAGAAACGAGATTCCACAAGACCCACGTCAATTAGGAGTTCCATCGGATTCGTCCAACCAATTTCTGAGCCCATGGTAGGTTCAGCGCAAGCCGTGCACCTCGTCAAGATTAGCAGTATCTCCAAACGGACCAAAACGAGCTTCCACTTGAGCCTCGTCACTAGGAGTTCCATTGGGTGTGTCCAAAATGATTTTCGAGCCTATGGTATGTTTGGCACAAACCACGCACCTATCTTGCATCAAGTTTACCACCATCTCCCAAGAAACAAAACAAGCTCCGACTTGAGCCTCGTCACCTAGGAGTACCACCGGGTGCGTCCAAAACAATTTCTGTGCCTATGGTCCATTCAGCGCAAACCATGCACCTATCTTGTGGCAAGATTAGCACCATCTCCAAACAGACCGTAACGAGCTTTCACTTGAGCCTCGTCACCTAGGAGTACCACCGGGTGCGTCCAAAACGATTTTCGAGCCTACAGTACGTTTAGCGCAAACCGTGCACCTATCTTGCGGCAAGATTAGCACCATCTCCAAACGGACCATAACAAGCTTCCACTTGAGCCTGGCCACCTAGAAGTACCACCAGGTGCGTCCAAAATAATTTTTGAGCCTATGGTACGTTCAACGCAAACCGTGCACCTGTCTGGCGGCAAGATTAGCACCATCTCCAAACGGACCAAAACGAGCTTCCACTTGAGCATTGTCACCAAGAAGTACCACCGGGTGCGTCCAAAATGATTTTTGAGCCTATGGTACGTTTAGCGCAATCCGTGCACCAATCTAGCAGCAAGATTAGCATCATCTCCAAACGAACCAAAACGAGCTTCCACTTGAGCCTCGTCACCTAGGAGTTCCATTGGGAGTGTCCAAAACAATTTTGGAGCCTATTGTATGTTTGGCAGAAACCGTGGAACTATCTTGCATCAAGTTTAGCACCATCTCCAATCGGACTGTAACGAGTTTCCACTTGAGCATCATCACCTAGGAGTACCATCGGGTGCGTCCAAATCGATTTATTAGTGTATGGTATGTTTGGCGCAAACTGTCCAACTATCTTGCACCGACACTAACACTGTCTCCAAATAGACTGAACCGAGATTCCACATGACCCACATCAACTAGGAGTTCCATTGGATTCGTCCAAACCGATTTCTAAGCCTATGGTAGGTTCGGCGCAAACCGTGCACGTCGTCAAGATTAGCACTATCTCCAAACGGACCAATACGAGCTTCCACTTGAGCCTCATCGTTAGGAGTTCCATTGGGTGTGTACAAAATGATTTCTGAGCCTATGGTATGTTTGGCACAAACCATGCACCCATCTTGCATCAAGTTTACCACCATCTCCAATGGAACAAAACTAGCTCCCATTTGAGCCTCGTCACCTAGGAGTACCACCGGGTGCGTCCAAAACAATTTTCGTGCCTACGGTACGTTCAGCCAAACCATGCACCTATCTTGTGGCAAGATTAGCACCATCTCCAAACGGACCGTAACGAGCTTCCACTTGAGCCTCGTCACCTAGGAGTACCACCAGGTACGTAAAAAATGATTTTCGAGCCTATGGTACGTTCAGCGCAAACCATGCACCTATCTTGCGGCAAGATTTGCACCATCTCCAAACGGACCAAAATGAGCTTCCACTTGAGCATTGTCACCTAGGAGTACCACCGGGTGCGCCCAAAACAATTTTTGAGCCTATGGTACGTTTTGCGCAAACTGTGCACCTATCTTGCGGCAAGATTAGCACCATCTCCAAATGGACCAAAATGAGCTTCCACTTGAGCCTCATCAGCTTGGAGTTCCATTGGGATGTCCAAAATGATATTTGAGCCTATGGTATGTTTGGCGCAAACCGTGCACCTATCTTGCATCAAGTTTAGCACCATCTCCAATCGGACTGTAACGAGCTTCCACTTGAGCATCGTCACCTAGGAGTACCATTGGGTGCGTCTGAAACGATTTATTAGTGCATGGTATGTTTGGTGCAAACAGTCCAACTATCTTGCGCTGACACTAACACTGTCTCCAAATAGACTGAAACGAGATTCCACAAGACCCACGTCAACTAGGAGTTCCATCGCATTCGTCCATACCAATTTCTGAGCTATGGTAGGTTCAGCGCAAGCCGTGCACCTCGTCAAGATTAGCACTATCTCCAAATGGACCAAAACGAGCTTCCAGTTGAGCCTCGTCACTAGGAGTTCCATTGGGTGTGTCCAAAATGATTTCCGAGCCTATGGTATGTTTGGCACAAACCACGCACCTATCTTGCATCAAGTTTACCACCATCTCCCAAGAAACAAAACTAGCTCCGACTTGAGCCTCGTCACCTAGGAGTACCACCGGGTGCGTCCAAAATAATTTTCGTGCCTATGGTCCATTAAGCGCAAACCATGCACCTATCTTGTGGCAAGATTAGCACCATCTCCAAACAGACAGTAACGAGCTTTCACTTGAGCCTCGTCACCTAGGAGTACCACCGGGTGCGTCCAAAACGATTTTTGAGCCTACACTACGTTTAGCACAAACCGTGCACCTATCTTGCGGCAAGATTAGCACCATCTCCAAACGGACCATAACAAGCTTCCACTTGAGCCTATGGTACGTTCAGCGCAAACCGTGCACCTATCTGGCGGTAAGATTAGACCATCTCCAAACGGACCAAAACGAGCTTCCACTTGAGCATTGTCACCAAGATGTACCACCGGGTGCGTCCAAAATGATTTTTGAGCCTATGGTACGTTTAGCGCAATCCGTGCACCTATCTAGCAGCAAGATTAGCACCATCTCCAAACGAACCAAAATGAGCTTCCACTTGAGCCTCGTCACCTAGGAATTCCATTGGGAGTGTCCAAAACGATTTTGGAGCCTATTGTTTGTTTGGCGGAAACCGTGGAACTATCTTGCATCAAGTTTAGCACCATCTCCAATCGGACTGTAACGAGTTTCCACTTGAGCATCATCACCTAGGAGTACCATCGGGTGCGTCCAAATCGATTTATTAGTGTATGGTATGTTTGGCGCAAACTGTCCAACTATCTTGCACCGACACTAACACTGTCTCCAAATAGACTGAACCGAGATTCCGCATGACCCAAATCAACTAGGAGTTCCATTGGATTCGTCCAAACCGATTTCTAAGCCTATGGTAGGTTCGGCGCAAACCGTGCACCTCGTCAAGATTAGCACTATCTCCAAAGGGACCAATACGAGCTTCCACTTGAGCCTCGTCGTTAGGAGTTCCATTGGGTGTGTCCAAAATGATTTCTGAGCCTATGGTATGTTTGGTGCAAACAGTCCAAATATCTTGCGCCGACACTAACATTGTCTCCAAATAGACAGAAACGAGATTCCACAAGACCCACGTCAACTAGGAGTTCCATCGGATTCGTCCAAACCAATTTCTGAGCCCATGGTAGGTTCAGCGCAAGCCGTGCACCTCGTCAAGATTAGCAGTATCTCCAAACGGACCAAAACGAGCTTCCACTTGAGCCTCGTCACCTAGGAATTCCATTGGGTGTGTCCAGAACGATTTGCAAGCCTATGGTATGTTTGGCACAAACCACGCACCTATCTTGCATCAAGTTTACCACCATCTCCCAAGAAACAAAACAAGCTCCGACTTGAGCCTCGTCACCTAGGAGTACCACCGGGTGCGTCCAAAACAATTTCCGTGCCTATGGTCCATTCAGCGCAAACCATGCACCTATCTTGTGGCAAGATTAGCACCATCTCCAAACAGACCGTAACGAGCTTTCACTTGAGCCTCGTCACCTAGGAGTACCACCGGGTGCGTCCAAAACGATTTTCGAGCCTACAGTACGTTTAGCGCAAACCGTGCACCTATCTTGCGGCAAGATTAGCACCATCTCCAAACGGACCATAACAAGCTTCCACTTGAGCCTGGCCACCTAGAAGTACCACCAGGTGCGTCCAAAATAATTTTTGAGCCTATGGTATGTTCAACGCAAACCGTGCACCTGTCTGGCGGCAAGATTAGCACCATCTCCAAACGGACCAAAACGAGCTTCCACTTGAGCATTGTCACCAAGAAGTACCACCGGGTGCGTCCAAAACGATTTTTGAGCCTATGGTACGTTTAGCGCAATCCGTGCACCAATCTAGCAGCAAGATTAGCATCATCTCCAAACGAACCAAAACGAGCTTCCACTTGAGCCTCGTCACCTAGGAGTTCCATTGGGAGTGTCCAAAACAATTTTGGAGCCTATTGTATGTTTGGCGGAAACCGTGGAACTATCTTGCATCAAATTTAGCACCATCTCCAATCGGACTGTAACGAGTTTCCACTTGAGCATCATCACCTAGGAGTACCATCGGGTGCGTCCAAATCGATTTATTAGTGTATGGTATGTTTGGCGCAAACTGTCCAACTATCTTGCACCGACACTAACACTGTCTCCAAATAGACTGAACCGAGATTCCACATGACCCACATCAACTAGGAGTTCCATTGGATTCGTCCAAACCGATTTCTAAGCCTATGGTAGGTTCGGCGCAAACCGTGCACGTCGTCAAGATTAGCACTATCTCCAAACGGACCAATACGAGCTTCCACTTGAGCCTCATCGTTAGGAGTTCCATTGGGTGTGTCCAAAATGATTTCTGAGCCTATGGTATGTTTGGCACAAACCATGCACCCATCTTGCATCAAGTTTACCACCATCTCCAATGGAACAAAACTAGCTCCCACTTGAGCCTCGTCACCTAGGAGTACCACCGGGTGCGTCCAAAACAATTTTCGTGCCTATGGTACGTTCAGCGCAAACCATGCACCTATCTTGTGGCAAGATTAGCACCATCTCCAAACGGACCGTAACGAGCTTGCACTTGAGCCTCGTCACCTAGGAGTACCACCAGGTACGTAAAAAATGATTTTCGAGCCTATGGTACGTTCAGCGCAAACCATGCACCTATCTTGCGGCAAGATTTGCACCATCTCAAAACGGACCATAACAAGCTTCCACTTGAGCCTGGTCACCTAGAAGTACCACCGGGTGCGTCCAAAACGATTTCTGAGCCTATGGTATGTGTGGCGCAGACCGTGCAATTATCTTGCACCAACACTAAACGTGTCTCCAAACAGACTTAAACGAGATTCCACATGACCCCCGACACCTAGGAGTTCCATTGGGTGCGTCCAAAACGATTTCGTAGCCTATGGTACGTTTAGCGCAATCCGTGCACCTATCTTGCAACAAGATTAGCACCATCTCTAAACGGACGAAAACGAGCTTCCACTTGAGCCTTGTGATCTAGGAGTACCACCGGGTGTGTCCAAAATGATTTTTGAGCCTATGGTACGTTCCGCGCAAACCATGCACATATCTTGCGGCAAGATTAGCACCATCTCTAAACGGAACAAAACGAGCTTCCACTTGAGCCTCGTATCCTAGGAGTTCCATTGGGAGTGTCCAAAACAATTTTCAAGCCTATGGTATGTTTGGCGCAAACCATGCACCTATCTTGCATCAAGTTTTGCACCATCTCCAATCAGACCATAACGAGTTTCCACTTGAGCATCGTCACCAAGGTGTACCATCGGGTGCGTCCAAATTGATTTATTAGTGTGTGGTATGTTTTGTGCAAACAGTCCAACTATCTTGCACCAACACTAACATTGTCTCCAAACAGACTGAAACGAGATTCCACATGACCCACGTCAACTAGGAGTTCCATCGGATTCATCCAAACCTATTTCTGAGCCTATGGTAGGTTCGGCGCAAACCGTGCACCTCGTCAAGATTAGCACTATCTCCAAACGGACTAAAACGAGCTTCCACTTGAGCCTCGTCACTTGGAGTTCCAATGGGTGTGTCCAAAATAATTTCCGAGCCTATGGTATGTTTGGCACAAACCATGCACCTATCTTGCATCAAGTTTAGCACCATCTCCAAATGGAACAAAACTAGCTTCCACTTGAGCCTCGTCTCCTAGGAGTACAACCGGGTGCGTCCAAAATAATTTTCGAGCCTATGGTACGTTCAGCACAAACCGTGCACCTATCTTGTGGCAAAATTAGCACCATCTCCAAACGGACCGTAACGAGCTTCCACTTGAGCATTGTCACATAGAAGTACCACCGGGTGCGTCCAAAATGATTTTTGAGCCTATGGTACGTTCAGCGCAAGCCGTGCACCTACCTAGCGGTAAGATTAGCACCACCTCCAAACGGACCAAAACGAGCTTCCACTTGAGCATTGTCACCTAGGAGTACCACCGGGTGCGCCCAAAACAATTTTTGAGCCTATGGTATGTTTGGCACAAACCATGCACCTATCCTGCATCAAGTTTAGCACCATCTCCAAATGGAACAAAACTAGCTTCCACTTGAGCCTCGTCTCCTAGGAGTACAACCGGGTGCGTCCAAAATAATTTTTGAGCCTATGGTACGTTCAGCACAAACCGTGCACCTATCTAGCGGTAAGATTAGCACCATCTCCAAACGGACCAAAATGAGCTTCCACTTGAGCCTCATCAGCTTGGAGTTCCATTGGGATGTCCAGAACAATATTTGAGCCTATGGTATGTTTGGCGCAAACCGTGCACCTATCTTGCATCAAGTTTAGCACAATCTCCAATCGGACCGTAACGAGCTTCCACTTGAGCATCGTCACCTAGGAGTACCATTGGGTGCGTCCGAAACGATTTATTAGTGCATGGTATGTTTGGTGCAAACAGTCCAACTATCTTGCGATGACACTAACACTGTCTCCAAATAGACTGAAACGAGATTCCACAAGACCCACGTCAACTAGGAGTTCCATCGCATTCGTCCATACCAATTTCTGAGCCTATGGTAGGTTCAGCGCAAGCCGTGCACCTCGTCAAGATTAGCACTATCTCCAAACGGACCAAAACGAGCTTCCACTTGAGCCTCATCACTAGGAGTTCCATTGGGTGTGTCCAAAATGATTTCTGAGCCTATGGTATGTTTGGCACAAACCACACACCTATCTTGCATCAAGTTTACCACCATCTCCCAAGAAACAAAACTAGCTCCGACTTGAGCCTCGTCACCTAGGAGTACCACCGGGTGCGTCCAAAATAATTTCTGTGCCTATGGTCCATTCAGCGCAAACCATGCACCTATCTTGTGGCAAGATTAGCACCATCTCCAAACAGACCGTAACGAGCTTTCACTTGAGCCTCGTCACCTAGGAGTACCACCGGGTGCGTCCAAAACGATTTTCGAGCCTATATTACGTTTAGCGCAAACCGTGCACCTATCTTGCGGCAAGATTAGCACCATCTCCATATGGACCATAACAAGCTTCCACTTGAGCCTGGCCACCTAGAAGTACCACCAGGTGCGTCCAAAATAATTTTTGAGCCTATGGTACGTTCAGCGCATACCGTGCACCTATCTGGCGGTAAGATTAGCACCATCTCCAAACGGACCAAAACGAGCTTCCACTTGAGCATTGTCACCAAGAAGTACCACCGGGTGCGTCCAACATGATTTTTGAGCCTATGGTACGTTTAGCGCAATCCGTGCACCTATCTAGCAGCAAGATTAGCACCATCTCCAAACGAACCAAAACGAGCTTCCACTTGAGCCTCGTCACCTAGGAGTTCCATTGGGAGTGTCCAAAACGATTTTGGAGCCTATTGTATGTTTGGCGGAAACCATGGAACTATCTTGCATCAAGTTTAGCACCATCTCCAATCGGACTGTAACGAGTTTCCACTTGAGCATCATCACCTAGGAGTACCATCGGGTGCGTCCAAATCGATTTATTAGTGTATGGTATGTTTGGCGCAAACTGTCCAACTATCTTGCACCGACACTAACACTGTCTCCAAATAGACTGAACCGAGATTCCGCATGACCCAAATCAACTAGGAGTTCCATTGGATTCGTCCAAACCGATTTCTAAGCCTATGGTAGGTTCGGCGCAAACCGTGCACCTCGTCAAGATTAGCACTATCTCCAAACGGACCAATACGAGCTTCCACTTGAGCCTCATCGTTAGGAGTTCCATTGGGTGTGTCCAAAATGATTTCTGAGCCTATGGTATGTTTGGCACAAACCATGCACCCATCTTGCATCAAGTTTACACCATCTCCAATGGAACAAAACTAGCTCCCACTTGAGCCTCGTCACCTAGGAGTACCACCGGGTGCGTCCAAAACAATTTTCGTGCCTATGGTACGTTCAGCGCAAACCATGCACCTATTTTGTGGCAAGATTAGCACCATCTCCAAACGGACCGTAACGAGCTTCCACTTGAGCCTCGTCACCTAGGAGTACCACCAGGTACGTCCAAAATGATTTTCGAGCCTATGGTACGTTCAGCGCAAACCATGCACCTATCTTGCGGCAAGATTTGCACCATCTCAAAACGGGCCATAACAAGCTTCCACTTGAGCCTGGTCACCTAGAAGTACCACCGGGTGCGTCCAAAACGATTTCTGAGCCTATGGTATGTGTGGCGCAGACCGTGCAATTATCTTGCACCAACACTAAACGTGTCTCCAAACAGACTTAAACGAGATTCCACATGACCCCCGACACCTAGGAGTTCCATTGGGTGCGTCCAAAATGATTTCGTAGCCTATGGTACGTTCAGCGCAATCCGTGCACCTATCTTGCAGCAAGATTAGCACCATCTCTAAACGGACGAAAACGAGCTTCCACTTGAGCCTTGTAATCTAGGAGTACCACCGGGTGTGTCCAAAATGATTTTTGAGCCTATGGTACGTTCAGCGCAAACCATGCACCTATCTTGCGGCAAGATTAGCACCATCTCTAAACGGAACAAAACGAGCTTCCACTTGAGCCTCGTATCCTAGGAGTTCCATTGGGAGTGTCCAAAACAATTTTCAAGCCTATGGTATGTTTGGCGCAAACCATGCACCTATCTTGCATCAAGTTTAGCACCATCTCCAATCAGACCATAACGAGTTTCCACTTGAGCATCGTCACCAAGGTGTACCATCGGGTGCGTCCAAATTGATTTATTAGTGTGTGGTATGTTTTGTGCAAACAGTCCAACTATCTTGCACCGACACTAACATTGTCTCCAAACAGACTGAAACGAGATTCCACATGACCCACGTCAACTAGGAGTTCCATCGGATTCATCCAAACCTATTTCTGAGCCTATGGTAGGTTCGGCGCAAACCGTGCACCTCGTCAAGATTAGCACTATCTCCAAACGGACCGTAACGAGCTTCCACTTGAGCCTCGTCACCTAGGAGTACCACCAGGTGCGTCCAAAATGATTTTCGAGCCTATGGTATGTTCAGCGCAAACTATGCACCTATCTTGCGGTAAGATTTGCACCATCTCCAAATGGACCATAACAAGCTTCCCACTTGAGCCTGGTCACCTAGGAGTACCACCGGGTGCGTCCAAAACGATTTTTGAGCCTATGGTACGTTCAGCACAAACCGTGCACCTATCTAGCGTCAAGATTAGCACCATCTCCTAATGGACCGTAACGAGCTTCCACTTGAGCATTGTCACCTAGAAGTACCACCGGGTGCGTCCACAATGAATTTTGAGCCTATGGTACGTTCAGCGCAAACCGTGCACCTATCTAGCGGTAAGATTAGCACCATCTCCAAACGGACCAAAACGAGCTTCCACTTGAGCATTGTCACCTAGGAGTACCACCGGGTGCGCCCAAAACAATTTTTGAGCCTATGGTACGTTTAGCGCAAACTGTGCACCTATCTTGCGGCAAGATTAGCACCATCTCCAAATGGACCAAAACGAGCTTCCACTTGAGCCTCATCAGCTTGGAGTTCCATTGGGATGTCCAAAACGATATTTGAGCCTATGGTATGTTTTGCGCAAACCGTGCACCTATCTTGCATCAAGTTTAGCACCATCTCCAATCGGACCGTAACGAGCTTCCACTTGAGCATCGTCACCTAGGAGTACCATTGGGTGTGTCCGAAACGATTTATTAGTGCATGGTATGTTTGGTGCAAACAGTCCAACTATCTTGCGCCGACACTAACACTGTCTCCAAATAGACTGAAACGAGATTCCACAAGACCCACGTCAACTAGGAGTTCCATCGGATTCGTCCAAACCAATTTCTGAGCCTATGGTAGGTTCAGCGCAAGCCGTGCACCTCGTCAAGATTAGCACTATCTCCAAACGGACCAAAATGAGCTTCCACTTGAGCCTCGTCACTAGGAGTTCCATTGGGTGTGTCCAAAATGATTTCCGAGCCTATGGTATGTTTGGCACAAACCATGCACCTATCTTGCATCAAGTTTACCACCATCTCCCAAGAAACAAAACTAGCTCCGACTTGAGCCTCGTCACCTAGGAGTACCACCGGGTGCGTCCAAAACAATTTCTGTGCCTATGGTCCATTCAGCGCAAACCATGCACCTATCTTGTGGCAAGATTAGCACCATCTCCAAAAGACCGTAACGAGCTTTCACTTGAGCCTCGTCACCTAGGAGTACCACCGGGTGCGTCCAAAACGATTTTCGAGCCTACGGTACGTTTAGCGTAAACCGTGCATCTATCTTGCGGCAAGATTAGCACCATCTCCAAACGGACCATAACAAGCTTCCACTTGAGCCTGGCCACCTAGAAGTACCACCAGGTGTGTCCAAAATAATTTTTGAGCCTATGGTACGTTCAGCGCAAACCGTGCACCTATCTGGCGGCAAGATTAGCACCATCTCCAAACGGACCAAAACGAGGTTCCACTTGAGCATTGTCACCAAGAAGTACCACCGGGTGCGTCCAAAATGATTTTTGAGCCTATGGTACGTTTAGCGCAATCCGTGCACCTATCTAGCAGCAAGATTAGCACCATCTCTAAACGAACCAAAATGAGCTTCCACTTGAGCCTCGTCACCTAGGAGTTCCACTAGGAGTGTCCAAAACGATTTTGGAGCCTATTGTATGTTTGGCGGAAACCGTGGAACTATCTTGCATCAAGTTTAGCACCATCTCCAATCGGACTGTAACGAGTTTCCACTTGAGCATCATCACCTAGGAGTACCATCGGGTGCGTCCAAATTGATTTATTAGTGTATGGTATGTTTGGCGCAAACTGTCCAACTATCTGGCACCGACACTAACACTGTCTCCAAATAGACTGAACCGAGATTCCACATGACCCACATCAACTAGGAGTTCCATTGGATTCGTCCAAACCGATTTCTAAGCCTATGGTAGGTTCGGCGCAAACCGTGCACCTCGTCAAGATTAGCACTATCTCCAAAGGGACCAATACGAGCTTCCACTTGAGCCTCGTCGTTAGGAGTTCCATTGGGTGTGTCCAAAATGATTTCTGAGCCGATGGTATGTTTGGCACAAACCATGCACCCATCTTGCATCAAGTTTACCACCATCTCCAATGGAACAAAACTAGCTCCCACTTGAGCCTCGTCACTTAGGAGTACCACCGGGTGCGTCCAAAACAATTTTCGTGCCTATGGTACGTTCAGCGCAAACCATGCACCTATCTTGTGGCAAGATTAGCACCATCTCCAAACAGACCGTAACGAGCTTCCACTTGAGCCTCGTCACCTGGGAGTACCACCAGGTGCGTCCAAAATGATTTTCGAGCCTATGGTACGTTCAGCGCAAACAATGCACCTATCTTGCGGCAAGATTTGCACCATCTCCAAACGGACCATAACAAGCTTCCACTTGAGCCTGGTCACCTAGAAGTACCACCGGGTGCGTCCAAAACAATTTTTGAGCCTATGGTACGTTCAGCGCAAACCGTGCACCTATCTAGCGGCAAGATTAGCACCATCTCCTAACGGACCAAAACGAGCTTCCACTTGAGCACTGTCACCTAGAAGTACCACCGGGTGCGTCCACAATGATTTTTGAGCCTATGGTACGTTCAGCGAAAACCATGCACCTATCTTGCTGTAAGATTAGCACCATGTCCAAACGGACCAAAATGAGCTTCCACTTGGGCATTGTTACCTAGGAGTACCATCGGGTGTGTCCAAAACAATTTTTGAGCCTATGGTACGTTCAGCGCAAACCATGCACCTATCTGGCGGCAAGATTAGCACCATCTCCAAACGGACCAAAACGAGGTTCCACTTGAGCATTGTCACCAAGAAGTACCACCGGGTGCGTCCAAAATGATTTTTGAGCCTATGGTACATTTAGCGCAATCCGTGCACCTATCTAGCAGCAAGATTAGCACCATCTCTAAACGAACCAAAATGAGCTTCCACTTGAGCCTCGTCACCTAGGAGTTCCACTAGGAGTGTCCAAAACGATTTTGGAGCCTATTGTATGTTTGGCGGAAACCGTGGAACTATCTTGCATCAAGTTTAGCACCATCTCCAATCGGACTGTAACGAGTTTCCACTTGAGCATCATCACCTAGGAGTACCATCGGGTGCGTCCAAATCGATTTATTAGTGTATGGTATGTTTGGCGCAAACTGTCCAACTATCTTGCACCGACACTAACACTGTCTCCAAATAGACTGAACCGAGATTCCACATGACCCACATCAACTAGGAGTTCCATTGGATTCGTCCAAACCGATTTCTAAGCCTATGGTAGGTTCGGCGCAAACCGTGCACCTCGTCAAGATTAGCACTATCTCCAAAGGGACCAATAAGAGCTTCCACTTGAGCCTCGTCGTTAGGAGTTCCATTGGGTGTGTCCAAAATGATTTCTGAGCCGATGGTATGTTTGGCACAAACCATGCACCCATCTTGCATCAAGTTTACCACCATCTCCAATGGAACAAAACTAGCTCCCACTTGAGCCTCGTCACTTAGGAGTACCACCGGGTGCGTCCAAAACAATTTTCGTGCCTATGGTACGTTCAGCGCAAACCATGCACCTATCTTGTGGCAAGATTAGCACCATCTCCAAACGGACCGTAACGAGCTTCCACTTGAGCCTCGTCACCTAGGAGTACCACCAGGTGCGTCCAAAATGATTTTCGAGCCTATGGTACGTTCAGCGCAAACAATGCACCTATCTTGCGGCAAGATTTGCACCATCTCCAAACGGACCATAACAAGCTTCCACTTGAGCCTGGTCACCTAGAAGTACCACCGGGTGCGTCCAAAACAATTTTTGAGCCTATGGTACGTTCAGCGCAAACCGTGCACCTATCTAGCGGCAAGATTAGCACCATCTCCTAACGGACCAAAACGAGCTTCCACTTGAGCACTGTCACCTAGAAGTACCACCGGGTGCGTCCACAATGATTTTTGAGCCTATGGTACGTTCAGCGAAAACCATGCGCCTATCTTGCTGTAAGATTAGCACCATGTCCAAACGGACCAAAATGAGCTTCCACTTGAGCATTGTTACCTAGGAGTACCATCGGGTGTGTCCAAAACAATTTTTGAGCCTATGGTACGTTCAGCGCAAACCGTGCACCTATCTAGCGGCAAGATTAGCACCATCTCCAAACAGACAAAAACGAGCTTCCACTTGAGCATTGTCACCTAGAAGTACCACCGGGTGCGTCCAAAACGATTTTTGAGCCTATTGTACGTTCAGCGCAAACCGTGCACCTATCTAGCGGTAAGATTAGCACCATCTCCAAACGGACCAAAATGAGCTTCCACTTGAGCATTGTCACCTAGGAGTACCACCGGGTGCGCCCAAAACAATTTTTGAGCCTATGGTACGTTTAGCCCAAACTGTGCACCCATCTCCAAATGGACCAAAACGAGCTTCCACTTGAGCCTCATCAGCTTGGAGTTCCATTGGGATGTCCAAAACGATATTTGAGCCTATGGTATGTTTGGCGCAAACTGTGCACCTATCTTGCGTCAAGTTTAGCACCATCTCCAATCGGACCGTAACGAGCTTCCACTCGAGCATCGTCACCTAGGAGTACCATTGGGTGCGTTCGAAATGATTTATTAGTGTATGGTATGTTTGGTGCAAACAGTCCAACTATCTTGCACCGACACTAACACTGTCTCCAAATAGACTGAAACAAGATTCCACAAGACCCACGTCAACTAGGAGATCCATCAGATTCATCCAAACCAATTTCTGAGCCTATGGTACGTTCAGCGCAAGCCGTGCACCTCATCAAGATTAGCACTATCTCCAAACGGACCAAAACGAGCTTCCACTTGAGCCTCGTTACTAGGAGTTCCATTGGGTGTGTCCAAAATGATTTCCGAGCCTATGGTATGTTTGGCACAAACCACGCACCTATCTTGCATCAAGTTTACCACCATCTCCCAAGAAACAAAACTAGCTCCGACTTGAGCCTCGTCACCTAGGAGTACCACCGGGTGTGCCCAAAACAATTTCCGTGCCTATGGTCTGTTCAGCGCAAACCATGCACCTATCTTGTGGCAAGATTAGCACCATCTCCAAACAGACCGTAACGATCTTTCACTTGAGCCTCATCACCTAGGAGTACCACCGGGTGCGTCCAAAATGATTTTCGAGCCTACGGTACGTTCAGCGCAAACCGTGCACCTATCTTGCGGCAAGATTAGTACCATCTCCAAACGGACCAAAACGAGCTTCCACTTGAGCATCATCACCTAGGAGTACCATCGGGTGCGTCCAAATCAATTTATTAGTGTATGGTATGTTTGGCGCAAACTGTCCAACTATCTTGCATAGACACTAACACTGTCTCCAAGTAGACTGAACCGAGATTCCACATGACCCACATCAACTAGGAGTTCCATTGGATTCGTCCAAACCGATTTCTAAGCCTATGGTAGGTTCGGCGCAAACCGTGCACCTCGTCAAGATTAGCACTATCTCCAAACGGACCAATACAAGCTTCCACTTGAGCCTCGTCACTAGGAGTTCCATTGGGTGTGTCCAAAATGATTTTCGAGCCTATGGTATGTTTGGCACAAACCATGCACCTATCTTGCATCAAGTTTACCACCATCTCCAATGGAACAAAACTTGCTCCCACTTGAGCCTCGTCACCTAGGAGTACCACCGGGTGCATCCAAAACAATTTTCGTGCCTATGGTACATTCAGCGCAAACCATGCACCTATCTTGTGGCAAGATTAGCACCATCTCCAAACGGACCGTAATGAGCTTCCACTTGAGCCTCGTCACCTAGGAGTACCACCAGGTGCGTCCAAAATGATTTTCGAGCCTATGGTATGTTCAGCGCAAACCATGCACCTATCTTGCGGTAAGATTTGCACCATCTCCAAACGGACCATAACAAGCTTCCACTTGAGCCTGGTCACCTAGAAGTACCACCGGGTGCGTCCAAAACGATTTTTGAGCCTATGGTACGTTCAGCGCAAACCGTGCACCTATCTAGCGGCAAGATTAGCACCATCTCCTAACGGACCAAAACGAGCTTCCACTTGAGCATTGTCACCTAGAAGTTCCACCGTGTGCGTCCACAATGATTTTTGAGCCTATGGTACGTTCAGCGAAAACCACGCACCTATCTAGCTATAAGATTAGTACCATCTCCAAATGGACCAAAATGAGCTTCCACTTGAGCATTGTCACCTAGGAGTACCATCGGGTGCGTCCAAAATAATTTTTGAGCCTATGGTACGTTCAGCGCAAACCGTGCACCTATCTAGCAGCAAGATTAGCACCATCTCCAAACGGACCAAAACGAGCTTCCACTTGAGCATTGTCACCTAGAAGTACCACAGGGTGCGTCCAAAACGATTTTTGAGCCTATGGTACGTTCAGCGCAAACCGTGCACCTATCTAGCGGTAAGATTAGCACCATCTCCAAATGGACCAAAATGAGCTTCCACTTGAGCATTTTCACCTAGGAGTACCACCGGGTGCACCCAAAACAATTTTTGAGCCTATGGTACGTTTAGCGCAAACTGTGCACCTATCTTGCGGCAAGATTAGCACCGTCTACAAATGGACCAAAACGAGCTTCCACTTGAGCCTCATCAGCTTGGAGTTCCATTGGGATGTCCAAAACGATATTTGAGCCTATGGTATGTTTGGCGCAAACCGTGCACCTATCTTGCATCAAGTTTAGCACCATCTCCAATCAGACCGTAATGAGCTTCCACTTGAGCATCGTCACCTAGGAGTACCATTGGGTGCGTCCGAAACGATTTATTAGTGTATGGTTTGTTTGGTGCAAAGAGTCCAACTATCTTGCGCCGACACTAACACAGTCTCCAAATAGACTGAAACGAGATTCCACAAGACCCACGTCAACTAGGAGTTCCATCGGATTCGTCCAAACCAATTTCTGAGCCTATGGTAGGTTCAGCGCAAGCCGTGCACCTCGTCAAGATTAGCACTATCTCCAAACGGACCAAAACGAGCTTCCACTTGAGCCTCGTCACTAGGAATTCCATTGGGTGTGTCCAAAATGATTTTCGAGCCTATGGTATGTTTGGCACAAACCATGCACCTATCTTGCATCAAGTTTACCACCATCTCCAAACAAACTGTCCAACTATCTTGCATAGACACTAACACTGCCTCCAAGTAGACTGAACCGAGATTCCACATGACCCACATCAACTAGGAGTTCCATTGGATTCGTCCAAACCGATTTCTAAGCCTATGGTAGGTTCGGCGCAAACCGTGCACCTCGTCAAGATTAGCACTATCTCCAAACGGACCAATACGAGCTTCCACTTGAGCCTCGTCACTAGGAGTTCCATTGGGTGTGTCAAAAATGATTTTTGAGCCTATGGTATGTTTGGCACAAACCATGCACCTATCTTGCATCAAGTTTACCACCATCTCCAATGGAACAAAACTTGCTCCCACTTGAGCCTCGTCACCTAGGAGTACCACCGGGTGCATCCAAAACAATTTTCGTGCCTATGGTACATTCAGCGCAAACCATGCACCTATCTTGTGGCAAGATTAGCACCATCTCCAAACGGACCGTAATGAGCTTCCACTTGAGCCTCGTCACCTAGGAGTACCACCAGGTGCGTCCAAAATGATTTCGAGCCTATGGTATGTTCAGCGCAAACCATGCACCTATCTTGCGGTAAGATTTCCACCATCTCCAAACGGACCATAACAAGCTTCCACTTGAGCCTGGTCACCTAGAAGTACCACCGGGTGCGTCCAAAATGATTTTTGAGCCTATGGTACGTTCAGCGCAAACCGTGCACCTATCTAGCGGCAAGATTAGCACCTTCTCCTAACGGACCAAAACGAGCTTCCACTTGAGCATTGTCACCTAGAAGTACCACCAGGTGCGTCCACAATGATTTTTGAGCCTATGGTACGTTCAGCGAAAACCACGCACCTATCTAGCTGTAAGATTAGCACCATCTCCAAATGGACCAAAATGAGCTTCCACTTGAGCATTGTTACCTAGGAGTACCATCGGGTGCGTCTAAAACAATTTTTGAGCCAATGGTACGTTCAGCGCAAACCGTGCACCTATCTAGCAGCAAGATTAGCACCATCTCCAAACGGACCAAAACGAGCTTCCACTTGAGCATTGTCACCTAGAAAGTACCACCGGGTGTGTCCAAAACGATTTTTGAGCCTATGGTACGTTCAGCGCAAACCGTGCACCTATCTAGCGGTAAGATTAGCACCATCTCCAAAAGGACCAAAATGAGCTTCCACTTGAGCATTTTCACCTAGGAGTACCACCGGGTGCACCCAAAACAATTTTTGAGCCTATGGTATGTTTAGCGCAAACTGTGCACCTATCTTGCGGCAAGATTAGCACCATCTACAAATGGACCAAAACGAGCTTCCACTTGAGCCTCATCAGCTTGGAGTTCCATTGGGATGTCCAAAATGATATTTGAGCCTATGGTATGTTTGGCGCAAACCGTGCACCTATCTTGCATCAAGTTTAGCACCATCTCCAATCAGACCGTAACGAGCTTCCACTTGAGCATCGTCACCTAGGAGTACCATTGGGTGCATCCGAAACGATTTATTAGTGTATGGTTTGTTTGGTGCACACAGTCCAACTATCTTGCGCCGACACTAACACTGTCTCCAAATAGACTGAAACGAGATTCCACAAGACCCACGTCAACTAGGAGTTCCATCGGATTCGTCCAAACCAATTTCTGAGCCTATGGTAGGTTCAGCGCAAGCCATGCACCTCGTCAAGATTAGCACTATCTCCAAACGGACCAAAACGAGCTTCCACTTGAGCCTCGTCACTAGGAATTCCATTGGGTGTGTCCAAAATGATTTCCGAGCCTATGGTATGTTTGGCACAAACCACGCACCTATCTTGCATCAAGTTTACCACCATCTCCCAAGAAACAAAACTAGCTCCGACTTAAGCCTCGTCACCTAGGAGTACCACCGGGTGCGTCCAAAACAATTTCTGTGCCTATGGTCCATTCAGCGCAAACCATGCACGTATCTTGTGGCAAGATTAGCACCATCTCCAAACAAACAGTAACGATCTTTCACTTGAGCCTCGTCACCTAGGAGTACCACCGGGTGCGTCCAAAACGATTTTCGAGCCTACGGTACGTTCAGCGCAAACCGTGCACCTATCTTGCGGCAAGATTAGTACCATCTCCAAACGGACCATAACAAGCTTCCACTTGAGCCTGGCCACCTAGAAGTACCACAAGGTGCGTCCAAAATGATTTTTGAGCCTATGGTACGTTCAGCGCAAACCGTGCACCTATCTGGCGGCAAGATTAGCACCATCTCCAAACGGACCAAAACGAGCTTCCACTTGAGCATTGTCACCAAGAAGTACCACCGGGTGCATCCAAAATGATTTTTGAGCCTGTGGTACGTTTAGCGCAAACCGTGCACCTATCTAGCAGCAAGATTAGCACCATCTCCAAAGGAACCAAAACGAGCTTCCACTTGAGCCTCGTCACCTAGGAGTTCCATTGGGAGTGTCCAAAATGATTTTGGAGCCTATTGTATGTTTGGCGGAAACTGTGGAACTATCTTGCATTAAGTTTAGCACCATCTCCAATCGGACTGTAACAAGTTTCCACTTGAGCATCATCACCTAGGAGTACCATCGGGTGCGTCCAAATCGATTTATTAGTGTATGGTATGTTTGGCGCAAACTGTCCAACTATCTTGCACAGACACTAGCTGTAACAGAACCGACCAAATTATAAGAGCACAAGTACAAAAACAAGCACCGAAGCGCTCAAATTTTCGAACTTGAGCCCATATAATCCCGGTAGTCAATTGAAACCACGAAGGATTTCAAACCAAACTGCTTCCAACCAGGATCGCATCATTCAACATACAACATCATACGTTATATTTCACAAGTAGTTCTGAAATAAGTTTACACACACGGAGTTGCGATTATTACAAACCAAGTTTGAAAGTAGCGGAAGCATAACACGTACACCAGTTGTTTAACTACTGCCAGTCTTGTTGATCAACAACCCGCAAAAGCATGAGGAAAGTACATAAAAGATGATCACGCCCTAGTGATCTAGTCTTCGTCACCCGCAGGGTGGAGACAAGTTTTGCAGAAGCCTTGATAGAGCATATCATCTGCAACAGGAGGGAATAAACCCTGAGTACTGGAATGTACTCAGCTAGACTTACCCGTCAAAAAACAGAAATAAGATGACACCAAGGATTATGCAAGGCTTACACAAGGGGCTAGCTGACATCACATTTTGCATAAAGGCATAAGTAATTAAAACTCTTATAACCTGTACTAGCAGTTATTTTTAGCATTTACCTGTCATCTATCTTAGCACCTGTACTAAACATGCACTTGATTGTAATCAAACAATTATCAATTTTATATCCAGAGCAGGTATAAATTGTGGCAACATTGTATCATTCACTTAACCATCTGTTCATTTAATGAGATCTACGTTGCCGCTGCTCGAGTCAAGTGCTCACTAACCGGGAGCGACGGCGATTCGAATCGAATTCCTATCCAGCTGGAGGGGTATTTCTAACACTCACCGAGTCACGCCTGGCGAGGGCTGCTCAGGTCATCTTTTGTACAGTTCAGGAATCGCGGGCCCGAATAATGTCGCGTCCCCAAGGGCGACACTCTGTCAGGTGATAGGGACTCTAACCCCCCCTTGGTCTCACGCCAATGTCCCCAAGCACATCCTTTCTCTCCTCCAAGATGCAACCTACCATTCGATTCCCGGCCTGAACCATACTACTCGACTTCGCGGTCGGAACGACTTATCCGGCCAACTAAGTGTTAGACTGCGTTCAACATGACTCAAGGACGTACAGCGAATCGGTCCTTAAACGACTCAGACGGGCATGGCTCCACACCCAAGACGTGAAGTGTCTTGCAGCTGTACCATCGTACTCCCGCCCGGTCTCAATTTCATTTTAAAGCATGGTTCCATCACGATAGCCATAAGCCACTCGCGACCCAATCCTATCTCTCGCGGATGACCGGAAATCACCCGACTTCTACCGTACTAAGCAGGGCTAAGCATTGACACGTGCCTATACCTAGTATAGGATTAAGTATGATATCTGGACAAGGACAGGTAAAATGCAGCAAGTGTTTTCATATAACTCCTAGAACTTAATGCAATAAACAATTAAAAGTACTCAAGATAGATTTATAAAATGATGGGTTCAGCATGCACCGGGGCTTGCCTTTAAGAAAAGTTGAAGGCCGGTGGTCAGGACACTCGGGCAAGTCTTCAGCGACGTCTCCTTCGTCGACCGGATCTGTTGGCTCCTCCGGCTGGTTCTGGGCTTCCTCCGGAATCACTTGCTCGAACTCGAGGAGTGTTACCCCCTCCGGTACACCTATTGCATGAGTGCATAATAAATCTTATGTATGCATAACGAAAGATGCAGATGCTCGGAATGAAATGCATTACAACAATCTTAAAGCTCTAATCAAATCACTTCAGATATTAGGTGCAAATTTCCTCTCCGGTAGAAAAGTACTCACCTAATCTACTTAACCTAAGATAAAGCTGCTCTTCTTCCGTTAAGGCCCTAACACCTAACAATTACAAGAATAGCATTTCTCAGAATACCACACCACATCTAATCAGCAAATACCACAGTAAACATTCTGGACAGCAGCTACTTGTTTTTATCATAACTAGAGATTTCCAATTCCAAAAGATATGATCTAAGACAATCTGGAAAGCCTAAGAAATGCACTACAATTCATTTTCATACCTCAACCTCAAACTCCTAAGTTTTCGAAGTCAAATTTCACAGGTTCCAGAATCTGTTCTCTCTAAACAGAAAGTAGCAGATTCTGGACTGCCACTTTAAACAGCAATAACTCTTAAACTATTAAGCCAAATGCTCCCAAATTTTGACACAAGCTAGTTTATCAAGTTTACTACAACTTTGGTATTTACAAGTTTTCCAGCAACCATTTTTATCAAAGGTCAAACTTAGAAATACTACCAGCTGTCTAGAAAACCTAAAATTATAAGGGTTACATATTTATTGATGTGGCCAAAGTCCCCTAAAACCAAAATAATGTTACCAAAAGTTCACATAGGGTACAAAAACACCAGAAAGTAAGGTGTGCCTACCTAAAATATTTATTTATACTCATTTCTTAATTTACTTAAGTAATTAAGTGGAATTTTAAACATACAAGTAAACTGTTACTAAAATTCTACAAAAATTACAGGAGACTCTATGACCGAAAAAGAGACTACTGTAAAAATTTAAACTAAATTTATTCACAGGAACTCCCTACACAAAATTCACAAGCTAAAAAGGCTGATTTTTGCATAAATAGGAAACCCTATTGAAAAGTGTCAAACAACAGATTTCATATTTTTCTTAGACACTTTAAGGTACAAAGACATTCTCCAAAAAGTTATAAGAACATTGCA
Source organism: Saccharum hybrid cultivar R570 (assembly GCA_038087645.1). NCBI lineage: Eukaryota > Viridiplantae > Streptophyta > Magnoliopsida > Poales > Poaceae > Saccharum > Saccharum hybrid cultivar. Next base: position 7,419,823 of record JAQSUU010000775.1, on the reverse strand, counting down.
CATGTAGAAAAATTACAAAAAATCATTTAAGTATTTTCTAAAATAGCAAGATAGCATTATAACTTGGAATACTACAACTCGAGTTATACATTTAACAAATTTGCATTCATTTCAAAACACATTTAAAGGATCTATTAAATTCTTACAGAATTTAAACATCACATACCAGATTTATATTTTTCTAAAATACTACACGTCATGTAGATCATAACAAAATTTATTTCATGATTTTTGAGCAAGTACAACCCTAGATCTACATTTTTCAAACTACCACAAGAATCTGTGACAAAAAGAAAAATCAGAACAACACTCTACGCGACAGTGCCGGGCCGGACTTCAAGCCGACGCGGCCCAACTCCCTCAGCGTGGCCCGTTTTCGCGCGCGGCCCGCTACGCAGCCCAGCTGGGCAAGCCAGGGCACTGACACGAGGGCCCCGCCCGACAGGGACACGGGACAGGGGAGGGGACGCTCGCCGGCGATTGCTCGCCGCCGGTGACGACTCCGGCGAGCCCGAGGGCACCGGCACGCTCACCTCAGCTGTGCGCAACGATTGGTATAGCTAATTGACACTATGACCGTGGCTAGGGGGGTGGCAGCGGCAATGGCGGCCACGACCGCGTGCTTGCCGGCTCCGGCGAGCTAGAAGCGGCTCGACCCCAAACGGCCTACCCCGTGAGCACCAGCACATCGAGGTGAACCTAGAACACCGGAGAAGGAAGGCGGTAAGGGCACCGAGAAGCATGGCCACGCGCGAGCTCAACTTGGCGGCGACAATGGCGGCCGCGGTGGAGGCGCAAGCTCAGCGAGCTCTACCTGAGGTCAAGCGGTCGTATGGTGTGGTCCGCGATGTGGAGGAGCTCACTATGCGACTGTGCCTACGTGGAATTGGGTGGTGGTGCTTGACTGTGGCGGATTTTTCGGTGGCAGCCGCTGATGCTCCTCCGGTTGCCGCACGCTCGGTGGAGAAGGAAACAAGGAGGCAGAAGAAGGAGCAGCGAGGAAGGGCCTCCGTGCGTCGTGGCGTCTTTGGGCGACCGAGGTGAGCACCGTGTCGACGCGTGTTGCCACACGGCAGAGGCTTCCTGTCCCCGGTCGGCCACGCGCCGAGTTCAGGTTTCTGAACTTTCAGAAATGACTGAACAAGGTCACCGGCGTTCCACAGCGACTGACAGAGGGATTTCATCGCCTCATAGCTCGTGATCGAGGCTGATTCGGTGAGAGCCATAGTTAACAAAAGTGTAGAGCTACGTGAGGGCTTCAACATTGCCAATAGGGTCGTGAGCCAATTCGGCTTGGTTAGTGAGATACAACGCTCCAAAGTGAGGCACACGAAATCTGAACTGAGTTTCAGTTACTTTCCCCGACTGAAACTCGATTTTTGAAGCACTCTAACTCATAAACCGTTGGGAACCAGGCTTGGGTGATGTTGATAATGTTGTAGAGCTACATGAGAACTACAAGTTTGTCAATATGAGTGGAAGCTAGTTTAGCCTGGTTAGCAAACTACAAGCTCCTAAAGTAGGCCTCAATAAAACTGGAGGGTCAAATTTCAGTCTTAGAAAAATTCTAAGTATTGAGGCCACTCCTCTGGCTGACTTGTGGGCCACTTTTGAGCATGTTCTGGTCAATTTCATGAGATGGTCATATTGAGACTTTTGTTCTCCATAAAATTCCCTACAACTTTGCTTAAGGGTGCTCTTCCATGCAAGGTCTCGAAGCTAGACTTTTTAATTGGTCAAACTAGAATCTCCTAGGGTCAAATGGTGGTCAAACCTCTCTTGGAGGGCATTTTTGCAATTTTGATCAACATGAACCTTGCTCCAAGGGTTACCCTAAGTATAACTAAGGTGTTGTAGGACATAATTGGCTACTCTACCTTTTAGTTACACCAACCATCAAGTATCACATGATGTGAGCCAAACAAAACTTCTAAAAACAATCACATTTGTTGCATCACATAAAATAACATGAATGATGCATGTTTATGCTTATGCAAATGCAATGCAATTATGGAGCTAAACACTTGAGGTGTTATAGCCCTCCCCCCTTATAAAAATCTCGTCCCGAGATTTGGAAAGCGTACCATTTTTCATAGAATTCCTTATAACCATCCCGCAAATAGTCCTCCCGTTCCCAGGTAGCGTCACTTTCACTACCCTGATTACTCCACATTACTTTATACCACCTAACCACTTTGCTTCTAGTTACTCGTTCCTGAGTATCGATCACTTGGACTGGTTTTTCTTCGTAAGTTAAATCGGATTCAAGCCTGATATCTCCTAATGGAACCCTTTCTTCCGGAACTCGAAGACACTTTTTGAGCTGAGATACATGGAAGACGTTGAATATGGCACTCATTTCAGGAGGTAACTGGATTTTGTATGCAACAGCTCCACTCTTGCCTATAATCTGGAAAGGACCTACGTATCTTGGCGCAAGTTTCTGCTTAACACCAAAACGTTGGACACTCTTCATTGGAGAAACTTTCAGATAAACGAAGTCTCCAACTTCAAACTCGAGCGGTTTTCTACGACGATCAGCATAACTCTTCTGTCTAGCTTGGGCTGCAGCCATATGTTTTTGGATGGTACGGACTTGTTCCTCAGCTTCCTGAACAAAATCAATACCATAATACTTTCTTTCACCAGCTTCTACCCAGTTTAGTGGAGTTCTACACTTACGACCGTACAAAGCTTCGAATGGGGCCATCTTAATACTCTCTTGGTAACTATTATTGTACGAGAATTCAGCTAGAGGTAACCATTTTTCCCAAGAACCCTTGGATGAAATGACACATGCCCGCAACAGATCTTCCAAGATTTGGTTAACCCGTTCCGTCTGACCTGACGTCTGGGGGTGATAAGCAGAGCTTCTCACTAACTTGGTTCCCAGAAGGTGATGCAAGTGCTCCCAAAAGCGAGCAGTGAACTGGGGACCACGGTCAGAAACGATAGTGCGAGGTACCCCATGGATCCGGACTATCTGATTGAAGTACAACTCAGCATAGTCAGTGGGACGATAGTCCACTCTGACCGGAATAAAGTGAGCTGACTTGGTCAAACGATCCACAATTACCCAGATGGAGTTATGATTTTTGACGGTGGGAGGAAGTCCGACAATGAAATCCATACTTATCTCCTCCCATTTCCAACCTGGGATAGAAAGTGGTTGAAGTAACCCAGCTTTCATATGCACAGCTTTAACCCTACAACAGGTGTCACACCTAGCAACATATGCAGCTATCTCTTTCCGCATCTTGGTCCACCAATAAAGTGGCTTCAAATCATAATACATCTTATTACTACCAGGATGGATGGATAACTTGGACGAATGTGCTTCGGACAGGATCTGTTCTCTAAGCTCTTGATCCTTAGGTACCACTAATCTTTCCTTAAACCACAGCACACCTTCTTCATCTAACCTGAAATGCTTAGTTTCTTCCTCTTTCATCTTGCGTTTTATGTGAAATATACCCGGATCAGTCTTTTGGAGCTCAATAATTCTGCTTTTGAGAGTACAACTGACAGTGATGTTGTACAAGACTGCCGGATGTAACAGGTGAGATCGATGAAAATCAGTTTCAACTAAGGAATGGCAATGAGACTTACGGCTTAAAGCGTCCGCAACCACATTTGCCTTGCCTGGATGATAGTGCACCTGAAGATTATAATCCTTAATCAACTCGAGCCATCTTCTCTGACGCATATTTAGCTCGGGTTGGGTGAAGATGTATTTGAGGCTTTTGTGGTCTGTATAGATATTACAGACATTGCCCAGCAGATAATGCCGCCATACTTTCAAAGCATGAACAACTGCAGCCAGCTCTAAGTCATGCGTTGGATAATTCACCTCATGCTTCCGAAGTTGCCACGAGGTATATGCAATTACTCGGCCTTCCTGCATCAAAACGCCTCCCAAACCTATGCCTGAGGCATCACAATAAACATCAAATGGTTTCTCGATATCCGGTTGTGCCAAAACTGGAGCTGAGGTTAGGAGGGTTCGCAGTTGGTGAAAAGCCGCATCACACTCAGGAGTCCAGACAAACCTGGTGTCTTTTTGCAGCAACCGAGTCATGGGTTTGGCTATTTTTGAGAAATCCGGGATGAAGCGACGATAATAGCCAGCCAACCCAAGAAAACTCCGAACCTCATGAACCGAAGTAGGAGCCTTCCAATTCAATACTTCCTGTACCTTGGTGGGATCCACCATAATTCCCCCATCAGACAACACATGCCCAAGGAAAGGTACTTCACGAAGCCAGAATTCACATTTACTGAACTTCACATACAGTTGATGTTCTCGTAGTCTGGTGAGAACAATACGCAGGTGTTCAGCGTGTTCTTCCTCATTTTCAGAATATATCAAGATATCATCAATAAACACCACCACAAACTTGTCCAATTCGGGCATAAACACCGAATTCATCAAGCACATAAAGTGTGCGGGGGCATTTGTCAGGCCGAAAGACATAACAAGATACTCATAAAGGCCATATCTTGTCGAGAAAGCTGTTTTTGGAATATCTTCGGGACGGATTTTAATCTGATGGTAACCGGACCTCAGATCAATCTTGGAAAAGACTTTAGCTTTGGACAACTGATCGAACAGGATATCGATACGGGGCAGAGGATACTTATTTTTGACAGTGACTGCATTCAGAGGTCTATAATCTACACACATCCGCAAGGTCTGATCCTTCTTCTTCACAAAGATGGCAGGGCATCCCCACGGAGACGAACTAGGACGAATCAACCCCTTCTTCAAAAGTTCATTCAACTGTACCTTAAGTTCAGCTAGCTCATTCGGAGGCATCCTATAAGGTCTCCTAGAGATGGGAGCCGTGCCAGGCAACAGCTCAATTTTAAACTCCACATCCCGATCCGGAGGGAGTCCCGGCAAATCATCGGGAAAAATGTCCGGAAACTCATTTACTACGAGAATTTCAGCCAACGCCTTGGCTTGCACCGCATGAACTTCCCCAGACAAATCAACTTTTCTGGGAAGTTGTACCAGAAAACCCTTTTGATCTGTAGGATCTCTGAGCATAACTACCCGAGTGGATGTATCAATGAGTACCCCATTCTGACTCATCCAATTCATGCCCAGAATAACATCTATGCCTAATCCCGGCAAAACCACTAAGGCAAGCGAGTACTTTCGCCCTTCTATCTCAAGCTCAAGATTCCCTACTACTTTATTTGTGGAAATATTCCCACTTGCTGCACTAATGCAATAACCCACACCTTCAACAGTATGTAACTTATGTGCAAACTTTGATGCAAACTTAGGACTGATAAAGGAATGCGAAGCACCTGAATCAAAAAGTACCACTGCAGGGTGTTGGTCAACTAGGAACTTACCAGCAGTGACCACCTCACCAGAAGGGATTTCCTCAATACTGTTATAATGAGCGTGCCCCTGACGGCCACCTTGGTTAACATTCTTCTTAGGGTAAGGGCAGTTCCGGGACCAATGGCCTGGCTTGTTGCAGTTCCAGCAAGGCATGTTGCTGGGAGGAACACTGGAGTTGCTCTGACCAGAATTTCCCTTTGGCAGAGCGACTGTATAAGCCTTACGGAACCCAGTTTTAGCAGCAGGCTTTTTCTGTGGCTGACGGAACTTGGCATTCTAAGCAGGTGGGCGAGGGAAAGCCCTAGGTGCAGCTGGAGTCCGAGACTGCGAAACACTTGCCTCAATGGCCCTTTTACGGCTCTTCGAGGCAGAATAAATAGCATTATTGTTCTCCTAGGTCAAAGCATCACTGATAAAATCATTAAAGGTAGTGCACTTGCTAGTACCCATCGTCTTCATCAGCTTTGGGCCGAGGCCCCTTTTGAAACTAGCAATTTTCTTGGCATCGGTATCCACAAACTCTGTGGCATACCTTGCCAGGTTGTTGAAAGACTGCAAGTATTCAGTCAAGCTTTTGTTTCCCTGCGACAGCCTCATGAATTCCGTGTGCTTGATTGCCATAAGACCTGGAGGAATATAGTTTCCACGGAATGCTGCCTTGAACTGGTCCCAAACAATCGGGACATTTGCAGGCAGTGTGGAACGATAGTGGCTCCACCAAATACCCGTAGGACCATGCAGCTGATGAGAAGCATATTCAGTTTTTAGCTCATCGGTCAAGCGAAGCAGATGAAACCTTTGTTCAATAGTGTTTAACCACTCGTCGGCTTGTAGTGGCTCTTCCGCCTCCTTGAAAAGTGGGGGCTTAGTATCCAGAAAGTCCTTAAAATCACTGTACTGATTGGGTTATGGGCCCTGGCGGCCATGACGAGCCTCCCAATTTGCCAGTTGGCGCATTGCATCAGCCAACATGCGCTGCCCTTCTACCACGGTCTGCATCAATTCAGCCGGGGTAGGTGGTGGTGGAGGGGGTGGCTGTTCCTCATCCTCATTGCCACGACCCCGATGGAGATTGTACGACATATGCAAAATGCATAGCCAATAAGCACTGACGATGTGGGAAATTTGTAGATGAATCATTGCAAATATGTCAAACCGACTTCAGGAAATGGACTTCTCAAAATACTCATGGCATAATAATTCATCACAACCGCACAATCCATTCAAGTGCATCAATTGACGCAATCATGCGAGGGAATCCAACAAGATGTACTTTGACAAAGGTTCACTCACAAGGAGCACAGCAGTTACCGAACCGTTTACGTTAATATCTACGTGATTTTTGACCTTTCGTCCGGTACTTGGATTCGATCTTAACATTTTTAGTTGACTGAGAAAGGCTACTTCAAACTGACCACAAAAAGACTCCTCAATGGAGAGTTCCATGGTGGATCATGACTAGCCACCTCGATACCAGCGCGTGCCAAGCAGCACAACCTTATGTCGCGCGCCATAGGAGACCCTCGGTTTCGTCGCGGCACCGAAGGGTGCTAATCGTGACACCATCATCGAACGCATGCGATAAGACATCCAATTGTGATCGAAATTAACAGGCTCAACTAACATCCAGGAACATAGGGTTCGACCTTACATCCCAAAAGTCAAGTTATTACAAAGCCTCACTCCAACCTAGGGAGGGCACAAAAGACGATCCTACATCATAGCTACGGGATAACTACTCTAAGCATCGTCCTCAGAGTCGGTGTCAAGGATCTCCCCGCCGTCCTCATCACTAACAGGCTCTAACTCCTCATCTTCTTCTTCTTCTTCTGGCTCTTCTTCTGGTGCTTCTTCTGGTCTTCTGGTGCGGCATCTTGGGGCCCATTGACCTCTACTTCATCATCATCTTCAGCCATGAAGATTCCCGAACCCATGTCCTCGTCGATGTTGTTGTTTCGAGGCAGCAGGGGATTAAGCTCGTTGTTCAGGCGGTGCACTTCTTCATGAAGGTTGTCATTGTATTCTTCAGCATTCTCCAACTGTTGCTCGAGCTCAAACTGGCGAGCTCTCAGAACGTTCTCCTCGTGCCAGGCTTCATCCCTCTGATTCATGACATGGACCAGCATGCGTTGACAGTTGCGATGAGCTACTGTCAATCTCTGGACTGCAAGTGTTTCCTGGTCACGATCACGGATCACTTGCTCCAGTTGCTGACGCGCTGCATTCCTGGCAGCAGTCACTTCGGCCAACTCCGCCCTCAGCCTTTCCACCTCAGTGGGCTCGGGGCGGGGCTCACGTGGAGCTAGCTGGTGACGAGGGGCCCTGCCCCCGGTTGACTTACGGGCGGTCCTCTTGGTACGTGCCATCTGTAGCAACAATATACGACTTAAAGTGAGGATCATTTAGGGGATACGAAATTTAATTTAGTTGGGACTATTGAAATTTTTAAGGAGGGAGTAAATGATATGTATGATATAATTAAACATGATGCATGCACGTTCCGTACGCCCTCTCACCTTAGTAGAAACCTAAAGTTCTAACGCTAGGCGGTGGCATACATACGTTCTCTCATATAAGCGAAACTATCGGTCTACTCGTTACGCTGTTAGTGTACCTGCAGAAAATCTCATTTCAGCCCAACAGTTTCCCAATATATGCACACAAGAAAGCAGTAATTTAAATACTTTCCATATACACATCCCCTGATGTATATACTTCAGTATCAAAGCTACCCGATATAAAGGTTCCCACAATTAAGTGCTTACATAATTACACGGTTTAAACCTGTAAGTATGCAAGTCACCAAAACTACTCTCCCCTAGATCGCCGGTTGGACGATCATGCTCTCACAACTCACACTTACCAGAGCATCGAGGCAATTGATCCATACATTACCACCCAAGTGGATGGCATCCATACAATATCACGCCGTATGGACGACGAAACAAAAACAAACAAGGCCCCCAAGTTAGTCTTTATAATAAGCCACCTAAGAGTCCTTATTTGGGCTAAGGGATGTGATCACTGGCATACCTATAAAAATATTTTTTAATAGTTTTAACCCTTTTCATAAACAAAATACTTTTGTTTTTAATTACTCATATGATGTGTTTAATGTTGAATTATGCTCCGGTACCAGCTGTAACAGAACCGACCAAATTATAAGAGCACAAGTACAAAAACAAGCACCGAAGCGCTCAAATTTTCGAACTTGAGCCCATATAATCCCGGTAGTCAATTGAAACCACGAAGGATTTCAAACCAAACTGCTTCCAACCAGGATTGCATCATTCAACATACAACATCATACGTTACATTTCACAAGTAGTTCTGAAATAAGTTTACACACACGGAGTTGCGATTATTACAAACCAAGTTTGAAAGTAGCGGAAGCATAACACGTACACCAGTTGTTTAACTACTGCCAGTCTTGTTGATCAACAACCCGCAAAAGCATGAGGAAAGTACAAAAAAGATGATCACGCCCTAGTGATCTAGTCTTCGTCACCCGCAGGGTGGAGACAAGTTTTGCAGAAGCCTTGATAGAGCATATCATCTGCAACAGGAGGGAATAAACCCTGAGTACTAGAATGTACTCAGCTAGACTTACCCGTCAAAAACCAGAAATAAGATGACACCAAGGATTATGCAAGGCTTACACAAGGGGCTAGCTGACATCACATTTTGCATAAAGGCATAAGTAATTAAAACTCTTATAACCTGTACTAGCAGTTATTTTTAGCATTTACCTGTCATCTATCTTAGCACCTGTACTAAACATGCACTTGATTGTAATCAAACAATTATCAATTTTATATCCAGAGCAGGTATAAATTGTGGCAACATTGTATCATTCACTTAACCATCTGTTCATTTAATGAGATCTACGTTGCCGCTGCTCAAGTCAAGTGCTCACTAACCAGGAGCGATGGCGATTCGAATCGAATTCCTATCTAGCTGGAGGGGTATTTCTAACACTCACCGAGTCACACCTGGCGAGGGCTGCTCAGGTCATCTTTTGTACAGTTCAGGAATCGCGGGCCCGAATAATGTCGCGTCCCCAAGGGCGACACTCTGCCAGGTGATAGGGACTCTAACCCCTCCTTGGTCTCACGCCAATGTCCCCAAGCACATCCTTTCTCTCCTCCAAGATGCAACCTACCATTCGATTCCCGGCCTGAACCATACTACTCAACTTCGCGGTCGGAACGACTTATCCGGCCAACTAAGTGTTAGACTGTGTTCAACATGACTCAAGGACGTACAGCGAATCGGTCCTTATACGACTCAGACGGGCATGGCTCCACACCCAAGACGTGAAGTGTCTTGCAGCTATACCATCGTACTCCCGCCCGGTCTCAATTTCATTTTAAAGCATGGTTCCATCACGATAGCCATAAGCCACTCGCGACCCAATCCTATCTCTCGCGGATGACCGGAAATCACCCGACTTCTACCGTACTAAGCAGGGCTAAGCATTGACACGTGCCTATACCTAGTATAGGATTAAGTATGATATCTGGACAAGGACAGGTAAAATGCAGCAAGTGTTTTCATATAACTCCTAGAACTTAATGCAATAAACAATTAAAAGTACTCAAGATAGATTTATAAAATGATGGGTTCAGCATGCAACGGGGCTTGCCTTTGAGAAAAGTTGAAGGCCGGTGGTCAGGACACTCGGGCAAGTCTTCAGCGACGTCTCCTTCGTCGACCGGATCTGTTGGCTCCTCCGGCTGGTTCTGGGCTTCCTCCGGAATCACTTGCTCTTACTCGAGGAGTGTTACCCCCTCTGGTACACCTATTGCATGAGTGCATAATAAATCTCATGTATGCATAACGAAAGATGCAGATGCTCGGAATGAAATGCATTACAACAATCTTAAAGCTCTAATCAAATCACTTCAGATATTAGGTGCAAATTTCCTCTCCGGTAGAGAAGTACTCACCTAATCTACTTAACCTAAGATAAAGCTGCTCTTCTTCCGTTAAGGCCCTAACACCTAACAATTACAAGAATAGCATTTCTCAGAATACCACACCACATCTAATCAGCAAATACCACAGCAAACATTCTGGACAGCAGCTACTTGTTTTTATCATAACTAGAGATTTCCAATTCCAAAAGATATGATCTAAGACAATCTGGAAAGCCTAAGAAATGCACTACAATTCATTTTCAGACCTCAACCTCAAACTCCTAAGTTTGCCAAGTCAAATTTCACAGGTTCCAGAATCTGTTCTCTCTAAACAGAAAGTAGCAGATTCTGGACTGCCACTTTAAACAGCAATAACTCTTAAACTATTAAGCCAAATGCTCCCAAATTTTGACACAAGCTAGTTTATCAAGTTTACTACAACTTTGGTATTTACATGTTTTCCAGCAACCATTTTTATCAAAGGTCAAACTTAGAAATACTACCAGCTGTCCAGAAAACCTAAAATTATAAGGGTTACATATTTATTGATGTGGCCAAAGTCCCCTAAAACCAAACTAATGTTACCAAAAGTTCACATAGGGTACAAAAACACCATAAAGTAAGGTGTGCCTACCTAAAATATTTATTTATACTCATTTCTTAATTTACTTAAGTAATTAAGTGGAATTTTAAACATACAAGTAAACTGTTACTAAAATTCTACAAACATTACAGGAGACTCTATGACCCAAAAAGAGACTACTGTAAAAATTTAAACTAAATTTATTCACAGGAACTCCCTACACAAAATTTACAAGCTAAAAAGGCTGATTTTTGCATAAATAGGAAACCCTATTGAAAAGTGTCAAACAACAGATTTCATATTTTTCTTAGACACTTTAAGGTACCAAGACATTCTCCAAAAAGTTATAAGAACATTGCACATGTAGAAAAATTACAAAAAATCATTAAATATTTCCTAAAATAGCAAGATAGCATTATAGCTTGGAAAGTACTTAAGCACTGCTACCCAAATTTTTACCAGAGCTAGAGTAAGTATAATTTAGCATACTCACCAAATTTCATAATTTTTGGAATACTACAGCTCGAGTTATACATTTAACAAATTTGCATTCATTTCAAAACACATTTAAAGGATCTATTAAATTCTTACAGAATTTAAACATCACATACCAGATTTATATTTTTCTAAAATACTACACGTCATGTAGATCATAACAAAATTTATTTCATGATTTTTGAGCAAGTACAACCCTAGATCTACATTTTTCAAACTACCACAAGAATCTGTGACAAAAAGAAAAATCAGAACAACACTCTACGCGACAGTGCCGGGCCGGACTTCAAGCCGACGCAGCCCAACTCCCTCAGCGTGGCCCGTTTTCGCGCGCGGCCCGCTACGCAGCCCAGCTGGGCAAGCCAGGGCACTGACACGAGGGCCCCGCCCGACAGGGACACGGGACAGGGGAGGGGACGCTTGCCGGCGATTGCTCGCCGCCGGTGACAACTCCGGTGAGCCCGAGGGCACCGGCACGTTCACCTCAATTGTGCGCAACGATTGGTATAGCTAATTGACACTATGACCGTGGCTAGGGGGGTGGCAGCGGCAATGGCGGCCACGACCGCGTGCTTGCCGGCTCCGGCGAGCTAGCAGCGGCTCGACCCCAAACGGCCTACCCCGTGAGCACCAGCACATCGAGGCGAACCTAGAACACCGGAGAAGGAAGGCGGTAAGGGCACCGAGAAGCACGGCCACGCGCGAGCTCAACTTGGCGGCGACAATGGCGGCCGCGGTGGAGGCGCAAGCTCGGCGAGCTCTACCTGAGGTCAAGCGGTCGTATGGTGTGGTCCGCGATGTGGAGGAGCTCACTGTGCGACTGTGCCTACGGGGAATTGGGTGGTGGTGCTTGACTGTGGCGGATTTTTTGGTGGTAGCCGCTGATGCTCCTCCGGTTGCCGCACGCTCGGTGGAGAAGGAAACAAGGAGGCAGAAGAAGGAGCAGCGAGGAAGGGCCTCCGTGCGTCGTGGCGTCTTTGGGCGACCGAGGTGAGCACCGTGTCGACGCGTGTTGCCACGCGGCAGAGGCTTCCTGTCCCCGGTCGGCCACGCACCGAGTTCAGGTTTCTGAACTTTCAGAAATGACTGAACAAGGTCATCGGCGTTCCACAGCGACTGACAGAGGGATTTCATCGCCTCATAGCTCGTGATCGAGGCTGATTCGGTGAGAGCCATAGTTAACAAAAGTGTAGAGCTACGTGAGGGCTTCAACATTGCCAATAGGGTCGTGAGCCAATTCGGCTTGGTTAGTGAGATACAACGCTCCAAAGTGAGGCACACGAAATCTGAACTGAGTTTCAGTTACTTTCCCCGACTGAAACTCGATTTTTGAAGCACTCTAACTCATAAACCGTTGGGAACCAGGCTTGGGTGATGTTGATAATGTTGTAGAGCTACATGAGAACTACAAGTTTGTCAATATGAGTGGAAGCTAGTTTAGCCTGGTTAGCAAACTACAAGCTCCTAAAGTAGGCCTCAATAAAACTGGAGGGTCAAATTTCAGTTTTAGAAAAATTCTAAGTATTGAGGCCACTCCTCTGGCTGACTTGTGGGCCACTTTTGAGCATGTTCTGGTCAATTTCATGAGATGGTCATATTGAGACTTTTGTTCTCCATAAAATTCCCTACAACTTTGCTTAAGGGTGCTCTTCCATGCAAGGTCTCTAAGCTAGACTTTTTAATTGGTCAAACTAGAATCTCCTAGGGTCAAATGGTGGTCAAACCTCTCTTGGAGGGCATTTTTGCAATTTTGATCAACATGAACCTTGCTCCAAGGGTTACCCTAAGTATAACTAAGGTGTTGTAGGACATAATTGGCTACTCTACCTTTTAGTTACACCAACCATCAAGTATCACATGATGTGAGCCAAACAAAACTTCTAAAAATAATCACATTTGTTGCATCACATAAAATAACATGAATGATGCATGTTTATGCTTATGCAAATGCAATGCAATTATGGAGCTAAACACTTGAGGTGTTACACTAACACTGTCTCCACGTAGATTGAACAGAGATTCCACATGACCCACATCAACTAGGAGTTCCATTGGATTCGTCCAAACCGATTTCTAAGCCTATGGTAGGTTCGGCGCAAACCGTGCACCTCATCAAGATTAGCACTATCTCCAAACGGACCAATACGAGCTTCCACTTGAGCCTCATCGTTAGGAGTTCCATTGGGTGTGTCCAAAATGATTTCCGAGCCTATGGTATGTTTGGCACAAACCATGCACCTATCTTGCATCAAGTTTACCACCATCTCCAATGGAACAAAACTTGCTCCCACTTGAGCCTCGTCACCTAGGAGTACCACCGGGTGCGTCCAAAACAATTTCCATGCCTATGGTACATTCAGCGCAAACCATGCACCTATCTTGTGGCAAGATTAGCACCATCTCCAAACGGACCGTAACGAGCTTCCACTTGAGCCTCGTCACCTAGGAGTACCACCAGGTGCGTCCAAAATGATTTTCGAGCCTATGGTATGTTCAGCGCAAACCATGCACCTATCTTGCGGTAAGATTTGCACCATCTCCAAACGGACCATAACAAGCTTCCACTTGAGCCTGGTCACCTAGAAGTACCACCGGGTGCGTCTAAAACGATTTTTGAGCCTATGGTACGTTCTGCGCAAACCGTGCACCTATCTAGCGGCAAGATTAGCACCATCTCCTAACGGACCAAAACGAGCTTCCACTTGAGCCTCATTGTTAGGAGTTCCATTGGGTGTGTCCAAAATGATTTCCGAGCCTATGGTATGTTTGGCACAAACCATGCACCTATCTTGCATCAAGTTTACCACCATCTCCAATGGAACAAAACTTGCTCCCACTTGAGCCTCGTCACCTAGGAGTACCACCGGGTGCGTCCAAAACAATTTCCGTGCCTATGGTACATTCAGCGCAAACCATGCACCTATCTTGTGGCAAGATTAGCACCATCTCCAAACGGACCGTAACGAGCTTCCACTTGAGCCTCGTCACCTAGGAGTACCACCAGGTGCGTCCAAAATGATTTTCGAGCCTATGGTATGTTCAGCGCAAACCATGCACCTATCTTGCGGTAAGATTTGCACCATCTCCAAACGGACCATAACAAGCTTCCACTTGAGCCTGGTCACCTAGAAGTACCACCGGGTGCGTCTAAAATGATTTTTGAGCCTATGGTACGTTCTGCGCAAACCGTGCACCTATCTAGCGGCAAGATTAGCACCATCTCCTAACGGACCAAAACGAGCTTCCACTTGAGCATTGTCACCTAGAAGTACCACTGGGTGCGTCCACAATGATTTTTGAGCCTATGGTAGGTTCAGCGAAAACCATGCACCTATCTAGCTGTAAGATTAGCACCATCTCCAAACGGACCAAAACGAGCTTCCACTTGAGCATTGTCACCTAGGAGTACCATCAGATGCGTCCAAAACAATTTTTGAGCCTATGGTATGTTCAGCGCAAACCGTGCACCTATCTAGCGGCAAGATTAGCACCATCTCCAAACGGACCAAATCGAGCTTCCACTTGAGCATTGTCACCTAGAAGTACCACCGGGTGCGTCTAAAACGATTTTTGAGCCTATGGTACGTTCTGCGCAAACCGTGCACCTATCTAGCGGCAAGATTCGCACCATCTCCTAACGGACCAAAACGAGCTTCCACTTGAGCCTCATCGTTAGGAGTTCCATTGGGTGTGTCCAAAATGATTTCCGAGCCTATGGTATGTTTGGCACAAACCATGCACCTATCTTGCATCAAGTTTACCACCATCTCCAATGGAACAAAACTTGCTCCCACTTGAGCCTCGTCACCTAGGAGTACCACCGGGTGCGTCCAAAACAATTTCCGTGCCTATGGTACATTCAGCGCAAACCATGCACCTATCTTGTGGCAAGATTAGCACCATCTCCAAACGGACCGTAACGAGCTTCCACTTGAGCCTCGTCACCTAGGAGTACCACCAGGTGCGTCCAAAATGATTTTCGAGCCTATGGTATGTTCAGCGCAAACCATGCACCTATCTTGCGGTAAGATTTGCACCATCTCCAAACGGACCATAACAAGCTTCCACTTGAGCCTGGTCACCTAGAAGTACCACCGGGTGCGTCTAAAATGATTTTTGAGCCTATGGTACGTTCTGCGCAAACCGTGCACCTATCTAGCGGCAAGATTAGCACCATCTCCTAACGGACCAAAACGAGCTTCCACTTGAGCATTGTCACCTAGAAGTACCACTGGGTGCGTCCACAATGATTTTTGAGCCTATGGTATGTTCAGCGAAAACCATGCACCTATCTAGCTGTAAGATTAGCACCATCTCCAAACGGACCAAAACGAGCTTCCACTTGAGCATTGTCACCTAGGAGTACCATCGGATGCGTCCAAAACAATTTTTGAGCCTATGGTATGTTCAGCGCAAACCGTGCACCTATCTAGCGGCAAGATTAGCACCATCTCCAAACGGACCAAATCGAGCTTCCACTTGAGCATTGTCACCTAGAAGTACCACCGGGTGTGTCCGAAACGATTTTTGAGCCTATGGTACGTTCAGCGCAAACCGTGCACCTATCTAGCAGTAAGATTAGCACCATCTCCAAACGGACCAAAATGAGCTTCCACTTGAGCATTGTCACCTAGGAGTACCACCGGGTGCGCCCAAAATAATTTTTGAGCCTATGGTACGTTTAGCGCAAACTGTGCACCTATCTTGCGGCAAGATTAGCACCATCCCCAAATGGACCAAAACGAGCTTCCACTTGAGCCTCATCAGCTTGGAGTTCCATTGGGATGTCCAAAACGATATTTGAGCCTATGGTATGTTTGGCGCAAACCGTGCACCTATCTTGCATCAAGTTTAGCACCATCTCCAGTCGGACCGTTACGAGCTTCCACTTGAGCATCGTCACCTAGGAGTACCACTGGGTGCGTCCAAAATGATTTATTAGTGTATGGTATGTTTGGTGCAAACAGTCCAACTATCTTGCGCCGACACTAACACTGTCTCCAAATAGACTGAAATGAGATTCCACAAGACCCACGTCAACTAGGAGTTCCATCGGATTCGTCCAAACCAATTTCTGAGCCTATGGTACGTTCAGCGCAAGCCGTACACCTATCTTGCGGCAAGATTAGTACCATCTCCAAACGGACCATAACAAGCTTCCACTTGAGCCTGGCCACCTAGAAGTACCACCAGGTGCGTCCAAAATGATTTTTGAGCCTATGGTACGTTCAGTGCAAACTGTGCACCTATCTAGCAGCAAGATTAGCACCATCTCCAAACGGTCCAAAACGAGCTTCCACTTGACCATTGTCACCTAGAAGTACCACCGGGTGCGTCCAAAACGATTTTTGAGCCTATGGTACGTTCAGCGCAAACCGTGCACCTATCTAGCGGTAAGATTAACACCATCTCCAAACGGACCAAAATGAGCTTCCACTTGAGCATTGTCACCTAAGAGTACCACCGGGTGCGCCCAAAACAATTTTTGAGCCTATGGTACGTTTAGCGCAAACTGTGCACCTATCTTGCGGCAAGATTAGCACCATCTCCAAATGGACCAAAACAAGCTTCCACTTGAGCCTAATCAGCTTGGAGTTCCATTGGGATGTTCAAAACGATATTTGAGCCTATGGTATGTTTGGCGCAAACCGTGCACCTATCTTGCATCAAGTTTAGCACCATCTCCAATCGGACTGTAACGAGCTTCCACTTGAGCATCGTCACCTAGGAGTACTATTGGGTGCGTCTGAAACGATTTATTAGTGTATGGTATGTTTGGTGCAAACAGTCCAACTATCTTGCGCCGACACTAACACTGTCTCCAAATAGACTAAAACGAGATTCCACAAGACCCACGTCAACTAGGAGTTCCATCGGATTCGTCCAAACCAATTTCTGAGCCTATGGTAGGTTCAGCGCAAGCCGTGCACCTCGTCAAGATTAGCACTATCTCCAAACGGACCAAAACGCGCTTCCACTTGAGCCTCGTCACTAGGAGTTCCATTGGGTGTGTCCAAAATGATTTCCAAGCCTATGGTATGTTTGGCACAAACCACGCACCTATCTTGCATCAAGTTTACCACCATCTCCCAAGAAACAAAACTAGCTCTGACTTGAGCCTCGTCACCTAGGAGTACCACCGAGTGCGTCCAAAACAATTTCTGTGCCTATGGTCCGTTCAGCGCAAACCATGCACCTATCTTGTGGCAAGATTAGCACCTTCTCCAAATAGACCGTAATGAGCTTTCACTTGAGCCTCGTCACCTAGGAGTACCACCGGGTGCATCCAAAACGATTTTTGAGCCTACGGTACGTTCAGCGCAAACCGTGCACCTATCTTGCGGCAAGATTAGCACCATCTCCAAACGGACCATAACAAGCTTCCACTTGAGCCTGGCCACCTAGAAGTACCACCAGGTGCGTCCAAAATGATTTTTGAGCCTATGGCACGTTCAGTGCAAACCGTGCACCTATCTGGCGGCAAGATTAGCACCATCTCCAAACGGACCAAAATGAGCTTCCACTTGAGCATTGTCACCAAGTAGTACCACCGGGTGCGTCCAACATGATTTTTGAGCCTATGGTACGTTTAGCGCAAACCGTGCACCTATCTAGCAGCAAGATTAGCACCATCTCCAAACGAACCAAAACGAGCTTACACTTGAGCCTCGTCACCTAGGAGTTCCGTTGGGAGTGTCCAAAATGATTTTGGAGCCTATTGTATGTTTGGCGGAAACCATGGAACTATCTTGCATCAAGTTTAGCACCATCTCCAATCGGACTGTAACGAGTTTCCACTTGAGCATCATCACCTAGGAGTACCATCGGGTGCGTCCAAATCGATTTATTAGTGTATGGTATGTTTGGCGCAAACTGTCCAACTATCTTGCACAGACACTAACACTGTCTCCAAATAGACTGAACCAAGATTTCACATGACCCACATCAACTAGGAGTTCCATTGGATTCGTCCAAACCAATTTCTAAGCCTATGGTAGGTTCGACGCAAACCGTGCACCTCGTCAAGATTAGCACTATCTCCAAACGGACCAATATGAGCTTCCACTTGAGCCTAGTCGTTAGGAGTTCCATTGGGAGTGTCCAAAATGATTTCCGAGCCTATGGTATGTTTGGCACAAACCATGCACCTATCTTGCATCAAGTTTACCACCATCTCCAATGCAACAAAATGAGCTTCCACTTGAGCATTGTCACCTAGGAGTACCACCGGGTGCGCCCAAAACAATATTCATGCCTATGGTACGTTCAGCGCAAACCATGCACCTATCTTGTGGCAAGATTAGCACCATCTCCAAACGGACCGTAACGAGCTTCCACTTGAGCCTCATCACCTAGGAGTACCACCAGGTGCGTCCAAAATGATTTTCGAGCCTATGGTACGTTCAGCGCAAACCATGCACCTATCTTGCGGCAAGTTTTGCACCATCTCCAAACGGACCATAACAAGCTTCCACTTGAGCCTGGTCACCTAGAAGTACCACTGGGTGCGTCCAAAATGATTTTTGAGCCTATGGTACGTTCAGCGCAAACCGTGCACCTATCTAGCGGCAAGATTAGCATTATCTCCTAACGGACCAAAACGAGCTTCCACTTGAGCATTGTCACCTAGAAGTACCACCGGGTGCGTCCATAATGATTTTTGAGCCCATGGTACGTTCAGCGAAAACCATGCACCTATCTAGCTGTAAGATTAGCACCATCTCCAAACGGACCAAAACGAGCTTCACTTGAGCATTGTCACCTAGGAGTACCATCGGGTGCGTCCAAAACAATTTTTGAGCCTATGGTACGTTCAGCGCAAACTATGCACCTATCTAGCGGCAAGATTAGCACCATCTCCAAACGGACCAAAACGAGCTTCCACTTGAGCATTGTCACCTAGAAGTACCACCGGGTGCGTCCAAAATGATTTTTGAGCCTATGGTACGTTCAGCGCAAACCGTGCACCTATCTAGCGGTAAGATTAGCACCATCTCCAAACGGACCAAAATGAGCTTCCACTTGAGCATTGTCACCTAGGAGTACCACCGGGTGCGCCCAAAACAATTTTTGAGCCTATGGTACGTTTAGCGCAAACTGTGCACCTATCTTGCGGCAAGATTAGCACCATCTCCAAATGGACCAAAACGAGCTTCCACTTGAGCCTCATCAGCTTGGAGTTCCAGTGGGATGTCCAAAACGATATTTGAGCCTATAGTATGTTTGGCGCAAACCGTGCACCTATCTTGCATCAAGTTTAGCACCATCTCTAATCGGACCGTAACGAGCTTCCACTTGAGCATCGTCACCTAGGAGTACCATTGGGTGCGTCCGAAATGATTTATTATTGTATGGTATGTTTGGTGCAAACAGTCCAACTATCTTGCGCTGACACTAACACTGTCTCCAAATAGACTAAAACGAGATTCCACAAGACCCACGTCAACTAGGAGTTCCATCGGATTCGTCCAAACCAATTTCTGAGCCTATGGTAGGTTCAGCGCAAGCCGTGCACCTCGTCAAGATTAGCACTATCCCCAAACGGACCAAAACGAGCTTCCACTTGAGCCTCGTCACTAGGAGTTCCATTGGGTGTGTCCAAAATGATTTCTGAGCCTATGGTATGTTTGGCACAAACCACGCACCTATCTTGCATCAAGTTTACCACCATCTCCCAAGAAACAAAACTAGCTCCGACTTGAGCCTCGTCACCTAGGAGTACCACCGGGTGCGTCCAAAACAATTTCCGTGCCTATGGTCCGTTCAGCGCAAACCATGCACCTATCTTGTGGCAAGATTACCACCATCTCCAAACGGACCGTAACGAGCTTCCACTTGAGCCTCGTCACCTAGGAGTACCACCAGGTGCGTCCAAAATGATTTTCGAGCCTATGGTACGTTCAGCGCAAACCTTGCACCTATCTTGCGGCAAGATTTGCACCATCTCCAAACGGACCATAACAAGCTTCCACTTGAGCCTGGTCACCTAGAAGTACCACCGGGTGCGTCCAAAATGATTTTTGACCCTATGGTACGTTCAGCGCAAACCGTGCACCTATCTAGCGACAAGATTAGCACCATCTCAAAATGGACCATAACAAGCTTCCACTTGAGCCTGGTCACCTAGAAGTACCACCGGGTGCGTCCAAAATGATTTTTGACCCTATGGTACGTTCAGCGCAAACCGTGCACCTATCTAGCGACAAGATTAGCACCATCTCCAAATGGACCAAAACGAGCTTCCACTTGAGCATTGTCACCTAGAAGTACCACCGGGTGCGTCCACAATGATTTTTGAGCCTATGGTACGTTCAACGCAAACCGTGCACCTATGTAGCGGTAAGATTAGCACCATCTCCAAACGGACCAAAACGAGCTTCCACTTGAGCATTGTCACCTAGAAGTACCAACGGGTGCGTCCAAAACAATTTTTTAGCCTATGGTACGTTTAGCGCAAACCGTGTACCTACCTAGCAGCAAGGTTAGCACCATATCCAAACGAACCAAAACGAGCTTCCACATGAGCCTCGTCACTTAGGAGTTCCATTGGGAGTGTCCAAAACAATTTTGGAGCCTATTGTATGTTTGGCGCAAACCGTGGAACTATCTTGCATCAAGTTTAGCACCATCTCCAATCGGACCGTAACGAGTTTCCACTTGAGCATCGTCACCTAGGAGTACCATCGGGTGCGTCTAAATTGATTTCTTAGTGTATGGTATGTTTGGCGCAAATAGTCCAACTATCTTGCACCGACACTAACACTATCTCCAAACAGACTGAAACGAGATTCCACATGACGCACGTCAACTAGGAGTTCCATCGGATTCGTCCAAACCGATTTCTGAGCCTATGGTAGGTTCAGCGCAATCCGTGCACCTCGTCAAGATGAACACTATCTCCAAACGGACCAAAACGAGCTTCCACTTGAGCCTCATCACTAGGAGTTCCATTGGGTGTGTCCAAAATGATTTCCAAGCCTATGGTATGTTTGGCACAAACCATGCACCTATCTTGCACCAAGTTTACCACCATCTCCAACGGAACAAAACTAGCTTCCACTTGAGCCTCGTCACCTAGGAGTACCACCGGGTGCGTCCAAAACAATTTTCGAGCCTATGGTACGTTCAGCGCAAACTGTGCACCTATCTTGCGGCAAGATTAGCACCATCTCCAAACGGACCAAAACGAGCTTCCACTTGAGCATTGTCACCTAGGTGTACCACCGGGTGCATCCAAAACGATTTTTGAGCCCATGGTACGTTCAGCGCGAACTGTGCACCTATCTAGTGGCAAGATTAGCACCATCTCCAAATGGACCAAAACGAGCTTCCACTTGAGCCTCATTAGCTTGGAGTTCCATTGGGATGTCCAAAATGATATTTGAGCCTATGGTATGTTTGGCGCAAACCGTGCACCTATCTTGCATCAAGTTTAGCACCATCTCCAATTGGACCGTAACGAGATTCCACTTGAGCATCGTCACCTAGGAGTACCATTGGGTGCGTCCGAAATGATTTATTAGTGTACGGTATGTTTGGTGCAAACAGTCCAACTATCTTGCGCCGACACTAACACTGTCTCCAAATAGATTGAAACGAGATTCCACAAGACCCACGTCAACTAGGAGTTCCATCGGATTCGTCCAAACCAATTTCTGAGCCTATGGTAGGTTCAGCGCAAGCCGTGCACCTCGTCAAGATTAGCACTATCTCCAAACAGACCAAAACGAGCTTCCACTTGAGCCTCGTCACTAGGAGTTCTATTGGGTGTGTCCAAAATGATTTCCGAGCCTATGGTATGTTTGGCACAAAGCACGCACCTATCTTGCATCAAGTTTACCACCATCTCCCAAGAAACAAAACTAGCTCCGACTTGAGCCTCGTCACCTAGGAGTACCACCGGGTGCGTCCAAAACAATTTCCGTGCCTATGGTCCGTTCAGCGCAAACCATGCACCTATCTTGTGGCAAGATTACCACCATCTCCAAACGGACCGTAACGAGCTTCCACTTGAGCCTCGTCACCTAGGAGTACCACCAGGTGCGTCCAAAATGATTTTCGAGCCTATTGTACGTTCAGCGCAAACCTTGCACCTATCTTGCGGCAAGATTTGCACCATCTCCAAACGGACCATAACAAGCTTCCACTTGAGCCTGGTCACCTAGAAGTACCACCGGGTGCGTCCAAAACGATTTTTGACCCTATGGTACGTTCAGCGCAAACCGTGCACCTATCTAGCGGCAAGATTAGCACCATCTCCAAACGGACCAAAACGAGCTTCCACTTGAGCATTGTCACCTAGAAGTACCACTGGGTGCGTCCACAATGATTTTTGAGCCTATGGTACGTTCAACGCAAACCGTGCACCTATGTAGCGGTAAGATTAGCACCATCTCCAAACGGACCAAAACGAGCTTCCACTTGAGCATTGTCACCTAGAAGTACCAACGGGTGCGTCCAAAACATTTTTTGAGCCTATGGTACGTTTAGCGCAAATCGTGCACCTATCTAGCAGCAAGATTAGCACCATATCCAAACGAACCAAAACGAGCTTCCACATGAGCCTCGTCACTTAGGAGTTCCATTGGGAGTGTCCAAAACAATTTTGGAGCCTATTGTATGTTTGGCGCAAACCGTGGAACTATCTTGCATCAAGTTTAGCACCATCTCCAATCGGACCGTAACGAGTTTCCACTTGAGCATCGTCACCTAGGAGTACCATCGGGTGCGTCTAAATTGATTTCTTAGTGTATGGTATGTTTGGCGCAAATAGTACAACTATCTTGCACCGACACTAACACTATCTCCAAACAGACTGAAACGAGATTCCGCATGACGCACGTCAACTAGGAGTTCCATCGGATTCGTCCAAACCCATTTCTGAGCCTATGGTAGGTTCGGCGCAATCCGTGCACCTCGTCAAGATGAACACTATCTCCAAACGGACCAAAACGAGCTTCCACTTGAGCCTTGTCACTAGGAGTTCCATTGGGTGTGTCCAAAATGATTTCCAAGCCTATGGTATGTTTGGCACAAACCATGCACCTATCTTGCATCAAGTTTACCACCATCTCCAACGGAACAAAACTAGCTTCCACTTGAGCCTCGTCACCTAGGAGTACCACCGGGTGCGTCCAAAACAATTTTCGAGCCTATGGTACGTTCAGCGCAAACCGTGCACCTATCTTGCGGCAAGATTAGCACCATCTCCAAATGGACCAAAACGAGCTTCCACTTGAGCATTGTCACCTAGGTGTACCACCGGGTGCTTCCAAAACGATTTTTGAGCCCATGGTACGTTCAGCGCGAACTGTGCACCTATCTAGTGGCAAGATTAGCACCATCTCCAAATGGACCAAAACGAGCTTCCATTTGAGCATTGTCACCTAGGACTACCACCGGGTGCATCCAAAATAATTTTTGAGCCTATGGTACGTTCAGCGCAACCCATGCACCTATCTAGCCGCAAGATTAGCACCTTCTCCAAATGGACCAAAACGAGCTTCCACTTGAGCATTGTCACCAAGAAGTACCACCGGGTGCGTCCAAAATGATTTTTGAGCCTATGGTACGTTCAGCGCAAACCATACACCTATCTAGCAGCAAGATTAGCACCATATCCAAACGAACCAAAACGAGCTTACACTTGAGCCTCATCACCTAGGAGTTCCATTGGGAGTGTCCAAAATGATTTTGGAGCCTACTGTTTGTTTGGCGCAAACCGTGGAACTGTCTTGCATCAAGTTTAGCACCATCTCCAATCGGACCGTAACGAGTTTCCACTTGAGCATCGCACCTAGGGGCACCATCGGGTGCGTCTAAATCGATTTCTTAGTGTATGGTATGTTTGGCGCAAACAGTCCAACAATCTTGCACCGACACTAACAGTGTCTCTAAACAGACTGAAATGAGATTCCACATGACCCATGTCAACTAGGACTTCCATCGGATTCTTCCAAATCGATTTCTGAGCCTATGGTAGGTTCGGCGCAATCCGTGCACCTCGTCAAGATGAACACTATCTCCAAACGGACCAAAACGAGCTTCCACTTGAGCCTCGTCACTAGGAGTTCCATTGGGTGTGTCCAAAATGATTTCCAAGCCTATAGTATGTTTGGCACAAACCATGCACCTATCTTGCATCAAGTTTACCACCATCTCCAACGGAACAAAACTAGCTTCCACTTGAGCCTCGTCACCTAGGAGTACCACCGGGTGCGTCCAAAACAATTTTCGAGCCTATGGTCCATTCAGCGCAAACCATGCACCTATCTTGTGGCAAGATTAGCACCATCTCCAAACGGACTGTAACGAGCTTCCACTAGAGCCTCGTCACCTAGGAGTACCACCGGGTGCGTCCAAAACAATTTTTGAGCCTATGGTACGTTTAGCGCAAACCATGCTCCTATCAAGCGGCAAGATTAGCACCAGCTCCAAACGGACCAAGACGAGCTTTCACTTGAGCATTGTCACCTAGAAGTACCACCGGGTGCGTCCAAACCGATTTTTGAGCCTATGGTACGTTCAGCGCAAACCATGCACCTATCTAGCAGCAAGATTAGCACCATATCCTAACGAACCAAAACGAGCTTCCACTTGTGCCTCGTAACCTAGGAGTTCCATTGGGAGTGTCCAAAATGATTTTGGGGCCTACTGTATGTTTGGCGCAAACCACGGAACTATCTTGCATCAAGTTTAGCACCATCTCCAATTGGACCATAACGAGTTTCCACTTGAGCATCGAAACCAAGGAGTACCATCGGGTGCGTCCAAAATGTTTGGCGCAAACAGTCCAACTATCTTGCACCGACACTAACAATGTCTCCAAACAGACTGAAACGACATTCCACATGACCCACGTACACTAGGAGTTCCATCGGATTCATCCAAACCGATTTCTGAGCCTATGGTACGTTCAGCGCAAACCGTGCACCTATCTTGCGGCAAGATTAGCACCATCTCCAAACAGACCAAAACGAGCTTCCACTTGAGCATTGTCATCTAGGTGTACCACCGGGTGCGTCCAAAATGATTTTTGAGCCTATGGTACGTTCAGCGCAAACCGTGCACCTATCTAGCGGCAAGATTAGCACCATCTCCAAATGGACCAAAACGAGCTTCCACTTGAGCATTGTCACCTAGGAGTACCACCAGGTGCGTCCAAAACAATTTTTGAGCTTATGGTCCGTTCAGCGCAAACCATGCACCTATCTAGCGGCAAGATTAGCACCTTCTCCAAACGGACCAAAACGAGCTTCCACTTGAGCATTGTCACCTAGAAGTTCCACCGGGTGCGTCCAAAATGATTTTTGAGCCTATGGTACATTCAGCGCAAACCGTGCACCTATCTAGCAGCAAGATTAGCACCATATCCAAACGAACCAAAACGAGCTTCCACTTGAGCCTCGTCACCTAGGAGTTCCATTGGGAGTGTCCAAAACGATTTTGGAGCCTACTGTATGTTTGGCGCAAACCATGGAACTATCTTGCATCAAGTTTAGCACCATCTCCAATCGGACCGTAACGAGTTTCCACTTGAGCATCGTCACCTAGGAGTACCATCGGGTGCACCCAAGTCGATTTATTAGTGTATGGTACGTTTGGCGCAAACAGTCAACAATCTTGCACCGACACTAACACTGTCTCCAAACAGACTGAAACGACATTCCACATGACCCACGTCAACTAGGAGTTCCATCGGATTTGTCCAAACTGATTTCTGAGCCTATGGTAGGTTCGGCGCAAACAGTCTACCTCGTCAAGATTAGCACTATCTCCAAACGGATTAAAACGAGCTTCCACCTGAGCCTCGTCACTAGGAGTTCCATTGGGTGTGTCCAAAATAATTTCCAAGCCTATGGTAGGTTTCGCACAAACCATGCACCTATCTTGCATCAAGTTTACCACCATCTCCAACGGAACAAAACTAGCTTCCACTTGAGCCTCGTCACCTAGGAGTACCACCGGGTGCGTCCAAAACAATTTTTGAGCCTATGGTCGGTTTAGCGCAAACCGTGCACCTATCTTGTGGCAAGATTAGCACCATCTCCAAACGGACCGTAACGAGCTTCCACTAGAGCCTCGTCACCTAGGAGTACCACCAGGTGCATCCAAAACGATTTTCGAGCCTATGGTACGTTCAGCGCAAACTGTAACGGAACCATCCAAATTATAAGAGCACAAGTTCAAAAACAATCGCCGAAACGATCAAATTCTCAAACTTGAGCCCGTATAACTCCGGTAGTCCACGAAATCGCGGGGGATTTCAAACCAAACCGAGAGCAACCAGATCGTAATGATTCAACATAACACAACACTTGTTACAACAGTTCAAAAGTAATCTCATACATCGGAGTACAATTATTTTTATTACAAAACCAAACTAAAGATTAGCGGAAGCAACATAATTTCTGAAATCATTTTAAGTCAAATACTGCCAGTACATAGTCACATCCTGCAAAAGCATACCAGAAGAGATACTACAGAGACCATGCCCATATGGTCTAGTCTTCACGCCCACATGGCGAAGACAATACTTGCAGCAACAAGTATGAATCTGCTACCTGCAACAGGTGGGAAAAAAACCCTGAGTACAAGAAGGTACTCAGCTAGACTTACCCGTCAAAAACCAGAAACAAAGGTGACACCAAGGATTATGCAAGGCTTATATAAGTGGGCTAGCTTGACTCATTTGCAGAAAAGCTTAATACCGATAAGTAACCAATATATGCTTAAGTATCAATTTGATCATCATTAACCTGAGAACTAGATTAGCACCTGTACTAAAGCACTCACTTTATTAGTATCAAACAATATTAACCATAGCAGGTATAATAAGGCTATCATCATCATTATCATCAATTCCGAACCATCATTAATCATTAGTGTATCTACGCTGGAGATAACCAGTCAAGTTTCTCACTATCCGGGAGAGACGGCGACTCGAATCGATTCCAACTCAGCTGAGGGGGTATTCCTGACACTCACCCGGCAAACCCCGCTAAAGGCAGCCGTAGATAACCTTTGGTACAACTCAGGGTGGGCCCGAACAGCGCCGCGTTCTTGGGGATACCAGTGGCCAGGATGCTCAGGACTTTTAACTCACCTGCCCTTGGACCCTCTGGCTCCCTTCCGAGGCGACTTTCACTTTTCGACTTCGCAGCCTGAGTTGAGCTACTAGGCTTCGTGGTCGGCAACCTCAGGCCGGCCAGCTAAATGTCAGGCATGCGTTCAAAATGACATAGAAGGCTCCAGGTCTCGGTCCTTAATCGACACAGACGGGGATAGATCCACACCCAAGACCTCCATGCCTTGTTGCTTCACTATCGTCATCCCGCCCAGTCTCATTTCATTTTATTAACACATGGTTCACTTCCACGATAGCAAGTATAGCCAACCGTGACCTGATAAAGCCCTATATCTCGCAGGTGACAGGAAATCACCCGACTTCTACCGGTCTAATTTAGCAGGGCTAAGCATAGATACGATCCTGTCTACTTAGGATTCAAGGTTCGAATTGCTGGACAAGGAGTATTATCAATGCAGCAAGGGTTTCCAACCAACTTCTATCACGTAATGCAACAATACATATAACGTGTATAGATAGATAATTGCTTTGAAAGTAGGAGGCTTATAATGCTCCGGGGCTTGCCTTAACCGAAAGAAGAGAGATCAAGGTTCGGCTTCAAGAACGACTCCCACGTCTTCTCCTGCTTCGTCGGACTGGACCTCCAGTTCTCGAACGGACTTCAACTTCGGGTTCCACGCCCAGCGGAACTTCGCTTGTAACACGATTCTCGGCACACCTATTGCATGTATATGCATCCAATGAATTTCATGTATGCATCCAAAAATGACATGATGATTTATGGACGTGCATGAATGTTGTGAAGATGAATGCAATGACATTGCAACGTTGTAAGCACAAAACCAAGTTATGTGGTGCTCTATTCAAATCACTTCAAGCTTAGGTGCAAATTTCCTCTCTGGCATTAACACGTTTAAACACCCCTAAGAAACCACTAAGTGCCACAAGGTTAAGACCAAACACACACATAACAAGATTCCAGAAATTCAGTATTTACAATATATTATCAACAGTAGCTAAGAAAACTCACAACTGGAGTTCTACCAATCCAAATGACCTAAAAGAGGACATTCTGGAAAGCTTATTAAATTGTCTACATTTCATTTATAAACATCTAAGCATGTTTTCATCATTTACCAAGTTAAAATAGCACATGTACAGAATCTGTTCTAAAAGACAGACAGCACTGCCAAAACTGAACCCAGCTTGGAACAGCTATCATTTCTAAACTATAAGTCCAAATGCTACCAAAATTTACCAGCAACTAGTTCATGAAATTCTCAACAACTTTGTTATAGATCACCAAGCATGAAAACATCATTATCATAGGTTAATTCTCTTCACTAGCAAATCTGTCCAGAAATGGCAGAATCACTAATTTAAATATTTAGGGACGATTCAAAAGCACAATTGGACCAAACTAAGTTCACCAACCTGTTGTGCATATCAAAGGAACATCAGAAAGTATAGTGCCAACTTCTAAATAAATTATTTAATATTCTTTTATAATTTATTTAGTTAATTAGGTGATTAAAGAAACATATAGTAAAACTATATATAAAAATCTACAAAAATTACAGTAGCCACCTCATGCTTCACATAGGCTACCATAAAATTTTCACTTCATTTTGACAAGAAGATATGGAGATATCAAAAATAACAGATGACATGTCTATTTCTAGCATAAATAGAAAACCCTATTGAAATGTATCAAACAACAGATTTCATATTTTTCCTAGCATCCTTCTAACATAAGAACAACATTCACCAAGTTTCACCCTTACTGGATCTATAGAAAAATTATGAAAATTCACACAAGATCCATTCAAGCAAAGAAGATAATTATATAACTCCACCAAACCACATCCAAATTGCATGAAAATTTAACCTTAAGCTATTCATGGTATGAGCAGTTCACTATAAAAATTTCATGTCATTTGGAGCTTCACAGAAAGAGATATCATTTTCTCCTTTTTCTTCATGAATAAAAGATATAATTAATAACTATTTAATTCATCACAAAACATGGCACACATTATATTTTTATAATAAACTAGACCTCACATAGAGCACAACACAACTTGAACCAACTAATTTAGACTTCTAGAACATGACATACATATTTTTGAAGTTTGAATACAAATAACTTAAGTTGAATAAAAGAAAACCGGATTCCACACCCTACTGGGCCGGCCCGATGGCACTGCTCGGCCACCGGCCCATCCGAGGCCCAACCAACCGAACGGGGAGGGGATCCCGCGCCGACAGGCGGGCCCCGGCCGTCATGCTCACACCGAGCAGGGGAGAGCTCCGGCGAGCAGTTCCTCGCCGCCGGCGGCTCCTCCGGTGGAACCAAGCGCTCCTACGTACTCTCCACGTCACCCCGCACCTAGACCTACCCTCTCCCCAACCTCTACTACACCGGGGCATGGTTGCCGACGGCGATGGCGGACATCGGTGCTGGGCCGACGGCGGTGACCGACGGAAAGACTACCGCACGGCAACTAAGGGCGGCTACACCTTCGGCGTGATGCAGGCAACGAGAAACGAGAGGTGCCAGCCCATGCCAAGCTCTACAGAGCGCCAACCACGGTGGACCGAGAGCACGGCGGTGTTCCGGTCGCGGTGACAGCGGCGGCGACGATCGAATCCTGCTCACCTTGCGGTCACGCGCTCCGAAAAGGTGCACCAGGTGAAGAGAAGTGGGTGGCGCGGTTGTGGGCGAGGTGGATTGGAAGATGGAGGTGCGGTGGTGGCGTGCGGGTCAGTGGCTTGCCGCGGTGGCCATGCGCGTGCCCGAGAGCGGAGACGAGAAAGGGAGCACGAAGGCGAGCGGGAGGAGATGCTTCCAGGGCGTCGTGGCGACCATGTAGAACACCGTGGCCCGGCCGGTTGACACACGCCGGTGAACGGCTTGCCAAGTGGCGAGCGCGACCTGGCGCTGTCGGCCACCAAGCCCAGGCTGAGATGGCCATCAGGGTTCCCCTAGCCGACTGACAGCCCAACTTTGCCCCCTAACAATTCCTAAACCAGCTCGATTTAGCGACAGGTTACATTAGCAAACTTGTAGACCTACATGAGATCTCCAATTGTGTCAATATGGACTTGAGCTAGTTCGGTCTGAATTGGAAGATAAAAGGTCCCAAAGGGAGGCACCTTGAAACTGAAACCGAGATTCAGTCAACCCACCCGACTGAAACCTGATTTTCAAAGCACTCTAGCTCCTAAACCATTAAGAACTAGGTGATGGTGTTATTGACAATATTGTAGAGCTAAGTGAGTGCTACAAAAGTGTCAATATGGGTTAGAGCTAGTTCAGCACAGTTTGAGATTTACAATGCTCCAAAGGTGGGCACATGAAACTGAAATGTCACCTTTTGACTTAGAAAATTTGCTAAGTGTTGAAACAACATGGAAACCTGACTTGTGGGCCCTGTTTGAGGATGTTCTAGCCATTTTCATGAGATGGTTATATTGAGACTTTTGTTCCTTGATAAATTTCCTACAACTTTGGTAAAGGGTGCACTAACATGCAAGGCTTCTAAGTAGCAGTTTTTAAACAGTCAAACAGATTGGTTCTATGAGTTCCAACTTGGTCAACAATTACTTAGAGGCAAGATTACGCAATTTGGTTAACATGAACATTGCCCCACTAAGTACCCCAAGTGTAGTTAAGGTGTTGTAGAGCATCATTAACCACACCTCACATTGATGATGCCAAAATTAAGCATCACATGTATTGAAACAAAGAAAAACAATTGAATTGATACATTTGTTTCAAAGCCATTTGTCATATGTTTCATGATTTTGTTGCATAGCACTTGGTAATCATGTTTCACCAAAGTATGTGACATGTTTCAAGTGTGAGCGACACATGTTGCACTATGGTGTTGCACACCACACATTCCATAAAACAAGCACACAAGGAATATAAACATAAGTCGCAATGTTGCACAATCATGTTTCAAGCAAGGATGCACATGAAATGATGATGCTTATGGTAATGTCATGCCATGATCATGCATTATGAATGCATTATGAGGCTAACTAACACCAGGGGTGTTACAGCCCTCCCCCCTTATAAAAATCTCGTCCCGAGATTTGAAAGTCGTACCATTTTTCATAGAAAGCGGAATAGTTGTCCTTTAAATAATCCTCTCTTTCCCAAGTTGCATCGCGTTCCCCGTGATTACTCCAAACCACCTTGTATAATTTGACTACTCGATTTCGAGTCAGCCTTTCTAGAGTATCCAGAACATATATCGGTTTCTCCTCATAAGAAAGATCGGATTTCAACTTGATGCGTCTCACATCTACTCTTTCCTCAGGAAGACGAAGACATTTCTTTAATTGAGAAACATGGAAAACTAGAAAAATAGTTCCCATTTCACGAGGTAGATTGAGCTTATAGGCTACTCTTCCACTTTTCTCAATAATCCAATAAGGTCCAACATATCGAGGCTCAAGCTTTCTTTTGATCCCAAAACGTTTTACTCCTCTCATAGGGGACACCTTCAGATAGACATGGTCACCTACTTCAAACTCAATAGGTTTCCTCCTCTTATCTGCGTAGCTCTTTTGTCTAACCTGAGCAGCTGATATAATTTTCTGTATAGCACGAACTTGCTCCTCGGCTTCTTTTACAAAGTCAATACCATAGAATCTTCTTTCTCCTGGTTTCACCCAGTTCAACGGAGTTCTACACTTGCGACCATATAAAGCTTCAAAAGGAGCCATTTGGATACTCTCTTGATAACTGTTGTTGTAAGAGAATTCCGCGAGAGGCAACCATTTCTCCCAGGAGCCATTACAAGAGATGATGCAAGCCCTAAGCATGTCTTCAAGAATCTGATTCACACGCTCAATCTGCCCCGACGTCTGTGGATGATAAGCAGAACTACGGACCAAATTAGTTCCAAGATTCTGATGTAGGCGCTCCCAAAAACGAGCAGTAAACTATGGTCCTCTATCAGAGATAATAGACCCAGGCACTCCATGAAGACGTACGACTTCTTGGAAGTAAATGTCAGCATATTGGTGTGGGTGATAGTTACTCTTCACAGGGATAAAGTGAGCAGACTTTGTCAAACGATCAACTATAACCCAAATAGAGTCAAAACCTTTTTGGGTGGTTGGTAATCCGACAATAAAGTCCATAACAATGTCATCCCACTTCCAACCTGGAACAGACAAAGGCTGGAGTAAACCAGGTTTCATGTGAATGGCCTTAACTCTACAACAATTATCACACTTAGCGACATAGGCTGCAATTTCCTTCTTCATCTTGGTCCACCAATAGTACGGCTTGAGGTCTTGATACATCTTACTACTACCAGGATGGATGGACAACTTAGAAGAATGGGCTTTAGATAAGATTTGATTTCTGAGTTCTCTATCTTTTGGCACCACGAGTCTATCCTTGAACCAGAGAGTTCCCTTCTCATCGATTCGAAAATGCTTAGTTTCTTGCTCTTTCATCTTTCTCTTGATGTGAAATACACCAGTATCAGTCTTTTGTAACTCAATGATTCTACTTCTCAAAGAACAATCTACAGTGATATGATGGATTACAACAGGATGTAAGAGATGAGACAAATGAAAATCTTCTTCTATCAGAGAGTTGCAATGGGATTTTCTACTCAAGGCATCGGCAACCACATTTGCTTTACCCGGATGGTAATGCACCTGGAGGTTATAATCCTTGATCAACTCTAACCATCTTCTCTGGCGCATATTTAACTCAGGTTGAGTAAATATGTACTTTAGACTCTTTTGATCTGTATAAATATTGCATATATTTCCAAGCAAATAGTGTCTCCAGATTTTCAGAGCATGCACTACAGCAGCTAACTCCAAGTCATGAGTCGGATAGTTAACTTCATGTTTTCTTAACTGACGTGAAGCATACGCAATAACTCGGCCTCCCTGCATCAGTACGCCACCTAAACCAGTACCTGATGCATCACAATACACATCAAACGGTTTCTCAATGTCAGGTTGCGCTAATACAGGAGCTGATGTCAACAAGGTCCGTAGAGTGCGGAAAGCTTGCTCACACTCCGGAGTCCAATCAAACTTCCTATCCTTCTCAAGTAGTCGAGTCATAGGCTTAGCTATTTTAGAGAAATCTTGAATAAAACAACGATAGTAACCAGCCAATCCAAGAAAACTCCGAACTTCATGTACTGTCGTTGGCGCCTTCCAATCCAAAACTTCCTGTATCTTAGTCGGGTCTACTGAAATTCCCTCACCGGACAATACATGATCGAGGAAAGGTACCTTCTTTAACCAGAATTCACATTTACTGAACTTGGCGTAAAGCTTATGTTCACGCAATCTGGATAAAACAATTCTCAAATGCTCGGCATGTTCTTCTTCATTTTCAGAATAGATCAGAATATCATCAATGAATATCACCACAAACTTGTCCAGCTCTTGCATGAATACTGAATTCATCAGGTACATGAAATGTGCAGGACCATTGGTCAGACCAAAAGACATGACAAGATATTCATATAACCCGTATCTGGTAGAGAAAGCGGTCTTTGGTATGTCTTCCGGACGGATTTTAATTTGGTGATAACCAGATCTTAGATCAATCTTCAAGAATAACTTTGCTTTAGACAACTGATCAAACAAGATATCAGTACGAGGCAACGGATACTTGTTCTTGATAGTGACTGCATTGAGTGGTCGATAGTCTACACACATACGTAGAGACTGGTCCTTCTTCTTCACAAAGATAGCAGGACAACCCCACGGAGAAGAACTAGGATGTATAAGTCCTTTTAGTAAAAGGTCACTAAGTTGG
The DNA here is from genome assembly GCA_038087645.1 of Saccharum hybrid cultivar R570. Lineage (NCBI taxonomy): Eukaryota > Viridiplantae > Streptophyta > Magnoliopsida > Poales > Poaceae > Saccharum > Saccharum hybrid cultivar. The sequence goes on along the minus strand of JAQSUU010000775.1, from coordinate 7,385,572 downwards.
GTCTTGAGTTCAGCTAACTCATTCGGCGGCATTCTATACGGTCTTTTGGAAATTGGTGCGGTACCCGGAATTAACTCAATCTTAAACTCTACATCACGATCTGGAGGTAATCCTGGCAATTCATCGGGAAAAACATCTGGAAAATCACACACTACCGGAACTTCTGCAATCTCTTTTGCTTTTGCTATCATAGCGTTAACTGTAGTCCGAGGACTAATGTCTCTAGGAAGTTGCACTAGAAAAGCTTGTTGATCTTTTGGATCCCTCAACATAACCACTCTCGTAGAGGTATCGATCAGAACACCGTTTCCACTCATCCACTTCATACCTAAGATTACATCTAGGCTCAATCCTGGTAATACCACGAGATCTAGATTATACAGACATCCTTCTATCTCGATCCTTGCTCCTAAGACCAACTGGTTGGTTGAAATATTATTCCCGGCAGCACTAATATTATAACCACTATTATCCAAAGTAACGACCTTCATACCATGCTTGGCTGCAAACGTTGAACTAATAAAAGAGTGGGAAGCACCTGAATCGAACAGCACAATTGCAGGGTGTTGGTTTACTAAAAATGCACTGGCAGTGATAATCTCACCCGTAGGAATGGATTCCACCGTGGTGTAATGAACATACCCTTTACACACATCTACATTATTATCATTTGATTCCTTCTGCGGAAGAGGACAATCTTTGGCCCAATGACCTGACATCTTGCAATTCCAACATGGCCGGTTACTTGGTGGTGCCTTAGGCTTTCCTTTCTTAATACTGCTCCTCTTGACCGGATCCTGTTTCTGATATGGGTGATATCTGGTAGATATGCCAGCCGAATAATACTGAGGTGTAATCACCACAAGAGTATGGGTCATAGGTGCATTAGATTCATGAGATTTCTCTTGGCTCTTATAAGCAGCATACACAGCATTACAGTTCTCTTGAAGGATAGTATCACTGACAAACTCGTTGAAAGTTGCACACTTGCTATTGCACATGGCCTTCATCAATTTAGGACACAACCCTCTTTTGAAACTTGCAATCTTCTTAACTTCCGTATTAACAAACTCCGGAGCATATCTTGACAAGTTGATGAAAGCATGTAGATATTCTGTTACACTTTTGTCTCCTTGAGTGAGCTTCATAAACTCGGTGTGCTTGATTGCCATGAGGCCAGCAGGAATGTAATGTCCCCGAAATGCTTCCTTGAACTGATCCCAAACTACTTCCATATTCTCAGGCAGGGTACTCCGATGGTGACACCACCAAACACCTGCAGGTCCTTGCAACTGTTGCGAAGCATATTCTGTTTTCATATCATCTGCCACCTTGAGCACACGAAACTTCTGTTCGATAGTGTTCAACCATTCGTCTGCTTGAAGTGGTTCTTCTGCTTCTCGAAAAATAGGAGGCTCAGTATCTAAGAAATCTTTATAGCTGCTGTACTGGGCAGGCTCAGGTTCCTGATGGACATGGTTTCTGACACTCTCATCCAAGGCACGCTGACTTTCGGCAAGCATTTGCAGCAACTCAGCAGAGGTAGGTTGCGGAGGAGACGATGACAGTCCTGTATTGCCACGACTCCGACTGCTAGAGCGAAGCTGACGAGACATCTGCAAGTAGTTGAAACTAGTAAGCGTTGATGACGTCGGAAGGCTGCTGACGAATTATATAGGCAGGAGGAAGAGATTATATCCAACTATCCAAATTCCAATCTCAGAAGAAGGAAATCTCTTGGTTTGAGGTACTGATTTTCTGACAAGATAGGGAATGACAGCCAAGAAAAAAGGTTCACGAGAAGATAACACATTGGTGTAGCTCCATAATGGATCATGACTAGCAATCCTTGATACCTGCGCGTGCCGAGCAGCACAACCTTGTGTCGCGCGCCACAGGAGCCTCCCAGTTTCGTCGCGGCACCATGGGGTACTAATCGCAACACCATTATCGAACACACACCCATGAGGAATCCCCACGTGTCAGGAATTAGGCGTATAGAAACAATATGATCCAAAGATGGGGTAGCAAACAAGGATAGATACAAGGGTAGAAGCAATGGAGAGGCGAATTGCATATCAAAACACATCTCAACTCGAGGAGATACATCTTGAAATTGTCTTGCTTTCCTTCACGGCTAGGTATGAATTGGGTTTCAAGGCTGACACTACTGACCACTCCACTAGGTTGGTTGACCACCCCCAATTCTTCATGAAAGAAATGCAACTATCTACGGGACAACTGTTTGGAGGGAAGGAAATTTTTAAAAGAATGGGATAAGCAATTTATAAGGGAGGGAGTAATGCAGAATGCAATGTATGATGCGAACATGGTGCATGCATGAACTGTACGTCCTCACAAACCTAGGAAGAATTTCAAAATTCTAGCGTATAGTTTGGTGGCATACACACGTTCTCTCAATAACGATAACTAGTCGTTCTACAGGAAACGTTGTTAGTGTACCTGTAGAAAATTGCATTTCAGCCCAACAATTCCCAATATAGCACACAAGAAAGCAGTAAACTAAATACTTTCCATACATACATCCCCCGATGTATATACTTCAGTATCAAAGCTACCCGACAGATATACCCACAATTAAGTACTTTCATAATCACATGATTAAACATGTAAGTATGCGAGTAACCACAACTACTCTCCCCTAGACCGACGGTTGGACGGTCATGCTCTCACAACTCCCACTTACCAGGGCGTAGAGGTATTTTGATCCATACATTACCACCCAAGCGGATGGCATCCATACAATAGCACGCCGTATGGACAACGAAACAGAAAACAAGCAAAAACCCCCAAGTTAGTACCTTAGTAAGCCACCTAATAGTCCTTATTTGGGCATATAGGATATGACCACTGGCACTCTTTAGTTTAGAATAAAGATTTTCCACAAAAGCTTTTGTTTAAATACACAAATGAAGTGTTTACTGTTGAATCTTGCTCCGATACCAGCTGTAACGGAACCGTCCAAATTATAAGAGCACAAGTTCAAAAACAATCGCCGAAACGATCAAATTCTCAAACTTGAGCCCATATAACTCCGGTAGTCCACGAAATCGCGAGGGATTTCAAACCAAACCGAGAGCAACCGGATCGTAATGATTCAACATAACACAACACTTGTTACAACAGTTCAAAAGTAATCTCATACATCGGAGTACAATTATTTTTATTACAAAACCAAACTAAAGATTAGCGGAAGCAACATAATTTCTGAAATCATTTTAAGTCAAATACTGCCAGTACATAGTCACATCCTGCAAAAGCATACCAGAAGAGATACTACAGAGACCATGCCCATATGGTCTAGTCTTCACGCCCACATGGCGAAGACAATACTTGCAGCAACAAGTATGAATCTGCTACCTGCAACAGGTGGGAAAAAAACCCTGAGTACGAGAAGGTACTCAGCTAGACTTACCCGTCAAAAACCAGAAACAAAGGTGACACCAAGGATTATGCAAGGCTTATATAAGTGGGCTAGCTTGACTCATTTGCAGAAAAGCTTAATACCGATAAGTAACCAATATATGCTTAAGTATCAATTTGATCATCATTAACCTGAGAACTAGATTAGCACCTGTACTAAAGCACTCACTTTATTAGGATCAAACAATATTAACCATAGCAGGTATAATAAGGCTATCATCATCATTATCATCAATTCTGAACCATCATTAATCATTAGTGTATCTACGCTGGAGATAACCAGTCAAGTTTCTCACTATCCGGGAGAGACGGCGACTCGAATCGATTCCAACTCAGCTGAGGGGGTATTCCTGACACTCACCCGGCAAACCCCGCTAAAGGCAGTCGTAGATAACCTTTGGTACAACTCAGGGTGGGCCCGAAAAGCGCCGAGTTCTCGGGGATACCAGTGGCCAGGATTCTCAGGACTTTTAACTCACCTGCCCTTGGACCCTCTGGCTCCCTTCCGAGGCGACTTTCACTTTTCGACTTCGCAGCCTGAGTTGAGCTACTAGGCTTCGCGGTCGGCAACCTCAGGCCGGCCAGCTAAATGTCAGGCATGCGTTCAAAATGACACAGAAGGCTCCAGGTCTCGGTCCTTAATCGACACAGACGGGGATAGATCCACACCCAAGACCTCCATGCCTTGTTGCTTCACTATCGTCATCCCGCCCAGTCTCATTTCATTTTATTAACACATGGTTCACTTCCACGATAGCAAGTATAGCCAACCATGACCTGATAAAGCCCTATATCTCGCAGGTGACAGGAAATCACCCGACTTCTACCGGTCTAATTTAGCAGGGCTAAGCATAGATACGATCCTGTCTACTTAGGATTCAAGGTTCGAATTGCTGGACAAGGAGTGTTATCAATGCAGCAAGGGTTTCCAACCAACTCCTATCACGTAATGCAACAATACATATAATGTGTATAGATAGATAATTGCTTTGAAAGTAGGAGGCTTATAATGCTCCGGGGCTTGCCTTAACCGAAAGAAGAGAGATCAAGGTTCGGCTTCAAGAACGACTCCCACGTCTTCTCCTGCTTCGTCGGACTGGACCTCCAGTTCTCGAACGGACTTCAACTTCGGGTTCCACGCCCAGCGGAACTTCGCTTGTAACACGATTCTCGGCACACCTATTGCATGTATATGCATCCAATGAATTTCATGTATGCATCCAAAAATGACATGATGATTTATGGACGTGCATGAATGTTGTGAAGATGAATGCAATGACATTGCAACGTTGTAAGCACAAAACCAAGTTATGTGGTGCTCTATTCAAATCACTTCAAGCTTAGGTGCAAATTTCCTCTCTGGTATTAACACGTTTAAACACCCCTAAGAAACCACTAAGTGCCACAAGGTTAAGACCAAACACACACATAACAAGATTCCAGAAATTCAGTATTTCAACATATTATCAACAGTAGCTAAGAAAACTCACAACTGGAGTTCTACCAATCCAAATGACCTGAAAGAGGACATTCTGGAAAGCTTATGAAATTGTCTACATTTCATTTATAAACATATAAGCATGTTTTCATCATTTACCAAGTTAAAATAGCACATGTACAGAATCTGTTCTAAAAGACAGACAACACTGCCAAAACTGAACCCAGCTTGGAACAGCTATCGTTTCTAAACTATAAGTCCAAATGCTACCAAAAGTTACCAGCAACTAGTTCATGAAATTCTCAACAACTTTGTTATAGATCACCAAGCATGAAAACATCATTATCATAGGTTAATTCTCTTAACTAGCAAATCTGTCCAGAAATGGCAGAATCACTAATTTAAATATTTAGGGACGATTCAAAAGCACAATTGGACCAAACTAAGTTCACCAACCTGTTGTGCATATGAAAGGAACATAAGAAAGTATAGTGCCAACTTCTAAATAAATTATTTAATATTCTTTTATAATTTATTTAGTTAATTAGGTGATTAAAGAAACATATAGTAAAACTATATATAAAAATCTACAAAACTTACAGTAGCCACCTCATGCTTCACATAGGCTACCATAAAAATTTCACTTCATTTTGACAAGCAGATATGGAGATATCAAAAATAACAGATGACATGTCTATTTCTAGCATAAATAGAAAACCCTATTCAAAAGTATCAAACAACAGATTTCATATTTTTCCTAGCATCCTTCTAACATAAGAACAATATTCACCAAGTTTCACCCTTACTGGATCTATAGAAAAATTATGAAAATTCACACAAGATCCATTCAAGCAAAGAAGATAATTATATAACTCCACCAAACCACATCCAAATTGCATGAAAATTTAACCTTAAGCTATTCATGGTATGAGCAGTTCACTATAAAAATTTCATGTCATTTGGAGCTTCACAGAAAGAGATATCATTTTCTCCTTTTTCTTCGTGAATAAAAGATATAATTAATAACTATTTAATTCATCACAAAACATGGCACACATTATATTTTTATAATAAACTAGACCTCACATAGAGCACAACACAACTTGAACCAACTAATTTAGACTTCTAGAACATGACATACATATTTTTGAAGTTTGAATACAAATAACTTAAGTTGAATAAAAGAAAACCGGATTCCACACCCTACTGGGCCGGCCCGATGGCACTGCTCGGCCACCGGCCCACCTGAGGCCCAACCAACCGAACGGGGAGGGGATCCCGCGCCGACAGGCGGGCCCCGGCCGTCATGCTCACACCGAGCAGGGGAGAGCTCCGGCGAGCAGTTCCTCGCCGCCGGCGGCTCCTCCGGTGGAACCAAGCGCTCCTACGTACTCTCCACGTCACCCCGCACCTAGACCTACCCTCTACCCAACCTCTACTACACCGGGGCATGGTTGCCGACGGCGATGGCGGACATCGGTGCTGGGCCGACGGCGGTGACCGACGGAAAGACTACCGCACGGCAACTAAGGGCGGCTACACCTTCGGCGTGATGCAGGCAACGAGAAATGAGAGGTGCCGACCCATGCCAAGCTCTACAGAGCGCCGACCACGGTGGACCGAGAGCACGGCGGCGTTCCGGTCGTGGTGACAGCGGCGGCGACGGTCGAATCCTGCTCACCTTGCGGTCACGCGCTCCGAAAAGGTGCACCAGGTGAAGAGAAGTGGGTGGCGCGGTTGTGGGCGAGGTGGATTGGAAGATGGAGGCGCGGTGGTGGCGTGCGGGTCAGTGGCTTGCCGCGGTGGCCATGCGCGTGCCCGAGGGCGGAGATGAGAAAGGGAGCACGAAGGCGAGCGGGAGGGGATGCTTCCAGGGCATCGTGGCGACCATGTAGAACACCGTGGCCCGGCCGGTTGACACACGCCGGTGAACGGCTTGCCAAGTGGCAAGCGCGACCTGGCGCTGTCGGCCACCAAGCCCAGGCTGAGATGGCCATCAGGGTTCCCCTAGCCGACTGACAGCCCAACTTTGCCCCCTAACAATTCCTAAACCAGCTCGATTTAGCGACAGGTTACATTAGCAAACTTGTAGACCTACATGAGATCTCCAATTGTGTCAATATGGACTTGAGCTAGTTCGGTCTGAATTGGAAGATAAAAGGTCCCAAAGGGAGGCACCTTGAAACTGAAACCGAGATTCAGTCAACCCACCCGACTGAAACCTGATTTTCAAAGCACTCTAGCTCCTAAACCATTAAGAACTAGGTGATGGTGTTATTGACAATATTGTAGAGCTAAGTGAGTGCTACAAAAGTGTCAATATGGGTTAGAGCTAGTTCAGCACAGTTTGTGATTTACAATGCTCCAAAGGTGGGCACATGAAACTGAAATGTCACCTTTTGACTTAGAAAATTTGCTAAGTGTTGAAACAACATGGAAACCTGACTTGTGGGCCCTGTTTGAGGATGTTCTAGCCATTTTCATGAGATGGTTATATTGAGACTTTTGTTCCTTGATAAATTTCCTACAACTTTGGTAAAGGGTGCACTAACATGCAAGGCTTCTAAGTAGCAGTTTTTAAACAGTCAAACAGATTGGTTCTATGAGTTCCAACTTGGTCAACAATTACTTAGAGGCAAGATTACGCAATTTGGTTAACATGAACATTGCCCCACTAAGTACCCCAAGTGTAGTTAAGGTGTTGTAGAGCATCATTAACCACACCTCACATTGATGATGCCAAAATTAAGCATCACATGTATTGAAACAAAGAAAAACAATTGAATTGATACATTTGTTTCAAAGCCATTTGTCATATGTTTCATGATTTTGTTGCATAGCACTTGGTAATCATGTTTCACCAAAGTATGTGACATGTTTCAAGTGTGAGCGACACATGTTGCACTATGGTGTTGCACACCACACATTCCATAAAACAAGCACACAAGGAATATAAACATAAGTCGCAATGTTGCACAATCATGTTTCAAGCAAGGATGCACATGAAATGACGATGCTTATGGTAATGTCATGCCATTATCATGCATTATGAATGCATTATGAGGCTAACTAACACTAGGGGTGTTACACAAACCGTGCACCTATCTTGCGGCAAGATTAGCACCATCTCCAAACGGACCAAAACCAGCTTCTACATGAGCATTGTCACCTAGGTGTACCACCGGGTGCATCCAAAATGATTTTTGAGCCTATGGTACGTTCAGCGCAAACCGTGCACCTATCTAGTGGCAAGATTAGCACCATCTCCAAATGGACCAAAACGAGCTTCCACTTGAGCATTGTCACCTAGGTGTACCACCGGGTGCGTCCAAAACAATTTTTGAGCCTATGGTACGTTCAGCGCAAACCATGCACCTATCTAGCGGCAAGATTAGCACCTTCTCCAAACGGACGAAAACGAGCTTCCACTTGAGCATTGTCACCTAGAAGTACCACCGGGTGTGTCCAAAATAATTTTTGAGCCTATGGTACGTTCAGCGCAAACCGTGCACCTATCTAGCAACAACATTAGCACCATATCCAAACGAACCAAAACGAGCTTCCACTTGAGCCTCGTCGCCTAGGAGTTCCATTGGGAGTGTCCAAAATGATTTTGGAGCCTACTGTATGTTTGGCGCAAACCGTGGAACTATCTTCCATCAAGTTTAGCTCCATCTCCAATCGGACCATAACAAGTTTCCACTTGAGCATCGTCACCTAGGAGTACCATCGGGTGCGTCCAAATCAATTTATTAGTGTATGGTATGTTTGGCGCAAACAGTCCAACTATCTTGCACCAACACTAACAATGTCTCCAAACAGACTGAAACGACATTCCACATGACCCACGTCAACTAGGAGTTCCATCGGATTCGTCCAAACTGATTTCTGAGCCTATGGTACGTTCAGCGCAAACCGTGCACCTATCTTGCGGCAAGATTAGCACCATCTCCAAACAGACCAAAACGAGCTTCCACTTGAGCATTGCCATCTAGGTGTACCACCGGGTGCGTCCAAAATGATTTTTGAGCCTATGGTACGTTCAGCGCAAACCGTGCACCTATCTAGTGGCAAGATTAGCACCATCTCCAAATGGACCAAAACGAGCTTCCACTTGAGCATTGTCACCTAGGAGTACCACTGGATGCGTCCAAAACAATTTTTGAGCTTATGGTCCGTTCAGCGCAAACCATGCACCTATCTAGCGACAAGATTAGCACCTTCTCCAAACGGACCAAAACGAGCTTCCACTTGAGCATTGTCACCTAGAAGTTCCACCGGGTGCGTCCAAAATGATTTTTGAGCCTGTGGTACGTTCAGCGCAAACCGTGCACCTATCTAGCAGCAAGATTAGCACCATATCCAAACGAACCAAAACGAGCTTCCACTTGAGCCTCGTCACCTAGGAGTTCCATTGGGAGTGTCCAAAATGATTTTGGAGCCTACTGTATGTTTGGCGCAAACCATGGAACTATCTTGCATCAAGTTTAGCACCATCTCCAATCGGACCGTAACGAGTTTCCACTTGAGCATCGTCACCTAGGAGTACCATCGGGTGCGCCCAAGTCGATTTATTAGTGTATGGTACGTTTGGCGCAAACAGTCAACAATATTGCACCGACACTAACACTGTCTCCAAACAGACTGAAACGACATTCCACATGACCCACGTCAACTAGGAGTTCCATCGGATTTGTCCAAACTGATTTCTGAGCCTATGGTAGGTTCGGCGCAAACCGTCTACCTCGTCAAGATTAGCACTATCTCCAAACGAACCAAAACGAGCTTCCACCTGAGCCTCGTCACTAGGAGTTCCATTGGGTGTGTCCAAAATGATTTCCAAGCCTATGGTAGGTTTCGCACAAACCATGCACCTATCTTGCATCAAGTTTACCACCATTTCCAACGGAACAAAACTTGCTTCCACTTGAGCCTCGTCACCTAGGAGTACCACCGGGTGCGTCCAAAATAATTTTCGAGCCTATGGTCCGTTCAGCGCAAACAGTGCACCTATCTTGTGGCAAGATTAGCACTGTCTCCAAACGGACCGTTACGAGCTGCCACTAGAGCCTCGTCACCTAGGAGTACCACCGGGTGCGTCCAAAATGATTTTCGAGCCTATGGTACGTTCAGCGCAAACCGTGCACCTATCTTGCGGCAAGATTAGCACCATCTCTAAACGGACCAAAACGAGCTTCCACTTGAGCATTGTCACCTAGGAGTACCACCGGGTGCGTCCAAAATGATTTTTGAGCCTATTGTACGTTCAGCGCAAACCGTGCACCTATCTAGCGGCAAGATTAGCACCATCTCCAAACGGACTAAAATGAGCTTCCACTTGATCATTGTCACCTAGGAGTACCACCTGGTGCGTCCAAAACAATTTTTGAGCCTATGGTACGTTCAACGCAAACTGTGCACCTATCTTGTAGCAAGATTAGCACCATCTCCAAACGGACCAAAACGAGCTTCCACTTGAGCCTCATCAGCTAGGAGTTCCATTGGGATGTCCAAAACGATTTTCGAGCCAATGGTATGTTTGGCGCAAACCGTGGAACTATCTTGCATCAAGTTTAGCACCGTCTCCAATCGGACCATAACGATCTTCCACTTGAGCTTCGTCACCTAGGAGTACCATCGGGTGCATCCAAATTGATTTATTAGTGTATGGTATGTTTGGCGCAAACTGTCCAACTATCTTGCACCGACACTAACACTGTCTCCAAATAAACTGAAACGAGATTCCACAAGACCCACGTCAACTAGGAGTTCCATCGGATTCATCCAAACCAATTTCTGAGCCTATGGTAGGTTCGGCGTAAATCGTGCACCTATCTTATGTCAAGATTAGCACCATCTCCAAATGGACCGTAACAAGCTTCCACTTGAGCCTCGTCACCTAGGAGTACCACCGGGTGCGTCCAAAATGATTTTCGAGCCAATGGTACGTTCAGCGCAAACCGTGCACCTATCTTGTGCCAAGATCAGCACCATCACCAAACGGACCGTAACGAGCTTCCACTTGAGCCTCATTACCTAGGAGTACCACCGGGTATGTCCAAAACAATTTTTGAGCCTATGGTCCGTTCAACGCAAACCGTGCACCTATCTTGTGGCAAGATTAGCACTCTCTCCAAACGGACCGTTACGAGCTTCCACTTGAGCCTCGTCACCTAGGAGTACCACCGGGTGCGTCCAAAATAATTTTCGAGCCTATGGTACATTCAGTGCAAACCGTGCACGTATCTTATGGCAAGATTAGCACCATATCCAAACAGACCAAAACGAGCTTCCACTTCAGCAATGTCACCTAGGAGTACCACCGGGTGCGTCCAAAAAATTTTTTGAGCCTATGGTACGTTTAGCACAAACTGTGCACCTATCTTGCGGCAAGATTAGCACCATCTCAGCTAGGAGTTCCATTGGGATGTCCAAAATGATTTTTGAGCCTATGGTACGTTCAGCGCAAACCGTGCACCTATCTTGCATCAAGTTTAGCACCATCTCCAATCGGACCGTAACGAGCTTCCACTTGAGCATCGCCACCTAGAAGTACCGTCGGGTGCGTCCAAAATAAGTTTTGAGCCTATGGTATGTGTGGCGCAGACCGTGCAATTATCTTGCACCGACACTACACCTGTCTCCAAACGGACCTAAACGTGATTCCACATGACCCCCGACACCTAGGAGTTCCATTGGGTGCGTCCAAAACAATTTCCTAGCCTATGGTAGGTTCGGCGCAAACCGTGCACCTATCTTGCGGCAAGATTAGCACCATCTCGAAATGGATCAAAATGAGCTTCCAATTGAGCATTGTCACCTAGGAGTACCACAGGGTGCGTCCAAAACGATTTTCGAGCCTATAGTACGTTCGGCGCAAACTGTGCTCCTATGTTGCGACAAGATTATCACCATCTCCAAACGGACCAAAATGAGCTTCCACTTGCGCCTCGTCACTTAGGAGTTCCATTGGGAGTGTCCAAAATGATTTTCGAGCCTATGGTATGTTTGGCGCAAACCGTGCACCTATCTTGCATCAAGTTTAGCACCATCTCCAATCGGACCGTAATGAGCTTCCACTTGAGCATCGTCACCTAGGAGTACCATCGGGTGCGTCCAAATCGATTTATTAGTGTATGGTATATTTAGTGCAAACTACACAACTATCTTGCACTGACACTAACACTGTCTCCAAATAGACTGAAACGAGATTCCACAAGACCCAGGTCAACTAGGAGTTCCATCGAATTCGTCCAAACCGATTTCTGAGCCTATGGTAGGTTCGGCGCAAACCGTACACCTATCTTGTGGCAAGATTAGCGCCATCTCCAAATGGACCGTAACGAGCTTCCACTTGAGCCTCGTCACCTAGGAGTACCACAGGATGCGTCCAAATTGATTTTTGAGCCAATGGTATGTTCAGCGCAAATCGTGCACCTATCTTGTGGCAAGATCAGCACCATCTCCAAACGGACCGTAACGAGCTTCCACTTGTGCCTCGTCACCTAGGAGTACCACCGGGTGCGTCCAAAATAATTTTCGAGCCTATGGTCCGTTCAGCGCAAACCGTGCACCTATCTTGTGGCAAGATTAGCACCATCTCCAAATGGACCGTTACGAGCATTCACATGAGCCTCGTCACCTAGGAGTACCACCGGGTGCGTCCAAAATAATTTTTGAGCCTATAGTACGTTCAGCGCAAACCGTGCACGTATCTTGCGGCAAGATTAGCGCCATATCCAAACAGACTAAAACGAGCTTCCACTTCAGCATTATCACCTAGGAGTACCATCGGGTGCGTCCAAAACAATTTTTGAGTCTATGGTACGTTCAGCGCAAACCGTGCACCTATCTTGCGGCAAGATTAGCACCATCTCAGCTCAGAGTTCCATTGGGATGTCCAAAATGATTTTTGAGCCTATGATACGTTCAGCGCAAACCGTGCACCTATCTTGCTTCAAGTTTGGCACCATCTCCAATCGGACCATAACGAGCTTCCACTTGAGCATCGTCACCTAGGAGTACCATCGGGTGCGTCCAAAACCAGTTTTGAGCCTATGGCATGTGTGGCGCAGACCGTGCAATTATCTTGCACCAACACTAAACCTATCTCCAAACGGACCTAAACGAGATTCCACATGACCCCCGACACCTAGGAGTTCCATTGGGTGCGTCCAAAACAATTTCCTAGCTTATGGTAGGTTCGGCGCAAACCGTGCACCTATCTTGCGGCAAGATTAGCACCATCTCCAAATGGATCAAAACGAGCTTCCAATTGAGCATTGTCACCTAGGAGTACCACCGGATGCGTCCAAAATGATTTTTGAGCCTATGGTACGTTCGGGGCAAACAGTGCACCAATCTTGCGGCAAGATTATCACCATCTCCAAACAGACCAAAACGAGCTTCCACTGAAGCCTCGTCACTTAGGAGTTCCATTGGGAGTGTCCAAAATGATTTTTGAGCCTACGGTATGTTTGGCGCAAACCGTGCACCTATCTTGCCCAAAGTTTAGCACCACGTCCAATCAGACCGTAACGAGCTTCCACTTGAGCATCGTCACCTAGGAGTACCATCGGGTGCGTCCAAATCGATTTATTAGTGTATGGTATGTTTGGCGCAAACTGTCCAACTATCTTGCACCAACACCAACACTGTCACCAAATAGACTGAAACAAGTTTCCACATGACCCACATCAACTAGGAGTTCCATCGGATTCGTCCAAACCGATTTCTGAGCCTATGGTAGGTTCGGCGCAAACCGTGCACCTATATTGTGGCAAGATTAGCACCATCTCCAAATGGAACAAAATGAGCTTCCACTTGAGCCTCATTACCTAGGAGTACCACCGGGTGTGTCCAAAACAATTTTTGAGCCTATGGTCCGTTCAGCGCAAACCGTGCACCTATCTTGTGGCAAGATTAGCACTGTCTCCAAACGGACCGTTACGAGCTTCCACTTGAGCCTCGTCACCTAGGAGTACCACCGTGTGCGTCCAAAATAGTTTTCGAGCCTATGGTACGTTCAGTGCAAACTGTGCACGTATCTTATGGCAAGATTAGCACCATATCCAAACAGACCAAAACGAGCTTCCACTTCAGCAATGTCACCTAGGAGTACCACCGGGTGCGTCCAAAATAATTTTTGAGCCTATGGTACGTTTAGCACAAACCGTGCACCTATCTTGCGGCAAGATTAGCACCATCTCAGCTAGGAGTTCCATTGGGATGTCCAAAATGATTTTTGAGCCTATGGTACGTTCAGCGCAAACCGTGCACCTATCTTGCATCAAGTTTAGCACCATCTCCAATCGGACCATAACGAGCTTCCACTTGAGCATCGCCACCTAGAAGTACCGTCGGGTGCGTCCAAAATAAGTTTTGAGCCTATGGTATGTGTGGCGCAGACCGTGCAATTATCTTGCACCGACACTAAACCTGTCTCCAAACGGACCTAAACGTGATTCCACATGACCCCCGACACCTAGGAGTTCCATTGGGTGCGTCCAAAACAATTTCCTAGCCTATGGTAGGTTCGGCGCAAACCGTGCACCTATCTTGCGGCAAGATTAGCACCATCTCCAAATGGATCAAAATGAGCTTCCAATTGAGCATTGTCACCTAGGAGTACCACAGGGTGCGTCCAAAACGATTTTCGAGCCTATGGTACGTTCGGCGCAAACTGTGCTCCTATGTTGCGGCAAGATTATCACCATCTCCAAATGGACCAAAACGAGCTTCCACTTGCGCCTCGTCACTTAGGAGTTCCATTGGGAGTGTCCAAAATGATTTTCGAGCCTATGGTATGTTTGGCGCAAACCGTGCACCTATCTTGCATCAAGTTTAGCACCATCTCCAATCGGACCGTAACGAGCTTCCACTTGAGCATCGTCACCTAGGAGTACCATCGGGTGCGTCCAAATCGATTTATTAGTGTATGGTATATTTAGTGCAAACTACCCAACTATCTTGCACTGACACTAACACTGTCTCCAAATAGACTGAAACGAGATTCCACAAGACCCAGGTCAACTAGGAGTTCCATCGAATTCGTCCAAACCGATTTCTGAGCCTATGGTAGGTTCGGTGCAAACCGTGCACCTATCTTGTGGCAAGATTAGCGCCATCTCCAAATGGACCGTAACGAGCTTCCACTTGAGCCTCGTCACCTAGGAGTACCACAGGATGCGTCCAAATTGATTTTCGAGCCAATGGTATGTTCAGCGCAAATCGTGCACCTATCTTGTGGCAAGATCAGCACCATCTCCAAACGGACCGTAACGAGCTTCCACTTGTGCCTCGTCATCTAGGAGTACCACCGGGTGCGTCCAAAATAATTTTCGAGCCTATGGTCCGTTCAGCGCAAACCGTGCACCTATCTTGTGGCAAGATTAGCACCATCTCCAAATGGACCGTTACGAGCATTCACATGAGCCTCGTCACCTAGGAGTACCACCGGGTGCGTCCAAAATAATTTTTGAGCCTATAGTACGTTCAGCGCAAACCGTGCACGTATCTTGCGGCAAGATTAGCACCATATCCAAACAGACTAAAACGAGCTTCCACTTCAGCATTATCACCTAGGAGTACCATCGGGTGCGTCCAAAACAATTTTTGAGTCTATGGTACGTTCAGCGCAAACCGTGCACCTATCTTGCGGCAAGATTAGCACCATCTCAGCTCGGAGTTCCATTGGGATGTCCAAAATGAATTTTGAGCCTATGGTACGTTCAGCGCAAACCGTGCACCTATCTTGCTTCAAGTTTAGCACCATCTCCAATCGGACCATAACGAGCTTCCACTTGAGCATCGTCACCTAGGAGTACCATCGGGTGCGTCCAAAACCAGTTTTGAGCCTATGGCATGTGTGGCGCAGACCGTGCAATTATCTTGCACCGACACTAAACCTATCTCCAAACGGACCTAAACGAGATCCCACATGACCCCCGACACCTAGGAGTTCCATTGGGTGCGTCCAAAACAATTTCCTAGCCTATGGTAGGTTCGGCGCAAACCGTGCACCTATCTTACGGCAAGATTAGGACCATCTCCAAATGGATCAAAACGAGCTTCCAATTGAGCATTGTCACCTAGGAGTACCACCGGATGCGTCCAAAATGATTTTTGAGCCTATGGTACGTTCGGATGCATCTAAACCAATTTCCGAGGCTATGGTATGTTCTGCGCAACCCGTGCACCTCGTCAAGATTAGCTCTATCTCCAAACGGACCAAAACGAGCTTCCACTTGAGCCTCGTCACCTAGGAATTCCATTGGGTGTGCCCAAAACGATTTCCAAGCCTATGGTATGTTTGGTGCAAACCGTGCACCTATCATGCATCAAGTTTAGCACCATCTCCAATCGGACCGTAACGAGCTTCCACTTGAGCCTCGTCACCTAGGAGTACTATCGGGTGCGTCCAAATCGATTTTAGGGCGTATGGTACGATTGGTGTGAACCGTCCAACTATCTTGCACCGACACTAACACTGTCTCCAAATAGACTGAAACAAGATTCCACATGACTCACGTCACCTACGAGTTCCATCGGATGCGTCGAAACTGATTTCCGAGCCTATGGTAGGTTCGGCGAAACCCGTGCACCTCGTCAAGATTAGCACTATCTCCAAACGGACCAAAAGAAGCTTCCACTTCATTCTCGTCACCTATGAGTTCAATGGGGTGTGCCCAAAACGATTTCCAAGCCTATGGTATGTTTGGTGCAAACTGTGCACCTATCTTGCATCAAGTTTAGCACCATCTCCAATCGGACCATAACGAACTTCCACTTGAGCCTCGTCTCCTAGGAGTACCATCAGGTGCGTCCAAATCGATTTCAGAGCGTATGGTACGATTGGTGCGAGCCGTCCAACTATCTTGCACCGGCACTAACACTGTCTCCAAATAGACTGAAACAAGATTCCACATGACCCACGTCACCTAGGAGTTCCATCGGATGCATGTAAACCAATTTACGAGCCTATGGTATGTTCTGCGCAACCCGTGCACCTCGTCAAGATTAGCACTATCTCCAAATGGACCAAAACGAGCTTCCACTTGAGCCTCGTCACCTATGAGTTCCATTAGGTGTGTCCAAAACGATTTCCAAGCCTATGGTATGTTTGGTGCAAACCGTGCACCTATCTTGCATCAAGTTTAGCACCATCCCCAATCGGACCATAACGAGCTTCCATTTGAGCCTCGTCTCCTAGGAGTACAATCGGGTGCGTCCAAATCGATTTCAGAGCGTATGGTACGATTGGTGCGAGCCGTCCAACTATCTTGCACCGGCACTAACACTGTCTCCAAATAGACTGAAACAAGATTCGACATGACCCACGTCACCTAGGAGTTCCATCGGATGCATCTAAACCAATTTCCGAGACTATGGTATGTTCTGCGCAACCCGTGCACCTCGTCAAGATTAGCACTATCTCCAAACGGACCAAAACGAGCTTCCACTTGAGCCTCGTCACCTAGGAATTCCATTGGGTGTGCCCAAAACGATTTCGAAGCCTATGGTATGTTTGGTGCAAACCGTGCACCTATCATGCATCAAGTTTAGCACCATCTCCAATCGACCGTAACGAGCTTCCACTTGAGCCTCGTCACCTAGGAGTACTATCGGGTGCGTCCAAATCGATTTCAGGGCGTATGGTACGATTGGTGTGAACCGTCCAACTATCTTGCACCGACACTAACACTGTCTCCAAATAGACTGAAACAAGATTCCACATGACTCACGTCACCTACGAGTTCCATCGGATGCGTCAAAACTGATTTCCGAGCCTATGGTAGGTTCGGCGCAACCCGTGCACCTCGTCAAGATTAGCACTATCTCCAAACGGACCAAAAGAAGCTTCCACTTCAGCCTCATCACCTATGAGTTCCATGGGGTGTGCCCAAAATGATTTCCAAGCCTATGGTATGTTTGGTGCAAACTGTGCACCTATCTTGCATCAAGTTTAGCACCATCTCCAATCCGACCATAACGAACTTCCACTTGAGCCTCGTCTCCTAGGAGTACCATCAGGTGCGTCCAAATCGATTTCAGAGCGTATGGTACGATTGGTGCGAGCCGTCCAACTATCTTGCACCGGCACTAACACTGTCTCCAAATAGACTGAAACAAGATTCCACATGACCCACGTCACCTAGGAGTTCCATCAGATGCATGTAAACCAATTTCCGAGCCTATGGTATGTTCTGCGCAACCCGTGCACCTCGTCAAGATTAGCACTATCTCCAAACGGACCAAAACGAGCTTCCACTTGAGCCTCATCACCTATGAGTTCCATTAGGTGTGTCCAAAACGATTTCCAAGCCTATGGTATGTTTGGTGCAAATTGTGCACCTATCTTGCATCAAGTTTAGCACCATCTCCAATCGGACCATAACGAGCTTCCACTTGAGCCTCGTCTCCCAGGAGTACCATCGGGTGCGTCCAAATCGATTTCAGAGCATATGGTACGATTGGTGTGAGCCGTCCAACTATCTTGCACCAGCACTAACACTGTCTCCAAATAGACTGAAACAAGATTCCACATGACCCACGTCACCTAGGAGTTCCATCGGATGCATGTAAACCAATTTCCGAGCCAATGGTAGGTTCCGCGCAACCCGTGCACCTCGTCAAGATTAGCACTATCTCCAAACGGACCAAAACGAGCTTCCACTTGAGCCTCATCACCTAGGAATTCCATTGGGTGTGCCCAAAACGATTTCCAAGCCTATGGTATGTTTGGTGCAAGCCGTGCACCTATCATGCATCAAGTTTAGCACCGTCTCTAATCGGACCGTAACGAGCTTCCACTTGAGCCTCGTCACCTAGGAGTACCATCGGGTGCGTCCAAATCGATTTCAGGGCATATGGTACGATTGGTGTGAACAGTCCAACTATCTTGCACCGACACTAACATTGTCTCCAAATAGACTGAAACAAGATTCCACATGACTCACGTCACCTAGGAGTTCCATCGGATGTGTCAGAACTGATTTCCGAGCCTATGGTAGGTTCGGCGCAACCCGTGCACCTCGTCAAGATTAGCACTATCTCCAAACGGACCAAAATGAGCTTCCACTTGAGCCTCGTCACCTATGAGTTCCATGGAGTGTATCCAAAATGATTTCCAAGCTTATGGTATGTTTGGCGCAAACCGTGCACCTATCTTGCATCAAGTTTGGCACCATCTCCAATCGGACCGTAACAAGCTTCCACTTGAGCCTCGTCACCAAGGAGTACCATCGGGTGCGTCCATATTGATTTTTGAGGATATGGTACGTTTGGTGCGAACCGTCCAACTATCTTGCACCGACACTAACGCTGTCTCGAAATAGACTGAAACAAGATTTCACATGACTCACGTTACCTAGGAGTTCCTTCGGATACGTCTAAACTGATTCCGAGCCTATGGTAGGTTCGTCGCAATCCGTGCACCTCGTCAAGATTAGCACTACCTCCAAACAGACCAAAACGAGCTTCCACTTGAGCCTCGTCACCTAGGAGTTCCATTGGGTGTGTCCAAAATGATTTCCAAGCCTATGGTATGTTTGGTGCAAACCGTGCACCTATCTTGCATCAGGTTTAGCACCATCTCCAATCAGACCGTAACGAGCATCCACTTGATTATCGTCACCTAGGAGTACCATCGGGTGCGTCCAAATCGATTTCTGAGCCTATGGTATGTTTGGCGCAGACCATGCAATTATCTTGCACCGACACTAAACCTGTCTCCAAACGGACTTAAACGAGATTCCACATGGCCCCCGACACCTAGGAGTTCCATTGGGTGTGTCCAAAATGATTCTCGAGCCTCCGGTACATTCTGCGCAAACCGTGCACCTATCTTGCAGAAAGATTAGCACCATCTCCGAATGGAACAAAATGAGCTTCCACTTGAGCCTCGTCACCTATGAGTTCCATTAGGTGTGTCCAAAACGATTTACAAGCCTATGGTATGTTTGGTGCAAACCATGCACCTATCTTGCATCAAGTTTAGCACCATCCCCAATCGGACCATAACGAGCTTCCATTTGAGCCTCGTCTCCTAGGAGTACAATCGGGTGCGTCCAAATCGATTTCAGAGCGTATGGTACGATTGGTGCGAGCTGTCCAACTATCTTGCACCGGCACTAACACTGTCTCCAAATAGACTGAAACAAGATTCGACATGACCCACGTCACCTAGGAGTTCCATCGGATGCATCTAAACCAATTTCCGAGACTATGGTATGTTCTGCGCAACCCGTGCACCTCGTCAAGATTAGCACTATCTCCAAACGGACCAAAACGAGCTTCCACTTGAGCCTCGTCACCTAGGAATTCCATTGGGTGTGCCCAAAACGATTTCCAAGCCTATGGTATGTTTGGTGCAAACCGTGCACCTATCATGCATCAAGTTTAGCACCATCTCCAATCGGACCGTAACGAGCTTCCACTTGAGCCTCGTCACCTAGGAGTACTATCAGGTGCGTCCAAATCAATTTCAGGGCGTATGGTACGATTGGTGTGAACCGTCCAACTATCTTGCACCGACACTAACACTGTCTCCAAATAGACTGAAACAAGATTCCACATGACTCACGTCACCTACGAGTTCCATCGGATGCGTCGAAACTGATTTCCGAGCCTATGGTAGGTTCGGCGCAACCCGTGCACCTCGTCAAGATTAGCACTATCTCCAAACGGACCAAAAGAAGCTTCCACTTCATTCTCGTCACCTATGAGTTCAATGGGGTGTGCCCAAAACGATTTCCAAGCCTATGGTATGTTTGGTGCAAACTGTGCACCTATCTTGCATCAAGTTTAGCACCATCTCCAATCAGACCATAACGAACTTCCACTTGAGCCTCGTCTCCTAGGAGTACCATCAGGTGTGTCCAAATCGATTTCAGAGCGTATGGTACGATTGGTGCGAGCCGTCCAACTATCTTGCACCGGCACTAACACTGTCTCCAAATAGACTGAAACAAGATTCCACATGACCCACGTCACCTAGGAGTTCCATCGGATGCATGTAAACCAATTTACGAGCCTATGGTATGTTCTGCGCAACCCGTGCACCTCGTCAAGATTAGCACTATCTCCAAACGGACCAAAACGAGCTTCCACTTGAGCCTCGTCACCTATGAGTTCCATTAGGTGTGTCCAAAACGATTTCCAAGCCTATGGTATGTTTGGTGCAAACCGTGCACCTATCTTGCATCAAGTTTAGCACCATCCCCAATCGGACCATAACGAGCTTCCATTTGAGCCTCGTCTCCTAGGAGTACAATCGGGTGCGTCCAAATCGATTTCAGAGCGTATGGTACGATTGGTGCGAGCCGTCCAACTATCTTGCACTGGCACTAACACTATCTCCAAATAGACTGAAACAAGATTCGACATGACCCACGTCACCTAGGAGTTCCATCGGATGCATCTAAACCAATTTCCGAGACTATGGTATGTTCTGCGCAACCCGTGCACCTCGTCAAGATTAGCACTATCTCCAAACGGACCAAAACGAGCTTCCACTTGAGCCTCGTCACCTAGGAATTCCATTGGGTGTGCCCAAAACGATTTCCAAGCCTATGGTATGTTTGGTGCAAACCGTGCACCTATCATGCATCAAGTTTAGCACCATCTCCAATCGACCGTAACGAGCTTCCACTTGAGCCTCGTCACCTAGGAGTACTATTGGGTGCGTGCAAATCGATTTCAGGGCCTATGGTACGATTGGTGTGAACCGTCCAACTATCTTGCACCGACACTAACACTGTCTCCAAATAGACTGAAACAAGATTCCACATGACTCACGTCACCTACGAGTTCCATCGGATGCGTCAAAACTGATTTCCGAGCCTATGGTAGGTTCGGCGCAACCCGTGCACCTCGTCAAGATTAGCACTATCTCCAGACAGACCAAAACGAGCTTCCACTTGAGCCTCATCACCTATGAGTTCCATTAGGTGTGTCCAAAACGATTTCTAAGCCTATGGTATGTTTGGCGCAAACCGTGCACCTATCTTGCATCAAGTTTAGCTCCATCTCCAATCGGACCGTAACGAGCTTCCACTTGATCATCGTCACCTAGGAGTACCATCGGGTGTGTCCAAATCGATTTCAAGGCGTATGGTACGATTGGTGTGAACCGTCCAACTATCTTGCACCGACACTAACACTGTCTCCAAATAGACTAAAACAAGATTCCACATGACTCACGTCACCTACGAGTTCCATCGGATGCGTCGAAACTGATTTCTGAGCCTATGGTAGGTTCGGCGCAACCTATGCACCTCGTCAAGATTAGCACTATCTCCAAACGGACCAAAAGAAGCTTCCACTTCAGCCTCGTCACCTATGAGTTCCATGGGGTGTGTCCAAAACGATTTTCCAAGCCTATGGTATGTTTGGTGTAAACTTAGCACCTATCATGAATCAAGTTTAGCACCATCTCCAATCGGACCGTAACGAGATTCCACTTGAGCCTCGTCGCCTAGGAGTACCATCAGGTGCGTCCAAATCGATTTCAGGGCGTATGGTACGATTGGTGTGAACCGTCCAACTATCTTGCACCGACACTAACACTGTCTCCAAATAGACTAAAACAAGATTCCACATGACTCACGTCACCTACGAGTTCCATCAGATGCGGCGAAACTGATTTATGAGCCTATGGTAGGTTCGGCGCAACCTGTGCACCTCGTCAAGATTAGCACTATCTCCAAACGGACCAAAAGAAGCTTCCACTTCAGCCTCGTCACCTATGAGTTCCATGGGGTGTGCCCAAAACGATTTCCAAGCCTATGGTATGTTTGGTGCAAACTGTGCACCTATCTTGCATCAAGTTTAGCACCATCTCCAATTGGACCATAACGAACTTCCACTTGAGCCTCGTCTCCTAGGAGTACCATCAGTTGCGTCCAAATCGATTTCAGAGCGTATGGTATGATTGGTGCGAGCCGTCCAACTATCTTGCACCGGCACTAACACTGTCTTCAAATAGACTGAAACAAGATTCCACATGACCCACGTCACCTAGGAGTTCCATCAGATGCATGTAAACCAATTTCCGAGCCTATGGTATGTTCTGCGCAACCCGTGCACCTCGTCAAGATTAGCACTATCTCCAAACGGACCAAAACGAGCTTCCACTTGAGCCTCGTCACCTATGAGTTCCATTAGGTGTGTCCAAAACGATTTCCAAGCCTATGGTATGTTTGGTGCAAACCGTGCACCTATCTTGCATCAAGTTTAGCACCATCCCCAATCGGACCATAACGAGCTTCCATTTGAGCCTCGTCTCCTAGGAGTACAATCGGGTGCGTCCAAATCGATTTCAGAGCGTATGGTACGATTGGTGCGAGCCGTCCAACTATCTTGCACCGGCACTAACACTGTCTCCAAATAGACTGAAACAAGATTCCACATGACCCACGTCACCTAGGAGTTCCATCGGATGCATCTAAACCAATTTCCGAGACTATGGTATGTTCTGCGCAACCCGTGCACCTCGTCAAGATTAGCACTATCTCCAAACGGACCAAAACGAGCTTCCACTTGAGCCTCGTCACCTAGGAATTCCATTGGGTGTGCCCAAAACGATTTCCAAGCCTATGGTATGTTTGGTGCAAACCGTGCACCTATCATGCATCAAGTTTAGCACCATCTCCAATCGACCGTAACGAGCTTCCACTTGAGCCTCGTCACCTAGGAGTACTATTGGGTGCGTCCAAATCGATTTCAGGGCCTATGGTACGATTGGTGTGAACCGTCCAACTATCTTGCACCGACACTAACACTGTCTCCAAATAGACTGAAACAAGATTCCACATGACTCACGTCACCTACGAGTTCCATCGGATGCGTCAAAACTGATTTCCGAGCCTATGGTAGGTTCGGCGCAACCCATGCACCTCGTCAAGATTAGCACTATCTCCAGACAGACCAAAACGAGCTTCCACTTGAGCCTCATCACCTATGAGTTCCATTAGGTGTGTCCAAAACGATTTCTAAGCCTATGGTATGTTTGGCGCAAACCGTGCACCTATCTTGCATCAAGTTTAGCTCCATCTCCAATCGGACCGTAACGAGCTTCCACTTGATCATCGTCACCTAGGAGTACCATCGGGTGTGTCCAAATCGATTTCAGGGCGTATGGTACGATTGGTGTGAACCGTCCAACTATCTTGCACCGACACTAACACTGTCTCCAAATAGACTAAAACAAGATTCCACATGACTCACGTCACCTACGAGTTCCATCGGATGCGTCGAAACTGATTTCTGAGCCTATGGTAGGTTCGGCGCAACCTATGCACCTCGTCAAGATTAGCACTATCTCCAAACGGACCAAAAGAAGCTTCCACTTCAGCCTCGTCACCTATGAGTTCCATGGGGTGTGTCCAAAACGATTTTCCAAGCCTATGGTATGTTTGGTGTAAACTTAGCACCTATCATGAATCAAGTTTAGCACCATCTCCAATCGGACCGTAACGAGATTCCACTTGAGCCTCGTCGCCTAGGAGTACCATCAGGTGCGTCCAAATCGATTTCAGGGCGTATGGTACGATTGGTGTGAACCGTCCAACTATCTTGCACCGACACTAACACTGTCTCCAAATAGACTAAAACAAGATTCCACATGACTCACGTCACCTACGAGTTCCATCAGATGCGGCGAAACTGATTTATGAGCCTATGGTAGGTTCGGCGCAACCTGTGCACCTCGTCAAGATTAGCACTATCTCCAAACGGACCAAAAGAAGCTTCCACTTCAGCCTCGTCACCTATGAGTTCCATGGGGTGTGCCCAAAACGATTTCCAAGCCTATGGTATGTTTGGTGCAAACTGTGCACCTATCTTGCATCAAGTTTAGCACCATCTCCAATTGGACCATAACGAACTTCCACTTGAGCCTCGTCTCCTAGGAGTACCATCAGTTGCGTCCAAATCGATTTCAGAGCGTATGGTATGATTGGTGCGAGCCGTCCAACTATCTTGCACCGGCACTAACACTGTCTTCAAATAGACTGAAACAAGATTCCACATGACCCACGTCACCTAGGAGTTCCATCGGATGCATGTAAACCAATTTCCGAGCCTATGGTATGTTCTGCGCAACCCGTGCACCTCGTCAAGATTAGCACTATCTCCAAACGGACCAAAACGAGCTTCCACTTGAGCCTCGTCACCTATGAGTTCCATTAGGTGTGTCCAAAACGATTTCCAAGCCTATGGTATGTTTGGTGCAAACCGTGCACCTATCTTGCATCAAGTTTAGCACCATCCCCAATCGGACCATAACGAGCTTCCATTTGAGCCTCGTCTCCTAGGAGTACAATCGGGTGCGTCCAAATCGATTTCAGAGCGTATGGTACGATTGGTGCGAGCCGTCCAACTATCTTGCACCGGCACTAACACTGTCTCCAAATAGACTGAAACAAGATTCCACATGACCCACGTCACCTAGGAGTTCCATCGGATGCATCTAAACCAATTTCCGAGACTATGGTATGTTCTGCGCAACCCGTGCACCTCGTCAAGATTAGCACTATCTCCAAACGGACCAAAACGAGCTTCCACTTGAGCCTCGTCACCTAGGAATTCCATTGGGTGTGCCCAAAACGATTTCCAAGCCTATGGTATGTTTGGTGCAAACCGTGCACCTATCATGCATCAAGTTTAGCACCATCTCCAATCGACCGTAACGAGCTTCCACTTGAGCCTCGTCACCTAGGAGTACTATCGGGTGCGTCCAAATCGATTTCAGGGCGTATGGTACGATTGGTGTGAACCGTCCAACTATCTTGCACCGACACTAACACTGTTTCCAAATAGACTGAAACAAGATTCCACATGACTCACGTCACCTACGAGTTCCATCGGATGCGTCAAAACTGATTTCCGAGCCTATGGTAGGTTCGGCGCAACCCGTGCACCTCGTCAAGATTAGCACTATCTCCAAACGGAGCAAAAGAAGCTTCCACTTCAGCCTCGTCACCTATGAGTTCCATGGGGTGTGCCCAAAACGATTTCCAAGCCTATGGTATGTTTGGTGCAAACTGTGCACCTATCTTGCATCAAGTTTAGCACCATCTCCAATCGGACCATAACGAACTTCCACTTGAGCCTCGTCTCCTAGGAGTACCATCAGGTGCGTCCAAATCGATTTCAGAGCGTATGGTACGATTGGTGCGAGCCGTCCAACTATCTTGCACCGGCACTAACACTGTCTCCAAATAGACTGAAACAAGATTCCACATGACCCACGTCACCTAGGAGTTCCATCAGATGCATGTAAACCAATTTCCGAGCCTATGGTATGTTCTGCGCAACCCGTGCACCTCGTCAAGATTAGCACAATCTCCAAACGGACCAAAACGAGCTTCCACTTGAGCCTCATCACCTATGAGTTCCATTAGGTGTGTCCAAAACGATTTCCAAGCCTATGGTATGTTTGGTGCAAACTGTGCACCTATCTTGCATCAAGTTTAGCACCATCTCCAATCGGACCATAGCGAGCTTCCATTTGAGCCTCGTCTCCTAGGAGTACAATCGGGTGCGTCCAAATCGATTTCAGAGCGTATGGTACGATTGGTGCGAGCCGTCCAACTATCTGGCACCGGCACTAACACTGTCTCCAAATAGACTGAAACAAGATTCCACATGACCCACGTCACCTAGGAGTTCCATCAGATGCATCTAAACCAATTTCCAAGCCTATGGTATGTTCTGCGCAACCCATGCACCTCGTCAAGATTAGCACTATCTCCAAATGGACCAAAACGAGCTTCCACTTGAGCCTCGTCACCTAGGAATTCCATTGCGTGTGCCCAAAACGATTTCCAAGCCTATGGTATGTTTGGTGCAAACCGGGCACCTATCATGCATCAAGTTTAGCACCATCTCCAATCGGACCGTAACGAGCTTCCACTTGAGCCTCGTCGCCTAGGAGTACCATCAGGTGCGTCCAAATCGATTTCAGGGCGTATGGTACGATTGGTGTGAACCGTCCAACTATCTTGCACCGACACTAACACTGTCTCCAAATAGACTAAAACAAGATTCCACATGACTCACGTCACCTACGAGTTCCATCGGATGCGTCGAAACTGATTTCTGAGCCTATGGTAGGTTCGGCGCAACCTGTGCACCTCGTCAAGATTAGCACTATCTCCAAACGGACCAAAAGAAGCTTCCACTTCAGCCTCGTCACCTATGAGTTCCATGTGGTGTGTCCAAAACGATTTCCAAGCCTATGGTATGTTTGGCGCAAACCGTGCACCTATCTTGCATCAAGTTTAGCTCCATCTCCAATCGGACCATAACGAGCTTCCACTTGAGCCTCGTCACCAAGGAGTACCATCGGGTGCGTCCATATTGATTTCTGAGGATATGGTACGTTTGGTGCGAACCGTCCAACTATCTTGCACCGACACTAACACTGTCTCCAAATAGACTGAAACAAGATTTCACATGACTCACGTTACCTAGGTGTTCCATCGGATGCGTCCAAACTGATTTCCGAGCCTATGGTAGGTTTGACGCAACCCGTGCACCTCGTCAAGATTAGCACTATCTCCAAACAGACCAAAACGAGCTTCTACTTGAGCCTCGTCACCTAGGAATTCCATTGGGTGTGTCCAAAACGATTTCCAAGCCTATGGTATGTTTGGTGCAAACCGTGCACCTATCTTGCATCAAGTTTAGCACCATCCCCAATCGGACCATAACGAGCTTCCATTTGAGCCTCATCTCCTAGGAGTACAATCGGGTGCGTCCAAATCGATTTCAGAGCGTATGGTACGATTGGTGCGAGCCGTCCAACTATCTTGCACCGGCACTAACACTGTCTCCAAATAGACTGAAACAAGATTCGACATGACCCACGTCACCTAGGAGTTCCATCGGATGCATCTAAACCAATTTCCGAGACTATGGTATGTTCTGCGCAACCCGTGCACCTCGTCAAGATTAGCACTATCTCCAAACGGACCAAAACGAGCTTCCACTTGAGCCTCGTCACCTAGGAATTCCATTGGGTGTGCCCAAAACGATTTCCAAGCCTATGGTATGTTTGGTGCAAACCGTGCACCTATCATGCATCAAGTTTAGCACCATCTCCAATCGACCGTAACGAGCTTCCACTTGAGCCTCGTCACCTAGGAGTACTATCGGGTGCGTCCAAATCGATTTCAGGGCGTATGGTACGATTGTTGTGAACCGTCCAACTATCTTGCACCGACACTAACACTGTTTCCAAATAGACTGAAACAAGATTCCACATGACTCACGTCACCTACGAGTTCCATCGGATGCGTCAAAACTGATTTCCGAGCCTATGGTAGGTTCGGCGCAACCCGTGCAACTCGTCAAGATTAGCACTATCTCCAAACGGACCAAAAGAAGCTTCCACTTCAGCCTCGTCACCTATGAGTTCCATGGGGTGTGCCCAAAACGATTTCCAAGCCTATGGTATGTTTGGTGCAAACTGTGCACCTATCTTGCATCAAGTTTAGCACCATCTCCAATCGGACCATAACGAACTTCCACTTGAGCCTCGTCTCCTAGGAGTACCATCAGTTGCGTCCAAATCGATTTCAGAGCGTATGGTACGATTGGTGCGAGCCGTCCAACTATCTTGCACCGGCACTAACACTGTCTTCAAATAGACTGAAACAAGATTCCACATGACCCACGTCACCTAGGAGTTCCATCGGATGCATGTAAACCAATTTCCGAGCCTATGGTATGTTCTGCGCAACCCGTGCACCTCGTCAAGATTAGCACTATCTCCAAACGGACCAAAACGAGCTTCCACTTGAGCCTCGTCACCTATGAGTTCCATTAGGTGTGTCCAAAACGATTTCCAAGCCTATGGTATGTTTGGTGCAAACCGTGCACCTATCTTGCATCAAGTTTAGCACCATCCCCAATCGGACCATAACGAGCTTCCATTTGAGCCTCGTCTCCTAGGAGTACAATCGGGTGCGTCCAAATCGATTTCAGAGCGTATGGTACGATTGGTGCGAGCCGTCCAACTATCTTGCACCGGCACTAACACTGTCTCCAAATAGACTGAAACAAGATTCCACATGACCCACGTCACCTAGGAGTTCCATCGGATGCATCTAAACCAATTTCCGAGACTATGGTATGTTCTGCGCAACCCGTGCACCTCGTCAAGATTAGCACTATCTCCAAACGGACCAAAACGAGCTTCCACTTGAGCCTCGTCACCTAGGAATTCCATTGGGTGTGCCCAAAACGATTTCCAAGCCTATGGTATGTTTGGTGCAAACCGTGCACCTATCATGCATCAAGTTTAGCACCATCTCCAATCGACCGTAACGAGCTTCCACTTGAGCCTCGTCACCTAGGAGTACTATCGGGTGCGTCCAAATCGATTTCAGGGCGTATGGTACGATTGGTGTGAACCGTCCAACTATCTTGCACCGACACTAACACTGTTTCCAAATAGACTGAAACAAGATTCCACATGACTCACGTCACCTACGAGTTCCATCGGATGCGTCAAAACTGATTTCCGAGCCTATGGTAGGTTCGGCGCAACCCGTGCACCTCGTCAAGATTAGCACTATCTCCAAACGGAGCAAAAGAAGCTTCCACTTCAGCCTCGTCACCTATGAGTTCCATGGGGTGTGCCCAAAACGATTTCCAAGCCTATGGTATGTTTGGTGCAAACTGTGCACCTATCTTGCATCAAGTTTAGCACCATCTCCAATCGGACCATAACGAACTTCCACTTGAGCCTCGTCTCCTAGGAGTACCATCAGGTGCGTCCAAATCGATTTCAGAGCGTATGGTACGATTGGTGCGAGCCGTCCAACTATCTTGCACCGGCACTAACACTGTCTCCAAATAGACTGAAACAAGATTCCACATGACCCACGTCACCTAGGAGTTCCATCAGATGCATGTAAACCAATTTCCGAGCCTATGGTATGTTCTGCGCAACCCGTGCACCTCGTCAAGATTAGCACAATCTCCAAACGGACCAAAACGAGCTTCCACTTGAGCCTCATCACCTATGAGTTCCATTAGGTGTGTCCAAAACGATTTCCAAGCCTATGGTATGTTTGGTGCAAACTGTGCACCTATCTTGCATCAAGTTTAGCACCATCTCCAATCGGACCATAGCGAGCTTCCATTTGAGCCTCGTCTCCTAGGAGTACAATCGGGTGCGTCCAAATCGATTTCAGAGCGTATGGTACGATTGGTGCGAGCCGTCCAACTATCTGGCACCGGCACTAACACTGTCTCCAAATAGACTGAAACAAGATTCCACATGACCCACGTCACCTAGGAGTTCCATCAGATGCATCTAAACCAATTTCCAAGCCTATGGTATGTTCTGCGCAACCCATGCACCTCGTCAAGATTAGCACTATCTCCAAATGGACCAAAACGAGCTTCCACTTGAGCCTCGTCACCTAGGAATTCCATTGCGTGTGCCCAAAACGATTTCCAAGCCTATGGTATGTTTGGTGCAAACCGGGCACCTATCATGCATCAAGTTTAGCACCATCTCCAATCGGACCGTAACGAGCTTCCACTTGAGCCTCGTCGCCTAGGAGTACCATCAGGTGCGTCCAAATCGATTTCAGGGCGTATGGTACGATTGGTGTGAACCGTCCAACTATCTTGCACCGACACTAACACTGTCTCCAAATAGACTAAAACAAGATTCCACATGACTCACGTCACCTACGAGTTCCATCGGATGCGTCGAAACTGATTTCTGAGCCTATGGTAGGTTCGGCGCAACCTGTGCACCTCGTCAAGATTAGCACTATCTCCAAACGGACCAAAAGAAGCTTCCACTTCAGCCTCGTCACCTATGAGTTCCATGTGGTGTGTCCAAAACGATTTCCAAGCCTATGGTATGTTTGGCGCAAACCGTGCACCTATCTTGCATCAAGTTTAGCTCCATCTCCAATCGGACCATAACGAGCTTCCACTTGAGCCTCGTCACCAAGGAGTACCATCGGGTGCGTCCATATTGATTTCTGAGGATATGGTACGTTTGGTGCGAACCGTCCAACTATCTTGCACCGACACTAACACTGTCTCCAAATAGACTGAAACAAGATTTCACATGACTCACGTTACCTAGGTGTTCCATCGGATGCGTCCAAACTGATTTCCGAGCCTATGGTAGGTTTGACGCAACCCGTGCACCTCGTCAAGATTAGCACTATCTCCAAACAGACCAAAACGAGCTTCTACTTGAGCCTCGTCACCTAGGAATTCCATTGGGTGTGTCCAAAACGATTTCCAAGCCTATGGTATGTTTGGTGCAAACCGTGCACCTATCTTGCATCAAGTTTAGCACCATCCCCAATCGGACCATAACGAGCTTCCATTTGAGCCTCATCTCCTAGGAGTACAATCGGGTGCGTCCAAATCGATTTCAGAGCGTATGGTACGATTGGTGCGAGCCGTCCAACTATCTTGCACCGGCACTAACACTGTCTCCAAATAGACTGAAACAAGATTCGACATGACCCACGTCACCTAGGAGTTCCATCGGATGCATCTAAACCAATTTCCGAGACTATGGTATGTTCTGCGCAACCCGTGCACCTCGTCAAGATTAGCACTATCTCCAAACGGACCAAAACGAGCTTCCACTTGAGCCTCGTCACCTAGGAATTCCATTGGGTGTGCCCAAAACGATTTCCAAGCCTATGGTATGTTTGGTGCAAACCGTGCACCTATCATGCATCAAGTTTAGCACCATCTCCAATCGACCGTAACGAGCTTCCACTTGAGCCTCGTCACCTAGGAGTACTATCGGGTGCGTCCAAATCGATTTCAGGGCGTATGGTACGATTGTTGTGAACCGTCCAACTATCTTGCACCGACACTAACACTGTTTCCAAATAGACTGAAACAAGATTCCACATGACTCACGTCACCTACGAGTTCCATCGGATGCGTCAAAACTGATTTCCGAGCCTATGGTAGGTTCGGCGCAACCCGTGCACCTCGTCAAGATTAGCACTATCTCCAAACGGAGCAAAAGAAGCTTCCACTTCAGCCTCGTCACCTATGAGTTCCATGGGGTGTGCCCAAAACGATTTCCAAGCCTATGGTATGTTTGGTGCAAACTGTGCACCTATCTTGCATCAAGTTTAGCACCATCTCCAATCGGACCATAACGAACTTCCACTTGAGCCTCGTCTCCTAGGAGTACCATCAGGTGCGTCCAAATCGATTTCAGAGCGTATGGTACGATTGGTGCGAGCCGTCCAACTATCTTGCACCGGCACTAACACTGTCTCCAAATAGACTGAAACAAGATTCCACATGACCCACGTCACCTAGGAGTTCCATCAGATGCATGTAAACCAATTTCCGAGCCTATGGTATGTTCTGCGCAACCCGTGCACCTCGTCAAGATTAGCACAATCTCCAAACGGACCAAAACGAGCTTCCACTTGAGCCTCATCACCTATGAGTTCCATTAGGTGTGTCCAAAACGATTTCCAAGCCTATGGTATGTTTGGTGCAAACTGTGCACCTATCTTGCATCAAGTTTAGCACCATCTCCAATCAGACCATAGCGAGCTTCCATTTGAGCCTCGTCTCCTAGGAGTACAATCGGGTGCGTCCAAATCGATTTTAGAGCGTATGGTACGATTGGTGCGAGCCGTCCAACTATCTGGCACCGGCACTAACACTGTCTCCAAATAGACTGAAACAAGATTCCACATGACCCACGTCACCTAGGAGTTCCATCAGATGCATCTAAACCAATTTCCAAGCCTATGGTATGTTCTGCGCAACCCATGCACCTCGTCAAGATTAGCACTATCTCCAAATGGACCAAAACGAGCTTCCACTTGAGCCTCGTCACCTAGGAATTCCATTGCGTGTGCCCAAAACGATTTCCAAGCCTATGGTATGTTTGGTGCAAACCGTGCACCTATCATGCATCAAGTTTAGCACCATCTCCAATCGGACCGTAACGAGCTTCCACTTGAGCCTCGTCGCCTAGGAGTACCATCAGGTGCGTCCAAATCGATTTTAGGGCGTATGGTACGATTGGAGTGAACCGTCCAACTATCTTGCACCGACACTAACACTGTCTCCAAATAGACTAAAACAAGATTCCACATGACTCACGTCACCTACGAGTTCCATCGGATGCGTCGAAACTGATTTCTGAGCCTATGGTAGGTTCGGCGCAACCTGTGCACCTCGTCAAGATTAGCACTATCTCCAAACGGACCAAAAGAAGCTTCCACTTCAGCCTCGTCACCTATGAGTTCCATGGGGTGTGTCCAAAACGATTTCCAAGCCTATGGTATGTTTGGCGCAAACCGTGCACCTATCTTGCATCAAGTTTAGCTCCATCTCCAATCGGACCGTAACGAGCTTCCACTTGAGCCTCGTCACCAAGGAGTACCATCGGGTGCGTCCATATTGATTTCTGAGGATATGGTACGTTTGGTGCGAACCGTCCAACTATCTTGCACCGACACTAACACTGTCTCCAAATAGACTGAAACAAGATTTCACATGACTCACGTTACCTAGGTGTTCCATCGGATGCGTCCAAACTGATTTCCGAGCCTATGGTAGGTTTGACGCAACCCGTGCACCTCGTCAAGATTAGCACTATCTCCAAACAGACCAAAACGAGCTTCTACTTGAGCCTCGTCACCTAGGAATTCCATTGGGTGTGTCCAAAACGATTTCCAAGCCTATGGTATGTTTGGTGCAAACCGTGCACCTATCTTGCATCAAGTTTAGCACCATCCCCAATCGGACCATAACGAGCTTCCATTTGAGCCTCATCTCCTAGGAGTACAATCGGGTGCGTCCAAATCGATTTCAGAGCGTATGGTACGATTGGTGCGAGCCGTCCAACTATCTTGCACCGGCACTAACACTGTCTCCAAATAGACTGAAACAAGATTCGACATGACCCACGTCACCTAGGAGTTCCATCGGATGCATCTAAACCAATTTCCGAGACTATGGTATGTTCTGCGCAACCCGTGCACCTCGTCAAGATTAGCACTATCTCCAAACGGACCAAAACGAGCTTCCACTTGAGCCTCGTCACCTAGGAATTCCATTGGGTGTGCCCAAAACGATTTCCAAGCCTATGGTATGTTTGGTGCAAACCGTGCACCTATCATGCATCAAGTTTAGCACCATCTCCAATCGACCGTAACGAGCTTCCACTTGAGCCTCGTCACCTAGGAGTACTATCGGGTGCATCCAAATCGATTTCAGGGCGTATGGTACGATTGGTGTGAACCGTCCAACTATCTTGCACCGACACTAACACTGTCTCCAAATAGACTGAAACAAGATTCCACATGACTCACGTCACCTACGAGTTCCATCGGATGCGTCAAACCTGATTTCCGAGCCTATGGTAGGTTCGGCGCAACCCGTGCACCTCGTCAAGATTAGCACTATCTCCAAACAGACCAAAACGAGCTTCCACTTGAGCCTCATCACCTATGAGTTCCATTAGGTGTGTCCAAAACGATTTCTAAGCCTATGGTATGTTTGGCGCAAACCGTGCACCTATCTTGCATCAAGTTTAGCTCCATCTCCAATCGGACCGTAACGAGCTTCCACTTGAGCCTCGTCACCAAGGAGTACCATCGGGTGCGTCCATATTGATTTCTGAGGATATGGTACGTTTGGTGCGAACCGTCCAACTATCTTGCACCGACACTAACACTGTCTCCAAATAGACTGAAACAAGATTTGACATGACTCACGTTACCTAGGTGTTCCATCGGATGCGTCCAAACTGATTTCCGAGCCTATGGTAGGTTTGACGCAACCCGTGCACCTCGTCAAGATTAGCACTATCTCCAAAAAGACCAAAACGAGCTTCTACTTGAGCCTCGTCACCTAGGAATTCCATTGGGTGTGTCCAAAACGATTTCCAAGCATATGGTATGTTTGGTGCAAACCGTGCACCTATCTTGCATCAGGTTTAGCACCATCTCCAATCAGACCGTAACGAGCTTCCACTTGATCATCGTCACGTAGGAGTACCATCGGGTGTGTCCAAATCGATTTCAGGGCGTATGGTACGATTGGTGTGAACCGTCCAACTATCTTGCACCGACACTAACACTGTCTCCAAATAGACTAAAACAAGATTCCACATGACTCACGTCACCTACGAGTTCCATCGGATGCGTCGAAACTGATTTCTGAGCCTATGGTAGGTTCGGCGCAACCTGTGCACCTCGTCAAGATTAGCACTATCTCCAAACGGACCAAAAGAAGCTTCCACTTCAGCCTCATCACCTATGAGTTCCATGGGGTGTGTCCAAAACGATTTCCAAGCCTATGGTATGTTTGGTGTAAACTTAGCACCTATCATGCATCAAGTTTAGCACCATCTCCAATCGGACCGTAACGAGATTCCACTTGAGCCTCGTCGCCTAGGAGTACCATCAGGTGCGTCCAAATCGATTTCAGGGCGTATGGTACGATTGGTGTGAACCGACCAACTATCTTGCACCGACACTAACACTGTCTCCAAATAGACTAAAACAAGATTCCACATGACTCACGTCACCTACGAGTTCCATCGGATGCGTCGAAACTGATTTATGAGCCTATGGTAGGTTCGGCGCAACCTGTGCACCTCGTCAAGATTAGCACTATCTCCAAACGGACCAAAAGAAGCTTCCACTTCAGCCTCGTCACCTATGAGTTCCATGGGGTGTGCCCAAAACGATTTCCAAGCCTATGGTATGTTTGGTGCAAACTGTGCACCTATCTTGCATCAAGTTTAGCACCATCTCCAATTGGACCATAACGAACTTCCACTTGAGCCTCGTCTCCTAGGAGTACCATCAGGTGCGTCCAAATCGATTTCAGAGCGTATGGTATGATTGGTGCGAGCCGTCCAACTATCTTGCACCGGCACTAACACTGTCTCCAAATAGACTGAAACAAGATTCCACATGACCCACGTCACCTAGGAGTTCCATCGGATGCATGTAAACCAATTTCCGAGCCTATGGTATGTTCTGCGCAACCCGTGCACCTCGTCAAGATTAGCACTATCTCCAAACGGACCAAAACGAGCTTCCACTTGAGCCTCGTCACCTATGAGTTCCATTAGGTGTGTCCAAAATGATTTCCAAGCCTATGGTATGTTTGGTGCAAACCGTGCACCTATCTTGCATCAAGTTTAGCACCATCCCCAATCGGACCATAACGAGCTTCCATTTGAGCCTCGTCTCCTAGGAGTACAATTGGGTGCGTCCAAATCGATTTCAGAGCGTATGGTACGATTGGTGCGAGCCGTCCAACTATCTTGCACCGGCACTAACACTGTCTCCAAATAGACTGAAACAAGATTCCACATGACCCAC
Organism: Saccharum hybrid cultivar R570; assembly: GCA_038087645.1. Lineage (NCBI taxonomy): Eukaryota > Viridiplantae > Streptophyta > Magnoliopsida > Poales > Poaceae > Saccharum > Saccharum hybrid cultivar. The sequence continues at coordinate 7,349,317 of JAQSUU010000775.1, read as the reverse complement.
GTCACCTAGGAGTTCCATCAGATGCATCTAAACCAATTTCCGAGCCTATGGTATGTTCTGCGCAACCCGTGCACCTCGTCAAGATTAGCACTATCTCCAAATGGACCAAAACGAGCTTCCACTTGAGCCTCGTCACCTAGGAATTCCATTGCGTGTGCCCAAAATGATTTCCAAGCCTATGGTATGTTTGGTGCAAACCGTGCACCTATCATGCATCAAGTTTAGCACCATCTCCAATCGGACCGTAACGAGCTTCCACTTGAGCCTCGTCGCCTAGGAGTACCATCAGGTGCGTCCAAATCGATTTCAGGGCGTATGGTACGATTGGTGTGAACCGTCCAACTATCTTGCACCGACACTAACACTGTCTCCAAATAGACTAAAACAAGATTCCACATGACTCACGTCACCTACGAGTTCCATCGGATGCGTCGAAACTGATTTCTGAGCCTATGGTAGGTTCGGCGCAACCTGTGCACCTCGTCAAGATTAGCACTATCTCCAAACGGACCAAAAGAAGCTTCCACTTCAGCCTCGTCACCTATGAGTTCCATGGGGTGTGTCCAAAACGATTTCCAAGCCTATGGTATGTTTGGCGCAAACCGTGCACCTATCTTGCATCAAGTTTAGCTCCATCTCCAATCGGACCGTAACGAGCTTCCACTTGAGCCCCGTCACCAAGGAGTACCATCGGGTGCGTCCATATTGATTTCTGAGGATATGGTACGTTTGGTGCGAACCGTCCAACTATCTTGCACCGACACTAACACTGTCTCCAAATAGACTGAAACAAGATTTCACATGACTCACGTTACCTAGGTGTTCCATCGGATGCGTCCAAACTGATTTCCGAGCCTATGGTAGGTTTGACGCAACCCGTGCACCTCGTCAAGATTAGCACTATCTCTAAACAGACCAAAACGAGCTTCTACTTGAGCCTCGTCACCTAGGAATTCCATTGGGTGTGTCCAAAACGATTTCCAAGCCTATGGTATGTTTGGTGCAAACCGTGCACCTATCTTGCATTAGGTTTAGCACCATCTCCAATCAGACCATAACGAGCTTCCACTTGATCATCGTTACCTAGGAGTACCATCGGGTGTGTCCAAATCAATTTCTTAGCCAAAGGTATGTTTGGCGCAGACCATGCAATTATCTTGCACCAACACTAAACCTGTCTCCAAAAGGACTTAAACGAGATTCCACATGGCCCCTGACACCTAGGATTTCCATTGGGTGCGTCCAAAATGATTCTCAAGCCTCTGGTACGTTTTGCGCAAACCGTGCACCTATCTTGCAGAAAGATTAGCACCATCTCCAAACGGAACAAAACGAGCTTCCACTTGAGCCTCGTCACCTATGAGTTCCATTAGGTGTGTCCAAAACGATTTCCAAGCCTATGGTATGTTTGGTGCAAACTGTGCACCTATCTTGCATCAAGTTTAACACCATCTCCAATCGGACCATAACGAGCTTCCACTTGAGCCTTGTCTCCTAGGAGTATCATCGGGTGCGTCCAAATCGATTTCAGAGCGTATGGCACGATTGGTGTGAGCTGTCCAACTATCTTGCACCGGCACTAACACTGTCTCCAAATAGACTGCAACAAGATTCCACATGAACCACATCACCTAGGAGTTCCATCGGATGCATGTAAACCAAATTCCGAGCCTATGGTAGGTTCCGCGCAACCCGTGCACCTCGTCAAGATTAGCACTATCTCCAAACGGACCAAAACGAGCTTCCACTTGAGCCTCATCACCTAGGAATTCCATTGGGTGTGCCCAAAACGATTTCCAAGCCTATGGTATGTTTGGTGCAAACCGTGCACCTATCATGCATCAAGTTTAGCACCATCCCCAATCGGACCGTAACGAGCTTCCACTTGAGCCTCGTCACATAGGAGTACCATCGGGTGCGTCCAAATCAATTTCAGGGCGTATGGTACAATTGGTGTGAACCGTCCAACTATCTTGCACCGACACTAACATTGTCTCCAAATAGACTGAAACAAGATTCCACATGACTCACGTCACCTAGGAGTTCCATGGATGTGTCAAAACTGATTTCCGAGCCTATGGTAGGTTCGACGCAACCCGTGCACCTCGTCAAGATTAGCACTATCTCCAAACGGGCCAAAAGAAGCTTCCACTTCAGCCTCGTCACCTATGAGTTCCATGGGGTGTATCCAAAATGATTTCCAAGCTTATGGTATGTTTGAAGCAAACCGTGCACCTATCTTGCATCAAGTTTAGCACCATCTCCAATCGGACCGTAACGAGCTTCCACTTGAGCCTCGTCGCCTAGGAGTACCATCAGGTGCGTCCAAATCGATTTCAGGGCGTATGGTACGATTGGTGTGAACCGTCCAACTATCTTGCACCGACACTAACACTGTCTCCAAATAGACTAAAACAAGATTCCACATGACCCACGTCACCTACGAGTTCCATCGGATGCGTCGAAACTGATTTCTGAGCCTATGGTAGGTTCGGCGCAACCTGTGCACCTCGTCAAGATTAGCACTATCTCCAAACGGACCAAAAGAAGCTTCCACTTCAGCCTCGTCACCTATGAGTTCCATGGGGTGTGCCCAAAATGATTTCCAAGCCTATGGTATGTTTGGTGCAAACTGTGCACCTATCTTGCATCAAGTTTAGCACCATCTCCAATCGGACCATAACGAACTTCCACTTGAGCGTCGTCTCCTAGGAGTACCATCAGGTGCGTCCAAATCGATTTCAGAGCGTATGGTACGATTGGTGCGAGCCGTCCAACTATCTTGCACCGGCACTAACACTGTCTCCAAATAGACTGAAACAAGATTCCACATGACCCACGTCACCTAGCAGTTCCATCGGATGCATGTAAACCAATTTCCGAGCCTATGGTATGTTCTGCGCAACCCGTGCACCTCGTCAAGATTAGCACTATCTCCAAACGGACCAAAACGAGCTTCCACTTGAGCCTCGTCACCTATGAGTTCCATTAGGTGTGTCCAAAACGATTTCCAAGCCTATGGTATGTTTGGTGCAAACCGTGCACCTATCTTGCATCAAGTTTAGCACCATCCCCAATCGGACCATAACGAGCTCCCATTTGAGCCTCGTCTCCTAGGAGTACAATCGGGTGCGTCCAAATCGATTTCAGAGCGTATGGTACGATTGGTGCGAGCCGTCCAACTATCTTGCACCGGCACTAACACTGTCTCCAAATAGACTGAAACAAGATTCCACATGACCCACATCACCTAGGAGTTCCATCGGATGCATCTAAACCAATTTCCGAGACTATGGTATGTTCTGCGCAACCCGTGCACCTCGTCAATATTAGCTCTATCTCCAAACGGACCAAAACGAGCTTCCACTTGAGCCTCGTCACCTAGGAATTCCATTGGGTGTGCCCAAAACGATTTCCAAGCCTATGGTATGTTTGGTGCAAACCGTGCACCTATCATGCATCAAGTTTAGCACCATCTCCAATCGACCGTAACGAGCTTCCACTTGAGCCTCGTCACCTAGGAGTACTATCGGGTGCGTCCAAATCGATTTCAGGGCATATGGTACGATTGGTGTGAACCGTCCAACTATCTTGCACCGACACTAACACTGTCTCCAAATAGACTGAAACAAGATTCCCCATGACTCACGTCACCTACGAGTTCCATCGGATGCGTCAAAACTGATTTCCGAGCCTATGGTAGGTTCGGCGCAACCCGTGCACCTCGTCAAGATTAGCACTATCTCCAAACAGACCAAAAGAACCTTCCACTTCAGCCTCGTCACCTATGAGTTCCATGGGGTGTGCCCAAAATGATTTCCAAGCCTATGGTATGTTTGGTGCAAACTGTGCACCTATCTTGCATCAAGTTTAGCACCATCTCCAATCGGACCATAACGAACTTCCACTTGAGCCTCGTCTCCTAGGAGTACCATCCGGTGCGTCCAAATCGATTTCAGAGCGTATGGTACGATTGGTGCGAGCCGTCCAACTATCTTGCACTGGCACTAACACTGTCTCCAAATAGACTGAAACAAGATTCCACATGACCCACGTCACCTAGGAGTTCCATCAGATGCATGTAAACCAATTTCCGAGCCTATGGTATGTTCTGCGCAACCCGTGCACCTCGTCAAGATTAGCACTATCTCCAAACGGACCAAAACGAGCTTCCACTTGAGCCTCATCACCTATGAGTTCCATTAGGTGTGTCCAAAATGATTTCCAAGCCTATGGTATGTTTGGTGCAAACTGTGCACCTATCTTGCATCAAGTTTAGCACCATCTCCAATCGGACCATTACGAGCTTCCATTTGAGCCTCGTCTCCTAGGAGTACAATCGGGTGCGTCCAAATCGATTTCAGAGCGTATGGTACGATTGGTGCGAGCCATCCAACTATCTTGCACCGGCACTAACACTGTCTCCAAATAGACTGAAACAAGATTCCACATGACCCACGTCACCTAGGAGTTCCATCAGATGCATCTAAACCAATTTCCGAGCCTATGGTATGTTCTGCGCAACCCGTGCACCTCGTCAAGATTAGCACTATCTCCAAATGGACCAAAACGAGCTTCCACTTGAGCCTCATCACCTAGGAATTCCATTGTGTGTGCCCAAAACGATTTCCAAGCCTATGGTATGTTTGGTGCAAACCGTGCACCTATCATGCATCAAGTTTAGCACCATCTCCAATCGGACCGTAACGAGCTTCCACTTGAGCCTCGTCGCCTAGGACTACCATCAGGTGCGTCCAAATCGATTTCAGGGCGTATGGTACGATTGGTGTGAACCGTCCAACTATCTTGCACCGACACTAACACTGTCTCCAAATAGACTAAAACAAGATTCCACATGACTCACGTCACCTACGAGTTCCATCGGATGCGTCGAAACTGATTTCTGAGCCTATGGTAGGTTCGGCGCAACCTGTGCACCTCGTCAAGATTAACACTATCTCCAAACGGACCAAAAGAAGCTTCCACTTCAGCCTCGTCACCTATGAGTTCCATGGGGTGTGTCCAAAACGATTTCCAAGCCTATGGTATGTTTGGCGCAAACCGTGCACCTATCTTGCATCAAGTTTAGCTCCATCTCCAATCGGACCGTAACGAGCTTCCACTTGAGCCTCGTCACCAAGGAGTACCATCGGGTGCGTCCATATTGATTTCTGAGGATATGGTACGTTTGGTGCGAACCGTCCAACTATCTTGCACCGACACTAACACTGTCTCCAAATAGACTGAAACAAGATTTCACATGACTCACGTTACCTAGGTGAACCATCGGATGCGTCCAAACTGATTTCCGAGCCTATGGTAGGTTTGACGCAACCCGTGCACCTCGTCAAGATTAGCACTATCTCCAAACAGACCAAAACGAGCTTCTACTTGAGCCTCGTCACCTAGGAATTCCATTGGGTGTGTCCAAAACGATTTCCAAGCCTATGGTATGTTTGGTGCAAACCGTGCACCTATCTTGCATCAGGTTTAGCACCATCTCCAATCAGACCATAACGAGCTTCCACTTGATCATCGTCACCTAGGAGTACCATCGGGTGTGTCCAAATCAATTTCTTAGCCTAAGGTATGTTTGGCGCAGACCATGCAATTATCTTGCACCAACACTAAACCTGTCTCCAAAAGGACTTAAACGAGATTCCACATGGCCCCTGACACCTAGGATTTCCATTGGGTGCGTCCAAAATGATTCTCAAGCCTCTGGTACGTTTTGCGCAAACCGTGCACCTATCTTGCAGAAAGATTAGCACCATCTCCAAACGGAACAAAACGAGCTTCCACTTGAGCCTCGTCACCTATGAGTTCCATTAGGTGTGTCCAAAACGATTTCCAAGCCTATGGTATGTTTGGTGCAAACTGTGCACCTATCTTGCATCAAGTTTAGCACCATCTCCAATCGGACCATAACGAACTTCCACTTGAGCCTTGTCTCCTAGGAGTACCATCGGGTGCGTCCAAATCGATTTCAGAGCGTATGGTACGATTGGTGCGAGCCGTCCAACTATCTTGCACCGGCACTAACACTGTCTCCAAATAGACTGCAACAAGATTCCACATGAACCACATCACCTAGGAGTTCCATCGGACGCATGTAAACCAATTTCCGAGCCTATGGTAGGTTCCGCGCAACCCGTGCACCTCGTCAAGATTAGCACTATCTCCAAACGGACCAAAACGAGCTTCCACTTGAGCCTCATCACCTAGGAATTCCATTGGGTGTGCCCAAAATGATTTCCAAGCCTATGGTATGTTTGGTGCAAACCGTGCACCTATCATGCATCAAGTTTAGCACCATCTCCAATCGGACCGTAACGAGCTTCCACTTGAGCCTCGTCACCTAGGAGTACCATCGGTGCGTCCAAATCAATTTCAGGGCGTATGGTACGATTGGTGTGAACCGTCCAACTATCTTGCACCGACACTAACATTGTCTCCAAATAGACTGAAACAAGATTCCACATGACTCACGTCACCTAGGAGTTCCATGGATGTGTCAAAACTGATTTCCGAGCCTATGGTAGGTTCGACGCAACCCGTGCACCTCGTCAAGATTAGCACTATCTCCAAACAGACCAAAACGAGCTTCCACTTGAGCCTCGTCACCTAGGAGTTCCATTGGGTGTGTCCAAAATGATTTCCAAGCCTATGGTAAGTTTGGTGCAAACCGTGCACCTATCTTGCATCAGGTTTAGCACCATCTCCAATCAGATCGTAACGAGCATCCACTTGATTATCGTCACCTAGGAGTACCATCGGGTGCGTCCGAATCGATTTCTGAGCCTATGGTATGTTTGGCGCAGACCATGCAATTATCTTGCACCGACACTAAACCTGTCTCCAAACGGACTTAAACGAGATTCCACATGGCCCCCAACACCTAGGAGTTCCATTGGGTGTGTCCAAAATGATTCTCGAGCCTCCGGTACATTCTGCGCAAACCGTGCACCTATCTTGCAGAAAGATTAGCACCATCTCCAAATGGAACAAAATGAGCTTCCACTTGAGCCTCGTCACATATGAGTTCCATTAGGTGTGTCCAAAATGATTTCCAAGCCTATGGTATGTTTGGTGCAAACTGTGCACCTATCTTGCATCAAGTTTAGCACCATCTCCAATCGGACCATAACGAGCTTCCATTTGAGCCTCGTCTCCTAGGAGTACAATCGGGTGCGTCCAAATTGATTTCAGAGCGTATGGTACGATTGGTGCGAGCCGTCCAACTATCTTGCACCGGCACTAACACTGTCTCCAAATAGACTGAAACAAGATTCCACATGACCCACGTCACCTAGGAGTTCCATCGGATGCATCTAAACCAATTTCCGAGCCTATGGTATGTTCTGCGCAACCCGTGCACCTCGTCAAGATTAGCACTATCTCCAAATGGACCAAAACGAGCTTCCACTTGAGCCTCGTCACCTAGGAATAACATTGGGTGTGCCCAAAACGATTTCCAAGCCTATGGTATGTTTGGTGCAAACCGTGCACCTGTCATGCATCAAGTTTAGCACCATCTCCAATCGGACCGTAACGAGCTTCCACTTGAGCCTCGTCGCCTAGGAGTACCATCGGGTGCGTCCAAATCGATTTCAGGGCGTATGGTACGATTGGTGTGAACCGTCCAACTATCTTGCACCGACACTAACACTGTCTCCAAATAGACTGAAACAAGATTCCACATGACTCATGTCACCTACGAGTTCCATCGGATGCGTCGAAACTGATTTCCGAGCCTATGGTAGGTTCGGCGCAACCCGTGCACCTCGTCAAGATTAGCACTATCTCCAAACGGACCAAAAGAAGCTTCCACTTCAGCCTCGTCACCTATGTGTTCCATGGGGTGTGTCCAAAACGATTTCCAAGCCTATGGTATGTTTGGCACAAACCGTGCACCTATCTTGCATCAAGTTTAGCTCCATCTCCAATTAGACCGTAACGAGCTTCCACTTGAGCCTCGTCACCAAGGAGTACCATCGGGTGCGTCCACATTGATTTCTGAGGATATGGTACGTTTGGTGCGAACCGTCCAACTGTCTTGCACCGACACTAACACTGTCTCCAAATAGACTGAAACAAGATTTCACATGACTCACGTTACCTAGGTGTTCCATCGGATGCGTCCAAACTGATTTCCGAGCCTATGGTAGGTTTGACGCAACCCGTGCACCTCGTCAAGATTAGCACTATCTCCAAACAGACCAAAATGAGCTTCTACTTGAGCCTCGTCACCTAGGAATTCCATTGGGTGTGTCCAAAACGATTTCCAAGCCTATGGTATTTTGGTGCAAACCGTGCACCTATCTTGCATCAGGTTTAGCACCATCTCCAATCAGACCGTAACGAGCTTCCACTTGATCTTCGTCACCTAGGAGTACCATCGGGTGTGTCCAAATCAATTTCTTAGCCTAAGGTATGTTTGGCGCAGACCATGCAATTATCTTGCACCAACACTAAACCTGTCTCCAAAAGGACTTAAACGAGATTCCACATGGCCCCTGACACCTAGGATTTCCATTGGGTGCGTCCAAAATGATTTTCAAGCCTCTGGTACGTTCTGCGCAAACCGTGCACCTATCTTGCAGAAAGATTAGCACCATCTCCAAACGGAACAAAACGAGCTTCCACTTGAGCCTCGTCACCTATGACTTCCATTAGGTGTGTCCAAAACGATTTCCAAGCATATGGTATGTTTGGTGCAAACTGTGCACCTATCTTGCATCAAGTTTAGCACCATCTCCAATCAGACCATAACGAGCTTCCACTTGAGCCTCGTCTCCTAGGAGTACCATCGGGTGCGTCCAAATCGATTTCAGAGCGTATGGTACGATTGGTGCGAGCCGTACAACTATCTTGCACCGGCACTAACACTGTCTCCAAATAGACTGAAACAAGATTCCACATGAACCACGTCACCTAGGAGTTCCATCGGATGCATGTAAACCAATTTCCGAGCCTATGGTAGGTTCCGCGCAACCCGTGCACCTCGTCAAGATTAGCACTATCTCCAAACGGACCAAAACGAGCTTCCACTTGAGCCTCATCACCTAGGAATTCCATTGGGTGTGCCCAAAACGATTTCCAAGCCTATGGTATGTTTGGTGCAAACCGTGCACCTATCATGCATCAAGTTTAGCACCATCTCCAATCGGACCATAACGAGCTTGCACTTGAGCCTCGTCACCAAGGAGTACCATCGGGTGCGTCCAAATCGATTTCAGGGCGTATGGTACGATTGGTGTGAACCGTCCAACTATCTTGCACCGACACTAACATTGTCTCCAAATAGACTGAAACAAGATTCCACATGACTCACGTCACCTAGGAGTTCCATCGGATGTGTCAAAACTGATTTCCGAGCCTATGGTAGGTTCGGCGCAACCCGTGCACCTCGTCAAGATTAGCACTATCTCCAAACGGACCAAAAGAAGCTTCCACTTCAGCCTCATCACCTATGAGTTCCATGGGGTGTATCCAAAATGATTTCCAAGCTTATGGTATGTTTGGCGCAAACCGTGCACCTATCTTGCATCAAGTTTAGCACCATCTCCAATCGGACCGTAACGAGCTTCCACTTGAGCCTCGTCACCAAGGAGTACCATCGGGTGCATCCATATTGATTTTTGAGGATATGGTACGTTTGGTGCGAACCGTCCAACTATCTTGCACCAATACTAACGCTGTCTCCAAATAGACTGAAACAAGATTTCACATGACTCACGTTACCTAGGAGTTCCTTCGGATATGTCTAAACTGATTCCGAGCCTATGGTAGGTTCGTCGCAACCCGTGAACCTCGTCAAGATTAGCACTATCTCCAAACAGACCAAAACGAGCTTCCACTTGAGCCTCGTCACCTAGGAGTTCCATTGGGTGTGTCCAAAATGATTTCCAAGCCTATGGTATGTTTGGTGCAAACCGTGCACCTATCTTGCAGAAAGATTAGCACCATCTCCAAATGGAACAAAATGAGCTTCCACTTGAGCCTCGTCACCTATGAGTTCCATTAGGTGTGTCCAAAACGATTTCCAAGCCTATGGTATGTTTGGTGCAAACTGTGCACCTATCTTGCATCAAGTTTAGCACCATCCCCAATCGGACCATAACGAGCTTCCATTTGAGCCTCGTCTCCTAGGAGTACAATCGGGTGCGTCCAAATCGATTTCAGAGCGTATGGTACGATTGGTGCGAGCCGTCCAACTATCTTGCACCGGCACTAACACTGTCTCCAAATAGACTGAAACAAGTTTCCACATGACCCACGTCACCTAGGAGTTCCATCGGATGCATCTAAACCAATTTCCGAGCCTATGGTATGTTCTGCGCAACCCGTGCACCTCGTCAAGATTAGCACTATCTCCAAACGGACCAAAACGAGCTTCCACTTGAGCCTCGTCACCTAGGAATTCCATTGGGTGTGCCCTAAACGATTTCCAAGCCTATGGTATGTTTGGTGCAAACCGTGCACCTATCATGCATCAAGTTTAGCACCATCTCCAATCGGACCGTAACGAGCTTCCACTTGAGCCTCGTCACCTAGGACTACCATCGGGTGCGTCCAAATCGATTTCAGGGCGTATGGTACGATTGGTGTGAACCATCCAACTATCTTGCACCGACTCTAACACTGTCTCCAAATAGACTGAAACAAGATTCCACATGACTCACGTCACCTACGGGTTCCATCGGATGCGTCGAAACTGATTTCCGAGCTTATGGTAGGTTCGGCGCAACCTATGCACCTCGTCAAGATTAGCACTATCTCCAAATGGACCAAAAGAAGCTTCCACTTCAGCCTCGTCACCTATGAGTTCCATGGGGTGTGTCCAAAATGATTTCCAAGCCTATGGTATGTTTGGCGCAAACCGTGCACCTATCTTGCATCAAGTTTAGCTCCATCTCCAATCGGACCGTAACGAGCTTCCACTTGAGCCTCGTCACCAAGGAGTACCATCGGCTGCGTCCATATTGATTTCTGAGGATATGGTACGTTTGGTGCGAACTGTCCAACTATCTTGCACCGACACTAACACTGTCTCCAAATAGACTGAAACAAGATTTCACATGACTCACGTTACCTAGGTGTTCCATCGGATGCGTCCAAACTGATTTCCAAGCCTATGGTAGGTTTGACGCAACCCGTGCACCTCGTCAAGATTAGCACTATCTCCAAACAGACCAAAACGAGCTTCTACTTGAGCCTCGTCACCTAGGAATTCCATTGGGTGTGTCCAAAACGATTTCCAAGCCTATGGTATGTTTGGTGCAAACCGTGCACCTATCTTGCATCAAGTTTAGCACCATCTCCAATCAGACCGTAATGAGCTTCCACTTGATCATCGTCACCTAGGAGTACCATCCGGTGCGTCCAAATCGATTTCTGAGCCTATGGTATGTTTGGCGCAGACCATGCAATTATCTTGCACCGACACTAAACCTGTCTTCAAACGGACTTAAACGAGATTCCACATGGCCCCTGACTCCTAGGATTTCTATTGGGTGCGTCCAAAATGATTCTCAAGCCTCTGGTACGTCCTGCGCAAACCGTGCACCTATCTTGCAGAAAGATTAGCACCATCTCCAAACGGAACAAAACGAGATTCCACTTGAGCCTCGTCACCTATGAGTTCCATTAGGTGTGTCCAAAACGATTTCCAAGCCTATGGTATGTTTGGTTCAAACTGTACACCTATCTTGCATCAAGTTTAGCACCATCTCCAATCGGACCATAACGAGCTTCGACTTGAGCCTCGTCTCCTAGGAGTACCATCGGGTGTGTCCAAATCGATTTTAGAGCGTATGGTACGATTGGTGCGAGCCGTCCAACTATCTTGCACCGGCACTAACACTGTCTCCAAATAGACTGAAACAAGATTCCACATGACCCACGTCACCTAGGAGTTCCATCAGATGCATGTAAACCAATTTCCGAGCCTATGGTAGATTCCGCGCAACCCACGCACCTCGTCAAGATTAGCACTATCTCCAAACGGACCAAAACGAGCTTCCACTTGAGCCTCGTCACCTAGGAATTCCATTGGGTGTGCCCAAAATGAGTTCCAAGCCTATGGTATGTTTGGTGCAAACCGTGCACCTATCATGCATCAAGTTTAGCACCATCTCCAATCGGACCGTAACGAGCTTCCACTTGAGCCTCGTCGCCTAGGAGTACCATCGGGTGCGTCCAAATCGATTTCAGGGCGTATGGTACGATTGGTGTGAACCGTCCAACTATCTTGCACCGACTCTAACACTATCTCCAAATAGACTGAAACAAGATTCCACATGACTCACGTCACCAACGAGTTCCATCGGATGCGTCGAAACTGATTTCCGAGCCTATGGTAGGTTCGGCGCAACCCGTGCACCTCGTCAAGATTAGCACTATCTCCAAACGGACCAAAAGAAGCTTCCACTTCAGCCTCGTCACCTATAAGTTCCATGGGGTGTGTCCAAAATGATTTCCGAGCCTATGGTATGTTTGGCGCAAACCGTGCACCTATCTTGCATCAAGTTTAGCTCCATCTCCAATCGGACCGTAACGAGCTTCCACTTGAGCCTCATCACCAAGGAGTACCATCGGCTGCGTCCATATTGATTTCTAAGGATATGGTACGTTTGGTGCGAACCGTCCAACTATCTTGCACCGACACTAACACTGTCTCCAAATAGACAGAAACAGGATTTCACATGACTCACGTTACCTAGGTGTTCCATCGGATGCGTCCAAACTGATTTCCAAGCCTATGGTAGGTTTGACGCAACCCGTGCACCTCGTCAAGATTAGCACTATCTCCAAACAGACCAAAACGAGCTTCTACTTGAGCCTCGTCACCTAGGAATTCCATTGGGTGTGTCCAAAACGATTTCCAAGCCTAAGGTATGTTTGGTGCAAACCGTGCACCTATCTTGCATCAAGTTTAGCACCATCTCCAATCAGACCGTAACGAGATTCCACTTGATCATCGTCACCTAGGAGTACCATCGGGTGTGTCCAAATCAATTTCTTAGCCTAAGGTATGTTTGGCGCAGACCATGCAATTATCTTGCACCGACACTAAACCTGTCTCCAAAAGGACTTAAACGAGATTCCACATGGCCCCTGACACCTAGGATTTCCATTGGGTGCGTCCAAAATGATTCTCAAGCCTCTGGTACGTTCTGCGCAAACCGTGCACCTATCTTGTAGAAAGATTAGCACCATCTCCAAACGGAACAAAACGAGCTTCCACTTGAGCCTCGTCACCTATGAGTTCCATTAGGTGTGTCCAAAACGATTTCCAAGCCTATGGTATGTTTGGTGCAAACTGTGCACCTATCTTGCATCAAGTTTAGCACCATCTCCAATCGGACCATAACGAGCTTCCACTTGAGCCTCGTCTCCTAGGAGTACCATCGGGTGCGTCCAAATCGATTTCAGAGCGTATGGTACGATTGGTGTGAGCCATACAACTATCTTGCACCGGCACTAACACTGTCTCCAAATAGACTGAAACAAGATTCCACATGAACCACGTCACCTAGGAGTTCCATCGGATGCATGTAAACCAATTTCTGAGCCTATGGTAGGTTCCGCGCAATCCGTGCACCTCGTCAAGATTAGCACTATCTCCAAACGGACCAAAACGAGTTTCCACTTGAGCCTCATCACCTAGGAATTCCATTGGGTGTGCCCAAAACGATTTCCAAGCCTATGGTATGTTTGGTGCAAACCGTGCACCTATCATGCATCAAGTTTAGCACCATCTCCAATCGGACCGTAACGAGCTTCCACTTGAGCCTCGTCCCCAAGGAGTACCATCGGGTGCGTCCAAATCGATTTCAGGGCGTACGGTACGATTGGTGTGAACCGTCCAACTATCTTGCACCGACACTAACATTGTCTCCAAATAGACTGAAACAAGATTCCACATGACTCACGTCACCTAGGAGTTCCATCGGATGTGTCAAAACTGATTTCCGAGCCTATGGTAGGTTCGGCGCAACCCGTGCACCTCGTCAAGATTAGCACTATCTCCAAACGGACCAAAAGAAGCTTCCACTTCAGCCTCATCACCTATGAGTTCCATGGGGTGTATCCAAAATGATTTCCAAGCTTATGGTATGTTTGGCGCAAACCGTGCACCTATCTTGCATCAAGTTTAGCACCATCTCCAATCGGACCGTAACGAGCTTCCACTTGAGGCTCGTCACTAAGGAGTACCATCGGGTGCATCCATATTGATTTTTGAGGATATGGTACGTTTGGTGCGAACCGTCCAACTATCTTGCACCAACACTAACGCTGTCTCCAAATAGACTGAAACAAGATTTCACATGACTCACGTTACCTAGGAGTTCCTTCGGATATGTCTAAACTGATTCCGAGCCTATGGTAGGTTCGTCGCAACCCGTGAACCTCGTCAAGATTAGCACTATCTCCAAACAGACCAAAACGAGCTTCCACTTGAGCCTCGTCACCTAGGAGTTCCATTGGATGTGTCCAAAATGATTTCCAAGCCTATGGTATGTTTGGTGCAAACCGTGCACCTATCTTGCATCAGGTTTAGCACCATCTCCAATCAGATCGTAATGAGCATCCACTTGATTATCGTCACCTAGGAGTACCATCGGGGGCGTCCAAATCGATTTCTGAGCCTATGGTATGTTTGGCGCAGACCATGCAATTATCTTGCACCGACACTAAACCTGTCTCCAAACGGACTTAAACGAGATTCCACATGGCCCCCGACACCTAGGAGTTCCATTGGGTGTGTCCAAAATGATTCTCGAGCCTCCGGTACATTCTGCGCAAACCGTGCACCTATCTTGCAGAAAGATTAGCACCATCTCCAAATGGAACAAAATGAGCTTCCACTTGAGCCTCGTCACCTATGAGTTCGATTAGGTGTGTCCAAAACGATTTCCAAGCCTATGGTATGTTTGGTGCAAACTGTGCACCTATCTTGCATCAAGTTTAGCACCATCCCCAATCGGACCATAACGAGCTTCCATTTGAGCCTCGCCTCCTAGGAGTACAATCGGGTGCGTCCAAATCGATTTCAGAGCGTATGGTACGATTGGTGCGAGCCGTCCAACTATCTTGCACCGGCACTAACACTGTCTCCAAATAGACTGAAACAAGTTTCCACATGACCCACGTCACCTAGGAGTTCCATCGGATGCATCTAAACCAATTTCCGAGCCTATGGTATGTTCTGCGCAACCCGTGCACCTCGTCAAGATTAGCACTATCTCCAAACGGACCAAAACGAGCTTCCACTTGAGCCTCGTCACCTAGGAATTCCATTGGGTGTGCCCAAAACGATTTCCAAGCCTATGGTATATTTGGTGCAAACCGTGCACCTATCATGCATCAAGTTTAGCACCATCTCCAATCGGACCGTAACGAGCTTCCACTTGAGCCTCGTCACCTAGGAGTACCATCGGGTGCGTCCAAATCGATTTCAGGGCGTATGGTACGATTGGTGTGAACCATCCAACTATCTTGCACCGACTCTAACACTGTCTCCAAATAGACTGAAACAAGATTCCACATGACTCACGTCACCTACGAGTTCCATCGGATGCGTCGAAACTGATTTCCGAGCTTATGGTAGGTTCGGCGCAACCCGTGCACCTCATCAAGATTAGCACTATCTCCAAACAGACCAAAAGAAGCTTCCACTTCAGCCTCGTCACCTATGAGTTCCATGGGGTGTGTCCAAAATGATTTACAAGCCTATGGTATGTTTGGCGCAAACCGTGCACCTATCTTGCATCAAGTTTAGCTCCATCTCCAATCGGACCGTAACGAGCTTCCACTTGAGCCTCGTCACCAAGGAGTACCATCGGCTGCATCCATATTGATTTCTGAGGATATGGTACGTTTGGTGCGAACCGTCCAACTATCTTGCACCGACACTAACACTGTCTCCAAATAGACTGAAACAAGATTTCACATGACTCACGTTACCTAGGTGTTCCATCAGATGCGTCCAAACTGATTTCCAAGCCTATGGTAGGTTTGACGCAACCCGTGCACCTCGTCAAGATTAGCACTATCTCCAAACAGACCAAAACGAGCTTCTACTTGAGCCTCGTCACCTAGGAATTCCATTGGGTGTGTCCAAAACGATTTCCAAGCCTAAGGTATGTTTGGTGCAAACCGTGCACCTATCTTGCATCAGGTTTAGCACCATCTCCAATAAGACCGTAACGAGCTTCCACTTGATCATCGTCACCTAGGAGTACCATCGGGTGTGTCCAAATCAATTTCTTAGCCTAAGGTATGTTTGGCGCAGACCATGCAATTATCTTGCACCGACACTAAACCTGTCTCCAAAAGGACTTAAACGAGATTCCACATGGCCCCTGACACCTAGGATTTCCATTGGGTGTGTCCAAAATGATTCTCAAGCCTCTGGTATGTTCTGCGCAAACCATGCACCTATCTTGTAGAAAGATTAGCACCATCTTCAAACGGAACAAAATGAGCTTCCACTTGAGCCTCGTCACCTATGAGTTCCATTAGGTGTGTCCAAAACGATTTCCAAGCCTATGGTATGTTTGGTGCAAACTGTGCACCTATCTTGCATCAAGTTTAGCACCATCTCCAATCGGACCATAACGAGCTTCCACTTGAGCCTCGTCTCCTAGGAGTACCATCGGGTGCGTCCAAATCGATTTCAGCGCGTATGGTATGATTGGTGCGACCCGTCCAACTATCTTGCACCGGCACTAACACTGTCTCCAAATAGACTGAAACAAGATTCCACATGACCCACATCACCTAGGAGTTCCATCGGATGCATGTAAACCAATTTCCGAGCCTATGGTAGGTTCCGCGCAACCCGTGCACCTCGTCAAGATTAGCACTATCTCCAAACGGACCAAAACGAGCTTCCACTTGAGCCTCATCACCTAGGAATTCCATTGGGTGTGACCAAAACGATTTCCAAGCCTATGGTATGTTTGGTGCAAACCGTGCACCTATCATGCATCAAGTTTAGCACCATCTCCAATCGGACCGTAACGAGCTTCCACTTGAGCCTCGTCACCTAGGAGTACCATCGGGTGCGTCCAAATCGATTTCAGGGCGTATGGTACGATTGGTGTGAACCGTCCAACTATCTTGCACCGACACTAACACTGTCTCCAAATAGACTGAAACAAGATTCCACATGACTCACGTCACCTAGGAGTTCCATCGGATGTGTCAAAACTAATTTCCGAGCCTATGGTAGGTTCGGCGCAACCCGTGCACCTCGTCAAGATTAGCACTATCTCCAAACGGACCAAAAGAAGCTTCCACTTCAGCCTCGTCACCTATGAGTTCCATGGGGTGTATCCAAAACAATTTCCAAGCCTATGGTATGTTTGGCGCAAACCGTGCACCTATCTTGCATCAAGTTTAGCACCATCTCCAATCGGACCGTAACGAGCTTCCACTTGAGCCTCGTCACCAAGGAGTACCATCGGGTGCGTCCATATTGATTTTTGAGGATATGGTACCTTTGGTGCGAACAATCCAACTATCTTGCACCGACACTAACGCTGTCTCCAAATAGACTGAAACAAGATTTCACATAACTCACGTTACCTAGGAGTTCCTTCGGATACGTCTAAACTGATTTCCGAGCCTATGGTAGGTTCGTCGCAACCCGTGCACCTCGTCAAGATTAGCACTATTCCAAACAGACCAAAACGAGCTTCCACTTGAGCCTCGTCACCTAGGAGTTCCATTGGGTGTCTCCAAAATGATTTCCAAGCCTATGGTATGTTTGGTGCAAACCGTGCACCTATCTTGCATCAGGTTTAGCACCATCTCCAATCAGACCGTAACGAGCATCCACTTGATTATCGTCACCTAGGAGTACCATCGGGTGCGTCCAAATCGATTTCTGAGCCTATGGTATGTTTGGCGCAGACCATGCAATTATCTTGCACCGACACTAAACCTGTCTCCAAACGGACTTAAACGAGATTCCACATGGCCCCCGACACCTAGGAGTTCCATTGGGTGTGTCCAAAATGATTCTCGAGCCTCCGGTACATTCTGCGCAAACCGTGCACCTATCTTGCAGAAAGATTAGCACCATCTCCAAATGGAACAAAATGAGCTTCCACTTGAGCCTCGTCACCTATGAGTTCCATTAGGTGTGTCCAAAACGATTTCCAAGCCTATGGTATGTTTGGTGCAAACTGTGCACCTATCTTGCATCAAGTTTAGCACCATCCCCAATCGAACCATAACGAGCTTCCATTTGAGCCTCGTCTCCTAGGAGTACAATCGGGTGCGTCCAAATCGATTTCAGAGCGTATGGTACGATTGGTGCGAGCCGTCCAACTATCTTGCACCGGCACTAACACTGTCTCCAAATAGACTGAAACAAGTTTCCACATGACCCACGTCACCTAGGAGTTCCATCGGATGCATCTAAACCAATTTCCGAGCCTATGGTATGTTCTGCGCAACCCGTGCACCTCGTCAAGATTAGCACTATCTCCAAACGGACCAAAACGAGCTTCCACTTGAGCCTCGTCACCAAGGAGTACCATCGGCTGCGTCCATATTGATTTCTGAGGATATGGTACGTTTGGTGCGAACCGTCCAACTATCTTGCACCGACACTAACACTGTCTCCAAATAGACTGAAACAAGATTTCACATGACTCACGTTACCTAGGTGTTCCATCGGATGCGTCCAAACTGATTTCCAAGCCTATGGTAGGTTTGACGCAACCCGTGCACCTCGTCAAGATTAGCACTAACTCCAAACAGACCAAAACGACCTTCTACTTGAGCCTCGTCACCTAGGAATTCCATTGGGTGTGTCCAAAATGATTTCCAAGCCTATGGTATGTTTGGTGCAAACCGTGCACCTATCTTGCATCAAGTTTAGCACCATCTCCAATCAGACCGTAATGAGCTTCCACTTGATCATCGTCACCTAGGAGTACCATCGGGTGCGTCCAAATCGATTTCTGAGCCTATGGTATGTTTGGCGCAGACCATGCAATTATCTTGCACCGACACTAAACCTATCTTCAAACGGACTTAAACGAGATTCCACATGGCCCCTGACACCTAGGATTTCCATTGGGTGCGTCCAAAATGATTCTCGAGCCTCTGGTACGTCCTGCGCAAACCGTGCACCTATCTTGCAGAAAGATTAGCACCATCTCCAAACGGAACAAAACGAGATTCCACTTGAGCCTCGTCACCTATGAGTTCCATTAGGTGTGTCCAAAACGATTTTCAAGCCTATGGTATGTTTGGTGCAAACTGTACACCTATCTTGCATCAAGTTTAGCACCATCTCCAATTGGACCATAATGAGCTTCGACTTGAGCCTCGTCTCCTAGGAGTACCATCGGGTGTGTCTAAATCGATTTCAGAGCGTATGGTACGATTGGTGCGAGCCGTCCAACTATCTTGCACCGGCACTAACACTGTCTCCAAATAGACTGAAACAAGATTCCACATGACCCACGTCACCTAGGAGTTCCATCAGATGCATGTAAACCAATTTCCGAGCCTATGGTAGGTTCCGCGCAACCCGTGCACCTCGTCAAGATTAGCACTATCTCTAAACGGACCAAAACGAGCTTCCACTTGAGCCTCATCACCTAGGAATTCCATTGGTTGTGCCCAAAACGATTTCCAAGCCTATGGTATGTTTGGTGCAAACCGTGAACCTATCATGCATTAAGTTTAGCACCATCTCCAATCGGACCGTAACGAGCTTCCACTTGAGCCTCGTCACCTAGGAGTACCATCGGGTGCGTCCAAATCGATTTCAGGGCGTATGGTACGATTGGTGTGAACCGTCCAACTATCTTGCACTGACACTAACACTGTCTCCAAATAGACTGAAACAAGATTCCACATGACTCACGTCACCTTGGAGTTCCATCGGATGCGTCGAAACTGATTTCCGAGCCTATGGTAGGTTCGGTGCAACCCGTGCACCTCGTCAAGATTAGCACTATCTCCAAACGGACCAAAAGAAGCTTCCACTTCAGCCTCGTCACCTATGAGTTCCATAGGGTGTGTCCAAAACGATTTCCAAGCCTATGGTATGTTTGGCTCAAACCGTGCACTTATCTTGCATCAAGTTTAGCTCCATCTCCAATCGGACCGTAACGAGCTTCCACTTGAGCCTCGTCACCTAGAAGTACCATCGGGTGCGTCCAAATCGATTTCAGGGCGTATGGTACGATTGGTGTGAACCGTCCAACTATCTTGCACCGACTCTAACACTGTCTCCAAATAGACTGAAACAAGATTCCACATGACTCACGTCACCTACGAGTTCCATCGGATGCGTCGAAACTGATTTCCGAGCCTATGGTAGGTTCGGCGCAACCCGTGCACCTCGTCAAGATTAGCACTATCTCCAAACGGACCAAAAGAAGCTTCCACTTCAGCCTCGTCACCTATGAGTTCCATGGGTGTGTCCAAAATGATTTCCGAGCCTATGGTATGTTTGGCGCAAACCGTGCACCTATCTTGCATCAAGTTTAGCTCCATCTCCAATCGGACCATAACGAGCTTCCACTTGAGCCTCGTCACCAAGGAGTACCATCGGCTGTGTCCATATTGATTTCTGAGGATATGGTACGTTTGGTGCGAACCGTCCAACTATCTTGCACCGACACTAACACTGTCTCCAAATAGACTGAAACAGGATTTCACATGACTCACGTTACCTAGGTGTTCCATCGGATGCGTCCAAACTGATTTCCAAGCCTATGGTAGGTTTGACGTAACCCGTGCACCTCGTCAAGATTAGCACTATCTCCAAACAGACCAAAACGAGCTTCTACGTGAGCCTCGTCACCTAGGAATTCCATTGGGTGTGTCCAGAACGATTTCCAAGCCTAAGGTATGTTTGGTGCAAACCGTGCACCTATCTTGCATCAGGTTTAGCACCATCTCCAATCAGACCGTAACGTGATTCCACTTGATCATCGTCACCTAGGAGTACCATCGGGTGTGTCCAAATCAATTTCTTAGCCTAAGGTATGTTTGGCGCAGACCATGCAATTATCTTGCACCGACACTAAACCTGTCTCCAAAAGGACTTAAACGAGATTCCACATGGCCCCTGACACCTAGGATTTCCATTGGGTGCGTCCAAAATGATTCTCAAGCCTCTGGTATGTTCTGCGCAAACCATGCACCTATCTTGCAGAAAGATTAGCACCATCTTCAAACGGAACAAAATGAGCTTCCACTTGAGCCTCGTCACCTATGAGTTCCATTAGGTGTGTCCAAAACGATTTCCAAGTCTATGGTATGTTTGGTGCAAACTGTGCACCTATCTTGCATCAAGTTTAGCACCATCTCCAATCGGACCATAACGAGCTTCCACTTGGGCCTCGTCTCCTAGGAGTACCATCGGGTGCGTCCAAATCGATTTCAGCGCGTATGGTATGATTGGTGCGAGCCGTCCAACTATCTTGCACCGGCACTAACACTATCTCCAAATAGACTGAAACAAGATTCCACATGACCCACGTCACCTAGGAGTTCCATCGGATGCATGTAAACCAATTTCCGAGCCTATGGTAGGTTCCGCGCAACCCGTGCACCTCGTCAAGATTAGCACTATCTCTAAACGGACCAAAACAAGCTTCCACTTGAGCCTCATCACCTAGGAATTCCATTGGGTGTGCCCAAAATGATTTCCAAGCCTATGGTATGTTTGGTGCAAACCGTGCACCTATCATGCATCAAGTTTAGCACCATCTCCAATCGGACCGTAACGAGCTTCCACTTGAGCCTCGTCACCTAGGAGTACCATCGGGTGCGTCCAAATCGATTTCAGGGCGTATGGTACGATTGGTGTGAACCGTCCAACTATCTTGCACCGACACTAACACTGTCTCCAAATAGACTGAAACAAGATTCCACATGACTCACGTCACCTAGGAGTTCCATCGGATGTGTCAAAACTAATTTCCGAGCCTATGGTAGGTTCGGCGCAACCCGTGCACCTCGTCAAGATTAGCACTATCTCCAAACGGACCAAAAGAAGCTTCCACTTCAGCCTCGTCACCTATGAGTTCCATGGGGTGTGTCCAAAATGATTTCCGAGCCTATGGTATGTTTGGCGCAAACCGTGCACCTATCTTGCATCAAGTTTAGCTCCATCTCCAATCGGACCGTAACGAGCTTCCACTTGAGCCTCGTCACCAAGGAGTACCATCGGCTGCGTCCATATTGATTTCTGAGGATATGGTACGTTTGGTGCGAACCGTCCAACTATCTTGCACCGACACTAACACTGTCTCCAAATAGACTGAAACAAGATTTCACATGACTCACGTTACCTAGGTGTTCCATCAGATGCGTCCAAACTTATTTCCAAGCCTATGGTAGGTTTGACGCAACCCGTGCACCTCGTCAAGATTAGCACTATCTCCAAACAGACCAAAACGAGCTTCTACTTGAGCCTCGTCACCTAGGAATTCCATTGGGTGTGTCCAAAACGATTTCCAAGCCTAAGGTATGTTTGGTGCAAACCGTGCACCTATCTTGCATCAGGTTTAGCACCATCTCCAATAAGACCGTAACGAGCTTCCACTTGATCATCGTCACCTAGGAGTACCATCGGGTGTGTCCAAATCAATTTCTTAGCCTAAGGTATGTTTGGCGCAGACCATGCAATTATCTTGCACCGAAACTAAACCTGTCTCCAAAAGGACTTAAACGAGATTCCACATGGCCCCTGACACCTAGGATTTCCATTGGGTGCGTCCAAAATGATTCTCAAGCCTCTGGTATGTTCTGCGCAAACCACGCACCTATCTTGTAGAAAGATTAGCACCATCTTCAAACGGAACAAAATGAGCTTCCACTTGAGCCTCGTCACCTATGAGTTCCATTAGGTGTGTCCAAAACGATTTCCAAGCCTATGGTATGTTTGGTGCAAACTGTGCACCTATCTTTCATCAAGTTTAGCACCATCTCCAATCGGACCATAACGAGCTTCCACTTGGGCCTCGTCTCCTAGGAGTACCATCGGGTGCGTCCAAATCGATTTCAGCGCGTATGGTATGATTGGTGCGAGCCGTCCAACTATCTTGCACCGGCACTAACACTATCTCCAAATAGACTGAAACAAGATTCCACATGACCCACGTCACCTAGGAGTTCCATCGGATGCATGTAAACCAATTTCCGAGCCTATGGTAGGTTCCGCGCAACCCGTGCACCTCGTCAAGATTAGCACTATCTCTAAACGGACCAAAACGAGCTTCCACTTGAGCCTCATCACCTAGGAATTCCATTGGGTGTGCCCAAAACGATTTCCAAGCCTATGGTATGTTTGGTGCAAACCGTGCACCTATCATGCATTAAGTTTAGCACCATCTCCAATCGGACCGTAACGAGCTTCCACTTGAGCCTCGTCACCTAGGAGTACCATCGGGTGCGTCCAAATCGATTTCAGGGCGTATGGTACGATTGGTGTGAACCGTCCAACTATCTTGCACTGACACTAACACTGTCTCCAAATAGACTGAAACAAGATTCCACATGACTCACGTCACCTTGGAGTTCCATCGGATGCGTTGAAACTGATTTCCGAGCCTATGGTAGGTTCGGTGCAACCCGTGCACCTCGTCAAGATTAGCACTATCTCCAAACGGACCAAAAGAAGCTTCCACTTCAGCCTCGTCACCTATGAGTTCCATAGGGTGTGTCCAAAACGATTTCCAAGCCTATGGTATGTTTGGCTCAAACCGTGCACTTATCTTGCATCAAGTTTAGCTCCATCTCCAATCGGACCGTAACGAGCTTCCACTTGAGCCTCGTCACCTAGAAGTACCATCGGGTGCGTCCAAATCGATTTCAGGGCGTATGGTACGATTGGTGTGAACCGTCCAACTATCTTGCACCGACTCTAACACTGTCTCCAAATAGACTGAAACAAGATTCCACATGACTCACGTCACCTACGAGTTCCATCGGATGCGTCGAAACTGATTTCCGAGCCTATGGTAGGTTCGGCGCAACCCGTGCACCTCGTCAAGATTAGCACTATCTCCAAACGGACCAAAAGAAGCTTCCACTTCAGCCTCGTCACCTATGAGTTCCATCGGTGTGTCCAAAATGATTTCCGAGCCTATGGTATGTTTGGCGCAAACCGTGCACCTATCTTGCATCAAGTTTAGCTCCATCTCCAATCGGACCATAACGAGCTTCCACTTGAGCCTCGTCACCAAGGAGTACCATCGGCTGTGTCCATATTGATTTCTGAGGATATGGTACGTTTGGTGCGAACCGTCCAACTATCTTGCACCGACACTAACACTGTCTCCAAATAGACTGAAACAGGATTTCACATGACTCACGTTACCTAGGTGTTCCATCGGATGCGTCCAAACTGATTTCCAAGCCTATGGTAGGTTTGACGCAACCCGTGCACCTCGTCAAGATTAGCACTATCTCCAAACAGACCAAAACGAGCTTCTACGTGAGCCTCGTCACCTAGGAATTCCATTGGGTGTGTCCAGAACGATTTCCAAGCCTAAGGTATGTTTGGTGCAAACCGTGCACCTATCTTGCATCAGGTTTAGCACCATCTCCAATCAGACCGTAACGAGATTCCACTTGATCATCGTCACCTAGGAGTACCATCGGGTGTGTCCAAATCAATTTCTTAGCCTAAGGTATGTTTGGCGCAGACCATGCAATTATCTTGCACCGACACTAAACCTGTCTCCAAAAGGACTTAAACGAGATTCCACATGGCCCCTGACACCTAGGATTTCCATTGGGTGCGTCCAAAATGATTCTCAAGCCTCTGGTATGTTCTGCGCAAACCATGCACCTATCTTGCAGAAAGATTAGCACCATCTTCAAACGGAACAAAATGAGCTTCCACTTGAGCCTCGTCACCTATGAGTTCCATTAGGTGTGTCCAAAACGATTTCCAAGCCTATGGTATGTTTGGTGCAAACTGTGCACCTATCTTGCATCAAGTTTAGCACCATCTCCAATCGGACCATAACGAGCTTCCACTTGAGCCTCGTCTCCTAGGAGTACCATCGGGTGCGTCCAAATCGATTTCAGAGCGTATGGTACGATTGGTGCGAGCCGTCCAACTATCTTGCACCGGCACTAACACTGTCTCCAAATAGACTGAAACAAGATTCCACACGACCCACGTCACCTAGGAGTTCCATCGGATGCATCTAAACCAATTTCTGAACCTATGGTATGTTCTGCGCAACCCGTGCACCTCGTCAAGATTAGCACTATCTCCAAACGGACCAAAACGAGCTTCCACTTGAGCCTCGTCACCTAGGAATTCCATTGGGTGTGCCCAAAACGATTTCCAAGCCTATGGTATGTTTGGTGCAAACTGTGCACCTATCTTGCATCAAGTTTAGCACCATCTCCAATCGGACCATAACGAGCTTCCACTTGGGCCTCGTCTCCTAGGAGTACCATCGGGTGCGTCCAAATCGATTTCAGCGCGTATGGTATGATTGGTGCGAGCCGTCCAACTATCTTGCACCGGCACTAACACTATCTCCAAATAGACTGAAACAAGATTCCACATGACCCACGTCACCTAGGAGTTCCATCGGATGCATGTAAACCAATTTCCGAGCCTATGGTAGGTTCCGCGCAACCCGTGCACCTCGTCAAGATTAGCACTATCTCTAAACGGACCAAAACGAGCTTCCACTTGAGCCTCATCACCTAGGAATTCCATTGGGTGTGCCCATAACGATTTCCAAGCCTATGGTATGTTTGGTGCAAACCGTGCACCTATCATGCATTAAGTTTAGCACCATCTCCAATCGGACCGTAACGAGCTTCCACTTGAGCCTCGTCACCTAGGAGTACCATCGGGTGCGTCCAAATCGATTTCAGGGCGTATGGTACGATTGGTGTGAACCGTCCAACTATCTTGCACTGACACTAACACTGTCTCCAAATAGACTGAAACAAGATTCCACATGACTCACGTCACCTTGGAGTTCCATCGGATGCGTCGAAACTGATTTCCGAGCCTATGGTAGGTTCGGTGCAACCCGTGCACCTCGTCAAGATTAGCACTATCTCCAAACGGACCAAAAGAAGCTTCCACTTCAGCCTCGTTACCTATGAGTTCCATAGGGTGTGTCCAAAACGATTTCCAAGCCTATGGTATGTTTGGCTCAAACCGTGCACTTATCTTGCATCAAGTTTAGCTCCATCTCCAATCGGACCGTAACGAGCTTCCACTTGAGCCTCGTCACCTAGAAGTACCATCGGGTGCGTCCAAATCGATTTCAGGGCGTATGGTACGATTGGTGCGAACCGTCCAACTATCTTGCACCGACTCTAACACTGTCTCCAAATAGACTGAAACAAGATTCCACATGACTCACGTCACCTACGAGTTCCATCGGATGCGTCGAAACTGATTTCCGAGCCTATGGTAGGTTCGGCGCAACCCGTGCACCTCGTCAAGATTAGCACTATCTCCAAACGGACCAAAAGAAGCTTCCACTTCAGCCTCGTCACCTATGAGTTCCATGGGTGTGTCCAAAATGATTTCCGAGCCTATGGTATGTTTGGCGCAAACCGTGCACCTATCTTGCATCAAGTTTAGCTCCATCTCCAATCGGACCATAACGAGCTTCCACTTGAGCCTCGTCACCAAGGAGTACCATCGGCTGTGTCCATATTGATTTCTGAGGATATGGTACGTTTGGTGCGAACCGTCCAACTATCTTGCACCGACACTAACACTGTCTCCAAATAGACTGAAACAGGATTTCACATGACTCACGTTACCTAGGTGTTCCATCGGATGCGTCCAAACTGATTTCCAAGCCTATGGTAGGTTTGACGCAACCCGTGCACCTCGTCAAGATTAGCACTATCTCCAAACAGACCAAAACGAGCTTCTACGTGAGCCTCGTCACCTAGGAATTCCATTGGGTGTGTCCAGAACGATTTCCAAGCCTAAGGTATGTTTGGTGCAAACCGTGCACCTATCTTGCATCAGGTTTAGCACCATCTCCAATCAGACCGTAACGAGATTCCACTTGATCATCGTCACCTAGGAGTACCATCGGGTGTGTCCAAATCAATTTCTTAGCCTAAGGTATGTTTGGCGCAGACCATGCAATTATCTTGCACCGACACTAAACCTGTCTCCAAAAGGACTTAAACGAGATTCCACATGGCCCCTGACACCTAGGATTTCCATTGGGTGCGTCCAAAATGATTCTCAAGCCTCTGGTATGTTCTGCGCAAACCATGCACCTATCTTGCAGAAAGATTAGCACCATCTTCAAACGGAACAAAATGAGCTTCCACTTGAGCCTCGTCACCTATGAGTTCCATTAGGTGTGTCCAAAACGATTTCCAAGCCTATGGTATGTTTGGTGCAAACTGTGCACCTATCTTGCATCAAGTTTAGCACCATCTCCAATCGGACCATAACGAGCTTCCACTTGAGCCTCGTCTCCTAGGAGTACCATCGGGTGCGTCCAAATCGATTTCAGAGCGTATGGTACGATTGGTGCGAGCCGTCCAACTATCTTGCACCGGCACTAACACTGTCTTCAAATAGACTGAAACAAGATTCCACACGACCCACGTCACCTAGGAGTTCCATCGGATGCATCTAAACCAATTTCTGAACCTATGGTATGTTCTGCGCAACCCGTGCACCTCGTCAAGATTAGCACTATCTCCAAACGGACCAAAACGAGCTTCCACTTGAGCCTCGTCACCTAGGAATTCCATTGGGTGTGCCCAAAACGATTTCCAAGCCTATGGTATGTTTGGTGCAAACCGTGCACCTATCATGCATAAAATTTAGCACCATCTCCAATCGGACCGTAACGAGCTTCCACTTGAGCCTCGTCACCTAGGAGTACCATCGGGTGCGTCCAAATCGATTTCAGGGCGTATGGTACGATTGGTGTGAACAGTCCAACTATCTTGCACTGACACTAACACTGTCTCCAAATAGACTGAAACAAGATTCCACATGACTCACGTCACCTAGGAGTTCCATCGGATGCGTCGAAACTGATTTCCGAGCCTATGGTAGGTTCGGCGCAACCCGTGCACCTCGTCAAGATTAGCACTATCTCCAAACGGACCAAAAGAAGCTTCCACTTCCGCCTCGTCACCTATGAGTTCCATAGGGTGTGTCCAAAATGATTTCCAAGCCTATGGTATGTTTGGCTCAAACCGTGCACTTATCTTGCATCAAGTTTAGCTCCAACTCCAATCGGACCGTAACGAGCTTCCACTTGAGCCTTGTCACCAAGGAGTACCATCGGGTGCGTACATATTGATTTCTGAGGATATGGTACGTTTGGTGCGAACTGTCCAACTATCTTGCACCGACACTAACACTGTCTCCAAATAGACTGAAACAAGATTTCACATGACTCACGTTACCTAGGTGTTCCATCGGATGCGTCCAAACTGATTTCCGAGCCTATGGTAGGTTTGACGCAACCCGTGCACCTCGTCAAGATTAGCACTATCTCCAAACAGACCAAAACGAACTTCTACTTGAGCCACATCACCTAGGAATTCCATTGGGTGTGTCCAAAACGATTTTCCAAGCCTATGGTATGTTTGGTGCAAACCGTGCACCTATCTTGCATCAGGTTTAGCACCATCTCCAATCAGACCGTAATGAGCTTCCACTTGATCATCGTCACCTAGGAGTACCATCGGGTGCGTCCAAATCGATTTCTGAGCCTATGGTATGTTTGGCGCAGACCATGCAATTATCTTGCACCGACACTAAACCTGTCTTCAAACGGACTTAAACGAGATTCCACATGGCCCCTGACACCTAGGATTTCCATTGGGTGCGCCCAAAATGATTCTCGAGCCTCTGGTACGTCCTGCGCAAACCGTGCACCTATCTTGCAGAAAGATTAGCACCATCTCCAAACGGAACAAAACGAGATTCCACTTGAGCCTCGTCACCTATGAGTTCCATTAGGTGTGTCCAAAATGATTTCCAAGCCTATGGTATGTTTGGTGCAAACTGTGCACCTATCTTGCATCAAGTTTAGCACCATCTCCAATCGGACCATAACGAGCTTCCACTTGAGCCTCGTCTCCTAGGAGTACCATCGGGTGCGTCCAAATCGATTTCAGAGCGTATTGTACGATTGGTGCGAGCCGTCCAACTATCTTGCACCGGCACTAACACTGTCTCCAAATAGACTGAAACAAGATTCCACATGAGCCACGTCACCTAGGAGTTCCATCAGATGCATGTAAACCAATTTCCGAGCCTATGGTGGGTTCCGCGCAACCCATGCACCTCGTCCAGATTAGCACTATCTCCAAACTGACCAAATCGAGCTTCCACTTGAGCCTCGTCACCTAGGAATTCCATTGGGTGTGCCCAAAACGATTTCCAAGCCTATGGTATGTTTGGTGCAAACCGTGCACCTATCATGCATCAAGTTTAGCACCATCTCCAATCGGACCGTAACGAGCTTCCACTTGAGCCTCGTCACCTAGGAGTGCCATCGGGTGCGTCCAAATCGATTTCAGGGCGTATGGTACGATTGGTGTGAACCGTCCAACTATCTTGCACCGACACTAACATTGTCTCCAAATAGACTGAAACAAGATTCCAGATGACTCACGTCACCTAGGAGTTCCATCGGATGTGTCAAAACTGATTCCCGAGCCTATGGTAGGTTCGGCGCAACCCATGCACCTCGTCAAGATTAGCACTATCTCCAAACGGACCAAAAGAAGCTTCCACTTCAGCCTCGTCACCTATGAGTTCCATGGGGTGTGTCCAAAATGATTTCCAAGCCTATGGTATGTTTGGCGCAAACCGTGCACCTATCTTGCATCAAGTTTATCACCATCTCCAATCGGACCGTAACGAGCTTCCACTTGAGCCTTGTCACCAAGGAGTACCATCGGGTGCGTCCATATTGATTTTTGAGGATATGGTACGTTTGGTGCGAACCGTCCAACTATCTTGCACCGACTCTAACGCTGTCTCCAAATAGACTGAAACAAGATTTCACATGACTCACGTTACCTCGGAGTTCCTTCGGATACGTCTAAACTGATTTCCGAGCCTATGGTAGGTTCGTCACAACCCGTGCACCTCGTCAAGATTAGCACTATCTCCAAACAGACCAAAACGAGCTTCCACCTGAGCCTCGTCACCTAGGAGTTCCATTGGGTGTGTACAAAATGATTTACAAGCCTATGGTATGTTTGGTGCAAACCGTGCACCTATCTTGCATCAGGTTTAGCACCATCTCCAATCAGACCGTAACGAGCATCCACTTGATTATCGTCACCTAGGAGTACCATCGGGTGCGTCCAAATCGATTTCTGAGCCTATGGTATGTTTGGCGCAGACCATGCAATTATCTTGCACCGACACTAAACCTATCTCCAAACAGACTTAAACGAGATTCCACATGGCCCCCGACACCTAGGAGTTCCATTGGGTGTGTCCAAAATGATTCTCGAGCCTCCGGTACGTTCTGCGCAAACCGTGCACCTATCTTGCAGAAAGATTGGCACCATCTCCAAAAGGAACAAAATGAGCTTCCACTTGAGCCTCGTCACCTATGAGTTCCATTAGGTGTGCCCAAAACGATTTCCAAGCCTATGGTATGTTTGGTGCAAACTGTGCACCTATCTTGCATCAAGTTTAGCACCATCTCCAATCGGACCATAACGAGCTTCCATTTGAGCCTCGTCTCCTAGGAGTACAATTGGGTGCGTCCAAATCGATTTCAGAGCGTATGGTACGATTGGTGTGAGCCGTCCAACTATCTTGCACCGACACTAACACTGTCTCCAAATAGACTGAAACAAGATTCCACATGACCCACGTCACCTAGGACTTCCATCGGATGCATCTAAACCAATTTCCGAGCCTATGGTATGTTCTGCGCAACCCGTGCACCTCGTCAAGATTAGCACTATCTCCAAACGGACCAAAACAAGCTTCCACTTGAGCCTCGTCACCTAGGAATTGCATTGGGTGTGCCCAAAACGATTTCCAAGCCTATGGTATGTTTGGTGCAAACCGTGCACCTATCATGCATCAAGTTTAGCACCATCTCCAATCGGACCGTAACGAGCTTCCACTTGAGCCTCGTCACCTAGGAGTACCATCGGGTGCGTCCAAATCGATTTCAGGGCGTATGGTACGATTGGTGTGAACGGTCCAACTATCTTGCACCGACACTAACACTGTCTCCAAATAGACTGAAACAAGATTCCACATGACTCACGTCACCTACGAGTTCCATCAGATGCGTCGAAACTTATTTCTGAGCCTATGGTAGGTTCGGCGTAACCCGTGCACCTCGTCAAGATTAGCACTATCTCCAAACGGACCAAAAGAAGCTTCCACTTCAGCCTCGTCACCTATGAGTTCCATGGGGTGTGTCCAAAACGATTTCCAAGCCTATGGTATGTTTGGCGCAAACCGTGCACCTATCTTGCATCAAGTTTAGCTCGATCTCCAATCGGACCGTAACGAGCTTCCACTTGAGCCTCGTCACCAAGGAGTACCATCGGGTGCGTCCATATTGATTTATGAGGATATGGTACGTTTGGTGTGAACCGTCCAACTATCTTGCATCGACACTAACACTGTCTCCAAATAGACTGAAACAAGATTTCACATGACTCATGTTACCTAGGTGTTCCATCGGATGCGTCCAAACTGATTTCCGAGCCTATGGTAGGTTTGACGCAACCCGTGCACCTCGTCAAGATTAGCACTATCTCCAAACAGACCAAAACGAGCTTCAACTTGAGCCTCGTCACCTAGAAATTCCATTGGGTGTGTCCAAAACGATTTCCAAGCCTATGGTATGTTTGGTGCAAACCGTGCACCTATCTTGCATCAGGTTTAGCACCATCTCCAATCAGACCGTAACGAGCATCCACTTGATTATCGTCACCTAGGAGTACCATCGGGTGCGTCCAAATCGATTTCTGAGCCTATGGTATGTTTGGCGCAGACCATGCAATTATCTTGCACCGACACTAAACCTGTCTCCAAACGGACTTAAATGAGATTCCACAGGGCCCCTGACACGTAGGATTTCCATTGGGTGCGTCCAAAATGATTCTCGAGCCTCTGGTACGTTCTGCGCAAACCGTGCACCTATCTTGCAGAAAGATTAGCATCATCTCCAAACGGAACGAAACGAGCTTCCACTTGAGCCTCGTCACCTATGAGTTCCATTAGGTGTGTCCAAAACGATTTCCAAGCCTATGGTATGTTTGGTGCAAACTGTGCACCTATCTTGCATCAAGTTTAGCACCATCTCCAATCGGACCATAACGAGCTTCCACTTGAGCCTCGTCACCAAGGAGTACCATCGGGTGCGTCCATATTGATTTTTGAGGATATGGTACGTTTGGTGCGAACCGTCCAACTATCTTGCACCGACTCTAACGCTGTCTCCAAATAGACTGAAACAAGATTTCACATGACTCACGTTACCTCGGAGTTCCTTCGGATACGTCTAAACTGATTTCCGAGCCTATGGTAGGTTCGTCACAACCCGTGCACCTCTTCAAGATTAGCACTATCTCCAAACAGACCAAAACGAGCTTCCACTTGAGCCACGTCACTTAGGAGTTCCATTGGGTGTGTCCAAAATGATTTCCAAGCCTATGGTATGTTTGGTGCAAACCGTGCACCTATCTTGCATCAGGTTTAGCACCATCTCCAATCAGACCGTAACGAGCATGCACTTGATTATCGTCACCTAGGAGTACCATCGGGTGCGTCCAAATCGATTTCTGAGCCTATGGTATGTTTGGCGCAGACCATGCAATTATCTTGCACCGACACTAAACCTGTCTCCAAACAGACTTAAACGAGATTCCACATGGCCCCCGACACCTAGGAGTTCCATTGGGTGTGTCCAAAATGAATCTCGAGCCTCCGGTACGTTCTACGCAAACCGTGCACCTATCTTGCAGAAAGATTAGCACCATCTCCAAAAGGAACAAAATGAGCTTCCACTTGAGCCTCGTCACCTATGAGTTCCATTAGGTGTGCCCAAAACGATTTCCAAGCCTATGGTATGTTTGGTGCAAACTGTGCACCTATCTTGCATCAAGTTTAGCACCATCTCCAATCGGACCATAACGAGCTTCCATTTGAGCCTCGTCTCCTAGGAGTACAATTGGGTGCGTCCAAATCGATTTCAGAGCGTATGGTACGATTGGTGTTAGCCGTCCAACTATCCTGCACTGGCACTAACACTGTCTCCAAATAGACTGAAACAAGATTCCACATGACCCACGTCACCTAGGACTTCCATCGAATGCATCTAAACCAATTTCCGAGCCTATGGTATGTTCTGCGCAACCCGTGCACCTCGTCAAGATTAGCACTATCTCCAAACGGACCAAAAGGAGCTTCCACTTGAGCCTCGTCACCTAGGAATTGCATTGGGTGTGCCCAAAACGATTTCCAAGCCTATGGTATGTTTGGTGCAAACCGTGCACCTATCATGCATCAAGTTTAGTACCATCTCCAATTGGACCGTAACGAGCTTCCACTTGAGCCTCGTCACCTAGGAGTACCATCGGGTGCGTCCAAATCGATTTCAGGGTGTATGGTACGATTGGTGTGAACCGTCCAACTATCTTGCACCGACACTAGCACTGTCTCCAAATAGACTGAAACAAGATTCCACATGACTCACGTCACCTACGAGTTCCATCGGATGCGTCGAAACTTATTTCCGAGCCTATGGTAGGTTCGGCGTAACCCGTGCACCTCGTCAAGATTAGCACTATCTCCAAACGGACCAAAAGAAGCTTCCACTTCAGCCTCGTCACCTATGAGTTCCATGGGGTGTGTCCAAAACGATTTCCAAGCCTATGGTATGTTTGGCGCAAACCGTGCACCTATCTTGCATCAAGTTTAGCTCGATCTCCAATCGGACCGTAACGAGCTTCCACTTGAGCCTCGTCACCAAGGAGTACCATCGGGTGCGTCCATATTGATTTCTGAGGATATGGTACGTTTGGTGCGAACCGTCCAACTATCTTGCATCGACACTAACACTGTCTCCAAATAGACTGAAACAAGATTTCACATGACTCACGTTACCTAGGTGTTCCATCGGATGCGTCCAAACTGTTTTCCGAGCCTATGGTAGGTTTGACGCAACCCGTGCACCTCGTCAAGATTAGCACTATCTCCAAACAGACCAAAACGAGCTTCCACTTGAGCCTCGTCACCTAGGAATTCCATTGGGTGTGTCCAAAACGATTTCCAAGCCTACGGTATGTTTGGTGCAAACCGTGCACCTATCTTGCATCAAGTTTAGCACCATCTCCAATCGGACCGTAACGAGCTTCCACTTGAGCCTCATCACCTAGGAGTACCATGGGGTGCGTCCAAATCGATTTCAGGGCGTATGGTACGATTGGTGCCAACCGTCCAACTATCTTGCACCGACACTAACACTGTCTCCAAATAGACTGAAACAAGATTCCACACGACTCATGTCACCTAGGAGTTCCATCGGATGCATCAAAACTGATTTCCGAGCCTATGGTAGGTTCGGCGCAACCCGTGCACCTCGTCAAGATTAACACTACTCCAAACAGACCAAAACGAGCTTCCACTTGAGCCTCGTCACCTAGGAGTTCCATTGGGTGTGTCCAAAATGATTTCCAAGCCTATGGTATGTTTGGTGCAAACCGTGCACCTATCTTGCATTAGGTTTAGCACCATCTCCAATCAGACCGTAATGAGCATCCACTTGATCATCGTCACCTAGGAGTACCATCGGGTGCGTCCAAATCGATTTCTGAGCCTATGGTATGTTTGGCGCAGACCATGCAATTATCTTGCACCGACACTAAACCTGTCTCCAAACGGACTTAAACGAGATTCCACATGGCCCCCGACACCTAGGAGTTCCATTGGGTGTGTCCAAAATGATTCTCAAGCCTTCGGTACGTTCTGCGCAAACCGTGCACCTATCTTGCAGAAAGATTAGCACTATCTCCAAATGGAACAAAATGAGCTTCCTCTTGAGCCTCGTCACCTATGAGTTCCATTAGGTGTGTCCAAAACGATTTCCAAGCCTATGGTATGTTTGGTGCAAACCGTGCACCTATCTTGCATCAAGTTTAGCACCATCTCCAATCGGACCATAACGAGCTTCCATTTGAGCCTCGTCTCCTAGGAGTACCATCGGGTGCGTCCAAATCGATTTCAGAGCGTATGGTACGATTGGTGCGAGCCGTCCAACTATCTTGCACTGGCACTAACACTGTCTCCAAATAGACTGAAATAAGATTCCACATGACCCACGTCACCTAGGAGTTCCATCGGATGCATCTAAACCAATTTCCGAGCCTATGGTATGTTCTGCGCAACCCGTGCACCTCGTCAAGATTAGCACTATATCTAAACGGACCAAAACGAGCTTCCACTTGAGCCTCGTCACCTAGGAATTCCATTGGGTGTGCCCAAAACGATTTGCAAGCCTATGGTATGTTTGGTGCAAACCGTGCACCAATCATGCATCAAGTTTAGCACCATCTCCAATCGGACCGTAACGAGCTTCGACTTGGGCCTCGTCACCTAGGAGTACCATCGGGTGCGTCCAAATCGATTTCAGGGCGTATGGTACGATTGGTGCGAACCGTCCAACTATCTTGCACCGACACTAACACTGTCTCCAAATAGACTGAAACAAGATTTCACTTGACTCACGTTACCAAGGAGTTCCTTCGTATGCGTCGAAACTGATTTCTGAGCCTATGGTAGGTTCGGCGCAACCCGTGCACCTCGTCAAGATTAGCACTATCTCCAAACAGACCAAAACGAGCTTCCACTTAAGCCTCGTCACCTAGGAATTCCATTGGGTGTGTCCAAAATGATTTCCAAGCCTACGGTATGTTTGGTGCAAACCGTGCACCTATCTTGCATCAAGTTTAGCACCATCTCCAATCGGACCGTAACGAGCTTCCACTTGAGCCTCATCACCTAGGAGTACCATCGGGTGCGTCCAAATCGATTTCAGGGCGTATGGTACGATTGGTGCCAACCGTCCAACTATCTTGCACCGACACTAACACTGTCTCCAAATAGACTGAAACAAGATTTCACATGACTCACGTTACCTAGGTGTTCCATCGGATGCGTCCAAACTGATTTCCGAGCCTATGGTAGGTTTGACGCAACCCGTGCACCTCGTCAAGATTAGCACTATCTCTAAACAGACTAAAACGAGCTTCTACTTGAGCCTCGTCACCTAGGAATTCCATTGGGTGTGTCCAAAACGATTTCCAAGCCTATGGTATGTTTGGTGCAAACCATGCACCTATCTTGCATCAAGTTTAGCACCATCTCCAATCGTACCATAACGAGCTTCCATTTGAGCCTCGTCTCCAAGGAGTACCATCGGGTGCGTCCAAATCGATTTCAGAGCGTATGGTACGATTGGTGCGAGCCGTTCAACTATCTTGCACCGACACTAACACTGTCTCCAAATAGACTGAAACAAGATTCCACATGACCCACGTCACCTAGGAGTTCCATCGGATGCGTCGAAACTGATTTTCCAAGCCTATGTTAGGTTCGGCGCAACCCGTGCACCTCGTCAAGATTAGCACTATCTCCAAATGGACCAAAAGAAGCTTCCACTTCAGCCTCGTCACCTATGAGTTCCATGGGGTGTGTCCAAAACGATTTCCATGCCTATGGTATGTTTGGCGCAAACCGTGCACCTATCTTGCATCAAGTTTAGCACCATCTCCAATCGGTCCGCAATGAGCTTCCACTTGAGCCTCGTCACCAAGGAGTACCATCAGGTGCGTCCATATTGATTTATGAGGCTATGGTACATTTGGTGCGAACCGTCCAACTATCTTGCACCGACACTAACACTGTCTCCAAATAGACTGAAACAAGATTTCACATGACTCACGTTACCTAGGTGTTCCATCGGATGCGTCCAAACTGATTTCCGAGCCTATGGTAGGTTTGACGCAACCCGTGCACCTCGTCAGGATTAGCACTATCCCTAAACAGACCAAAACGAGCTTCTACTTGAGCCTTGTCACCTAGGAATTCCATTGGGTGTGTCCAAAACGATTTCCAAGCCTATGGTATGTTTGGTGCAAACCGTGCACCTATCTTGCATCAGGTTTAGCACCATCTCCAATCAGACCGTAATGAGCTTCCACTGGATCATCGTCACCTAGGAGTACCATCGGGTGCATCCAAATCGATTTCTGAGCCTATGGTTTGTTTGGCGCAGACCATGCAATTATCTTGAACCGACACTAAACCTGTCTCCAAAAGGACTTAAACGAGATTCCACATGGCCCCTGACACCTAGGATTTCCATTGGGTGCGTCCAAAATGATTCTCAAGCCTCTGGTATGTTCTGCGCAAACCATGCACCTATCTTGCAGAAAGATTAGCACCATCTTCAAACGGAACAAAATGAGCTTCCACTTGAGCCTCGTCACCTATGAGTTCCATTAGGTGTGTCCAAAACGATTTCCAAGCCTATGGTATGTTTGGTGCAAACCGTGCAACTATCTTGCATCAAGTTTAGCACCATCTCCAATCGGACCATAACAAGCTTCCATTTGAGCCTCGTCTCCTAGGAGTACCGTCGGGTGCGTCCAAATCGATTTCAGAGCGTATGGTACGATTGGTGCGAGCCGTCCAACTATCTTGCACCGGCACTAACACTGTCTCCAAATACACTGAAACAAGATTCCACATGACCCACGTCACCTAGGAGTTCCATCGGATGCATCTAAACCAATTTCCGAGCCTATGGTATGTTCTGCGCAACCCGTGCACCTCGTCAAGATTAGCACTATCTCCAAACGGACCAAAACGAGCTTCCACTTGAGCCTCGTCACCTAGGAATTCCATTGGGTGTGCCCAAAACGATTTCCAAGCCTATGGTATGTTTGGTGCAAACCGTGCACCAATCATGCATCAAGTTTAGCACCATCTCCAATCGGACCGTAACGAGCTTCGACTTGGGCCTCGTCTCCTAGGAGTACCATCGGGTGCGTCCAAAATGATTTCAGGGCGTATGGTACGATTGGTGCGAACCGTCCAACTATCTTGCACCGACACTAACACTGTCTCCAAATAGACTGAAACAAGATTCCACATGACTCACGTCACCTACGAGTTCCATCGGATGCGTCGAAACTGATTTCCGAGCCTATGTTAGGTTCGGCGCAACCTGTGCACCTCATCAAGATTAGCACTATCTCCAAACGGACCAAAAGAAGCTTCCACTTCAGCCTCGTCACCTATGAGTTCCATGGGGTATGTCCAAAACGATTTCCAAGCCTATGGTTTGTTTGGCGCAAACCGTGCACCTATCTTGCATCAAGTTTAGCACCATCTCCAATCGGCCCGTAATGAGCTTCCACTTGAGCCTCGTCACCAAGGAGTACCATCAGGTGCGTCCATATTGATTTCTGAGGATATGGTACATTTGGTGCGAACCGTCCAACTTTCTTGCACCGACACTAACACTGTCTCCAAATAGACTGAAACAAGATTTCACATGACTCACGTTACCTAGGTGTTCCATCGGATGCGTCCAAACTGATTTCCGAGCCTATGGTAGGTTTGACGCAACCCGTGCACCTCGTCAAGATTAGCACTATCTCTAAACAGACCAAAACGAGCTTCTACTTGAGCCTCGTCACCTAGGAATTCCATTGGGTGTGTCCAAAACGATTTCCAAGACTATGGTATGTTTGGTGCAAACCATGCACCTATCTTGCATCAGGTTTAGCACCATCTCCAATCAGACCGTAATGAGCATCCACTTGATCATCGTCACCTAGGAGTACCATCGGTTGCGTCCAAATTGATTTCTGAGCCTATGGTATGTTTGGCGTAGACCATGCAATTATCTTGCAGCGACACTAAACCTGTCTCCAAACGGACTTAAACGAGATTCCACATGGCCCCCGACACCTAGGAGTTCCATTGGGTGCGTCCAAAATGATTCTCGAGCCTCTGGTACGTTCTGCGCAAACCGTGCTCCAATCTTGCAGAAAGATTAGCACCATCTCCAAATGGAACAAAACGAGCTTCCACTTGAGCCTCGTCACCTATGAGTTCCATTAGGTGTGTCCAAAACGATATCCAAGCCCATGGTATGTTTGGTGCAAACCGTGCACCTATCTTGCATCAAGTTTAGCACCATCTCCAATCGGACCATAACAAGCTTCCACTTGAGCCTCGTCTCCTAGGAGTACCATCGGGTGCGTCCAAATCGATTTCAGAGCGTATGGTACGATTGGTGCGAGCCGTCCAACTATCTTGCACCGGCACTAACACTGTCTCCAAATACACTGAAACAAGATTCCACATGACCCACGTCACCTAGGAGTTCCATCGGATGCATCTAAACCAATTTCTGAGCCTAGGTATGTTCTGCGCAACCCGTGCACCTCGTCAAGATTAGCACTATCTCCAAACGGACCAAAACGAGCTTCCACTTGAGCCTCGTCACCTAGGAATTCCATTGGGTGTGCCCAAAACGATTTCCAAGCCTATGGTATGTTTGGTGCAAACCGTGCACCAATCATGCATCAAGTTTAGCACCATCTCCAATCAGACCGTAACGAGCTTCGACTTGGGCCTCGTCACCTAGGAGTACCATCGGGTGCGTCCAAATCGATTTCAGGGCGTATGGTACGATTGGTGCGAACCGTCCAACTATCTTGCATCGACACTAACACTATCTCCAAATAGACTGAAAGAAGATTCCACATGACTCACGTCACCTAGGAGTTCCATCGGATGCGTCGAAACTGATTTCCAAGCCTATGGTAGGTTCGGCGCAACCCGTGCACCTTGTCAAGATTAGCACTATCTCCAAACGGACCAAAAGAAGCTTCCACTTCAGCCTCGTCACCTATGAGTTCCATGGGGTGTGTCCAAAATGATTTCCAAGCCTATGGTATGTTTGGCGCAAACCGTGCACCTATCTTGCATAAAGTTTAGCACCATCTCCAATCGGACCGTAATGAGCTTCCACTTGAGCCTCGTCACCAAGGAGTACCATCGGGTGCGTCCATATTAATTTCTGAGGATATGGTACATTTGGTGCGAACCGTCCAACTATCTTGCACCGACACTAACACTGTCTCCAAATAGACTGAAACAAGATTTCACATGACTCACGTTACCTAGGTGTTCCATCGGATGCGTCCAAACTGATTTCCGAGCCTATGGTAGGTTTGACGCAACCCGTGCACCTCGTCAAGATTAGCACTATCTCTAAACAGACCAAAACGAGCTTCTACTTGAGCCTCGTCACCTAGGAATTCCATTGGGTGTGTCCAAAACGATTTCCAAGCCTATGGTATGTTTGGTGCAAACCGTGCACCTATCTTGCATCAGGTTTAGCACCATCTCCAATCAGACCGTAATGAGCTTCCACTTGATCATCGTCACCTAGGAGTACCATCGGGTGCGTCCAAATTGATTTCTGAGCCTATGGTATGTTTGGCGTAGACCATGCAATTATCTTGCACCGACACTAAACCTGTCTCCAAACGGACTTAAACGAGATTCCACATGGCCCCCGACACCTAGGAGTTCCATTGGGTGCGTCCAAAATGATTCTCGAGCCTCTGGTACGTTCTGCGCAAACCGTGCTCCAATCTTGCAGAAAGATTAGCACCATCTCCAAATGGAACAAAACGAGCTTCCACTTGAGCCTCGTCACCTATGAGTTCCATTAGGTGTGTCCAAAACGATATCCAAGCCCATGGTATGTTTGGTGCAAACCGTGCACCTATCTTGCATCAAGTTTAGCACCATCTCCAATCGGACCATAATGAGCTTCCACTTGAGCCTCGTCTCCTAGGAGTACCATCGGGTGCGTCCAAATCGATTTCAGAGCGTATGGTACGATTGGTGCGAGCCGTCCAACTATCTTGCACCGGCACTAACACTGTCTCCAAATACACTGAAACAAGATTCCACATGACCCACGTCACCTAGGAGTTCCATCGGATGCATCTAAACCAATTTCTGAGCCTAGGTATGTTCTGCGCAACCCGTGCACCTCGTCAAGATTAGCACTATCTCCAAACGGACCAAAACGAGCTTCCACTTGAGCCTCGTCACCTAGGAATTCCATTGGGTGTGCCCAAAACGATTTCCAAGCCTATGGTATGTTTGGTGCAAACCGTGCACCAATCATGCATCAAGTTTAGCACCATCTCCAATCAGACCGTAACGAGCTTCGACTTGGGCCTCGTCACCTAGGAGTACCATCGGGTGCGTCCAAATCGATTTCAGGGCGTATGGTACGATTGGTGCGAACCGTCCAACTATCTTGCATCGACACTAACACTATCTCCAAATAGACTGAAAGAAGATTCCACATGACTCACGTCACCTAGGAGTTCCATCGGATGCGTCGAAACTGATTTCCAAGCCTATGGTAGGTTCGGCGCAACCCGTGCACCTTGTCAAGATTAGCACTATCTCCAAACGGACCAAAAGAAGCTTCCACTTCAGCCTCGTCACCTATGAGTTCCATGGGGTGTGTCCAAAATGATTTCCAAGCCTATGGTATGTTTGGCGCAAACCGTGCACCTATCTTGCATAAAGTTTAGCACCATCTCCAATCGGACCGTAATGAGCTTCCACTTGAGCCTCGTCACCAAGGAGTACCATCGGGTGCGTCCATATTAATTTCTGAGGATATGGTACATTTGGTGCGAACCGTCCAACTATCTTGCACCGACACTAACACTGTCTCCAAATAGACTGAAACAAGATTTCACATGACTCACGTTACCTAGGTGTTCCATCGGATGCGTCCAAACTGATTTCCGAGCCTATGGTAGGTTTGACGCAACCCGTGCAACTCGTCAAGATTAGCACTATCTCTAAACAGACCAAAACGAGCTTCTACTTGAGCCTCGTCACCTAGGAATTCCATTGGGTGTGTCCAAAACGATTTCCAAGACTATGGTATGTTTGGTGCAAACCGTGCATGTAACACCCCAGGTGTTTATCACCAATTAAGTAGTGGGGTTAAGCTCAAACATGATAGATTAGTGGAGATGACGATGCCAAAGTTAAACCTATGGAAATAAACCCTAATCTAAATTTGGATGTGGCACCCTCGCTTACATATAGGCTCAATTAAAAGATATATGTTTGGATGGCGTTATTGCCATATCTTCATGTGTCTCACATCACATTCTATCTATATTGATCCCTGGAAAAGTTTCATGAAGTTTGGAATCAAAAAGTCACATGAAATGATGAGTTATATGCTTGTTTGGATTATAACTAAAACCTACACTTTTGTGCAACCTATGCATGGTGTGTGTGTTTGGACTCTACAACACCTTAACTACACTTAGGACACGTAATGGAACAATGTTCATGTTGATCATTTTGCCTAATTATGCTTCTAATTGGTGGTCGACCATGTATGGGGCCTAGAGCCCTGTGGTTTGACCATTTCAAAAGTGTGACCTAGAAGCTTTGCATGACTGTGCACCCTTTGACAAAGTTGTAGAGAATTTTATAAGGAACAAACTTTGTTTAAGAGTCAAGTCATGAAAATGTGTGTAACATGATCAAAAAGGGCCCACAAGTTAGATTTGGGACTGTTTCCAACACTTAACAATTTTTAAAGCCCCGATTTCAGTGTCGTCGACATTGACATCCCGCGTTCTCAAGTTTTTGTTAAGCGACTTGGTTTGACCCCTTAATAAAAGTTGGTGTAGACAATATAGAGAAGAACATGTAAAAGTATGGCATCAATTTGACTTAGTGTTGACCTTCAATTTTGGATGTTTGCTTTTCGCGGTCAAATCGCTGACACTACCAAGTTTGGTACGAATTATCTGCTAATCCAATAGCCGAATGGCCGAGCACCCTTAATCAAAGTTGTAGAGCTTTAGGAGGAGAGCAAACTTTATTTTAGGCCCAAGACCCAGATCAGCTCGGAAATGGCCCAAATCGGCGTCCCAACCGACCCACAGCAGCACCTGCCACGCGCTCGGTGAAATTCCTCAACGGGCGGCACCTGTCCGTGAACGTGGCGACCATGCACCGCGCGTCTTCGCCATGGACGCCGCGCGTCCGCTTACCTGCCGCGTGCCCTGCCTCTTCCTCGCGCGTCATGGACACCGAGCCGCTCCTGGGCGCTCTGTGCTCATCTTTGCTCGCCCTCCTCCGCTCTCCTTGCCGTTCTTCGCGCCCCGCTCACGCTCGCCATGGATGGCAGAGCTGAGCTCGTGTCCGTGCCATCATTCTCGTGAAATGGCCTGGTCGCAAGCCAAGCTGAGCATACCACCACATCCGCCTCACCTTCCTATCTCTTTGCGTGCGCTCGCCACGGGAAAAGCCCACCGGAGCCCTGCAGTCGCCGTCCGCCGCCATTGACGCCGAAGGCGAGCTTGCGGCCACAGTGGCCAAGCCGCCTCAACCCACCTTGAGATGAGCCATGGCCATCCCTGGTGGCATACGGGGTCCCTGTTGCACGAGCGCGCTTTCTCCCAGCTGTCCAGCTGCTGGAGAGCCACCGTCGTCGACATGGCCGCCGCCGAGCTGCCTGCTCGCGTGGCCAGTGGGCCACGGGCGGTCGCAGGCCACGCTGTGGGTGGCCACATGTGCGACTCACCGCCACGCAGCTCCCGTGCCGCTCATCCGCCGCCGGCGAGCCACCGGTCGGCTTTTTCCCCTCGCCGGAGTCGTCCCCGCCCCCTCCTCTGCTCCGTTCCAGGGAAGAAGGGGAGACACGGTGTACCTCCGTTTCTTAGGATGACAGGTGGGCCCAATTCAGTAGCGGGTCCCCCATGGCGGTGTAACGGGTGGCAGAAC
The DNA here is from genome assembly GCA_038087645.1 of Saccharum hybrid cultivar R570. Lineage (NCBI taxonomy): Eukaryota > Viridiplantae > Streptophyta > Magnoliopsida > Poales > Poaceae > Saccharum > Saccharum hybrid cultivar. The sequence continues at coordinate 7,305,435 of JAQSUU010000775.1, read as the reverse complement.
ATGGGTACCGAATCGGGGGCGCCTAGCGATTTCAATAGGGTTGAGTAATTCCGATTTTGAATTTCAGATTTCATTTAAATTTTCAAATATGCATATCTCTTGCTAGGTAAATCCAAAAATAACAAATGTGGACTTTTTGGAAACCTTGAGAAAAGACCTATGCAGTAGAGTAATAATATGTTACATGTATGTAGGTGTTTTCAAATGTGTTTATTTAAGTATTAAAGATGCTCTAAAAATGCCTTTAAATTTAACCAGAGCAAGATCTGGAGTTTTAGAATTCCAAAAATGATGATTCTTGTTTTGTTAATTTTGTAATGACATGTACTTGCTAGGAAAAATATTAAACACCCTAGTTGCTCATTGTTTTCTTAGGGTTTTGATTTGACCTTGTTAAAATCCCATTTTATTACTTGTCATTTTATATCTTGAGTTATGATGCTCCAATTTATGTGAAATTTTTATGGTAGGATTGTCATGCTATGGATGTGCTGTGGTATAAATTTCATGGTCATTGCTTACTGTATGCTCAAGTTATTGATTTAACTTGTTTATAGCTTGATAAATAGCTTACAAATAATATATAAATGATAAAATATAAAATGTTGTTCCATTACCTTAGTATGATGTTTCTCTATCATATTGATTTATAATATGGCCTTGTGTTCACAGAAAATATTGAGTTTTAGGTTTAATTTGCTCTTGCATGAATTATTGCAATAGCTAATTGTCTTTTTCATAGAGGTTGTTATACTTGTCTAAATGGCTTGAAATTTGGACAGTAGACTTGTGATAGTATTTGTAGACCCCTGTAATTTTGGTAGAATTTATTGAGCATATTTATGATGTGGTCATAATTCCACCTAATTATCTAAATAAATTAAGTAAATGTATTAAAAGAATTTATTTAGTAATTGACACTATATTTTCTGGTGTTCTTTAGTCATGTATGAAATGTTGGTAAAGTTGATTGTATTCAATTATAGGTTTGCAACATAAGTTAATAATTATTTCTTGCAAATGAGGTTTCTGAACAGATTTGAGAATATTGTTAATTACCCTATGCAAATGATGTTTTCATGTCTTGTGTGCTATAACAAAGTTGTTGTGAATTTCATGATCTAGCTGCTGTTAAATTTTGGTGGCATTTGGCCATATGGTTTAGAAACTACAGCTGTTTTAAGTTGGGTTCAGATTTATGTTGCTCTCTGTCCTTCCAGGACAGATTCTGTACCTTCTGTATTTCGACCTTGTAAATGTTAGAATCAAGTTTAGATGTTTATAAATGAAATGTAGACAATTTCATAAGTTTTCTAGAATGTCTTCTTGCAAGTCATTTGGATTTAGGGATCTCCAGTTATGATTGATTTATGGAGCTACTGCATGTATGTCCAGAAAGTGACAGATTTTAGTTTTAGTGCTTTGTTTCACTTTGTCATGCTTGTGTGTTAAAGTGCGACTCATATCTTTGATGGTACTTAGGTTGATGCCCTGTAACCTTTTAAGACTTGTGTCTTGATTGATGTGCTTGCAATCTTCTTTGTATGCCCTAATAAGGATTAAGTTAATTAACTCTAGGGTTTATGTGAACTTTGGTATGCTTGCATGATTACTTTGTTTATTGCACTTCTATGCATTCATACATATGCATTATTGCACCTCATTTAGGTACGCTAGCTAAAGCACGTGAAGGACCTGATGTGGAGCCAAACCCGAAGACGGAGTTGGTGGATCCATCCCGAAGATAGAAGGACCGGACAAGTGCTAGATTGGAGAATGCTCGCCAAGCGAATTCATCTGACAAACTCTGACTTGAGTCGGATCCCAGGCAAGCCCCGGAGCATTATAAGCCTCCTATCTTCAAAGCAATTAATTCTATATATGTTATAAGTATTGTTGCATTAAGTGATAGGAGTTGGTTGGAAATCCTTGCTGCATTATATCATTCCTTGTCCAGATATATGAATCCTTGAATCCTACGTAGACTAGGATCGAGTAGATGCTTAGCCCTGCTTTAAGCGGTAGAAGTCAGGTGATTTCCTGTCACCTGCGAGATATAGGGATATTCATATATGGCACGGTTGGCTATATTTGCTATCGTGGAAAGGAACCATGTGTTAATAAAATGAAATGAGACCGGGCGGGATGATGATAGTGAAGCGACAAGGCATGGAGGTCTTGGGTGTGAATCTATCCCCGTCTGAGTCGTTTAAGGACCGATTCGCTGTACGTCCTTGAGTCATGTTGAACGCAGTCTAACACTTAGTTGGCCGGATAAGTCGTTCCGACCGCGAAGCCGAGTAATGTGATTCAGGCCGGGAATCGAATGGTAGGTTGCTTCTTGGAGGAGAGAAAGGATGTGCTTGGGGACATTGGCGTGAGACCAAGGGGGGGTTAGAGTCCCTATCACCTGGCAGAGTGTCGCCCTTGGGGTCGCGACATCATTCGGACCCGCGATTCCTGAATCATATGAAACGGTGGCCTGTGCGACCCTGGCAGGGGTCTGCACGGTGAGTGTTAGAAATACCCCTCCAGCTGGATAGGAATTCGATTCGAATCGCCGTCGCTCCCGGTTAGTGAGCACTTGACTTGAGCAGCGGCAACGTAGATTCCATTAAATTGAACGGATGGTTAATTGGATCACGATGGAAAGGTTGCCTCAATTTATACCTGCTATGGTTAATATTGTTTGCTCCTAATAAAGTGAGTGCTCTAGTACAGGTGCTAATATAGATGACAGGTTAATGATAATTTACTTGATGCTTAAGCATTAATGATGGATCATCTATATTAAGCTTTTATGCAAAATGTTGTGAAGCTAGCCCCACTTCATATCAGCCTTGCATGATCCTTGGTGTCACCTTATTTCTGGTTTCTGATGGGTAAGTCTAGCTGAGTACTTTCTCGTACTCAGGGTTTTATCCCCACTTGTTGCAGGTTATGATGTATCATGGCGGCTGCAAGAGTTGGTTGACTCCTGCCGTAGTGGCGGAGTGTGATCACGGGCATGATCCTTCTCATTTACCTTATCCCTAATGCTTTTGTTGGAAGTCGACCGTGGTACTGGCATGTATTTTAAATAAGATAAATGTTAGTTTCAAATTACTTTGCTTCCGCTACTTTTGAACTTAAGTTGTAATAACTTTGTTAAACTCCGATGTATATTGAATTACTTGTGAAATGGTTGTAACATGTGACTTGTTATGTTGAATCACTACGATCTTGGCTTGTATGTTGGTTGGTTTGAAATCCCTCGTGATTTCATTGGACTACCGGAGTTATATGGGCTCAAGTGCGAGAATTTGATCATTTCAGTGATTGTTTTTGTACTTGTGCTCTTATAATTTGGACGGTTCCGTTACAGTGCACCTATCTTGCATCAGGTTTAGCACCATCTCCAATCAGACCGTAATGAGCTTCCACTTGATCATCGTCACCTAGGAGTACCATCGGGTGCGTCCAAATCGATTTCTGAGCCTATGGTATGTTTGGCGTAGACCATGCAATTATCTTGCACCGACACTAAACCTGTCTCCAAACAGACTTAAACGAGATTCCACATGGCCCCCGACACCTAGGAGTTCCATTGGGTGCGTCCAAAATGATTCTCGAGCCTCTGGTACGTTCTGCGCAAACCGTGCAACTATCTTGCAGAAAGATTAGCACCATCTCCAAACAGAACAAAACGAGCTTCCACTTGAGCCTCATCACCTATGAGTTCCATTAGGTGTGTCCAAAACGATATCCAAGCCCATGGTATGTTTGGTGCAAACTGTGCACCTATCTTGCATCAAGTTTAGCACCATCTCCAATCGGACCATAACGAGCTTCCACTTGAGCCTCGTCTCCTAGGAGTACCATCGGGTGCGTCCAAATCAATTTCAGAGCGTATGGTACGATTGGTGCGAGCCGTCCAACTATCTTGCACCGGCACTAACACTGTCTCCAAATAGACTGAAACAAGATTCCACATGACCCACGTCACCTAGGAGTTCCATCGGATGCATCTAAACCAATTTCCGAGCCTATGGTATGTTCTGCGCAACCCGTGCACCTCGTCAAGATTAGCACTATCTCCGAACGGACCAAAACGAGCTTCCACTTGAGCCTCGTCACCTAGGAATTCCATTGGGTGTGCCCAAAACGATTTCCAAGCCTATGGTATGTTTGGTGCAAACCGTGCACCAATCATGCATCAAGTTTAGCACCATCTCCAATCGGACCGTAACGAGCTTCGACTTGGGCCTCGTCACCTAGGAGTACCATCGGGTGCGTCCAAATCGATTTCAGGGCGTATGGTACGATTGGTGCGAACCGTCCAACTATCTTGCACCGACACTAACACTGTCTCCAAATAGACTGAAACAAGATTCCACATGACTCACGTCACCTAGGATTTCCATCGGATGCGTCGAAACTGATTTCCGAGCCTATGGTAGGTTCGGCGCAACCCGTGCACCTCGTCAAGATTAGCACTATCTCCAAACGGACCAAAAGAAGCTTCCACTTTAGCCTCGTCACCTATGAGTTCCATGGGGTGTGTCCAAAATGATTTCCAAGCCTATGGTATGTTTGGCGCAAACCGTGCACCTATCTTGCATAAAGTTTAGCACCATCTCCAATCGGACCGTAATGAGCTTCCACTTGAGCCTCGTCACCAAGGAGTACCATCGGGTGCGTCCATATTGATTTCTGAGGATATGGTACATTTGGTGCGAACCGTCCAACTATCTTGCACCGACAATAACACTGTCTCCAAATAGACTGAAACAAGATTTCACATGACTCACGTTACCTAGGTGTTCCATCGGATGCGTCCAAACTGATTTCCGAGCCTATGGTAGGTTTGACGCAACCCGTGCACCTCGTCAAGATTAGCACTATCTCTAAACAGACCAAAACGAGCTTCTACTTGAGCCTCGTCACCTAGGAATTCCATTGGGTGTGTCCAAAACGATTTCCAAGCCTATGGTATGTTTGGTGCAAACCGTGCACCTATCTTGCATCAGGTTTAGCACCATCTCCAATCAGACCGTAATGAGCTTCCACTTGATCATCGTCACCTAGGAGTACCATCGGGTGCGTCCAAATCGATTTCTGAGCCTATGGTATGTTTGGCACAGACCATGCAATTATCTTGCACCGACACTAAACCTGTCTCCAAACGGACTTAAACGAGATTCCACATGGCCCCCGACACCTAGGAGTTCCATTGGGTGCGTCCAAAATGATTCTCGAGCCTCTGGTACGTTCTGCGCAAACCGTGCACCTATCTTGCAGAAAGATTAGCACCATCTCCAAACGGAACAAAACGAGCTTCCACTTGAGCCTCATTACCTATGAGTTCCATTAGGTTTGTCCAAAACGATATCCAAGCCCATGGTATGTTTGGTGCAAACTGTGCACCTATCTTGCATCAAGTTTAGCACCATCTCCAATCGGACCATAACGAGCTTCCACTTGAGCCTCGTCTCCTAGGAGTACCATCGGGTGCGTCCAAATCGATTTCAGAGCGTATGGTACGATTGGTGCGAGCCGTCCAACTATCTTGCACCGGCACTAACACTATCTCCAAATAGACTGAAACAAGATTCCACATGACCCACGTCACCTAGGAGTTCCATCGGATGCATCTAAACCAATTTCCGAGCCTATGGTATGTTCTGCGCAACCCGTGCACCTCGTCAAGATTAGCACTATCTCCAAATGGACCAAAACGAGCTTCCACTTGAGCCTCGTCACCTAGGAATTCCATTGGGTGTGCCCAAAACGATTTCCAAGCCTATGGTATGTTTGGTGCAAATCGTGCACCAATCATGCATAAAGTTTAGCACCATCTCGAATCGGACCGTAACGAGCTTCGACTTGGGCCTCGTCACCTAGGAGTACCATCGGGTGCGTCCAAATCGATTTCAGGGCGTATGGTACGATTGGTGTGAACCGTCCAACTATCTTGCACCGACACTAACACTGTCTCCAAATAGACTGATACAAGATTCCACATGACTCACGTCACCTAGGAGTTCCATCGGATGCGTCGAAACTAATTTCCGAGCCTATGTTGGTTCGGCGCAACCCGTGCACCTCGTCAAGATTAGCACTATCTCCAAACGGACCAAAAGAAGCTTCCACTTCAGCCTCGTCACCTATGAGTTCCATGGGGTGTGTCCAAAACGATTTCCAAGCCTATGGTATGTTTGGCGCAAACCGTGCACCTATCTTGCATCAAGTTTAGCACCATCTCCAATCGGACCGTAATGAGCTTCCACTTGAGCCTCGTCACCAAGGAGTACCGTCGGGTGCGTCCATATTGATTTCTGAGGATATGGTACATTTGGTGCGAACCGTCCAACTATCTTGCACCGACACTAACACTGTATCCAAATAGACTGAAACAAGATTTCACATGACTCACGTTACGTAGGTGTTCCATCGGATGCGTCCAAACTGATTTCCGAGCCTATGGTAGGTTTGACGCAACCCGTGCACCTCGTCAAGATTAGCACTATCTCTAAATAGACCGAAACGAGCTTCTACTTGAGCCTCGTCACCTAGGAATTCCATTGGGTGTGTTCAAAACGATTTCCAAGCCTATGGTATGTTTGGTGCAAACCGTGCACCTATCTTGCATCAAGTTTAGCACCATCTCCAATCGGACCATAACGAGCTTCCATTTGAGCCTCGTCTCCTAGGAGTACCGTCGGGTGCGTCCAAATCGATTTCAGAGCGTATGGTACGATTGGTGCGAGCCATCCAACTATCTTGCACCGGCACTAACACTGTCTCCAAATAGACTGAAACAAGATTCCACATGACCCACGTCACCTAGGAGTTCCATCGGATGCATCTAAACCAATTTCTGAGCCTATGGTATGTTCTGCGCAACCCGTGCACCTCGTTAAGATTAGCACTATCTCCAAACGGACCAAAACGAGCTTCCACTTGAGCCTCGTCACCTAGGAATTCCATTGGGTGTGCCCAAAATGATTTCCAAGCCTATGGTATGTTTGGTGCAAACAGTGCACCAATCATGCATCAAGTTTAGCACCATCTCCAATCGGACCATAACGAGCTTTGACTTGGGCCTCGTCACCTAGGAGTACCATCGGGTGCGTCCAAATCGATTTCAGGGCGTATGGTACGATTGGTGCGAACCGTCCAACTATCTTGCACCGACACTAACACTGTCTCCAAATAGACTGAAACAAGATTCCACATGACTCATGTCACCTAGGAGTTCCATCGGATGCGTCGAAACTGATTTCCGAGCCTATGGTAGGTTCGGCGCAACCCGTGCACCTCGTCAAGATTAGCACTATCTCCAAACGGACCAAAAGAAGCTTCCACTTCAGCCTCGTCACCTATGAGTTCCATGGGGTGTGTCCAAAATGATTTCCAAGCCTATGGTATGTTTGGCGCAAACCGTGCAACTATCTTGCATAAAGTTTAGCACCATCTCCAATCGGTCCGTAATGAGCTTCCACTTGACCCTCGTCACCAAGGAGTACCATCGGGTGCGTCCATATTGATTTCTGAGGATATGGTACATTTGGTGCGAACCGTCCAACTATCTTGCACCGACACTAACACTGTCTCCAAATAGACTGAAACAAGATTTCACATGACTCACATTACCTAGGTGTTCCATCGGATGCGTCCAAACTGATTTCTGAGCCTATGGTAGGTTTGACGCAACCCGTGCAGCTCGTCAAGATTAGCACTATCTCTAAACAGACCAAAACGAGCTTCTACTTGAACCTCGTCACCTAGGAATTCCATTGGGTGTGTCCAAAACGATTTCCAAGCCTATGGTATGTTTGGTGCAAACCGTGCACCTATCTTGCATCAGGTTTAGCACCATCTCCAATCAGACCGTAATGAGCTTCCACTTGATCATCGTCACCTAGGAGTACCATCGGGTGCGTCCAAATCGATTTCTGAGCCTATGGTATGTTTGGCGCAGACCATGCAATTATCTTGCGCCGACACTAAACCTGTCTCCAAACGGACTTAAACGAGATTCCACATGGCCCCCGACACCTAGGAGTTCCATTGGGTGCGTCCAAAATGATTCTCGAGCCTCTGGTACGTTCTGCGCAAACCGTGCACCTATCTTGCATCAAGATTAGCACTATCTCCAAACGGCCCAAAATGAGCTTCCACTTGAGCCTCACCACCTATGAGTTCCATTAGGTGTGTCCAAAACGATTTCCAAGCCTATGGTATGTTTGGTGCAAACTGTGCACCTATCTTGCATCAAGTTTAGCACCATCTCCAATCGGAACATAACGAGCTTCCATTTGAGCCTTGTCTCCTAGGAGTACAATCGGGTGCGTCCAAATCGATTTCAGAGCGTATGGTACGATTGGTGCGAGCCGTCCAACTATCTTGCACCGGCACTAACACTATCTCCAAATAGACTGAAACAAGATTCCACATGACCCACGTCACCTAGGAGTTCCATCGGATGCATCTAAACCAATTTCTGAGCCTATGGTATGTTCTGCGCAACCCGTGCACCTCGTCAAGATTAGCACTATCTCCAAACGGACCAAAATGAGCTTCCACTTGAGCCTCGTCACCTAGGAATTCCATTGGGTGTGCCCAAAACGATTTCCAAGCCTATGGTATGTTTGGTGCAAATCGTGCACCAATCATGCATCAAGTTTAGCACCATCTCCAATCGGACCGTAACGAGCTTCGACTTGGGCCTCGTCACCTAGGAGTACCATCGGGTGCGTCCAAATCGATTTCAGGGTGTATGGTACGATTGGTGTGAACCGTCCAACTATCTTGCACCGACACTAACACTGTCTTCAAATAGACTGATACAAGATTCCACATGACTCACGTCACCTAGGAGTTCAATCGGATGCGTCGAAACTGATTTCCGAGCCTATGTTAGGTTCGGCGCAACCCGTGCACCTCGTCAAGATTAGCACTATCTCCAAACGGACCAAAAGAAGCTTCCACTTCAGCCTCGTCACCTATGAGTTCCATGGGGTGTGTCCAAAACGATTTCCAAGCCTATGGTATGTTTGGCGCAAACCGTGCACCTATCTTGCATCAAGTTTAGCACCATCTCCAATCGGACCCTAATGAGCTTCCACTTGAGCCTCGTCACCAAGGAGTACCATCGGGTGCGTCCATATTGATTTCTGAGGATATGGTACATTTGGTGCGAACCGTCCAACTATCTTGCACCGACACTAACACTGTCTCCAAATAGACTGAAGCAAGATTTCACATGACTCACGTTACGTAGGTGTTCCATCGGATGCATCCAAACTGATTTCCAAGCCTATGGTAGGTTTCACGCAACCCGTGCACCTCGTCAAGATTAGCACTATCTCTAAACAGTCCGAAACGAGCTTCTACTTGAGCCTCGTCACCTAGGAATTCCATTGGGTGTGTCCAAAACGATTTCCAAGCCTATGGTATGTTTGGTGCAAACCGTGCACCTATCTTGCATCAAGTTTAGCACCATCTCCAATCGGACCATAACGAGCTTCCATTTGAGCCTCGTCTCCTAGGAGTACCGTCGGGTGCGTCCAAATCGATTTCAGAGCGTATGGTACGATTGGTGCGAGCCGTCTAACTATCTTGCACCGGCACTAACACTGTCTCCAAATAGACTGAAACAAGATTCCACATGACCCACGTCACCTAGGAGTTCCATCGGATGCATCTAAACCAATTTCCGAGCCTATGGTATGTTCTGCGCAACCTGTGCACCTCGTCAAGATTAGCACTATCTCCAAACGGACCAAAACGAGCTTCCACTTGAGCCTCGTCACCTAGGAATTCCATTGGGTGTGCCCAAAACAATTTCCAAGCCTATGGTATGTTTGGTGCAAACCGTGCACCAATCATGCATCAAGTTTAGCACCATCTCCAATCGGACCGTAACGAGCTTCCACTTGAGCCTCGTCACCTAGGAGTACCATCGGGTGCGTCCAAATCGATTTCAGGGCGTATGGTACGATTGGTGCAAACCGTCCAACTATCTTGCACCGACACTAACACTGTCTCGAAATAGACTGAAACAAGATTCCACATGACTCACGTCACCTAGGAGTTCCATCGGATGCGTCGAAACTGATTTTCGAGCCTATGTTAGGTTCGGCGCAACCCGTGCACCTCGTCAAGATTAGCACTATCTCCAAACGGACCAAAAGAAGCTTCCACTTCAGCCTCGTCACCTATGAGTTCCATGGGGTGTGTCCAAAACGATTTCCAAGCCTATGGTATGTTTGGCGCAAACCGTGCACCTATCTTGCATCAAGTTTAGCACCATCTCCAATCGGACCGTAATGAGCTTCCACTTGAGCCTCGTCACCAAGGAGTACCATCGGGTGCGTCCATATTGATTTCTGAGGATATGGTACATTTGGTGCGAACCGTCCAACTATCTTGCACCGACACTAACACTGTCTCCAAATAGACTGAAACAAGATTTCACATGACTCACGTTACGTCGGTGTTCCATCGGATGCGTCCAAACTGATTTCCGAGTCTATGGTAGGTTTGACGCAACCCGTGCACCTCGTCAAGATTAGCACTATCTCTAAACAGACCAAAACGAGCTTCTACTTGAGCCTCGTCACCTAGGAATTCCATTGGGTGTGCCCAAAATGATTTCCAAGCCTATGGTATGTTTGGTGCAAACCGTGCACCAATCATGCATCAAGTTTAGCACCATCTCCAATCGGACCGTAACGAGCTTTGACTTGGGCCTCGTCACCTAGGAGTACCATCGGGTGCGTCCAAATCGATTTCAGGGCGTATGGTACGATTGGTGCGAACCGTCCAACTATCTTGCACCGACACTAACACTGTCTCCAAATAGACTGAAACAAGATTCCACATGACTCACGTCACCTAGGAGTTCCATCGGATGCGTCGAAACTGATTTCCGAGCCTATGGTAGGTTCGGCGCAACCCGTGCACCTCGTCAAGATTAGCACTATCTCCAAACGGACCAAAAGAAGCTTCCACTTCAACCTCGTCACCTATGAGTTCCATGGGGTGTGTCCAAAACGATTTCCAAGCCTATGGTATGTTTGGCGCAAACCGTGCAACTATCTTGCATAAAGTTTAGCACCATCTCCAATCGGACCGTAATGAGCTTCCACTTGACCCTCGTCACCAAGGAGTACCATCGGGTGCGTCCATATTGATTTCTGAGGATATGGTACATTTGGTGCGAACCGTCCAACTATCTTGCACCGACACTAACACTGTCTCCAAATAGACTGAAACAAGATTTCACATGACTCACATTACCTAGGTGTTCCATCGGATGCGTCCAAACTGATTTCCGAGCCTATGGTAGGTTTGACGCAACCCGTGCAGCTCGTCAAGATTAGCACTATCTCTAAACAGACCAAAACGAGCTTCTACTTGAGCCTCGTCACATAGGAATTCCATTGGGTGTGTCCAAAACGATTTCCAAGCCTATGGTATGTTTGGTGCAAACCGTGCACCTATCTTGCATCAGGTTTAGCACCATCTCCAATCAGACCGTAATGAGCTTCCACTTGATCATCGTCACCTAGGAGTACCATCGGGTGCGTCCAAATCGATTTCTGAGCCTATGGTATGTTTGGCACAGACCATGCAATTATCTTGCACCGACACTAAACCTGTCTCCAAACGGACTTAAACGAGATTCCACATGGCCCCCGACACCTAGGAGTTCCATTGGGTGCGTCCAAAATGATTCTCGAGCCTCTGGTACGTTCTGCGCAAACCGTGCACCTATCTTGCAGAAAGATTAGCACCATCTCCAAACGGAACAAAACGAGCTTCCACTTGAGCCTCATCACCTATGAGTTCCATTAGGTTTGTCCAAAACGATATCCAAGCCCATGGTATGTTTGGTGCAAACTGTGCACCTATCTTGCATCAAGTTTAGCACCATCTCCAATCGGACCATAACGAGCTTCCACTTGAGCCTCGTCTCCTAGGAGTACCATCGGGTGCGTCCAAATCGATTTCAGAGCGTATGGTACGATTGGTGCGAGCCGTCCAACTATCTTGCACCGGCACTAACACTATCTCCAAATAGACTGAAACAAGATTCCACATGACCCACGTCACCTAGGAGTTCCATCGGATGCATCTAAACCAATTTCCGAGCCTATGGTATGTTCTGCGCAACCCGTGCACCTCGTCAAGATTAGCACTATCTCCAAATGGACCAAAACGAGCTTCCACTTGAGCCTCGTCACCTAGGAATTCCATTGGGTGTGCCCAAAACGATTTCCAAGCCTATGGTATGTTTGGTGCAAATCGTGCACCAATCATGCATAAAGTTTAGCACCATCTCGAATCGGACCGTAACGAGCTTCGACTTGGGCCTCGTCACCTAGGAGTACCATCGGGTGCGTCCAAATCGATTTCAGGGCGTATGGTACGATTGGTGTGAACCGTCCAACTATCTTGCACCGACACTAACACTGTCTCCAAATAGACTGATACAAGATTCCACATGACTCACGTCACCTAGGAGTTCCATCGGATGCGTCGAAACTAATTTCCGAGCCTATGTTGGTTCGGCGCAACCCGTGCACCTCGTCAAGATTAGCACTATCTCCAAACGGAACAAAAGAAGCTTCCACTTTAGCCTCGTCACCTATGAGTTCCATGGGGTGTGTCCAAAACGATTTCCAAGCCTATGGTATGTTTGGCGCAAACCGTGCACCTATCTTGCATCAAGTTTAGCACCATCTCCAATCGGACCGTAATGAGCTTCCACTTGAGCCTCGTCACCAAGGAGTACCGTCGGGTGCGTCCATATTGATTTCTGAGGATATGGTACATTTGGTGCGAACCGTCCAACTATCTTGCACCGACACTAACACTGTATCCAAATAGACTGAAACAAGATTTCACATGACTCACGTTACGTAGGTGTTCCATCGGATGCGTCCAAACTGATTTCCGAGCCTATGGTAGGTTTGACGCAACCCGTGCACCTCGTCAAGATTAGCACTATCTCTAAATAGACCGAAACGAGCTTCTACTTGAGCCTCGTCACCTAGGAATTCCATTGGGTGTGTCCAAAACGATTTCCAAGCCTATGGTATGTTTGGTGCAAACCGTGCACCTATCTTGCATCAAGTTTAGCACCATCTCCAATCGGACCATAACGAGCTTCCATTTGAGCCTCGTCTCCTAGGAGTACCGTCGGGTGCGTCCAAATCGATTTCAGAGCGTATGGTACGATTGGTGCGAGCCATCCAACTATCTTGCACCGGCACTAACACTGTCTCCAAATAGACTGAAACAAGAATCCACATGACCCACGTCACCTAGGAGTTCCATCGGATGCATCTAAACCAATTTCTGAGCCTATGGTATGTTCTGCGCAACCCATGCACCTCATTAAGATTAGCACTATCTCCAAACGGACCAAAACGAGCTTCCACTTGAGCCTCGTCACCTAGGAATTCCATTGGGTGTGCCCAAAACGATTTCCAAGCCTATGGTATGTTTGGTGCAAACCGTGCACCAATCATGCATCAAGTTTAGCACCATCTCCAATCGGACCATAACGTGCTTTGACTTGGGCCTCGTCACCTAGGAGTACCATCGGGTGCGTCCAAATCGATTTCAGGGCGTATGGTACGATTGGTGCGAATCATCCAACTATCTTGCACCGACACTAACACTATCTCCAAATAGACTGAAACAAGATTCCACATGACCCACGTCACCTAGGAGTTCCATCGGATGCATCTAAACCAATTTCTGAGCCTGTGGTATATTCTGCGCAACCCGTGCACCTCGTTAAGATTAGCACTATCTCCAAACGGACCAAAACGACCTTCCACTTGAGCCTCGTCACCTAGGAATTCCATTGGGTGTGTCCAAAACGATTTCCAAGCCTATGGTATGTTTGGTGCAAACCGTGCACCTATCTTGCATCAGGTTTAGCACCATCTCCAATCAGATCGTAATGAGCTTCCACTTGATCATCGTCACCTAGGAGTACCATCGGGTGCGTCCAAATCGATTTCTGAGCCTATGGTATGTTTGGCGCAGACCATGCAATTATCTTGCACCGACACTAAACCTGTCTCCAAACGGACTTAAACGAGATTCCACATGGCCCCCGACACCTAGGAGTTCCATTGGGTGCGTCCAAAATGATTCTCGAGCCTCTGGTACGTTCTGCGCAAACCGTGCACCTATCTTGCAGAAAGATTAGCACCATCTCCAAACGGAACAAAACGAGCTTCCACTTGAGCCTCGTCACCTATGAGTTCCATTGGGTGTGTCCAAAACGATATCCAAGCCCATGGTATGTTTGGTGCAAACTGTGCACCTATCTTGCATCAAGTTTAGCACCATCTCCAATCGGACCATAACGAGCTTCCACTTGAGCCTCGTCGCCTAGGAGTACCATCGGGTGCGTCCAAATCGATTTCAAAGCGTATGGTACGATTGGTGCGAGCCGTCCAACTATCTTGCACCGGCACTAACACTATCTCCAAATAGACTGAAACAAGATTCCACATGACCCACGTCACCTAGGAGTTCCATCGGATGCATCTAAACCAATTTCCGAGCCTATGGTATGTTCTGCGCAACCCGTGCACCTCGTCAAGATTAGCACTATCTCCAAACGGACCAAAATGAGCTTCCACTTGAGCCTCGTCACCTAGGAATTCCATTGGGTGTGCCCAAAACGATTTCCAAGCCTATGGTATGTTTGGTGCAAACCGTGCACCAATCATGCATCAAGTTTAGCACCATCTCCAATCGGACCGTAACGAGCTTCCACTTGAGCCTCGTCACCTAGGAGTACCATCGGGTGCGTCCAAATCGATTTCAGGGCGTATGGTACGATTGGTGCAAACCGTCCAACTATCTTGCACCGACACTAACACTGTCTCGAAATAGACTGAAACAAGATTCCACATGACTCACGTCACCTAGGAGTTCCATCGGATGCGTCGAAACTGATTTTCGAGCCTATGTTAGGTTCGGCGCAACCCGTGCACCTCGTCAAGATTAGCACTATCTCCAAACGGACCAAAAGAAGCTTCCACTTCAGCCTCGTCACCTATGAGTTCCATGGGGTGTGTCCAAAACGATTTCCAAGCCTATGGTATGTTTGGCGCAAACCATGCACCTATCTTGCGTCAAGTTTAGCACCATCTCCAATCGGACCGTAATGAGCTTCCACTTGACCCTCGTCACCAAGGAGTACCATCGGGTGCGTCCATATTGATTTCTGAGGATATGGTACATTTGGTGCGAACCGTCCAACTATCTTGCACCGACACTAACACTGTCTCCAAATAGACTGAAACAAGATTTCACATGACTCACATTACCTAGGTGTTCCATCGGATGCGTCCAAACTGATTTCTGAGCCTATGGTAGGTTTGACGCAACCCGTGCAGCTCGTCAAGATTAGCACTATCTCTAAACAGACCAAAACGAGCTTCTACTTGAGCCTCGTCACCTAGGAATTCCATTGGGTGTGTCCAAAACGATTTCCAAGCCTATGGTATGTTTGGTGCAAACCGTGCACCTATCTTGCATCAGGTTTAGCACCATCTCCAATCAGATCGTAATGAGCTTCCACTTGATCATTGTCACCTAGGAGTACCATCGGGTGCGTCCAAATCGATTTCTGAGCCTATGGTATGTTTGGCGCAGACCATGCAATTATCTTGCACCGACACTAAACCTGTCTCCAAACGGACTTAAACGAGATTCCACATGGCCCCCGACACCTAGGAGTTCCATTGGGTGCGTCCAAAATGATTCTCGAGCCTCTGGTACGTTCTGCGCAAACCGTGCACCTATCTTGCAGAAAGATTAGCACCATCTCCAAACGGAACAAAACGAGCTTCCACTTGAGCCTCGTCACCTATGAGTTCCATTGGGTGTGTCCAAAACGATATCCAAGCCCATGGTATGTTTGGTGCAAACTGTGCACCTATCTTGCATCAAGTTTAGCACCATCTCCAATCGGACCATAACGAGCTTCCACTTGAGCCTCGTCGCCTAGGAGTACCATCGGGTGCGTCCAAATCGATTTCAAAGCGTATGGTACGATTGGTGCGAGCCGTCCAACTATCTTGCACCGGCACTAACACTATCTCCAAATAGACTGAAACAAGATTCCACATGACCCACGTCACCTAGGAGTTCCATCGGATGCATCTAAACCAATTTCCGAGCCTATGGTATGTTCTGCGCAACCCGTGCACCTCATCAAGATTAGCACTATCTCCAAACGGACCAAAACGAGCTTCCACTTGAGCCTCGTCACCTAGGAATTCCATTGGGTGTGCCCAAAACGATTTCCAAGCCTATGGTATGTTTGGTGCAAACCGTGCACCAATCATGCATCAAGTTTAGCACCATCTCCAATCGGACCGTAACGAGCTTCCACTTGAGCCTCGTCACCTAGGAGTACCATCGGGTGCGTCCAAATCGATTTCAGGGCGTATGGTACGATTGGTGCAAACCGTCCAACTATCTTGCACCGACACTAACACTGTCTCGAAATAGACTGAAACAAGATTCCACATGACTCACGTCACCTAGGAGTTCCATCGGATGCGTCGAAACTGATTTTCGAGCCTATGTTAGGTTCGGCGCAACCCGTGCACCTCGTCAAGATTAGCACTATCTCCAAACGGACCAAAAGAAGCTTCCACTTCAGCCTCGTCACCTATGAGTTCCATGGGGTGTGTCCAAAACGATTTCCAAGCCTATGGTATGTTTGGCGCAAACCATGCACCTATCTTGCATCGAGTTTAGCACCATCTCCAATCGGACCGTAATGAGCTTCCACTTGAGCCTCGTCACCAAGGAGTACCATCGGGTGCGTCCATATTGATTTCTGAGGATATGGTACATTTGGTGCGAACCGTCCAACTATCTTGCACCGACACTAACACTGTCTCCAAATAGACTGAAACAAGATTTCACATGACTCACGTTACGTAGGTGTTCCATCGGATGCGTCCAAACCAATTTCCGAGCCTATGGTAGGTTTGACGCAACCCGTGCACCTCGTCAAGATTAGCACTATCTCTAAACAGACCAAAACGAGCTTCTACTTGAGCCTCGTCACCTAGGAATTCCATTGGGTGTGCCCAAAATGATTTCCAAGCCTATGGTATGTTTGGTGCAAACCGTGCACCAATCATGCATCAAGTTTAGCACCATCTCCAATCGGACCATAACGAGCTTTGACTTGGGCCTCGTCACCTAGGAGTACCATCGGGTGCGTCCAAATCTATTTCAGGGCGTATGGTACGATTGGTGCGAACCGTCCAACTATCTTGCACCGACACTAAACCTGTCTCCAAACGGACTTAAACGAGATTCCACATGGCCCCCGACACCTAGGAGTTCCATTGGGTGCGTCTAAAATGATTCTCGAGCCTCTGGTACGTTCTGCGCAAACCGTGCACCTATCTTGCAGAAAGATTAGCACCATCTCCAAACGGAACAAAACGAGCTTCCACTTGAGCCTCGTCACCTATGAGTTCCATTAGGTGTGTCCAAAACGATATCCAAGCCCATGGTATGTTTGGTGCAAACTGTGCACCTATCTTGCATCAAGTTTAGCACCATCTCCAATCGGACCATAACGAGCTTCCACTTGAGCCTCGTCGCCTAGGAGTACCATCGGGTGCGTCCAAATCGATTTCAGAGCGTATGGTACGACTGGTGCGAGCCGTCCAACTATCTTGCACCGGCACTAACACTATCTCCAAATAGACTGAAACAAGATTCCACATGACCCACGTCACCTAGGAGTTCCATCGGATGCATCTAAACCAATTTCCGAGCCTATGGTATGTTCTGCGCAACCCGTGCACCTCGTCAAGATTAGCACTATCTCCAAACGTCACCTAGGAGTACCATCGGGTGCGTCCAAATCGATTTCTGAGCCTATGGTATGTTTGGCGCAGACCATGCAATTATCTTGCACCGACACTAAACCTGTCTCCAAACGGACTTAAACGAGATTCCACATGGCCCCCGACACCTAGGAGTTCCATTGGGTGCGTCTAAAATGATTCTCGAGCCTCTGGTACGTTCTGCGCAAACCGTGCACCTATCTTGCAGAAAGATTAGCACCATCTCCAAACGGAACAAAACGAGCTTCCACTTGAGCCTCGTCACCTATGAGTTCCATTAGGTGTGTCCAAAACGATATCCAAGCCCATGGTATGTTTGGTGCAAACTGTGCACCTATCTTGCATCAAGTTTAGCACCATCTCCAATCGGACCATAACGAGCTTCCACTTGAGCCTCGTCGCCTAGGAGTACCATCGGGTGCGTCCAAATCGATTTCAGAGCGTATGGTACGACTGGTGCGAGCCGTCCAACTATCTTGCACCGGCACTAACACTATCTCCAAATAGACTGAAACAAGATTCCACATGACCCACGTCACCTAGGAGTTCCATCGGATGCATCTAAACCAATTTCCGAGCCTATGGTATGTTCTGCGCAACCCGTGCACCTCGTCAAGATTAGCACTATCTCCAAACGGACCAAAATGAGCTTCCACTTGAGCCTCGTCACCTAGGAATTCCATTTTGTGTGTCTAAAACGATTTCCAAGCCTATGGTATGTTTGGCGCAAACCGTGCACCTATCTTGCATCAAGTTTAGCACCATCTCCAATCGGTCCGTAATGAGCTTCCACTTGAGCCTCGTCACCAAGGAGTACCATTAGGTGCGTCAATATTGATTTCTGAGGATATGGTACATTTGGTGCGAACCATCCAAATATCTTGCACCGACACTAACACTGTCTCCAAATAGACTGAAACAAGATTTCACATGACTCACGTTACCTAGGTGTTCCATCGGATGCGTCCAAACTGATTTCCGAGCCTATGGTAGGTTTGACGCAACCCGTGCACCTCGTCAAGATTAGCACTATCTCCAAACGGACCAAAAGAAGCTTCCACTTCAGCCTCGTCACCTATGAGTTCCATGGGGTGTGTCCAAAACGATTTCCAAGCCTATGGTATGTTTGGCGCAAACCGTGCACCTATCTTGCATCAAGTTTAGCACCATCTCCAATCGGACCCTAATGAGCTTCCACTTGAGCCTCGTCACCAAGGAGTACCATCGGGTGCGACCATATTGATTTCTGAGGATATGGTACATTTGGTGCGAACCGTCCAACTATCTTGCACCGACACTAACACTGTCTCCAAATAGACTGAAGCAAGATTTCACATGACTCACGTTAGGTAGGTGTTCCATCGGATGCATCCAAACTGATTTCCGAGCCTATGGTAGGTTTGACGCAACCCGTGCACCTCGTCAAGATTAGCACTATCTCTAAACAGTCCGAAACGAGCTTCTACTTGAGCCTCGTCACCTAGGAATTCCATTGGGTGTGTCCAAAACGATTTCCAAGCCTATGGTATGTTTGGTGCAAACCGTGCACCTATCTTGCATCAAGTTTAGCACCATCTCCAATCGGACCATAACGAGCTTCCATTTGAGCCTCGTCTCCTAGGAGTACCGTCGGGTGCGTCCAAATCGATTTCAGAGCGTATGGTATGATTGGTGCGAGCCGTCTAACAATCTTGCACCGGCACTAACACTGTCTCCAAATAGACTGAAACAAGATTCCACATGACCCACGTCACCTAGGAGTTCCATCGGATGCATCTAAACCAATTTCCGAGCCTATGGTATGTTCTGCG
Source organism: Saccharum hybrid cultivar R570 (assembly GCA_038087645.1). Lineage (NCBI taxonomy): Eukaryota > Viridiplantae > Streptophyta > Magnoliopsida > Poales > Poaceae > Saccharum > Saccharum hybrid cultivar. The sequence continues at coordinate 7,285,724 of JAQSUU010000775.1, read as the reverse complement.
CAACCCGTGCACCTCGTCAAGATTAGCACTATCTCCAAACGGACCAAAACGAGCTTCCACTTGAGCCTCGTCACCTAGGAATTTCATTGGGTGTGCCCAAAACAATTTCCAACCCTATGGTATGTTTGGTGCAAACCGTGCACCAATCATGCATCAAGTTTAGCACCATCTCCAATCGGACCGTAACGAGCTTCCACTTGAGCCTCGTCACCTAGGAGTACCATCGGGTGCGTCCAAATCGATTTCAGGGTGTATGGTACGATTGGTGCAAACCGTCCAACTATCTTGCACCGACATTAACACTGTCTCGAAATAGACTGAAACAAGATTCCACATGACTCACGTCACCTAGGAGTTCCATCGGATGCGTCGAAACTGATTTTCGAGCCTATGTTAGGTTCGGCGCAACCCGTGCACCTCGTCAAGATTAGCACTATCTCCAAACGGACCAAAAGAAGCTTCCACTTCAGCCTCATCACCTATGAGTTCCATGGGGTGTGTCCAAAACGATTTCCAAGCCTATGGTATGTTTGGCGCAAACCGTGCACCTATCTTGCATCAAGTTTAGCACCATCTCCAATCGGACCGTAATGAGCTTCCACTTGAGCCTCGTCACCAAGGAGTACCATCGGGTGCGTCCATATTGATTTCTGAGGATATGGTACATTTGGTGCGAACCGTCCAACTATCTTGCACCGACACTAACACTGTCTCCAAATAGACTGAAACAAGATTTCTCATGACTCACGTTACGTAGGTGTTCCATCGGATGCGTCCAAACTGATTTCCGAGCCTATGGTAGGTTTGACGCAACCCGTGCACCTCGTCAAGATTAGCACTATCTCTAAACAGACCAAAACGAGCTTCTACTTGAGCCTCGTCACCTAGGAATTCCATTGGGTGTGCCCAAAACGATTTCCAAGCCTATGGTATGTTTGGTGCAAACCGTGCACCAATCATGCATCAAGTTTAGCACCATCTCCAATCGGACCGTAACGAGCTTCCACTTGAGCCTCGTCACCTAGGAATACCATCGGGTGCGTCCAAATCGATTTCAGGGCGTATGGTACGATTGGTGCGAACCATCCAACTATCTTGCACCGACACTAACACTGTCTCCAAATAGACTGAAACAAGATTCCACATGACTCACGTCACCTAGGAGTTCCATCGGATGCGTCGAAACTGATTTTCGAGCCTATGTGAGGTTCGGCGCAACCCGTGCACCTCGTCAAGATTAGCACTATCTCCAAACAGACCAAAAGAAGCTTCCACCTCGGCCTCGTCACCTATGAGTTCCATGGGGTGTGTCCAAAACGATTTCCAAGCCTATGGCATGTTTGGCGCAAACCATGCACCTATCTTGCATCAAGTTTAGCACCATCTCCAATCGGTCCGTAATGAGCTTCCACTTGAGCCTCGTCACCAAGGAGTACCATCAGGTGCGTCCATATTGATTTCTGAGGATATGGTACATTTGGTGCGAACCGTCCAACTATCTTGCACCGACACTAACACTGTCTCCAAATAGACTGAAACAAGATTTCACATGACTCACGTTACCTAGGTGTTCCATCGGATGCGTCCAAACTGATTTCCGAGCCTATGGTAGATTTGACGCAACCCGTGCACCTCGTCAAGATTAGCACTATCTCTAAACAGACCAAAACGAGCTTCTACTTGAGCCTTATCACCTAGGAATTCCATTGGGTGTGTCCAAAACAATTTCCAAGCCTATGGTATGTTTGGTGCAAACCGTGCACCTATCTTGCATCAGGTTTAGCACCATCTCCAATCAGACCGTAATGAGCTTCCACTTGATCATCGTCACCTAGGAGTACCATCGGGTGCGTCCAAATCGATTTCTGAGCCTATGGTATGTTTGGCGCAGACCATGCAATTATCTTGCACCGACACTAAACCTGTCTCCAAACGGACATAAACGAGATTCCACATGGCCCCCAACACCTTGGAGTTCCATTGGGTGCGTCCAAAATGATTCTCGAGCCTCTGGTACATTCTGCGCAAACCGTGCACCTATCTTGCAGAAAGATTAGCACTATCTCTAAACAGACCAAAACGAGCTTCTACTTGAGCCTCGTCACCTATGAGTTCCATTGGGTGTGTCCAAACCGATATCCAGGCCCACGGTATGTTTGGTGCAAACAGTGCACCTATCTTGCATCAAGTTTAGCACCATCTCCAATCGGACCATAACGAGCTTCCATTTGAGCCTCGTCTCCTAGGAGTACCGTCGGGTGCGTCCAAATCGATTTCAGAGCGTATGGTACGATTGGTGCGAGCCATCCAACTATCTTGCACCGGCACTAACACTATCTCCAAATAGACTGAAACAAGATTCCACATGACCCATGTCACCTAGGAGTTCTATCGGATGCATCTAAACCAATTTCCGAGCCTATGGTATGTTCTGCGCAACCCGTGCACCTTGTCAAGATTAGCACTATCTTCAAACGGACCAAAACGAGCTTCCACTTGAGCCTTGTCACCTAGGAATTCCATTGGGTGTGCCCAAAACGATTTCGAAGCCTATTGTATGTTTGGTGCAAACCGTGCACCAATCATGCATCAAGTTTAGCACCATCTCCAATCGGACCGTAACGAGCTTCCACTTGAGCCTCGTCACCTAGGAGTACCATCGGGTGCGTCCAAATCGATTTCAGGGCGTATGGTACGATTGGTGTGAACCGTCCAACTATCTTGCACCGACACTAACACTGTCTCCAAATAGACTGAAACAAGATTCCACATGACTCACGTCACCTAGGAGTTCCATCGGATGCGTCGAAACTGATTTTCGAGCCTATGTTAGGTTCGGCGCAACCCGTGCACCTCGTCAAGATTAGCACTATCTCCAAACGGACCAAAAGAAGCTTCCACTTCAGCCTCGTCACCTATGAGTTCCATGGGGTGTGTCCAAAACGATTTCCAAGCCTATGGTATGTTTGGCACAAACCGTGCACCTATCTTGCATCAAGTTTAGCACCATCTCCAATCGGTCCGTAATGAGCTTCCACTTGAGCCTCGTCACCAAGGAGTACCATCAGGTGCGTCCATATTGATTTCTGAGGATATGGTACATTTGGTGCGAACCGTCCAACTATCTTGCACCGACACTAACACTGTCTCCAAATAGACTGAAACAAGATTTCACATGACTCACGTTACCTAGGTGTTCCATCGGATGCGTCCAAACTGATTTCCGAGCCTATGGTAGGTTTGACGCAACCCGTGCACCTCGTCAAGATTAGCACTATCTCTAAACAGACCAAAACGAGCTTCTACTTGAGCCTTGTCACCTAGGAATTCCATTGGGTGTGTCCAAAACGATTTCCAAGCCTATGGTATGTTTGGTGCAAACCGTGCACCTATCTTGCATCAGGTTTAGCACCATCTCCAATTAGACCGTAATGAGCTTCCACTTGATCATCGTCACCTAGGAGTACCATCGGGTGCGTCCAAATCGATTTCTGAGCCTATGGTATGTTTGGCGCAGACCATGCAATTATCTTGCACCGATGCTAAACCTGTCTCCAAACGGACTTAAATGAGATTCCACATGGCCCCCGACACCTAGGAGTTCCATTGGGTGCGTCCAAAATGATTCTCGAGCCTCTGGTACATTCTGCGCAAACCGTGCACCTATCTTGCAGAAAGATTAGCACTATCTCTAAACAGACCAAAACGAGCTTCTACTTGAGCCTCGTCACCTATGAGTTCCATTGGGTGTGTCCAAAACGATATCCAAGCCCATGGTATGTTTGGTGCAAACCGTGCACCTATCTTGCATCAAGTTTAGCACCATCTCCAATCGGACCATAACGAGCTTCCATTTGAGCCTCGTCTCCTAGGAGTACCGTCGGGTGCGTCCAAATCGATTTCAGAGCGTATGGTACGATTGGTGCGAGCCGTCCAACTATCTTGCACCGGCACTAACACTGTCTCCAAATAGACTGAAACAAGATTCCACATGACCCACGTCACCTAGGAGTTCCATCGGATGCATCTAAACCAATTTCCGAGCCTATGGTATGTTCTGCGCAACCCGTGCAACTCGTCAAGATTAGCACTATCTCCAAACGGACCAAAACGAGCTTCCAGTTGAGCCTCGTCACCTAGGAATTCCATTGGGTGTGCCCAAAACGATTTCAAAGCCTATGGTATGTTTGGTGCAAACCGTGCACCAATCATGCATCAAGTTTAGCACCATCTCCAATCGGACCGTAACGAGCTTCCACTTGAGCCTCGTCACCTAGGAGTACCATCGGGTGCGTCCAAATCTATTTCAGGGCGTATGGTACGATTGGTGTGAACCGTCCAACTATCTTGCACCGACACTAACACTGTCTCCAAATAGACTGAAACAAGATTTCACATGACTCACGTCACCTAGGAGTTCCATCGGATGCGTCGAAACTGATTTCCGAGCCTATGTTAGGTTCGGCGCAACCCGTGCACCTCGACAAGATTAGCACTATCTCCAAACAGACCAAAAGAAGCTTCCACTTCAGCCTCGTAACCTATGAGTTCCATGGGGTGTGTCCAAAACGATTTCCAAGCCTATGGTATGTTTGGCGCAAACCGTGCACCTATCTTGCATAAAGTTTAGCACCATCTCCAATCAGACCGTAATGAGCTTCCACTTGAGCCTCGTCACCAAGGAGTACCATCGGGAGCGTCCATATTGATTTCTGAGGATATGGTACATTTGGTGCGAACCGTCCAACTATCTTGCACCGACACTAACACTGTCTCCAAATAGACTGAAACAAGATTTCACATGACTCACGTTACCTAGGTGTTCCATCGAATGCGTCCAAACTGATTTCCGAGCCTATGGTAGGTTTGACGCAACCCGTGCACCTCGTCAAGATTAGCACTATCTCTAAACAGACCAAAACGATTTTCTACTTGAGCCTTGTCACCTAGGAATTCCATTGGGTGTGTCCAAAACGATTTCCAAGCCTATGGTATGTTTGGTGCAAACCGTGCACCTATCTTGCATCAGGTTTAGCACCATCTCCAATCAGACCGTAATGAGCTTCCACTTGATCATCGTCACCTAGGAGTACCATCGGGTGCGTCCAAATCGATTTCTGAGCCTATGGTATGTTTGGCGCATACCATGCAATTATCTTGCACCGACACTAAACCTGTCTCCAAACGGACTTAAACGAGATTCCACATGGCCCCCGACACCTAGGAGTTCCATTGGGTGCGTCCAAAATGATTCTCGAGCCTCTGGTACGTTTTGCGCAAACCGTGCACCTATCTTGCAGAAAGATTAGCACCATCTCCAAATGGAACAAAACGAGCTTCCACTTGAGCCTCGTCACCTATGAGTTCCATTAGGTGTGTCCAAAACGATATCCAAGCCCATGTTATGTTTGGTGCAAACTGTGCACCTATCTTGCATCAAGTTTAGCACCATCTCCAATCGGACCATAACGAGCTTCCACTTGAGCCTCGTCTCCTAGGAGTACCATCGGGTGCGTCCAAATCGATTTCAGAGCGTATGGTACGATTGGTGCGAGCCGTCCAACTATCTTGCACCAGCACTAACACTGTCTCCAAATAGACTGAAACAAGATTCCACATGACCCACGTCACCTAGGAGTTCCATCGGATGCATCTAAACCAATTTTTGAGCCTATGGTATGTTCTGCGCAACCTGTGCACCTCGTCAAGATTAGCACTATCTCCAAACGGACCAAAACGAGCTTCCACTTGAGCCTCGTCACCTAGGAAATCCATTGGGTGTGCCCAAAACGATTTCCAAGCCTATGGTATGTTTGGTGCAAACCGTGCACCAATCATGCATCAAGTTTAGCACCATCTCCAATCAAATCGTAACGAGCTTCGACTTGGGCCTCGTCACCTAGGAGTACCATCGGGTGCGTCCAAATCGATTTCAGGGCGTATGGTACGATTGGTGCGAACCGTCCAACTATCTTGCACCGACACTAACACTGTCTCCAAATAGACTGAAACAAGATTCCACATGACTCACGTCACCTAGGAGTTCCATCGGATGCGTCGAAACTGATTTCCGAGACTATGGTAGGTTCGGCGCAACCCGTGCACCTCGTCAAGATTAGCACTATCTCCAAACAGACCAAAAGAAGCTTCCACTTCAGCCTCGTCACCTATGAGTTCCATGGGGTGTGTCCAAAATGATTTCCAAGCCTATGGTATGTTTGGCGCAAACCGTGCACCTATCTTGCATAAAGTTTAGCACCATCTCCAATCAGACCGTAATGAGCTTCCACTTGAGCCTCGTCACCAAGGAGTACCATCGGGTGCGTCCATATTGATTTCTGAGGATATGGTACATTTGGTGCGAACCGTCCAACTATCTTGCACCAACACTAACACTGTCTCCAAATAGACTGAAACAAGATTTCACATGACTCACGTTACCTAGGTGTTCCATCGGATGCGTCCAAACTGATTTCCGAGCCTATGGTAGGTTTGACGCAACCCGTGCACCTCGTCAAGATTAGCACTATCTCTAAACAGACCAAAACGAGCTTCTACTTGAGCCTCGTCACCTAGGAATTCCATTGGGTGTGTCCAAAACGATTTCCAAGCCTATGGTATGTTTGGTGCAAACCGTGCACCTATCTTGCATCACGTTTAGCACCATCTCCAATCAGACCGTAATGAGCTTCCACTTGATCATCGTCACCTAGGAGTACCATCGGGTTCGTCCAAATCGATTTCTGAGCCTATGGTATGTTTGGCGCAGACCATGCAATTGTCTTGCACCGGCACTAAACCTGTCTCCAAACGGACTTAAACGAGATTCCACATGGCCCCTAACACCTAGGAGTTCCATTGGGTGCGTCCAAAATGATTCTCGAGCCTCTGGAATGTTCTGCGCAAACCGTGCACCTATCTTGCAGAAAGATTAGCACCATCTCCAAACGGAACAAAACGAGCTTCCACTTGAGCCTCATCACCTATGAGTTCCATTAGGTGTGTCCAAAACGATATCCAAGCCCATGGTATGTTTGGTGCAAACTGTGCACCTATCTTGCATCAAGTTTAGCACCATCTCCAATCGGACCATAACGAGCTTCCACTTGAGCCTCGTCTCCTAGGAGTACCATCGGGTGCGTCCAAATCGATTTCAGGGCGTATGGTACGATTGGTGCGAACCGTCCAACTATCTTGCACCGACACTAACACTGTCTCCAAATAGACTGAAACAAGATTCCACATGACTCACGTCACCTAGGAGTTCCATTGGATGCGTCGAAACTGATTTCTGAGCCTATGGTAGGTTCGGCGCAACCCGTGCACCTCGTCAAGATTAGCACTATCTCCAAACGGACCAAAAGAAGCTTCCACTTCAGCCTCGTCACCTATGAGTTCCATGGGGTGTGTCCAAAACGATTTCCAAGCCTATGGTATGTTTGGCGCAAACCGTGCACCTATCTTGCATAAAGTTTAGCACCATCTCCAATCAGACCGTAATGAGCTTCCACTTGAGCCTCGTCACCAAGGAGTACCATCGGGTGCGTCCATATTGATTTCTGAGGATATGGTACATTTGGTGCGAACCGTCCAACTATCTTGCACCGACACTAACACTGTCTCCAAATAGACTGAAACAAGATTTCACATGACTCACGTTACCTAGGTGTTCCATCGGATGCGTCCAAACTGATTTCCGAGCCTATGGTAGGTTTGACGCAACCCGTGCACCTCGTCAAGATTAGCACTATCTCTAAACAGACCAAAACAAGCTTCTACTTGAGCCTCGCACCTAGGAATTCCATTGGGTGTGTCCAAAACGATTTCCAAGCCTATGGTATGTTTGGTGCAAACCGTGCACCTATCTTGCTTCAGGTTTAGCACCATCTCCAATCAGACCGTAATGAGCTTCCACTTGATCACCGTCACCTAGGAGTACCATCGGGTGCGTCCAAATCGATTTCTGAGCCTATGGTATGTTTGGCGCAGACCATGCAATTATGTTGCACCGACACTAAACCTGTCTCCAAACGGACTTAAACGAGATTCCACATGGCCCCCGACACCTAGGAGTTCCATTGGGTGCGTCCAAAATGATTCTCGAGCCTCTGGAACGTTCTGCGCAAACCGTGCACCTATCTTGCAGAAAGATTAGCACCATCTCCAAACGGAACAAAACGAGCTTCCACTTGAGCCTCGTCACCTATGAGTTCCATTAGGTGTGTCCAAAATGATATCCAAGCCCATGGTATGTTTGGTGCAAACTGTGCACCTATCTTGCATCAAGTTTAGCACCATCTCCAATCGGACCATAACGAGCTTCCACTTGAGCCTCGTCTCCTAGGAGTACCATCGGGTGCGTCCAAATCGATTTCAGAGTGTATGGTACGATTGGTGCGAGCCGTCCAACTATCTTGCACCGGCACTAACACTGTCTCCAAATAGACTGAAACAAGATTCCACATGACCCACGTCACCTAGGAGTTCCATCGGATGCATCTAAACCAATTTCCGAGCCTATGGTATGTTCTGCGCAACCCGTGCACCTCGTCAAGATTAGCACTATCTCCAAACGGACCAAAACGAGCTTCCACTTGAGCCTCGTCACCTAGGAATTCCATTGGGTGTGCCCAAAACGATTTCCAAGCCTATGGTATGTTTGGTGCAAACCGTGCACCAATCATGCATCAAGTTTAGCAGCATCTCCAATCGGACCGTAACGAGCTTCGACTTGGGCCTCGTCACCTAGGAGTACCATCGGGTGCGTCCAAATCGATTTCAGGGCGTATGGTACGATTGGTGCGAACCGTCCAACTATCTTGCACCGACACTAACACTGTCTCCAAATAGACTGAAACAAGATTTCACATGACTCACGTCACCTAGGAGTTCCATCAGATGCGTCGAAACTGATTTCCGAGCCTATGGTAGGTTCGGCGCAACCCGTGCACCTCGTCAAGATTAGCACTATCTCCAAACGGACCAAAAGAAGCTTCCACTTCAGCCTCGTCACCTATGAGTTCCATGGGGTGTGTCCAAAACGATTTCCAAGCCTATGCTATGTTTGGCGCGAACCGTGCTCCTATCTTGCATAAAGTTTAGCACCATCTCCAATCGGACCGTAATGAGCTTCCACTTGAGCCTCGTCACCAAGGAGTACCATCGGGTGCGTCCATATTGATTTTTGAGGATATGGTACATTTGGTGCGAACCGTCCAACTATCTTGCACCGACACTAACACTGTCTCCAAATAGACTGAAACAAGATTTCACATGACTCACGTTACCTAGGTGTTCCATTGGATGCGTCCAAACTGATTTCCGAGCCTATGGTAGGTTTGACGCAACCCGTGCACCTCGTCAAGATTAGCACTATCTCTAAACAGACCAAAACGAGCTTCTACTTGAGCCTCGTCACCTAGGAATTCCATTGGGTGTGTCCAAAACAATTTCCAAGCCTATGGTATGTTTGGTGCAAACCGTGCACCTATCTTGCATCAGGTTTAGCACCATCTCCAATCAGACCGTAATGAGCTTCCACTTGATCATCGTCACCTGGAGTACCATCGGGTGCGTCCAAATCGATTTCTGAGCCTATGGTATGTTTGGCGCAGACCACGCAATTATCTTGCACCGACACTAAACCTGTCTCCAAACGAACTTAAACGAGATTCCACATGGCCCTCAACACATAGGAGTTCCATTGGGTGCGTCCAAAATGATTCTCGAGCCTCTGGTACGTTCTGCGCAAACCGTGCACCTATCTTGCAGAAAGATTAGCACCATCTCCAATCGGAACAAAACGAGCTTCCACTTGAGCCTCGTCACCTATGAGTTCCATTAGGTGTGTCCAAAACGATATCCAAGCCCATGGTATGTTTGGTGCAAACTGTGCACCTATCTTGCATCAAGTTTAGCACCATCGCCAATCGGACCATAACGAGCTTCCACTTGAGCCTCGTCTCCTAGGAGTACCATCGGGTGCGTCCAAATCGATTTCAGAGCGTATGGTACGATTGGTGCGAGCCGTCCAACTATCTTGCACCGGCACTAACACTGTCTCCAAATAGACTGAAACAAGATTCCACATGACCCACGTCACCTAGGAGTTCCATCGGATGCATCTAAACCAATTTCCGAGCCTATGGTATGTTCTGCGCAACCAGTGCACCTCATCAAGATTAGCACTATCTCCAAACGGACCAAAACGAGCTTCCACTTGAGCCTCGTCACCTAGGAATTCCATTGGGTGTGCCCAAAACGATTTCCAAGCCTATGGTATGTTTGGTGCAAACCGTGCACCAATCATGCATCAAGTTTAGCACCATCTCCAATCGGACCGTAACGAGCTTCGACTTGGGCCTCGTCACCTAGGAGTACCATTGGGTGCGTCCAAATCGATTTAAGGGCGTATGGTACGATTGGTGTGAACCGTCCAACTATCTTGCACCGACACTAACACTGTCTCCAAATAGACTGAAACAAGATTCCACATGACTCACGTCACCTAGGTGTTCCATCGGATGCGTCGAAACTGATTTCCGAGCCTATGGTAGGTTCGGCGCAACCCGTGCACCTCGTCAAGATTAGCACTATCTCCAAATAGACCAAAAGAAGCTTCCACTTCAGCCTCGTCACCTATGAGTTCCATGGGGTGTGTCTAAAACGATTTCCAAGCCTATGGTATGTTTGGCGCAAACCGTGCACCTATCTTGCATAAAGTTTAGCACCATCTCCAATCGGACCGTAATGAGCTTCCACTTGAGCCTCGTCACCAAGGAGTACCATCGGGTGCGTCCATATTGATTTCTGAGGATATGGTACATTTGGTGTGAACCGTCCAACTATCTTGCACCGACACTAACACTGTCTCCAAATAGACTGAAACAAGATTTCACATGACTCACGTTACCTAGGTGTTCCATCGGATGCGTCCAAACTGATTTCCGAGCCTATGGTAGGTTTGACGCAACCTGTGCACCTCGTCAAGATTAGCACTATCTCTAAACAGACCAAAACGAGCTTCTACTTGAGCCTTGTCACCCAGGAATTCCATTGGGTGTGTCCAAAACGATTTCCAAGCCTATGGTATGTTTGGTGCAAACCGTGCACCTATCTTGCATCAGGTTTAGCACCATCTCCAATCAGACCGTAATGAGCTTCCACTTGATCATCGTCACCAAGGAGTACCATCGGGTGCGTCCATATTGATTTTTGAGGATATGGTACATTTGGTGCGAACCGTCCAACTATCTTGCACCGACACTAACACTGTCTCCAAATAGACTGAAACAAGATTTCACATGACTCACGTTACCTAGGTGTTCCATCGGATGCGTCCAAACTGATTTCCGAGCCTATGGTAGGTTTGACGCAACCCGTGCACCTCGTCAAGATTAGCACTATCTCTAAACAGACCAAAACGAGCTTCTACTTGAGCCTCGTCACCTAGGAATTCCATTGGGTGTGTCCAAAACGATTTCCAAGCCTATGGTATGTTTGGTGCAAACCGTGCACCTATCTTGCTTCAGGTTTAGCACCATCTCCAATCAGACCGTAATGAGCTTCCACTTGATCACCGTCACCTAGGAGTACCATCGGGTGCGTCCAAATCGATTTCTGAGCCTATGGTATGTTTGGCGCAGACCATGCAATTATGTTGCACCGACACTAAACATGTCTCCAAACGGACTTAAACGAGATTCCACATGGCCCCCGACACCTAGGAGTTCCATTGGGTGCGTCCAAAATGATTCTCGAGCCTCTGGTACGTTCTGCGCAAACCGTGCACCTATCTTGCAGAAAGATTAGCACCATCTCCAATCGGAACAAAACGAGCTTCCACTCGAGCCTCGTCACCTATGAGTTCCATTAGGTGTGTCCAAAACGATATCCAAGCCCATGGTATGTTTGGTGCAAACTGTGCACCTATCTTGCATCAAGTTTAGCACCATCGCCAATCGGACCATAACGAGCTTCCACTTGAGCCTCGTCTCCTAGGAGTACCATCGGGTGCGTCCAAATCGATTTCAGAGCGTATGGTACGATTGGTGCGAGCCGTCCAACTATCTTGCACCGGCACTAACACTGTCTCCAAATAGACTGAAACAAGATTCCACATGACCCACGTCACCTAGGAGTTCCATCGGATGCATCTAAACCAATTTCCGAGCCTATGGTATGTTCTGCGCAACCAGTGCACCTCGTCAAGATTAGCACTATCTCCAAACAGACCAAAACGAGCTTCCACTTGAGCCTCGTCACCTAGGAATTCCATTGGGTGTGCCCAAAACGATTTCCAAGCCTATGGTATGTTTGGTGCAAATCGTGCACCAATGATGCATCAAGTTTAGCACCATCTCCAATCGGACCGTAACGAGCTTCGACTTGGGCCTCGTCACCTAGGAGTACCATCGGGTGCGTCCAAATTGATTTCAGGGCGTATGGTACGATTGGTGCGAACCGTCCAACTATCTTGCACCGACACTAACACTGTCTCCAAATAGACTGAAACAAGATTCCACATGACTCACGTCACCTAGGTGTTCCATCGGATGCGTCGAAACTGATTTCCGAGCCTATGGTAGGTTCGGCGCAACCCGTGCACCTCGTCAAGATTAGCACTATCTCCAAACAGACCAAGAGAAGCTTCCACTTCAGCCTCGTCACCTATGAGTTCCATGGGGTGTGTCTAAAACGATTTCCAAGCCTATGGTATGTTTGGCGCAAACCGTGCACCTATCTTGCATAAAGTTTAGCACCATCTCCAATCGGACCGTAATGAGCTTCCACTTGAGCCTCATCACCAAGGAGTACCATCGGGTGCGTCCATATTGATTTCTGAGGATATGGTACATTTGGTGTGAACCGTCCAACTATCTTGCACCGACACTAACACTGTCTCCAAATAGACTGAAACAAGATTTCACATGACTCACGTTACCTAGGTGTTCCATCGGATGCGTCCAAACTGATTTCCGAGCCTATGGTAGGTTTGACGCAACCTGTGCACCTCATCAAGATTAGCACTATTTCTAAACAGACCAAAACGAGCTTCTACTTGAGCCTTGTCACCTAGGAATTCCATTGGGTGTGTCCAAAACGATTTCCAAGCCTATGGTATGTTTGGTGCAAACCGTGAACCTATCTTGCATCAGGTTTAGCACCATCTCCAATCAGACCGTAATGAGCTTCCACTTGATCATCGTCACCTAGGAGTACCATCGGGTGCATCCAAATCGATTTCTGAGCCTATGGTATGTTTGGCGTAGACCATGCAATTATCTTGCACCGACACTAAACCTGTCTCCAAACGGACTTAAACGAGATTCCACATGGCCCCCGACACCTAGGAGTTCCATTGGGTGCGTCCAAAATGATTCTCGAGCCTCTGGTACGTTCTGCGCAAACCGTGCACCTATCTTGCAGAAAGATTAGCACCATCTCCAAACAGAACAAAACGAGCTTCCACTTGAGCCTCGTCACCTATGAGTTCCATTAGGTGTGTCCAAAATGATATCCAAGCCTATGGTATGTTTGGTGCAAACTGTGCACCTATCTTGCATCAAGTTTAGCACCATCTCCAATCGGACCATAACGAGCTTCCACTTGAGCCTCGTCTCCTAGGAGTACCATCGGGTGCGTCTAAATTGATTTTAGAGCGTATGGTACGATTGGTGTGAGCCGGCCAACTATCTTGCACCGGCACTAACACTGTCTCCAAATAGACTGAAACAAGATTCCACATGACCCACGTCACCTAGGAGTTCCATCGGATGCATCTAAACCAATTTCCGAGCCTATGGTATGTTCTGCGCAACCAGTGCACCTCGTCAAGATTAGCACTATCTCCAAACGGACCAAAATGAGCATCTACTTGAGCCTCGTCACCTAGGAATTCCATTGGGTGTGCCCAAAATGATTTCCAAGTCTATGGTATGTTTGGTGCAAACCGTGCACCAATCATGCATCAAGTTTAGCACCATCTCCAATCGGACCGTAACGAGCTTTGACTTGGGCCTCGTCACCTAGGAGTACCATCGGGTGCGTCCAAATCGATTTCAGGGCGTATGGTACAATTGGTGCGAACCGTCCAACTATCTTGCACTGACACTAACACTGTCTCCAAATAGACTGAAACAAGATTCCACATGACTCACGTCACCTAGGTGTTCCATCGGATGCGTCGAAACTGATTTCCGAGCCTATGGTAGGTTCGGCGCAACCCGTGCACCTCGTCAAGATTAGCACTATCTCCAAACGGACCAAAAGAAGCTTCCACTTCAGCCTCGTCACCTATGAGTTCCATGGGGTGTGTCCAAAACGATTTCCAACCCTATGGTATGTTTGGCTCAAACCGTGCACCTATCTTGCATAAAGTTTAGCACCATCTCCAATCGGACCGTAATGAGCTTCCACTTGAGCCTCGTCACCAAGGAGTACCATCGGGTGCATCCATATTGATTTCTGAGGATATGGTACATTTGGTGCGAACCGTCAAACTATCTTGCACCGACACTAACACTGTCTCCAAATAGACTGAAACAAGATTTCACATGACTCACGTTACCTAGGTGTTCCATCAGATGCGTCCAAACTGATTTCCGAGCCTATGATAGGTTTGACGCAACCCGTGCACCTCGTCAAGATTAGCACTATCTCCAAACAGACCAAAACGAGCTTCTACTTGAGCCTCGTCACCTATGAGTTCCATGGGGTGTGTCTAAAATGATTTCCAAGCCTATGGTATGTTTGGCGCAAACCGTACACCTATCTTGCATAAAGTTTAGCACCATCTCCAATCGGACCGTAATGAGCTTCCACTTGAGCCTTGTCACCAAGGAGTACCATCGGGTGCGTCCATATTGATTTCTGAGGATATGGTACATTTGGTGTGAACCATCCAACTATCTTGCACCGACACTAACACTGTCTCCAAATAGACTGAAACAAGATTTCACATGACTCACGTTACCTAGTTGTTCCATCGGATGCGTCCAAACTGATTTTCGAGCCTATGGTAGGTTTGACGCAACCTGTGCACCTCGTCAAGACTAGCACTATCTCTAAACACACCAAAACGAGCTTCTACTTGAGCCTTGTCTCCTAGGAATTCCATTGGGTGTGTCCAAAATGATTTCCAAGCCTATGGTATGTTTGGTGCAAACCGTGAACCTATCTTGCATCAGGTTTAGCACCATCTCCAATCAGACCGTAATGAGCTTCCACTTGATCATCGTCACCTAGGAGTACCATCGGGTGCATCCAAATCGATTTCTGAGCCTATGGTATGTTTGGCGTAGACCATGCAATTATCTTGCACCGACACTAAACCTGTCTCCAAACGGACTTAAATGAGATTCCACATGGCCCCCGACACCTAGGAGTTCCATTGGGTGCGTCCAAAATGATTCTCGAGCCTCTGGTACGTTCTGCGCAAACCGTGCACCTATCTTGCAGAAAGATTAGCACCATCTCCAAACGGAACAAAACGAGCTTCCACTTGAGCCTCGTCACCTATGAGTTCCATTAGGTGTGTCCAAAATGATATCCAAGCCTATGGTATGTTTGGTGCAAACTGTGCACCTATCTTTGCATCAAGTTTAGCACCATCTCCAATCGGATCATAACGAGCTTCCACTTGAGCCTCGTCTCCTAGGGGTACCATCGGGTGCGTCCAAATTGATTTTAGAGCGTATGGTACGATTGGTGCGAGCCGTCCAACTATCTTGCACCGGCACTAACACTGTCTCCAAATAGACTGAAACAAGATTCCACATGACCCACGTCACCTAGGAGTTCCATCGGATGCATCTAAACCAATTTCCGAGCCTATGGTATGTTCTGCATAACCAGTGCACCTCGTCAAGATTAGCACTATCTCCAAACGGACCAAAATGAGCTTCTACTTGAGCCTCGTCACCTAGGAATTCCATTGGGTGTGCCCAAAACGATTTCCAAGCCTATGGTATGTTTGGTGCAAACCGTGCACCAATCATGCATCAAGTTTAGCACCATCTCCAATCGGACCGTAACGAGCTTTGACTTGGGCCTCGTCACCTAGGAGTACCATCGGGTGCGTCCAAATCGATTTCAGGGCGTATGGTACAATTGGTGCGAACCGTCCAACTATCTTGCACTGACACTAACACTGTCTCCAAATAGACTGAAACAAGATTCCACATGACTCACGTCACCTAGTTGTTCCATCGGATGCGTCGAAACTGATTTCCGAGCCTATGGTAGGTTCGGCGCAACCCGTGCACCTCGTCAAGATTAGCACTATCTCCAAACGGACCAAAAGAAGCTTCCACTTCAGCCTCGTCACCTATGAGTTCCATGGGGTGTGTCCAAAACGATTTCCAAGCCTATGGTATGTTTGGCGCAAACCGTGCACCTATCTTGCATAAAGTTTAGCACCATCTCCAATCGGACCGTAATGAGCTTCCACTTGAGCCTCGTCACCAAGGAGTACCATCGGGTGCGTCCATATTGATTTCTGAGGATATGGTACATTTGGTGCGAACCGTCAAACTATCTTGCACCGACACTAACACTGTCTCCAAATAGACTGAAACAAGATTTCACATGACTCACGTTACCTAGGTGTTCCATCAGATGCGTCCAAACTGATTTCCGAGCCTATGGTAGGTTTGACGCAACCCGTGCACCTCGTCAAGATTAGCACTATCTCCAAACAGACCAAAACGAGCTTCTACTTGAGCCTCGTCACCTAGGAATTCCATTGGGTGTGTCCAAAACGATTTCCAAGCCTATGGTATGTTTGGTGCTAACCGTGCACCTATCTTGCATCAGGTTTAGCACCATCTCCAATCAGACCGTAATGAGCTTCCACTTGATCATCGTCACCTAGGAGTACCATCGGGTGCGTCCAAATCAATTTCTAAGCCTATGGTATGTTTGGCGTAGACCATGCAATTATCTTGCACCGACTCTAAACCTATCTCCAAACGGACTTAAACGAGATTCCACATGGCCCCCAACACCTAGGAGTTCCATTGGGTGTGTCCAGAATGATTCTCGAGCCTTCGGTACGTTCTGCGCAAACCGTGCACCTATCTTGCAGAAAGATTAGCACCATCTCCAAATGGAACAAAATGAGCTTCCACTTGAGCCTCATCACCTATGAATTCCATTAGGTGTGTCCAAAACGATTTCCAAGCCTATGGTATGTTTGGTGTAAACTGTGCACCTATCTTACATCAAGTTTAGCACCATCTCCAATCGGACCATAACGAGCTTCCATTTGAGCCTCGTCTCCTAGGAGTACCGTCGGGTGCGTCCAAATCGATTTCAGAGCGTATGGTACGATTGGTGTGAACCGTCCAACTATCTTGCACCGACACTAACACTGTCTCCAAATAGACTGAAACAAGATTCCACATGACTCACGTCACCTAGGAGTTCCATCGGATGCGTCTAAACTGATTTCCGAGCCTATGTTAGGTTCAGCGCAACCCGTGCACCTCGTCAAGATCAGCACTATCTCCAAACGGACCAAAAGAAGCTTCCACTTCAGCCTCGTCACCTATGAGTTCCATGGGGTGTGTCCAAAACGATTTCCAAGCCTATGGTATGTTTGGCGCAAACCGTGCACCTATCTTGCATCAAGTTTAGCACCATCTCCAATCGGACCGTAATGAGCTTCCACTTGAGCCTCGTCACCAAGGAGTACCATCGGGTGCGTCCATATTGATTTCTGAGGATATGGTACATTTGGTGCGAACCGTCCAACTATCTTGCACCGACACTAACACTGTCTCCAAATAGGCTGAAACAAGATTTTACATGACTCACGTTACCTAGGTGTTCCATCGGATGCGTCCAAACTGATTTCCGAGCCTATGGTAGGTTTGACGCAACCCGTGCACCTCGTCAAGATTAGCACTATCTCTAAACAGACCAAAACGAGCTTCTACTTGAGCCTCGTCACCTAGGAATTCCATTGGGTGTGTCCAAAACGATTTCCAAGCCTATGGTATGTTTGGTGCAAACCGTGCACCTATCTTGCATCAGGTCTAGCACCATCTCCAATCAGACCGTAATGAGCTTCCACTTGATCATCATCACCTAGGAGTACCATCGGGTGCGTCCTAATCGATTTCTGAGCCTATGGTATGTATGGCGCAGACCTTGCAATTATCTTGCACCGACACTAAACCTGTCTCCAAACGGACTTAAACGAGATTCCACATGGCCCCTGACACCTAGGAGTTCCATTGGGTGCGTCCAAAATGATTCTCGAGCCTCTGGTACGTTCTGCGCAAACCGTGCACCTATCTTACAGAAAGATTAGCACCATCTCCAAACGGAACAAAACGAGCTTCCACTTGAGCCTCGTCACCTATGAGTTCCATTAGGTGTGTCCAAAACGATATCCAAGCCTATGGTATGTTTGGTGCAAACTGTGCACCTATCTTGCATCAAGTTTAGCACCATCTCCAATCGGACCATAACGAGCTT
Organism: Saccharum hybrid cultivar R570; assembly: GCA_038087645.1. NCBI lineage: Eukaryota > Viridiplantae > Streptophyta > Magnoliopsida > Poales > Poaceae > Saccharum > Saccharum hybrid cultivar. The sequence goes on along the minus strand of JAQSUU010000775.1, from coordinate 7,267,241 downwards.
CCACTTGAGCCTCGTCTCCTAGGAGTACCATCGGGTGCGTCCAAATCGATTTGAGAGCGTATGGTACGATTGGTGCGAGCCGTCCAACTATCTTGCACCGGCACTAACACTGTCTCCAAATAGACTGAAACAAGGTTCCACATGACCCAAGTCACCTAGGAGTTCCATCGGATGCATCTAAACCAATTTTCGAGCCTATGGTAGGTTCCGCGCAACCCGTGCACCTCGTCAAGATTAGCACTATCTCCAAACGGACCAAAACGAGCTTCCACTTGAGCCTCGTCACCTAGGAATTCCATTGGGTGTGCCCAAAACGATTTCCAAGCCTATGGTATGTTTGGTGCAAACCGTGCACCTATCATGCATCAAGTTTAGCACCATCTCCAATCGGACCGTAACGAGCTTCCACTTGAGCCTCGTCACCTAGGAGTACCATCGGGTGCGTCCAAATCGATTTCAGGGCGTATGGTACGATTGGTGTGAACCGGCCAACTATCTTGCACCGACACTAACATTGTCTCCAAATAGACTGAAACAAGATTCCACATGACTCACGTCACCTAGGAGTTCCATCGGATGTGTCGAAATTGATTTCCGAGCCTATGGTAGGTTCGGCGCAACCCGTGCACCTCGTCAAGATTAGCACTATCTCCAAACGAACCAAAAGAAGCTTCCACTTCAGCCTCATTACCTATGAGTTCCATGGGGTGTGTCCAAAATGATTTCCAAGCCTATGGTATGTTTGACGCAAACCGTGCACCTATCTTGCATCAAGTTTAGCTCCATCTCCAATCGGACCGTAACGAGCTTCCACTTGAGCCTCGTCACCAAGGAGTACCATCGGGTGCGTCCATATTGATTTCTGAGGATATGGTACGTTTGGTGCGAACCGTCCAACTATCTTGCACCGACACTAACACTGTCTCCAAATAGACTGAAACAAGATTTCACATGACTCACGTTACCTAGGTGTTCCATCGTATGCGTCCAAACTGATTTCCGAGCCTATGGTAGGTTCGGCGCAACCCGTGTGTAACAGAACCGACCAAATTATAAGAGCACAAGTACAAAAACAAGCACCGAAGCGCTCAAATTTTCGAACTTGAGCCCATATAATCCCGGTAGTCAATTGAAACCACGAAGGATTTCAAACCAAACTGCTTACAACCAGGATCGCATCATTCAACATACAACATCATACGTTACATTTCACAAGTAGTTCCGAAATAAGTTTACACACACGGAGTCGCAATTATTACAAACCAAGTTTGAAAGTAGCGAAAGCATAACACACACACCAGTTGTTTAACTACTGCCAGTCTTGTTGATCAACAACCCGCAAAAGCATGAGGAAAGTACATAAAAGATGATCACGCCCTAGTGATCTAGTCTTCGTCACCCGCAGGGTGGAGACAAGTTTTGCAGAAGCCTTGATAGAGCATATCATCTGCAACAGGCGGGAATAAACCCTGAGTACTGGAATGTACTCAGCTAGACTTACCCGTCAAAAACCAGAAATAAGATGACACCAAGGATTATGCAAGGCTTACACAAGGGGCTAGCTGACATCACATTTTGCATAAAGGCATAAGTAATTAAAACTCTTATAAGTGTTAGACTGCGTTCAACATGACTCAAGGACGTACAGCGAATCGGTCCTTAAACGACTCAGACGGGCATAGCTCCACACCCAAGACGTGAAGTGTCTTGCGGCTGTACTATCGAATTCCCGCCCGGTCTCAATTTCATTTTAAAGCATGGTTCCATCACGATAGCCATAAGCCACTCGCGACCCAATCCTATCTCTCGCGGATGACCAGAAATCACCCGACTTCTACCGTACTAAGCAGGGCTAAGCATTGACACGTGCCTATACCTAGTATAGGATTAAGTACGATATCTGGACAAGGACAGGTAAAATGCAGCAAGTGTTTTCATATAACTCCTAGAACTCAATGCATTAAACAATTAAAAGTACTCAAGATAGATTTATAAAATGATGGGTTCAGCATGCACCGGGGCTTGCCTTTTAGAAAGGTCGCTGGCCGGTGGTCAGGACACTCAGGCAGGTCGTCTGCGGGAACTTCTCCGCCGGTTGGTTCCTCCGGCTGCTCCGGCTGGTCCTGGACTTCCTCCGGAATCACTTGCTCAAACTCGAGGAGTGTTACCCCCTCCGGTACACCTATTGCATGAGTGCATAATAAATCTCATGTATGCATAAAGAAAGATGCAGATGCTCGGAATGAAATGCATTACAACAATCTTAAAGCTCTAATCAAATCACTTCAGATATTAGGTGCAAATTTCCTCTCCGGTAGAGAAGTACTCACCTAATCTACTTAACCTAAGATAAAGCTGCTCTTCTTCCGTTAAGGCCCTAACACCTAACAATTACAAGAATAGCATTTCTCAGAATACCACACCACATCTAATCAGCAAATACCACAGTAAACATTCTGGACAGCAGCTACTTGTTTTTAACATAACTAGAGATTTCCAATTCCAAAAGATATGATCTAAGACAATCTGGAAAGCCTAAGAAATGCACTACAATTCATTTTCAGACCTCAACCTCAAACCCCTAAGTTTTCCATGTCAAATTTCACAAGTTCCAGAATCTGTTCTCTCTAAATAGAGAGTAGCAGATTCTGGACTGCCACTTTAAATAGCAATAACTCTTAAACTATTATGCCAAATGCTCCCAAATTTTGACACAAGCTAGTTTATCAAGTTTACTACAACTTTGGTATTTACAAGTTTTCCAGAAACCATTTTTATCAAAGGTCAAACTTAGAAATACTACCAGCTGTCCAGAAAACCTAAAATTGCAAGGGTTACATATTTATTGATGTGGCCAAAGTCCCCTAAAACCAAACTAATGTTACCAAAAGTTCACATGGGGTACAAAAATACCAGAAAGTAAGGTGTGCCTACCTAAAATATTTATTTATACTCATTTCTTAATTTACTTAAGTAATTAAGTGGAATTTTAAACATACATGTAAACTGCTCCTAAAATCCTACAAAAATTACAGGGGACTCTTTGACCCAAAAGTAGACTACTGTAAAAATGTGAACTAAATTTATTCAAAGGAACTCACTGAACAAAATTCACAAGCCCAAAAGGCTGATTTTTGTGTAATTAATAAATCATATTGAAAAGTATCAAACAACAGATTTCATAATTTTCTTGGACACTTTAGGGTACCAAGACATTCTCCAAAAAGTTATAAGGACATTGCACATGTAGAAAAATTACAAAAATTCATTTAAATATTTCCTAAAATAGCAAGATAGCATTATAACTTGAAAAGTACTTAAGCACTGCTACCCAAATTTTTACCAGAGCTAGAGCAAGTATAAAGTAACCTACCCACCAAATTTCATAATTTTTGGGATAATATAGCTTAAGTTATACATTTAATAAATTTGCATGCATTTGAAAACACATTTAAAAGATCTATTTAATTCTCCCAGAATTTAAACATCACATACCAGATCTATATTTTTCTAAAATACTACACATCATGTAGATCATAACAAAATTTATCTCATGATTTTTGAGCAAGTACAACCCTAGATTTACAATTTCCAAACTACCACAAATTCTATGACAAAATAATTAAATGAAATAAATTTCAATTCGAAACTGGGCCGGCCCAGGAATGGCGCGGCCCATGACGCGCACGCGGCCCGCACTGACTCCCGCCCGCGCGCGGCGCTGACATGCGGGCCCCCGAGGTCGGTGACCGAGAGCAGAGGGGGCGGCGAACCGCGAGCTCCGACGAGCTCAAGCTCGTCGGAGGTGAGCTTGCTCGGGAAACCAAGCACACCCTCGCATTCTATTCGTGCAAGAAGGAGGGGTGGGGTTGGAGTGGAAGGGACTCGTCACCGCGAGCAGCGGCCGGTGAGGGTCGGGCAGCGGTGTATCGCCGCCGGTGAGGCCGCACGGTCCCAGCTAAGCTTGGTACGAGCTCCACTGCAACTAGGCGGAGCTATTGAGGTAGGAAGGGAAGACGGAGAGAGGCCCGAGCTACCCCGGCCACGGTGAGCCTCCATGGCGGAGCTCCGGTGGCCTCTCGGGAATGGCGGAGGTAACAATGTGGCTCACCTTCAGTTCAATCAAGGTCGCCGGTGGGTCGAGGAGGTGTAGGGTGGTGAGGCGGAGGAATTGGCGTGATTTGGTGGCCGGTGATGCAGTGGAACACGCGCGCGAGCTCGCCGGAGGTGGAATGGCAATGGCGGCTCGGGTCTGGCGTTTTGAAACCGGAAGAGGGAGGGGGAAGGAATGGAGGCCGCCTCGACGCGTCGTGGCGGTCTTGAAGGCGCCGTGGTCTGACCGGTGGGGCTAGGGCCGGCGTACGGGCGCCACCGCGTCTCCACGCGTCGGCGAGGCCCTGTGGCCGGTCGGCCACTTTCCCTTCTCTGACAAAACTGAAACGAGGCGAACGGTGCCATCGAGATTGACTGACAGAGGGATTTCATCGCCTCATAGCTCGTGATCGAGGCTGATTCGGTGAGAGCCGTAGTTAACAAAAGTGTAGAGCTACGTGAGGGCTTCAACATTGCCAATAGGGTCGTGAGCCAATTCGGCTTGGTTAGTGAGATACAACGCTCCAAAGTGAGGCACCCGAAATCTGAACTGAGTTTCAGTTACTTTCCCCGACTGAAACTCGATTTTCGAAGCACTCTAACTCATAAACCGTTGGGAACCAGGCTTGGTGATGCTGACAATGTTGTAGAGCTACATGAGAACTACAAGTTTGTCAATATGAGTGGAAGCTGTTTTGGCCTGGTTTGCAAACTTCAAGCTCCTAAAGTAGGCCTCAATAAAACTGGAGGGTCCATTTACAGACTTAGAAAAATTCTAAGTATTGAGGCCACTCCTCTAGCTGACTTGTGGGCCACTTTTGAGCATGTTCTGGTCAATTTCATGAGATGGTCATATTGAGACTTTTGTTCCCCATAAAATTCCCTACAACTTTGCTTAAGGTTGCTCCTCCATGCAAGGTCTCTAAGCTAGACTTTTTAATTGGTCAAACTAGAGCATCCTAGGGCCAAATGGTGGTCAAACCTCTCTTGGAGGGCAGTTTTGCAATTTTGATCAACATGAACCTTGCTCCAAGAGTTACCCTAAGTATAACTAAGGTGTTGTAGGACATAATTGGCTACTCTACCTTTTTGTCACCCCAACTATCAAGTATCACATGATGTGAGCCAAATAAAACTTCTAAAACAATCACATTTGTTGCATCACATAAAATAATATGCATGATGCATGCTTATGCTTATGCAAATGCAATGCAATTATGGAGCTAAACACTTGAGGTGTTACAGCCCTCCCCCCTTATAAAAATCTCGTCCCAAGATTTGGAAAGCGTACCATTTTTCATAGAATTCCTTATAGCCATCCCGCAAATAGTCCTCCCGTTCCCAGGTAGCGTCACTTTCACTACCCTGATTACTCCACATTACTTTATACCACCTAACCACTTTGCTTCTAGTTACTCGCTCCTGAGTATCGATCACTTGGACTGGCTTTTCTTCGTAAGTTAAATCGGATTCAAGCCTGATATCTCCCAAAGGAACTCTTTCCTCAGGAACTCGAAGACACTTTTTGAGCTGAGATACATGGAAGACGTTGAATATGGCACACATTTCAGGAGGTAACTGGATTTTATACGCAACAGCTCCACTCTTGCCTATGATTTGGAAAGGACCTACGTATCTTGGCGCAAGTTTCCGCTTAACACCAAAACATTGGACACTCTTCATTGGAGAAACTTTCAGATAAACGAAGTCTCCAACTTCAAACTCGAGTGGTTTTCTACGACGATCAGCATAACTTTTCTGTCTAGCTTGGGCTGCAGCCATATGTTTTTGGATGGTACGGACTTGTTCCTCAGCTTCCTGAACAAAATCAATACCATAATACCTTCTTTCACCAGCTTCTACCCAGTTTAGTGGAGTTCTACACTTTCGACCGTACAAAGCTTCGAATGGGGCCATCTTAATACTCTCTTGGTAACTATTATTGTACGAGAATTCGGCTAGAGGTAACCATTTTTCCCAAGAACCCTTGGATGAAATGACACATGCCCGCAACAGATCTTCCAAGATTTGGTTAACCCGTTCCATCTGACCTGACGTCTGGGGGTGATAAGCAGAGCTTCTCACTAACTTGGTTCCCAGAAGGTGATGCAAGTGCTCCCAAAAGCGAGCAGTGAACTGAGGACCACGGTCAGAAATGATAGTACGAGGTACACCATGGAGCCGGACTATCTGATTAAAGTACAATTCAGCATAATCAGTGGGACGATAGTCCACTCTAACTGGAATGAAGTGAGCTGATTTGGTTAAACGATCAACAATTACCCAGATGGAGTTATGATTTTTGACAGTAGGAGGAAGTCCGACAATGAAATCCATGCTTATCTCTTCCCATTTCCAGCCTGGGATAGAAAGTGGTTGCAGTAACCCAGCTTTCATGTGTACCGCTTTAACTCTACAACAGGTGTCACATCTAGCAACATATGCCGCTATCTCTTTCCGCATCTTGGTCCACCAATAAAGTGGTTTCAAATCATAATACATCTTATTACTACTAGGATGGATGGACAACTTGGACGAATGTGCTTCGGACAGGATCTGATCTCTAAGCTCTCGGTCCTTAGGTACCACTAATCTATCCTTAAACCACAGCACACCTTCGTCATCTAACCTGAAATGCTTAGTTTCTTCCTCTTTCATCTTCCGTTTTATGTGAAATATACCCGGATCAGTCTTTTGGAGCTCAATAATTCTGTTTCTGAGAGTACCACTGACAGTGATGTTGTATAAGACTGCCGGATGTAACAGGCGAGATCGATGAAAATCAGTTTCAACTAGGGAATGGCGATGAGACTTACGGCTTAAAGCGTCCGCAACCACATTTGCCTTGCCAGGATGATAGTGCACTTGAAGGTTATAATCCTTAATCAACTCGAGCCATCTTCTCTGACGCATATTTAGCTCGGGTTGGGTGAAGATGTATTTGAGGCTTTTATGGTCCATGTAGATATTGCAGACATTGCCCAGCAGATAATGCCGCCATACTTTCAAAGCATGAACAACTGCGGCCAGTTCTAAGTCATGCGTTGGATAATTCACCTCATGTTTCCGAAGTTGTCGAGAGGTATATGCAATCACTCGGCCTTCCTGCATCAACACACCTCCAAAACCTATGCCTGAGGCATCACAATAAACATCAAATGGTTTCTCGATGTCCGGTTGTGCCAAAACCGGAGCTGAGGTTAGGAGGGTTCGCAGTTGGTGAAAAGCTGCATCACACTCAGGAGTCCAGACAAACCTGGTGTCTTTTTGCAGCAACCGAGTCATGGGTTTGGCTATCTTTGAGAAATCCGGGATGAAGCGACGATAATAGCCAGCCAACCCAAGAAAACTCCGAACCTCATGAACCGAAGTAGGAGCCTTCCAATTCAATACTTCCTGTACCTTGGTGGGATCCACCATAATTCCCCCATCGGACAACACATGCCCAAGGAAAGGTACTTCACGAAGCCAGAATTCACACTTACTGAACTTCGCATACAGTTGATGTTCACGCAGTCTGGTGAGGACAATACGTAGGTGTTCAGCGTGTTCTTCCTCATTTTCAGAGTATATCAAGATGTCATCAATAAACACCACCACAAACTTGTCCAATTCGGGCATAAACACCGAATTCATCAAGCACATGAAGTGTGCAGGGGCATTTGTCAGGCCGAAAGACATAACAAGATACTCATAAAGGCCGTATCTTGTCGAGAAAGCTATTTTTGGAATATCTTTAGGACGGATTTTAATCTGATGGTAACCAGACCTCAGATCAATCTTGGAAAAGACTTTAGCTTTGGATAACTGATCGAACAGGATATCGATACGTGGCAGAGGATACTTATTTTTGATAGTGACTGCATTCAGAGGTCTATAATCTACACACATCCGCAAGGTCTGATCCTTCTTCTTCACAAAGATAGCAGGGCATCCCCACGGGGACGAACTAGGGCGAATCAACCCCTTCTTCAAAAGTTCATTCAACTGCACTTTAAGTTCAGCTAGCTCATTCGGAGGCATCCTATAAGGTCTCCTAGAGATGGGTGTCGTGCCCGGCAATAGCTCGATTTTAAATTCCACATCCTGATCCGAAGGGAGTCCCGGCAAATCATCGGGAAAAACGTCAGGAAACTCACTCACTATGGGAATTTCAGCCAACGCTTTTGCTTGCACAGCATAAACTTCACCAGACAAGTCAACTTTTCTGGGAAGTTGTACTAGAAAACCCTTTTGATCTGTAGGATCTCTGAGTATAACTACCCGAGTGGATGTATCAATGAGTACTCCATTCTGACTCATCCAATTCATGCCCAAAATAACATCTATGCCTAAACCCGGCAAAACCACTAAGGCAAGCGAATACTTTCGCCCTTCTATCTCAAACTCAAGATTCCCCACTACTTTATTTATGGAAATATTCCCACTTGCTGCACTAATGCAATAACCCCCACCTTCAACAGTATGCAATTTGCGTGCAAACTTTGATGCAAACTTAGGACTGGTAAAGGAATGCGAAGCACCTGAATCAAAAAGTACCACTGCAGGATGTTGGTCAACTAGGAACTTACCAGCAGTGACAACCTCACCAGATGGGATTTCCTCAATACTGTTATAATGAGCATGCCCCTGACGTCCACCTTGGTTGACATTCTTCTTAGGGTAAGGACAGTTCTGGGACCAATGGCCTGGCTTGTTGCAGTTCCAGCAAGGCATGTTGCTGGGAGGAACACTAGAGCTGCTCTGACCAGAGTTTCCCTTTGGCAGAGCGACTGTATAAGCCTTGCGGAACCCAGTTTTGGCAGCAGGCTTCTTCTGTGGCGGACGGAACTTGGTGTTCTGAGCAGGTGGGCGAGGGAAAGACCTAGGTGCAGCTGGAGTCCGAGACTGCGAAGCACTTGCCTCAATGGCCCTTTTACGACTCTTCGAGGCAGAATAAATAGCATTATTGTTCTCCTGGGTCAAAGCATCACTGATAAAATCATTAAAGGTAGTGCACTTGCTAGTACCCATCATCTTCATCAGCTTTGGGTCGAGGCCCCTTTTGAAACTAGCAATTTTCTTGGCATCGGTATCCACAAACTCTGTGGCATACCTTGCCAGGTTGTTGAAAGACTGCAAGTATTCAGTCAAGCTTTTGTTTCCCTGCGACAGCCTCATGAATTCCGTGTGCTTGATTGTCATAAGACCTGGAGGGATATAGTTTCCACGGAATGCTGCCTTGAACTGGTCCCAAGTAATCGGGACATTTGCAGGCAGTGTGGAACGATAGTGGCTCCACCCAATACCCGCAGGGCCATGCAACTGATGAGAAGCATATTCAGTTTTTAGCTCATCGGTCAAGCGAAGCAGACGAAACTTTTTGTTCAATAGTGTTTAACCACTCGTCGGCTTGCAGTGGTTCTTCCGCCTCCTTGAAAAGCGGGGGCTTAGTATCAAGAAAGTCCTTAAAATCACTGTACTGATTGGGTTCTGGGCCCTGGCGGCCATGACGAGCCTCCCGATTTGCCAGTTGGCGCATTGCATCAGCCAACATGCGCTGCCCTTCTACCACGGTCTGCATCAATTCAGCCGGGGTAGGTGGTGGTGGAGGGGGTGGCTGTTCCTCATCCTCATTGCCACGACCCCGACGGAGATTGTACGACATCTGCAAAATGCATAGCCAATGAGCACTGACGATGTGGGAAATTTGTAGATGAATCATTGCAAATATGTCAAACTGACTTTATGAAGTGGACTTCTCAAAATACTCAAGGCACAATAATTCATCACAACCGCACAATCCATTCAAGCGCATCAATTGACGCAATCATACGAGGGAATCCAACAAGATGTTCTTTGATAAAGGCTCACTCACAGGGAGCACAACAGTTACTGAACCGTTTACGTCACTTTCTATGTGATTTTTGGACCTTTCGCACGGTACTTGGATTCGATCTCAAAATTTATAGTTGACTGTGAAAGGCTACTTCAAACTGACCACAAAGAGACTTCTCAACGGAGAGTTCCATGGTGGATCATGACTAGCCACCTCGATACTAGCGCGTGCCAAGCAGCACAACCTTATGTCGCGCGCCATAGGAGGCCCTCGGTTTCGTCGTGGCACCGAAGGTTGCTAATCGTGACACCATCATCGAACGCAACACAATAAGACATCCAATTGTGATCGAAATTAACAGGTTCAACTAAACATCTCGGAAACATAGGGTTCGACCTTACATCCCAAAAGTCAAGTTATTACAAAGCCTCACTCCAACACAGGGAGGGCACAAAAGACGATCCTAACTTCATCGCTACGTGATAACTACTCTAAGAATCGTCCTCAGAGTCGGTGTCAAGGATCTCCCCGCCGTCCTCATCACTAACAGGCTCTAACTCCTCGTCTTCTTCTTCTTCTAGCTCTTCCTCTGGGGCTTCTTCCGGTGCGACATCTTGGGGCCCATTGACCTCCACTTCGTCATCATCTTCAGCCATGATGATTCCCGAACCCATGTCCTCATCTGTGTTATTGTTTCGAGGCAGCAGAGGATTCAACTGGTTGTTCAGACGGTGCACTTCTTCATGAAGATTGTCATTGTATTCTTCAGCATTCTCCAACTGTTGCTCGAGCTTAAACTGACGAGCTCTCAGAACGTTCTCCTCGTGCCAGGCTTCATCCCTCTGATTCATGACATGGACCAGCATGCGTTGACAGTTGCGATGTGCTACTGTCAATCTCTGGACTGCAAGTGTTTCCTGGTCACGATCACTTGCTCCAGTTGCTGACGCGCTGCATTCCTGGCAGCAGTCACTTCGGCCAACTCCGCCCTCAGCCTTTCCACCTCAGTGGGCTCGGGGCGGGGCTCACGTGGAGCTAGCTGGTGACGAGGGACCCTGCCCCCGGTTGACTTACGGGCGGTCCACTTGGTACGTGCCATCTGTAGCAACAATATATGACTTAAGTGAGGATCATTTAGGGGATACAAAATTTAATTTAGTCGGGACTATTGAAATTTTTAAGGAGGGAGTAAATGACATTTATGGTATAATTAAACATGATGCATGCACGTTCCGTACGCCCTCTCACCTTAGTAGAAACCTAAAGTTCTAACGCTAGGCGGTGGCATACATACGTTCTCTCATATAAGCGAAACTATCGGTCTACTCGTTACGCTGTTAGTGTACCTGCAGAAAATCTCATTTCAGCCCAACAGTTTCCCAATATATGCACACAAGAAAGCAGTAATTTAAATACTTTCCATATACACATCCCCTGATGTATATACTTCAGTATCAAAGCTACCTGATATAAAGGTTCCCACAATTAAGTGCTTACATAATTACACGGTTTAAACATGTAAGTATGTAAGTCACCAAAACTACTCTCCCCTAGATCGCCGGTTGGACGATCATGCTCTCACAACTCACACTTACCAGAGCGTCGAGGCAATTGATACATTACCACCCAAGTGGATGGCATCCATACAATATCACGCCGTATGGACGACGAAACAAAAACAAACAAGGCCCCCAAGTTAGTCTTTATAATAAGCCACCTAAGAGTCCTTATTTGGGCTAAGCGATGTGATCACTGACATACCTATAAAAATAGTTTTCATAGTTTTAACCCTTTTCATAAACAAAATACTTTTGTTTTTAATTACTCATATGATGTGTTTAATGTTGAATTATGCTCCGGTACCAGCTGTAACAGAACCGACCAAATTATAAGAGCACAAGTACAAAAACAAGCACCGAAGCGCTCAAATTTTCGAACTTGAGCCCATATAATCTCTGTAGTCAATTGAAACCACGAAGGATTTCAAACCAAACTGCTTACAACCAGGATCGCATCATTCAACATACAACATCATACGTTACATTTCACAAGTAGTTCCGAAATAAGTTTACACACACGGAGTCGCAATTATTACAAACCAAGTTTGAAAGTAGCGGAAGCATAACACACACACCAGTTGTTTAACTACTGCCAGTCTTGTTGATCAACAACCCGCAAAAGCATGAGGAAAGTACATAAAAGATGATCACGCCCTAGTGATCTAGTCTTCGTCACCCGCAGGGTGGAGACAAGTTTTGCAGAAGCCTTGATAGAGCATATCATCTGCAACAGGAGGGAATAAACCCTGAGTACTGGAATGTACTCAGCTAGACTTACCCGTCAAAAACCAGAAATAAGATGACACCAAGGATTATGCAAGGCTTACACAAGGGGCTAGCTGACATCACATTTTGCATAAAGGCATAAGTAATTAAAACTCTTATAACCTGTACTAGCAGTTATTTTTAGCATTTACCTGTCATCTATCTTAGCACCTGTACTAAACATACACTTGGTTGTAATCAAACAATTATCAATTTTATATCCAGAGCAGGTATAAATTGTGGCAACATTGTATCATTCACTTAACCATCTGTTCATTTAATGAGATCTATGTTGCCGCTGCTCAAGTCAAGTGCTCACTAATCGGGAGCGACGGCGATTCGAATCGAGTTCCTATCCAGCTGGAGGGGTATTTCTAACACTCACCGCGCAGGCCCCTGCCAGGGTCGCACAAGCCACCTTTCGTATGATTCAGGAATCGCGGGTCCGAATGATGTCGTGACCCCAAGGGCGACACTCTGCCAGGTGATAGGGACTCTAACTCCCCCTTGGTCTCACGCCAATGTCCCCAAGCACATCCTTTCTCTCCTCCAAGAAGCAACCTACCATTCGATTCCCGGCCTGAACCACATTACTCGGCTTCGCGGTCGGAACGACTTATCCGGCCAACTAAGTGTTAGACTGCGTTCAACATGACTCAAGGACGTACAGCGAATCGGTCCTTAAACGACTCAGACGGGCATAGCTCCACACCCAAGACGTGAAGTGTCTTGCGGCTGTACTATCGAATTCCCGCCCGGTCTCAATTTCATTTTAAAGCATGGTTCCATCACGATAGCCATAAGCCACTCGCGACCCAATCCTATCTCTCGCGGATGACCGGAAATCACCCGACTTCTACCGTACTAAGCAGGGCTAAGCATTGACATGTGCCTATACCTAGTATAGGATTAAGTATGATATCTAGACAAGGACAGGTAAAATGCAGCAAGTGTTTTCATATAACTCCTGGAACTTAATGCAGTAAACAATTAAAAGTACTCAAGATAGATTTATAAAATGATGGGTTCAGCATGCACCGGGGCTTGCCTTTTAGAAAGGTCGCTGGCCGGTGGTCAGGACACTCAGGCAGGTCGTCTGTGGGAACTTCTCCGCCGGTTGGTTCCTCTGGCTGCTCCGGCTGGTCCTGGACTTCCTCCGGAATCACTTGCTCGAACTCGAGGAGTGTTACCCCCTCCGGTACACCTATTGCATGAGTGCGTAATAAATCTCATGTATGCATAAAGAAAGATGCAGATGCTCGGAATGAAATGCATTACAACAATCTTAAAGCTCTAATCAAATCACTTCAGATATTAGGTGCAAATTTCCTCTCCGGTAGAGAAGTACTCATCTAATCTACTTAACCTAAGATAAAGCTGCTCTTCTTCCGTTAAGGCCCTAACACCTAACAATTACAAGAATAGCATTTCTCAGAATACCACACCACATCTAATCAGCAAATACCACAGTAAACATTCTGGACAGCAGCTACTTGTTTTTAACATAACTAGAGATTTCCAATTCCAAAAGATATGATCTAAGACAATCTGGAAAGCCTAAGAAATGCACTACAATTCATTTTCAGACCTCAACCTCAAACCCCTAAGTTTTCCATGTCAAATTTCACAAGTTCCAGAATCTGTTCTCTCTAAACAGAGAGTAGCAGATTCTGGACTGCCACTTTAAACAGCAATAACTCTTAAACTATTAAGCCAAATGCTCCCAAATTTTGACACAAGCTAGTTTATCAAGTTTACTACAACTTTGGTATTTACAAGTTTTCCAGCAACCATTTTTATCAAAGGTCAAACTTAGAAATACTACCAGCTGTCCAGAAAACCTAAAATTGCAAGGGTTACATATTTATTGATGTGGCCAAAGTCCCCTAAAACCAAACTAATGTTACCAAAAGTTCACATGGGGTACAAAAATACCAGAAAGTAAGGTGTGCCTACCTAAAATATTTATTTATACTCATTTCTTAATTTACTTAAGTAATTAAGTGGAATTTTAAACATACATGTAAACAGCTCCTAAAATCCTACAAAACTTACAGGGGACTCTCTGACCCAAAAGTAGACTACTGTAAAAATTTGAACTAAATTTATTCACAGGAACTCACTGAACAAAATTCACAAGCCCAAAAGGCTGATTTTTGTGTAATTAATAAATCATATTGAAAAGTATCAAACAACAGATTTCATAATTTTCTTGGACACTTTAGGGTACCAAGACATTCTCCAAAAAGTTATAAGGATATTGCACATGTAGAAAATTACAAAAATTCATTTAAGTATTTCCTAAAATAGCAAGATAGCATTATAACTTGAAAAGTACTTAAGCACTGCTACCCAAATTTTTACCAGAGCTAGAGCAAGTATAAAGTAACCTACCCACCAAATTTCATAATTTTTGGGATACTACAGCTTAAGTTATACATTTAATAAATTTGCATGCATTTCAAAACACATTTAAAAGATCTATTTAATTCTCCTAGAATTTAAACATCACATACCAGATCTATATTTTTCTAAAATACTACACATCATGTAGATCATAACAAAATTTATCTCATGATTTTTGAGCAAGTACAACCCTAGATTTACAATTTCCAAACTACCACAAATTCTATGACAAAATAATTAAATGAAATAAATTTCAATTCGAAACTGGGCCGGCCCGGGAATGGCGCGGCCCATGACGCGCGCGCGGCCCGCACCGACTCCCGCCCGCGCGCGGCGCTGACATGCGGGCCCCCGAGGTCGGTGACCGAGAGCAGAGGGGGCGGCGAACCGCGAGCTCCGACGAGCTCAAGCTCGTCGGAGGGGAGCTTGCTCGGGAAACCAAGCACACCCTCGCGTTCTCTGTCACACGGTGCTTCAATTCGTGCAAGAAGGAGGGGTGGGGTTGGAGTGGAAGGGACTCGTCACCGCGAGCGGCGGCCGGTGAGGGTCGGGTGGCGGTGTATCGCCACCGGTGAGGCCGCACGGTCCCAGCTAAGCTCGGTACGAGCTCCACTGCAGCTAGGCGGAGCTATTGAGGTAGGAAGGGAAGACGGAGAGAGGCCCAAGCTACCCCGGCCACGGTGAGCCTCCATGGCGGAGCTCCGGTGGCCTCTCGGGAATGGCGGAGGTAACAATGTGGCTCACCTTGAGTTCATTCAAGGCCGCCGGTGGGTCGAGGAGGTGTAGGGTGGTGAGGCGGAGGAATTGGCGTGATTTGGTGGCCGGTGATGCAGTGGAACACGCGCGCGAGCTCGTCGGAGGTGGAGCGGCAATGGCGGCTCGGGTCTGGCGTTTTGAAACCGGAAGAGGGAGGGGGAAGGAATGGAGGCCGCCTCGACGCGTCGTGGCGGTCTTGAAGGCGTCGTGGTCTGACCGGTGGGGCTAGGGCCGACGTACGGGCGCCACCGCGTCTCCACGCGTCGGTGAGGCCCTGTGGCCGGTCGGCCACTCTCCCTTCTCTGACGAAACTGAAACGAGGCGAACGGTGCCATCGAGTTGACTGACAGAGGGATTTCATCGCCTCATAGCTCGTGATCGAGGCTGATTCGGTGAGAGCCGTAGTTAACAAAAGTGTAGAGCTACGTGAGGGCTTCAACATTGCCAATAGGGTCGTGAGCCAATTCAGCTTGGTTAGTGAGATACAACGCTCCAAAGTGAGGCACCCGAAATCTGAACTGAGTTTCAGTTACTTTCCCCGACTGAAACTCGATTTTCGAAGCACTCTAACTCATAAACCGTTGGGAACCAGGCTTGGGTGATGTTGACAATGTTGTAGAGCTACATGAGAACTACAAGTTTGTCAATATGAGTGGAAGCTAGTTTGGCCTGGTTTGCAAACTACAAGCTCCTAAAGTAGGCCTCAATAAAACTGGAGGGTCCATTTACAGACTTAGAAAAATTCTAAGTATTGAGGCCACTCCTCTAGCTGACTTATGGGCCACTTTTGAGCATGTTCTGGTCAATTTCATGAGATGGTCATATTGAGACTTTTGTTCCCCATAAAATTCCCTACAACTTTGCTTAAGGTTGCTCCTCCATGCAAGGTCTCTAAGCTAGACTTTTTAATTGGTCAAACTAGAGCATCCTAGGGCCAAATGGTGGTCAAACCTCTCTTGGAGGGCAGTTTTGCAATTTTGATCAACATGAACCTTGCTCCAAGAGTTACCCTAAGTATAACTAAGGTGTTGTAGGACATAATTGGCTACTCTACCTTTTTGTCACCCCAACTATCAAGTATCACATGATGTGAGCCAAATAAAACTTCTAAAACAATCACATTTGTTGCATCACATAAAATAATATGCATGATGCATGCTTATGCTTATGCAAATGCAATGCAATTATGGAGCTAAACACTTGAGGTGTTACACCGTGCACCTCGTCAAGATTAGCACTATCTCCAAACGGGCCAAAACGAGCTTCCACTTGAGCCTCATCACCTAGGAATTCCATTGGGTGTGTCCAAAACGATTTCCAAGCCTTTGGTATGTTTGGTGAAAACCGTGCACCTATCTTGCATCAAGTTTAGCACCATCTCCAATCGGACCGTAACGAGCTTCCACTTGAGCCTCGTCACCTAGAAGTACCATCGGGTGCGTCCATATTGATTTCTGAGGGTAAGTTACGTTTGGTGCGAACCGTCCAACTATCTTGCACCGACACTAACACTGTCTCCAAATAGACTGAAACAAGATTTCACATAACTCACGTTACCTAGGAGTTCCTTCGGATGCGTCCAAACTGATTTCCGAGCCTATGGTAGGTTCGGCGCAACCCGTGCACCTCGTCAAGATTAGCACTATCTCCAAACAGACCAAAACGAGCTTCTACTTGAGCCTCGTCACCTAGAAATTCCATTGGGTGTGTCCAAAATGATTTCCAAGCCTATGGTATGTTTGGTGCACACCGTGCACCTATCTTGCATCAAGTTTAGCACCATATCCAATCGGACCATAACGAGCTTCCACTTGAACCTCATCACCTAGGAATTTCATTGGGTGTGCCCAAAACGATTTCCAAGCCTATGGTATGTTTGGTGCAAACCGTGCACCAATCATGCATCAAGTTTAGCACCATCTCCAATCGGACTGTAACGAGCTTCCACTTGAGCCTCGTCACCTAAGAGTACCATCGGCTGCGTCCAAATCGATTTCAGGGCGTATGGTACGATTGGTGCGAACCGTCCAACTATCTTGCACCGACACTAACACTGTCTCCAAATAGACTGAAACAAGATTCCACATGACTCACGTTACCTAGGTGTTCCATCGTATGCGTCCAAACTGATTTCCGAGCCTATGGTAGGTTCGGCGCAACCCGTGCACCTCGTCAAGATTAGCACTATCTCCAAACGGGCCAAAACGAGCTTCCACTTGAGCCTCGTCACCTAGGAATTCCATTGGGTGTGTCCAAAACGATTTCCAAGCCTTTGGTATGTTTGGTGAAAACCATGCACCTATCTGGCATCAAGTTTAGCACCATCTCCAATCGGACCGTAATGAGCTTCCACTTGAGCCTCGTCACCAAGGAGTACCATCGAGTGCGTCCATATTGATTTCTGAGGATATGGTACATTTGGTGCGAACCGTCCAACTATCTTGCACCGACACTAACACTGTCTCCAAATAGACTGAAACAAGATTTCACATGACTCACGTTACCTAGGTGTTCCATCGGATGCGTCCAAACTGATTTCCGAGCCTATGGTAGGTTTGACGCAACCCATGCACCTCGTCAAGATTAGCACTATCTCTAAACAGACCAAAATGAGCTTCTACTTGAGCCTCGTCACCTAGGAATTCCATTGGGTGCGTCCAAAACGATTTCCAAGCCTATGGTATGTTTGGTGAAAACCGTGCACCTATCTTGCATCAGGTTTAGCACCATCTCCAATCAGACCGTAATGAGCTTCCACTTGATCATCGTCACCTAGGAGTACCATCGGGTGCGTCCAAATCGATTTCTGAGCCTATGGTATGTATGGCGCAGACCATGCAATTATCTTGCACCGACACTAAACCTGTCTCCAAACGGACTTAAACGAGATTCCACATGGCCCCCGACACCTAGGAGTTCCATTGGGTGCGTCCAAAATGATTTTCGAGCGTCTGGTACGTTCTGCGCAAACCGTGCACCTATCTTGCAGAAAGATTAGCACCATCTCCAAACGGAACAAAACGAGCTTCCACTTGAGCCTCGTCACCTATGAGTTCCATTAGGTGTGTCCAAAACGATATCCAAGCCTATGGTATGTTTGGTGCAAACTGTGCACCTATCTTGCATCAAGTTTAGCACCATCTCCAATCGGACCATAACGAGCTTCCACTTGAGCCTCGTCTCCTAGGAGTACCATCGGGTGCGTCCAAATCGATTTCAGAGCGTATGGTACGATTGGTGTGAGCCGTCCAACTATCTTGCACCGGCACTAACACTGTCTCCAAATAGACTGAAACAAGGTTCCACATGACCCACGTCACCTAGGAGTTCCATCGGATGCATCTAAACCAATTTCCGAGCCTATGGTAGGTTCCGCGCAACCCGTGCACCTCGTCAAGATTAGCACTATCTCCAAACGGACCAAAACGAGCTTCCACTTGAGCCTCGTCACCTAGGAATTCCATTGGGTGTGCCCAAAACGATTTCCAAGCCTATGGTATGTTTGGTGCAAACCGTGCACCTATCATGCATCAAGTTTAGCACCATCTCCAATCGGACCGTAACGAGCTTCCACTTGAGCCTCGTCACCTAGGTGTACCGTCGGGTGCGTCCAAATCGATTTCAGGGCGTATGGTATGATTGGTGTGAACCGGCCAACTATCTTGCACCGACACTAACATTGTCTCTAAATAGACTGAAACAAGATTCCACATGACTCACGTCACCTAGTAGTTCCATCGGATGTGTCGAAATTGATTTCTGAGCCTATGGTAGGTTTGGCGCAACCCGTGCACCTCGTCAAGATTAGCACTATCTCCAAACGAACCAAAAGAAGCTTCCACTTCAGCCTCATCACCTATGAGTTCCATGGGGTGTGTCCAAAACGATTTCCAAGCCTTTGGTATGTTTGGCGCAAACCGTGCACCTATCTTGCATCAAGTTTAGCACCATCTCCAATCGGACCGTAACGAGCTTCCACTTGAGCCTCGTCACCAAGGAGTACCATCGGGTGCGTCCATATTGATTTCTAAGGATATGGTACGTTTGGTGCGAACCGTCCAACTATCTTGCACCGACACTAACACTGTCTCCAAATAGACTGAAACAAGATTTCACATGACTCACGTTACCTAGGTGTTCCATCGTATGCGTCCAAACTGATTTCCGAGCCTATGGTAGGTTCGGCGCAACCCGTGCACCTCGTCAAGATTAGCACTATCTCCAAACGGGCCAAAACGAGCTTCCACTTGAGCCTCGTCACCTAGGAATTCCATTGGGTGTGTCCAAAATGATTTCCAAGCCTTTGGTATGTTTGGTGAAAACCATGCACCTATCTTGCATCAAGTTTAGCACCATCTCCAATCGGACCGTAACGAGCTTCCACTTGAGCCTCGTCACCTAGAAGTACCATCGAGTGCGTCCATATTGATTTCTGAGGGTAAGTTACGTTTGGTGCGAACCGTCCAACTATCTTGCACCGACACTAACACTGTCTCCAAATAGACTGAAACAAGATTTCACATGACTCACGTTACCTAGGAGTTCCTTCGGATGCGTCCAAACTGATTTCCGAGCCTATGGTATGTTCGGCGCAACCCGTGCACCTCGTCAAGATTAGCACTATCTCCAAACAGACCAAAACGAGCTTCTACTTGAGCCTCGTCACCTAGGAATTCCATTGGGTGTGTCCAAAATGATTTCCAAGCCTATGGTATGTTTGGTGCAAACCGTGCACCTATCTTGCATCAAGTTTAGCACCATCTCCAATCGGACCGCAATGAGCTTCAACTTGAGCCTCATCACCTAGGAGTACCATCGAGTGCATCCAAATTGATTTCAGGGCGTATGGTACGATTGGTACAAACCGTCCAGCTATCTTGCACCGACACTAACACTGTCTCTAAATAGACTGAAACAAGATTCCACATGACTCACGTTACCTAGGAGTTCCATCAGATGTGTCAAAACTGATTTCCGAGCCTATGGTAGGTTCAGCGCAACCCGTGCACCTCGTCAAGATTAGCACTACTCCAAACAGACCAAAACGAGCTTCCACTTGAGCCTCGTCACCTAGGAGTTCCATTGGGTGTGTCCAAAATGATTTCCAAGCCTATGATATGTTTGGTGCAAACCATGCACCTATCTTGCATCAGGTTTAGCACCATCTCCAATCAGACCGTAACGAGCTTCCACTTGATCATCATCACCTAGGAGTACCATCGGGTGCGTCCAAATCGATTTCTGAGCCTATGGTATGTTTGGCGCAGACCGTGCAATTATCTTGCACCGACACTAAACCTGTCTCAAAACGGACTTAAATGAGATTCCACATGGCCCCCGACACCTAGGAGTTCCATTGGGTGTGTCCAAAATGATTCTTGAGCCTCCGGTACGTTCTGCGCAAAGCATGCACCTATCTTGCAGAAAGATTAGCACCATCTCCAACGGAATGAAATGATCTTCCACTTGAGCCTCGTCTCCTATGAGTTCCATTGGGTGTGTCCAAAATGATTTCCAAGCCTATGATATGTTTGGTGAAAACCGTGCACCTATCTTGCATCAAGTTTAGCACCATCTCCAATCGGACCATAATGAGCTTCCACTTGAACCTCGTCACCTAGGAGTACCATCGGGTGCGTCCAAATCGATTCAGAGCGTATGGTACGATTGGTGTGAGCCATCCAACTATCTTGCACCGGCACTAACACCGTCTCCAAATAGACTGAAACAAGATTCCACATGACCCACGTCACCTAGTAGTTCCATTGGATGCATCTAAACCAATTTTCGAGCCTACGGTAGGTTCCGCACAACCCGTGCACCTCGTCAAGATTAGCACTATCTCCAAACGGACCAAAACAAGCTTCCACTTCAGCCTCGTCACCTATGAGTTCCATGGGGTGTGTCCAAAATGATTTCCAAGCCTATGGTATGTTTGGTGCAAACCGTGCACCTATCTTGCATCAAGTTTAGCACCATCTCCAATCGGACCGCAATGAGCTTCAACTTGAGCCTCATCACCTAGGAGTACCATCGGGTGCATCCAAATTGATTTCAGGGCGTATGGTACGATTGGTGCAAACCGTCCAGCTATCTTGCACCGACACTAACACTGTCTCTAAATAGACTGAAACAAGATTCCACATGACTCACGTTACCTAGGAGTTCCATCAGATGTGTCAAAACTGATTTCCGAGCCTATGGTAGGTTCAGCGCAACCCGTGCACCTCGTCAAGATTAGCACTACTCCAAACAGACCAAAACGAGCTTCCACTTGAGCCTCGTCACCTAGGAGTTCCATTGGGTGTGTCCAAAATGATTTCCAAGCCTATGATATGTTTGGTGCAAACCATGCACCTATCTTGCATCAGGTTTAGCACCATCTCCAATCAGACCGTAACGAGCTTCCACTTGATCATCATCACCTAGGAGTACCATCGGGTGCGTCCAAATCGATTTCTGAGCCTATGGTATGTTTGGCGCAGACCGTGCAATTATCTTGCACCGACACTAAACCTGTCTCAAAACGGACTTAAATGAGATTCCACATGGCCCCCGACACCTAGGAGTTCCATTGGGTGTGTCCAAAATGATTCTTGAGCCTCCGGTACGTTCTGCGCAAAGCATGCACCTATCTTGCAGAAAGATTAGCACCATCTCCAACGGAATGAAATGATCTTCCACTTGAGCCTCGTCTCCTATGAGTTCCATTGGGTGTGTCCAAAATGATTTCCAAGCCTATGATATGTTTGGTGAAAACCGTGCACCTATCTTGCATCAAGTTTAGCACCATCTCCAATCGGACCATAATGAGCTTCCACTTGAACCTCGTCACCTAGGAGTACCATCGGGTGCGTCCAAATCGATTCAGAGCGTATGGTACGATTGGTGTGAGCCATCCAACTATCTTGCACCGGCACTAACACCGTCTCCAAATAGACTGAAACAAGATTCCACATGACCCACGTCACCTAGTAGTTCTATTGGATGCATCTAAACCAATTTTCGAGCCTACGGTAGGTTCCGCACAACCCGTGCACCTCGTCAAGATTAGCACTATCTCCAAACGGACCAAAACAAGCTTCCACTTCAGCCTCGTCACCTATGAGTTCCATGGGGTGTGTCCAAAATGATTTCCAAGCCTATGGTATGTTTGGCGTAATCCGTGCACCTATCTTGCATCAAGTTTAGCACCATCTCCAATCGGACCGTAACGAGCTTCCACTTGAGCATCGTCACCTAGGAGTACCATCGGGAGCGTCCAAAACGATTTATGTGCCTATGGTATATTTGGTGAAGACCGTTCAATTATCTTGCACCGACACTAAACCTATCTCCAAACGGACTTAAACGAGATTCCACATGGCCCCCGACACCTAGGAGTTCCATTAGGTGCGTCCAAAATGATTCTCGAGCCTCCGGTACGTTCTGCTCAAACCGTGCACCTATGTTGCAGAAAGATTAGCACCATCTCCAAATAGAACAAAACGAGCATCCACTTGAGCCTCGTCACCTATGAGTACCATCGGGTGCGTCCATATCGATTTCTGAGGGTATGGTACATTTGGTGCGAACCGTACAACTATCTTGCATCGACACTAACACTGTCTCCAAATAGACTGAAACAAGATTCCACATAACTCACGTCACCTAGGAGTTCTATCGGATGCGTCGAAACTAATTTCCGAGCCTATGGTAGGTTTGGCGCAACCCGTGCAGCTCGTCAAGATTAGCACTACTCAAAAAAGACCAAAACGAGCTTCCACTTGAGCCTCGTCACCTAGGAATTCCATTGGGTGTGCCCAAAACGAATTTAAGCCTATGGTATGTTTGGTGCAAACCGTGCACCTATCATGCATCAAGTTTAGCACCATCTCCAATCGGACCGTAACGAGCTTCCACTTGAGCCTCGTCACCAAGGAGTACCATCGGGTGCGTCCATATTGATTTATGAGGATATGGTACGTTTGGTGCGAACCGTCCAACTATCTTGCACCGACACTAACACTGTCTCCAAATAGACTGAAACAAGATTTCACATGACTCACGTTACCTAGGTGTTCCATCGTATGCGTCCAAACTGATTTCCGAGCCTATGGTAGGTTCGGCGCAACCCGTGCACCTCGTCAAGATTAGCACTATCTCCAAACGGGCCAAAACGAGCTTCCACTTGAGCCTCGTCACCTAGGAATTCCATTGGGTGTGTCCAAAACGATTTCCAAGCCTTTGGTATGTTTGGTGAAAACCGTGCACCTATCTTGCATCAAGTTTAGCACCATCTCAATCGGACCGTAACGACCTTCCACTTGAGTCTCGTCACCTAGAAGTACCATCGGGTGCGTCCATATTGATTTCTGAGGGTAAGTTACGTTTGGTGCGAACCGTCCAACTATCTTGCACCGACACTAACACTGTCTCCAAATAGACTGAAACAAGATTTCACATGACTCATGTTACCTAGGAGTTCCTTCGGATGCGTCCAAACTGATTTCCGAGCCTATGGTATGTTCGGCGCAACCCGTGCACCTCGTCAAGATTAGCACTATCTCCAAACAGACCAAAATGAGCTTCTACTTGAGCCTCGTCACCTAGGAATTCCATTGGGTGTGTCCAAAATGATTTCCAAGCCTATGATATGTTTGGTGCAAACCGTGCACCTATCTTGCATCAAGTTTAGCATCATCTCCAATCGGACCGTAATGAGCTTCAACTTGAGCCTCATCACCTAGGAGTACCATCGGGTGCGTCCAAATTGATTTCAGGGCGTATGGTACGATTGGTGCAAACCGTCCAGCTATCTTGCACCGACACTAACATTGTCTCTAAATAGACTGAAACAAGATTCCACATGACTCACGTTACCTAGGAGTTCCATCAGATGTGTCGAAACTGATTTCCGAGCCTATGGTTGGTTCAGCGCAACCCGTGCACCTCGTCAAGATTAGCACTACTCCAAACAGACCAAAACGAGCTTCCACTTGAGCCTCGTCACCTAGGAGTTCCATTGGGTGTGTCCAAAATGATTTCCAAGCCTATGGTATGTTTGGTGCAAACCATGCACCTATCTTGCATCAGGTTTAGCACCATCTCCAATCAGACCGTAACGAGCTTCCACTTGATCATCATCACCTAGGAGTACCATCGGGTGCGTCCAAATCGATTTCTGAGCCTATGGTATGTTTGGCGCAAACCGTGCAATTATCTTGCACCGACACTAAACCTGTCTCAAAACGGACTTAAATGAGATTCCAGACGGCCCCCGACACCTAGGAGTTCCATTGGGTGTGTCCAAAATCATTCTCGAGCCTCCGGTACGTTCTGCGCAAACCATGCACCTATCTTGCAGAAAGATTAGCACCATCTCCAACGGAATGAAATGATCTTCCACTTGAGCCTCGTCTCCTATGAGTTCCATTGGGTGTGTCCAAAATGATTTCCAAGCCTATGATATGTTTGGTGCAAATCGTGCACCTATCGTGCATCAAGTTTAGCACCATCTCCAATCGGACCATAACGAGCTTCCACTTGAACCTCGTCACCTAGGAGTACCATCGGGTGCGTCCAAATTGATTCAGAGCGTATGGTACGATTGGTGTGAGCCATCCAACTATCTTGCACCGGCATTAACACTGTCTCCAAATAGACTGAAACAAGATTCCACATGACCCACGTCACCTAGTAGTTCCATCGGATGCATCTAAACCAATTTTCGAGCCTACGGTAGGTTCCGCACAACCCGTGCACCTCGTCAAGATTAGCACTATCTCCAAATGGGCCAAAACAAGCTTCCACTTCAGCCTCGTCCCCTATGAGTTCCATGGGGTGTGTCCAAAATGATTTCCAAGCCTATGGTATGTTTGGCGTAATCCGTGCACCTATCTTGCATCAAGTTTAGCACCATCTCCAATCGGACCGTAACGAGCTTCCACTTGAGCATCGTCACCTAGGAGTACCATCGGGAGCGTCCAAAATGATTTATGTGCCTATGGTATATTTGGTGAAGACCGTTCAATTATCTTGCACCGACACTAAACCTATCTCCAAACGGACTTAAACGAGATTCCACATGGCCCCCGACACCTAGGAGTTCCATTAGGTGCGTCCAAAATGATTCTCGAGCCTCCGGTACGTTCTGCTCAAACCGTGCACCTATGTTGCAGAAAGATTAGCACCATCTCCAAATAGAACAAAACGAGCATCCACTTGAGCCTCGTCACCTATGAGTACCATCGGGTGTGTCCATATCGATTTCTGAGGGTATGGTACATTTGGTGCGAACCGTACAACTATCTTGCATCGACACTAACACTGTCTCCAAATAGACTGAAACAAGATTCCACATAACTCCCGTCACCTAGGAGTTCTATCGGATGCGTCGAAACTAATTTCCGAGCCTATGGTAGGTTTGGCGCAACCCGTGCAGCTCGTCAAGATTAGCACTACTCAAAACATACCAAAACGAGCTTCCACTTGAGCCTCGTCACCTAGGAATTCCATTGGGTGTGCCCAAAACGAATTCAAGCCTATGGTATGTTTGGCGCAAACCGTGCACCTATCATGCATCAAGTTTAGCACCATCTCCAATCGGACCGTAACGAGCTTCCACTTGAGCCTCGTCACCAAGGAGTACCATCGGGTGCGTCCATATTGATTTCTGAGGATATGGTACGTTTGGTGCGAACCGTCCAACTATCTTGCACCGACACTAACACTGTCTCCAAATAGACTGAAACAAGATTTCACATGACTCACGTTACCTAGGTGTTCCATCGTATGCGTCCAAACAGATTTCCGAGCCTATGGTAGGTTCGGCGCAACCCGTGCACCTCGTCAGGATTAGCACTATCTCCAAACGGGCCAAAACGAGCTTCCACTTGAGCCTCGTCACCTAGGAATTCCATTGGGTGTGTCCAAAACGATTTCCAAGCCTTTGGTATGTTTGGTGAAAACCGTGCACCTATCTTGCATCAAGTTTAGCACCATCTCAATCAGACCGTAACGAGCTTCCACTTGAGTCTCGTCACCTAGAAGTACCATCGGGTGCGTCCATATTGATTTCTGAGGGTAAGTTACGTTTGGTGCGAACCGTCCAACTATCTTGCACCGACACTAACACTGTCTCCAAATAGACTGAAACAAGATTTCACATGACTCATGTTACCTCGGAGTTCCTTCGGATGCGTCCAAACTGATTTCCGAGCCTATGGTATGTTCGGCGCAACCCGTGCACCTCGTCAAGATTAGCACTATCTCCAAACAGACCAAAATGAGCTTCTACTTGTGCCTCGTCACCTAGGAATTCCATTGGGTGTGTCCAAAATGATTTCCAAGCCTATGGTATGTTTGGTGCAAACCGTGCACCTATCTTGCATCAAGTTTAGCACCATCTCCAATCGGACCGTAATGAGCTTCAACTTGAGCCTCATCACCTAGGAGTACCATCGGGTGCGTCCAAATTGATTTCAGGGCGTATGGTACGATTGGTGCAAACCGTCCAGCTATCTTGCACCGACACTAACACTATCTCTAAATAGACTGAAACAAGATTCCACATGACTCACGTTACCTAGGAGTTCCATCAGATGTGTCGAAACTGATTTCCGAGCCTATGGTAGGTTCAGCGCAACCCGTGCACCTCGTCAAGATTAGCACTACTCCAAACAGACCAAAACGAGCTTCCACTTGAGCCTCGTCACCTAGGAGTTCCATTGGGTGTGTCCAAAATGATTTCCAAGCCTATGGTATGTTTGGTGCAAACCATGCACCTATCTTGCATCAGGTTTAGCACCATCTCCAATCAGACCGTAACGAGCTTCCACTTGATCATCATCACCTAGGAGTACCATCGGGTGCGTCCAAATCGATTTCTGAGCCTATGGTATGTTTGGCGCAGACCGTGCAATTATCTTGCACCGACACTAAACCTGTCTCAAAACGGACTTAAATGAGATTCCACACGGCCCCCGACACCTAGGAGTTCCATTGGGTGTGTCCAAAATGATTCTCGAGCCTCCGGTACGTTCTGCGCAAACCATGCACCTATCTTGCAGAAAGATTAGCACCATCTCCAACGGGATGAAATGATCTTCCACTTGAGCCTCGTCTCCTATGAGTTCCATTGGGTGTGTCCAAAATGATTTCCAAGCCTATGATATGTTTGGTGCAAATCGTGCACCTATCTTGCATCAAGTTTAGCACCATCTCCAATCGGACCATAACGAGCTTCCACTTGAACCTCGTCACCTAGGAGTACCATCGGGTGCGTCCAAATCGATTCAGAGCGTATGGTACGATTAGTGTGAGCCATCCAACTATCTTGCACCGGCACTAACACTGTCTCCAAATAGACTGAAACAAGATTCCACATGACCCACGTCACCTAGTAGTTCCATCGGATGCATCTAAACCAATTTTCGAGCCTACGGTAGGTTCCGCACAACCCGTGCACCTCGTCAAGATTAGCACTATCTCCAAACGGGCCAAAACAAGCTTCCACTTCAGCCTCGTCACCTATGAGTTCCATGGGGTGTGTCCAAAATGATTTCCAAGCCTATGGTATGTTTGGCGTAATCCATGCACCTATCTTGCATCAAGTTTAGCACCATCTCCAATCGGACCGTAACGAGCTTCCACTTAAGCATCGTCACCTAGGAGTACCATCGGGAGCGTCCAAAACGATTTATGCGCCTATGGTATATTTGGTGAAGACCGTTCAATTATCTTGCACCGACACTAAACCTGTCTCCAAACGGACTTAAACGAGATTCCACATGGCCCCCGACACCTAGGAGTTCCATTAGGTGCGTCCAAAATGATTCTCGGGCCTCCGGTACGTTCTGCTCAAACCGTGCACCTATGTTGCAGAAAGATTAGCACCATCTCCCAACAGAACAAAACGAGCATCCACTTGAGCCTCGTCACCTATGAGTACCATCGGGTGCGTCCATATTGATTTCTGAGGGTATGGTACATTTGGTGCGAACCGTACAACTATCTTGCATCGACACTAACACTGTCTCCAAATAGACTGAAACAAGATTCCACATAACTCACGTCACCTAGGAGTTCTATCGGATGCGTCGAAACTGATTTCCGAGCCTATGGTAGATTTGGCGCAACCCGTGCACCTCGTCAAGATTAGCACTACTCAAAACAGACCAAAACGAGCTTCCACTTGAGCCTCGTCACCTAGGAATTCCATTGGGTGTGCCCAAAACGAATTCAAGCCTATGGTATGTTTGGTGCAAACCGTGCACCTATCATGCATCAAGTTTAGCACCATCTCCAATCGGACCGTAACGAGCTTCCACTTGAGCCTCGTCACCTAGGAGTACCATCGGGTGCGTCCAAATCGATTTCAGGGCGTATGGTACGATTGGTGTGAACCGGCCAACTATCTTGCACCGACACTAACATTGTCTCCAAATAGACTGAAACAAGATTCCACATGACTCACGTAACCTAGGAGTTCCATCGGATGTGTCGAAATTGATTTCCGAGCCTATGGTAGGTTCGGCGCAACCCGTGCACCTCGTCAAGATTAGCACTATCTCCAAACGAACCAAAAGAAGCTTCCACTTCAGCCTCATCACTTATGAGTTCCATGGGGTGTGTCCAAAATGATTTCCAAGCCTATGGTATGTTTGGCGCAAACCGTGCACCTATCTTGCATCAAGTTTAGCACCATCTCCAATCGGACCGTAACGAGCTTCCACTTGAGCCTCGTCACCAAGGAGTACCATCGGGTGCGTCCATATTGATTTCTGAGGATATGGTATGTTTGGTGCGAACCGTCCAACTATCTTGCACCGACACTAACACTGTCTCCAATCAGACCGTAACGAGCTTCCACTTGATCATCGTCACCTAGGAGTACCATCGGGTGCGTCCAAATCGATTTCTGAGCCTATGGTATGTTTGGCGCAGACCGTGCAATTATCTTGCACCGACACTAAACCTGTCTCAAAACGGACTTAAATGAGATTCCACATGGCCCCCGACACCTAGGAGTTCCATTGGGTGTGTCCAAAATGATTCTCGAGCCTCCGGTACGTTCTGCGCAAACCATGCACCTGTCTTGCAGAAAGATTAGCACCATCTCCAACGGAATGAAATGATCTTCCACTTGAGCCTCGTCTCCTATGAGTTCCATTGGGTGTGTCCAAAATGATTTCCAAGCCTATGGTATGTTTGGTGCAAATCGTGCACCTATCTTGCATCAAGTTTAGCACCATCTCCAATCGGACCATAACGAGCTTCCACTTGAACCTCGTCACCTAGGAGTACCATCGGGTGCGTCCAAATTGATTCAGAGCGTATGGTACGATTGGTGTGAGCCATCCAACTATCTTGCACCGGCACTAACACTGTCTCCAAATAGACTGAAACAAGATTCCACATGACCCACGTCACCTAGTAGTTCCATCAGATGCATCTAAACCAATTTTCGAGCCTACGGTAGGTTCCGCACAACCCGTGCACCTCGTCAAGATTAGCACTATCTCCAAACGGACCAAAACAAGCTTCCACTTCAGCCTCGTCACCTATGAGTTCCATGGGGTGTGTCCAAAATGATTTCCAGGCCTATGGTATGTTTGGCGTAATCCGTGCACCTATCTTGCATCAAGTTTAGCACCATCTCCAATCGGACCGTAACGAGCTTCCACTTGAGCATCGTCACCTAGGAGTACCATCGGGAGCGTCCAAAACGATTTATGTGCCTATGGTATATTTGGTGAAGACCGTTCAATTATCTTGCACCGACACTAAACCTATCTCCAAACGGACTTAAACGAGATTCCACATGGCCCCCGACACCTAGGAGTTCCATTAGGTGCGTCCAAAATGATTCTCGAGCCTCCGGTACGTTCTGCTCAAACCGTGCACCTATGTTGCAGAAAGATTAGCACCATCTCCAAATAGAACAAAACGAGCATCCACTTGAGCCTCGTCACCTATGAGTACCATCGGGTGTGTCCATATCGATTTCCAAGCCTATGGTAGGTTCGGCGCAACCCGTGCACCTCGTCAAGATTAGCACTATCTCCAAATGAACCAAAAGAAGCTTCCACTTCAGCCTCATCACTTATGAGTTCCATGGGGTGTGTCCAAAATGATTTCCAAGCCTATGGTATGTTTGGCGCAAACCGTGCACCTATCTTGCATCAAGTTTAGCACCATCTCCAATCAGACCGTAACGAGCTTCCACTTGAGCCTCGTCACCAAGGAGTACCATCGGGTGCGTCCATATTGATTTCTGAGGATATGGTATGTTTGGTGCAAACCGTCCAACTATCTTGCACCGACACTAACACTGTCTCCAAATAGACAGAAACAAGATTTCACATGACTCACGTTACCTAGGTGTTCCATCGTATGCGTCCAAACTGATTTCCAAGCCTATGGTAGGTTCGGCGCAACCCGTGCACCTCGTCAAGATTAGCACTATCTCCAAACGGGCCAAAACGAGCTTCCACTTGAGCCTCGTCACCTAGGAATTCCATTGGGTGTGTCCAAAACGATTTCGAAGCCTTTGGTATGTTTGGTGAAAATCGTGCACCTATCTTGCATCAAGTTTAGCACCATCTCCAATCGGACCGTAACGAGCTTCCACTTGAGCCTCGTCACCTAGAAGACCATCGGGTGCGTCCATATTGATTTCTGAGGGTAAGTTACGTTTGGTGCGAACCGTCCAACTATCTTGCACCGACACTAACACTGTCTCCAAATAGACTGAAACAAGATTTCACATGACTCACGTTACCTAGGAGTTCCTTCGGATGCGTCCAAACTGATTTCCGAGCCTATGGTAGGTTCGGCGCAACCCGTGCACCTCGTCAAGATTAGCACTATCTCCAAACAGACCAAAACGAGCTTCTACTTGAGCCTCGTCACCTAGGAATTCCATTGGGTGTGTCCAAAATGATTTCCAAGCCTATGGTATGTTTGGTGCAAACCGTGCACCTATCTTGCATCAAGTTTAGCACCATCTCCAATCGGACCGTAATGAGCTTCAACTTGAGCCTCGTCACCTAGGAGTACCATCGGGTGCGTCCAAATTGATTTCAGGGCGTATGGTACGATTGGTGCAAACCGTCCAGCTATCTTGCACCGACACTAACACTGTCTCCAAATAGACTGAAACAAGATTCCACATGACTCACGTTACCTAGGAGTTCCATCAGATGTGTCGAAACTGATTTCCGAGCCTATGGTAGGTTCAGCGCAACCCGTGCACCTCGTCAAGATTAGCACTACTCCAAACAGACCAAAACGAGCTTCCACTTGAGCCTCGTCACCTAGGAGTTCCATTGGGTGTGTCCAAAATGATTTCCAAGCCTATGGTATGTTTGGTGCAAACCATGCACCTATCTTGCATCAGGTTTAGCCCCATCTCCAATCAGACCGTAACGAGCTTCCACTTGATCATCGTCACCTAGGAGTACCATCGGGTGTGTCCAAATCGATTTCTGAGCCTATGGTATGTATGACGCAGACCAAGCAATTATCTTGCACCGACACTAAACCTGTCTCCAAACGGACTTAAATGAGATTCCACATGGCCCCCGACACCTAGGAGTTCCATTGGGTGCGTCCAAAATGATTCTCGAGCCTCTGGTACGTTCTGCGCAAACCATGACCTATCTTGCAGAAAGATTAGCACCATCTCCAAATGGAACAAAACGAGCTTCCACTTGAGCCTCGTCACCTATGAGTTCCATTAGGTGTGTCCAAAACGATATCCAAGCCTATGGTATGTTTGGTGCAAACTTTGCACCTATCTTGCATCAAGTTTAGCACCATCTCCAATCGGACCATAACGAGCTTCCACTTGAGCCTCGTCTCCTAGGAGTACCATCGGGTGCGTCCAAATCGATTTCAGAGCGTATGGTACGATTGGTGCGAGCCGTCCAACTATCTTGCACCGGCACTAACACTGTCTCCAAATAGACTGAAACAAGGTTCCACATGACCCACGTCACCTAGGAGTTCCATCGGATGCATCTAAACCAATTTTTGAGCCTACGGTAGGTTCCGCACAACCCGTGCACCTCGTCAAGATTAGCACTATCTCCAAACGGACCAAAACAAGCTTCCACTTGAGCCTCGTCACCTATGAGTTCCATGGGGTGTGTCCAAAATGATTTCCAAGCCTATGGTATGTTTGGCGTAATCTGTGCACCTATCTTGCATCAAGTTTAGCACCATCTCCAATCGGACCGTAACGAGCTTCCACTTGAGCATCGTCACCTAGGAGTACCATCGGGAGCGTCCAAAACGATTTATGTGCCTATGGTATATTTGGTGAAGACCATTCAATTATCTTGCACCGACACTAAACCTGTCTCCAAACGGACTTAAACGAAATCCACATGGCCCCCGACACCTAGGAGTTCCATTAAGTGCGTCCAAAATGATTCTCGAGCCTCCGGTACGTTCTGCTCAAACCGTGCACCTATGTTGCAGAAAGATTAGCACCATCTCCAAACAGAACGAAACGAGCATCCACTTGAGCCTCGTCACCTATGAGTACCATCGGGTGCATCCATATCGATTTCTGAGGGTATGGTACATTTGGTGCGAACCATACAACTATCTTGCATCGACACTAACACTGTCTCCAAATAGACTGAAACAAGATTCCACATAACTCACGTCACCTAGGAGTTCTATCGGATGCGTCGAAACTGATTTCCGAGCCTATGGTAGGTTTGGCGCAACCCGTGCACCTCGTCAAGATTAGCACTACTCAAAACAGACCAAAACTAGCTTCCACTTGAGCCTCGTCACCTAGGAATTCCATTGGGTGTGCCCAAAACGAATTCAAGCCTATGGAATGTTTGGTGCAAACCGTGCACCTATCATGCATCAAGTTTAGAACCATCTCCAATCGGACCGTAACGAGCTTCCACTTGAGCCTCGTCACCTAGGAGTACCATCGGGTGCGTCCAAATCGATTTCAGGGCGTATGGTACGATTGGTGTGAACCGGCCAACCATCTTGCACCGACACTAACATTGTCTCCAAATAGACTGAAACAAGATTCCACATGACTCACGTCACCTAGGAGTTCCATCGTATGTGTCGAAATTGATTTCTGAGCCTATGGTAGGTTCGGCGCAACCCATGCACCTCGTCAAGATTAGCACTATCTCCAAACGAACCAAAAGAAGCTTCCACTTCAGCCTCATCACTTATGAGTTCCACGGGGTGTGTCCAAAATGATTTCCAAGCCTATGTATGTTTGGCGCAAACCGTGCACCTATCTTGCATCAAGTTTAGCACCATCTCCAATCGGACCGTAACGAGCTTCCACTTGAGCCTCGTCACCTAGGAATTCCATTGGGTGTGTCCAAAACGATTTCCAAGCCTTTGGTATGTTTGGTGAAAACCGTGCACCTATCTTGCATCAAGTTTAGCACCATCTCCAATCGGACCGTAACGAGCTTCCACTTGAGCCTCGTCACCTAGAAGTACCATCGGGTGCGTCCATATTGATTTCTGAGGGTAAGTTACGTTTGGTGCGAACCGTCCAACTATCTTCCACCGACACTAACACTGTCGCCAGATAGACTGAAACAAGATTTCACATGACTCACGTTACCTAGGAGTTCCTTCGGATGCGTCCAAACTGATTTCCATGCCTATGGTAGCTTCGGCGCAACCCGTGCACCTCGTCAAGATTAGCACTATCTCCAAACAGACCAAAACGAGCTTCTACTTGAGCCTCGTCACCTAGGAATTCCATTGGGTGTGTCCAGAATGATTTCCAAGCCTATGGTATGTTTGGTGCAAACCTAGCACCATCTCCAATCGAACCGTAATGAGCTTCAACTTGAGCCTCGTCACCTAGGAGTACCATCGGGTGCGTCCAAATTGATTTCAGGGCGTATGGTACGATTGGTGTGAACCGGCCAACTATCTTGCACCGACACTTACAGTGTCTCCAAATAGACTGAAACAAGATTCCACATGACTCACGTCACCTAGGAGTTCCATCAGATGTGTCGAAACTGATTTCCGAGCCTATGGTAGGTTCAGCGCAACCCGTGCACCTCGTCAAGATTAGCACTACTCCAAACAGACCAAAACGAGCTTCCACTTGAGCCTCGTCACCTAGGAGTTCCATTGGGTGCGTCCAAATCGATTTCTGAGCCTATGTTATGTATGGCGCAGACCATGCAATTATCTTGCACCGACACTAAACCTGTCTCCAATCGGACTTAAACGAGATTCCACATGGCCCCCGACACCTAGGAGTTCCATTGGGTGCGTCCAAAATGATTCTCAAGCCTCTGGTATGTTCTGCGCAAACCGTGCACCTATCTTGCAGAAAGATTAGCACCATCTCCAAATGGAACAAAACGAGCTTCCACTTGAGCATCGTCACCTAGGAGTACCATCGGGAGCGTCCAAAACGATTTATGTGCCTATGGTATATTTGGTGAAGACCATTCAATTATCTTGCACCGACACTAAACCTGTCTCCAAACGGACTTAAACGAAATCCACATGGCCCCCGACACCTAGGAGTTCCATTAAGTGCGTCCAAAATGATTCTCGAGCCTCTGGTACGTTCTGCTCAAACCGTGCACCTATGTTGCAGAAAGATTAGCACCATCTCCAAACAGAACGAAACGAGCATCCACTTGAGCCTCGTCACCTATGAGTACCATCGGGTGCATCCATATCGATTTCTGAGGGTATGGTACATTTGGTGCGAACCATACAACTATCTTGCATCGACACTAACACTGTCTCCAAATAGACTGAAACAAGATTCCACATAACTCACGTCACCTAGGAGTTCTATCGGATGCGTCGAAACTGATTTCCGAGCCTATGGTAGGTTTGGCGCAACCCGTGCACCTCGTCAAGATTAGCACTACTCAAAACAGACCAAAACTAGCTTCCACTTGAGCCTCGTCACCTAGGAATTCCATTGGGTGTGCCCAAAACGAATTCAAGCCTATGGAATGTTTGGTGCAAACCGTGCACCTATCATGCATCAAGTTTAGAACCATCTCCAATCGGACCGTAACGAGATTCCACTTGAGCCTCGTCACCTAGGAGTACCATCGGGTGCGTCCAAATCGATTTCAGGGCGTATGGTACGATTGGTGTGAACCGGCCAACCATCTTGCACCGACACTAACATTGTCTCCAAATAGACTGAAACAAGATTCCACATGACTCACGTCACCTAGGAGTTCCATCGTATGTGTCGAAATTGATTTCTGAGCCTATGGTAGGTTCGGCGCAACCCATGCACCTCGTCAAGATTAGCACTATCTCCAAACGAACCAAAAGAAGCTTCCACTTCAGCCTCATCACTTATGAGTTCCACGGGGTGTGTCCAAAATGATTTCCAAGCCTATGTATGTTTGGCGCAAACCGTGCACCTATCTTGCATCAAGTTTAGCACCATCTCCAATCGGACCGTAACGAGCTTCCACTTGAGCCTCGTCACCTAGGAATTCCATTGGGTGTGTCCAAAACGATTTCCAAGCCTTTGGTATGTTTGGTGAAAACCGTGCACCTATCTTGCATCAAGTTTAGCACCATCTCCAATCGGACCGTAACGAGCTTCCACTTGAGCCTCGTCACCTAGAAGTACCATCGGGTGCGTCCATATTGATTTCTGAGGGTAAGTTACGTTTGGTGCGAACCGTCCAACTATCTTCCACCGACACTAACACTGTCGCCAAATAGACTGAAACAAGATTTCACATGACTCACGTTACCTAGGAGTTCCTTCGGATGCGTCCAAACTGATTTCCATGCCTATGGTAGCTTCGGCGCAACCCGTGCACCTCGTCAAGATTAGCACTATCTCCAAACAGACCAAAACGAGCTTCTACTTGAGCCTCGTCACCTAGGAATTCCATTGGGTGTGTCCAGAATGATTTCCAAGCCTATGGTATGTTTGGTGCAAACCTAGCACCATCTCCAATCGAACCGTAATGAGCTTCAACTTGAGCCTCGTCACCTAGGAGTACCATCGGGTGCGTCCAAATTGATTTCAGGGCGTATGGTACGATTGGTGTGAACCGGCCAACTATCTTGCACCGACACTTACAGTGTCTCCAAATAGACTGAAACAAGATTCCACATGACTCACGTCACCTAGGAGTTCCATCAGATGTGTCGAAACTGATTTCCGAGCCTATGGTAGGTTCAGCGCAACCCGTGCACCTCGTCAAGATTAGCACTACTCCAAACAGACCAAAACGAGCTTCCACTTGAGCCTCGTCACCTAGGAGTTCCATTGGGTGCGTCCAAATCGATTTCTGAGCCTATGTTATGTATGGCGCAGACCATGCAATTATCTTGCACCGACACTAAACCTGTCTCCAATCGGACTTAAACGAGATTCCACATGGCCCCCGACACCTAGGAGTTCCATTGGGTGCGTCCAAAATGATTCTCGAGCCTCTGGTATGTTCTGCGCAAACCGTGCACCTATCTTGCAGAAAGATTAGCACCATCTCCAAATGGAACAAAACGAGCTTCCACTTGAGCCTCGTCACCTATGAGTTTCCATTAGGTGTGCCAAAATGATATCCAAGCCTATGGTATGTTTGGTGCAAACTTTGCACCTATCTTGCATCAAGTTTAGCACCATCTCCAATCGGACCATAACGAGCTTCCACTTGAGCCTCGTCTCCTAGGAGTACCATCGGGTGCGTCCAAATCGATTTCAGAGCGTATGGTACGATTGGTGCGAGCCGTCCAACTATCTTGCACCGGCACTAACACTGTCTCCAAATAGACTGAAACAAGGTTCCACATGACCCACGTCACCTAGGAGTTCCATCGGATGCATCTAAACCAATTTTTGAGCCTACGGTAGGTTCCGCACAACCCGTGCACCTCGTCAAGATTAGCACTATCTCCAAACGGACCAAAACAAGCTTCCACTTCAGCCTCGTCACCTATGAGTTCCATGGGGTGTGTCCAAAATGATTTCCAAGCCTATGGTATGTTTGGCGTAATCCGTGCACCTATCTTGCATCAAGTTTAGCACCATCTCCAATCGGACCGTAACGAGCTTCCACTTGAGCATCGTCACCTAGGAGTACCATCGGGAGCGTCCAAAACGATTTATGTGCCTATGGTATATTTGGTGAAGGCCGTTCAATTATCTTGCACTGACACTAAACCTGTCTCCAAACGGACTTAAACGAGATTCCACATGGCCCCCGACACCTAGGAGTTCCATTAGGTGCATCCAAAATGATTCTCGAGCCTTCGGTACGTTCTGCTCAAACCGTGCACCTATGTTGCAGAAAGATTAGCACCATCTCCAAACAGAACGAAACTAGCATCCACTTGAGCCTCGTCACCTATGAGTACAATCGGGTGCGTCCATATCGATTTCTGAGGGTATGGTACATTTGGTGCGAACCGTACAACTATCTTGCATCGACACTAACACTGTCTCCAAATAGACTGAAACAAGATTCCACATAACTCACGTTACCTAGGTGTTCCATTGTATGCGTCCAAACTGATTTCTAAGCCTATGGTAGGTTCGGCGCAGCCCGTGCACCTTGTCAAGATTAGCACTATCTCCAAACGGGCCAAAACGAGCTTCCACTTGAGCCTCGTCACCTAGGAATTCCATTGGGTGTGTCCAAAACGATTTCCAAGCCTTTGGTATGTTTGGTGAAAACCGTGCACCTATCTTGCATCAAGTTTAGCACCATCTCCAATCGGACCGTAACGAGCTTCCACTTGAGCCTCGTCACCTAGAAGTACCATCGGGTGTGTCCATATTGATTTCTGAGGGTAAGATACGTTTGGTGCGAACCGTCCAACTATCTTGCACCGACACTAACACTGTCGCCAAATAGACTGAAACAAGATTTCACATGACTCACGTTACCTAGGAGTTCCTTCGGATGCGTCCAAACTGATTTCCGAGCCTATGGTAGGTTCGGCGCAACCCGTGCACCTCGTCAAGATTAGCACTATCTCCAAACAGACCAAAACGAGCTTCTACTTGAGCCTCGTCACCTAGGAATTCCATTGGGTGTGTCCAGAATGATTTCCAAGCCTATGGTATGTTTGGTGCAAACCGTGCACCTATCTTGCATCAAGTTTAGCACCATCTCCAATCGAACCGTAATGAGCTTCAACTTGAGCCTCGTCACCTAGGAGTACCATCGGGTGCGTCCAAATTGATTTCCGGGCGTATGGTACGATTGGTGTGAACCGGCCAACTATCTTGCACCGACACTTACAGTGTCTCCAAATAGACTGAAACAAGATTCCACATGACTCACGTCACCTAGGAGTTCCATCAGATGTGTCGAAACTGATTTCCGAGCCTATGGTAGGTTCAGCGCAACCCGTGCACCTCGTTAAGATTAGCACTACTCCAAACAGACCAAAACGAGCTTCCACTTGAGCCTCGTCACCTAGGAGTTCCATTGGGTGCGTCCAAATCGATTTCTGAGCCTATGTTATGTATGGCGCAGACCATGCAATTATCTTGCACCGGCAATAAACCTATCTCCAATCGGACTTAAACGAGATTCCACATGGCCCCCGACACCTAGGAGTTCCATTGGGTGCGTCCAAAATGATTCTCGAGCCTCTGGTACGTTCTGCGCAAACCGTGCACCTATCTTGCAGAAAGATTAGCACCATCTCCAAATGGAACAAAACGAGCTTCCACTTGAGCCTCGTCACCTATGAGTTTCCATTAGGTGTGCCAAAATGATATCCAAGCCTATGGTATGTTTGGTGCAAACTTTGCACCTATCTTGCATCAAGTTTAGCACCATCTCCAATCGGACCATAACGAGCTTCCACTTGAGCCTCGTCTCCTAGGAGTACCATCGGGTGCGTCCAAATCGATTTCAGAGCGTATGGTACGATTGGTGCGAGCCGTCCAACTATCTTGCACCGGCACTAACACTGTCTCCAAATAGACTGAAACAAGGTTCCACATGACCCACGTCACCTAGGAGTTCCATCGGATGCATCTAAACCAATTTTTGAGCCTACGGTAGGTTCCGCACAACCCGTGCACCTCGTCAAGATTAGCACTATCTCCAAACGGACCAAAACAAGCTTCCACTTCAGCCTCGTCACCTATGAGTTCCATGGGGTGTGTCCAAAATGATTTCCAAGCCTATGGTATGTTTGGCGTAATCCGTGCACCTATCTTGCATCAAGTTTAGCACCATCTCCAATCGGACCGTAACGAGCTTCCACTTGAGCATCGTCACCTAGGAGTACCATCGGGAGCGTCCAAAACGATTTATGTGCCTATGGTATATTTGGTGAAGGCCGTTCAATTATCTTGCACTGACACTAAACCTGTCTCCAAACGGACTTAAACGAGATTCCACATGGCCCCCGACACCTAGGAGTTCCATTAGGTGCATCCAAAATGATTCTCGAGCCTTCGGTACGTTCTGCTCAAACCGTGCACCTATGTTGCAGAAAGATTAGCACCATCTCCAAACAGAACGAAACTAGCATCCACTTGAGCCTCGTCACCTATGAGTACCATCGGGTGCGTCCATATCGATTTCTGAGGGTATGGTACATTTGGTGCGAACCGTACAACTATCTTGCATCGACACTAACACTGTCTCCAAATAGACTGAAACAAGATTCCACATAACTCACGTTACCTAGGTGTTCCATTGTATGCGTCCAAACTGATTTCTAAGCCTATGGTAGGTTCGGCGCAGCCCGTGCACCTCGTCAAGATTAGCACTATCTCCAAA
The DNA here is from genome assembly GCA_038087645.1 of Saccharum hybrid cultivar R570. Classification (NCBI taxonomy): domain Eukaryota; kingdom Viridiplantae; phylum Streptophyta; class Magnoliopsida; order Poales; family Poaceae; genus Saccharum; species Saccharum hybrid cultivar. Next base: position 7,227,099 of record JAQSUU010000775.1, on the reverse strand, counting down.
CGGGCCAAAATGAGCTTCCACTTGAGCCTCGTCACCTAGGAATTCCATTGGGTGTGTCCAAAACGATTTCCAAGCCTTTGGTATGTTTGGTGAAAACCGTGCACCTATCTTGCATCAAGTTTAGCACCATCTCCAATCGGACCGTAACGAGCTTCCACTTGAGCCTCGTCACCTAGAAGTACCATCGGGTGCGTCCATATTGATTTCTGAGGGTAAGATACGTTTGGTGCGAACCGTCCAACTATCTTGCACCGACACTAACATTGTCGCCAAATAGACTGAAACAAGATTTCACATGACTCACGTTACCTAGGAGTTCCTTCGGATGCGTCCAAACTGATTTCCGAGCCTATGGTAGGTTCGGCGCAACCCGTGCACCTCGTCAAGATTAGCACTATCTCCAAACAGACCAAAACGAGCTTCTACTTGAGCCTCGTCACCTAGGAATTCCATTGGGTGTGTCCAGAATGATTTCCAAGCCTATGGTATGTTTGGTGCAAACCGTGCACCTATCTTGCATCAAGTTTAGCACCATCTCCAATCGAACCGTAATGAGCTTCAACTTGAGCCTCGTCACCTAGGAGTACCATCGGGTGCGTCCAAATTGATTTCAGGGCATATGGTACGATTGGTGTGAACCGGCCAACTATCTTGCACCGACACTTACATTGTCTCCAAATAGATTGAAACAAGATTCCACATGACTCACGTCACCTAGGAGTTCCATCAGATGTGTCGAAACTGATTTCCGAGCCTATGGTAGGTTCAGCGCAACCCGTGCACCTCGTCAAGATTAGCACTACTCCAAACAGACCAAAACGAGCTTCCACTTCAGCCTCGTCACCTAGGAGTTCCATTGGGTGTGTCCAAAATGATTTCCAAGCCTATGGTATGTTTGGTGCAAACCATGCACCTATCTTGCATCAGGTTTAGCACCATCTCCAATCAGACCGTAACGAGCTTCCACTTGATCATCGTCACCTAGGAGTACCATCGGGTGCGTCCAAATCGATTTCTGAGCCTATGGTATGTATGGCGCAGACCATGCAATTATCTTGCACCGACACTAAACCTATCTCCAAACGGACTTAAACGAGATTCCACATGGCCCCCGACACCTAGGAGTTCCATTGGGTGCGTCCAAAATGATTCTCGAGCCTCTGGTACGTTCTGCGCAAACCGTGCACCTATCTTGCAGAAAGATTAGCACCATCTCCAAATGGAACAAAACGAGCTTCCACTTGAGCCTCGTCACCTATGAGTTCCATTAGGTGTGTCCAAAACGATATCCAAGCCTATGGTATGTTTGGTGCAAACTTTGCACCTATCTTGCATCAAGTTTAGCACCATCTCCAATCGGACCATAACGAGCTTCCACTTGAGCCTCGTCTCCTAGGAGTACCATCGGGTGCGTCCAAATCGATTTCAGAGCGTATGGTACGATTGGTGCGAGCCATCCAACTATCTTGCACCGGCACTAACACTGTCTCCAAATAGACTGAAACAAGGTTCCACATGACCCACGTCACCTAGGAGTTCCATCGGATGCATCTAAACCAATTTTTGAGCCTACGGTAGGTTCCGCACAACCCGTGCACCTCGTCAAGATTAGCACTATCTCCAAACGGACCAAAACAAGCTTCCACTTCAGCCTCGTCACCTATGAGTTCCATGGGGTGTGTCCAAAATGATTTCCAAGCCTATGGTATGTTTGGCGTAATCCGTGCACCTATCTTGCATCAAGTTTAGCACCATCTCCAATCGGACCGTAACGAGCTTCCACTTGAGCATCGTCACCTAGGAGTACCATCGGGAGCGTCCAAAACGATTTATGTGCCTATGGTATATTTGGTGAAGATCGTTCAATTATCTTGCACTGACACTAAACCTGTCTCCAAACGGACTTAAACGAGATTCCACATGGCCCCCGACACCTAGGAGTTCCATTTGGTGCGTCCAAAATGATTCTTGAGCCTCCGGTACGTTCTGCTCAAACCGTGCACCTATGTTGCAGAAAGATTAGCACCATCTCCAAACCGAACGAAACGAGCATCCACTTGAGCCTCGTCACCTATGAGTACCATCGGGTGCGTCCATATCGATTTCTAAGGGTATGGTACATTTGGTGCGAACCGTACAACTATCTTGCATCGACACTAACACAGTCTCCAAATAGACTGAAACAAGATTCCACATAACTCACGTTACCGAGGTGTTCCATTGTATGCGTCCAAACTGATTTCCGAGCCTATGGTAGGTTCGGCGCAACCCGTGCACCTCGTCAAGATTAGCACTATCTCCAAACGGGCCAAAACGAGCTTCCACTTGAGCCTCGTCACCTAGGAATTCCATTGGGTGTGTCCAAAACAATTTCCAAGCCTTTGGTATGTTTAGTGAAAATCGTGCACCTATCTTGCATCAAGTTTAGCACCATCTCCAATCGGACCGTAACGAACTTCCACTTGAGCCTCGTCACCTAGAAGTACCATCGGGTGCGTCCATATTGATTTCTGTGGGTAAGTTACGTTTGGTGCGAACCGTCCAACTATCTTGCACCGACACTAACACTGTCGCCAAATAGACTGAAACAAGATTTCACATGACTCACGTTACCTAGGAGTTCCTTCGGATGCGTCCAAACTGATTTCCGAGCCTATGGTAGGTTCGGCGCAACCCGTGCACCTCGTCAAGATTAGCACTATCTCCAAACAGACCAAAACGAGCTTCTACTTGAGCCTCGTCACCTAGGAATTCCATTGGGTGTGTCTAGAATGATTTCCAAGCCTATGGTATGTTTGGTGCAAACCGTGCACCTATCTTGCATCAAGTTTAGCACCATCTCCAATCGAACCGTAATGAGCTTCAACTTGAGCCTCGTCACCTAGGAGTACCATCGGGTGCGTCCAAATTGATTTCAGGGCGTATGGTACGATTGGTGTGAACCGGCCAACTATCTTGCACCGACACTTACATTGTCTCCAAATAGACTGAAACAAGATTCCACATGACTCACGTCACCTAGGAGTTCCGTCAGATGTGTCGAAACTGATTTTCGAGCCTATGGTAGGTTCAGCGCAACCCGTGCACCTCGTCAAGATTAGCACTACTCCAAACAGACCAAAACGAGCTTCCACTTGAGCCTCGTCACCTAGGAGTTCCATTGGGTGTGTCCAAAATGATTTCCAAGCCTATGGTAATTTTGGTGCAAACCATGCACCTATCTTGCATCAGGTTTAGCACCATCTCCAATCAGACCGTAACGAGCTTCCACTTGATCATCGTCACCTAGGAGTACCATCGGGTGCGTCCAAATCGATTTCTGAGCCTATGGTATGTATGGCGCAGACCATGCAATTATCTTGCACCGACACTAAACCTGTCTCCAAACGGACTTAAATGAGATTCCACATGGCCCCCGACACCTAGGAGTTTCATTGGGTGCGTCCAAAATGATTCTCGAGCCTCTGGTACGTTCTGCGCAAACCGTGCACCTATCTTGCAGAAAGATTAGCACCATCTCCAAATGGAACAAAACGAGCTTCCACTTGAGCCTCGTCACCTATGAGTTCCATTAGGTGTGTCCAAAACGATATCCAAGCCTATGGTATGTTTGGTGCAAACTTTGCACCTATCTTGCATCAAGTTTAGCACCATCTCCAATCGGACCATAACGAGCTTCCACTTGAGCCTCGTCTCCTAGGAGTACCATCGGGTGCGTCCAAATCGATTTCAGAGCGTATGGTACGATTGGTGCGAGCCGTCCAACTATCTTGCACCGGCACTAACACTGTCTCCAAATAGACTGAAACAAGGTTCCACATGACCCACGTCACCTAGGAGTTCCATCGGATGCATCTAAACCAATTTTTGAGCCTACGGTAGGTTCCGCACAACCCGTGCACCTCGTCAAGATTAGCACTATCTCCAAACGGACCAAAACAAGCTTCCACTTCAGCCTCGTCACCTATGAATTCCATGGGGTGTGTCCAAAATGATTTCCTAGCCTATGGTATGGTTGGTGTAATCCGTGCACCTATCTTGCATCAAGTTTAGCACCATCTCCAATCGGACCGTAACGAGCTTCCACTTGAGCATCGTCACCTAGGAGTACCATCGGGAGCGTCCAAAACGATTTATGTGCCTATGGTATATTTGGTGAAGACCGTTCAATTATCTTGCACTGACACTAAACCTGTCTCCAAACGGACTTAAACGAGATTCCACATGGCCCCCGACACCTAGGAGTTCCATTAGGTGCGTCCAAAATGATTCTCGAGCCTCCGGTACGTTCTGCTCAAACCGTGCACCTATGTTGCAGAAAGATTAGCACCATCTCCAAACAGAACGAAACGAGCATCCACTTGAGCCTCGTCACCTATGAGTACCATCGGGTGCGTCCATATCGATTTCTGAGGGTATGGTACATTTGGTGCGAACCGTACAACTATCTTGCATCGACACTAACACTATCTCCAAATAGACTGAAACAAGATTCCACATAACTCACGTCACCTAGGAGTTCCATCAGATGTGTCGAAACTGATTTCCGAGCCTATGGTAGGTTCAGCGCAACCCGTGCACCTCGTCAAGATTAGCACTACTCCAAACAGACCAAAACGAGCTTCCACTTGAGCCTCGTCACCTAGGAGTTCCATTGGGTGCGTCCAAATCGATTTCTGAGCCTATGTTATGTATGGCGCAGACCATGCAATTATCTTGCACCGACACTAAACCTGTCTCCAAACGGACTTAAACGAGATTCCACATGGCCCCCGACACCTAGGAGTTCCATTGGGTGCGTCCAAAATGATTCTCGAGCCTCTGGTACGTTCTGCGCAAACCGTGCACCTATCTTGCAGAAAGATTAGCACCATCTTCAAATGGAACAAAACGAGCTTCCACTTGAGCCTCGTCACCTATGAGTTTCCATTAGGTGTGTCCAAAATGATATCCAAGCCTATGGTATGTTTGGTGCAAACTTTGCACCTATCTTGCATCAAGTTTAGCACCATCTCCAATCGGACCATAACGAGCTTCCACTTGAGCCTCGTCTCCTAGGAGTACCATCGGGTGCGTCCAAATCGATTTCAGAGCGTATGGTACGATTGGTGCGAGCCGTCCAACTATCTTGCACCGGTACTAACACTGTCTCCAAATAGACTGAAACAAGGTTCCACATGACCCACGTCACCTAGGAGTTCCATCGGATGCATCTAAACCAATTTTTGAGCCTACGGTAGGTTCTGCACAACCCGTGCAACTCGTCAAGATTAGCACTATCTCCAAACGGACCAAAACAAGCTTCCACTTCAGCCTCGTCACCTATGAATTCCATGGGGTGTGTCCAAAATGATTTCCTAGCCTATGGTATGTTTGGTGTAATCCGTGCACCTATCTTGCATCAAGTTTAGCACCATCTCCAATCGGACCGTAACGAGCTTCCACTTGAGCATCGTCACCTAGGAGTACCATCGGGAGCGTCCAAAACGATTTATGTGCCTATGGTATATTTGGTGAAGACCGTTCAATTATCTTGCACTGACACTAAACCTGTCTCCAAACGGACTTAAACGAGATTCCACATGGCCCCCGACACCTAGGAGTTCCATTAGGTGCGTCCAAAATGATTCTCGAGCCTCCGGTACGTTCTGCTCAAACCGTGCACCTATGTTGCAGAAAGATTAGCACCAACTCCAAACAGAACGAAACGAGCATCCACTTGAGCCTCGTCACCTATGAGTACCATCGGGTGCGTCCATATCGATTTCTGAGGGTATGGTACATTTGGTGCGAACCGTACAACTATCTTGCATCGACACTAACACTATCTCCAAATAGACTGAAACAAGATTCCACATAACTCACGTCACCTAGGAGTTCCATCAGATGTGTCGAAACTGATTTCCGAGCCTATGGTAGGTTCAGCGCAACCCGTGCACCTCGTCAAGATTAGCACTACTCCAAACAGACCAAAACGAGCTTCCACTTGAGCCTCGTCACCTAGGAGTTCCATTGGGTGCGTCCAAAATCGATTTCTGAGCCTATGTTATGTATGGCGCAGACCATGCAATTATCTTGCACCGACACTAAACCTGTCTCCAAACGGACTTAAACGAGATTCCACATGGCCCCCGACACCTAGGAGTTCCATTGGGTGCGTCCAAAATGATTCTCGAGCCTCTGGTACGTTCTGCGCAAACCGTGCACCTATCTTGCAGAAAGATTAGCACCATCTTCAAATGGAACAAAACGAGCTTCCACTTGAGCCTCGTCACCTATGAGTTTCCATTAGGTGTGTCCAAAACGATATCCAAGCCTATGGTATGTTTGGTGCAAACTTTGCACCTATCTTGCATCAAGTTTAGCACCATCTCCTATCGGACCATAACGAGCTTCCACTTGAGCCTCGTCTCCTAGGAGTACCATCGGGTGCGTCCAAATCGATTTCAGAGCGTATGGTACGATTGGTGCGAGCCGTCCAACTATCTTGCACCGGTACTAACACTGTCTCCAAATAGACTGAAACAAGGTTCCACATGACCCACGTCACCTAGGAGTTCCATCGGATGCATCTAAACCAATTTTTGAGCCTACGGTAGGTTCCGCACAACCCGTGCACCTCGTCAAGATTAGCACTATCTCCAAACGGACCAAAACAAGCTTCCACTTCAGCCTCATCACCTATGAGTTCCATGGGGTGTGTCCAAAATGATTTCCAAGCCTATGGTATGTTTGGCGTAATCCGTGCACCTATCTTGCATCAAGTTTAGCACCATCTCCAATCGGACCGTAACGAGCTTCCACTTGAGCATCGTCACCTAGGAGTACCATCGGGAGTGTCCAAAACGATTTATGTGCCTATGGTATATTTGGTGAAGACCGTTCAATTATCTTGCACTGACACTAAACCTGTCTCCAAACGGACTTAAACGAGATTCCACATGGCCCCCGACACCTAGGAGTTCCATTAGGTGCATCCAAAATGATTCTCGAGCCTCCGGTACGTTCTGCTCAAACCGTGCACCTATGTTGCAGAAAGATTAGCACCATCTCCAAACAGAATGAAACGAGCATCCACTTGAGCCTCGTCAACTATGAGTACCATCGGGTGCGTCCATATCGATTTCTGAGGGTATGGTACATTTGGTGCGAACCGTACAACTATCTTGCATCGACACTAACACTGTCTCCAAATAGGCTGAAACAAGATTCCACATAACTCACGTTACCTAGGTGTTCCATTGTATGCGTCCAAACTGATTTCCAAGCCTATGGTAGGTTCGGCGCAGCCCGTGCACCTCGTCAAGATTAGCACTATCTCCAAACGGGCCAAAACGAGCTTCCACTTGAGCCTCGTCACCTAGGAATTCCATTGGGTGTGTCCAAAACGATTTCCAAGCCTTTGGTATGTTTGGTGAAAACCGTGCACCTATCTTGCATCAAGTTTAGCACCATCTCCAATCGGACCGTAACGAGCTTCCACTTGAGCCTCGTCACCTAGAAGTACCATCGGGTGCGTCCATATTGATTTCTGAGGGTAATATACGTTTGGTGCGAACCGTCCAACTATCTTGCACCGACACTTACATTATCTCCAAATAGACTGAAACAAGATTCCACATGACTCACGTCACCTAGGAGTTCCGTCAGATGTGTCGAAACTGATTTTCGAGCCTATGGTAGGTTCAGCGCAACCCGTGCACCTCGTCAAGATTAGCACTACTCCAAACAGACCAAAACGAGCTTCCACTTGAGCCTCGTCACCTAGGAGTTCCATTGGGTGTGTCCAAAATGATTTCCAAGCCTATGGTAATTTTGGTGCAAACCATGCACCTATCTTGCATCAGGTTTAGCACCATCTCCAATCAGACCGTAACGAGCTTCCACTTGATCATCGTCACCTAGGAGTACCATCGGGTGCGTCCAAATCGATTTCTGAGCCTATGGTATGTATGGCGCAGACCATGCAATTATCTTGCACCGACACTAAACCTGTCTCCAAACGGACTTAAATGAGATTCCACATGGCCCCCGACACCTAGGAGTTCCATTGGGTGCGTCCAAAATGATTCTCGAGCCTCTGGTACGTTCTGCGCAAACCGTGCACCTATCTTGCAGAAAGATTAGCACCATCTCCAAATGGAACAAAACGAGCTTCCACTTGAGCCTCGTCACCTATGAGTTCCATTAGGTGTGTCCAAAACGATATCCAAGCCTATGGTATGTTTGGTGCAAACTTTGCACCTATCTTGCATCAAGTTTAGCACCATCTCCAATCGGACCATAACGAGCTTCCACTTGAGCCTCGTCTCCTAGGAGTACCATCGGGTGCGTCCAAATCGATTTCAGAGCGTATGGTACGATTGGTGCGAGCCGTCCAACTATCTTGCACCGGCACTAACACTGTCTCCAAATAGACTGAAACAAGGTTCCACATGACCCACGTCACCTAGGAGTTCCATCGGATGCATCTAAACCAATTTTTGAGCCTACGGTAGGTTCCGCACAACCCGTGCACCTCGTCAAGATTAGCACTATCTCCAAACGGACCAAAACAAGCTTCCACTTCAGCCTCGTCACCTATGAATTCCATGGGGTGTGTCCAAAATGATTTCCTAGCCTATGGTATGGTTGGTGTAATCCGTGCACCTATCTTGCATCAAGTTTAGCACCATCTCCAATCGGACCGTAACGAGCTTCCACTTGAGCATCGTCACCTAGGAGTACCATCGGGAGCGTCCAAAACGATTTATGTGCCTATGGTATATTTGGTGAAGACCGTTCAATTATCTTGCACTGACACTAAACCTGTCTCCAAACGGACTTAAACGAGATTCCACATGGCCCCCGACACCTAGGAGTTCCATTAGGTGCGTCCAAAATGATTCTCGAGCCTCCGGTACGTTCTGCTCAAACCGTGCACCTATGTTGCAGAAAGATTAGCACCATCTCCAAACAGAACGAAACGAGCATCCACTTGAGCCTCGTCACCTATGAGTACCATCGGGTGCGTCCATATCGATTTCTGAGGGTATGGTACATTTGGTGTGAACCGTACAACTATCTTGCATCGACACTAACACTATCTCCAAATAGACTGAAACAAGATTCCACATAACTCACGTCACCTAGGAGTTCCATCAGATGTGTCGAAACTGATTTCCGAGCCTATGGTAGGTTCAGCGCAACCCGTGCACCTCGTCAAGATTAGCACTACTCCAAACAGACCAAAACGAGCTTCCACTTGAGCCTCGTCACCTAGGAGTTCCATTGGGTGCGTCCAAATCGATTTCTGAGCCTATGTTATGTATGGCGCAGACCATGCAATTATCTTGCACCGACACTAAACCTGTCTCCAAACAGACTTAAACGAGATTCCACATGGCCCCCGACACCTAGGAGTTCCATTGGGTGCGTCCAAAATGATTCTCGAGCCTCTGGTACGTTCTGCGCAAACCGTGCACCTATCTTGCAGAAAGATTAGCACCATCTTCAAATGGAACAAAACGAGCTTCCACTTGAGCCTCGTCACCTATGAGTTTCCATTAGGTGTGTCCAAAACGATATCCAAGCCTATGGTATGTTTGGTGCAAACTTTGCACCTATCTTGCATCAAGTTTAGCACCATCTCCAATCGGACCATAACGAGCTTCCACTTGAGCCTCGTCTCCTAGGAGTACCATCGGGTGCGTCCAAATCGATTTCAGAGCGTATGGTACGATTGGTGCGAGCCGTCCAACTATCTTGCACCGGTACTAACACTGTCTCCAAATAGACTGAAACAAGGTTCCACATGACCCACGTCACCTAGGAGTTCCATCGGATGCATCTAAACCAATTTTTGAGCCTACGGTAGGTTCTGCACAACCCGTGCAACTCGTCAAGATTAGCACTATCTCCAAACGGACCAAAACAAGCTTCCACTTCAGCCTCGTCACCTATGAATTCCATGGGGTGTGTCCAAAATGATTTCCTAGCCTATGGTATGTTTGGTGTAATCCGTGCACCTATCTTGCATCAAGTTTAGCACCATCTCCAATCGGACCGTAACGAGCTTCCACTTGAGCATCGTCACCTAGGAGTACCATCGGGAGCGTCCAAAACGATTTATGTGCCTATGGTATATTTGGTGAAGACCGTTCAATTATCTTGCACTGACACTAAACCTGTCTCCAAACGGACTTAAACGAGATTCCACATGGCCCCCGACACCTAGGAGTTCCATTAGGTGCGTCCAAAATGATTCTCGAGCCTCCGGTACGTTCTGCTCAAACCGTGCACCTATGTTGCAGAAAGATTAGCACCATCTCCAAACAGAACGAAACGAGCATCCACTTGAGCCTCGTCACCTATGAGTACCATCGGGTGCGTCCATATCGATTTCTGAGGGTATGGTACATTTGGTGCGAACCGTACAACTATCTTGCATCGACACTAACACTATCTCCAAATAGACTGAAACAAGATTCCACATAACTCACGTCACCTAGGAGTTCCATCAGATGTGTCGAAACTGATTTCCGAGCCTATGGTAGGTTCGGCGCAGCCCGTGCACCTCGTCAAGATTAGCACTACTCCAAACAGACCAAAACGAGCTTCCACTTGAGCCTCGTCACCTAGGAGTTCCATTGGGTGCGTCCTAAATCGATTTCTGAGCCTATGTTATGTATGGCGCAGACCATGCAATTATCTTGCACCGACACTAAACCTGTCTCCAAACGGACTTAAACGAGATTCCACATGGCCCCCGACACCTAGGAGTTCCATTGGGTGCGTCCAAAATGATTCTCGAGCCTCTGGTACGTTCTACGCAAACCGTGCACCTATCTTGCAGAAAGATTAGCACCATCTTCAAATGGAACAAAACGAGCTTCCACTTGAGCCTCGTCACCTATGAGTTTCCATTAGGTGTGTCCAAAACGATATCCAAGCCTATGGTATGTTTGGTGCAAACTTTGCACCTATCTTGCATCAAGTTTAGCACCATCTCCTATCGGACCATAACGAGCTTCCACTTGAGCCTCGTCTCCTAGGAGTACCATCGGGTGCGTCCAAATCGATTTCAGAGCGTATGGTACGATTGGTGCGAGCCGTCCAACTATCTTGCACCGGTACTAACACTGTCTCCAAATAGACTGAAACAAGGTTCCACATGACCCACGTCACCTAGGAGTTCCATCGGATGCATCTAAACCAATTTTTGAGCCTACGGTAGGTTCCGCACAACCCGTGCACCTCGTCAAGATTAGCACTATCTCCAAACGGACCAAAACAAGCTTCCACTTCAGCCTCATCACCTATGAGTTCCATGGGGTGTGTCCAAAATGATTTCCAAGCCTATGGTATGTTTGGCGTAATCCGTGCACCTATCTTGCATCAAGTTTAGCACCATCTCCAATCGGACCGTAACGAGCTTCCACTTGAGCATCGTCACCTAGGAGTACCATCGGGAGTGTCCAAAACGATTTATGTGCCTATGGTATATTTGGTGAAGACCGTTCAATTATCTTGCACTGACACTAAACCTGTCTCCAAACGGACTTAAACGAGATTCCACATGGCCCCCGACACCTAGGAGTTCCATTAGGTGCATCCAAAATGATTCTCGAGCCTCCGGTACGTTCTGCTCAAACCGTGCACCTATGTTGCAGAAAGATTAGCACCATCTCCAAACAGAATGAAACGAGCATCCACTTGAGCCTCGTCAACTATGAGTACCATCGGGTGCGTCCATATCGATTTCTGAGGGTATGGTACATTTGGTGCGAACCGTACAACTATCTTGCATCGACACTAACACTGTCTCCAAATAGGCTGAAACAAGATTCCACATAACTCACGTTACCTAGGTGTTCCATTGTATGCGTCCAAACTGATTTCCAAGCCTATGGTAGGTTCGGCGCAGCCCGTGCACCTCGTCAAGATTAGCACTATCTCCAAACGGGCCAAAACGAGCTTCCACTTGAGCCTCGTCACCTAGGAATTCCATTGGGTGTGTCCAAAACGATTTCCAAGCCTTTGGTATGTTTGGTGAAAACCGTGCACCTATCTTGCATCAAGTTTAGCACCATCTCCAATCGGACCGTAACGAGCTTCCACTTGAGCCTCGTCACCTAGAAGTACCATCGGGTGCGTCCATATTGATTTCTGAGGGTAATATACGTTTGGTGCGAACCGTCCAACTATCTTGCACCGACACTAACACTGTCGCCAAATAGACTGAAACAAGATTTCACATGACTCACGTTACCTAGGAGTTCCTTCGGATGCGTCCAAACTGATTTCCGAGCCTATGGTAGGTTCGGCGCAACCCGTGCACCTCGTCAAGATTAGCACTATCCCCAAACAGACCAAAACGAGCTTCTACTTGAGCCTCGTCACCTAGGAATTCCATTGGGTGTGTCCAGAATGATTTCCAAGCCTATGGTATGTTTGGTGCAAACCGTGCACCTATCTTGCATCAAGTTTAGCACCATCTCCAATCGAACCGTAATGAGCTTCAACTTGAGCCTCGTCACCTAGGAGCACCATCGGGTGCGTCCAAATTGATTTCAGGGCATATGGTACGATTGGTGTGAACCGGCCAACTATCTTGCACCGACACTTACATTGTCTCCAAATAGACTGAAAAAAGATTCCACATGACTCACGTCACCTAGGAGTTCCATCAGATGTGTCGAAACTGATTTCCGAGCCTATGGTAGGTTCAGCGCAACCCGTGCACCTCGTCAAGATTAGCACTACTCCAAACAGACCAAAACGAGCTTCCACTTGAGCCTCGTCACCTAGGAGTTCCATTGGGTGTGTCCAAAATGATTTCCAAGCCTATGGTATGTTTGGTGCAAACCATGCACCTATCTTGCATCAGGTTTAGCACCATCTCCAATCAGACCGTAACGAGCTTCCACTTGATCATCGTCACCTAGGAGTACCATCGGGTGCGTCCAAATCGATTTCTGAGCCTATGGTATGTATGGCGCAGACCATGCAATTAGCTTGCACCGACACTAAACCTGTCTCCAAACGGACTTAAACGAGATTCCACATGGCCCCCGACACCTAGGAGTTCCATTGGGTGCGTCCAAAATGATTCTCGAGCCTCTGGTACGTTCTGCGCAAACCGTGCACCTATCTTGCAGAAAGATTAGCACCATCTCCAAATGGAACAAAACGAGCTTCCACTTGAGCCTCGTCACCTATGAGTTCCATTAGGTGTGTCCAAAACGATATCCAAGCCTATGGTATGTTTGGTGCAAACTTTGCACCTATCTTGCATCAAGTTTAGCACCATCTCCAATCGGACCATAACGAGCTTCCACTTGAGCCTCGTCTCCTAGGAGTACCATCGGGTGCGTCCAAATCGATTTCAGAGCGTATGGTACGATTGGTGCGAGCCATCCAACTATCTTGCACCGGCACTAACACTGTCTCCAAATAGACTGAAACAAGGTTCCACATGACCCACGTCACCTAGGAGTTCCATCGGATGCATCTAAACCAATTTTTGAGCCTACGGTAGGTTCCGCACAACCCGTGCACCTCGTCAAGATTAGCACTATCTCCAAACGGACCAAAACAAGCTTCCACTTCAGCCTCGTCACCTATGAGTTCCATGGGGTGTGTCCAAAATGATTTCCAAGCCTATGGTATGTTTGGTGTAATCCGTGCACCTATCTTGCATCAAGTTTAGCACCATCTCCAATCGGACCGTAACGAGCTTCCACTTGAGCATCGTCACCTAGGAGTACCATCGGGAGTGTCCAAAACGATTTATGTGCCTATGGTATATTTGGTGAAGACCGTTCAATTATCTTGCACTGACACTAAACCTGTCTCCAAACGGACTTAAACGAGATTCCACATGGCCCCCGACACCTAGGAGTTCCATTAGGTGCATCCAAAATGATTCTCGAGCCTCCGGTACGTTCTGCTCAAACCGTGCACCTATGTTGCAAAAAGATTAGCACCATCTCCAAACAGAATGAAACGAGCATCCACTTGAGCCTCGTCAACTATGAGTACCATCGGGTGCGTCCATATCGATTTCTGAGGGTATGGTACATTTGGTGCGAACCGTACAACTATCTTGCATCGACACTAACACTGTCTCCAAATAGGCTGAAACAAGATTCCACATAACTCACGTTACCTAGGTGTTCCATTGTATGCGTCCAAACTGATTTCCAAGCCTATGGTAGGTTCGGCGCAGCCCGTGCACCTCGTCAAGATTAGCACTATCTCCAAACGGGCCAAAACGAGCTTCCACTTGAGCCTCGTCACCTAGGAATTCCATTGGGTGTGTCCAAAACGATTTCCAAGCCTTTGGTATGTTTGGTGAAAACCGTGCACCTATCTTGCATCAAGTTTAGCACCATCTCCAATCGGACCGTAACGAGCTTCCACTTGAGCCTCGTCACCTAGAAGTACCATCGGGTGCGTCCATATTGATTTCTGAGGGTAATATACGTTTGGTGCGAACCGTCCAACTATCTTGCACCGACACTAACACTGTCGCCAAATAGACTGAAACAAGATTTCACATGACTCACGTTACCTAGGAGTTCCTTCGGATGCGTCCAAACTGATTTCCGAGCCTATGGTAGGTTCGGCGCAACCCGTGCACCTCGTCAAGATTAGCACTATCCCCAAACAGACCAAAACGAGCTTCTACTTGAGCCTCGTCACCTAGGAATTCCATTGGGTGTGTCCAGAATGATTTCCAAGCCTATGGTATGTTTGGTGCAAACCGTGCACCTATCTTGCATCAAGTTTAGCACCATCTCCAATCGAACCGTAATGAGCTTCAACTTGAGCCTCGTCACCTAGGAGCACCATCGGGTGCGTCCAAATTGATTTCAGGGCATATGGTACGATTGGTGTGAACCAGCCAACTATCTTGCACCGACACTTACATTGTCTCCAAATAGACTGAAAAAAGATTCCACATGACTCACGTCACCTAGGAGTTCCATCAGATGTGTCGAAACTGATTTCCGAGCCTATGGTAGGTTCAGCGCAACCCGTGCACCTCGTCAAGATTAGCACTACTCCAAACAGACCAAAACGAGCTTCCACTTGAGCCTCGTCACCTAGGAGTTCCATTGGGTGTGTCCAAAATGATTTCCAAGCCTATGGTATGTTTGGTGCAAACCATGCACCTATCTTGCATCAGGTTTAGCACCATCTCCAATCAGACCGTAACGAGCTTCCACTTGATCATCGTCACCTAGGAGTACCATCGGGTGCGTCCAAATCGATTTCTGAGCCTATGGTATGTATGGCGCAGACCATGCAATTAGCTTGCACCGACACTAAACCTATCTCCAAACGGACTTAAACGAGATTCCACATGGCCCCCGACACCTAGGAGTTCCATTGGGTGCGTCCAAAATGATTCTCGAGCCTCTGGTACGTTCTGCGCAAACCGTGCACCTATCTTGCAGAAAGATTAGCACCATCTCCAAATGGAACAAAACGAGCTTCCACTTGAGCCTCGTCACCTATGAGTTCCATTAGGTGTGTCCAAAACGATATCCAAGCCTATGGTATGTTTGGTGCAAACTTTGCACCTATCTTGCATCAAGTTTAGCACCATCTCCAATCGGACCATAACGAGCTTCCACTTGAGCCTCGTCTCCTAGGAGTACCATCGGGTGCGTCCAAATCGATTTCAGAGCGTATGGTACGATTGGTGCGAGCCATCCAACTATCTTGCACCGGCACTAACACTGTCTCCAAATAGACTGAAACAAGGTTCCACATGACCCACGTCACCTAGGAGTTCCATCGGATGCATCTAAACCAATTTTTGAGCCTACGGTAGGTTCCGCACAACCCGTGCACCTCGTCAAGATTAGCACTATCTCCAAACGGACCAAAACAAGCTTCCACTTCAGCCTCGTCACCTATGAGTTCCATGGGGTGTGTCCAAAATGATTTCCAAGCCTATGGTATGTTTGGCGTAATCCGTGCACCTATCTTGCATCAAGTTTAGCACCATCTCCAATCGGACCGTAACGAGCTTCCACTTGAGCATCGTCACCTAGGAGTACCATCGGGAGCGTCCAAAACGATTTATGTGCCTATGGTATATTTGGTGAAGACCGTTCAATTATCTTGCACTGACACTAAACCTGTCTCCAAACGAACTTAAACGAGATTCCACATGGCCCCCGACACCTAGGAGTTCCATTAGGTGCATCCAAAATGATTCTTGAGCCTCCGGTACGTTCTGCTCAAACCGTGCACCTATGTTGCAGAAAGATTAGCACCATCTCCAAACAGAACGAAACGAGCATCCACTTGAGCCTCGTCACCTATGAGTACCATCGAGTGCGTCCATATCGATTTCTGAGGGTATGGTACATTTGGTGCGAACCGTACAACTATCTTGCATCGACACTAACACTGTCTCCAAATAGACTGAAACAAGATTCCACATAACTCACGTTACCTAGGTGTTCCATTGTATGCGTCCAAACTGATTTCCGAGCCTATGGTAGGTTCGGCGCAACTCGTGCACCTCGTCAAGACTAGCACTATCTCCAAACGGGCCAAAACGAGCTTCCACTTGAGCCTCATCACCTAGGAATTCCATTGGGTGTGTCCAAAACGATTTCCAAGCCTTTGGTATGTTTGGTGAAAACCGTGCACCTATCTTGCATCAAGTTTAGCACCATCTCCAATCGGACCGTAACGAACTTCCACTTGAGCCTCATCACCTAGAAGTACCATCGGGTGCGTCCATATTGATTCCTGTGGGTAAGTTACGTTTGGTGCGAACCGTCCAACTATCTTGCACCGACACTAACACTGTCGCCAAATAGACTGAAACAAGATTCCACATGACTCACGTCACCTAGGAGTTCCATCAGATCTGTCCAAACTGATTTCCGAGCCTATGGTAGGTTCGGCGCAACCCGTGCACCTCGTCAAGATTAGCACTATCTCCAAACAGACCAAAACGAGCTTCTACTTGAGCCTCGTCACCTAGGAATTCCATTGGGTGTGTCTAGAATGATTTCCAAGCCTATGGTATGTTTGGTGCAAACCGTGCACCTATCTTGCATCAAGTTTAGCACCATCTCCAATCGAACCGTAATGAGCTTCAACTTGAGCCTCGTCACCTAGGAGTACCATCGGGTGCGTCCAAATTGATTTCAGGGCGTATGGTACGATTGGTGTGAACCGGCCAACTATCTTGCACCGACACTTACATTGTCTCCAAATAGACTGAAACAAGATTCCACATGACTCACGTCACCTAGGAGTTCCATCAGATGTGTCGAAACTGATTTTCGAGCGTATGGTAGGTTCAGCGCAACCCGTGCACCTCGTCAAGATTAGCACTACTCCAAACAGACCAAAACGAGCTTCCACTTGAGCCTCGTCACCTAGGAGTTCCATTGGGTGTGTCCAAAATGATTTCCAAGCCTATGGTATGTTTGGTGCAAACCATGCACCTATCTTGCATCAGGTTTAGCACCATCTCCAATCAGACCGTAACGAGCTTCCACTTGATCATCGTCACCTAGGAGTACCATCGGGTGCGTCCAAATCGATTTCTGAGCCTATGGTATGTATGGCGCAGACCATGCAATTATCTTGCACCGACACTAAACCTGTCTCCAAACGGACTTAAATGAGATTCCACATGGCCCCCGACACCTAGGAGTTCCATTGGGTGCGTCCAAAATGATTCTCGAGCCTCTGGTACGTTCTGCGCAAACCGTGCACCTATCTTGCAGAAAGATTAGCACCATCTCCAAATGGATCAAAACGAGCTTCCACTTGAGCCTCGTCACCTATGAGTTCCATTAGGTGTGTCCAAAACGATATCCAAGCCTATGGTATGTTTGGTGCAAACTTGGCACCTATCTTGCATCAAGTTTAGCACCATCTCCAATCGGACCATAACGAGCTTCCACTTGAGCCTCGTCTCCTAGGAGTACCATCGGGTGCGTCCAAATCGATTTCAGAGCGTATGGTACGATTGGTGCGAGCCATCCAACTATCTTGCACCGGCACTAGCTGTAACGGAACCGTCCAAATTATAAGAGCACAAGTACAAAAACAATCACCGAAATGATCAAATTCTCGCACTTGAGCCCATATAACTCCGGTAGTCCAATGAAATCACGAGGTATTTCAAACCAACCAACATACAAGCCAAGATCGTAGTGATTCAACATAACAAGTCACATGTTACAACCATTTCATAAGTAATTAAATATACATCGGAGTTCAACAAAGTTATTACAACTTAAGTTCAAAAGTAGCGGAAGCCAAGTAATTTAAAACTAACATTAATCTTATTTCAAATACATGCCAGTGCCACGGTCGACTTCCAACAAAAGCATTAGAGATAAGGTAAATAAGAAGGATCATGCCCGTGATCACACTCCGCCACTACGGCAGGAGTCAACCAACTCTTGCAGCCGCCATGATACATCATAACCTGCAACAAGTGGGGATAAAACCCTGAGTATGACAAAGTACTCAGCTAGACTTACCCGTCAGAAACTAGAAATAAGGTGACACCAAGGATCATGCAAGGCTGATATAAAGTGGGGCTAGCTTGACAACATTTTGCATAAAAGCTTAATATAGATGATCAATCATTAATGCTTAAGCATCAAGTTAATTATCATTAACCTATCATCTATATTAAAACCTGTACTAGAGCACTCACTTTATTAGGAGCAAACAATATTAACCATAGCAGGTATAAATTGAGGCAACCTTTTCATCGTGATCCAATTAACCATCCGTTCAATTTAATTGAATCTACGTTGCCGCTGCTCAAGTCAAGTGCTCACTAACCGGGAGCGACGGCGATTCGAATCGAATTCCTATCTAGCTGGAGGGGTATTTCTAACACTCACCGTGCAGACCCCTGCCAGGGTCGCACAGGCCACCGTTTCATATGATTTAGGAATCACGGGTCCGAATGATGTCGCGACCCCAAGGGTGACACTCTGCCAGGTGATAGGGACTCTAACCCCCCTTGGTCTCACGCCAATGTCCCCAAGCACATCCTTTCTCTCCTCCAAGAAGCAACCTACCATTCGATTCCCGGCCTGAACCACATTACTCGGCTTCGCGGTCGGAACGGCTTATCCGGCCAACTAAGTGTTAGACTGCGTTCAACATGACTCAAGGACGTACAGCGAATCGGTCCTTAAACGACTCAGACGAGGATAGATCCACACCCAAGACCTCCATGCCTTGTCGCTTCACTATCATCATCCCGCCCGGTCTCATTTCATTTTATTAACACATGGTTCCATTCCACGATAGCAAATATAGCCAACCGTGCCATATATGAATATCCCTATATCTCGCAGGTGACAGGAAATCACCTGACTTCTACCGCTTAAAGCAGGGCTAAGCATCTACTCGATCCTAGTCTATGTAGGATTCAAGGATTCATATATCTGGACAAGGAATGATATAATGCAGCAAGGGTTTCCAACCAACTCCTATCACTTAATGCAACAATACTTATAACATATATAGAATTAATTGCTTTAAAGATAGGAGGCTTATAATGCTCCGGGGCTTGCCTGGGATCCGACTCAAGTTAGAGTATGTCAGAAGAAACTCGCTTGGCGAGCATTCCCTCCGTCTAACACTTGTTCGGTCCTTCTATCTTCAGAATGGATCCATCAACTCCATCTTCGGGTTTGGCTCCACATCAGGTCCTTCGCGTGTTTCAGCTAGCGTACCTAAATGAGGTGCAATAATGCATGTGTAAGAATGCATAGGAGTGAAATAAACAAAGTAATCAAACAAGCATACCAAAGTTCACATAAACACCTAGAGCTAATTAACTTAATCCTCATTAAGACATAACATAGAAGAGGGCAAGCACATCAATCAAGAAACAAGTCTCACAAGATCACAGGGTACCCCCCAAGTATCATCAAAGATATGAGTCACACTTCAATACCCAAGCATGACAAAGTTAAACAAGTATTAGAACTAGAAGTTGCTACCTTCTGGACATCAGACCAACAGCTGAGTAATTTAATCATAACTGGAGATCTACAACTCCAAATGACTTGCAGGAAGACATTATGGAAAGCTCATGACATTCTCTACATTTCATATAATATCATCACAGCAAGATTCATAAGTTAAACAAGTCAAAAATACAAAGTTCCAGAATCTGTTCCTGACAAACAGAGAGCAAACAATTCTGTACCCTAACTTTAAACAGCTATAACTCCTAAACCACATGGGAAAATACCACCAAATTGTAACAGCAGCTAGATATATAAATTATCTACAACTTTTGTATAAACAAGTTTCCCAACAAAGCACATTATCATGAAGAACTTTGCCAAGTTTCCAGATCTGACCAGAAACCTTGTTTGCAAGGAATAATTATTAACTTATGTTACAAACATATAATTCGACAAAACCAACTTTACTAACATTTCACTCATGACTAAAGAGTACCAGAAAACATATTATACATTACTAAATAAATTCTTTTAATACATTTTCTTAATTTATTTAGATAAATAGGTGGGATTATGAACACCTATCAAAAGTACACAATAAATTCTACCAAAATTACAGTGTCCTACAAATGCTCCCAAAAGTCTACTGTCCAAATTTCAAGCCATTTTGACAAGTATATCAACCTCTATGAAAAAGACAAATAGCTATTGCAATAAATCATATGAGAGTAAGTTAAACCTAAAACTCAATATTTTCTGTGAACACAAGGCCATATTATGAATCAATATGATAGAGAAACATAATACTAAGGTAATGGAACAACATTTTTTATTTTATCATTTATATATTATTTATAAGCTATTTATTAAGCCATAAACAAGTTAAATCAATAACTTGAGCATACAATAAACAATGACCATGAAATTTATACCACAGTACATACATAGCATGAAAAGCCTACCATAAAAACTTCACATCAATTGGAGTATCACAACTCAAGATATAAAATGACAAGTAATAATAATGCAATTTTCCTTATTTAACAAGGTCAAATCAAAACCCTAAGAAAACAGTGAACAACTAGGGTGTTTAATATTTTTCCTAGCAAGTACATGTCATCACAAAATTAACAAAACAAGAATCACTATTTTTGGATGTCTAAAACTCCAGATCTTGCTCTGGTTAGGTTTAAAGGCATTTTTAGAGCATTTTTAAAGTTTAAATAATGACGTCAGCAAACATCTACAAACATGTAACATTTTATGACTCTATTACATAGATCTATTCTCAAGGTTTCCAAAAAGTCCTCATTTACCATTTTTGGAGTTTCCTAGCAGGAGATATGTATTTTCAAAAATTAACAAGAAATGGAAATTCAAAATAAGCATTACCTAACCCTAACTTAACTTGCTAAGCGCACCCGAGCATACACCCAAATCAGTCACCATTAAACCGACGGGTGGGACCCGCTGCTTAGCCGGGCCCACCTATCACCCACACAAGGAACACAGAGAGGAGGTGCCGGCCTTCCTCTTCTTTCTCCCGAGGCAGAGAGCAGAGGGCGGTGGGGGAAGATGGCCGGTGGCGGCTGGAGGAGGCCTACTGGTGATGGAGAAGGGTGGCTTGAGCTCCGGTGGGTCCAGGCGCCTCTGAGGAACCGCTCGGCTCCGCGCGAGGTGACCCAAGGTCGGCTGGCCATGGAAACGGGCGGAACCGGTGACTGGTGCTCCGGCGGAGGCGGACTGTGGCGGCGGGAAAGCGCGTCGGTGGTGGTGGTGCAGTGGGGGAGCACCAAGGGTTCCACGTGAACTCAATGGTGGTTATAGCGTGACCGGTGACGGCTCATGGCTTCCTGGCTGCACACACCGGCGTCCGCGGCGGTCACGGCACCGGTGGCCGCACACTACGACGGCGAGGAGAGGCTGGGAAGGGATGCTACGAGCCCGGCATCACGGGGCGAAGCTACTGGTGGTACTCATGGGAAGCGAGGATGGCCGAGACAATGGAAACAACATTGGCTGCCGGCGCTCCAGCTCAGCTCGGCAATGGCGTGACCGCGCTCTGCCGACAATGGCGGCGACTTCTGCGTGCGGCTAGAGAGCGAGAGAGTGAGTGGAGAACGAGCCGGAGACAACAAGGGAGGCAGAGGGGCGAGTGAATGAAGCTCGGGCTCTCCCCAGCACGCTCGGCAAGGCAGGGCGCGTGGCACGGGCGTGGACGCGCGGCTGCACTGCATGGTCGCCACGACGACATTTCACCGAACACATGGCAGGCGCCGAAGTGGGTCGGTTGGGACGCCTATTTGGGCCATTTCCGAGCTGATCTGGGTCTTGGGCCTAAAATAAAGTTTGCTCTCCTCCTAAATCTCTACAACTTTGATTAAGGGACCATAGGCATTAGGGCTCTAGATTAGGAGGTAATTAGCTCCAAAGTTTGCATTGTCAACACTTTAATAGCAATGAGCAACTATCCAAATTGATGATCGAGACTAAGTCAATTTGATGCCATACTTTTACATGTTCTTCTTCATACTGTCTACTCCAACTTTCATTAAGGGGTCAAACCAAGTTACTTAACAAAATCTCGAGAACGTGACACGTCAATCAAGTTGACTAAACTCGGCCTTAATTCTTTTCTAAGTCTGAAAACAGTTGTAGATTCAAACTTTGGTCCACAGTTTGACTTATTTCCAAGCTAAATCATGGTATGATCCAAAAACAAGGTTTGTTGTACACAACTCAATCTACAACTTTTATTAAAGGACCTTGAACTAGTTTAGCATGGTTAGGGAGATAAAGGTTACCAAACATGTCAACTTATTGCTGCCAACTCAAGGACTTAGAATATTTTCTAAGTGTTGGAAACAGTCCAAATTCTGACTTGTGGGCCCTTTTTGATCATGTTACACATATTTTCATGACTTAACTCTTAAACAAAGTTTGTTCCTTATAAAATTCCCTAGAACTTTGTAAAAGGGTGCACAGTCATGCAAAGCTTCTAGGTCAGACTTTTGAAATGGTCAAACGAAAGGGTTCTAGGGTCCATACATGGTCAACCATCACTTAGAAGCACCTTTAGGCAAAATGATCAACATGAACATTGTTCCATTAAGTGTCCTAAGTGTAGTTAAGGTGTTGTAGAGGCCAAACATACCCACCATGCATAGGTTGCACAAAAGTGCAGGCCTCACATGCCTTGAAACATAGAACTCAAGTGAAATGCTATAGTCATTTCATGTGGTTGTTTCAAGATACATGCTACACATAGTTCACTAGGTTGTTCCACATGTGTCCAAGATGTGTTGCACCTGTTGCATTTGTATGTTGCATAATTACTAGTTTACATGGAATGTAAAGCATGTTTTCCTGGTTTCAGAAATATGTCTCAGTTGTAATCCAACAAGCATATAACTTATCATTTCATGTGACTTTTTGATTCCAAACTTCCTGAAACTTTTCCAGGGCTTAATATAGATAGTTATTGAGATGAGACATGTGAAGATACTTTGATAGCAACACCCAAGCATATATCTTTTCATTGAGCCTATATGTAAGCGAGGGTGCAACATCCAAGTTTAGATTAGGGTTTATTTCCATAGGTTTGACTTTGGCATCATCATCTCCACTAATTTGTCGTGTTTGAGCTTAAACCCACTACTTAATTGGTGATCAACACCTGGGGTGTTACAGCCCCCCCCTTAAAAGAATCGCGTCCCGAGATTCGGAATGGAAGACCTTTTAAGGAAGAGAGACACGTTATCTGGTTCACAACATTTGCTATAGCATTTAGCTACAAAGCTTCAACATCGGTGAACAATTTGGTCAAAGGCACTTTCTTGATACTTACTCTTTATGGTAAAATCTGTCGGAAGAATTTCCTTCATTGACTTCCATGAAGCATTGTTACTTTGGGAGGAATCCAAGATAGCACATACTGCGTTCTCAGTGTACGGAGATCATTTGGTCCATGAGTGAACCACTCACAAGTATCTGATTCTTTAGTGAACACAACATAGTCCGTATGAACTTGACACTAGATCGAAATATTCAGAAGTATACTCGTTGAAATGACTCTATGTTCACACGGTTTTGAAAAGCAGTTCTCTACCAAAATGGCTTGAGTACAACCTTCCAAAAGGGTGAGATCATAGATGACAAACATTCTCTGAGGCTATAGGATACTGACTAACCAATAGACAGGGTCCAGGTTGGTCGTAAATGTTCAAACATTTAGACACCAACAAATGGAAACTACTTGAGGTTCCATGTGTGCAGTTCTCTTTCTCTGATGACAACACTGTATTATCTGAGTCTGTTGATGGGTTAGTGAATGTGATAGCTGACTCTGTCGGCTTCGTATTTCTGCCAAATGTTACCTAAGAAGATTCTCTTATCCAATGGCGATAGTTATCTAGGTTGAATCAGATGCAACCTCTTAGGTAAAAACATTTATAAGGTACCAAAGTATGTCATCATTGGAAAATAATTCCCAAAAAAAAATGTAACGAGGCCTTAAGGACAACAAAAGTTGTAATATTTACTAAACCGCGGGAAGTAGTCTACTACCAAGCGATTGAGTAAAATTTTCCTTGGTGACTTAGTTGTACTGTAAGTTGAGTTGACTTGCAGCATAACAACTTTGTCAGGACAACTTTCACCTTGAGGCTTCCTTTTTAGGATCAAACAGCAGCTCGAAGATGGAAAATCTGTTATTTGACACTTTTCAAATTGCTTTTGACTCGCGATGGCATACATTGATTTGCAGAAACCAAGGCTGCTCGTACATTAGGGATACGAGAAAGCAAAAGCAAATGAAAGAGTGTAAACTAGTATCTGTGAGACCTCAAAAGGGTCATCCAACAGCAGATCTCAACTATTAATTTACATATCAATTCGAGGATGCACACGCTTTGAACTTGCGGGTTACTTTTGCAAGGCAAAACACATACTTTCTCTACTTCTTCACCTTAGCTGATAGAACACCTTGCACTATCTGTGTGATTGTCCAAGATGGAATTGACTTGGTCGCAATGACTCTGGACGATAGAGTATCACTCCAGTTATTGGCTAGTTGATGAACTTCTTGTTAGTTATCGCTCTATAAGACATAGCCTTCATAGCTACCAAAGGGTCATTACCTAGCTGAAGATTAACCTTCCTATTGGTAACTAATCAGTTGTCTCTCAACACTAAAAAGTTCCAAATCTTCACTCTTGACCACAATAATCGTGGTTGATGTAGAACGAATGGTTGCCATCGAGGTCAGCAGATAAGGAGTCGCACCAGAGATGGTTGATTTCGACGGTATGGCCATCATGCATACAAAGGTTAAAACTTGCATACTGTGACGATCGAGCCTTATCCAACGGATGACTTGTCCAGTAGTAAGTGTTGTGTGTCCTTTTTATCCAACAAAGATGAGATACGTCGCTCACTAGATGTCGTTCGTCAAAACTGGGACAACTAAGTAGAGTCACTTGTCTACCACCTATTGCAGTCTGTTAATGTTTATGTCGGTGACCTGTTCTTCAAAGGTTATCTTCTTAGCAACTTCAGAAGGAAACTCCACTACTTTCGGTCTAAGATATGGATCTTACGATATGATATGGAGAGATAACCAAGAAGGAACTCGAGAAAATAACACATCGTCTGTCGTTTGATAATGGATCATGACTAGAAACCGTGATACCAGCGCGTGCCAAGCAGCCAACCATGTGTCTGCAGCCACAGGAGGTCCTTGGTTTCGTCGCGGCACCATCAGCGGCTACTCATAACACCATTACTAAACGCACAACGAAAGTGAAATTTCAAGTGGCACCAATGGGCTGTATGAACAAGCGCCATACAAGGAGAGATAGCAAGTAAAGGTAGTCACAAGGTTTAGAATCAACAAGGAAGCTATCCGTAGATCAAAACACCTCACAAGAGAACATAGCTCAATTGCTGAATGCGACTAAGCACGAGATTTTTCCTTAATTCCACATACACCTAGCGTTCACCACAGTGAGGCCAAAATGAAAGATTACCACGAGATTTGGTCATGTTGGACAACAACATGAGATCAAGACTGGTAAACATCTCGAGACTTGAGAAGGTTGGGGATGGATTAAGCAAATTTCACGGGCAAAAACCGATCTGTAGTCATAGATTGAGTTGATAGGGTAGATGCACGAATTTGCAAGCACACGATTTAGAGGCCATGGTAGAGAGACGTTGTGTCACACTAGCTAACCTTTGGGAGAGGTAACCGGAAGGTCCAACATGGATTTGGGTACAGTCTCCACAACTGGCAACGTACGAACCATGGTCAAAGGCTAGCGTTGATGAAAGTTAACTTGGTTGGTCAGTCGATAAAGGTCTTCACAAAAAGGGTTGGAAAACATCCACGGCTTATACAACATATAGGAGAACTAAACTTTGGACTTTCGATCAAGCAAAGGCATGGATACAAACATTCAAGGGCTAACCACCAAGTCTACAGGCTCTGGCTCCTATGGGAGAAAACCTAATTAAAGACAACAACCATACCATTATGTAACGTGAATGTTGTTCTAGGATAAAGCTATGCGACCCTCGTATGCTCACCGAGGACAAACGAGGTGACAACTAGGGCACTACCTAGATAACAAGCACACATACACATCACAATCAAGCAGTCGTTTGAGAAAATTCAAACAAATGGGCTTAAGCAACCCATACAAAAGCACAAGGCTCACCCAAAATAAGCATTCATCTCAAGCATGAACTAACTACAAGTTTAGTCCAAACCAACGTTAATTAAGGAGGCCAACTTAGCAGGTGCCCAGAATCTGGACAGCAGCACAATAGTTACTTGTTTCAACCATAACTAAGGTTATGGACATCCCACAAAAGTGATCCTAGACTTTCTAGAAAGCTTAAAAAGTTTTCCACGTGTTTGTTATTCATACCAAAATCTAAATCACAGGTTAGCATGGTCAAATATGCTGGTGTTTCAGATTTGTACCAATATGGACAGAAAACTGACAATAACTTCAAAAATGCATAACTGGAGTTCTATGTACACAACAAGGCTGAGCCTTAACTTAATATAAATCTTATTAAGTTGTCTATAACTTTCTTATTATCATATTAAGATGATTCTATATCTACAAGGTTAATCAACACAAAGAAGACATTTCTGTCCAGGTTTGGACAGATTCTGTCATTCAACTTCACAAGCAAAACTAAACTTGCCTTTGTTCTACTTAACAAGAGAGCACACAAACATGTTATTCTAGTAGCTCTAATTATTATTACCTTAGACCAACTAATTTAATTCATTAATAAGAATCACAATTACTTAGGTGAGGTCTAAAGTATCTGCAAACACTTGTATGACAACAAATTCACCCCTTGACTAAACTAGAGGGCATTTATAGGGTCAAGCAGGTAACCATAATTATTTCTGGCAAGGCTAAGCACACACTTTTCTCAAACAACATGGAGTAAGGCATTCTTATTTAGCTTCATTCAAGAAAGATATTGTAACACATTGATCACAAGTTACACACTATAGAACAAGGGTGAGAAGAGTATAGCCATGCATAAAGCAACAATCATGATAATGCATGCTTTGTCCTATTCGTCCTCACAAGACTGCCAACCTAAGGTGGCGATCACGTTCTATGTCGGTGGCATAACACGCACTCTCTCAATATATAGCTAGTCGTCAGCTACATTTGACTTATGCATTCATGGTTAGCGTACCTGCAGAAAAGTTTCATTGCAGCCCAACATTTCCCAATATAGCACACAATAAAAACAGAAAGGTGAAATTCTAAGCACTCCCATATACATATACCCCTGTATACGTACATGTAGTGTAACACTTCAAGTGTTTAGCTCCTTAATTGCATTGCATTTGCATGGCATAAACATAAGCATGCATCATTCATGTTTGTTATTTTATGTGATGCAACACATGTAACTATTCTAGGGTTAGTTTGATTTATTTCATGAAGTGCTTGACAGTTGGTGTAACAAAAAGGTAAGGTAGCCAATCATGACCTACCACACCTTAGCTATACTTAGGGTAACAATTGGATCAAGGTTCAGGTTGACCAAAATTACAAAATTACCCTCCAAGACAAGTTTGACCCCCAATTGACCATAGAAGGCTCTAGTTTGACCAATTAGAAAGTCTAATTTAGAGACTTTGCATGGAAGAGCACCCTTAAGCAAAGTTATAAAGAAATTCATGGGGAACAAAAGTCTCAATATGACCATCTCATGAAAATGACCACAACATGCTCAAAAGTGGCCCACAAGTCAGCTAGTGGTGTAATCCCAGGACTTAGAATTTTTCTAAGTCTGGAATTGGACCTTACAGTTTCACTGATGTCTACTTTAGAAGCTTGTAGTTTGCAAACCAAGCCAAACCAGCCTTCACTCATATTGACAAACTTGTAGATCACATGTAGCCCTACAACTTTGTCAATATTACCCAAGCCTGGTTCTCAATGGTTCAAGAGATATCGTGCCATGAACATGAGCTGTCAGTCGGCATCGTTAACTGAAACCCGGTTTCAGTTTCACCGAGCACTACTTTGAGGCCATGTAGTTTCAAATATAAGCCGAACCAGCCCAAACACCAATTGACAAAGTTGTTGACCTCACAAAGCCCTACAAATCTGATGTTATCATCTGCTCCTAACTCGAACCGGTTTAGGAGATATTCGGTGGAAAAATTGCTCTGTCAGTCGACCATCGCGGACCTGCAATCGGGTTCAGTCAAATGACACGGCGTGTCGTGGCGCCCGGGCAGGTGAACGCCGCCGCGTGTCCTCCACGCGCCGCGCGCGACCTGGCGCCTTGGCCAGCTGCCGAGCGCATGAAGGGCACCTCTGCGGTCGTCCCGACATCAACCATCCATTCCCTCCTCCTCCTTCCCTCTCGTTTGCAAAAGGGAGAGAACCGAGCCGCCATTCCCCTTTCTTCTCCGATGAGCTCGACCGTGAGCCACGCCACACCACCGGCCGCCTGAGCTCGCCAGTTCCTCCGCCTCGACACCCTCCACCCCCTGGACCTACCGAAACCCACGATTGGACCCTAGGTGAGCTGCATTATCTTCTTCTCCGCCTCCGAGGGGTCGCCGGAGCCCGCCATGGGACCTCACCGTGGTCGGGGTGCTTCGGGCCCGTCTCCATCTCCCCTTACTCGCAAAACGGAACCACCTTGCCCCGGTGAAGCTCGTACCGAGCCCAAACCGCACTATGCTTCTTCACCGGCGACGGTGCGCCGCCACCGGAGGTCACCGGCCGCCGCGCACGGTGGCAGGCCCTCTCCACCCCATTCCCATTCATCCTACGGGTACCAATCAGTGCGCCAGGTGACGGAGAGCACGATGCCGTGTTCGGTGAGCCGCGCGAGCCCTTCTCCGGCGAGCTCGAGCTCACCGGAGCTCGCGGGGTGTCGGCTCCCCTGTTTCGGTCACTGACCGCGGGGGCCCACCGTCAGCGTCGCGCGCGCAGGCAGGGGCGCTGAGCGGGCCGAGCGCGCGGGGAAAAAAAAACGTTGTGGGCCGAGTGCGTTTCCGGGCCGGCCCAATCGTCCGAAGTGAAAATGAATTTTTATTATTTTGATACTGATTGTTGTACTAGTTGGAAAAATAGGAATCTAGGGTTTTAGTGATCCAAAAATCATGAAATAAATTTTGTTAGAATCTATTGGATGTGTAGTATTTTAGAAAAATATGGATCTGGCATGAGATGTTTAAATTCTGTAAGAATTTATTAGATCCTTTAAATGTGTTTTGGATTGCATGCAAATTTGCTTAATTTATAACTTGAGCTGTAGTGTTCCATAAATTATGAAATTTGGTGGGTAGGTTACTCTATGCTAGTCCTAGCTATGGTAAAAATTTGGGCATCAGTGCTTAATTAATTTCCAAGTTATAATGCTATCTTGTGATTCTAGGAAATACTTAAATGAATTTTTGTAATTTTTCTACATGTGCAATGTTCATATAACTTTTTGGAGAATGTCTTGGTATCTTAAAGTGTCTAAGAAAAATATGAAATCTGTTGTTTGACACTTTTCAATAGGGTTTCCTAATTATGCAAAAATCAGCCTTATTAGCTTGTGAATTTTGTGTAGGGAGTTTCTGTGAATAAAACTTGTTCAAATTTTTACTGTGGTCTCTTTTTGGGTCAAAGAGTCCTCTGTAATTTTTGTAGAATTTTGGGAGCAGTTTACATATATGTTTAAAATTCTACTTAATTACTTAAGTAAATTGAGAAATGGGTTTATATAAATGTTCTAGGTGGGCACACCTTACTTTCTGGTGTCTTTGTGATATTTGTGAACTTATAGTAGCATTAGTTTGGTTTGAGAGAATGTTTGCTACATCAATAAATATTTAACCTTTGTAATTTTAGGTTTTCTGGACAGTTAAGTAGTAATTCTAAATTTGGCTTTGATAAAATTGGTTGCTGGACAACTTGTAAATACCAAAGTTGGAGTAAACTTGGTGAACTAGCTTGTGTTGAAATTTAGAAGCATTTGGCTTAGTAGTTTGAGAGTTACTGTTGTTTAAAGTGGCAGTTAAAAATCTGCTACTCTCTGTTTTGGAGAGGACAGATTCTGGAACTTGTGAAGTTTGACATGGAAAACTTAGGAGTTTGGAGTTGAGGTCTGAAAATGAATTGTAGTACATTTCTTAGGCTTTCCAGATTGTCTTAGATCATATCTTTTGGAATTATAAATCTCCAGTTGTGATAAAAACAAGTAGCTGCTGTCCAGAATGCTTACTGTGGTGTTTTGCTGATTGTTATGGTGAGATATCTTTATCCTAAGACATGCTACTTTTGTAATTGTTAGGTGTTAGGGCCTTAACTGAGGATGAGCAGCTTTATCTTAGGTTAAGTAGATTAGGTGAGTACTTCTCTACTAGAGAAGAGATTTGCACGTACTAGTAAAATAACTTAAATAGAGTATTTTATTCTGAAATGCATTTCATTCCGAGCATGTTGCACCCATTTATGCATCCATCATATTTATTGTGCATTCATGCAATAGGTGCACCGGAGGGGGTGACACTCCTCGAATTCGAGCCAGTAATTCCGGAGGAGAGCCAGGAGCAGCAGGAGCCCGAGGAACCAGCCGGCGACGAAGCTCTGTCAGAAGGTCTACCCGAGTGCCCTGACCACAGACCCGCAACATTTCTCAAAGGCAAGCCCCGGTGCATGCTGAACCCATCGTTTTATAAATATATCTTGAGTACTTTTAATTGTTTACTGCATTAAGTTGTAGGAGTTATATGAAAACACTTGTTGCATTACACCTGTCCTTGTCCAGATATCGTACTTAATCCTATTTTAGGTTTAGGCACGTGTCAATGCTTAGCCCTGCTTAGTACGGTAGAAGTCGGGTGATTTCCGGTCATCCGCGAGATGTAGGAAGGAGTCACGAATGGCTTTATGGCTATCGTGGATGGAACCATGCTTAAAAATGAAATTGAGACCGGGCGGGAGTTCGATAGTACAGCCGCAAGACACTTCACGTCTTGGGTGTGGAGCTATGCCCGTCTGAGTCGTTTAAGGACCGATTCGCTGTACGTCCTTGAGTCATGTTGAACGCAGTCTAACACTTAGTTGGCCGGATAAGTCGTTCCGACCGCGAAGCCGAGTAATGTGGTTCAGGCCGAGAATCGAATGGTAGGTTGCTTCTTGGAGGAGAGAAAGGATGTGCTTGGGGACATTGGCGTGAGACCAAGGGGGGGTTAGAGTCCCTATCACCTGGCAGAGTGTCGCCCTTGGGGTCGCGACATTATTCGGACCCGCGATTCCTGAATCATATGACAAGGTGGCCTGTGCGACCCTGGCAGGGGTCTGCACGGTGAGTGTTAGAAATACCCCTCCAGCTGGATAGGAATTCGATTCGAATCGCCGTCGCTCCCGGTTAGTGAGCACTTGACTTGAGCAGCGGCAACGTAGAACTCATTAAATGAACTGGTGGTTAAGGGAATGATACAATGTTGCTATAATGATATACCTGCTATGGATATAATAATCATGTTGTTTGATTATAATCAAGTGTATGTTTAGTACAGGTGCTAAGATAGATGACAGGTAAATGCTAAAAATAACTGCTAGTACAGGTTATAAGAGTTTCAACTACTTATGCCTTTATGCAAAATGTGATGTCAGCTAGCCTCTTGTGTAAGCCTTGCATAATCCTTGGTGTCACTTTATTTCTGGTTTTCGTCGGGTAAGTCTAGCTGAGTACATTCCAGTACTCAGGGTTTATTCCCTCCTGTTGCAGATGACATGCTTTATCAGGGATTCTGCAAGACGTGTCTCCACCCTGCGGGTGACGATGACTAGATCACAAGGGCGTGATCGTCTTTATGTACTTTCCTCATGCTTTTGCATGATGTCGATCATCCAGACTGGCAGTATTTAAGTAACTAGTGTGTGTGTTATGCTTCCGCTACTTTCAAACTTGGTTTGTAATAATTGCTACTCCGTGGTGTAAACTTATTTCAGAACTACTTGTGAAATGTATCGTATGATGTGGTATGTTGAAAGATGCGATCCTGGTTGTAAGCAGTTTGGTTTGAAATCCTTCGTGATTTCGATTGACTACCGGGATTATATGGGCTCAAGTTTGAAAATTTGAGCGCTTCGGTGCTTGTTTTCGTACTTGTGCTCTTATAATTTGGTCGGTTCTGTTACAGCTGGTACCGGAGCATAATTCAACATTAAACACATCATATGAGTATTTAAAAACAAAAATATTTGATTATGAAAAAGGGTTAAAACACTAAAAATTATTTTTTTTAGGTATGCCAGTGATCACATCCCTTAGCCCAAATAAGGACTCTTAGGTGGCTTATTATAAAGACTAACTTGGGGGCCTTGTTTGTTTTTATTTCGTCGTCCATACGGCGTGATATTGTATGGATGCCATCCACTTGGGTGGTAATGTATGGATCAATTACCTCGATGCTCTGGTAAGTGTAAGTTGTGAGAGCATGATCGTCCAACCGGCGGTCTAGGGGAGAGTAGTTTTGGTGACTTACATCTTTACATGTTTAAACCATGTAACTATGTAAAAGCACTTAATTGTGGGAACCTTTATATCGGGTAGCTTGATACTGAAGTATATACATTTGGGGATGTATATATGGAAAGTATTTAAATTACTGCTTTCTTGTGTGCTTATATTGGGAATCGTTGGGCTGCAATGAAGTTTTCTGCAGGTACACTAATAGCGTAACGAGTAGACCGATAGTTTCGCTTATATGAGAGAACGTATGTATGCCACCGCCTAGCGTTAGAACTCTAGGTTTCTACTAAGGTGAGAGGACGTACGAAACGTGCATGCATCATGTTTAATTATATCATACATATCATTTACTCCCTCCTTAAAAATTTCTGTACTCCCGACTAAAGTAAATTTCGTATCCCCTAAATGATCCTCACTTTAAGTCGTATCTTATCTTGTTGCTACAGATGGCACGTACCAAGAGGACCGCTCGTAAGTCCACTGGGGGTAGGGCACCGCGTCACCAGCTCGCTCCACGTGAGCCACGCCCTGAGCCTACTGAGGTGGAAAGGTTGAGGGCAGAGCTGGCAGAGGTGACTGCTGCTAGGGATGCAGCACGGCAACAACTGGAACAAGTGATTCATGATCGTGATCAAGAAACGCTTGCAGTCCAGAGGTTGACAGTGGCAAACCGCAACTGTCAACGCATGTTGGTCCGTGTGATGGAACAGAGGGATGAAGCCTGGCACGAGGAGAACGTTCTGAGAGCTCGCCAGTTTGAGCTCGAGCGACAGTTAGAGAACGCTGAAGAATACAACGATAATCTTCATGAAGAAGTGCACCGCCTGAACAACGAGCTTAATCCCCTGCTACCTAGAAACAACAATGTAGATGAAGATATGGGATCAGGCATCTTCATAGCTGAGGATGATGATGAAGTAGACGTTGATGGACCACAGGGTGTCCCACCTGCAGAAGCACCAGAGGAAGAGCCAGAAGAAGAAGAAGACGAGGAGTTAGAGCCTGTCAGTGATGAGGACGGCGGGGAGATCCATGACACCGACTCGGAGGATGATGCTTAGAGTAGTCATCACGTGCCTATAATGTTAGGATCGTCTTTTGTGCCCTCCCTGTGAAGGAGTGAGGCCTTGTAATAACTTTACTTGGGATGTAAGGTTGAACCGTATGTTTCCTGAATGTAGTTTGAACCTATTAATTTCGATCACAACTTGATGTCTTATTATGTTGCGTTCGATGATGGTGTCACGATTAGCACCCTTCGGTGCCGCGACGAGACCGAGGGCCTCCTATGGCGCGCGACATAAGGCTGTGCTGCTTGGCACGCGCAGGTATCGAGGTGGCTAGTCATGATCCACCATGGAACTCTTCATTGAGGAATCTCTTTGTGGTCAGTTTGAAGTAGCCTTTCACAGTCAACTAAAAATCTTGAGATCGAATCCAAGCACTGTGCGAAAGGTCAAAAATCACATAGATAGCAACGTAAGCGGTCCGGTAACCGTTGTGCTCCCTGCGAGTAAGCCTTCATCAAAGAGCATCTTGTTGGATTACCAAGTATGATCTCGTCAAATGATGCGCTTGAATGGATTGTGCGGTTGTGGTGAATTATTGTGCCTTAATTATTATGAGAAGTCTATTTCATGAAGTCAGTTTGACATATTTACAATAATTCATCTACAAGTTTCCCACATCGTCAGTGCTCATTGGCTATGCCTTTTGCAGATGTCGTACAATCTTCGTCGGGGTCGTGGCAATGAGGATGAGGAACAGCCACCCCCTCCGCCACCACCTACTCCGGCCGAATTGATGCAGACAGTGGTCGAAGGGCAGCGCATGTTGGCAGATGCTATGCGCCAGCTGGCTAACCGGGAGGCTCGTCCTGGCCGCCAGGGCCCAGAACCCAATCAATATAGTGATTTCAAGGACTTTCTGGATACTAAGCCCCCGCTCTTCAAGGAAGCGGAAGAACCACTGCAAGCTGATGAGTGGTTAAATACTATTGAGCAAAAGTTTCGTCTGCTACGCCTAACTGATGAGCTGAAGACTGAATATGCGTCTCACCAGTTGCATGGTCCTGCGGGTATTTGGTGGAGCCACTATCGCTCCACGCTACCTGCCAATGTCCCGATTGCTTGGGACCAGTTTAAGGCTGCATTCCGTGGGAATTATATTCCTCCAGGTCTTATGGCTATCAAGCACACAGAGTTTATGAGGCTGTCGCAAGGAAACAAAAGCCTGACTGAATACTTGCAGTCCTTCAACAACCTGGCAAGGTATGCCACTGAGTTTGTGGATACCGATGCCAAAAAGATTGCTAGCTTCAAAAGGGGCCTCGGCCCAAAACTGATGAAAACAATGGGCACTAGCAAATGTACTACTTTCAATGATTTCATCAGCGATGCTCTAACTCAAGAGAACAACAATGCTATCTATTCTGCTTCTAAGAGCCGCAAGAGGGCCATTGAGGCGAGTGCTTCACAGTCTCGAGCTCCAGCTGCCCCGAGAGCTCCTCCTCGCCCTCCTGCTCAGAATACAAAGTTCCGTCCGCCGCAGAAAAAGCTTGCCGCAAAGACTGGGTTTCGTAAGGCATATACAGTGGCTCTGCCAAAGAGTAATGCGGGCCAAGGCAGCTCCAGTGTTCCTCCTAGCAACATGCCTTGCTGGAACTGTAACAAGCCAGGCCATTGGTCCAGGAACTGTCCGTACCCTAAGAAAAATGTCAACCAGGGTAGTCGTCAGGGACACGCCCATTATAACAGCATTGAGGAAATTCCATCTGGTGAGGTGGTCACCGCTGGTAAGTTTCTAGTTGACCAACACCCCGCAGTGGTACTTTTTGATTCAGGTGCTTCGCATTCCTTTATCAGTCCTAAGTTTGCATCTAAATTTGCACACAAGTTGCATACTGTTGAAGGTGTGGGTTATTGTATTAGCGCTGCAAGTGGGAATATTTCCACAAACAAAATAGTGGGGAACCTTAAGTTTGAGATAGAAGGGTGAAGTTATTCGCTTGCCCTATTGGTTTTACCTGGTTTAGACATAGATGTTATCTTGGGCATGAATTGGATGAGTCAGAATGGGGTACTCATTGACACATCCGCTCGGGTAGTTATGCTCAGAGATCCTACAGATCAAAAGGGTTTTCTAGTACAACTTCCCAGAAAGGTTGAATTGTCGGGGGAAATTCATGCTGTGCAAGCAAAGGCGTTGGCCGAAATTCCAGTAGTAAATGAGTTTCCGGACGTTTTTCCCGATGATTTGCCGGGGCTCCCTCCGGATCGGGATGTGGAGTTTAAAATTGAGTTGTTGCCTGGCACAGCTCCCATCTCTAGGAGACCCTATAGGATGCCTCCAAATGAACTCGCTGAACTTAAGGTGCAATTGAATGAACTTTTGAAGAAGGGGTTGATTCGTCCTAGCTCATCGCCGTGGGGATGTCCTGCTATCTTTGTAAAGAAGAAGGATCAGTCGTTGCGGATGTGCGTAGATTATAGACCTCTCAATGCAGTCACTGTCAAAAATAAGTACCCGCTACCGCGAATCGACATCTTGTTCGATCAGTTGTCTAAAGCTAAAGTTTTCTCCAAGATCGATCTAAGATCTGGCTACCATCAAATTAAAATCCGACCGGAAGATGTTCCAAAGACAGCCTTTTCTACCAGATACGGTCTTTATGAGTATCTTGTTATGTCTTTCGGCTTGACAAATGCCCCCGCACACTTCATGTACTTGATGAATTCGGTGTTTATGCCTGAATTGGATAAGTTTGTGGTGGTATTTATTGATGACATCCTTGTATACTCTGTGAATGAGGAGGATCACGCTGAACATCTGCGTATAGTCCTCACAAGACTGCGTGAACATCAACTTTATGCTAAGTTCAGTAAGTGCGAATTCTGGCTTCAAGAAGTACCTTTCCTTGGGCATGTGTTGTCCGATGGAGGAATTATGGTGGACCCCGCCAAGGTACAGGAAGTACTGAACTGGAAGGCTCCTACCTCGGTTCATGAGGTCCGAAGTTTTCTTGGTTTGGCTGGCTATTATCGTCGCTTCATCCCGGATTTCTCCAAAATAGCCAAGCCAATGACTCGGTTGCTGCAAAAAGACACCAGGTTTGTCTGGACTCCTGAGTGTGATGCGGCTTTTCACCAACTGCGAACCCTCCTAACCTCAGCTCCGGTTTTGGCACAACCGGATATCGAGAAACCATTTGATGTTTATTGTGATGCCTCAGGCATAGGTTTGGGAGGTGTGTTGATGCAGGAAGGCCGAGTAATTGCATATACTTCTCGACAACTTCGGAAGCATGAGGTGAATTACCCAACACATGACTTAGAACTCGCCGCAGTTGTTCATGCTTTGAAAGCCTGGCGACATTATCTGCTGGGCAATGTCTGCAACATCTATACCGACCACAAAAGCCTCAAATACATCTTCACCCAACCTGAGTTGAATATGCGTCAAAGAAGATGGCTCGAGTTGATTAAAGATTATAACCTTCAAGTGCACTATCATCCAGGAAAGGCAAATGTAGTTGCGGATGCTTTAAGCCGTAAGTCTCATTGCCATTCCTTAGTTGAAACTGATTTTCACCGATCTCGCCTTCTACATCCAGCAGTCTTGTACAACATTACTGTCAGTTGTACTCTCAAAAGCAGAATTATTGAGCTCCAAAAGACTGACACTGGTATATTCCACATCAAGCGTAAGATGAAAGAGCAAGAGACTACACATTTCAGGATAGATGAAGAGGGTGTACTATGGTTCAAGGATAGGTTAGTTGTGCCTAAGGACCGGGAGCTTCGAAATGATATTTTGTCTGAAGCACACTCCTCTAAGTTGTCCATCCATCCTGGTAGTAATAAGATGTATTATGATTTGAAGCCATTTTATTGGTGGACCAAGATGCGGAAAGAGATAGCTGCATATGTTGCTAGATGCGACACCTGTTGCAGAGTTAAAGCTGTGCACATGAAAGCTGGGCTACTTCAGCCACTTTCCATTCCAGGCTGGAAATGGGAAGAGATAAGTATGGATTTCATTGTCGGACTTCCTCCCACTGTCAAAAATCATAACTCTATTTGGGTAATTGTTGATCGTTTGACCAAATCAGCTCACTTCATCCCAGTGAGAGTGGACTATCGTCCCACTGACTATGCTGAGTTGTACTTCAATCAGATAATCCGGCTTCATGGGATACCTCGTACTATCATATCTGACCGTGGTCCCCAGTTTACTGCTCGCTTTTGGGAGCATTTGCATCACCTTCTGGGAACCAAGTTAGTGAGAAGCTCTGCTTATCACCCCCAGACATCGGGACAGACAGAACGAGTTAACCAAATCTTGGAAGATCTGTTGCGAGCATGCGTCATTTC
This sequence comes from Saccharum hybrid cultivar R570, assembly GCA_038087645.1. Taxonomy (NCBI): domain Eukaryota; kingdom Viridiplantae; phylum Streptophyta; class Magnoliopsida; order Poales; family Poaceae; genus Saccharum; species Saccharum hybrid cultivar. The sequence goes on along the minus strand of JAQSUU010000775.1, from coordinate 7,188,731 downwards.
ATCCAAGGGTTCTTGGGAAAAATGGTTACCTTTAGCCGAATTCTCGTACAATAACAGTTATCAAGAGAGTATTAAGATGGCCCCATTCGAAGCGTTGTACGGTCGAAAGTGTCGAACTCCATTAAACTGGGTAGAAGCTGGGGAGAGAAGGTATTATGGTATTGATTTTGTTCATGAAGCTGAGGAACAAGTCCGTACCATCCAGAAACACATGGCTGCAGCACAAGCAAGACAGAAAAGCTATGCGGATCGTCGTAGAAAACCACTCGACTTTGAAGTTGGAGACTTCGTTTATTTGAAAGTTTCTCCAATGAAAAGTGTCCAACGTTTTGGTGTTAAGCGGAAACTTGCGCCAAGGTACGTGGGCCCCTTCCAGATCATAGGCAAGAGTGGAGCTGTTGCATACAAAATCCAGTTGCCTCCTGAGATGAGAGCCATATTCAATGTTTTCCATGTATCTCAGCTTAAAAAGTGTCTTCGAGTTCCTGAGGAACAAGTTCCTTTAGGTGATATCAGGCTGGAATCCGACCTAACCTATGAAGAAAAGCCAGTCCGAGTGATCGATACTCAGGAACGAGTAACTAGAAGTAAAGTGGTTAAGTGGTACAAAGTGATGTGGAGTAATCAGGGAAGTGAGAGTGATGCTACGTGGGAACGGGAGGATTATTTGCGGGATGGTTATAAAGAATTCTATGAAAAATGGTACGCTTTCCAAATCTCGGGACGAGATTTTTATAAGGGGGGAGGGCTGTAACACTTCAAGTGTTTAGCTCCTTAATTGCATTGCATTTGCATGGCATAAACATAAGCATGCATCATTCATGTTTGTTATTTTATGTGATGCAACACATGTAACTATTCTAGGGTTAGTTTGATTTATTTCATGAAGTGCTTGACAGTTGGTGTAACAAAAAGGTAAGGTAGCCAATCATGACCTACCACACCTTAGCTATACTTAGGGTAACAATTGGATCAAGGTTCAGGTTGACCAAAATTACAAAATTACCCTCCAAGACAAGTTTGACCCCCAATTGACCATAGAAGGCTCTAGTTTGACCAATTAGAAAGTCTAATTTAGAGACTTTGCATGGAAGAGCACCCTTAAGCAAAGTTATAAAGAAATTCATGGGGAACAAAAGTCTCAATATGACCATCTCATGAAAATGACCACAACATGCTCAAAAGTGGCCCACAAGTCAGCTAGTGGTGTAATCCCAGGACTTAGAATTTTTCTAAGTCTGGAATTGGACCTTACAGTTTCACTGATGTCTACTTTAGAAGCTTGTAGTTTGCAAACCAAGCCAAACCAGCCTTCACTCATATTGACAAACTTGTAGATCACATGTAGCCCTACAACTTTGTCAATATTACCCAAGCCTGGTTCTCAATGGTTCAAGAGATATCGTGCCATGAACATGAGCTGTCAGTCGGCATCGTTAACTGAAACCCGGTTTCAGTTTCACCGAGCACTACTTTGAGGCCATGTAGTTTCAAATATAAGCCGAACCAGCCCAAACACCAATTGACAAAGTTGTTGACCTCACAAAGCCCTACAAATCTGATGTTATCATCTGCTCCTAACTTGAACCGGTTTAGGAGATATTCGGTGGAAAAATTGCTCTGTCAGTCGACCATCACGGACCTGCAATCGGGTTCAGTCAAATGACACGGCGTGTCGTGGCGCCCGGGCAGGTGAACGCCGCCGCGTGTCCTCCACGCGCCGCGCGCGACCTGGCGCCTTGGCCAGCTGCCGAGCGCATGAAGGGCACCTCTGCGGTCGTCCCGACATCAACCATCCATTCCCTCCTCCTCCTTCCCTCTCGTTTGCAAAAGGGAGAGAACCGAGCCGCCATTCCCCTTTCTTCTCCGACGAGCTCGACCGTGAGCCACGCCACACCACCGGCCGCCTGAGCTCGCCAGTTCCTCCGCCTCGACACCCTCCACCCCCTGGACCTACCGAAACCCACGATTGGACCCTAGGTGAGCTGCATTATCTTCTTCTCCGCCTCCGAGGGGTCGCGCGGAGCCCGCCATGGGACCTCACCGTGGTCGGGGTGCTTCGGGCCCGTCTCCATCTCCCCTTACTCGCAAAACGGAACCACCTTGCCCCGGTGAAGCTCGTACCGAGCCCAAACCGCACTATGCTTCTTCACCGGCGACGGTGCGCCGCCACCGGAGGTCACCGGCCGCCGCGCACGGTGGCAGGCCCTCTCCACCCCATTCCCATTCATCCTACGGGTACCAATCAGTGCGCCAGGTGACGGAGAGCACGATGCCGTGTTCGGTGAGCCGCGCGAGCCCTTCTCCGGCGAGCTCGAGCTCACCGGAGCTCGCGGGGTGTCGGCTCCCCTGTTTCGGTCACTGACCGCGGGGGCCCACCGTCAGCGTCGCGCGCGCAGGCAGGGGCGCTGAGCGGGCCGAGCGCGCGGGGAAAAAAAACGTTGTGGGCCGAGTGCGTTTCCGGGCCGGCCCAATCGTCCGAAGTGAAAATGAATTTTTATTATTTTGATACTGATTGTTGTACTAGTTGGAAAAATAGGAATCTAGGGTTTTAGTGATCCAAAAATCATGAAATAAATTTTGTTAGAATCTATTGGATGTGTAGTATTTTAGAAAAATATGGATCTGGCATGAGATGTTTAAATTCTGTAAGAATTTATTAGATCCTTTAAATGTGTTTTGGATTGCATGCAAATTTGCTTAATTTATAACTTGAGCTGTAGTGTTCCATAAATTATGAAATTTGGTGGGTAGGTTACTCTATGCTAGTCCTAGCTATGGTAAAAATTTGGGCATCAGTGCTTAATTAATTTCCAAGTTATAATGCTATCTTGTGATTCTAGGAAATACTTAAATGAATTTTTGTAATTTTTCTACATGTGCAATGTTCATATAACTTTTTGGAGAATGTCTTGGTATCTTAAAGTGTCTAAGAAAAATATGAAATCTGTTGTTTGACACTTTTCAATAGGGTTTCCTAATTATGCAAAAATCAGCCTTATTAGCTTGTGAATTTTGTGTAGGGAGTTTCTGTGAATAAAACTTGTTCAAATTTTTACTGTGGTCTCTTTTTGGGTCAAAGAGTCCTCTGTAATTTTTGTAGAATTTTGGGAGCAGTTTACATATATGTTTAAAATTCTACTTAATTACTTAAGTAAATTGAGAAATGGGTTTATATAAATGTTCTAGGTGGGCACACCTTACTTTCTGGTGTCTTTGTGATATTTGTGAACTTATAGTAGCATTAGTTTGGTTTGAGAGAATGTTTGCTACATCAATAAATATTTAACCTTTGTAATTTTAGGTTTTCTGGACAGTTAAGTAGTAATTCTAAATTTGGCTTTGATAAAATTGGTTGCTGGACAACTTGTAAATACCAAAGTTGGAGTAAACTTGGTGAACTAGCTTGTGTTGAAATTTAGAAGCATTTGGCTTAGTAGTTTGAGAGTTACTGTTGTTTAAAGTGGCAGTTAAAAATCTGCTACTCTCTGTTTTGGAGAGGACAGATTCTGGAACTTGTGAAGTTTGACATGGAAAACTTAGGAGTTTGGAGTTGAGGTCTGAAAATGAATTGTAGTACATTTCTTAGGCTTTCCAGATTGTCTTAAATCATATCTTTTGGAATTATAAATCTCCAGTTGTGATAAAAACAAGTAGCTGCTGTCCAGAATGCTTACTGTGGTGTTTTGCTGATTGTTATGGTGAGATATCTTTATCCTAAGACATGCTACTTTTGTAATTGTTAGGTGTTAGGGCCTTAACTGAGGATGAGCAGCTTTATCTTAGGTTAAGTAGATTAGGTGAGTACTTCTCTACTAGAGAAGAGATTTGCACGTACTAGTAAAATAACTTAAATAGAGTATTTTATTCTGAAATGCATTTCATTCCGAGCATGTTGCACCCATTTATGCATCCATCATATTTATTGTGCATTCATGCAATAGGTGCACCGGAGGGGGTGACACTCCTCGAATTCGAGCCAGTAATTCCGGAGGAGAGCCAGGAGCAGCAGGAGCCCGAGGAACCAGCCGGCGACGAAGCTCTGTCAGAAGGTCTACCCGAGTGCCCTGACCACAGACCCGCAACATTTCTCAAAGGCAAGCCCCGGTGCATGCTGAACCCATCGTTTTATAAATATATCTTGAGTACTTTTAATTGTTTACTGCATTAAGTTGTAGGAGTTATATGAAAACACTTGTTGCATTACACCTGTCCTTGTCCAGATATCGTACTTAATCCTATTTTAGGTTTAGGCACGTGTCAATGCTTAGCCCTGCTTAGTACGGTAGAAGTCGGGTGATTTCCGGTCATCCGCGAGATGTAGGAAGGAGTCACGAATGGCTTTATGGCTATCGTGGATGGAACCATGCTTAAAAATGAAATTGAGACCGGGCGGGAGTTCGATAGTACAGCCGCAAGACACTTCACGTCTTGGGTGTGGAGCTATGCCCGTCTGAGTCGTTTAAGGACCGATTCGCTGTACGTCCTTGAGTCATGTTGAACGCAGTCTAACACTTAGTTGGCCGGATAAGTCGTTCCGACCGCGAAGCCGAGTAATGTGGTTCAGGCCGGGAATCGAATGGTAGGTTGCTTCTTGGAGGAGAGAAAGGATGTGCTTGGGGACATTGGCGTGAGACCAAGGGGGGGTTAGAGTCCCTATCACCTGGCAGAGTGTCGCCCTTGGGGTCGCGACATTATTCGGACCCGCGATTCCTGAATCATATGACAAGGTGGCCTGTGCGACCCTGGCAGGGGTCTGCACGGTGAGTGTTAGAAATACCCCTCCAGCTGGATAGGAATTCGATTCGAATCGCCGTCGCTCCCGGTTAGTGAGCACTTGACTTGAGCAGCGGCAACGTAGAACTCATTAAATGAACTGGTGGTTAAGGGAATGATACAATGTTGCTATAATGATATACCTGCTATGGATATAATAATCATGTTGTTTGATTATAATCAAGTGTATGTTTAGTACAGGTGCTAAGATAGATGACAGGTAAATGCTAAAAATAACTGCTAGTACAGGTTATAAGAGTTTCAACTACTTATGCCTTTATGCAAAATGTGATGTCAGCTAGCCTCTTGTGTAAGCCTTGCATAATCCTTGGTGTCACTTTATTTCTGGTTTTCGTCGGGTAAGTCTAGCTGAGTACATTCCAGTACTCAGGGTTTATTCCCTCCTGTTGCAGATGACATGCTTTATCAGGGATTCTGCAAGACGTGTCTCCACCCTGCGGGTGACGATGACTAGATCACAAGGGCGTGATCGTCTTTATGTACTTTCCTCATGCTTTTGCGTGATGTCGATCATCCAGACTGGCAGTATTTAAGTAACTAGTGTGTGTGTTATGCTTCCGCTACTTTCAAACTTGGTTTGTAATAATTGCTACTCCGTGGTGTAAACTTATTTCAGAACTACTTGTGAAATGTATCGTATGATGTGGTATGTTGAAAGATGCGATCCTGGTTGTAAGCAGTTTGGTTTGAAATCCTTCGTGATTTCGATTGACTACCGGGATTATATGGGCTCAAGTTTGAAAATTTGAGCGCTTCGGTGCTTGTTTTCGTACTTGTGCTCTTATAATTTGGTCGGTTCTGTTACATGTAGTACCAAAACTACCCGAATCATTAATCTCCCACAATTAAGTACCTTCATATATACATGTGTGTAACATGTAAATAATCCAGTAACCAAAACTAGCTCTCCCCTAGACCGAGGGTTGGACGGTCATGCTCTCACAACTCACACTTAACTGAGCGTAGGTGCGACGTTGCATAAAAGTAAACTAGCAACATATATGGTTATTTCATATATGAAGGCTACCTCAAATCTTACACACTGGGTAGCATAGTGTGGGAGAGTTATCACACATACATACCTTGGCCTGGGCGTAGATGCAAAATTAAACCCCCCCCCAAGTTAGTACTTATATAAGCCACCTAACAATCCTTATATGGGCATAAGGAAATTGACCACTGGCATACTTAGGTTTAAAATTTAGATTTGACAAACCTATATATAACTATAAGTTGATAAAACTGATTTTATAAAACAAAACCTTTGTTTTAAATACACATATGACAAGTTTAATGTTGAATCTTGCTCCGATACCAGCTGTAACGGAACCGTCCAAATTATAAGAGCACAAGTACAAAAACAATCACCGAAATGATCAAATTCTCGCACTTGAGCCCATATAACTCCGGTAGTCCAATGAAATCACGAGGGATTTCAAACCAACCAACATACAAGCCAAGATCGTAGTGATTCAACATAACAAGTCACATGTTACAACCATTTCATAAGTAATTAAATATACATCGGAGTTCAACAAAGTTATTACAACTTAAGTTCAAAAGTAGCGGAAGCCAAGTAATTTAAAACTAACATTAATCTTATTTCAAATACATGCCAGTGCCACGGTCGACTTCCAACAAAAGCATTAGAGATAAGGTAAATAAGAAGGATCATGCCCGTGATCACACTCCGCCACTACGGCAGGAGTCAACCAACTCTTGCAGCCGCCATGATACATCATAACCTGCAACAAGTGGGGATAAAACCCTGAGTACGACAAAGTACTCAGCTAGACTTACCCGTCAGAAACTAGAAATAAGGTGACACCAAGGATCATGCAAGGCTGATATAAAGTGGGGCTAGCTTGACAACATTTTGCATAAAAGCTTAATATAGATGATCAATCATTAATGCTTAAGCATCAAGTTAATTATCATTAACCTATCATCTATATTAAAACCTGTACTAGAGCACTCACTTTATTAGGAGCAAACAATATTAACCATAGCAGGTATAAATTGAGGCAACCTTTTCATCGTGATCCAATTAACCATCCGTTCAATTTAATTGAATCTACGTTGCCGCTGCTCAAGTCAAGTGCTCACTAACCGGGAGCGACGGCGATTCGAATCGAATTCCTATCCAGCTGGAGGGGTATTTCTAACACTCACCGTGCAGACCCCTGCCAGGGTCGCACAGGCCACCGTTTCATATGATTCAGGAATCACGGGTCCGAATGATGTCGCGACCCCAAGGGCGACACTCTGCCAGGTGATAGGGACTCTAACCCCCCCTTGGTCCCACGCCAATGTCCCCAAGCACATCCTTTCTCTCCTCCAAGAAGCAACCTCCCATTCGATTCCCGGCCTGAACCACATTACTCGGCTTCGCGGTCGGAACGGCTTATCCGGCCAACTAAGTGTTAGACTGCGTTCAACATGACTCAAGGACGTACAGCGAATCGGTCCTTAAACGACTCAGACGGGGATAGATCAACACCCAAGACCTCCATGCCTTATCGCTTCACTATCATCATCCCGCCCGGTCTCATTTCATTTTATTAACACATGGTTCCATTCCACGATAGCAAATATAGCCAACCGTGCCATATATGAATATCCCTATATCTCGCAGGTGACAGGAAATCACCTGACTTCTACCGCTTAAAGCAGGGCTAAGCATCTACTCGATCCTAGTCTATGTAGGATTCAAGGATTCATATATCTGGACAAGGAATGATATAATGCAGCAAGGGTTTCCAACCAACTCCTATCACTTAATGCAACAATACTTATAACATATATAGAATTAATTGCTTTAAAGATAGGAGGCTTATAATGCTCCGGGGCTTGCCTGGGATCCGACTCAAGTTAGAGTATGTCAGAAGAAACTCGCTTGGCGAGCATTCCCTCCGTCTAACACTTGTTCGGTCCTTCTATCTTCAGAATGGATCCACCAACTCCATCTTCGGGTTTGGCTCCACATCAGGTCCTTCGCGTGTTTCAGCTAGCGTACCTAAATGAGGTGCAATAATGCATGTGTAAGAATGCATAGGAGTGAAATAAACAAAGTAATCAAACAAGCATACCAAAGTTCACATAAACACCTAGAGCTAATTAACTTAATCCTCATTAAGACATAACATAGAAGAGGGCAAGCACATCAATCAAGAAACAAGTCTCACAAGATCACAGGGTACCCCCCAAGTATCATCAAAGATATGAGTCACACTTCAATACCCAAGCATGACAAAGTTAAACAAGTATTAGAACTAGAAGTTGCTACCTTCTGGACATCAGACCAACAGCTGAGTAATTTAATCATAACTGGAGATCTACAACTCCAAATGACTTGCAAGAAGACATTATGGAAAGCTCATGACATTCTCTACATTTCATATAATATCATCACAGCATGATTCATAAGTTAAACAAGTCAAAAATACAAAGTTCCAGAATCTGTTCCTGACAAACAGAGAGCAAATAATTCTGTACCCTAACTTTAAACAGCTATAACTCCTAAACCACATGGGAAAATACCACCAAATTGTAACAGAAGCTAGATATATAAATTATCTACAACTTTTGTATAAACAAGTTTCCCAACAAAGCACATTATCATGAAGAACTTTGCCAAGTTTCCAGATCTGACCAGAAACCTTGTTTGCAAGGAATAATTATTAACTTATGTTACAAACATATAATTCGACAAAACCAACTTTACTAACATTTCACTCATGACTAAAGAGCACCAGAAAACATATTATACATTACTAAATAAATTCTTTTAATACATTTTCTTAATTTATTTAGATAAATAGGTGGGATTATGAACACCTATCAAAAGTACACAATAAATTCTACCAAAATTACAGTGTCCTAAAAATGCTCCCAAAAGTCTACTGTCCAAATTTCAAGCCATTTTGACAAGTATATCAACCTCTATGAAAAAGACAAATAGCTATTGCAATAAATCATGTGAGAGTAAGTTAAACCTAAAACTCAATATTTTCTGTGAACACAAGGCCATATTATGAATCAATATGATAGAGAAACATAATACTAAGGTAATGGAACAACATTTTTTATTTTATCATTTATATATTATTTATAAGCTATTTATTAAGCCATAAACAAGTTAAATCAATAACTTGAGCATACTATAAACAATGACCATGAAATTTATACCACAGTACATACATAGCATGACAAGCCTACCATAAAAACTTCACATCAATTGGAGTATCACAACTCAAGATATAAAATGACAAGTAATAATAATGCAATTTTCCTTATTTAACAAGGTCAAATCAAAACCCTAAGAAAACAGTGAACAACTAGGGTGTTTAATATTTTTCCTAGCAAGTACATGTCATCACAAAATTAACAAAACAAGAATCACTATTTTTGGATGTCTAAAACTCCAGATCTTGCTCTGGTTAGGTTTAAAGGCATTTTTAGAGCATTTTTAAAGTTTAAATAATGACGTCAGAAAACATCTACAAACATGTAACATTTTATGACTCTATTACATAGATCTATTCTCAAGGTTTCCAAAAAGTCCTCATTTACCATTTTTGGAGTTTCCTAGCAGGAGATATGTATTTTCAAAAATTAACAAGAAATGGAAATTCAAAATAAGCATTACCTAACCCTAACTTAACTTGCTAAGCGCACCCGAGCATACACCCAAATCAGTCACCATTAAACCGACGGGTGGGACCCGCTGCTCAGCCGGGCCCACCTGTCACCCACACAAGGAACACAGAGAGGAGGTGCCGGCCTTCCTCTTCTTTCTCCCGAGGCAGAGAGTAGAGGGCGGTGGGGGAAGATGGCCGGTGGCGGCTGGAGGAGGCCTACCGGTGATGGAGAAGGGTGGCTTGAGCTCCGGTGGGTCCAGGCGCCTCTGAGGAACCGCTCGGCTCCGCGCGAGGTGACCCAAGGTCGGCTGGCCATGGAAACGGGCGGAACCAGTGACTGGTGCTCCGGCGGAGGCGGACTGTGGCGGCGGGAAAGCGCGTCGGCGGTGGTGGTGCAGTGGGGGAGCACCAAGGGTTCCATGCGAACTCAATGGTGGTTATAGCGTGACCGGTGACGGCTCATGGCTTCCTGGCTGCACACACCGGCGTCCGCGGCGGTCACGGCACCGGTGGCCGCACACTACGACGGCGAGGAGAGGCTGGGAAGGGATGCTACGAGCCCGGCATCACGGGGCGAAGCTGCTGGTGGTACTCATGGGAAGCGAGGATGGCCGAGACAATGGAAACAACATTGGCTGCCGGCGCTCCAGCTCAGCTCGGCAATGGCGTGACCGCGCTCTGCCGACAATGGCGGCGACTTCTGCGTGCGGCTAGAGAGCGAGAGAGTGAGTGGAGAACGAGCCGGAGACAACAAGGGAGGCAGAGGGGCGAGTGAATGAAGCTCGGGCTCTCCCCAGCACGCTCGGCAAGGCAGGGCGCGTGGCACGGGCGTGGACGCGCGGCTGCACTGCATGGTCGCCACGACGACATTTCACCGAACACATGGCAGGCGCCGAAGTGGGTCAGTTGGGACGCCTATTTGGGCCATTTCCGAGCTGATCTGGGTCTTGGGCCTAAAATAAAGTTTGCTCTCCTCCTAAAGCTCTACAACTTTGATTAAGGGACCATAGGCATTAGGGCTCTAGATTAGGAGGTAATTAGCTCCAAAGTTTGCATTGTCAACACTTTAATAGCAATGAGCAACTATCCAAATTGATGATCGAGACTAAGTCAATTTGATGCCATACTTTTACATGTTCTTCTTCATACTGTCTACTCCAACTTTCATTAAGGGGTCAAACCAAGTTACTTAACAAAATCTCGAGAACGTGACACGTCAATCAAGTTGACTAAACTCGGCCTTAATTCTTTTCTAAGTCTGAAAACAGTTGTAGATTCAAACTTTGGTCCATAGTTTGACTTATTTCCAAGCTAAATCATGGTATGATCCAAAAACAAGGTTTGTTGTACACAACTCAATCTACAACTTTTATTAAAGGACCTTGAACTGGTTTAGCATGGTTAGGGAGATAAAGGTTACCAAACATGTCAACTTATTGTTGCCAACTCAAGGACTTAGAATATTTTCTAAGTGTTGGAAACAGTCCAAATTCTGACTTGTGGGCCCTTTTTGATCATGTTACACATATTTTCATGACTTAACTCTTAAACAAAGTTTGTTCCTTATAAAATTCCCTAGAACTTTGTAAAAGGGTGCATAGTCATGCAAAGCTTCTAGGTCAGACTTTTGAAATGGTCAAACGAAAGGGTTCTAGGGTCCATACATGGTCAACCATCACTTAGAAGCACCTTTAGGCAAAATGATCAACATGAACATTGTTCCATTAAGTGTCCTAAGTGTAGTTAAGGTGTTGTAGAGGCCAAACATACCCACCATGCATAGGTTGCACAAAAGTGCAGGCCTCACATGCCTTGAAACATAGAACTCAAGTGAAATGCTATAGTCATTTCATGTGGTTGTTTCAAGATACATGCTACACATAGTTCACTAGGTTGTTCCACATGTGTCCAAGATGTGTTGCACCTGTTGCATTTGTATGTTGCATAATTACTAGTTTACATGGAATGTAAAGCATGTTTTCCTAGTTTCAGAAGTATGTCTCAGTTCTAATCCAACAAGCATATAACTTATCATTTCATGTGACTTTTTGATTCCAAACTTCCTGAAACTTTTCCAGGGCTTAATATAGATAGTTATTGAGATGAGACATGTGAAGATACTTTGATAGCAACACCCAAGCATATATCTTTTCATTGAGCCTATATGTAAGCGAGGGTGCAACATCCAAGTTTAGATTAGGGTTTATTTCCATAGGTTTGACTTTGGCATCATCATCTCCACTAATTTGTCGTGTTTGAGCTTAAACCCACTACTTAATTGGTGATCAACACCTGGGGTGTTACACTAACACTGTCTCCAAATAGACTGAAACAAGGTTCCACACGACCCACGTCACCTAGGAGTTCCATCGGATGCATCTAAACCAATTTTTGAGCCTACGGTAGGTTCCGCACAACCCGTGCACCTCGTCAAGATTAGCACTATCTCCAAACAGACCAAAACAAGCTTCCACTTCAGCCTCGTCACCTATGAATTCCATGGGGTGTGTCCAAAATGATTTCCTAGCCTATGGTATGTTTGGCGTAATCCGTGCACCTATCTTGCATCAAGTTTAGCACCATCTCCAATCGGACCGTAACGAGCTTCCACTTGAGCATCATCACCTAGGAGTACCATCGGGAGCGTCCAAAACGATTTATGTGCCTATGGTATATTTGGTGAAGACCATTCAATTATCTTGCACTGACACTAAACCTGTCTCCAAACGGACTTAAACGAGATTCCACATGGCCCCGACACCTAGGAGTTCCATTAGGTGCGTCCAAAATGATTCTCGAGCCTCCGGTACGTTCTGCTCAAACCGTGCACCTATGTTGCAGAAAGATTAGCACCATCTCCAAACAGAACGAAACGAGCATCCACTTGAGCCTCGTCACCTATGAGTACCATCGGGTGCGTCCATATCGATTTCTGAGGGTATGGTACATTTGGTGCGAACCGTACAACTATCTTGCATCAACAATAACACTATCTCCAAATAGACTGAAACAAGATTCCACATAACTCACGTCACCTAGGAGTTCCATCAGATGTGTCGAAACTGATTTCCGAGCCTATGGTAGGTTCAGCGCAACCCGTGCACCTCGTCAAGATTAGCACTACTCCAAACAGACCAAAACGAGCTTCCACTTGAGCCTCGTCACCTAGGAGTTCCATTGGGTGCGTCCAAATTGATTTATGAGCCTATGTTATGTATGGCGCAGACCATGCAATTATCTTGCACCGACACTAAACCTGTCTCCAAACGGACTTAAACGAGATTCCACATGGCCCCCGACACATAGGAGTTCCATTGGGTGCGTCCAAAATGATTCTCGAGCCTCTGGTACGTTCTGCGCAAACCGTGCACCTATCTTGCAGAAAGATTAGCACCATCTCCAAATGGAACAAAACGAGCTTCCACTTGAGCCTCGTCACCTATGAGTTTCCATTAGGTATGTCCAAAACGATATCCAAGTCTATGGTATGTTTGGTGCAAACTTTGCACCTATCTTGCATCAAGTTTAGCACCATCTCCAATCGGACCATAACGAGCTTCTACTTGAGCCTCGTCTCCTAGGAGTACCATCGGGTGCGTCCAAATCGATTTCAGAGCGTATGGTACGATTGGTGCGAGCCGTCCAACTATCTTGCACCGGCACTAACACTGTCTCCAAATAGACTGAAACAAGGTTCCACATGACCCACGTCACCTAGGAGTTCCATCGGATGCATCTAAACCAATTTTTGAGCCTACGGTAGGTTCCGCACAACCCGTGCACCTCGTCAAGATTAGCACTATCTCCAAACGGACCAAAACAAGCTTCCACTTCAGCCTTGTCACCTATGAGTTCCATGGGGTGTGTCCAAAATGATTTCCAAGCCTATGGTATGTTTGGCATAATCCGTGCACCTATCTTGCATCAAGTTTAGCACCATCTCCAATCGGACCGTAACGAGCTTCCAGTTGAGCATCGTCACCTAGGAGTACCATCGGGAGCGTCCAAAACGATTTATGTGCCTATGGTATATTTGGTGAAGACCGTTCAATTATCTTGCACTGACACTAAACCTGTCTCCAAACGGACTTAAACGAGATTCCACATGGCCCCCGACACCTAGGAGTTCCATTAGGTGCATCCAAAATGATTCTCGAGCCTCCGGTACGTTCTGCTCAAACCGTGCACCTATGTTGCAGAAAGATTAGCACCATCTCCAAACAGAACGAAACGAGCATCCACTTGAGCCTCGTCACCTATGAGTACCATCGGGTGCGTCCATATCGATTTCTGAGGGTATGGTACGTTTGGTGCGAACCGTACAACTATCTTGCATCGACACTAACACTGTCTCCAAATAGACTGAAACAAGATTCCACATAACTCACGTTACCTAGGTGTTCCATTGTATGCGTCCAAACTGATTTCCAAGCCTATGATAGGTTCGGCACAACCCGTGCACCTCGTCAAGATTAGCACTATCTCCAAACGGCCCAAAACGAGCTTCCACTTGAGCCTCGTCACCTAGGAATTCCATTGGGTGTGTCCAAAACGATTTCCAAGCCTTTGGTATGTTTGGTGAAAACCGTGCACCTATCTTGCATCAAGTTTAGCACCATCTCCAATCGGACCGTAACGAGCTTCCACTTGAGCCTCGTCACCTAGAAGTACCATCGGGTGCGTCCATATTGATTTCTGAGGGTAAGATACGTTTGGTGCAAACCGTCCAACTATCTTGCACCGACACTAACACTGTCGCCAAATAGACTAAAACAAGATTTCACATGACTCACGTTACCTAGGAATTCCTTCGGATGCGTCCAAACTGATTTCCGAGCCTATGGTAGGTTCGGCGCAACCCGTGCACCTCGTCAAGATTAGCACTATCTCCAAACAGACCAAAACGAGCTTCTACTTGAGCCTCGTCACCTAGGAATTCCATTTGGTGTGTCCAGAATGATTTCCAAGCCTATGGTATGTTTGGTGCAAACCGTGCACCTATCTTGCATCAAGTTTAGCACCATCTCCAATCGAACCGTAATGAGCTTCAACTTGAGCCTCGTCACCTAGGAGTACCATCGGGTGCGTCCAAATTGATTTCAGGGCATATGGTACGATTGGTGTGAACCGGCCAACTATCTTGCACCGACACTTACATTGTCTCCAAATAGACTGAAACAAGATTCCACATGACTCACGTCACCTAGGAGTTCCATCAGATGTGTCGAAACTGATTTCCGAGCCTATGATAGGTTCAGCGCAACCCGTGCACCTCGTCAAGATTAGCACTACTCCAAACAGACCAAAACGAGCTTCCACTTGAGCCTCGTCACCTAGGAGTTCCATTGGGTGTGTCCAAAATGATTTCCAAGCCTATGGTATGTTTGGTGCAAACCATGCACCTATCTTGCATCAGGTTTAGCACCATCTCCAATCAGACCGTAACGAGCTTCCACTTGATCATCGTCACCTAGGAGTAACATCGGGTGCGTCCAAATCGATTTCTGAGCCTATGGTATGTATGGCGCAGACCATGCAATTATCTTGCACCGACACTAAACCTATCTCCAAACGGACTTAAACGAGATTCCACATGGCCCCCGACACCTAGGAGTTCCATTGGGTGCGTCCAAAATGATTCTCGAGCCTCTAGTACGTTCTGCGCAAACCGTGCACCTATCTTGCAGAAAGATTAGCACCATCTCCAAATGGAACAAAACGAGCTTCCACTTGAGCCTCGTCACCTATGAGTTCCATTAGGTGTGTCCAAAACGATATCCAAGCCTATGGTATGTTTGGTGCAAACTTTGCACCTATCTTGCATCAAGTTTAGCACCATCTCCAATCGGACCATAACGAGCTTCCACTTGAGCCTCGTCTCCTAGGAGTACCATCGGGTGCGTCCAAATCGATTTCAGAGCGTATGGTACGATTGGTGCGAGCCATCCAACTATCTTGCACCGGCACTAACAATGTCTCCAAATAGACTGAAACAAGGTTCCACATGACCCACGTCACCTAGGAGTTCCATCGGATGCATCTAAACCAATTTTTGAGCCTACGGTAGGTTCCGCACAACCCGTGCACCTCGTCAAGATTAGCACTATCTCCAAACGGACCAAAACAAGCTTCCACTTCAGCCTCGTCACCTATGAGTTCCATGGGGTGTGTCCAAAATGATTTCCAAGCCTATGGTATGTTTGGCGTAATCCGTGCACCTATCTTGCATCAAGTTTAGCACCATCTCCAATCGGACCGTAACGAGCTTCCACTTGAGCATCGTCACCTAGGAGTACCATCGGGAGCGTCCAAAACGATTTATGTGCCTATGGTATATTTGGTGAAGACCGTTCAATTATCTTGCACTGACACTAAACCTGTCTCCAAACGGACTTAAACGAGATTCCACATGGCCCCCGACACCTAGGAGTTCCATTAGGTGCGTCCAAAATGATTCTTGAGCCTCCGGTACGTTCTGCTCAAACCGTGTACCTATGTTGCAGAAAGATTAGCACCATCTCCAAACAGAACGAAACGAGCATCCACTTGAGCCTCGTCACCTATGAGTACCATCGGGTGCGTCCATATCGATTTCTGAGGGTATGGTACATTTGGTGCGAACCGTACAACTATCTTGCATCGACACTAACACTGTCTCCAAATAGACTGAAACAAGATTCCACATAACTCACGTTACCTAGGTGTTCCATTGTATGCGTCCAAACTGATTTCCGAGCCTATGGTAGGTTCGGCGCAACCCGTGCACCTCGTCAAGATTAGCACTATCTCCAAACGGGCCAAAACGAGCTTCCACTTGAGCCTCGTCACCTAGAAATTCCATTGGGTGTGTCCAAAACGATTTCCAAGCCTTTGGTATGTTTGGTGAAAACCGTGCACCTATCTTGCATCAAGTTTAGCACCATCTCCAATCGGACCGTAACGAGCTTCCACTTGAGCCTCGTCACCTAGAAGTACCATCGGGTGCGTCCATATTGATTTCTGTGGGTAAGTTACGTTTGGTGCGAACCGTCCAACTATCTTGCACCGACACTAACACTGTCGCCAAATAGACTGAAACAAGATTTCACATGACTCACGTTACCTAGGAGTTCCTTCGGATGCGTCCAAACTGATTTCCGAGCCTATGGTAGGTTCGACGCATCCCGTGCACCTCGTCAAGATTAGCACTATCTCCAAACAGACCAAAACGAGCTTCTACTTGAGCCTCGTCACCTAGGAATTCCATTGGGTGTGTCTAGAATGATTTCCAAGCCTATGGTATGTTTGGTGCAAACCGTGCACCTATCTTGCATCAAGTTTAGCACCATCTCCAATCGAACCGTAATGAGCTTCAACTTGAGCCTCGTCACCTAGGAGTACCATCGGGTGCGTCCAAATTGATTTCAGGGCATATGGTACGATTGGTGTGAACCGGCCAACTATCTTGCACCGACACTTACATTGTCTCCAAATAGACTGAAACAAGATTCCACATGACTCACGTCACCTAGGAGTTCCATCAGATGTGTCGAAACTGATTTCCGAGCCTATGGTAGGTTCAGCGCAACCCGTGCACCTCGTCAAGATTAGCACTACTCCAAACAGACCAAAACGAGCTTCCACTTGAGCCTCGTCACCTAGGAGTTCCATTGGGTGTGTCCAAAATGATTTCCATGCCTATGGTATGTTTGGTGCAAACCATGCACCTATCTTGCATCAGGTTTAGCACCATCTCCAATCAGACCGTAACGAGCTTCCACTTGATCATCGTCACCTAGGAGTACCATCGGGTGCGTCCAAATCGATTTCTGAGCCTATGGTATGTATGGCGCAGACCATGCAATTATCTTGCACCGACACTAAACCTGTCTCCAAACGGACTTAAACGAGATTCCACATGGCCCCCGACACCTAGGAGTTCCATTGGGTGCGTCCAAAATGATTCTCGAGCCTCTGGTACGTTCTGCGCAAACCGTGCACCTATCTTGCAGAAAGATTAGCACCATCTCCAAATGGAACAAAACGAGCTTCCACTTGAGCCTCGTCACCTATGAGTTCCATTAGGTGTGTCCAAAACGATATCCAAGCCTACGGTATGTTTGGTGCAAACTTTGCACCTATCTTGCATCAAGTTTAGCACCATCTCCAATCGGACCATAACGAGCTTCCACTTGAGCCTCGTCTCCTAGGACTACCATCGGGTGCGTCCAAATCGATTTCAGAGCGTATGGTACGATTGGTGCGAGCCATCCAACTATCTTGCACCGGCACTAACACTGTCTCCAAATAGACTGAAACAAGGTTC
The DNA here is from genome assembly GCA_038087645.1 of Saccharum hybrid cultivar R570. Lineage (NCBI taxonomy): Eukaryota > Viridiplantae > Streptophyta > Magnoliopsida > Poales > Poaceae > Saccharum > Saccharum hybrid cultivar. Next base: position 7,170,989 of record JAQSUU010000775.1, on the reverse strand, counting down.
CACATGACCCACGTCACCTAGGAGTTCCATCGGATGCATCTAAACCAATTTTTGAGCCTACGGTAGGTTCCGCACAACCCGTGCACCTCGTCAAGATTAGCACTATCTCCAAACGGACCAAAACAAGCTTCCACTTCAGCCTCGTCACCTATGAGTTCCATGGGGTGTGTCCAAAATGATTTCCAAGCCTATGGTATGTTTGGCGTAATCCGTGCACCTATCTTGCATCAAGTTTAGCACCATCTCCAATCGGACCGTAACGAGCTTCCACTTGAGCATCGTCACCTAGGAGTACCATCGGGAGCGTCCAAAACGATTTATGTGCCTATGGTGTATTTGGTGAAGACCGTTCAATTATCTTGCACTGACACTAAACCTGTCTCCAAACGGACTTAAACGAGATTCCACATGGCCCCCGACACCTAGGAGTTCCATTAGGTGCGTCCAAAATGATTCTTGAGCCTCCGGTACGTTCTGCTCAAACCGTGTACCTATGTTGCAGAAAGATTAGCACCATCTCCAAACAGAACGAAACGAGCATCCACTTGAGCCTCGTCACCTATGAGTACCATCGGGTGCGTCCATATCGATTTCTGAGGGTATGGTACATTTGGTGCGAACCGTACAACTATCTTGCATCGACACTAACACTATCTCCAAATAGACTGAAACAAGATTCCACATAACTCACGTCACCTAGGAGTTCTATCGGATGCGTCGAAACTGATTTCCGAGCCTATGGTAGGTTTGGCGCAACCCGTGCACCTTGTCAAGATTAGCACTACTCAAAATAGACCAAAACGAGCTTCCACTTGAGCCTCGTCACCTAGGAATTCCATTGGGTGTGCCCAAAACGAATTCAAGCCTATGGTATATTTGGTGCAAACCGTGCACCTATCATGCATCAAGTTTAGCACCATCTCCAATCGGACCGTAATGAGCTTCCACTTGAGCCTCGTCACCTAGGAGTACCATCGGGTGCGTCCAAATCGATTTCAGGGCGTATGGTACGATTGGTGTGAACCGGCCAACTATCTTGCACCGACACTAACATTGTCCCAAATAGACTGAAACAAGATTCCACATGACTCACGTCACCTAGGAGTTCCATCGGATGTGTCGAAATTGATTTCCGAGCCTATGGTAGGTTCGGCGCAACCCGTGCACCTCGTCAAGATTAGCACTATCTCCAAACGAAGCAAAAGAAGCTTCCACTTTAGCCTCATCACTTATTCCATGGGGTGTGTCCAAAATGATTTCCAAGCCTATGGTATGTTTGGCGCAAACCGTGCACCTATCTTGCATCAAGTTTAACACCATCTCCAATCGGACTGTAACGAGCTTCCACTTGAGCCTCGTCACCTATGAGTACCATCGGGTGCGTCCATATTAATTTCTGAGGATATGGTACGTTTGGTGCGAACCGTCCAACTTTCTTGCACCGACACTAACACTGTCTCCAAATAGACTGAAACAAGATTTCACATGACTCACGTTACCTAGGTGTTCCATCGGATGCGTCCAAACTGATTTCCGAGCCTATGGTAGGTTCGGCACAACCCGTGCACCTCGTCAAGATTAGCACTATCTCCAAACAGGCCAAAACGAGCTTCCACTTGAGCCTCGTCACCTAGGAATTCCATTGGGTGTGTCCAAAATGATTTCAAGCCTATGGTATGTTTGGTGCAAACCGTGCACCTATCTTGCATCAGGTTTAGCACCATCTCCAATCAGACCGTAATGAGCTTCCACTTGATCATCGTCACCTAGGAGTATCATCGGGTGCGTCCAAATCGATTTCTGAGCCTATGGTATGTTTGGCGCAGACCATGCAATTATCTTGCACCGACACTAAACCTGTCTCCAAACGGACTTAAACGAGATTCCACATGGCCCCCGACACCTAGGAGTTCCATTGGGTGCGTCCAAAATGATTCTCAAGCCTCTGGTACGTTCTACGCAAACCGTGCACCTATCTTGCAGAAAGATTAGCACCATCTCCAAACGGAACAAAACGAGCTTCCACTTGAGCCTCGTCACCTATGAGTTCCATTGGGTGTGTCCAAAACGATATCCAAGCCTATGGTATGTTTGGTGCAAACTGTGCACCTATCTTGCATCAAGTTTAGCACCATCTCCAATCAGACCATAACGAGCTTCCACTTGAGCCTCATCTCCTAGGAGTACCATCGGGTGCGTCCAAATCGATTTCAGAGCGTATGGTACGATTGGTGCGAGCCGTCCAACTATCTTGCACCGGCACTAACACTGTCTCCAAATAGACTGAAACAAGATTCCACATGACCCACGTCACCTAGGAGTTCCATCAGATGCATCTAAACCAATTTCCCAGCCTATGGTAGGTTCCACGCAACCCGTGCACCTCGTCAAGATTAGCACTATCTCCAAACAGACCAAAACGAGCTTCCACTTGAGCCTCGTCACCTAGGAATTCCATTGGGTGTGCCCAAAACGATTTCCAAGCCCATGGTATGTTTGGTGCAAACAGTGCACCTATCATGCATCAAGTTTAGCACCATCTCCAATCGGACCGTAACGAGCTTCCACTTGAGCCTCGTCACCTAGGAGTACCATCGGGTGCGTCCAAATCGATTTCAGGGCGTATGGTACGATTGGTGTGAATCGGCCAACTATCTTGCACCGACACTAACATTGTCTCCAAATAGACTGAAACAAGATTCCACATGACTCACGTCACCTAGGAGTTCCATCGGATGTGTCGAAATTAATTTCGAGCCTATGGTAGGTTCGGCACAACCCGTGCACCTCGTCAAGATTAGCACTATCTCCAAACGAACCAAAAGAAGCTTCCACTTTAGCCTCATCACCTATGAGTTCCATGGGGTGTGTCCAAAATGATTTCCAAGCCTATGGTATGTTTGGCGCAAACCGTGCACCTATCTTGCATCAAGTTTAGCACCATCTCCAATCGGACCGTAATGAGCTTCCACTTGACCCTCGTCACCTAGGAGTACCATCGGGTGCGTCCAAATCAATTTCAGGGCGTATGGTACGATTGGAGTGAACCGGCCAACTATCTTGCACCGACACTAACATTGTCTCCAAATAGACTGAAACAAGATTCCACATGACACACGTCACCTAGGAGTTCCATCGGATGTGTCGAAATTAATTTCGAGCCTATGGTAGGTTCGGCACAACCCGTGCACCTCGTCAAGATTAGCACTATCTCCAAATGAACCAAAAGAAGCTTCCACTTCAGCCTCATCACCTATGAGTTCCATGGGGTGTGTCCAAAACGATTTCCAAGCCTATGGTATGTTTGGCGCAAACCGTGCACCTATCTTGCATCAGGTTTAGCACCATCTCCAATCGGACCGTAACGAGCTTCCACTTGAGCCTCGTCACCTAGGAGTACCATCGGGTGCGTCCAAATCGATTTCTGAGCCTATGGTATGTTTGGCGCAGACCATGCAATTATCTTGCACCGACACTAAACCTATCTCCAAACGGACTTAAACGAGATTCCACATGGCCCCCAACACCTAGGAGTTCCATTGGGTGCATCCAAAATGATTCTCGAGCCTCTGGTACGTTCTGCGCAAACCGTGCACCTATCTTGCAGAAAGATTAGCACCATCTCCAAACGGAACAAAACGAGCTTCCACTTGAGCCTCGTCACCTATGAGTTCCATTGGGTGTGTCCAAAACGATATCCAAGCCTATGGTATGTTTGGTGCAAACTGTGCACCTATCTTGCATCAAGTTTAGCACCATCTCCAATCAGACCATAACGAGCTTCCACTTGAGCCTCATCTCCTAGGAGTACCATCGGGTGCGTCCAAATCGATTTCAGAGCGTATGGTACGATTGGTGCGAGCCGTCCAACTTTCTTGCACCGGCACTAACACTGTCTCCAAATAGACTGAAACAAGATTCCACATGACCCACGTCACCTAGGAGTTCCATCGGATGCATCTAAACCAATTTCCCAGCCTATGGTAGGTTCCACGCAACCCGTGCACCTCGTCAAGATTAGCACTATCTCCAAACAGACCAAAACGAGCTTCCACTTGAGCCTCGTCACCTAGGAATTCCATTGGGTGTGCCCAAAACGATTTCCAAGCCCATGGTATGTTTGGTGCAAACCGTGCACCTATCATGCATCAAGTTTAGCACCATCTCCAATCGGACCGTAACGAGCTTCCACTTGAGCCTCGTCACCTAGGAGTACCATCGGGTGCGTCCAAATCGATTTCAGGGCGTATGGTACGATTGGTGTGAACCGGCCAACTATCTTGCACCGACACTAACATTGTCTCCAAATAGACTGAAACAAGATTCCACATGACTCACGTCACCTAGGAGTTCCATCGGATGTGTCGAAATTAATTTCGAGCCTATGGTAGGTTCGGCACAACCCGTGCACCTCGTCAAGATTAGCACTATCTCCAAACGAACCAAAAGAAGCTTCCACTTCAGCCTCATCACCTATGAGTTCCATGGGGTGTGTCCAAAACGATTTCCAAGCCTGTGGTATGTTTGGCGCAAACCGTGCACCTATCTTGCATCAAGTTTAGCACCATCTCCAATCGGACCGTAACGAGCTTCCACTTGACCCTCGTCACCTAGGAGTACCATCGGGTGCGTCCAAATCAATTTCAGGGCGTATGGTACGATTGGTGTGAACCGGCCAACTATCTTGCACCGACACTAACATTGTCTCCAAATAGACTGAAACAAGATTCCACATGACACACGTCACCTAGGAGTTCCATCGGATGTGTCGAAATTAATTTCGAGCCTATGGTAGGTTCGGCACAACCCGTGCACCTCGTCAAGATTAGCACTATCTCCAAACGAACCAAAAGAAGCTTCCACTTCAGCCTCATCACCTATGAGTTCCATGGGGTGTGTCCAAAACGATTTCCAAGCCTATGGTATGTTTGGCGCAAACCGTGCACCTATCTTGCATCAAGTTTAGCACCATCTCCAATCAGACCGTAACGAGCTTCCACTTGACCCTCGTCACCAAGGAGTACCATCGGGTGCGTCCATATTGATTTCTGAGGATATGGTACATTTGGTGCGAACCGTCCAACTATCTTGCACCGACACTAACACTGTCTCCAAATAGACTGAAACAAGATTTCACATGACTCACGTTACCTAGGTGTTCCATCGTATGCGTCCAAACTGATTTCCGAGCCTATGGTAGGTTCGGCGCAACCCGTGCACCTCGTCAAGATTAGCACTATCTCCAAACGGGCCAAAACGAGCTTCTACTTGAGCCTCGTCACCTAGGAATTCCATTGGGTGTGTCCAAAACGATTTCCAAGCCTTTGGTATGTTTGGTGAAAACCGTGCACCTATCTTGCATCAAGTTTAGCACCATCTCCAATCGGACCATAACGAGCTTCCACTTGAGCCTCGTCACCTAGAAGTACCATCGGGTGCGTCCATATTGATTTCTGAGGGTAAGTTACGTTTGGTGCGAACCGTCCAACTATCTTGCACCGACACTAACACTGTCTCAAATAGACTGAAACAAGATTTCACATTACTCACGTTACCTAGGAGTTCCTTCGGATCTGTCCAAACTGATTTCCGAGCCTATGGTAGGTTCGGCGCAACCCGTGCACCTCGTCAAGATTTGCACTATCTCCAAACAGACCAAAACGAGCTTCTACTTGAGCCTCATCACCTAGGAATTTCATTGGGTGTGTCCAAAATGATTTCCTAGCCTATGGTGTGTTTGGTGCAAACCGTGCACCTATCTTGCATCAAGTTTAGCACCATCTCCAATCGGACCGTAATGAGCTTCCACTTGAGCCTCGTCACCTAGGAGTACCATCGGGTGCGTCCAAATTGATTTCAAGGCGTACGGTACGATTGGTGCAAACCGTCCAGCTATCTTGCACCGACACTAACACTGTCTCCAAATAGACTGAAACAAGATTCCACATGACTCAAGTTACCTAGGAGTTCCATCAGATGCGTCGAAACTGATTTCCGAGCCTATGGTAGGTTTAGCGCAACCCGTGCACCTCGTCAAGATTAGCACTACTCCAAACAGACCAAAACGAGCTTCCACTTGAGCCTCGTCACCAAGGAGTTCCATTGGGGGTGTCCAAAATGATTTACAAGCCTATGGTATGTTTGGTGCAAACCATGCACCTATCTTGCATCAGGTTTAGCACCATCTCCAATCATACCGTAACGAGCTTCCACTTGATCATCGTCACCTAGGAGTACCATCGGGTGCGTCCAAATCGATTTCTGAGCCTATGGTATGTTTGGCGCAGACCGTGCAATTATCTTGCACCGACACAAAACCTATCTCAAAACGGACTTAAATGAGATTCCACATGGCCCCCGACACCTAGGAGTTCCATTGGGTGCGTCCAAAATGATTCTCGAGCCACCGGTACATTCTGCGCAAACCATGCACCTATCTTGCAGAAAGATTAGCACCATCTCCAAACGGAATGAAATGATCTTCCACTTGAGCCTCGTCTCCTATGAGTTCCATTAGGTGTGTCCAAAATGATTTCCAAGCCTATGGTATGTTTGGTGCAAACCGTGCACCTATCTTGCATCAAGTTTAGCACCATCTCCAATCGGACCATAACGAGCTTCCACTTGAACCTCGTCACCTAGGAGTACCATCGGGTGCGTCCAAATCGATTTCAGAGCGTATGGTACGATTGGTGTGAGCCATCCAACTATCTTGCACCGGCACTAAAACTGTCTCCAAATAGACTGAAACAAGATTCCACATGACCCACGTCACCTAGGAGTTCCATCGGATGCATCTAAACCAATTTTCGAACCTACGGTATGTTCCGCACAACCCGTGCACCTCGTTTAAATTAGCACTATCTCCAAACGGACCAAAATAAGCTTCCACTTCAGCCTCGTCACCTATGAGTTCCATGGGGTGTGTCCAAAATGATTTCCAAGCCTATGGTATGTTTGGCGTAATCCGTGCACCTATCTTGCATCAAGTTTAGCACCATCTCCAATTGGACTGTAACGAGCTTCCACTTGAGCATCGTCACCTAGGAGTACCATCGGGAGCGTCCAAAACGATTTATGTGCCTATGGTATATTTGGTGAAGACCGTTCAATTATCTTGCACCGACACTAAACCTGTCTCCAAACGGACTTAAACGAGATTCCACATGGCCCCCGACACCTAGGAGTTCCATTAGGTGCGTCCAAAATGATTCTCGAGCCTCCGGTACGTTCTGCTCAAACCGTGCACCTATCTTGCATCAAGTTTAGCACCATCTCCAATCGGACTGTAACGAGCTTCCACTTGAGCCTCGTCACCTATGAGTACCATCGGGTGCGTCCATATTGATTTCTGAGGATATGGTACGTTTGGTGCGAACCGTCCAACTTTCTTGCACCGACACTAACACTGTCTCCAAATAGACTGAAACAAGATTCCACATAACTCACGTCACCTAGGAGTTCTATCGGATGCGTCGAAACTGATTTTCGAGCCTATGGTAGGTTCGGCGCAACCCGTGCACCTCGTCAAGATTAGCACTATCTCCAAACAGGCCAAAATGAGCTTCCACTTGAGCCTCGTCACCTAGGAATTCCATTGGGTGTGTCCAAAACGAATTCAAGCCTATGGTTTGTTTGGTGCAAACCGTGCACCTATCTTGCATCAGGTTTAGCACCATCTCCAATCAGACCATAATGAGCTTCCACTTGATCATCGTCACCTAGGAGTACCATCGGGTGCGTCCAAATCGATTTCTGAGCCTATGGTATGTTTGGCGCAGACCATGCAATTATCTTGCACCGACACTAAACCTGTCTCCAAACGGACTTAAACAAGATTCCACATGGCCCCCAACACCTAGAAGTTCCATTGGGTGCGTCCAAAATGATTCTCGAGCCTCTGGTACGTTCTGCGCAAACTATGCACCTATCTTGCAGAAAGATTAGCACCATCTCCAAACGGAACAAAACGAGCTTCCACTTGAGCCTCGTCACCTATGAGTTCCATTAGGTGTGTCCAAAACGATATCCAAGCCTATGGTATGTTTGGTGCAAACTGTGCACCTATCTTGCATCAAGTTTAGCACCATCTCCACTCGGACCATAACGAGCTTCCACTTGAGCCTCGTCTCCTAGGAGTACCATCGGGTGCGTCCAAATCGATTTCAGAGCGTATGGTACGATTGGTGCGAGCCGTCCAACTATCTTGCACCGGCGCTAACACTGTCTCCAAATAGACTGAAACAAGATTCCACATGACCCACGTCACCTAGGAGTTCCATCGGATGCATCTAAACCAATTTCCAAGCCTATGGTAGGTTCCGCGCAACCCGTGCACCTCGTCAAGATTAGCACTATCTCCAAACGGACCAAAACAAGCTTCCACTTGAGCCTCGTCACATAGGAATTCCATTGGGTGTGCCCAAAACGATTTCCAAGCCTATGGTATGTTTGGTGCAAACCGTGCACCTATCATGCATCAAGTTTAGCACCATCTCTAATCGGACCGTAACGAGCTTCCACTTGAGCCTCGTCACCTAGGAGTACCATCGGGTGCGTCCAAATCGATTTCAGGGTGTATGGTACGATTGGTGTGAACCGGCCAACTATCTTGCACCGACACTAACATTGTCTCCAATTAGACTGAAACAAGATTCCACATGACTCACGTCACCTAGGAGTTCCATCGGATGTGTCGAAATTGATTTCCGAGCCTATGGTAGGTTCGGCGCAACACGTGCACCTCGTCAAGATTAGCACTATCTCCAAACGAACCAAAAGAAGCTTCCACTTCGGCCTCATCACCTATGGGTTCCATGGGTGTGTCCAAAATGATTTCCAAGCCTATGGTATGTTTGGCGCAAACCGTGCACCTATCTTGCATCAAGTTTAGCACCATCTCCAATCGGACTGTAACGAGCTTCCACTTGAGCCTCGTCACCAAGGAGTACCATCGGGTGCGTCCATATTGATTTCTGAGGATATGGTACGTTTGGTGCAAACCTTCCAACTATCTTGCACCGACACTAACACTGTCTCCAAATAGACTGAAACAAGATTTCACATGACTCACATTACTTAGGTGTTCCATCGGATGCGTCCAAACTGATTTCCGAGCCTATGGTAGGTTCGGCGCAACCCGTGCACCTCGTCAAGATTAGCACTATCTCCAAACGGGCCAAAACGAGCTTCCACTTGAGCCTCGTCACCTAGGAATTCCATTGGGTGTGTCCAAAATGATTTCCGAGCCTTTGGTATGTTTGGTGAAAACCGTGCACCTATCTTGCATCAAGTTTAGCACCATCTCCAATCGGACCGTAACGAGCTTCCACTTGAGCCTCGTCACCTAGAAGTACCATCGGGTGCGTCCGTATTGATTTCTGACGGTAAGTTACGTTTGGTGCGAACCGTCCAACTATCTTGCACCGACACTAACACTGTCTCCAAATAGACTGAAACAAGATTTCACATGACTCACGTTACCTAGGAGTTCCTTCGGATGCGTCCAAACTGATTTCCGAGCCTATGGTAGGTTCGGCGCAACCCGTGCACCTCGTCAAGATTAGCACTATCCCCAAACAGACCAAAACGAGCTTCTACTTGAGCCTCGTCACCTAGGAATTCCATTGGGTGTGTCCAAAATGATTTCCAAGCCTATGGTATGTTTGGTGCAAACCGTGCACCTATCTTGCATCAAGTTTAGCACCATCTCCAATCGGACCGTAATGAGCTTCCACTTGAGCCTCGTCACCTAGGAGTACCATCGGGTGCGTCCAAATCGATTTCAGGGCATATGGTACGATTGGTGCAAACCGTCCAGCTATCTTGCACCGACACTAACACTGTCTCCAAATAGACTGAAACAAGATTCCACATGACTCACGTTACCTAGGAGTTCCATCAGATGCATCAAAACTGATTTCCGAGCCTATGGTAGGTTCAGCGCAACCCGTGCACCTCGTCAAGATTAGCACTACTCCAAACAGACCAAAACGAGCTTCCACTTGAGCCTCGTCACCTAGGAGTTCCATTGGGTGTGTCCAAAATGATTTCCAAGCATATGGTATGTGTGGTGCAAACCATGCACCTATCTTGCATCAGGTTTAGCACCATCTCCAATCAGACCGTAACGAGCTTCCACTTGATCATCGTCACCTAGGAGTACCATCGGGTGCGTCCAAATCGATTTCTGAGCCTATGGTATGTTTGGCGTAGACCGTGCAATTATCTTGCACCGACACTAAACCTGTCTCCAAACGGACTTAAACGAGATTCCACATGGCCCCTGACACCTAGGAGTTCCATTGGGTGCGTCCAAAATGATTCTTGAGCCTCTGGTACGTTCTGCGCAAACCGTGCACCTATCTTGTAGAAAGATTAGCACCATCTCCAAACAGAACAAAACAAGCTTCCACTTGAGCCTCCTCACCTATGAGTTCCATTAGGTGTGTCCAAAACGATATCCAAGCCTATGGTATGTTTGGTGCAAACTGTGCACCTATCTTGCATCAAGTTTAGCACCATCTCCACTCGGACCATAACGAGCTTCCACTTGAGCCTCGTCTCCTAGGAGTACCATCGGGTGCGTCCAAATCGATTTCTGAGCCTATGGTATGTTTGGCGCAGACCATGCAATTATCTTGCACCGACACTAAACCTGTCTCCAAACGGACTTAAACAAGATTCCACATGGCCCCCAACACCTAGAAGTTCCATTGGGTGCGTCCAAAATGATTCTCGAGCCTCTGGTACGTTCTGCGCAAACTATGCACCTATCTTGCAGAAAGATTAGCACCATCTCCAAACGGAACAAAACGAGCTTCCACTTGAGCCTCGTCACCTATGAGTTCCATTAGGTGTGTCCAAAACGATATCCAAGCCTATGGTATGTTTGGTGCAAACTGTGCACCTATCTTGCATCAAGTTTAGCACCATCTCCACTCGGACCATAACGAGCTTCCACTTGAGCCTCGTCTCCTAGGAGTACCATCGGGTGCGTCCAAATCGATTTCAGAGCGTATGGTACGATTGGTGCGAGCCGTCCAACTATCTTGCACCGGCGCTAACACTGTCTCCAAATAGACTGAAACAAGATTCCACATGACCCACGTCACCTAGGAGTTCCATCGGATGCATCTAAACCAATTTCCAAGCCTATGGTAGGTTCCGCGCAACCCGTGCACCTCGTCAAGATTAGCACTATCTCCAAACGGACCAAAACAAGCTTCCACTTGAGCCTCGTCACATAGGAATTCCATTGGGTGTGCCCAAAACGATTTCCAAGCCTATGGTATGTTTGGTGCAAACCGTGCACCTATCATGCATCAAGTTTAGCACCATCTCTAATCGGACCGTAACGAGCTTCCACTTGAGCCTCGTCACCTAGGAGTACCATCGGGTGCGTCCAAATCGATTTCAGGGTGTATGGTACGATTGGTGTGAACCGGCCAACTATCTTGCACCGACACTAACATTGTCTCCAATTAGACTGAAACAAGATTCCACATGACTCACGTCACCTAGGAGTTCCATCGGATGTGTCGAAATTGATTTCCGAGCCTATGGTAGGTTCGGCGCAACACGTGCACCTCGTCAAGATTAGCACTATCTCCAAACGAACCAAAAGAAGCTTCCACTTCGGCCTCATCACCTATGGGTTCCATGGGTGTGTCCAAAATGATTTCCAAGCCTATGGTATGTTTGGCGCAAACCGTGCACCTATCTTGCATCAAGTTTAGCACCATCTCCAATCGGACTGTAACGAGCTTCCACTTGAGCCTCGTCACCAAGGAGTACCATCGGGTGCGTCCATATTGATTTCTGAGGATATGGTACGTTTGGTGCAAACCTTCCAACTATCTTGCACCGACACTAACACTGTCTCCAAATAGACTGAAACAAGATTTCACATGACTCACATTACTTAGGTGTTCCATCGGATGCGTCCAAACTGATTTTCGAGCCTATGGTAGGTTCGGCGCAACCCGTGCACCTCGTCAAGATTAGCACTATCTCCAAACGGGCCAAAACGAGCTTCCACTTGAGCCTCGTCACCTAGGAATTCCATTGGGTGTGTCCAAAATGATTTCCGAGCCTTTGGTATGTTTGGTGAAAACCGTGCACCTATCTTGCATCAAGTTTAGCACCATCTCCAATCGGACCGTAACGAGCTTCCACTTGAGCCTCGTCACCTAGAAGTACCATCGGGTGCGTCCGTATTGATTTCTGACGGTAAGTTACGTTTGGTGCGAACCGTCCAACTATCTTGCACCGACACTAACACTGTCTCCAAATAGACTGAAACAAGATTTCACATGACTCACGTTACCTAGGAGTTCCTTCGGATGCGTCCAAACTGATTTCCGAGCCTATGGTAGGTTCGGCGCAACCCGTGCACCTCGTCAAGATTAGCACTATCCCCAAACAGACCAAAACGAGCTTCTACTTGAGCCTCGTCACCTAGGAATTCCATTGGGTGTGTCCAAAATGATTTCCAAGCCTATGGTATGTTTGGTGCAAACCGTGCACCTATCTTGCATCAAGTTTAGCACCATCTCCAATCGGACCGTAATGAGCTTCCACTTGAGCCTCGTCACCTAGGAGTACCATCGGGTGCGTCCAAATCGATTTCAGGGCATATGGTACGATTGGTGCAAACCGTCCAGCTATCTTGCACCGACACTAACACTGTCTCCAAATAGACTGAAACAAGATTCCACATGACTCACGTTACCTAGGAGTTCCATCAGATGCATCAAAACTGATTTCCGAGCCTATGGTAGGTTCAGCGCAACCCGTGCACCTCGTCAAGATTAGCACTACTCCAAACAGACCAAAACGAGCTTCCACTTGAGCCTCGTCACCTAGGAGTTCCATTGGGTGTGTCCAAAATGATTTCCAAGCATATGGTATGTGTGGTGCAAACCATGCACCTATCTTGCATCAGGTTTAGCACCATCTCCAATCAGACCGTAACGAGCTTCCACTTGATCATCGTCACCTAGGAGTACCATCGGGTGCGTCCAAATCGATTTCTGAGCCTATGGTATGTTTGGCGTAGACCGTGCAATTATCTTGCACCGACACTAAACCTGTCTCCAAACGGACTTAAACGAGATTCCACATGGCCCCTGACACCTAGGAGTTCCATTGGGTGCGTCCAAAATGATTCTTGAGCCTCTGGTACGTTCTGCGCAAACCGTGCACCTATCTTGTAGAAAGATTAGCACCATCTCCAAACAGAACAAAACAAGCTTCCACTTGAGCCTCCTCACCTATGAGTTCCATTAGGTGTGTCCAAAACGATATCCAAGCCTATGGTATGTTTGGTGCAAACTGTGCACCTATCTTGCATCAAGTTTAGCACCATCTCCACTCGGACCATAACGAGCTTCCACTTGAGCCTCGTCTCCTAGGAGTACCATCGGGTGCGTCCAAATCGATTTCAGAGCGTATGGTACGATTGGTGCGAGCCGTCCAACTATCTTGCACCGGCACTAACACTATCTCCAAATAGACTGAAACAAGATTCCACATGACCCACGTCACCTAGGAGTTCCATCGGATGCATCTAAACCAATTTCCTAGCCTATGGTAGGTTCCGCGCAACCCGTGCACCTCGTCAAGATTAGCACTATCTCCAAACGGACCAAAACGAGCTTCCACTTGAGCCTCGTCACCTAGGAATTCCATTGGGTGTGCCCAAAACGATATCCAAGCCTATGGTATGTTTGGTGCAAACCGTGCACCTATCATGCATCAAGTTTAGCACCATCTCCAATCCGACCGTAACGAGCTTCCACTTGAGCCTCGTCACCTAGGAGTACCATCGGGTGCGTCCAAATCGATTTCAGGGCGTATGGTACGATCGGTGTGAACCGGCCAACTATCTTGCACCGACACTAACATTGTCTCCAAATAGACTGAAACAAGATTCCACATGACTCACGTCACCTAGGAGTTCCATCGGATGTGTCGAAATTGATTTCCGAGCCTATGGTAGGTTCGGCGCAACCCGTGCACCTCGTCAAGGTTAGCACTATCTCCAAACGAACCAAAAGAAGCTTCCACTTCAGCCTCATCACCTATGAGTTCCATGGGGCGTGTCCAAAATGAATTCCAAGCCTATGGTATGTTTGGCGCAAACCGTGCACCTATCTTGCATCAAGTTTAGCACCATCTCCAATCGGACTGTAACGAGCTTCCACTTGAGCCTCGTCACCAAGGAGTACCATCGGGTGCGTCCATATTGATTTCTGAGGATATGGTACGTTTGGTGCGAACCGTCCAACTATCTTGCACTGACACTAACACTGTCTCCAAATAGACTGAAACAAGATTTCACATGACTCACGTTACCTAGGTGTTCCATCGGATGCGTCCAAACTGATTTCCGAGCCTATGGTAGGTTCGGCGCAACCCGTGCACCTCGTCAAGATTAGCACTATCTCCAAACGGGCCAAAACGAGGTTCCACTTGAGCCTCGTCACCTAGGAATTCCATTGGGTGTGTCCAAAATGATTTCCAAGCCTTTGGTATGTTTGGTGAAAACCGTGCACCTATCTTGCATCAAGTTTAGCACCATCTCCAATCGGACCGTAACGAGCTTCCACTTGAGCCTCGTCACCTAGAAGTACCATCGGGTGCGTCCATATTGATTTCTGAGGGTAAGTTATGTTTGGTGCGAACCGTCCAACTATCTTGCACTGACACTAACACTGTCTCCAAATAGACTGAAACAAGATTTCACATGACTCACGTTACCTAGGTGTTCCTTCGGATGCGTCCAAACTGATTTCCGAGCCTATGGTAGGTTCGGCGCAACCCGTGCACCTCGTCAAGATTAGCACTATCTCCAAACAGACCAAAACGAGCTTCTACTTGAGCCTCGTCACCTAGGAGTTCCATTGGGCGTGTCCAAAATGATTTCCAAGCCTATGGTGTGTTTGGTGCAAACCGTGCACCTATCTTGCATCAGGTTTAGCACCATCTCCAATCAGACCGTAACGAGCTTCCACTTGATCATCGTCACCTAGGAGTACCATCGGGTGTGTCCAAATCGATTTCTGAGCCTATGGTATGTTTGGCGCAGACCGTGCAATTGTCTTGCACCGACACTAAACCTGTCTCAAAACGGACTTCAATGAGATTCCACATGGCCCCCGACACCTAGGAGTTCCATTGGGTGCGTCCAAAATGATTCTCGAGCCTCCGGTACGTTCTGCGCAAACCATGCACCTATCTTGCAGAAAGATTAGCACCATCTCCAAACGGAATGAAACGATCTTCCACTTGAGCCTCGTCTCCTATGAGTTCCATTAGGTGTGTCCAAAATAATTTCCAAGCCTATGGTATGTTTGGTGCAAACCGTGCACCTATCTTGCATCAAGTTTAGCACCATCTCCAATCGGACCATAACGAGCTTCCACTTGAACCTCATCACCTAGGAGTACCATCGGGTGCGTCCAAATCGATTTCAGAGCGTATGGTACGATTGGTGTGAGCCATCGAACTATCTTGCACCGGCACTAACACTGTCTCCAAATAGACTGAAACAAGATTCCACATGACCCACGTCACCTAGGAGTTCTATCGGATGCATCTAAACCAATTTTCGAGCAGATTAGCACTATCTCCAAACGGACCAAAACAAGCTTCCACTTCAGCCTCGTCACCTATGAGTTCCATGGGGTGTGTCCAAAATGATTTCCAAGCCTATGGTATGTTTGGCGTAATCCGTGCACCTATCTTGCATCAAGTTTAGCACCATCTCCAATCGGACCGTAACGAGCTTCCACTTGAGCATCGTCACCTAGGAGTACCATCGGGAGCGTCCAAAACGATTTATGTGCCTATGGTATATTTGGTGAAGACCGTTCAATTATCTTGCACCGACACTAAACCTGTCTCCAAACGGACTTAAACGAGATTCCACATGGCCCCCGACACCTAGGAGTTCCATTAGGTGCGTCCAAAATGATTCTCGAGCCTCCGGTACGTTCTGCGCAAACCGTGCACCTATGTTGCAGAAAGATTAGCACTATCTCCAAACAGAACGAAACGAGCATCCACTTGAGCCTCGTCACCTATGAGTACCATCGGGTGCGTCCATATCGATTTCTGAGGGTATGGTACATTTGGTGCGAACCATACAACTATCTTGCATCGACACTAACACTGTCTCCAAATAGACTGAAACAAGATTCCACATAACTCACGTCACCTAGGAGTTCTATCGGATGCGTCGAAACTGATTTTCGAGCCTATGGTAGGTTCAGCGCAACTCGTGCACCTCGTCAAGATTAGCACTACTCAAAACAGACCAAAAGAAGCTTCCACTTCAGCCTCATCACCTATGAGTTCCATGGCGTGTGTCCAAAATGATTTCCAAGCCTATGGTATGTTTGGCGCAAACCGTGCACCTATCTTGCATCAAGTTTAGCACCATCTCCAATCGGACTGTAACGAGCTTCCACTTGAGCCTTGTCACCAAGGAGTACCATCGGGTGCGTCCATATTGATTTCTGAGGATATGGTACGTTTGGTGCGAACCGTCCAACTATCTTGCACCGACACTAACACTGTCTCCAAATAGACTGAAACAAGATTTCACATGACTCATGTTACCTAGGTGTTCCATCGGATGCGTCCAAACTGATTTCCGAGCCTATGGTAGGTACGGCGCAACCCGTGCACCTCGTCAAGATTAGCACTATCTCCAAACAGGTCAAAACGAGCTTCCACTTGAGCCTCGTCACCTAGGAATTCCATTGGGTGTGTCCAAAACGATTTCCAAGCCTATGGTATGTTTGGTGCAAACCGTGCACCTATCTTGCATCAGGTTTAGCACCATCTCCAATCAGACCGTAATGAGCTTCCACTTGATCATCGTCACCTAGGAGTACCATCGGGTGCGTCCAAATCGATTTCTGAGCCTATGGTATGATTGGCGCAGACCATGCAATTATCTTGCACCGACATGAAACCTATCTCCAAACGGACTTAAACGAGATTCCACATGGCCCCCGACACCTAGGAGTTCCATTGGGTGCGTCCAAAATGATTCTCGAGCCTCTGGTACATTCTGCGCAAACCGTGCACCTATCTTGCAGACAGATTAGCACCATCTCCAAACGGAACAAAACGAGCTTCCACTTGGGCCTCGTCACCTATGAGTTCCATTAGGTGTGTCCAAAACGATATCCAAGCCTATGGTATGTGTAACACCCTAGGTGTTTATCACCAATTAGGCAATGGGTTTGAGCTCAAACACGACAAATTAGGTGGAGATGACAATGTCAAGGTCAACCTATGGAGATGAGCCTAACCTAAAGTGGATGTTGCATCATTGCTTTACATATAGGTCCCTTTTTAAAGATATATGTTTGGATGGTGTTATTGCCATATCTTCATGTGCCTCACCTTGGTACCTATCTATATTGATCCCTGGAAAAGTTTCATGAAGTTTGGAATCAAAAAGTCACATGAAATAATGAGTTATATGCTTGTTTGGATTATAACTAAAACCTACACTTTTGTGCAACCTATACATGGTGTGTATGTTTGGACTCTACAACACCTTAACTACACTTAGGACACTTAAAGGAACAATGTTCATGTTGATCATTATGCCTAAATATGCTTCTAAGTGATAGTTGACCATGTATGGACCCTAGAACACTTTTGTTTGACCATTTCAAAAGTGTGACCTAGAAGTTTTGCATGACTGTGCACCCTTTGACAAAGTTGTAGAGAATTTTATAAGGAACAAACTTTGTTTAAGAGTCAAGTCATGAAAATGTGTGTAACATGATCAAAAAGGGCCCACAAGTCAGATTTGGGACTGTTTCCAACACTTAACAATTTTTTTTAAAGCCCCGATTTCAGTGTCGTCGACATTGACATCGCGCGTTCTCCAAAAATTGCTAAGCAACTCAAGATTGTCCAAAAATAAAAGTTGAAGGTTATATTATGGAGAAGAGCATGCAAAAAGTTGCACTGAGTTTGACCGAGTTTTGACCTCTGAAGGCGAGTTCCCGTGACCGTTATCAATATGTTGACACTGTCATTTTGAGGCTTAATTACCCGTTGTTACAAAGCTCAAATGATCAGGCACCTTAAATGAGAAACGTAGAGTAGGTCGAGGTGAGCAAACTTCATTTTAGGCCCAAAGTCAAATTCGCACCCGAGACGGCCCAAATCGGCTTCCCACCATGCCCCGTTCGTCACCCGCCACGTGCTCGTGGAAATGCCCGAATGGGTAACACCTGCCCAGGGCGTGGCGGCCATGCGCGAATGGAGCACCCCACCGCTCGGCCGCGTGTCCTAGCATGCTGGCGTCGAAGGGGGAGCCGCCCCAGGCTCACTTGGTGCCTCTCCCGCACTCGCTCTCGCTCGCCCACCCTTGCCTCTGCCGAGCTCCAGGGCGCGCGCCCGCCATGGCCACCGGGCCGAGCCCCATGGCCGCCGACACAGCATGGTCGTGCCCTACTCCTTTTGCTTCTCCCACCCGCCGGCCGCACCACCACCTCCTCCTCGGTCTCCCCATGCCCAACTCCGCGCTCGTTGCCGTCCACCGCCACTGCCGCGTTCGCCGCCATTGTCGGGACGCCGGTGCTTGGGGGCTGGACACCTTAGACCACCGTAGGCCTGGCAAAGGTCTCCTGTGGAAGCGCACAGCAGCAGGCAAGCCGCGACGCCTCTTCTTTTTCGCCATCGTCGCCGGAGCCAGCCTGCAGCCGAACGCCGACGTCACCGACCGCTGGTGCTCGTGGCCGGGCCACCACGGACTACCGCCAGCCACACCAAGCCCCTCATCGGGTGCGCCGGAGTCACGACATGCTCCTCTGCCGCCGCTCGCCGCCGGCACCACTCCTGCCGGCCAAACACCGGCAGCCTCCGGCCATCCTCTCCTCCGTTCCTGGGAAGGAGAAGGGAAGGGCCTGTGTCCCCTTTTCTCTTTGAATGACATGTGGGCCCATCTAGGTAGCAGGACCCACGCGTCAGCGCCTCTGGAAATTTTATTGGGGTACACGTCCGGGTGCGCCTAGCAAATGCAGTTAGGGTTAGGTAATGCTGTTTTTGAATTTCAATTTCATATTAATCTTTGGAAATCCATATCTCATTCTAGGTAATTCCAAAAATAGCAAATGTGGGCTTTTTGGAAACCTTGAGAGGAGATCTTTGCAGTAGAGGCATAAAATGTTACATGTTTGTAGATGTTTTCTGATGTTTTATTTAAGCTTTAAAAATACTCCCAAAAATGCTTATAAACTTGACCAGAGCAAGATCTGGAGTTTTGGAACCCCAAAAATAGTGATTCTTGCTTTGTTAATTTTGTGATGAAATGTAATTGCTAGGAAAAATATCAAACACACTAGTTGTTCACTGTTTTCTTAAGGTTTTGATTGGACCTCGATAAATAAGGAATTTACATTATATTGCTTGTTATTTTTATATCTTGAGTTGTGCTGCTCCAAATGATGTGAAATTTTTATGGTAGTCTTGTCATGCTATGGATGTACTGTTGTATAAATTTCATAGCCATTGCTTACTGTAGGCTCAAGTTATTGAGTTAACTTGTTTATGGCTTAATAAATAGCTTATAAATAATATATAAATGATAAAATAGAAAATGTTGTTCCATTACCTTAGTATGATGTTTCTCTATCATATTGATTCATAATATGGCCTTGTGTTCACAGAAAATATTGAGTTTTAGGTTTAATTTACTTTCACATGAATTCTTGCTTTAGCAACTTGTCTTTTTCATAGAGGTTGCTATACATATCCAATTGGAGTGAAATTTGTACAGTAGACTATTGAGAGGATATGTGAGCCACTGTAATTTTTGTAGAATTTATTGTGCACTTTTGATAGGTGTTCATAATTCCACCTAATTATCTAAATAAATTAAGAAAATACATTAAAAGAAATTATTTAGTATTGGGCACTATGTTTTCTGGTGTTCATTAGTCTTGTGTGACATGTTGGTAAAGTTGGTTTTGTCTAATTATATGTTTGCAACATAAGTTAATAATTATTTCTTGCAAAATGAGGTTTCTGAACAGATTTGAGGATATTGTTAATTACCCTATGTAAATGATGTTTTCATGTCTTGTGTGCTATAACAAAGTTGTTGTGAATTTCCTGATCTAACTGCTGTTAAAAATTTGGTGGCATTTGGCCATATGGTTTAGAAACTACAGCTGTTTAAAGTTAGGTTACAGAATTGCTTGCTCTCTATCTTGTTAGACCAGTTTTGATATTTGTGTAAATTCGACGTGTTAAACTTTGGAATCATGCTGTGATGTTTATAAATGAAATTTAGATAATTTCATAAGCTTTCCATAATGTCTTCTTGCAAGACATTTGGAGTTGTAGATCTCCAGTTATGATTAAATTACTCAGCTGTTGGTCTGATGTCCAGAAGGTAGCAATTTCTAGTTCTAGTACTTTGATTAACTTTGTCATGCTTGGGTACTGAAGTGTGACTCATATCTTTGATGATACTTGGGTGGTACCCTGTGATCTTGTGAGACTTGTTTCTTGATTAATGTGCTTGCCCTCTTCTTGTTATGTCTTCTTGAGGATTAAGTTAATTAGCTCTAGGGTTTAGGTGAACTTTGGTATGCTTGCATGATTACTTTGTTTATTGCACTTCTTTGCATTCATACATATGTATTGTTGCACCTCATTTAGGTACGTTAGTTGAAGCACGTGAAGGACCTGACGTGGAGCTAAACCCGACGACGGTGTTTGGTGGAACTATCCCGAAGATGGATGTACTCAGCGAGATTCATCTGACATACTCTAACTTGAGTCGGATCCCAGGCAAGCCCCGGAGCATTATAAGTCTCCTATCTTCAAAGCAATTAATTCTATATATGTTATAAGTATTGTTGCATTAAGTGGTAGGAGTTGGTTGAAAACCTTGCTGCATTATATCATTCCTTGTCCAGATATCTGAATCACTGAGTCCTACATAGACTAGGATCGAGTAGATGCTTAGCCCTGCTTTAAGCGGTAGAAGTCAGGTGATTTCCTGTCACCTGCGAGATATAGGGATATTCATATATGGCACGGTTGGCTATATTGACTATCGTGGAATGGAACCATGTGTTAATAAAATGAAATGAGACCGGGCGGGATGACGATAGTGAAGCAACAAGGCATGGAGGTCTTGGGTGTGAATCTATCCCCGTCTGAATCGTTTAAGGACCGATTCGCTGTACGTCCTTGAGTCATGTTGAACGCAGTCTAACACTTAGTTGGCCGGATAAGTCGTTCCGACCGCGAAGCCGAGTAATGTGATTCAGGCCGGGAATCGAATGGTAGGTTGCTTCTTGGAGGAGAGAAAGGATGTGCTTGGGGACATTGGCGTGAGACCAAGGGGGGGTTAGAGTCCCTATCACCTGGCAGAGTGTCGCCCTTGGGGTCGCGACATCATTCGGACCCGCGATTCCTGAATCATATGACAAGGTGGCCTGTGCGACCCTGGCAGGGGTCTGCACGGTGAGTGTTAGAAATACCCCTCCAGCTGGATAGGAATTCGATTCGAATCGCCGTCGCTCCCGGTTAGTGAGCACTTGACTTGAGCAGCGGCAACGTAGATTCCATTAAATTGAACGGATGGTTAATTGGATCACGATGAAAAGGTTGCCTCAATTTATACCTGCTATGGTTAATATTGTTTGCTCCTAATAAAGTGAGTGCTCTAGTACAGGTTCTAATATAGATGATAGGTTAATGATAATTAACTTGATGCTTAAGCATTAATGATTGATCATCTATATTAAGCTTTTATGCAAAATGTTGTCAAGATAGCCCCACTTTATATCAGCCTTGCATGATCCTTGGTGTCACCTTATTTCTGGTTTCTGACGGGTAAGTCTAGCTGAGTACTTTCTCGTACTCAGGGTTTTATCCCCACTTGTTGCAGGTTATGATGTATCATGGCGGCTGCAAGAGTTGGTTGACTCCTGCCGTAGTGGCGGAGTGTGATCACGGGCATGATCCTTCTTATTTACCTTATCCCTAATGCTTTTGTTGGAAGTCGACCGTGGTACTGGCATGTATTTTAAATAAGATTAATATTAGTTTCAAATTACTTTGCTTCCGCTACTTTTGAACTTAAGTTGTAATAACTTTGTTGAACTCCGATGTATATTCAATTACTTGTGAAATGGTTGTAACATATGACTTGTTATGTTGAATCACTACGATCTTGGCTTGTATGTTGGTTGGTTTGAAATCCCTCGTGATTTCATTGGACTACCGGAGTTATATGGGCTCAAGTGCGAGAATTTGATCATTTCGGTGATTGTTTTTGTACTTGTGCTCTTATAATTTGGACGGTTCCGTTACAGTATGTTTGGTGCAAACTGTGCACCTATGTTGCATCAAGTTTAGCACTATCTCCAATCGGACCATAACGAGCTTCCACTTGAGCCTCGTCTCCTAGGAGTACCATCGGGTGCGTCCAAATCGATTTCAGAGCGTATGGTACGATTGGTGCGAGCCGTCCAAATATCTTGCACCGGCACTAACACTGTCTCCAAATAGACTGAAACAAGATTCCACATAACTTATATGGGCTCAAGTGCGAGAATTTGATCATTTCGGTGATTGTTTTTGTACTTGTGCTCTTATAATTTGGACGGTTCCGTTACAGCTGGTATCGGAGCAAGATTCAACATTAAACTTGTCGTATGTGTATTTAAAACAAATGTTTTGTTTTGTAAAATCAGTTTTATCAACTTATAGTTATATATAGGTTTGTCAAATCTAAATTTTAAACCTAAGTATGCCAGTGGTCAATTTCCTTACGCCCGTATAAGGATTATTAGGTGGCTTATATAAGTACTAACTTGGGGGTTTTCATTTATGCATCTACGCTCAGGCCAAGGTATGTATGTGTGTTGACTCTCCTACACTATGCTACCGGTGTGTTAGATTAGAGGTAGCCTTCATATATGAAATAGCCATATATGTCGCTAGTTTACTTTTATGCAACATCGCACCTACGCTCAGGTAAGTGTGAGTTGTGAGAGCATGACCGTACAACCTGCGGTCTAGGGGAGAGCTAGTTTTGGTTACTGGATTATTTACATGTTACACACATGTATATATGAAGGTACTTAATTGTGGGTGATCGAATGATTCGGGTAGTTTTGGTATTACATGTACGTATACAGGGGTATATGTACATGGAAGTACTTAGAATTTTTACTTCTCTGCTTTCATTGTGTGCTATATTGGGAAATGTTGGGCTGCAATGAAACTTTTCTGCAGGTACGCTAACCACGAATGCGTAAGTCGAATGTAGCTGACGACTAGCTATATATCGAGAGAGTGCGTGTTATGCCACCGACATAGAACGTGATCGCCACCTTAGGTTGGCAGTCTTGTGAGGACGAATAGGACGAAGCATGCATCTTCATGATTGTTGCTTATTGTATGGCTATACTCTTCTCACCCTTGTTCTATAGTGTGTAACTTGTGATCAATGTGTTACACTATCTTTCTTGAGTGAAGTAAAACAAAAATGCCTTGTTCCATGTTGCTTGAGAAAAATATGTGCTTAGCCTTACTAGAAATAAGTGTGGCTACATGCTTGAACTTAGAGATATCCTCTAGCTTAGCCAAGTCGTGGATGTTTTGCAACCCTTTTTGTGAAGACCTTTATCGACTGACCAACCAAGTTAACTTTCATCAACGCTAGCCTTTGACCATGGTTCGTACGTTTCCAGTTGTGGAGACCGTATCCAAATCCATGTTGAACCTTCCTGTTACCTCTCCCAAAGGTTAGCTAGTGTGACGCAATGTATCTCTGCTATGGTCTCTAAAGCGTGTGCTTGTAAATTCGTGCGTCTACCTTATCAACTCAATCTATGACTACATATCGGTTTCTGCCCTTGAAAATTGCTTAATATGTCCCCAACCTTCCCAAGTCTCGGAATGTTTATCAGTCTTGATCTCATGTTGTTATTCAACATGATCGAATCTCTATTAATTAATTATCTGGCAGTTCCTTAGTCGACGCCAGGTGTGCATGAAATTACGCAAAAATCGCATGCTCAGTCACCTTCGGCAATGGAGCTATGTTCTCTTGTGAGGTGTTTTGATATACGGATAGCTTCCCTGTTGATTCTAAACCTTGTGACTACCTTTACTTGCTATCTCTCCTTGGTATGGTGCTTGTTCGGACCACCCAATCTGTGTCATTTAAAATTTCTCATCGGGTGTATGTTCAGTAATGGTGTTATGAGTAGCAACTAATGGTGCCACGACGAAACCGAGAGCCTCCTGTGGGTGCACACACAAGGTTGTGCTGCTTGGCACGCGTTGGTATCGTGGTTTCTAGTTATGATCCATTGCAGAACAACACTGATGTGATGTTTACGTGACCCTCTTCCTTGATTGTTTTTCCATATCTTATTGAAAGACCCTTATATTGAACCAAAAGTAGTAAAGCTTCCTTCTGAAGTTGCGAATAGGATAACCTTTGAGGAACAGGCCACCGACATAAACATTAACATACTACAAGAGGTGGTAGAAAGTGACTCTACTTAGTTGTCAGACTATTGACGAACGTCATCTAGTGAGCAACGTATCTCATTTCTGTTGGATAAGAATCGATTGTCACATTACGCAAGTCTTAACCTTTGTATGCATAATGACCATACCATTGAGATCAACCATCTCTGGTGAGACTCCGTATCTGCTGACTTCAATGGCAACCATCTGCTTTGTATCAACCGCAATTATTGTGATCAAGAATGAAGATTTGGAACTTTTTAGTGTTGAGAGACAACTAATTAGTTACCAATAGGAAGGTTAATCTCCAGCTAGGTAACGACTCTTTGGTAGCTATGAAGGCTATGTCTTACAGAGCAATAACCAACAAGAAGTTAATCAACTAGCCAACAACTTGAGTGATACTCTATCTTCCGGAGCCATTGTGATCAAGTCAATTCCATCTTGGACAATCACACAGATAGTGCAAGATGTTCTATCAGCTAAGGTGAAGAAGTAGATAAAGTATGTGTTTTGCCTTGCAAAAGTAACCCGCAAGTTCAAAGCGTGTGCATCCTCGAATTGATATGTAATTTAATAGTCGAGATCTGCTGTTGGATGACCCTTTGAGGTCTCACAGATACTAGTTTACACTCTTTCATTTGCTTTTGCTTTATCGTATCCCTAATGTACGAGCAGCCTTGGTTTCTACAAATCAATGTATGCCATCGCGAAACAAAAGCAATTTGAAAAGTGTCAAACAACAGATTTTCCATCTTGGAGCTGCTGTTTGATCCTAAAAAGGAAGCCTCAAGGTGAAAGTTGGCCTGACAAAGTTGTTATGCTGCAAGTCAACTCAACTTACAGTACAACTAAGTCACCAAGGAAAATTTTACTCAATCACTTGGTGGTAGACTACTCCCCGCGGTTTAGTAAATATTACAACTTTTATTGTCCTTAAGGCCTCGTTACATCTTTCTTTGGGAATTATTTTCCAAATGATGACATACTTTGGTACCTTATAAATGTTTTTACCCAAGAGGTTGCATCTGATTCAACCCAGATAACTATTGCCTTTGGATAAGAGAATCTTCTTAGGTAACATTTGGCAGAAATACGAAGCCGATAGAGTCAGCTATCACATTCACTGACCCTCGACAAACTCAGATAATACAGTGTTGTCATCAGAGAAAGAGAACTGCACACATGGAACCTTAAGTAGTTTTCCATTAGTTGATGCCTAAATGAATGAACATTTACGACCAACATAGACCTTGTCTATTGGTTAGTCAGTATCCTATAGCCTCAGAGTATATTTGTCGTCTATGGTCTCACACTTTTGGAAGGTTGTGCTCAAGCCATTTTGGTAGAGGACTGCTTTTCAAACTTTGTGAACATAGAGTCATTTCAACGAGTATACTTCTGATAATTCTGGTCTAGTGTGGAGTTCATACGGCCCATACTATGTTCACTAGAGAAGAAGAGATACTTGTGTATGGCTAGCTTATGGACCAATTGATCTCTGTATAATGAGAACGAAGTACTGCGTTGTCTTGGATTCCTTCCAAAGTAACAATGCTTCATGGAAGTCAATGAAGGAAATTCTTCAGACAAATTTTACCATGAAGAGTACGTATCAGAAAGTGCCTTTGACCGAACTGTTCACCGATGTTGAAGCTTTATAGATGAACGCTATAGCAAATGTTGGGAACTTGATAACGTGTCTCTCTTCCTTAAAAGATCTTCCATTCCGAATCTCGGGACGCGATTCTTTTAAGGGGGGAGGGCTGTAACACCCTAGGTGTTTATCACCAATTAGGCAATGGGTTTGAGCTCAAACACGACAAATTAGGTGGAGATGACAATGTCAAGGTCAACCTATGGAGATGAGCCTAACCTAAAGTGGATGTTGCATCATTGCTTTACATATAGGTCCCTTTTTAAAGATATATGTTTGGATGGTGTTATTGCCATATCTTCATGTGCCTCACCTTGGTACCTATCTATATTGATCCCTGGAAAAGTTTCATGAAGTTTGGAATCAAAAAGTCACATGAAATAATGAGTTATATGCTTGTTTGGATTATAACTAAAACCTACACTTTTGTGCAACCTATACATGGTGTGTATGTTTGGACTCTACAACACCTTAACTACACTTAGGACACTTAAAGGAACAATGTTCATGTTGATCATTATGCCTAAATATGCTTCTAAGTGATAGTTGACCATGTATGGACCCTAGAACACTTTTGTTTGACCATTTCAAAAGTGTGACCTAGAAGTTTTGCATGACTGTGCACCCTTTGACAAAGTTGTAGAGAATTTTATAAGGAACAAACTTTGTTTAAGAGTCAAGTCATGAAAATGTGTGTAACATGATCAAAAAGGGCCCACAAGTCAGATTTGGGACTGTTTCCAACACTTAACAATTTTTTTTAAAGCCCCGATTTCAGTGTCGTCGACATTGACATCGCGCGTTCTCCAAAAATTGCTAAGCAACTCAAGATTGTCCAAAAATAAAAGTTGAAGGTTATATTATGGAGAAGAGCATGCAAAAAGTTGCACTGAGTTTGACCGAGTTTTGACCTCTGAAGGCGAGTTCCCGTGACCGTTATCAATATGTTGACACTGTCATTTTGAGGCTTAATTACCCGTTGTTACAAAGCTCAAATGATCAGGCACCTTAAATGAGAAACGTAGAGTAGGTCGAGGTGAGCAAACTTCATTTTAGGCCCAAAGTCAAATTCGCACCCGAGACGGCCCAAATCGGCTTCCCACCATGCCCCGTTCGTCACCCGCCACGTGCTCGTGGAAATGCCCGAATGGGTAACACCTGCCCAGGGCGTGGCGGCCATGCGCGAATGGAGCACCCCACCGCTCGGCCGCGTGTCCTAGCATGCTGGCGTCGAAGGGGGAGCCGCCCCAGGCTCACTTGGTGCCTCTCCCGCACTCGCTCTCGCTCGCCCACCCTTGCCTCTGCCGAGCTCCAGGGCGCGCGCCCGCCATGGCCACCGGGCCGAGCCCCATGGCCGCCGACACAGCATGGTCGTGCCCTACTCCTTTTGCTTCTCCCACCCGCCGGCCGCACCACCACCTCCTCCTCGGTCTCCCCATGCCCAACTCCGCGCTCGTTGCCGTCCACCGCCACTGCCGCGTTCGCCGCCATTGTCGGGACGCCGGTGCTTGGGGGCTGGACACCTTAGACCACCGTAGGCCTGGCAAAGGTCTCCTGTGGAAGCGCACAGCAGCAGGCAAGCCGCGACGCCTCTTCTTTTTTGCCATCGTCGCCGGAGCCAGCCTGCAGCCGAACGCCGACGTCACCGACCGCTGGTGCTCGTGGCCGGGCCACCACGGACTACCGCCAGCCACACCAAGCCCCTCATCGGGTGCGCCGGAGTCACGACATGCTCCTCTGCCGCCGCTCGCCGCCGGCACCACTCCTGCCGGCCAAACACCGGCAGCCTCCGGCCATCCTCTCCTCCGTTCCTGGGAAGGAGAAGGGAAGGGCCTGTGTCCCCTTTTCTCTTTGAATGACATGTGGGCCCATCTAGGTAGCAGGACCCACGCGTCAGCGCCTCTGGAAATTTTATTGGGGTACACGTCCGGGTGCGCCTAGCAAATGCAGTTAGGGTTAGGTAATGCTGTTTTTGAATTTCAATTTCATATTAATCTTTGGAAATCCATATCTCATTCTAGGTAATTCCAAAAATAGCAAATGTGGGCTTTTTGGAAACCTTGAGAGGAGATCTTTGCAGTAGAGGCATAAAATGTTACATGTTTGTAGATGTTTTCTGATGTTTTATTTAAGCTTTAAAAATACTCCCAAAAATGCTTATAAACTTGACCAGAGCAAGATCTGGAGTTTTGGAACCCCAAAAATAGTGATTCTTGCTTTGTTAATTTTGTGATGAAATGTAATTGCTAGGAAAAATATCAAACACACTAGTTGTTCACTGTTTTCTTAAGGTTTTGATTGGACCTCGATAAATAAGGAATTTACATTATATTGCTTGTTATTTTTATATCTTGAGTTGTGCTGCTCCAAATGATGTGAAATTTTTATGGTAGTCTTGTCATGCTATGGATGTACTGTTGTATAAATTTCATAGCCATTGCTTTCTGTAGGCTCAAGTTATTGAGTTAACTTGTTTATGGCTTAATAAATAGCTTATAAATAATATATAAATGATAAAATAGAAAATGTTGTTCCATTACCTTAGTATGATGTTTCTCTATCATATTGATTCATAATATGGCCTTGTGTTCACAGAAAATATTGAGTTTTAGGTTTAATTTACTTTCACATGAATTCTTGCTTTAGCAACTTGTCTTTTTCATAGAGGTTGCTATACATATCCAATTGGAGTGAAATTTGTACAGTAGACTATTGAGAGGATATGTGAGCCACTGTAATTTTTGTAGAATTTATTGTGCACTTTTGATAGGTGTTCATAATTCCACCTAATTATCTAAATAAATTAAGAAAATACATTAAAAGAAATTATTTAGTATTGGGCACTATGTTTTCTGGTGTTCATTAGTCTTGTGTGACATGTTGGTAAAGTTGGTTTTGTCTAATTATATGTTTGCAACATAAGTTAATAATTATTTCTTGCAAAATGAGGTTTCTGAACAGATTTGAGGATATTGTTAATTACCCTATGTAAATGATGTTTTCATGTCTTGTGTGCTATAACAAAGTTGTTGTGAATTTCCTGATCTAACTGCTGTTAAAAATTTGGTGGCATTTGGCCATATGGTTTAGAAACTACAGCTGTTTAAAGTTAGGTTACAGAATTGCTTGCTCTCTATCTTGTTAGACCAGTTTCGATATTTGTGTAAATTCGACGTGTTAAACTTTGGAATCATGCTGTGATGTTTATAAATGAAATTTAGATA
This sequence comes from Saccharum hybrid cultivar R570, assembly GCA_038087645.1. Classification (NCBI taxonomy): domain Eukaryota; kingdom Viridiplantae; phylum Streptophyta; class Magnoliopsida; order Poales; family Poaceae; genus Saccharum; species Saccharum hybrid cultivar. Next base: position 7,141,571 of record JAQSUU010000775.1, on the reverse strand, counting down.
ATTTCATAAGCTTTCCATAATGTCTTCTTGCAAGACATTTGGAGTTGTAGATCTCCAGTTATGATTAAATTACTCAGCTGTTGGTCTGATGTCCAGAAGGTAGCAATTTCTAGTTCTAGTACTTTGATTAACTTTGTCATGCTTGGGTACTGAAGTGTGACTCATATCTTTGATGATACTTGGGTGGTACCCTGTGATCTTGTGAGACTTGTTTCTTGATTAATGTGCTTGCCCTCTTCTTGTTATGTCTTCTTGAGGATTAAGTTAATTAGCTCTAGGGTTTAGGTGAACTTTGGTATGCTTGCATGATTACTTTGTTTATTGCACTTCTTTGCATTCATACATATGTATTGTTGCACCTCATTTAGGTACATTAGTTGAAGCACGTGAAGGACCTGACGTGGAGCTAAACCCGACGACGGTGTTTGGTGGAACTATCCCGAAGATGGATGTACTCAGCGAGATTCATCTGACATACTCTAACTTGAGTCGGATCCCAGGCAAGCCCCGGAGCATTATAAGTCTCCTATCTTCAAAGCAATTAATTCTATATATGTTATAAGTATTGTTGCATTAAGTGGTAGGAGTTGGTTGAAAACCTTGCTGCATTATATCATTCCTTGTCCAGATATCTGAATCACTGAGTCCTACATAGACTAGGATCGAGTAGATGCTTAGCCCTGCTTTAAGCGGTAGAAGTCAGGTGATTTCCTGTCACCTGCGAGATATAGGGATATTCATATATGGCACGGTTGGCTATATTGACTATCGTGGAATGGAACCATGTGTTAATAAAATGAAATGAGACCGGGCGGGATGACGATAGTGAAGCAACAAGGCATGGAGGTCTTGGGTGTGAATCTATCCCCGTCTGAGTCGTTTAAGGACCGATTCGCTGTACGTCCTTGAGTCATGTTGAACGCAGTCTAACACTTAGTTGGCCGGATAAGTCGTTCCGACCGCGAAGCCGAGTAATGTGATTCAGGCCGGGAATCGAATGGTAGGTTGCTTCTTGGAGGAGAGAAAGGATGTGCTTGGGGACATTGGCGTGAGACCAAGGGGGGGTTAGAGTCCCTATCACCTGGCAGAGTGTCGCCCTTGGGGTCGCGACATCATTCGGACCCGCGATTCCTGAATCATATGACAAGGTGGCCTGTGCGACCCTGGCAGGGGTCTGCACGGTGAGTGTTAGAAATACCCCTCCAGCTGGATAGGAATTCGATTCGAATCGCCGTCGCTCCCGGTTAGTGAGCACTTGACTTGAGCAGCGGCAACGTAGATTCCATTAAATTGAACGGATGGTTAATTGGATCACGATGAAAAGGTTGCCTCAATTTATACCTGCTATGGTTAATATTGTTTGCTCCTAATAAAGTGAGTGCTCTAGTACAGGTTCTAATATAGATGATAGGTTAATGATAATTAACTTGATGCTTAAGCATTAATGATTGATCATCTATATTAAGCTTTTATGCAAAATGTTGTCAAGCTAGCCCCACTTTATATCAGCCTTGCATGATCCTTGGTGTCACCTTATTTCTGGTTTCTGACGGGTAAGTCTAGCTGAGTACTTTCTCGTACTCAGGGTTTTATCCCCACTTGTTGCAGGTTATGATGTATCATGGCGGCTGCAAGAGTTGGTTGACTCCTGCCGTAGTGGCGGAGTGTGATCACGGGCATGATCCTTCTTATTTACCTTATCCCTAATGCTTTTGTTGGAAGTCGACCGTGGTACTGGCATGTATTTTAAATAAGATTAATATTAGTTTCAAATTACTTTGCTTCCGCTACTTTTGAACTTAAGTTGTAATAACTTTGTTGAACTCCGATGTATATTCAATTACTTGTGAAATGGTTGTAACATATGACTTGTTATGTTGAATCACTACGATCTTGGCTTGTATGTTGGTTGGTTTGAAATCCCTCGTGATTTCATTGGACTACCGGAGTTATATGGGCTCAAGTGCGAGAATTTGATCATTTCGGTGATTGTTTTTGTACTTGTGCTCTTATAATTTGGACGGTTCCGTTACAGTATGTTTGGTGCAAACTGTGCACCTATGTTGCATCAAGTTTAGCACTATCTCCAATCGGACCATAACGAGCTTCCACTTGAGCCTCGTCTCCTAGGAGTACCATCGGGTGCGTCCAAATCGATTTCAGAGCGTATGGTACGATTGGTGCGAGCCGTCCAAATATCTTGCACCGGCACTAACACTGTCTCCAAATAGACTGAAACAAGATTCCACATGACCCATGTCACCTAGGAGTTCCATCGGATGCATCTAAACCAATTTCCCAGCCTATGGTAGGTTCCGCGCAACCCGTGCACCTCGTCAAGATTAGCACTATCTCCAAACAGACCAAAACGAGCTTCCACTTGAGCCTCGTCACCTAGGAATTCCATTGGGTGTGCTCAAAACGATTTCCAAGCCTATGGTATGTTTGGTGCAAACCGTGCACCTATCATGCATCAAGTTTAGCACCATCTCCAATCGGACCGTAACGAGCTTCCACTTGAGCCTCGTCACCTAGGAGTACCATCGGGTGCGTCCAAATCGATTTCAGGGTGTATGGTACGATTGGTGTGAACCGGCCAACTATCTTGCACCGACACTAACATTGTCTCCAAATAGACTGAAACAAGATTCCACATGACTCACGTCACCTAGGAGTTCCATCGGATGTGTCGAAATTGATTTCCGAGCCTATGGTAGGTTCGGCGCAACCCGTGCACCTCGTCAAGATTAGCACTATCTCCAAACGAACCAAAAGAAGCTTCCACTTCAGCCTTATCACCTATGAGTTCCATGGGGTGTGTCCAAAATGATTTCCAATCCTATGATATGTTTGGCGCAAACCGTGCACCTATCTTGCATCAAGTTTAGCACCATCTCCAATCGGACTGTAACGAGCTTCCACTTGAGCCTCGTCACCAAGGAGTACCATCGGGTGCGTCCATATTGATTTCTGAGGATATGGTACGTTTGGTGCGAACCATCCAACTATCTTGCACCGACACCAACACTGTCTCCAAATAGACTGAAACAAGATTTCACATGACTCATGTTACCTAGGTGTTCCATCGGATGCGTCCAAACTAATTTCTGAGCCTATGGTAGGTTCAGCGCAACCCGTGCACCTCGTCAAGATTAGCACTATCTCCAAACTGGCCAAAACGAGCTTCCACTTGAGCCTCGTCACCTAGGAATTCCATTGGGTGTGTCCAAAACGATTTCCAAGCCTTCGGTATGTTTGGTGAAAACCGTGAACCTATCTTGCATCAAGTTTAGCACCATCTCCAATCGGACCGTAACGAGCTTCCACTTGAGCCTCGTCACCTAGAAGTACCATCGGGTGCGTCCATATTGATTTCTGAGGGTAATTTACGTTTGGTGCGAACCGTCCAACTATCTTGCACCGACACTAACACTGTCTCCAAATAGACTGAAACAAGATTTCACATGACTCACGTTACCTAGGAGTTCCTTCGGATGCGTCCAAACTGATTTCCGAGCCTATGGTAGGTTCGGCGCAACCCGTGCACCTCGTCAATATTAGCATTATCTTCAAATAGACCAAAACGAGCTTCTACTTGAGCCTCGTCACCTAGGAATTCCATTGGGTGTGTCCAAAATGATTTCCAAGCCTATGGTATGTTTGGTGCAAACCGTGCACCTATCTTGCATCAAGTTTAGCACCATCTCCAATCGGACCGTAATGAGCTTCCACTTGAACCTCGTCACCTAGGAGTACCATCGGGTGCGTCCAAATTGATTTCAGGGCGTATGGTACGATTGGTGCAAACCGTCCAGCTATCTTGCACCGACACTAACACTGTCTCCAAATAGACTGAAACAAGATTCTACATGACTCACGTTACCTAGGAGTTTCATCAGATGCGTCGAAACTGATTTCCGAGCCTATGGTAGGTTCAGCGCAACCCGTGCACCTCGTCAAGATTAGCACTACTCCAAACAGACCAAAACGAGCTTCCACTTGAGCCTCGTCACCTAGGAGTTCCATTGGGTGTGTCCAAAATGATTTTCAAGCCTATGGTATGTTTGGTGCAAACCATGCACCTATCTTGCATCAGGTTTAGCACCATCTCCAATCAGACCGTAACGAGCTTCCACTTGATCATCGTCACCTAGGAGTACCATCGGGTGTGTCCAAATCGATTTCTGAGCCTATGGTATGTTTGGCGCAGACCGTGCAATTATCTTGCACCGACACTAAACCTGTCTCAAAACGGACTTAAATGAGATTCCACATGGCCCCCGACACCTAGGAGTTCCATTGGGTGCGTCCAAAATGATTCTCGAGCCTCCGGTACGTTCTGCGCAAACCATGCACCTATCTTGCAGAAAGATTAGCACCATCTCCAAACGGAATGAAACGATCTTCCACTTGAGCCTCGTCTCCTATGAGTTCCATTAGGTGTGTCCAAAATGATTTCCAAGCCTATGGTATGTTTGGTGCAAACCGTGCACCTATCTTGCATCAAGTTTAGCACCATCTCCAATCGGACCATAACGAGCTTCCACTTGAACCTCATCACCTAGGAGTACCATCGGGTGCGTCCAAATCGATTTCAGAGCGTATGGTACGATTGGTGTGAGCCATCCAACTATTTTGCACCGGCACTAACACTGTCTCCAAATAGACTAAAACAAGATTCCACATGACCCACGTCACCTAGGAGTTCCATCGGATGCATCTAAACCAATTTTCGAGCCTACGGTAGGTTCCGCACAACCCGTGCACCTCGTCAAGATTAGCACTATCTCCAAACGGACCAAAACAAGCTTCCACTTCAGCCTCGTCACCTATGAGTTCCATGGGGTGTGTCCAAAATGATTTCCAAGCCTATGGTATGTTTGGCGTAATCCGTGCACCTATCTTGCATCAAGTTTAGCACCATCTCCAATCGGACCGTAACGAGCTTCCACTTGAGCATCGTCACCTAGGAGTACCATCGGGCGCGTCCAAAACGATTTATGTGCCTATGGTATATTTGGTGAAGATCGTTCAATTATCTTGCACCGACACTAAACCTGTCTCAAAACGGACTTAAACGAGATTCCACATGGCCCCCGACACCTAGGAGTTCCATTAGGTGCGTCCAAAATGATTCTCGAGCCTCCGGTATGTTCTGCGCAAACCGTGCACCTATGTTGCAGAAAGATTAGCACCATCTCCAAACAGAACGAAAGGAGCTTCCACTTGAGCCTCGTCACCTATGACTACCATCGGGTGCGTCCATATCGATTTATGAGGGTATGGTACATTTGGTGTGAACCGTACAACTATCTTGCACCGACACTAACACTGTCTCCAAATAGACTGAAACAAGATTCCACATAACTCACGTCACCTAGGAGTTCCATCGGATTCTTCGAAACTGATTTCCGAGCCTATGGTAGGTTTGGCGCAACCCGTGCACCTCGTCAAGATTAGCACTACTCAAAACAGACCAAAACGAGCTTCCACTTGAGCCTCGTCACCTAGGAGTTCCATTGGGTGTGTCCAAAATAATTTCCAAGCCTATGGTATGTTTGGTGCAAACCGTGCACCTATCTTGCATCAAGTTTAGCACCATCTCCAATCAGACCGTAACGAGCTTCCACTTGATCATCGTCACCTAAGAGTACCATCGGGTGTGTCCAAATCGATTTCTGAGCCTATGGTATGTTTGGCGCAGACCGTGCAATTATTTTGCTCCGACAGTAAACCTGTCTCCAAATGGACTTAAACGAGATTCATTGGGTGCGTCCAAAATGATTCTCGAGCCTCCGGTATGTTCTACGCAAACCGTGCACCTATCTTGCAGAAAGATTAGCACCATCTCCAAACGGAACGAAACGAGCTTCCACTTGAGCCTCGTCACCTATGAGTTCCATTAGGTGTGTCCAAAACGATTTCCAAGCCTACGGTATGTTTGGTGCAAACCGTGCACCTATCTTGCATCAAGTTTAGCACCATCTCCAATCACTTGAGCCTCATCACCTAGGAGTACCATCGGGTGTGTCCAAATCGATTTCAGAGCGTATGGTTTGATTGGTGCGAGCCGTCCAGCTATCTTGCACCGGCACTAACACTATCTCCAAATAGACTGAAATAAGATTCCACATGACCCATGTCACCTAGGAGTTCCATCGGATGCATCTAAACCAATTTCTGAGCCTATGGTAGGTTCCGCGCAACCCGTGCACCTCGTCAAGATTAGCACTATCTCAAAACGGACCAAAACAAGCTTCCACTTTAGCCTCGTCACCTATGAGTTCCATGGGGTGTGTCCAAAACGATTTCCAAGCCTATGGTATGTTTGGTGCAAACCATGCACCCATCATGCATCAAGTTTAGCACCATCTCCAATCGGACCGTAACGAGCTTCCACTTGAGCCTCGTCACCTAGGAGTACCATCGGGTGCGTCCAAATCGATTTCAGGGCGTATGGTACGATTGGTGCGAACCGTCCAACTATCTTGCACCGACACTAACACTGTCTCCAAATAGACTGAAACAAGATTCCACATGACTCACGTCACCTAGTAGTTCCATCAGATGCGTCGAAAATGATTTCCTAGCCTATGGTAGGTTCAGCGCAACCCGTGCACCTCGTCAAGATTAGCACTATCTCCAAACTGACCAAAAGAAGCTTCCACTTGAGCCTCGTCACCTATGAGTTCCATGGGGTGTGTCCAAAATGATTTCCAAGCCTATGGTATGTTTGGCGCATACCGTGCACCTATCTTGCATCAAATTTAGCACCATCTCCAATCGAACCGTAACGAGCTTCCACTTGAGCCTCGTCACCTAGGAGTACCATCGTGTGCGTCTATATTGATTTCTGAGGGTATGGTATGTTTGGTGCGAACCGTCCAACTATCTTGCACCGACCCTAACACTGTCTCCAAATAGACTGAAACAAGATTTCACATGACTCACGTTACCCAGGTGTTCCATCGGATGCATCCAAACTGATTTCCAAGCCTATGGTAGGTTCGGCGCAACCCGTGCACCTCCTCAAGATTAGCACTATCTCCAAACGGACCAAAATGAGCTTCCACTTGAGCCTCGTCACCTAGGAATTCCATTGGGTGTGTCCAAAACGATTTCCAAGCCTATGGTATGTTTGGTGCAAACCGTGCAACTATCTTGCATCAAGTTTAGCACCATCTCCAATCGGACCGTAACGAGCTTGCACTTGAGCCTCGTCACCTAGAAGTACCATCGGGTGCGTCCATATTGATTTCTAAGGGTATGTTATGTCTGGTGCGAACCGTCCAACTATCTTGCACCGACACTAACACTATCTCCAAATAGACTGAAACAAGATTTCACATGACTCACGTTACCTAGGAGTTCCTTCGGATGCGTCCAAACTGATTTCCGAGCCTATGGTAGGTTCGGCGCAACCCGTGCAACTCGTCAAGATTACCACTATCTCAAAACGGACCAAAACAAGCTTCCACTTCAGCCTCGTCACCTATGAGTTCCATGGGGTGTGTCCAAAACGATTTCCAAGCCTATGGTATGTTTGGTGCAAACCATGCACCTATCATGCATCAAGTTTAGCACCATCTCCAATCGGACCGTAACGAGCTTCCACTTGAGCCTCGTCACCTAGGAGTACCATCGGGTGCGTCCAAATCGATTCAGGGCGTATGGTACGATTGGTGCGAACCGTCCAACTATCTTGCACCGACACTAACATTGTCTCCAAATAGACTGAAACAAGATTCCACATGACTCACGTCACCTAGTAGTTCCATCGGATGCGTCGAAAATGATTTCCTAGCCTATGGTAGGTTCAGCGCAACCCGTGCACCTCGTCAAGATTAGCACTATCTCCAAACTGACCAAAAGAAGCTTCCACTTCAGCCTCGTCACCTATGAGTTCCATGGGTTGTGTCCAAAATGATTTCCAAGCCTATGGTATGTTTGGCGCATACCGTGCACCTATCTTGCATCAAATTTAGCACCATCTCCAATCGAACCGTAACGAGCTTCCACTTGAGCCTCGTCACCTAGGAGTACCATCGGGTGCGTCTATATTGATTTCTGAGGGGATGGTATGTTTGGTGCGAACCGTCCAACTATCTTGCACCGACACTAACACTGTCTCCAAATAGACTGAAACAAGATTTCACATGACTCACGTTACCCAGGTGTTCCATCGGATGCGTCCAAACTGATTTCCAAGCCTATGGTAGGTTCGGCGCAACCCGTGCACCTCCTCAAGACTAGCACTATCTCCAAATGGACCAAAATGAGCTTCCACTTGAGCCTCGTCACCTAGGAATTCCATTGGGTGTGTCCAAAACGATTTCCAAGCCTATGGTATGTTTGGTGCAAACCGTGCAACTATCTTGCATCAAGTTTAGCACCATCTCCAATCGGACCGTAACGAGCTTGCACTTGAGCCTCGTCACCTAGAAGTACCATCGGGTGCGTCCATATTGATTTCTGAGGGTATGTTATGTCTGGTGCGAACCGTCCAACTATCTTGCACCGACACTAACACTATCTCCAAATAGACTGAAACAAGATTTCACATGACTGACGTTACCTAGGAGTTCCTTCGGATGCGTCCAAACTGATTTCCGAGCCTATGGTAGGTTCGGCGCAACCCGTGCACCTCGTCAAGATTAGCACTATCTCCAAACATACCAAAACGAGCTTCCACTTGAGCGTCGTCACCTAGGAATTCTATTGGGTGTGTCCTAAACGATTTCCAAGCCTATGGTATGTTTGGTGCAAACCGTGCAACTATCTTGCATCAAGTTTAGCACCATCTCCAATCGGACCGTAACGAGCTTGCACTTGAGCCTCGTCACCTAGGAGTACCATCGGGTGCGTCCATATTGATTTCTGAGGGTATGGTATGTTTGGTGTGAACCGTCCAACTATCTTGCACCGACCCTAACAATGTCCCCAAATAGACTGAAATAAGATTTCACAAGACTCACGTTACCCAGGTGTTCCATCGGATGCGTCCAAACTGATTTCTGAGCCTATGGTAGGTTCGGCGCAACCCGTGCAACTCATCAAAGTTAGCACTATCTCCAAATGGACCAAAATGAGCTTCCACTTGAGCCTCGTCACCTAGGAATTCCATTGGGTGTGTCCAAAACGATTTCCAAGCCTATGGTATGTTTGGTGCAAACCGTGCACCTATCTTGCATCAAGTTTAGCACCATCTCCAATCGGACCGTAACGAGCTTCCACTTGAGCCTCGTCACCTAGAAGTACCATCGGGTGCGTCCATATTGATTTCTGAGGGTATGTTACGTTTGGTGCGAACCGTCCAACTATCTTGCACTGACACTAACACTATCTCCAAATAGACTGAAAACAAGATTTCACATGACTCACGTTACCTAGGAGTTCCTTCGGATGCGTCCAAACTGATTTCCGAGCCTATGGTAGGTTCGGCGCAACCCGTGCAACTCGTCAAGATTAGCACTATCTCAAAACGGACCAAAACAAGCTTCCACTTCAGCCTCGTCACCTATGAGTTCCATGGGGTGTGTCCAAAATGATTTCCAAGCCTATGGTATGTTTGGTGCAAACCATGCACCTATCATGCATCAAGTTTAGCACCATCTCCAATCGGACCGTAACGAGCTTCCACTTGAGCCTCGTCACCTAGGAGTACCATCGGGTGCGTCCAAATCGATTTCAGGGCGTATGGTACGATTGGTGCGAACCGTCCAACTATCTTGCACCGACACTAACACTGTCTCCAAATAGACTGAAACAAGATTCCACATGACTCACGTCACCTAGTAGTTCCATCGGATGTGTCGAAAATGATTTCCTAGCCTATGGTAGGTTCAGCGCAACCCGTGCACCTCGTCAAGATTAGCACTATCTCCAAACTGACCAAAAGAAGCTTCCACTTCAGCCTCGTCACCTATGAGTTCCATGGGTTGTGTCCAAAATGATTTCCAAGCCTATGGTATGTTTGGCGCATACCGTGCACCTATCTTGCATCAAATTTAGCACCATCTCCAATCGAACCGTAACGAGCTTCCACTTGAGCCTCGTCACCTAGGAGTACCATCGGGTGCGTCTATATTGATTTCTGAGGGGATGGTATGTTTGGTGCGAACCGTCCAACTATCTTGCACCGACACTAACACTGTCTCCAAATAGACTGAAACAAGATTTCACATGACTCACGTTACCCAGGTGTTCCATCGGATGCGTCCAAACTGATTTCCAAGCCTATGGTAGGTTCGGCGCAACCCGTGCACCTCCTCAAGACTAGCACTATCTCCAAATGGACCAAAATGAGCTTCCACTTGAGCCTCGTCACCTAGGAATTCCATTGGGTGTGTCCAAAATGATTTCCAAGCCTATGGTATGTTTGGTGCAAACCGTGCAACTATCTTGCATCAAGTTTAGCACCATCTCCAATCGGACCGTAACGAGCTTGCACTTGAGCCTCGTCACCTAGAAGTACCATCGGGTGCGTCCATATTGATTTCTGAGGGTATGTTATGTCTGGTGCGAACCGTCCAACTATCTTGCACCGACACTAACACTATCTCCAAATAGACTGAAACAAAATTTCACATGACTCACGTTACCTAGGAGTTCCTTCGGATGCGTCCAAACTGATTTCCGAGCCTATGGTAGGTTCGGCGCAACCCGTGCACCTCGTCAAGATTAGCACTATCTCCAAACATACCAAAACGAGCTTCCACTTGAGCGTCGTCACCTAGGAATTCTATTGGGTGTGTCCTAAACGATTTCCAAGCCTATGGTATGTTTGGTGCAAACCGTGCAACTATCTTGCATCAAGTTTAGCACCATCTCCAATCGGACCGTAACGAGCTTGCACTTGAGCCTCGTCACATAGGAGTACCATCGGGTGCGTCCATATTGATTTCTGAGGGTATGGTATGTTTGGTGTGAACCGTCCAACTATCTTGCAACGACCCTAACAATGTCCCCAAATAGACTGAAACAAGATTTCACAAGACTCACGTTACCCAGGTGTTCCATCGGATGCGTCCAAACTGATTTCTGAGCCTATGGTAGGTTCGGCGCAACCCGTGCAACTCATCAAAGTTAGCACTATCTCCAAATAGACCAAAATGAGCTTCCACTTGAGCCTCGTCACCTAGGAATTCCATTGGGTGTGTCCAAAACGATTTCCAAGCCTATGGTATGTTTGGCGCAAACCGTGCACCTATCTTGCATCAAGTTTAGCACCATCTCCAATCGGACCGTAACGAGCTTCCACTTGAGCCTCGTCACCTAGAAGTACCATCGGGTGCGTCCATATTGATTTCTGAGGGTATGTTACGTTTGGTGCGAACCGTCCAACTATCTTGCACTGACACTAACACTATCTCCAAATAGACTGAAACAAGATTTCACATGACTCACGTTACCTAGGAGTTCCTTCGGATGCGTCCAAACTGATTTCCGAGCCTATGGTAGGTTCGGCGCAACCCGTGCACCTCGTCAAGATTAGCACTATCTCCAAACAGACCAAAACGAGCTTCCACTTGAGCCTCGTCACCTACGAATTCCATTGGGTGTGTCCAAAACGATTTCCAAGCCTATGGTATGTTTGGTGCAAACCGTGCACCTATCTTGCATCAAGTTTAGCACCATCTCCAATCGGACCGTAACGAGCTTCCACTTGAGCCTCGTCACCTAGGAGTACCATCGGGTGCGTCCAAATCAATTTCAGGGCGTATGGTACGATTGGTGCGAACCGTCCAACTATCTTGCACCAACACTAACACTATCTCCAAATAGACTGAAACAAGATTCCACATGACTCACGTCACCTAGGATTTCCATCGGATGCATCGAAACTGATTTCCGAGCCTATGGTAGGTTTGGCGCAACCCGTGCAACTCGTCAAGATTAGCACTATCTCAAAACGGACCAAAACAAGCTTCCACTTCAGCCTCGTCACCTATGAGTTCCATGGGGTGTGTCCAAAACGATTTCCAAGCCTATGGTATGTTTGGTGCAAACCAAGCACCTATCATGCATCAAGTTTAGCACCATCTCCAATCGGACCGTAACGAGCTTCCACTTGAGCCTCGTCACCTAGGAGTACCATCAGGTGCGTCCAAATCGATTTCAGGGCGTATGGTACGATTGGTGCGAACCGTCCAACTATCTTGCACCGACACTAACACTGTCTCCAAATAGACTGAAACAAGATTCCACATGACTCACGTCACCTAGTAGTTCCATCGGATGCGTCGAAAATGATTTCCTAGCCTATGGTAGGCTCAGCGCAACCCGTGCACCTCGTCAAGATTAGCACTATCTCCAAACTGACCAAAAGAAGCTTCCACTTCAGCCTCGTCACCTATGAGTTCCATGGGGTGTGTCCAAAATGATTTCCAAGCCTATGGTATGTTTGGCGCATACCGTGCACCTATCTTGCATCAAATTTAGCACCATCTCCAATCGAACCGTAACGAGCTTCCACTTGAGCCTCGTCACCTAGGAGTACCATCGGGTGCGTCTATATTGATTTCTGAGGGTATGGTATGTTTGGTGCGAACCGTCCAACTATCTTGCACCAACACTAACACTGTCTCCAAATAGACTGAAACAAGATTTCACATGACTCATGTTACCCAGGTGTTCCATCGGATGCGTCCAAACTGATTTCCAAGCCTATGGTAGGTTCGGCGCAACCCGTGCACCTCCTCAAGACTAGCACTATCTCCAAACGGACCAAAATGAGCTTCCACTTGAGCCTCGTCACCTAGGAATTCCATTGGGTGTGTCCAAAACGATTTCCAAGCCTATGGTATGTTTGGTGCAAACCGTGCAACTATCTTGCATCAAGTTTAGCACCATCTCCAATCGGACCGTAACGAGCTTGCACTTGAGCCTCGTCACCTAGAAGTACCATCGGGTGCGTCCATATTGATTTCTGAGGGTATGTTATGTCTGGTGCGAACCGTCCAACTATCTTGCATCGACACTAACACTATCTCCAAATAGACTGAAACAAGATTTCACATGACTCACGTTACCTAGGAGTTCCTTCGGATGCGTCCAAACTGATTTCCGAGCCTATGGTAGGTTCGGCGCAACCCGTGCACCTCGTCAAGATTAGCACTATCTCCAAACATACCAAAACGAGCTTCCACTTGAGCGTCGTCACCTAGGAATTCTATTGGGTGTGTCCTAAACGATTTCCAAGCCTATGGTATGTTTGGTGCAAACTGTGCAACTATCTTGCATCAAGTTTAGCACCATCTCCAATCGGACCGTAACGAGCTTGCACTTGAGCCTCGTCACCTAGGAGTACCATCGGGTGCGTCCATATTGATTTCTGAGGGTATGGTATGTTTGGTGCGAACCGTCCAACTATCTTGCACCGACACTAACACTGTCCCCAAATAGACTGAAACAAGATTTCACAAGACTCACGTTACCCAGGTGTTCCATCGGATGCGTCCAAACTGAATTCCGAGCCTATGGTAGGTTCGGCGCAACCCGTGCAACTCATCAAGGTTAGCACTATCTCCAAAGGGACCAAAATGAGCTTCCACTTGAGCCTCGTCACCTAGGAATTCCATTGGGTGTGTCCAAAACGATTTCCAAGCCTATGGTATGTTTGGCGCAAACCGTGCACCTATCTTGCATCAAGTTTAGCACCATCTCCAATCGGACCGTAATGAGCTTCCACTTGAGCCTCGTCACCTAGAAGTACCATCGGGTGCGTCCATATTGATTTCTGAGGGTATGTTACGTTTGGTGCGAACCGTCCAACTATCTTGCACCGACACAAACACTATCTCCAAATAGACTGAAACAAGATTCCACATGACTCACGTCACCTAGGATTTCCATCGGATGCGTCGAAACTGATTTCCGAGCCTATGGTAGGTTCGGCGCAACCCGTGCACCTCGTCAAGATTAGCACTATCTCCAAACAGACCAAAACGAGCTTGCACTTGAGCCTCGTCACCTAGGAGTTCCATTGGGTGTGTCCAAAATGATTTCCAAGCCTATGGTATGTTTGGTGCAAACCGTGCACCTATCTTGTAGAAAGATTAGCACCATCTCCAAAACGGAACAAAACGAGCTTCCACTTCAGCCTCGTCACCTATGAGTTCCATGGGGTGTGTCCAAAACGATTTCCAAGCCTATGGTATGTTTGGCGCAAACCATGCAACTATCTTGCATCAAGTTTAGCACCATCTCCAATCGGACCGTAACGAGCTTCCACTTGAACCTCGTCACCTAGGAGTACCATCGGGTGCGTCCAAATTGATTTCTGAGGGTATGGTACATTTGGTGCGAACCGTCCAACTATCTTGCACCGACACTAACACTGTCTCCAAATAGACTTAAACAAGATTTCACATGACTCACGTTACCTAGGTGTTCCATTGGATGCATCCAAACTGATTTCCGAGCCTATGGTAGGTTCGGCGCAACCCGTGCCCCTCGTTAAGATTAGCACTATCTCCAAACGGACCAAAACGAGCTTCCACTTGAGCCTCGTCACCTTGAAATTCCATGGGGTGTGTCCAAAATGATTTCCAAGCCTATGGTATGTTTGGTGCAAACCGTGCACCTATCTTGCATCAAGTTTAGCACCATCTCCAATCGGACCGTAACGAGCATCCACTTGAGCCTCGTCACCTAGAAGTACCATCGGGTGCGTCCATATTGATTTCTGAGGGTATGTTACGTTTGGTGCGAACCGTCCAACTATCTTGCACCGACACTAACACTGTCTCCAAATAGACTGAAACAAGATTTTACATGACTCACGTTACCTAGGAGTTCCTTCGGATGCGTCCAAACTGATTTCCAAGCCTATGGTAGATTCGTCACAACCCGTGCACCTCATCAAGATTAGCACTATCTCCAAACAGACCAAAATGAGATTCCACTTGAGCGTAGTCACCTAGGAATTCCATTGGGTGTGTCCAAAATGATTTCCAAGCCTACGGTATGTTTGGCGCAAACCGTGCACCTATCTTGCATCAAGTTTAGCACCATCTCCAATCGGACCGTAACGAGCTTCCACTTGAGCCTCGTCACCTAGGAGTACCATCGGTGCGTCCATATTGATTTCTGAGGGTATGGTACGTTTGCTCCTAACCGTCCAACTATCTTGCACCTACAGTAACACTGTCTCCAAATAGACTGAAACAAGATTTCACATGTCTCACGTTACCTAGGAGTTCCATCAGATGCGTCCAAACTGATTTCTGAGCCTATCGTAGATTCGGCGCAACCCGTGCACCTCGTCAAGATTAGCACTATCTCCAAATGGACCAAAACAAGCTTCCGCTTGAGCCTCGTCACCTAGGAATTCCATTGGGTGTGTCCAAAACGATTTTCCAAGCCTATGGTTTGTTTGGTGCAAACCATGCACCTATCATGCATCAAGTTTAGCACCATCTCCAATCGGATCGTAACGAGTTTCCACTTGAGCCTCGTCACCTAGGAGTACCATCGGGTGCGTCCAAATCGATTTCAGGGAGTATGGTACGGTTGGTGTGAACCGTCCAACTATCTTGCACTGACACTAACACTGTCTCCAAATAGACTGAAACAAGATTCCACATGACTCACGTCACCTAGGAGTTCCATCGGATGCGTCGAAACTGATTTCCGAGCCTATGGTAGGTTCAGCGCAACCCGTGCACCTCGTCAAGATTAGCACTATCTCCAAATAGACCAAAAGAAGCTTCCACTTCAGCCTCGTCACCTATGAGTTCCATGGGGTGTGTCAAAAATGATTTCCAAGCCTATGGTATGTTTGGCGCAAACTGTGCACCTATCTTGCATCAAGTTTAGCACCATCTCCAATCGAACCGTAACGAGCTTCCACTTGAGCCTCGTCACCTTGGAGTACCATCGGGTGCGTCCATATTGATTTCTGAGAGTATGGTATGTTTGGTGCGAACCGTCCAACTATCTTGCACCGACACTAACAGGGTCTCCAAATAGACTGAAACAAGATTTCACATGACTCATGTTACCCAGGTGTTCCATCGGATGCGTCCAAACTGATTTCCGAGCCTATGGTAGGTTCGGCGCAACCCGTGCACCTCATCAAGATTAGCACTATCTCCAAATGGACCAAAACGAGCTTCCACTTGAGCCTCGTCACCTAGGAATTCCATTGGGTGCGTCCAGAACGATTTGCAAGCCTATGGTATGTTTGGTGCAAACCGTGCACCTATCTTGCATCAAGTTTAGCACCGTCTCCAATCGGACCGTAACGAGCATCCACTTGAGCGAGAAGTACCATCGAGTGCGTCCATATTGATTTCTGAGGGTATGTTACGTTTGGTGCGAACCGTCCAACTATCTTGCACCGACACTAACACTGTCTCCAAATAGACTGAAACAAGATTTTACATGACTCACGTTACCTAGGAGTTCCTTCGGATGCGTCCAAACTGATTTCCAAGCCTATGGTATGTTTGGTGCAAACCGTGCAACTATCTTGCATCAAGTTTAGCACCATCTCCAATCGGACCGTAACAAGCTTGCACTTGAGCCTCGTCATCTAGGAGTACCATCGGGTGCGTCCATATTGATTTCTGAGGGTATGGTATGTTTGGTGCGAACCGTCCAACTATCTTGCACCGACACTAACACTGTCCCCAAATAGACTGAAACAAGATTTCACAAGACTCACGTTACCCAGGTGTTCCATCGGATGCGTCCAAACTGATTTCCGAGCCTATGGTAGGTTCGGCGCAACCCGTGCAACTCATCAAGGTTAGCACTATCTCCAAATGGACCAAAATGAGCTTCCACTTGAGCCTCGTCACCTAGGAATTCCATTGGGTGTGTCTAAAACGATTTCCAAGCCTATGGTATGTTTGGCGCAAACCGTGCACCTATCTTGCATCAAGTTTAGCACCATCTCCAATCGGACCGTAACGAGCTTCCACTTGAGCCTCGTCACCTAGAAGTACCATCGGGTGCGTCCATATTGATTTCTGAGGGTATGTTACCTTTGGTGCGAACCGTCCAACTATGTTGCACTGACACTAACACTATCTCCAAATAGACTGAAACAAGATTTCACATGACTCACGTTACCTAGGAGTTCCTTCGGATGCGTCCAAACTGATTTCTGAGCCTATGGTAGGTTCGACGCAACCCGTGCACCTCGTCAAGATTAGCACTATCTCCAAACAGACCAAAACGAGCTTCCACTTGAGCCTCGTCACCTAGGAATTCCATTGGGTGCGTCCAAAACGATTTCCAAGCCTATGGTATGTTTGGTGCAAACCGTGCACCTATCTTGCATCAAGTTTAGCACCATCTCCAATCGGACCGTAACGAGCTTCCACTTGAGCCTCGTCACCTAGGAGTACCATCGGGTGCGTCCAAATCAATTTCAGGGCGTATGGTACGATTGGTGCGAACCTGCCAACTATCTTGCACCAACACTAACACTATCTCCAAATAGACTGAAACAAGATTCCACATGACTCACGTCACCTAGGATTTCCATCGGATGCGTCGAAACTGATTTCCGAGCCTATGGTAGGTTCGGCGCAACCCGTGCACCTCGTCAAGATTAGCACTACTCGAAACAGACCAAAACGAGCTTGCACTTGAGCCTCGTCACCTAGGAGTTCCATTGGGTGTGTCCAAAATGATTTCCAAGCCTATGGTATGTTTGGTGCAAACCGTGCACCTATCTTGTAGAAAGATTAGCACCATCTCCAAAACAGAACAAAACGAGCTTCCACTTGAGCCTCGTCACCTATGAGTTCCATTAGGTGTGTCCAAAATGATTTCCAAGCCTATGGTATGTTTGGTGCAAACCGTGCACCTATCTTGCATCAAGTTTAGCACCATCTCCAATCGGAACGTAACGAGCTTCCACTTGAGCCTCGTCACCTAGGAGTACCATCGGGTGCGTCCAAATTGATTTCAGGGTGTATGGTACGATTCATGCGAACCGTCCAACTATCTTGCACCGACACTAACACTATCTCCAAATAGACTGAAACAAGATTCCACATGACTCTCGTCACCTAGGAGTTCCATCGGATGCGTCGAAACTGATTTCTGAGCCTATGGTAGATTCGGCGCAACCCGTGCACCTCGTCAAGATTAGCACTATCTCCAAACGGACCAAAAGAAGCTTCCATTTCAGCCTCGTCACCTATGAGTTCCATGGGGTGTGTCCAAAACGATTTCCAAGCCTATGGTATGGTTGGCGCAAACCATGCAACTATCTTGCATCAAGTTTAGCACCACCTCCAATCGGACCGTAACGAGCTTCCACTTGAACCTCGTGACCTAGGAGTACCATCAGGTGCGTCCATATTGATTTCTGAGGGTATGGTACGTTTGGTGCGAACCGTCCAACTATCTTGCACCGACACTAACACTGTCTCCAAATAGACTGAAACAAGATTTCACATGACTCACGTTACCTAGGTGTTCCATCGGATGCGTCCAAACTGATTTCCGAGCCTATGGTAGGTTCGGCGCAACCCGTGCACCTCGTTAAGATTAGCACTATCTCCAAACGGACCAAAACGAGCTTCCACTTGAGCCTCGTCACCTTGAAATTCCATGGGGTGTGTCCAAAATGATTTCCAAGCCTATGGTATGTTTGGTGCAAACCGTGCACCTATCTTGCATCAAGTTTAGCACCATCTCCAATCGGACCGTAACGAGCATCCACTTGAGCCTCGTCACCTAGAAGTACCATCGGGTGCATCCATATTGATTTCTAAGGGTATGTTACGTTTGGTGCGAACCGTCCAACTATCTTGCACCGACACTAACACTGTCTCCAAATAGACTGAAACAAGATTTTACATGACTCACGTTACCTAGGAGTTCCTTCGGATGCGTCCAAACTGATTTCCAAGCCTATGGTAGGTTCGTCACAACCCGTGCACCTCATCAAGATTAGCACTATCTCCAAACAGACCAAAACGAGATTCCACTTGAGCGTAGTCACCTAGGAATTCCATTGGGTATGTCCAAAATGATTTCCAAGCCTACGGTATGTTTGGTGCAAACCGTGCACCTATCTTGCATCAAGTTTAGCACCATCTCCAATCGGACCGTAACGAGCTTCCACTTGAGCCTCGTCACCTAGGAGTACCATCGGGTGCGTCCAAATTGATTTCAGGGTGTATGGTACGATTCATGCGAACCGTCCAACTATCTTGCACCGACACTAACACTATCTCCAAATAGACTGAAACAAGATTCCACATGACTCTCGTCACCTAGGAGTTCCATCGGATGCGTCGAAACTGATTTCTGAGCCTATGGTAGATTCGGCGCAACCCGTGCACCTCGTCAAGATTAGCACTATCTCCAAACGGACCAAAAGAAGCTTCCATTTCAGCCTCGTCACCTATGAGTTCCATGGGGTGTGTCCAAAACAATTTCCAAGCCTATGGTATGGTTGGCGCAAACCATGCAACTATCTTGCATCAAGTTTAGCACCACCTCCAATCGGACCGTAACGAGCTTCCACTTGAACCTCGTGACCTAGGAGTACCATCAGGTGCGTCCATATTGATTTCTGAGGGTATGGTACGTTTGGTGCGAACCGTCCAACTATCTTGCACCGACACTAACACTGTCTCCAAATAGACTGAAACAAGATTTCACATGACTCACGTTACCTAGGTGTTCCATCGGATGCGTCCAAACTGATTTCCGAGCCTATGGTAGGTTCGGCGCAACCCGTGCACCTCGTTAAGATTAGCACTATCTCCAAACGGACCAAAACGAGCTTCCACTTGAGCCTCGTCACCTTGAAATTCCATGGGGTGTGTCCAAAATGATTTCCAAGCCTATGGTATGTTTGGTGCAAACCGTGCACCTATCTTGCATCAAGTTTAGCACCATCTCCAATCGGACCGTAACGAGCATCCACTTGAGCCTCGTCACCTAGAAGTACCATCGGGTGCGTCCATATTGATTTCTAAGGGTATGTTACGTTTGGTGCGAACCGTCCAACTATCTTGCACCGACACTAACACTGTCTCCAAATAGACTGAAACAAGATTTTACATGACTCACGTTACCTAGGAGTTCCTTCGGATGCGTCCAAACTGATTTCCAAGCCTATGGTAGGTTCGTCACAACCCGTGCACCTCATCAAGATTAGCACTATCTCCAAACAGACCAAAACGAGATTCCACTTGAGCGTAGTCACCTAGGAATTCCATTGGGTATGTCCAAAATGATTTCCAAGCCTACGGTATGTTTGGTGCAAACCGTGCACCTATCTTGCATCAAGTTTAGCACCATCTCCAATCGGACCGTAACGAGCTTCCACTTGAGCCTCGTCACCTAGGAGTACCATCGGTGCGTCCATATTGATTTCTGAGGGTATGGTACGTTTGCTCCGAACCGTCCAACTATCTTGCACCAACACTAACACTGTCTCCAAATAGACTGAAACAAGATTTTACATGTCTCACGTTACCTAGGAGTTCCATTGGATGCGTCCAAACTGATTTCTGAGCCTATCGTAGATTCGGCGCAACCCGTGCACCTCGTCAAGATTAGCACTATCTCCAAATGGACCAAAACGAGCTTCCGCTTGAGCCTTGTCACCTAGGAATTCCATTGGGTGTGTCCAAAACGATTTCCAAGCCTATGGTTTGTTTGGTGCAAACCATGCACCTATCATGCATCAAGTTTAGCACCATCTCCAATCGGATCGTAACGAGTTTCCACTTGAGCCTCGTCACCTAGGAGTACCATCGGGTGCGTCCAAATCGATTTCAGGGGGTATGGTACGGTTGGTGTGAACCGTCCAACTATCTTGCACTGACACTAACACTGTCTCCAAATAGACTGAAACAAGATTCCACATGACTCACGTCACCTAGGAGTTCCATCGGATGCGTCGAAACTGATTTCCGAGCCTATGGTAGGTTCAGCGCAACCCGTGCACCTCGTCAAGATTAGCACTATCTCCAAACGGACCAAAAGAAGCTTCCACTTCAGCCTCGTCACCTATGAGTTCCATGGGGTGTGTCAAAAACGATTTCCAAGCCTATGGTATGTTTGGCACAAACTGTGCACCTATCTTGCATCAAGTTTAGCACCATCTCCAATCGAACCGTAACGAGCTTCCACTTGAGCCTCGTCACCTAGGAGTACCATCGGGTGCGTCCATATTGATTTCTGAGAGTATGGTATGTTTGGTGCGAACCGTCCAACTATCTTGCACCGACACTAACACGGTCTCCAAATAGACTGAAACAAGATTTCACATGACTCATGTTACCCAGGTGTTCCATCGGATGCGTCCAAACTAATTTCCGAGCCTATGGTAGGTTCGGCGCAACCCGTGCACCTCATCAAGATTAGCACTATCTCCAAATGGACCAAAACGAGCTTCCCGTGCATCCATACAATATCACGCCGTATGGACAACGAAATAAAAACAAACAAGGCCCCCAAGTTAGTCTTTATAATAGGCCACCTAAGAGTCCTTATTTGGGCTAAGGGATGTGATCACTGGCATACCTAAAAAAATAATTTTTAGTGTTTTAACCCTTTTTCATAATCAAATATTTTTGTTTTTAAATACTCATATGATGTGTTTAATGTTGAATTATGCTCCGGTACCAGCTGTAACAGAACCGACCAAATTATAAGAGCACAAGTACGAAAACAAGCACCGAAGCGCTCAAATTTTCAAACTTGAGCCCATATAATCCCGGTAGTCAATCGAAATCACGACGGATTTCAAACCAAACTGCTTACAACCAGGATCGCATCATTCAACATACAACATCATACGATACATTTCACAAGTAGTTCTGAAATAAGTTTACACCATGGAGTAGCAAATATTACAAACCAAGTTTGAAAGTAGCGGAAGCATAACACACACACTAGTTAATTAAATACTGCCAGTCTGGATGATCGACATCTCGCAAAAGCATGAGGGAAGTACATAAAGACAATCACGCCCTTGTGATCTAGTCATCATCACCCGCAGGGTGGAGACACGTCTTGCAGAATCCCTGATAAAGCATGTCATCTGCAACAGGAGGGAATAAACCCTGAGTACTGGAATGTACTCAGCTAGACTTACCCGTCAAAAACCAGAAATAAGATGACACCAAGGATTATGCAAGGCTTACACAAGAGGCTAGCTGACACCACATTTTGCATAAAGGCATAAGTAGTTGAAACTCTTATAACCTGTACTAGCAGTTATTTTTAGCATTTACCTGTCATCTATCTTAGCACCTGTACTAAACATTCACTTGAGTATAATCAAACAACATTATTATTATATCCATAGCAGGTATATCATTGCGGCAACATCATATCATTTACTTAACCATCTGTTCATTTAATGAGATCTACGTTGCCGCTGCTCAAGTCAAGTGCTCACTAACCGGGAGCGACGGCGATTCGAATCGAATTCCTATCCAGCTGGAGGGGTATTTCTAACACTCACCGCGCAGGCCCCTGCCAGGGTCGCACAAGCCACCTTTTCATATGATTCAGGAATCGCGGGTCCGAATAATGTCGCGACCCTAAGGGCGACACTCTGCCAGGTGATAGGGACTCTAACCCCCCTTGGTCTCACGCCAATGTCCCCAAGCACATCCTTTCTCTCCTCCAAGAAGCAACCTACCATTCGATTCCCGGCCTGAATCACATTACTCGGCTTCGCGGTCGGAACGGGTTATCCGGCCAACTAAGTGTTAGACTGCGTTCAACATGACTCAAGGACGTACAGCGAATCGGTCCTTAAACGACTCAGACGGGCATAGCTCCACACCCAAGACGTGAAGTGTCTTGCGGCTGTACTATCGAACTCCCGCCCGGTCTCAATTTCATTTTTAAGTATGGTTCCATTCACGATAGCCATAGAGCCACTCGTGACTCCTTCCTACATCTCGCGGATGACCGGAAATCACCCGACTTCTACCGTACTAAGCAGGGCTAAGCATTGACACGTGCCTAAACCTAAAATAGGATTAAGTACGATATCTGGACAAGGACATGTATAATGCAACAAGTGTTTTCATATAACTCCTACAACTTAATGCAGTAAACAATTAAAAGTACTCAAGATTAATTTATAAATCAGTAGGTTCAGCATGCACCGGGGCTTGCCTTTCAGAAAGGTCGAAGGCCGGTGATCAGGGCACTCAGGAAGGTCGTCTGCGGGCACTCCTTCGCCTGCTGGATCCTCGGGCTCCTGCTGCTCCTGGTCCTCCTCCAGAATTACAGGCTCGAATTCGAGGAGTGTCACCCCCTCCGGTACACCTATTGCATGAATGCACAATAAATACCATGGATGCATAAATGGGTGCAACATGCTCGGAATGAAATGCATTTCAGAAATAAAATACTCTATTCAAGTTATTTTATTAGTACGTGCAAATCTCTTCTCCGGTGGAGAAGTACTTACCTAATCTACCCAACCTAAGATATAGCTGCTCATCCTCAGTTAAGGCCCTAACACCTAACAATTACAAAAGTAGCATGTCTTAGGATATCACACCATATCAATCAGCAAAACACCACAGTAAGCATTCTGGACAGCAGCTACTTGTTTTTATCACAACTGGAGATTTACAATTCCAAAAGATATGATCTAAGACAATCTGGACAGCCTAAGAAATGCACTATAAATCATTTTCAGACCTCAACTCCAAACTCCTAAGTTTTCCATGTCAAACTTCACAAGTTCCAGAATCTGTCCTCTCAAAACAGAGAGTAGCAGATTTTAAACTGCCACTTTAAACAACAGTAACTTTCAAACTACTAAGCCAAATGCTTCCAAATTTTGACACAAGCTAGTTCATCAAGTTTATTCCAACTTTGGTATTTACAAGTTTTCCAGAAACCACCTTTATCCAAGGTCAAACCTAGAAATACTATCAGCTAGCCAGAAAACCTAAAATTGTAAAGGTTAAATATTTATTTATGTGGCAAACATTCTCTAGGACCAAACTAATACTACTACAAGTTCACAAAGGTCACAAAAACACCAGAAAGTAAGGTTTGCCCACCTAGAATATTTATTTAAACCCATTTCTCAATTTACTTAAGTAATTAAGTGGAATTTCAAACATATATGTAAACTGCTCCTACAATTCTACAAAAATCACAGGGGACTCTCTGACCCACAAAGAGACTACTGTAAAATTTTGAACTCAATTTATTCACAGGAACTTCCTACACAAAATTCCCAAGCCAAAAAGGCTGATTTTTGTATAAATAACCAAGCATAGTAAAAAGTGTCAAACAATAGATTTCTTAATTTTATTGGACAGTCTAGGGTACCAAGACATTCTCCAAAAAGTTGTATGAACATTGCACATGTAGAAAAATTACAAAAATTCATTTAAATATTTCCTAGAATAACAAGATAGCATAATAACTTGAAAAGTACTTAAGCACTGATGCCCAAATTTTTACCAGAGCTAGGGCTAGCATAGAGTAACCTACCCACCAATTTTCATGATTTATGGAACACTACAGCTCAAATTATAAATTTAACAAATTTGCATGCATTCCAATACACATTTAAAAGATCTATTAACTTCTTACAGAATTTAAACATCTCATGCCAGATCCATATTTTTCTAAAATACTACACATCATGTAGACCCTAATAAAATTTATCTCATGATTTTTGGATCATTAAAACCCTAGATATACATTTCCTAACTTTACCCAAAATCTGTGGCAAATATAGAAAGAAAATAAAAACGAAAATCGAAACCCTGCTACCGGGCCGGCCTGGGAGACCCACGCGGCCCACTCCCCGCGCTACGGCCCGCTCCCACGCGACGGCACGCGACCGGCCTCCCGCTCGCGCGCGCGCCTGACCTGGGGACCCCACTGGTCAGCGAGGGA
Source organism: Saccharum hybrid cultivar R570 (assembly GCA_038087645.1). NCBI lineage: Eukaryota > Viridiplantae > Streptophyta > Magnoliopsida > Poales > Poaceae > Saccharum > Saccharum hybrid cultivar. Next base: position 7,116,701 of record JAQSUU010000775.1, on the reverse strand, counting down.
GGCAGAGGGGGAAAAGAAGGCGACGGCGATAGCTCGCCGCCGGCGGCAGCTCCGGCGAAGCTACCGTACCAGCGCGTTCACCACAACCTCGCGCAACGATTGGTATAACTAATTGACACTATGACCGTGGCTAGGGGGGTGGCAGCGGCAATGGCGGCCACGACCGCGTGCTTGCCGGCTCCGGCGAGCTAGCAGCGGCTCGACCCCCAAACGGTCTACCCCGTGAGCACCAGCACACCGAGGCGAACCTAGAACACCGGAGAAGGAAGGCGGTAAGGGCACCGAGAAGCACGGCCACGCGCGAGCTCAACTTGGCGACGCCAATGGCGGCCGCGGTGGAGGCGCAAGCTCGGCGAGCTCTACCTGAGGTCAAGCGGTCGTACGGTGTGGTCCGCGATGTGGAGGAGCTCACTGTGCGACTGTGCCTACGGGGAATTGGGTGGTGGTGCTTGACTGTGGTGGATTTTTCGGTGGCGGCCGCTGATGCTCCTCCGGTTGCCGCGCGCTCGGTGGCGAAGGAAACAAGGAGGCAGAAGAAGGAGCAGCGAGGAAGGGCCTCCGGGCGTCGTGGCGTCTTTGGGCAACCGAGGTGAGCATCGCGTCGACGCGTGTTGCCACGCGGCGGAGGCTTCCTGTCCCCGGTCGGCCACGCGCCGAGTTCGGTTTTCTGAACTTTTCTGAATGACTGACAAGGCCATCGGCGTTCCACAGCGACTGACAGGGAGATTTCATCGCCTCATAGCTCGTGATCGAGGCTGACTCGGTGAGAACCGTAGTTGACAAATTGGTAGAGCTACGTGAGGGCTTCAACATTGCCAATAGGGTCGTGAGCCAATTCGGCTTGGTTAGTGAGATACAACGCTCCAAAGTGAGGCACCCGAAATCTGAAACCGAGTTTCAGTTAACTAACCGACTGAAACCCATTTTTCCAGGCACCATATCTCCTAAACCATTTAGAACTAGGTGATGGTGATGTTGACAATGTTGTAGAGCTACATGTGACCTACAAGTTTGTCAATATGAGTGAAAGCTGGTTTGGCCTGGTTTGCAAACTAAAAGCTCCTAAAGTAGGCATCAGTAAAACTGTAGGGTCAGATTCCAGACTTAGAAAAATTCTAAGTCTTGGAGCTACCTCTCTAGCTGACTTGTGGGCCACTTTTGAGCATGTTAGGGTCAATTTCATGAGATGGTCATATTGAGACTTTTGTTCCCCATGAATTTCTTTACAACTTTGCTTAAGGGTGCTCTTCCATGCAAGGTCTCTAAATTAGACTTTTTAATTGGTCAAACTAGGGCCTTCTAGGGTCAAATGGTGGTCAAACTTCTCTTGGAGGGCAATTTAGAAATTTTGGTCAACATGAACTTTGTTCCAAATGTTACCCTAAGTATAACTAAGGTGTTGTAGGTCATGATTGGCTACCTTACCTTTTTGTTACACCAACTATCAAATACTTCATGAAATAAATCAAACAAACCCTAGAACAATCACATGTGTTGCATCACATAAAATAACACACATGAATGATGCATGCTTATGCTTATGCCATGCAAATGCAATGCAATTATGGAGCTAAACACTTGAGGTGTTACACTCGTCACCTTGAAATTCCATGGGGTGTGTCCAAAATGATTTCCAAGCCTATGGTATGTTTGGTGCAAACCGTGCACCTATCTTGCATCAAGTTTAGCACCATCTCCAATCGGACCGTAACGAGCATCCACTTGAGCCTCGTCACCTAGAAGTACCATCGGGTGCGTCCATATTGATTTCTGAGGGTATGTTACGTTTGGTGCGAACCGTCCAACTATCTTGCACCGACACTAACACTGTCTCCAAATAGACTGAAACAAGATTTTACATGACTCACGTTACCTAGGAGTTCCTTCGGATGCGTCCAAACTGATTTCCAAGCCTATGGTAGGTTCGTCACAACCCGTGCACCTCATCAAGATTAGCACTATCTCCAAACAGACCAAAACGAGATTCCACTTGAGCGTAGTCACCTAGGAATTCCATTGGGTGTGTCCAAAATGATTTCCAAGCCTACGGTATGTTTGGTGCAAACCGTGCACCTATCTTGCATCAAGTTTAGCACCATCTCCAATCGGACCGTAACGAGCTTCCACTTGAGCCTCGTCACCTAGGAGTACCATCGGTGCGTCCATATTGATTTCTGAGGGTATGGTACGTTTGCTCCGAACCGTCCAACTATCTTGCACCTACACTAACACTGTCTCCAAATAGACTGAAACAAGATTTCACATGTCTCACGTTACCTAGGAGTTCCATCGGATGCGTCCAAACTGATTTATGAGCCTATCGTAGATTCGGCGCAACCCGTGCACCTCGTCAAGATTAGCACTATCTCCAAATGGACCAAAACGAGCTTCCGCTTGAGCCTCGTCACCTAGGAATTCCATTGGGTGTGTCCAAAACGATTTCCAAGCCTATGGTATGTTTGGCACAAACCATGCAACTATCATGCATCAAGTTTAGCACCATCTCCAATCGGATCGTAACGAGTTTCCACTTGAGCCTCGTCACCTAGGAGTACCATCGGGTGCGTCCAAATCGATTTCAGGGGGTATGGTTCGGTTGGTGCGAACCGTCCATCTATCTTGCACCGACACTAACACTGTCTCCAAATAGACTGAAACAAGATTTCACATGACTCACGTTACCTAGGTGTTCCATCGAATGCGTCCAAACTGATTTCCGAGCCTATGGTAGGTTCGGCGCAACCCGTGCCCCTCGTTAAGATTAGCACTATCTCCAAACGGACCAAAACGAGCTTCCACTTGAGCCTCGTCACCTTGAAATTCCATGGGGTGTGTCCAAAATGATTTCCAAGCCTATGGTATGTTTGGTGCAAACCGTGCACCTATCTTGCATCAAGTTTAGCACCATCTCCAATCGGACCGTAACGAGCATCCACTTGAGCCTCGTCACCTAGAAGTACCATCGGGTGCGTCCATATTGATTTCTGAGGGTATGTTACGTTTGGTGCGAACCGTCCAACTATCTTGCACCGACACTAACACTGTCTCCAAATAGACTGAAACAAGATTTTTACATGACTCACGTTACCTAGGAGTTCCTTCGGATGCGTCCAAACTGATTTCCAAGCCTATGGTAGGTTCGTCACAACCCGTGCACCTCATCAAGATTAGCACTATCTCCAAACAGACCAAAACGAGATTCCACTTGAGCGTAGTCACCTAGGAATTCCATTGGGTGTGTCCAAAATGATTTCCAAGCCTACGGTATGTTTGGTGCAAACCGTGCACCTATCTTGCATCAAGTTTAGCACCATCTCCAATCGGACCGTAACGAGCTTCCACTTGAGATTCGTCACCTAGGAGTACCATCGGTGCGTCCATATTGATTTCTGAGGGTATGGTACGTTTGCTCCGAACCGTCCAACTATCTTGCACCTACACTAACACTGTCTCCAAATAGACTGAAACAAGATTTCACATGTCTCACGTTACCTAGGAGTTCCATCGGATGCGTCCAAACTGATTTCTGAGCCTATCGTAGATTCGGCGCAACCCGTGCACCTCGTCAAGATTAGCACTATCTCCAAATGGACCAAAACGAGCTTCCGCTTGAGCCTCGTCACCTAGGAATTCCATTGGGTGTGTCCAAAACGATTTCCAAGCCTATGGTATGTTTGGCGCAAACCATGCAACTATCATGCATCAAGTTTAGCACCATCTCCAATCGGATCGTAACGAGTTTCCACTTGAGCCTCGTCACCTAGGAGTACCATCGGGTGCGTCCAAATCGATTTCAGGGGGTATGGTACGGTTGGTGCGAACCGTCCATCTATCTTGCACCGACACTAACACTGTCTCCAAATAGACTGAAACAAGATTTCACATGACTCACGTTACCTAGGTGTTCCATCGGATGCGTCCAAACTGATTTCCGAGCCTATGGTAGGTTCGGCGCAACCCGTGCCCCTCGTTAAGATTAGCACTATCTCCAAACGGACCAAAATGAGCTTCCACTTGAGCCTCGTCACCTTGAAATTCCATGGGGTGTGTCCAAAATGATTTCCAAGCCTATGGTATGTTTGGTGCAAACCGTGCACCTATCTTGCATCAAGTTTAGCACCATCTCCAATCGGACCGTAACGAGCATCCACTTGAGCCTCGTCACATAGAAGTACCATCGGGTGCGTCCATATTGATTTCTGAGGGTATGTTACGTTTGGTGCGAACCGTCCAACTATCTTGCACCGACACTAACACTGTCTCTAAATAGACTGAAACAAGATTTTACATGACTCACGTTACCTAGGAGTTCCTTCGGATGCGTCCAAACTGATTTCCAAGCCTATGGTAGGTTCGTCACAACCCGTGCACCTCATCAAGATTAGCACTATCTCCAAACAGACCAAAACGAGATTCCACTTGAGCGTAGTCACCTAGGAATTCCATTGGGTGTGTCCAAAATGATTTCCAAGCCTACGGTATGTTTGGTGCAAACCGTGCACCTATCTTGCATCAAGTTTAGCACCATCTCCAATCGGACCGTAACGAGCTTCCACTTGAGCCTCGTCACCTAGGAGTACCATCGGTGCGTCCATATTGATTTCTGAGGGTATGGTACGTTTGCTCCGAACCGTCCAACTATCTTGCACCTACACTAACACTGTCTCCAAATAGACTGAAACAAGATTTCACATGTCTCACGTTACCTAGGAGTTCCATCGGATGCGTCCAAACTGATTTCTGAGCCTATCGTAGATTCGGCGCAACCCGTGCACCTCGTCAAGATTAGCACTATCTCCAAATGGACCAAAACGAGCTTCCGCTTGAGCCTCGTCACCTAGGAATTCCATTGGGTGTGTCCAAAACGATTTCCAAGCCTATGGTTTGTTTGGTGCAAACCATGCACCTATCATGCATCAAGTTTAGCACCATCTCCAATCGGATCGTAACGAGTTTCCACTTGAGCCTCGTCACCTAGGAGTACCATCGGGTGCGTCCAAATCGATTTTAGGGGGTATGGTACGGTTGGTGTTAACCGTCCATCTATCTTGCACTGACACTAACACTGTCTCCAAATAGACTGAAACAAGATTCCACATGACTCACGTCACCTAGGAGTTCCATCGGATGCGTCGAAACTGATTTCCGAGCCTATGGTAGGTTCGGCGCAACCCGTGCACCTCGTTAAGATTAGCACTATCTCCAAACGGACCAAAACGAGCTTCCACTTGAGCCTCGTCACCTATGAGTTCCATGGGGTGTGTCAAAAACGATTTCCAAGCCTATGGTATGTTTGGCGCAAACTGTGCACCTATCTTGCATCAAGTTTAGCACCATCTCCAATCGAACCGTAACGAGCTTCCACTTGAGCCTCGTCACCTAGGAGTACCATCGGGTGCGTCCATATTGATTTCTGAGAGTATGGTATGTTTGGTGCGAACCGTCCAACTATCTTGCACCGACACTAACACTGTCTCCAAATAGACTGAAACAAGATTTCACATGACTCATGTTACCCAGGTGTTCCATCGGATGCGTCCAAACTGATTTCCGAGCCTACGGTAGGTTCGGCGCAACCCGTGCACCTCATCAAGATTAGCACTATCTCCAAACAGACCAAAACGAGATTCCACTTGAGCCTCGTCACCTAGGAATTCCATTGGGTGTGTCCAGAACGATTTGCAAGCCTACGGTATGTTTGGTGCAAACCGTGCACCTATCTTGCATCAAGTTTAGCACCGTCTCCAATCGGACCGTAACGAGCATCCACTTGAGCCTCGTCACGTAGAAGTACCATCGGTGCGTCCATATTGATTTCTGAGGGTATGGTACGTTTGCTCCGAACCGTCCAACTATCTTGCACCTACACTAACACTGTCTCCAAATAGACTGAAACAAGATTTCACATGTCTCACGTTACCTAGGAGTTCCATCGGATGCGTCCAAACTGATTTCTGAGCCTATCGTAGATTCGGCGCAACCCGTGCACCTCGTCAAGATTAGCACTATCTCCAAATGGACCAAAACGAGCTTCCGCTTGAGCCTCGTCACCTAGGAATTCCATTGGGTGTGTCCAAAACGATTTCCAAGCCTATGGTTTGTTTGGTGCAAACCATGCACCTATCATGCATCAAGTTTAGCACCATCTCCAATCGGATCGTAACGAGTTTCCACTTGAGCCTCGTCACCTAGGAGTACCATCGGGTGCGTCCAAATCGATTTTAGGGGGTATGGTACGGTTGGTGTGAACCGTCCATCTATCTTGCACTGACACTAACACTGTCTCCAAATAGACTGAAACAAGATTCCACATGACTCACGTCACCTAGGAGTTCCATCGGATGCGTCGAAACTGATTTCCGAGCCTATGGTAGGTTCGGCGCAACCCGTGCACCTCGTTAAGATTAGCACTATCTCCAAACGGACCAAAACGAGCTTCCACTTGAGCCTCGTCACCTATGAGTTCCATGGGCTGTGTCAAAAACGATTTCCAAGCCTATGGTATGTTTGGCGCAAACTGTGCACCTATCTTGCATCAAGTTTAGCACCATCTCCAATCGAACCGTAACGAGCTTCCACTTGAGCCTCGTCACCTAGGAGTACCATCGGGTGCGTCCATATTGATTTCTGAGAGTATGGTATGTTTGGTGCGAACCGTCCAACTATCTTGCACCGACACTAACACTGTCTCCAAATAGACTGAAACAAGATTTCACATGACTCATGTTACCCAGGTGTTCCATCGGATGCGTCCAAACTGATTTCCGAGCCTACGGTAGGTTCGGCGCAACCCGTGCACCTCATCAAGATTAGCACTATCTCCAAACAGACCAAAACGAGATTCCACTTGAGCCTCGTCACCTAGGAATTCCATTGGGTGTGTCCAGAACGATTTGCAAGCCTACGGTATGTTTGGTGCAAACCGTGCACCTATCTTGCATCAAGTTTAGCACCGTCTCCAATCGGACCGTAACGAGCATCCACTTGAGCCTCGTCACGTAGAAGTACCATCGGGTGCGTCCATATTGATTTCTGAGGGTATGTTACGTTTGGTGCGAACCGTCCAACTATCTTGCACCGACACTAACATTGTCTCCAAATAGACTGAAACAAGATTTTACATGACTCACGTTACCTAGGAGTTCCTTCGGATGCGTCCAAACTGATTTCCAAGCCTATGGTATGTTTGGTGCAAACCGTGCAACTATCTTGCATCAAGTTTAGCACCATCTCCAATCGGACCGTAACAAGCTTGCACTTGAGCCTCGTCACCTAGGAGTACCATCGGGTGCGTCCATATTGATTTCTGAGGGTATGGTATGTTTGGTGCGAACCGTCCAACTATCTTGCACCGACACTAACACTGTCCCCAAATAGACTGAAACAAGATTTCACAAGACTCACGTTACCCAGGTGTTCCATCGGATGCGTCCAAACTGATTTCCAAGCCTATGGTAGGTTCGGCGCAACCCGTGCAACTCATCAAGGTTAGCACTATCTCCAAATGGACCAAAATGAGCTTCCACTTGAACCTCGTCACCTAGGAATTCCATTGGGTGTGTCCAAAACGATTTCCAAGCCTATGGTATGTTTGGCGCAAACCGTGCACCTATCTTGCATCAAGTTTAGCACCATCTCCAATCGGACCGTAACGAGCTTCCACTTGAGCCTCGTCACCTAGAAGTACCATCGGGTGCGTCCATATTGATTTCTGAGGGTATGTTACCTTTGGTGCGAACCGTCCAACTATCTTGCACTGACACTAACACTATCTCCAAATAGACTGAAACAAGATTTCACATGACTCACGTTACCTAGGAGTTCCTTCGGATGCGTCCAAACTGATTTCTGAGCCTATGGTAGGTTCGGCGCAACCCGTGCACCTCGTCAAGATTAGCACTATCTCCAAATGGACCAAAACGAGCTTCCACTTGAGCCTTGTCACCTAGGAATTCCATTGGGTGTGTCCAGAATGATTTGCAAGCCTATGGTATGTTTGGTGCAAACCGTGCACCTATCTTGCATCAAGTTTAGCACCATCTCCAATCGGACCGTAACGAGCTTCCACTTGAGCCTCGTCACCTAGGAGTACCATCGGGTGCGTCCAAATCAATTTCAGGGCGTATGGTACGATTGGTGCGAACCGTTCAACTATCTTGCACCAACACTAACACTATCTCCAAATAGACTGAAACAAGATTCCACATGACTCACGTCACCTAGGATTTCCATCGGATGCGTCGTAACTGATTTCCGAGCCTATGGTAGGTTCGGCGCAACCCGTGCACCTCGTCAAGATTAGCACTATTCGAAACAGACCAAAACGAGCTTGCACTTGAGCCTCGTCACCTAGGAGTTCCATTGGGTGTGTCCAAAATGATTTCCAAGCCTATGGTATGTTTGGTGCAAACCGTGCACCTATCTTGTAGAAAGATTAGCACCATCTCCAAAACGGAACAAAACGAGCTTCCACTTGAGCCTCGTCACCTATGAGTTCCATTAGGTGTGTCCAAAATGATTTCCAAGCCTATGGTATGTTTGATGCAAACCGTGCACCTATCTTGCATCAAGTTTAGCACCATCTCCAATCGGACCGTAACGAGCTTCCACTTGAGCCTCGTCACCTAGGAGTACCATCGGGTGCGTCCAAATTGATTTCAGGGTGTATGGTACGATTCATGCGAACCGTCCAACTATCTTGCACCGACACTAACACTATCTCCAAATAGACTGAAACAAGATTCCACATGACTCTCGTCACCTAGGAGTTCCATCGGATGCGTCGAAACTGATTTCCGAGCCTATGGTAGGTTCGGCGCAACCCGTGCACCTCGTCAAGATTAGCACTATCTCCAAACGGACCAAAAGAAGCTTCCACTTCAGCCTCGTCACCAATGAGTTCCATGGGGTGTGTCCAAAACGATTTCCAAGCCTATGATATGGTTGGCGCAAACCATGCAACTATCTTGCATCAAGTTTAGCACCACCTCCAATCGGACCGTAACGAGCTTCCACTTGAACCTCGTGACCTTGGAGTACCATCAGGTGCGTCCATATTGATTTCTGAGGGTATGGTACGTTTGGTGCGAACCGTCCAACTATCTTGCACCGACACTAACACTGTCTCCAAATAGACTGAAACAAGATTTCACATGACTCACGTTACCTAGGTGTTCCATCGGATGCGTCCAAACTGATTTCCGAGCCTATGGTAGGTTCGGCGCAACCCGTGCACCACGTTAAGATTAGCACTATCTCCAAACGGACCAAAACGAGCTTCCACTTGAGCCTCGTCACCTTGAAATTCCATGGGGTGTGTCCAAAATGATTTCCAAGCCTATGGTATGTTTGGTGCAAACCGTGTACCTATCTTGCATCAAGTTTAGCACCATCTCCAATCGGACCGTAACGAGCATCCACTTGAGCCTCGTCACCTAGAAGTACCATCGGGTGCGTCCATATTGATTTCTGAGGATATGTTACGTTTGGTGCGAACCGTCCAACTATCTTGCACCGACACTAACACTATCTCCAAATAGACTAAAACAAGATTTTACATGACTCACGTTACCTAGGAGTTCCTTCGGATGCGTCCAAACTGATTTCCAAGCCTATGGTAGGTTCGTCACAACCCGTGCACCTCATCAAGATTAGCACTATCTCCAAACAGACCAAAACGAGCTTCCACTTGAGCGTAGTCACCTAGGAATTCCATTGGGTGTGTCCAAAATGATTTCCAAGGCTACGGTATGTTTGGTGCAAACCGTGCACCTATCTTGCATCAAGTTAGCACCATCTCCAATCGGACCGTAACGAGCTTCCACTTGAGCCTCGTCACCTAGGAGTACCATCGGGTGCGTCCATATTGATTTCTGAGGGTATGGTACGTTTGCTGCGAACCGTCCAACTATCTTGCACCGACACTAACACTGTCTCCAAATAGACTAAAACAAGATTTCACATGTCTCACGTTACCTAGGAGTTCCATCGGATGCGTCCAAACTGATTTCTGAGCCTATCCTAGATTCGGCGCAACCCGTGCACCTCGTCAAGATTAACACTATCTCCAAATGGACCAAAACGAGCTTCCGCTTGCGCCTCGTCACCTAGGAATTCTAGTGGGTGTGTCCAAAACGATTTCCAAGCCTATGGTTTGTTTGGTGCAAACCATGCACCTATCATGCATCAAGTTTAGCACCATCTCTAATCGGATCGTAACGAGCTTCCACTTGAGCCTCGTCACCTAGGAGTACCATCGGGTGCGTCCAAATCGATTTCAGGGGGTATGGTACGATTGGTGCGAACCGTCCAACTATCTTGCACCGACACTAACACTGTCTCCAAATAGACTGAAACAAGATTCCACATGACTCACGTCACCTAGGAGTTTCATCGGATGCGTCGAAACTGATTTCCGAGCCTATGGTAGGTTCAGCGCAACCCGTGCACCTCGTCAAGATTAGCACTATCTCCAAACGGACCAAAAGAAGCTTCCACTTCAGCCTCGTCACCTATGAGTTCCATGGGGTGTGTCCAAAACGATTTCCAAGCCTACGGTATGTTTGGCGCAAACCATGCACCTATCTTGCATCAAGTTTAGCACCATCCCCAATCGAACCGTAACGAGCTTCCACTTGAGCCTCGTCACCTAGGAGTACCATCGGGTGCGTCTATATTGATTTCTAAGGGTATGGTATGTTTGGTGCGAACCGTCCAACTATCTTGCACCGACATAAACACTGTCTCCAAATAGACTGAAACAAGATTTTACATGACTCACGTTACCCAGGAGTTCCTTCGGATGCGTCCAAACTGATTTCCAAGCCTATGGTAGGTTCGGCGCAACCCGTGCACCTCATCAAGATTAGCACTATCTCCAAATGGACCAAAACGAGCTTCCACTTGAGCCTCGTCACCTAGGAATTCCATTGGGTGTGTCCAAAACGATTTGCAAGCCTACGGTATGTTTGGTGCAATCCGTGCACCTATCTTGCATCAAGTTTAGCACCGTCTCCAATCGGACCGTAACGAGCATCCACTTGAGCCTCGTCACCTAGAAGTACCATCGGTGCGTCCATATTGATTTCTGAGGGTATGTTACGTTTGGTGCGAACCGTCCAACTATCTTGCACCGACACTAACACTGTCTCCAAATAGACTGAAACAAGATTTCACATGACTCATGTTACCCAGGTGTTCCATCGGATGCGTCCAAACTGATTTCCAAGCCTATGGTAGGTTCGTCACAACCCGTGCACCTCATCAAGATTAGCACTATCTCCAAACAGACCAAAACGAGCTTCCACTTGAGCCTTGTCACCTAGGAATTCCATTGGGTGTGTCCAGAATGATTTGCAAGCCTATGGTATGTTTGGTGCAAACCGTGCACCTATCTTGCATCAAGTTTAGCACCGTCTCCAATCGGACCATAACGAGCATCCACTTGAGCCTCGTCACCTAGAAGTACCATCGGGTGCGTCCATATTGATTTCTGAGGGTATGGTACGTTTGGTGCGAACCGTCCAACTATCTTGCACCGACACTAACACTGTCTCCAAATAGACTGAAACAAGATTTTACATAACTCACGTTACCTAGGAGTTCCTTCGGATGCGTCCAAACTGATTTCCAAGCCTATGGTAGGTTCGTCACAACCCGTGCACCTCGTCAAGATTAGCACTATCTCCAAACGGACCAAGACGAGCTTCCGCTTGAGCCTCGTCAAATAGGAATTCCATTGGGTGTGTCCAAAATTATTTCCAAGCCTACGATATGTTTGGTGCAAACCACGCACCTATCTTGCATCAAGTTTACCACCATCTCCAATCAGACCGTAACTAGCTTCCACTTGAGCCTCGTCACCTAGGAGTACCATCGGGTGCGTCCATATTGATTTCTGAGGGTATGGTACGTTTGGTGTGAACCGTCCAACTATCTTGCACTGACACTAACACTGTCTCCAAATAGGCTGAAACAAGATTCCACATGACTCACGTCACCTAGGAGTTTCATCGGATGCGTCCAAACTGATTTCCGAGCCTATTGTAGATTCGCGCAACCCGTGCACCTCGTCAAGATTAGCACTATCTCCAAACGGACCAAACGAGCTTCCGCTTGATCCTCGTCACCTAGGAATTCCATTGGGTGTGTCCAAAACGATTTCCAAGCCTATGGTTTGTTTGGTGCAAACCATGCACCTATCATGCATCAAGTTTACCACCATCTCCAATCGGATCGTAACGAGTTTCCACTTGAGCCTCGTCACCTAGGAGTACCATCGGGTGCGTCCAAATCGATTTCAGGGGGTATGGTACGATTGGTGTGAACCGTCCAACTATCTTGCACTGACACTAACACTGTCTCCAAATAGACTGAAACAAGATTCCACATGACTCACGTCACCTAGGAGTTTCATCGGATGCGTCGAAACTGATTTCCGAGCCTATGGTAGGTTCAGCGCAACCCGTGCACCTCGTCAAGATTAGCACTATCTCCAAACGGACCAAAAGAAGCTTCCACTTCAGCCTCGTCACCTATGAGTTCCATGGGGTGTGTCCAAAACGATTTCCAAGCCTATGGTATGTTTGGCGCAAACTGTGCACCTATCTTGCATCAAGTTTAGCACCATCTCCAATCGAACCGTAACGAGCTTCCACTTGAGCCTCGTCACCTAGGAGTACCATCGAGTGCGTCCATATTGATTTCTGAGGGTATGGTATGTTTGGTGCGAACCGTCCAACTATCTTGCACCGACACTAACACGGTCTCCAAATAGACTGAAACAAGATTTCACATGACTCATGTCACCCAGGTGTTCCATCGGATGCGTCCAAACTGATTTCCGAGCCTATGGTAGGTTCGGCGCAACCCGTGCACCTCATCAAGATTAGCACTATCTCCAAATGGACCAAAACGAGCTTCCACTTGAGCCTCATCACCTAGGAATTCCATTGGGTGTGTCCAAAACGATTTGCAAGCCTATGGTATGTTTGGTGCAATCCGTGCACCTATCTTGCATCAAGTTTAGCACCATCTCCAATTGGACCGTAACGAGCTTCCACTTGAGCCTCATCACCTAGAAGTACCATCGGTGCGTCCATATTGATTTCTGAGGGTATGTTACGTTTGGTGCGAACCATCCAACTATCTTGCACCGACACTAACACTGTCTCCAAATAGACTGAAACAAGATTTCACATGACTCACGTTACCTAGGAGTTCCTTCGGATGCGTCCAAACTGATTTCCGAGCCTATGGTAGGTTTGGCGCAACCCGTGCACCTCGTCAAGATTAGCACTATCTCCAAACAGACCAAAACGAGCTTCCACTTGAGCCTTGTCACCTAGGAGTTCCATTGGGTGTGTCCAAAATGATTTCCAAGCCTATGGTATGTTTGGTGCAAACCGTGCACCTATCTTACAGAAAGATTAGCACCATCTCCAAAACGGAACAAAACGAGCTTCCACTTGAGCCTCGTCACCTATGAGTTCCATTAGGTGTGTCCAAAATGATTTCCGAGCCTATGGTATGTTTGGTGCAAACCGTGCACCTATCTTGCATCAAGTTTAGCACCATATCCAATCGGACCGTAACGAGCTTCCACTTGAGCCTCGTCACCTAGGAGTACCATCGGGTGCGTCCAAATCGATTTCAGGGTGTTTGGTACGATTCGTGTGAACCGTCCAACTATCTTGCACCGACACTAACACTATCTCCAAATAGACTGAAACAAGATTCCACATGACTCACGTCACCTAGGAGTTCCATCGGATGCGTCGAAACTGATTTCCGAGCCTATGGTAGGTTTGGCGCAACCCGTGGACCTCGTCAAGTTTAGCACTATGTCCAAACGGACCAAAAGAAGCTTCCACTTCAGCCTCGTCACCTATGAGTTCCATGGGGTGTGTCCAAAACGATTTCCATGCCTATGGTATGTTTGGCGCAAACCATGCAACTATCTTGCATCAAGTTTAGCACCACCTCCAATCGGACCGTAACGAGCTTCCACTTGAGCCTCGTCACCTAGGAGTACCATCGGGTGCGTCCATATTGATTTCTGAGGGTATGGTACCTTTGGTGCGAACCGTCCAACTATCTTGCACCGACACTAACACTGTCTCCAAATAGACTGAAACAAGATTTCACATGACTCATGTTACCCAGGTGTTCCATCGGATGCGTCCAAACTGATTTCCGAGCCTATGGTAGGTTCGGCGCAACCCGTGCACCTCATCAAGATTAGCACTATCTCCAAACGGACCAAAACGAGCTTCCACTTGAGCCTCGTCACCTAGGAATTCCATTGGGTGTGTCCAGAACGATTTGCAAGCCTATGGTATGTTTGGTGCAAACCGTGCACCTATCTTGCATCAAGTTTAGCACCGTCTCCAATCGGACCGTAACGAGCATCCACTTGAGCCTCGTCACCTAGAAGTACCATCGGGTGCGTCCATATTGATTTCTGAGGGTATGTTACGTTTGGTGCGAACCGTCCAACTATCTTGCACCGACACTAACACTGTCTCCAAATAGACTGAAACAATATTTTACATGACTCACGTTACCTAGGAGTTCCTTCGGATGCGTCCAAACTGATTTCCAAGCCTATGGTAGGTTCGTCACAACCCGTGCACCTCATCAAGATTAGCACTATCTCCAAACAGACCAAAACGAGCTTCCACTTGAGCGTAGTCACCTAGGAATTCCATTGGGTGTGTCTAAAATGATTTCCAAGCCTACGGTATGTTTGGTGCAAACCGTGCACCTATCTTGCATCAAGTTTAGCACCATCTCCAATCGGACCGTAACGAGCTTCCACTTGAGCCTCGTCACCTAGGAGTACCATCGGTGCGTCCATATTGATTTCTGAGGGTACGGTACGTTTGCTGCGAAGCGTCCAACTATCTTGCACCTACACTAACACTGTCTCCAAATAGACTGAAACAAGATTTCACATGTCTCACGTTACCTAGGAGTTCCATCGGATGCATCCAAACTGATTTCTGAGCCTATCGTAGATTCGGCGCAACCCGTGCACCTCGTCAAGATTAGCACTATCTCCAAACGGACCAAAACGAGCTTCCGCTTGAGCCTCGTCACCTAGGAATTCCATTGGGTGTGTCCAAAACGATTTCCAAGCCTATGGTTTGTTTGGTGCAAACCATGCACCTATCATGCATCAAGTTTAGCACCATCTCCAATCAGATCGTAACGAGTTTCCACTTGAGCCTCGTCACCTAGGAGTACCATCGGGTGCGTCCAAATCGATTTCAGGGGGTACGGTACGATTGGTGTGAACCGTCCAACTATCTTGCACCGACACTAACACTATCTCCAAATAGACTGAAACAAGATTCCACATGACTCACGTCACCTAGGAGTTCCATCGGATGCGTCGAAACTGATTTCCGAGCCTATGGTAGGTTTGGCGCAACCCGTGGACCTCGTCAAGTTTAGCACTATCTCCAAACGGACCAAAAGAAGCTTCCACTTCAGCCTCGTCACCTATGAGTTCCATGGGGTGTGTCCAAAACGATTTCCATGCCTATGGTATGTTTGGCGCAAACCATGCAACTATCTTGCATCAAGTTTAGCACCACCTCCAATCGGACCGTAACGAGCTTCCTCTTGAGCCTCGTCACCTAGGAGTACCATCGGGTGCGTCCATATTGATTTCTGAGGGTATGGTACCTTTGGTGCGAACCGTCCAACTATCTTGCACCGACACTAACACTGTCTCCAAATAGACTGAAACAAGATTTCACATGACTCATGTTACCCAGGTGTTCCATCGGATGCGTCCAAACTGATTTCCGAGCCTATGGTAGGTTCGGCGCAACCCGTGCACCTCATCAAGATTAGCACTATCTCCAAACGGACCAAAACGAGCTTCCACTTGAGCCTCGTCACCTAGGAATTCCATTGGTGTGTCCAGAACGATTTGCAAGCCTATGGTATGTTTGGTGCAAACCGTGCACCTATCTTGCATCAAGTTTAGCACCGTCTCCAATCGGACCGTAACGAGCATCCACTTGAGCCTCGTCACCTAGAAGTACCATCGGGTGCGTCCATATTGATTTCTGAGGGTATGTTACGTTTGGTGCGAACCGTCCAACTATCTTGCACCGACACTAACACTGTCTCCAAATAGACTGAAACAATATTTTACATGACTCACGTTACCTAGGAGTTCCTTCGGATGCGTCCAAACTGATTTCCAAGCCTATGGTAGGTTCGTCACAACCCGTGCACCTCATCAAGATTAGCACTATCTCCAAACAGACCAAAACGAGCTTCCACTTGAGCGTAGTCACCTAGGAATTCCATTGGGTGTGTCTAAAATGATTTCCAAGCCTACGGTATGTTTGGTGCAAACCGTGCACCTATCTTGCATCAAGTTTAGCACCATCTCCAATCGGACCGTAACGAGCTTCCACTTGAGCCTCGTCACCTAGGAGTACCATCGGTGCGTCCATATTGATTTCTGAGGGTACGGTACGTTTGCTGCGAAGCGTCCAACTATCTTGCACCTACACTAACACTGTCTCCAAATAGACTGAAACAAGATTTCACATGTCTCACGTTACCTAGGAGTTCCATCGGATGCATCCAAACTGATTTCTGAGCCTATCGTAGATTCGGCGCAACCCGTGCACCTCGTCAAGATTAGCACTATCTCCAAACGGACCAAAACGAGCTTCCGCTTGAGCCTCGTCACCTAGGAATTCCATTGGGTGTGTCCAAAACGATTTCCAAGCCTATGGTTTGTTTGGTGCAAACCATGCACCTATCATGCATCAAGTTTAGCACCATCTCCAATCAGATCGTAACGAGTTTCCACTTGAGCCTCGTCACCTAGGAGTACCATCGGGTGCGTCCAAATCGATTTCAGGGGGTACGGTACGATTGGTGTGAACCGTCCAACTATCTTGCACTGACACTAACACTGTCTCCAAATAGACTGAAACAAGATTCCACATGACTCACGTCACCTAGGAGTTTCATCGGATGCGTCGAAACTGATTTCCGAGCCTATGGTAGGTTCAGCGCAACCCGTGCACCTCGTCAAGATTAGCACTATCTCCAAACGGACCAAAAGAAGCTTCTACTTCAGCCTCGTCACCTATGAGTTCCATGGGGTGTGTCCAAAACGATTTCCAAGCCTATGGTATGTTTGGCGCAAACTGTGCACCTATCTTGCATCAAGTTTAGCACCATCTCCAATCGAACCGTAACGAGCTTCCACTTGAGCCTCGTCACCTAGGAGTACCATCGGGTGCGTCCATATTGATTTCTGAGGGTATGGTATGTTTGGTGCGAACCGTCCAACTATCTTGCACCGACACTAACACGGTCTCCAAATAGACTGAAACAAGATTTCACATGACTCATGTTACCCAGGTGTTCCATCGGATGCGTCCAAACTGATTTCCGAGCCTATGGTAGGTTCGGCGCAACCCGTGCACCTCATCAAGATTAGCACTATCTCCAAACGGACCAAAACGAGCTTCCACTTGAGCCTCGTCGCCTAGGAATTCCATTGGGTGTGTCCAGAACGATTTGCAAGCCTATGGTATGTTTGGTGAAAACCGTGCACCTATCTTGCATCAAGTTTAGCACCGTCTCCAATCGGACCGTAACGAGCATCCACTTGAGCCTCGTCACCTAGAAGTACCATCGGGTGCGTCCATATTGATTTCTGAGGGTATGTTACGTTTGGTGCGAACCGTCCAACTATCTTGCACCGACACTAACACTGTCTCCAAATAGACTGAAACAAGATTTTACATGACTCACGTTAGCTAGGAGTTCCTTCGGATGCGTCCAAACTGATTTCCAAGCCTATGGTAGGTTCGTCACAACCCGTGCACCTCATCAAGATTAGCACTATCTCCAAACAGACCAAAACGAGCTTCCACTTGAGCGTAGTCACCTAGGAATTCCATTGGGTGTGTCTAAAATGATTTCCAAGCCTACGGTATGTTTGGTGCAAACCGTGCACCTATCTTGCATCAAGTTTAGCACCATCTCCAATCGGACCGTAACGAGCTTCCACTTGAGCCTCGTCACCTAGGAGTACCATCGGTGCGTCCATATTGATTTCTGAGGGTACGGTACATTTGCTGCGAAGCGTCCAACTATCTTGCACCTACACTAACACTGTCTCCAAATAGACCGAAACAAGATTTCACATGTCTCACGTTACCTAGGAGTTCCATCGGATGCATCCAAACTGATTTCTGAGCCTATCGTAGATTCGGCGCAACCCGTGCACCTCGTCAAGATTAGCACTATCTCCAAACGGACCAAAACGAGCTTCCGCTTGAGCCTCGTCACCTAGGAATTCCATTGGGTGTGTCCAAAACGATTTCCAAGGCTATGGTTTGTTTGGTGCAAACCATGCACCTATCATGCATCAAGTTTAACACCATCTCCAATCGGATCGTAACGAGTTTCCACTTGAGCCTCGTCACCTAGGAGTACCATTGGGTGCGTCCAAATCGATTTCAGGGGGTATGGTACGATTGGTGTGAACCGTCCAACTATCTTGCACTGACACTAACACTGTCTCCAAATAGACTGAAACAAGATTCCACATGACTCACGTCACCTAGGAGTTTCATCGGATGCGCCGAAACTGATTTCCGAGCCTATGGTAGGTTCGGCGCAACCCGTGGACCTCGTCAAGTTTAGCACTATGTCCAAACGGACCAAAAGAAGCTTCCACTTCAGCCTCGTCACCTATGAGTTCCATGGGGTGTGTCCAAAACGATTTCCATGCCTATGGTATGTTTGGCGCAAACCATGCAACTATCTTGCATCAAGTTTAGCACCACCTCCAATCGGACCGTAACGAGCTTCCACTTGAGCCTCCTCACCTAGGAGTACCATCGGGTGCGTCCATATTGATTTCTGAGGGTATGGTACCTTTGGTGTGAACCGTCCAACTATCTTGCACCGACACTAACACTGTCTCCAAATAGACTGAAACAAGATTTCACATGACTCATGTTACCCAGGTGTTCCATCGGATGCGTCCAAACTGATTTCCGAGCCTATGGTAGGTTCGGCGCAACCCGTGCACCTCATCAAGATTAGCACTATCTCCAAACGGACCAAAACGAGCTTCCACTTGAGCCTCGTCACCTAGGAATTCCATTGGGTGTGTCCAGAACGATTTGCAAGCCTATGGTATGTTTGGTGCAAACCGTGCACCTATCTTGCATCAAGTTTAGCACCGTCTCCAATCGGACCGTAACGAGCATCCACTTGAGCCTCGTCACCTAGAAGTACCATCGGGTGTGTCCATATTGATTTCTGAGGGTATGTTACGTTTGGTGCGAACCGTCCAACTATCTTGCACCGACACTAACACTGTCTCCAAATAGACTGAAACAAGATTTTACATGACTCACGTTAGCTAGGAGTTCCTTCGGATGCGTCCAAACTGATTTCCAAGCCTATGGTAGGTTCGTCACAACCCGTGCACCTCATCAAGATTAGCACTATCTCCAAACAGACCAAAACGAGCTTCCACTTGAGCGTAGTCACCTAGGAATTCCATTGGGTGTGTCTAAAATGATTTCCAAGCCTACGGTATGTTTGGTGCAAACCGTGCACCTATCTTGCATCAAGTTTAGCACCATCTCCAATCGGACCGTAACGAGCTTCCACTTGAGCCTCGTCACCTAGGAGTACCATCGGTGCGTCCATATTGATTTCTGAGGGTACGGTACGTTTGCTGCGAAGCGTCCAACTATCTTGCACCTACACTAACACTGTCTCCAAATAGACTGAAACAAGATTTCACATGTCTCACGTTACCTAGGAGTTCCATCGGATGCATCCAAACTGATTTATGAGCCTATCGTAGATTCGGCGCAACCCGTGCACCTCGTCAAGATTAGCACTATCTCCAAACGGACCAAAACGAGCTTCCGCTTGAGCCTCGTCACCTAGGAATTCCATTGGGTGTGTCCAAAACGATTTCCAAGCCTATGGTTTGTTTGGTGCAAACCATGCACCTATCATGCATCAAGTTTAGCACCATCTCCAATCAGATCGTAACGAGTTTCCACTTGAGCCTCGTCACCTAGGAGTACCATCGGGTGCGTCCAAATCGATTTCAGGGGGTACGGTACGATTGGTGTGAACCGTCCAACTATCTTGCACTGACACTAACACTGTCTCCAAATAGACTGAAACAAGATTCCACATGACTCACGTCACCTAGGAGTTTCATCGGATGCGTCGAAACTGATTTCCGAGCCTATGGTAGGTTCAGCGCAACCCGTGCACCTCGTCAAGATTAGCACTATCTCCAAACGGACCAAAAGAAGTTTCTACTTCAGCCTCGTCACCTATGAGTTCCATGGGGTGTTTCCAAAACGATTTCCAAGCCTATGGTATGTTTGGCGCAAACTGTGCACCTATCTTGCATCAAGTTTAGCACCATCTCCAATCGAACCGTAACGAGCTTCCACTTGAGCCTCGTCACCTAGGAGTACCATCGGGTGCGTCCATATTGATTTCTGAGGGTATGGTATGTTTGGTGCGAACCGTCCAACTATCTTGCACCGACACTAACACGGTCTCCAAATAGACTGAAACAAGATTTCACATGACTCATGTTACCCAGGTGTTCCATCGGATGCGTCCAAACTGATTTCCGAGCCTATGGTAGGTTCGGCGCAACCCGTGCACCTCATCAAGATTAGCACTATCTCCAAACGGACCAAAACGAGCTTCCACTTGAGCCTCGTCGCCTAGGAATTCCATTGGGTGTGTCCAGAACGATTTGCAAGCCTATGGTATGTTTGGTGAAAACCGTGCACCTATCTTGCATCAAGTTTAGCACCGTCTCCAATCGGACCGTAACGAGCATCCACTTGAGCCTCGTCACCTAGAAGTACCATCGGGTGCGTCCATATTGATTTCTGAGGGTATGTTACGTTTGGTGCGAACCGTCCAACTATCTTGCACCGACACTAACACTGTCTCCAAATAGACTGAAACAAGATTTTACATGACTCACGTTAGCTAGGAGTTCCTTCGGATGCGTCCAAACTGATTTCCAAGCCTATGGTAGGTTCGTCACAACCCGTGCACCTCATCAAGATTAGCACTATCTCCAAACAGACCAAAACGAGCTTCCACTTGAGCGTAGTCACCTAGGAATTCCATTGGGTGTGTCTAAAATGATTTCCAAGCTTACGGTATGTTTGGTGCAAACCGTGCACCTATCTTGCATCAAGTTTAGCACCATCTCCAATCGGACCGTAACGAGCTTCCACTTGAGCCTCGTCACCTAGGAGTACCATCGGTGCGTCCATATTGATTTCTGAGGGTACGGTACGTTTGCTGCGAAGCGTCCAACTATCTTGCACCTACACTAACACTGTCTCCAAATAGACCGAAACAAGATTTCACATGTCTCACGTTACCTAGGAGTTCCATCGGATGCATCCAAACTGATTTCTGAGCCTATCGTAGATTCGGCGCAACCCGTGCACCTCGTCAAGATTAGCACTATCTCCAAACGGACCAAAACGAGCTTCCGCTTGAGCCTCGTCACCTAGGAATTCCATTGGGTGTGTCCAAAACGATTTCCAAGCCTATGGTTTGTTTGGTGCAAACCATGCACCTATCATGCATCAAGTTTAGCACCATCTCCAATCGGATCGTAACGAGTTTCCACTTGAGCCTCGTCACCTAGGAGTACCATTGGGTGCGTCCAAATCGATTTCAGGGGGTATGGTACGATTGGTGTGAACCGTCCAACTATCTTGCACTGACACTAACACTGTCTCCAAATAGACTGAAACAAGATTCCACATGACTCACGTCACCTAGGAGTTTCATCGGATGCGCCGAAACTGATTTCCGAGCCTATGGTAGGTTCGGCGCAACCCGTGGACCTCGTCAAGTTTAGCACTATGTCCAAACGGACCAAAAGAAGCTTCCACTTCAGCCTCGTCACCTATGAGTTCCATGGGGTGTGTCCAAAACGATTTCCATGCCTATGGTATGTTTGGCGCAAACCATGCAACTATCTTGCATCAAGTTTAGCACCACCTCCAATCGGACCGTAACGAGCTTCCACTTGAGCCTCCTCACCTAGGAGTACCATCGGGTGCGTCCATATTGATTTCTGAGGGTATGGTACCTTTGGTGTGAACCGTCCAACTATCTTGCACCGACACTAACACTGTCTCCAAATAGACTGAAACAAGATTTCACATGACTCATGTTACCCAGGTGTTCCATCGGATGCGTCCAAACTGATTTCCGAGCCTATGGTAGGTTCGGCGCAACCCGTGCACCTCATCAAGATTAGCACTATCTCCAAACGGACCAAAACGAGCTTCCACTTGAGCCTCGTCACCTAGGAATTCCATTGGGTGTGTCCAGAATGATTTGCAAGCCTATGGTATGTTTGGTGCAAACCGTGCACCTATCTTGCATCAAGTTTAGCACCGTCTCCAATCGGACCGTAACGAGCATCCACTTGAGCCTCGTCACCTAGAAGTACCATCGGGTGCGTCCATATTGATTTCTGAGGGTATGTTACGTTTGGTGCGAACCGTCCAACTATCTTGCACCGACACTAACACTGTCTCCAAATAGACTGAAACAAGATTTTACATGACTCACGTTAGCTAGGAGTTCCTTCGGATGCGTCCAAACTGATTTCCAAGCCTATGGTTGGTTCGTCACAACCCGTGCACCTCATCAAGATTAGCACTATCTCCAAACAGACCAAAACGAGCTTCCACTTGAGCGTAGTCTCCTAGGAATTCCATTGGGTGTGTCTAAAATGATTTCCAAGCCTACGGTATGTTTGGTGCAAACCGTGCACCTATCTTGCATCAAGTTTAGCACCATCTCCAATCGGACCGTAACGAGCTTCCACTTGAGCCTCGTCACCTAGGAGTACCATCGGTGCGTCCATATTGATTTCTGAGGGTACGGTACGTTTGCTGCGAAGCGTCCAACTATCTTGCACCTACACTAACACTGTCTCCAAATAGACCGAAACAAGATTTCACATGTCTCACGTTACCTAGGAGTTCCATCGGATGCATCCAAACTGATTTCTGAGCCTATCGTAGATTCGGCGCAACCCGTGCACCTCGTCAAGATTAGCACTATCTCCAAACGGACCAAAACGAGCTTCCGCTTGAGCCTCGTCACCTAGGAATTCCATTGGGTGTGTCCAAAACGATTTCCAAGCCTATGGTTTGTTTGGTGCAAACCATGCACCTATCATGCATCAAGTTTAGCAACATCTCCAATCGGATCGTAACGAGTTTCCACTTGAGCCTCGTCACCTAGGAGTACCATCGGGTGCGTCCAAATCGATTTCAGGGGGTATGGTACGATTGGTGTGAACCGTCCAACTATCTTGCACTGACACTAACACTGTCTCCAAATAGACTGAAACAAGATTCCACATGACTCACGTCACCTAGGAGTTTCATCGGATGCGTCGAAACTGATTTCCGAGCCTATGGTAGGTTCAGCGCAACCCGTGCACCTCGTCAAGATTAGCACTATCTCCAAACGGACCAAATGAAGCTTCCACTTCAGCCTCGTCACCTATGAGTTCCATGGGGTGTGTCCAAAACGATTTCCAAGCCTATGGTATGTTTGGCGCAAACTGTGCACCTATCTTGCATCAAGTTTAGCACCATCTCCAATCGAACCGTAACGAGCTTCCACTTGAGCCTCGTCACCTAGGAGTACCATCGGGTGCGTCCATATTGATTTCTGAGGGTATGGTATGTTTGGTGCGAACCGTCCAACTATCTTGCACCGACACTAACACGGTCTCCAAATAGACTGAAACAAGATTTCACATGACTCATGTTACCCAGGTGTTCCATCGGATGCGTCCAAACTGATTTCCGAGCCTATGGTAGGTTCGGCGCAACCCGTGCACCTCATCAAGATTAGCACTATCTCCAAACGGACCAAAACGAGCTTCCACTTGAGCCTCGTCACATAGGAATTCCATTGGGTGTGTCCAGAATGATTTGCCAGCCTATGGTATGTTTGGTGCAAACCGTGCACCTATCTTGCATCAAGTTTAGCACCGTCTCCAATCGGACCGTAACGAGCATCCACTTGAGCCTCGTCACCTAGAAGTACCATCGGGTGCGTCCATATTGATTTCTGAGGGTATGTTACGTTTGGTGCGAACCGTCCAACTATCTTGCACCGACACTAACACTGTCTCCAAATAGACTGAAACAAGATTTTACATGACTCACGTTAGCTAGGAGTTCCTTCGGATGCGTCCAAACTGATTTCCAAGCCTATGGTTGGTTCGTCACAACCCGTGCACCTCATCAAGATTAGCACTATCTCCAAACAGACCAAAACGAGCTTCCACTTGAGCGTAGTCTCCTAGGAATTCCATTGGGTGTGTCTAAAATGATTTCCAAGCCTACGGTATGTTTGGTGCAAACCGTGCACCTATCTTGCATCAAGTTTAGCACCATCTCCAATCGGACCGTAACGAGCTTCCACTTGAGCCTCGTCACCTAGGAGTACCATCGGTGCGTCCATATTGATTTCTGAGGGTACGGTACGTTTGCTGCGAAGCGTCCAACTATCTTGCACCTACACTAACACTGTCTCCAAATAGACCGAAACAAGATTTCACATGTCTCACGTTACCTAGGAGTTCCATCGGATGCATCCAAACTGATTTCTGAGCCTATCGTAGATTCGGCGCAACCCGTGCACCTCGTCAAGATTAGCACTATCTCCAAACGGACCAAAACGAGCTTCCGCTTGAGCCTCGTCACCTAGGAATTCCATTGGGTGTGTCCAAAACGATTTCCAAGCCTATGGTTTGTTTGGTGCAAACCATGCACCTATCATGCATCAAGTTTAGCAACATCTCCAATCGGATCGTAACGAGTTTCCACTTGAGCCTCGTCACCTAGGAGTACCATCGGGTGCGTCCAAATCGATTTCAGGGGGTATGGTACGATTGGTGTGAACCGTCCAACTATCTTGCACTGACACTAACACTGTCTCCAAATAGACTGAAACAAGATTCCACATGACTCACGTCACCTAGGAGTTTCATCGGATGCGTCGAAACTGATTTCCGAGCCTATGGTAGGTTCAGCGCAACCCGTGCACCTCGTCAAGATTAGCACTATCTCCAAACGGACCAAAAGAAGCTTCCACTTCAGCCTCGTCACCTATGAGTTCCATGGGGTGTGTCCAAAACGATTTCCAAGCCTATGGTATGTTTGGCGCAAACTGTGCACCTATCTTGCATCAAGTTTAGCACCATCTCCAATCGAACCGTAACGAGCTTCCACTTGAGCCTCGTCACCTAGGAGTACCATCGGGTGCGTCCATATTGATTTCTGAGGGTATGGTATGTTTGGTGCGAACCGTCCAACTATCTTGCACCGACACTAACACGGTCTCCAAATAGACTGAAACAAGATTTCACATGACTCATGTTACCCAGGTGTTCCATCGGATGCGTCCAAACTGATTTCCGAGCCTATGGTAGGTTCGGCGCAACCCGTGCACCTCATCAAGATTAGCACTATCTCCAAACGGACCAAAACGAGCTTCCACTTGAGCCTCGTCACATAGGAATTCCATTGGGTGTGTCCAGAATGATTTGCCAGCCTATGGTATGTTTGGTGCAAACCGTGCACCTATCTTGCATCAAGTTTAGCACCGTCTCCAATCGGACCGTAACGAGCATCCACTTGAGCCTCGTCACCTAGAAGTACCATCGGGTGCGTCCATATTGATTTCTGAGGGTATGTTACGTTTGGTGCGAACCGTCCAACTATCTTGCACCGACACTAACACTGTCTCCAAATAGACTGAAACAAGATTTTACATGACTCACGTTACCTAGGAGTTCCTTCGGATGCGTCCAAACTGATTTCCAAGCCTATGGTAGGTTCATCACAACCCGTGCACCTCATCAAGATTAGCACTATCTCCAAACAGACCAAAACGAGCTTCCACTTGAGCGTAGTCACCTAGGAATTCCATTGGGTGTGTCTAAAATGATTTCCAAGCCTACGGTATGTTTGGTGCAAACCGTGCACCTATCTTGCATCAAGTTTAGCACCATCTCCAATCGCACCGTAACGAGCTTCCACTTGAGCCTCGTCACCTAGGAGTACCATCGGTGCGTCCATATTGATTTCTGAGGGTACGGTACGTTTGCTGCGAACCGTCCAACTATCTTGCACCTACACTAACACTGTCTCCAAATAGACTGAAACAAGATTTCACATGTCTCACGTTACCTAGGAGTTCCATCGGATGCGTCCAAACTGATTTCTGAGCCTATCGTAGATTCGGCGCAACCTGTGCACCTCGTCAAGATTAGCACTATCTCCAAACGGACCAAAACGAGCTTCCGCTTGAGCCTCGTCACCTAGGAATTCCATTGGGTGTGTCCAAAACGATTTCCAAGCCTATGGTTTGTTTGGTGCAAACCATGCACCTATCATGCATCAAGTTTAGCACCATCTCCAATCGGATCGTAACGAGTTTCCACTTGAGCCTCGTCACCTAGGAGTACCATCGGGTGCGTCCAAATCGATTTCAGGGGGTATGGTACGATTGGTGTGAACCGTCCAACTATCTTGCACTGACACTAACACTGTCTCCAAATAGACTGAAACAAGATTCCACATGACTCACGTCACCTAGGAGTTTCATCGGATGCGTCGAAACTGATTTCCGAGCCTATGGTAGGTTCAGCGCAACCCGTGCACCTCGTCAAGATTAGCACTATCTCCAAACGGACCAAAAGAAGCTTCCACTTCAGCCTCGTCACCTATGAGTTCCATGGGGTGTGTCCAAAACGATTTCCAAGCCTATGGTATGTTTGGTGCAAACTGTGCACCTATCTTGCATCAAGTTTAGCACCATCTCCAATCGAACCGTAACGAGCTTCCACTTGAGCCTCGTCACCTAGGAGTACCATCGGGTGCGTCCATATTGATTTCTGAGGGTATGGTATGTTTAGTGCGAACCGTCCAACTATCTTGCACCGACACTAACACGGTCTCCAAATAGACTAAAACAAGATTTCACATGACTCATGTTACCTAGGTGTTCCATCGGATGCGTCCAAACTGATTTCTGAGCCTATGGTAGGTTCGGCGCAACCCGTGCACCTCATCAAGATTAGCACTATCTCCAAACGGACCAAAACGAGCTTCCACTTGAGCCTCGTCACCTAGGAATTCCATTGGGTGTGTCCAGAACGATTTGCAAGCCTATGGTATGTTTGGTGCAAACCGTGCACCTATCTTGCATCAAGTTTAGCACCGTCTCCAATCGGACCGTAACGAGCATCCACTTGAGCCTCGTCACCTAGAAGTACCATCGGGTGCGTCCATATTGATTTCTGAGGGTATGTTACGTTTGGTGCGAACCATCCAACTATCTTGCACCGACACTAACACTGTCTCCAAATAGACTGAAACAAGATTTTACATGACTCACGTTACCTAGGAGTTCCTTCGGATGCATCCAAACTGATTTCCAAGCCTATGGTAGGTTCGTCACAACCCGTGCACCTCATCAAGATTAGCACTATCTCCAAACAGACCAAAACGAGCTTCCACTTGAGCGTAGTCACCTAGGAATTCCATTGGGTGTGTCTAAAATGATTTCCAAGCCTACGGTATGTTTGGTGCAAACCGTGCACCTATCTTGCATCAAGTTTAGCACCATCTCCAATCGGACCGTAATGAGCTTCCACTTGAGCCTCGTCACCTAGGAGTACCATCGGTGCGTCCATATTGATTTCTGAGGGTACGGTATGTTTGCTGCGAACCGTCCAACTATCTTGCACCTACACTAACACTGTCTCCAAATAGACTGAAACAAGATTTGACATGTCTCACGTTACCTAGGAGTTTGATCGGATGCGTCCAAACTGATTTCTGAGCCTATCGTAGATTCGGCGCAACCTGTGCACCTCGTCAAGATTAGCACTATCTCCAAACGGACCAAAACGAGCTTCCGCTTGAGCCTCGTCACCTAGGAATTCCATTGGGTGTGTCCAAAACGATTTCCAAGCCTATGGTTTGTTTGGTGCAAACCATGCACCTATCATGCATCAAGTTTACCACCATCTCCAAACGGATCGTAACGAGTTTCCACTTGAGCCTCGTCACCTAGGAGTACCATCGGGTGCGTCCAAATCGATTTCAGGGGGTATGGTACGATTGGTGTGAACCGTCCAACTATCTTGCACTGACACTAACACTGTCTCCAAATAGACTGAAACAAGATTCCACATGACTCACGTCACCTAGGAGTTTCATCGGATGCGTCGAAACTGATTTCCGAGCCTATGGTAGGTTCAGCGCAACCCGTGCACCTCGTCAAGATTAGCACTATCTCCAAACGGACCAAAAGAAGCTTCCACTTCAGCCTCGTCACCTATGAGTTCCATGGGGTGTGTCCAAAACGATTTCCAAGCCTATGGTATGTTTGGCGCAAACTGTGCACCTATCTTGCATCAAGTTTAGCACCATCTCCAATCGAACCGTAACGAGCTTCCACTTGAGCCTCGTCACCTAGGAGTACCATCGGGTGCGTCCATATTGATTTCTAAGGGTATGGTATGTTTGGTGCGAACCGTCCAACTATCTTGCACCGACACTAACACGGTCTCCAAATAGACTGAAACAAGATTTCACATGACTCATGTTACCCAGGTGTTCCATCGGATGCGTCCAAACTGATTTCCGAGCCTATGGTAGGTTCGGCGCAACCCGTGCACCTCATCAAGATTAGCACTATCTCCAAACGGACCAAAACGAGCTTCCACTTGAGCCTCGTCACCTAGGAATTCCATTGGGTGTGTCCAGAACGATTTGCAAGCCTATGTTATGTTTGGTGAAAACCGTGCACCTATCTTGCATCAAGTTTAGCACCGTCTCCAATCGGACCGTAACGAGCATCCACTTGAGCCTCGTCACCTAGAAGTACCATCGGGTGCGTCCATATTGATTTCTGAGGGTATGTTACGTTTGGTGTGAACCGTCCAACTATCTTGCACCGACACTAACACTGTCTCCAAATAGACTGAAACAAGATTTTACATGACTCAAGTTACCTAGGAGTTCCTTCGGATGCGTCCAAACTGATTTCCAAGCCTATGGTAGGTTCGTCACAACCCGTGCACCTCATCAAGATTAGCACTATCTCCAAACAGACCAAAACGAGCTTCCACTTGAGCGTAGTCACCTAGGAATTCCATTGGGTGTGTCTAAAATGATTTCCAAGCCTACGGTATGTTTGGTGCAAACCGTGCACCTATCTTGCATCAAGTTTAGCACCATCTCCAATCGGACCGTAACAAGCTTCCACTTGAGCCTCGTCACCTAGGAGTACCATCGGTGCGTCCATATTGATTTCTGAGGGTATGGTACGTTTGCTGTGAACCGTCCAACTATCTTGCACCTACACTAACACTGTCTCTAAATAGACTGAAACAAGATTTCACATGTCTCACGTTACCTAGGAGTTCCATCGGATGCGTCCAAACTAATTTCTGAGCCTATCGTAGATTCGGCGCAACCCGTGCACCTCGTCAAGATTAGCACTATCTCCAAACGGACCAAAACGAGCTTCCGCTTGAGCCTCGTCACCTAGGAATTCCATTGGGTGTGTCCAAAACGATTTCCAAGCCTATGGTTTGTTTGGTGCAAACCATGCACCTATCATGCATCAAGTTTACCACCATCTCCAATCGGATCGTAACGAGTTTTCACTTGAGCCTCGTCACCTAGGAGTACCATCGGGTGCGTCCAAATCGATTTCAGGGGGTATGGTACGATTGGTGTGAACCGTCCAACTATCTTGCACTGACACTAACACTGTCTCCAAATAGACTGAAACAAGATTCCACATGACTCACGTCACCTAGGAGTTTCATCGGATGCGTCGAAACTGATTTCCAAGCCTATGGTAGGTTCAGCGCAACCCGTGCACCTCGTCAAGATTAGCACTATCTCCAAACGGACCAAAAGAAGCTTCCACTTTAGCCTCGTCACCTATGAGTTCCATGGGGTGTGTCCAAAACGATTTCCAAGCCTATGGTATGTTTGGCGCAAACTGTGCACCTATCTTGCATCAAGTTTAGCACCATCTCCAATCGAACCGTAACGAGCTTCCACTTGAGCCTCGTCACCTAGGAGTACCATCGGGTGCGTCCATATTGATTTCTGAGGGTATGGTATGTTT
Source organism: Saccharum hybrid cultivar R570 (assembly GCA_038087645.1). Taxonomy (NCBI): domain Eukaryota; kingdom Viridiplantae; phylum Streptophyta; class Magnoliopsida; order Poales; family Poaceae; genus Saccharum; species Saccharum hybrid cultivar. The sequence continues at coordinate 7,086,437 of JAQSUU010000775.1, read as the reverse complement.
GGTGCGAACAGTCCAACTATCTTGCACCGACACTAACACGGTCTCCAAATAGACTGAAACAAGGTTTCACATGACTCATGTTACCCAGGTGTTCCATCGGATGCGTCCAAACTGATTTCCGAGCCTATGGTAGGTTCGGCGCAACCCGTGCACCTCATCAAGATTAGCACTATCTCCAAATGGACCAAAACGAGCTTCTACTTGTGCCTCGTCACCTAGGAATTCCATTGGGTGTGTCTAGAACGATTTGCAAGCCTATGGTATGTTTGGTGCAAACCGTGCACCTATCTTGCATCAAGTTTAGCACCATCTCCAATCGGACCGTAACGAGCATCCACTTGAGCCTCGTCACCTAGAAGTACCATTGGGTGCGTCCATATTGATTTCTGAGGGTATGTTACGTTTGGTGCGAACCGTCCAACTATCTTGCACCGACACTAACACTGTCTCCAAATAGACTGAAACAAGATTTTACATGACTCACGTTACCTAGGAGTTCCTTCGGATGCGTCCAAACTGATTTCAAAGCCTATGGTAGGTTCATCACAACCCGTGCACCTCATCAAGATTAGCACTATCTCCAAACAGACCAAAACGAGCTTCCACTTGAGCATAGTCACCTAGGAATTCCATTGGGTGTGTCCAAAATGATTTCCAAGCCTACGATATGTTTGGTGCAAACCGTGCACCTATCTTGCATCAAGTTTAGCACCATCTCCAATCGGACCGTAACGAGCTTCCACTTGAGCCTCGTCACCTAGGAGTACCATCGGGTGTGTCCATATTAATTTCTGAGGGTATGGTACGTTTGCTGCGAACCGTCCAACTATCTTGCACCTACACTAACACTGTCTCCAAATAGACTGAAACAAGATTTCACATGTCTCACATTACCTAGGAGTTCCATCGGATGCGTCCAAACTGATTTCTGAGCCTATCGTAGATTCGGCGCAACCCGTGCACCTCGTCAAGATCAGCACTATCTCCAAACGGACCAAAACGAGCTTCCGCTTGAGCCTCGTCACCTAGGAATTCCATTGGGTGTGTCCAGAACGATTTCCAAGCCTATGGTTTGTTTGGTGCAAACCATGCACCTATCATGCATCAAGTTTAGCACCATCTCCAATCGGATCGTAACGAGCTTCCACTTGAGCCTCGTCACCTAGGAGTACCATCGGGTGCGTCCAAATCGATTTCAGGGGGTATGGTACGATTGGTGCGAACCGTCCAACTATCTTGCACCGACACTAACATTGTCTCCAAATAGACTGAAATAAGATTCCACATGACTCACGTCACCTAGGAGTTTCATCGGATGCGTCGAAACTGATTTATGAGCCTATGGTAGGTTAAGCGCAACCCGTGCACCTCGTCAAGATTAGCACTATCTCTAAACGGACCAAAAGAAGCTTCCACTTCAGCCTCGTCACCTATGAGTTCCATGGGGTGTGTCCAAAACGATTTCCAAGCCTATGGTATGTTTGGCGCAAACTGTGCACCTATCTTGCATCAAGTTTAGCACCATCTCCAATCGAACCGTAACGAGCTTCCACTTGAGCCTCGTCACCTAGGAGTACCATCGGGTGCATCCATATTGATTTCTGAGGGTATGGTATGTTTGGTGCGAACCGTCCAACTATCTTGCACCGACACTAACACTGTCTCCAAATAGACTGAAACAAGATTTCACATGACTCATGTTACCCAGGTGTTCCCTCGGATGCGTCCAAACTGATTTCTGAGCCTATGGTAGGTTCGGCGCAACCCGTGCACCTCATCAAGATTAGCACTATCTCAAAATGGACCAAAATGAGCTTCCACCTGAGCCTCGTCACCTAGGAATTCCATTGGGTGTGTCCAAAACGATTTGCAAGCCTACGGTATGTTTGGTGCAAACCGTGCACCTATCTTGCATCAAGTTTAGCACCATCTCCAATCGGACCATAACGAGCTTCCACTTGAGCCTCGTCACCTAGAAGTACCATCGGGTGCGTCCATATTGATTTCTGAGGGTATGTTACGTTTGGTGCGAACCGTCCAACTATCTTGCACCGACACTAACACTGTCTCTAAATAGACTGAAACAAGATTTCACATGACTCACGTTACCTAGGAGTTCCTTCGGATGCGTCCAAACTGATTTCTGAGCCTATGGTTGGTTTGGCGCAAGCCGTGCACCTCGTCAAGATTAGCACTATCTCCAAACAGACCAAAATGAGCTTCCACTTGAGCCTCGTCACCTTGGAATTCCATTGGGTGTGTCCAAAACGATTTCCAAGCCTATGGTATGTTTGGTGCAAACCGTGCACCTATCTTGCATCAAGTTTAGCACCATCTCCAATCGGACCGTAACGAGCTTCCACTTGAGCCTCGTCACCTAGGAGTACCATCGGGTGCGTCTAAATCGATTTCAGGGCGTATGGTACGATTGGTGCGAACCATCCAACTATCTTGCACCGACACTAACACTATCTCCAAATAGACTGAAACAAGATTCCACATGACTCACGTCATCTAGGACTTCCATCGGATGCGTTGAAGCTGATTTCTGAGCCTATGGTAGGTTCGGCGCAACCCGTGCACCTCGTCAGGATTAGCACTATCTCCAAACGGACCAAAAGAAGCTTCCACTTCAGCCTCGTCACCTAGGAGTTCCGTTGGGTGTGTCCAAAATGATTTCCATGCGTATGGTATGTTTGGTGCAAACCGTGCACCTATCTTGCAGAACGATTAGCACCATCTCCAAACGGAACAAAACGAGCTTCCACTTGAGCCTCGTCACCTATGAGTTCCATTAGGTGTGTCCAAAATGATTTACAAGCCAATGATATGTTTGGTGCAAACCGTGCACCTATCTTGCATCAAGTTTAGCACCATCTCCAATCAGACCATAACGAGCTTCCACTTGAGCCTCGTCTCCTAGGAGTACCATCGGGTGCGTCCAAATCGATTTCAGAGCGTATGGTACGATTGGTGCAAGCCATCCAACTATCTTGCACCGGCACTAACACTGTCTCCAAATAGACTAAAACAAGATTCCACATGACCCACGTCAGCTAGGAGTTCTATCGGGTGCATCTAAACCAGTTTCTAAGCCTATTGTAGGTTCCGCGCAACCCGTGCACCTCGTCAAGATTAGCACTATCTCCAAACGGACCAAAACGAGCTTCCACTTGAGCCTCATCACCTAGGAATTCCATTGGGTGTGCCCAAAATGATTTCCAAGCCTATGGTAGGTTTGGTGCAAACCGTGCACCTATCATGCATCAAGTTTAGCACCATCTCCAATCGGACCGTAACAAGCTTCCACTTGAGCCTCGTCACCTAGGATTACCATCAAGTGGGTCCAAATCGATTTCAGGGTGTATTACCTGATTGGTGCGAACCATCCAACTATCTTGCACCGACACTAACACTGTCTCCAAATAGACTGAAACAAGATTCCACATGACTCACGTCATCTAGGAGTTCCATCGGATGCGTTGAAACTGATTTCTGAGCCTATGGTAGGTTCGGCGCAACCCGTGCACCTCGTCAGGATTAGCACTATTTCCAAACGGACCAAAAGAAGCTTCCACTTCAGCCTCGTCACCTATGAGTTCCATGGGGTGTGCCCAAAACGATTTTCCATGCGTATGGTATGTTTGGCGCAAACCATGCAACTATCTTGCATCAAGTTTAGCACCACCTCCAATCGGACCGTAATGAGCTTCCACTTGAGCCTCGTCTCCTAGGAGTACCATCGGGTGCGTCCAAATCGATTTCAGAGCGTATGGTACGATTGGTGCGAGCCATCCAACTATCTTGCACTGGCACTAACACTGTCTCCAAATAGACTAAAACAAGATTCCACATGACCCACGTCACCTAGGAGTTCTATCGGATGCATCTAAACCAATTTCTGAGCCTATGGTAGGTTTCGCGCAACCCGTGCACCTCGTCAAGATTAGCAATATCTCCAAACGGACCAAAACGAGCTTCCACTTGAGCCTCGTCACCAAGGAATTCCATTGGTGTGCCCAAAACGATTTCCCAGCCTATGGTATGTTTGGTGCAAACCGTGCACCTATCTTGCATCAAGTTTAGCACCATCTCCAATCGGACCGTAACGAGCTTCCACTTGAGCCTCGTCACCTAGGAGTACCATCGGGTGCGTCCATATTGATTTCTGAGGGTATGGTACGTTTGGTGCGAACCGTCCAACTATCTTGCACCGACACTAACACTGTCTCCAAATAGACTGAAACAAGATTTCACATGACTCACGTTACCTAGGTGTTCCATCAGATGCGTCCAAACTGATTTCCGAGCCTATGGTAGGTTCGGCGCAACCCATGCACCTCGTCAAGATTAGCACTATCTCCAAACGGACCAAAACGAGCTTCCGCTTGAGCCTCGTCACCTAGGAATTTCATTGGGTGTGTCCAAAATGATTTCCAAGCCTATGGTTTGTTTGGTGCAAACCATGCACCTATCATGCATCAAGTTTAGCACCATCTCCAATCGGATCGTAACGAGCTTCCACTTGAGCCTCGTCACCTAGGAGTACCATCGGGTGCGTCCAAATCGATTTTAGGGGGTATGGTACGATTGGTGCGAACCGTCCAACTATCTTGCATCGACACTAACATTGTCTCCAAATAGACTGAAACAAGATTCCACATGACTCACGTCACCTAGGAGTTTCATCGGATGCGTCGAAACTTATTTCCGAGCCTATGGTAGGTTCAGCGCAACCCGTGCACCTCGTCAAGATTAGCACTATCTCCAAACGGACCAAAAGAAGCTTCCACTTCAGCCTCGTCACCTATGAGTTCCATGGGGTGTGTCCAAAACGATTTCCAAGCCTATGGTATGTTTGGCGCAAACTGTGCACCTATCTTGCATCAAGTTTAGCACCATCTCCAATCGAACCGTAACGAGCTTCCACTTGAGCCTCGTCACCTAGGAGTACCATCGGGTGCATCCATATTGATTTCTGAGGGTATGGTATGTTTGGTGCGAACCGTCCAACTATCTTGCACCGACACTAACACTGTCTCCAAATAGACTGAAACAAGATTTCACATAACTCATGTTACCCAGGTGTTCCATCGGATGCGTCCAAACTGATTTCCGAGCCTATGGTAGGTTCGGCGCAACCCGTGCACCTCATCAAGATTAGCACTATCTCCAAATGGACCAAAACGAGCTTCCACTTGAGCCTCGTCACCTAGGAATTCCATTGGGTGTGTCCAAAACGATTTGCAAGCCTACGGTATGTTTGGTGCAAACCGTGCACCTATCTTGCATCAAGTTTAGCACCATCTCCAATCGGATCGTAACGAGCTTCCACTTGAGCCTCGTCACCTAGGAGTACCATCGGGTGCGTCCAAATCGATTTCAGGGGGTATGGTACGATTGGTGCGAACCGTCCAACTATCTTGCACCGACACTAACTCTATCTCCAAATAGACTGAAACAAGATTCCACATGACTCACGTCATCTAGGAGTTCCATCGGATGCGTTGAAACTGATTTCTGAGCCTATGGTAGGTTCGGCGCAACCCGTGCACCTCGTCAGGATTAGCACTATCTCCAAACGGACCAAAAGAAGCTTCCACTTCAGCCTCGTCACCTATGAGTTCCATGGGGTGTGCCCAAAACGATTTCCATGCGTATGGTATGTTTGGCGCAAACCATGCAACTATCTTGCATCAAGTTTAGCACCACCTCCAATCGGACCGTAATGAGCTTCCACTTGAGCCTCATTTCCTAGGAGTACCATCGGGTGCGTCCAAATCGATTTCAGAGCATATGGTACGATTGGTGCGAGCCATCCAACTATCTTGCACCGGCACTAACACTGTCTCCAAATAGACTAAAACAAGATTCCACATGACCCACGTCACCTAGGAGTTCTCTCGGATGCATCTAAACCAATTTCTGAGCCTATGGTAGGTTTCGCGCAACCCGTGCACCTCGTCAAGATTAGCACTATCTCCAAACGGACCAAAACGAGCTTCCACTAGAGCCTCGTCACCAAGGAATTCCATTGGGTGTGCCCAAAACGATTTCCCAGCCTATGGTATGTTTGGTGCAAACCGTGCACCTATCTTGCATCAAGTTTAGCACCATCTCCAATCGGACCAAAACGAGCTTCCACTTGAGCCTCGTCACCTAGAAGTACCATCGGGTGCGTCCATATTGATTTCTGAGGGTATGTTACGTTTGGTGCGAACCGTCCAACTATCTTGCACCGACACTAACACTGTCTCTAAATAGACTGAAACAAGATTTCACATGACTCACGTTACCTAGGAGTTCCTTCGGATGCGTCCAAACTGATTTCCGAGCCTATGGTAGGTTTGGCACAACCCGTGCACCTCGTCAAGATTAGCACTATCTCCAAACAGACCAAAACGAGCTTCCACTTGAGCCTCGTCACCTTGGAATTCCATTGGGTGTGTCCAAAACGATTTCCAAGCCTATGGTATGTTTGGTGCAAACCGTGCACCTATCTTGCATCAAGTTTAGCACCATCTCCAATCGGACCGTAACGAGCTTCCACTTGAGCCTCGTCACCTAGGAGTATCATCGGGTGCGTCCAAATCGATTTCAGGGCGTATGGTACGATTGGTGCGAACCGTCCAACTATCTTGCACCGACACTAACACTATCTCCAAATAGACTGAAACAAGATTCCACATGACTCACGTCATCTAGGAGTTCCATCGGATGCGTTGAAACTGATTTCTGAGCCTATGGTAGGTTCGGCGCAACCCGTGCACCTCGTCAGGATTAGCACTATCTCCAAACGGACCAAAAGAAGCTTCCACTTCAGCCTCGTCACCTATGAGTTCCGTGGGGTGTGCCCAAAACGATTTCCATGCGTATGGTATGTTTGGCGCAAACCATGCAACTATCTTGCATCAAGTTTAGCACCACCTCCAATCGGACCGTAATGAGCTTCCACTTGAGCCTCATCTCCTAGGAGTACCATCGGGTGCGTCCAAATCGATTTCAGAGCGTATGGTACGATTGGTGCGAGCCATCCAACTATCTTGCACCGGCACTAACACTGTCTCCAAATAGACTAAAACAAGATTCCACATGACCCACGTCACCTAGGAGTTCTATCGGATGCATCTAAACGAATTTCTGAGCCTATGGTAGGTTTCACGCAACCCGTGCACCTCGTCAAGATTAGCACTATCTCCAAACGGACCAAAACGAGCTTCCACTTGAGCCTCGTCACCAAGGAATTCCATTGGGTGTGCCCAAAACGATTTCCCAGCCTACGGTATGTTTGGTGCAAACCGTGCACCTATCTTGCATCAAGTTTTGCACCATCTCCAATCGGACCGTAACGAGCTTCCACTTGAGCCTCGTCACCTAGGAGTACCATCGGGTGCGTCCAAATCGATTTCAGGGGGTATGGTACGATTGGTGCGAACCGTCCAACTATCTTGCACCGACACTAACTCTATCTCCAAATAGACTGAAACAAGATTCCACATGACTCACGTCATCTAGGAGTTCCATCGGATGCGTTGAAACTGATTTCTGAGCCTATGGTAGGTTCGGCGCAACCCGTGCACCTCGTCAGGATTAGCACTATCTCCAAACGGACCAAAAGAAGCTTCCACTTTAGCCTCGTCACCTATGAGTTCCATGGGGTGTGCCCAAAACGATTTCCATGCGTATGGTATGTTTGGCGCAAACCATGCAACTATCTTGCATCAAGTTTAGCACCACCTCCAATCGGACCGTAATGAGCTTCCACTTGAGCCTCATTTCCTAGGAGTACCATCGGGTGCATCCAAATCGATTTCAGAGCATATGGTACGATTGGTGCGAGCCATCCAACTATCTTGCACCGGCACTAACACTGTCTCCAAATAGACTAAAACAAGATTCCACATGACCCACGTCACCTAGGAGTTCTCTCGGATGCATCTAAACCAATTTCTGAGCCTATGGTAGGTTTCGCGCAACCCGTGCACCTCGTCAAGATTAGCACTATCTCCAAACGGACCAAAACGAGCTTCCACTAGAGCCTCGTCACCAAGGAATTCCATTGGGTGTGCCCAAAACGATTTCCCAGCCTATGGTATGTTTGGTGCAAACCGTGCACCTATCTTGCATCAAGTTTAGCACCATCTCCAATCGGACCATAACGAGCTTCCACTTGAGCCTCGTCACCTAGAAGTACCATCGGGTGCGTCCATATTGATTTCTGAGGGTATGTTACGTTTGGTGCGAACCGTCCAACTATCTTGCACCGACACTAACACTGTCTCTAAATAGACTGAAACAAGATTTCACATGACTCACGTTACCTAGGAGTTCCTTCGGATGCGTCCAAACTGATTTCCGAGCCTATGGTAGGTTTGGCACAACCCGTGCACCTCGTCAAGATTAGCACTATCTCCAAACAGACCAAAACGAGCTTCCACTTGAGCCTCGTCACCTTGGAATTCCATTGGGTGTGTCCAAAACGATTTCCAAGCCTATGGTATGTTTGGTGCAAACCGTGCACCTATCTTGCATCAAGTTTAGCACCATCTCCAATCGGACCGTAACGAGCTTCCACTTGAGCCTCGTCACCTAGGAGTACCATCGGGTGCGTCCAAATCGATTTCAGGGCGTATGGTACGATTGGTGCGAACCGTCCAACTATCTTGCACCGACACTAACACTATCTCCAAATAGACTGAAACAAGATTCCACATGACTCACGTCATCTAGGAGTTCCATCGAATGCGTCGAAACTGATTTCTGAGCCTATGGTAGGTTCGGCGCAACCCGTGCACCTCGTCAGGATTAGCACTATCTCCAAACGGACCAAAAGAAGCTTCCACTTCAGCCTCGTCACCTATGAGTTCCGTGGGGTGTGCCCAAAACGATTTCCATGCGTATGGTATGTTTGGCGCAAACCATGCAACTATCTTGCATCAAGTTTAGCACCACCTCCAATCGGACCGTAACGAGCTTCCACTTGAGCCTCGTCACCTAGGAGTACCATCGGGTGCATCCATATTGATTTCTGAGGGTATGGTATGTTTGGTGCGAACCGTCCAACTATCTTGCACCGACACTAACACTGTCTCCAAATAGACTGAAACAAGATTTCACATGACTCATGTTACCCAGGTGTTCCATCGGATGCGTCCAAACTGATTTCCGAGCCTATGGTAGGTTTGGCGCAACCCGTGCACCTCATCAAGATTAGCACTATCTCCAAATGGACCAAAACGAGCTTCCACTTGAGCCTCGTCACCTAGGAATTCCATTGGGTGTGTCCAAAACGATTTGCAAGCCTACGGTATGTTTGGTGCAAATCGTGCACCTATCTTGCATCAAGTTTAGCACCATCTCCAATCGGACCATAACGAGCTTCCACTTGAGCCTCGTCACCTAGAAGTACCATCGGGTGCGTCCATATTGATTTCTGAGGGTATGTTACGTTTGGTGCGAACCGTCCAACTATCTTGCACCGACACTAACACTGTCTCTAAATAGACTGAAACAAGATTTCACATGACTCACGTTACCTAGGAGTTCCTTCGGATGCGTCCAAACTGATTTCCGAGCCTATGGTAGGTTTGGCGCAACCCGTGCACCTCGTCAAGATTAGCACTATCTCCAAACAGACCAAAACGAGCTTCCACTAGAGCCTCGTCACCTTGGAATTCCATTGGGTGTGTCCAAAACGATTTCCAAGCCTATGGTATGTTTGGTGCAAACCGTGCACCTATCTTGCATCAAGTTTAGCACCATCTCCAATCGGACCGTAACGAGCTTTCACTTGAGCCTCGTCACCTAAGAGTACCATCGGGTGCGTCCAAATCGATTTCAGGGCGTATGGTACGATTGGTGCGAACCGTCCAACTATCTTGCACCGACACTAACACTATCTCCAAATAGACTGAAACAAGATTCCACATGACTCACGTCACCTAGGAGTTCCATCGGATGCGTCGAAACTGATTTCCGAGCCTATGGTAGGTTCGGCGTAACCCGTGCACCTCGTCAAGATTAGCACTACTCAAAACAGACCAAAACGAGCTTCCACTTGAGCCTCGTCACCTAGGAGTTCCGTTGGGTGTGTCCAAAATGATTTCCAAGCATATGGTATGTTTGGTGCAAACCGTGCACCTATCTTGCAGAACGATTAGCACCATCTCCAAACGGAACAAAACGAGCTTCCACTTGAGCCTCGTCACCTATGAGTTCCATTAGGTGTGTCCAAAATGATTTACAAGCCTATGATATGTTTGGTGCAAACCGTGCACCTATCTTGCATCAAGTTTAGCACCATCTCCAATTAGACCATAACGAGCTTCCACTTGAGCCTCGTCTCCTAGGAGTACCATCGGGTGCGTCCAAATCGATTTCAGAGCGTATGGTACGATTGGTGCGAGCCATCCAACTATCTTGCACCGGCACTAACACTGTCTCCAAATAGACTAAAACAAGATTCCACATGACCCACGTCACCTAGGAGTTCTATCGGATGCATCTAAACCAGTTTCTGAGCCTATTGTAGGTTCCGCGCAACCCGTGCACCTCGTCAAGATTAGCACTATCTCCAAACAGACCAAAACGAGCTTCCACTTGAGCCTCGTCACCTAGGAATTCCATTGGGTGTGCCCAAAACGATTTCCAAGCCTATGGTAGGTTTGGTGCAAACCGTGCACCTATCACGCATCAAGTTTAGCACCATCTCCAATCGGACCGTAACAAGCTTCCACTTGAGCCTCGTCACCTAGGAGTACCATCAAGTGTGTCCAAATCGATTTCAGGGTGTATTACCTGAATGGTGCGAACCATCCAACTATCTTGCACCGACACTAACACTGTCTCCAAATAGACTGAAACAAGATTCCACATGACTCACGTCATCTAGGAGTTCCATCGGATGCGTTGAAACTGATTTCTGAGCCTATGGTAGGTTCAGCGCAACCCGTGCACCTCGTCAGGATTAGCACTATCTCCAAACAGACCAAAAGAAGCTTCCACTTCAGCCTCGTCACCTATGAGTTCCATGGGGTGTGCCCAAAACGATTTCCATGCCTATGGTATGTTTGGCGCAAACCATGCAACTATCTTGCATCAAGTTTAGCACCACCTCCAATCGGACCGTAACGAGCTTCCACTTGAGCCTCGTCTCCTAGGAGTACCATCGGGTGCGTCCAAATCGATTTCAGAGCGTATGGTACGATTGGTGCGAGCCACCCAACTATCTTGCACCGGCACTAACACTGTCTCCAAATAGACTAAAACAAGATGCCACATGACCCACGTCACCTAGGAGTTCTATCGGATGCATCTAAACCAATTTCTTAGCCTATGGTTGGTTTCGCGCAACCCGTGCACCTCGTCAAGATTAGCACTATCTCCAAACGGACCAAAACGAGCTTCCACTTGAGCCTCGTCACCAAGGAATTCCATTGGGTGTGCCCAAAACGATTTCCCAGCCTATGGTATGTTTGGTGCAAACCGTGCACCTATCTTGCATCAAGTTTAGCACCATCTCCAATCGGACCGTAACGAGCTTCCACTTGAGCCTCGTCACCTAGGAGTACCATCGGGTGCGTCCATATTGATTTCTGAGGGTATGGTACCTTTGGTGCGAACCGTCCAACTATCTTGCACCGACACTAACACTGTCTCCAAATAGACTGAAACAAGATTTCACATGACTCACGTTACCTAGGTGTTCCATCGGATGCGTCCAAACTGATTTCCGAGCCTATGGTAGGTTCGGCGCAACCCGTGCACCTCATCAAGATTAGCACTATCTCCAAATGGACCAAAACGAGCTTCCACTTGAGCCTCGTCACCTAGGAGTTCCGTTGGGTGTGTCCAAAATGATTTCCAAGCATATGGTATGTTTGGTGCAAACCGTGCACCTATCTTGCAGAACGATTAGCAGCATCTCCAAACAGAACAAAACGAGCTTCCACTTGAGCCTCGTCACCTATGAGTTCCATTAGGTGTGTCCAAAATGATTTACAAGCCTATGAAATGTTTGGTGCAAACCGTGCACCTATCTTGCATCAAGTTTAGCACCATCTCCAATTAGACCATAACGAGCTTCCACTTGAGCCTCGTCTCCTAGGAGTACCATCGGGTGCGTCCAAATCGATTCCAGAGCGTATGGTACGATTGGTGCGAGCCATCCAACTATCTTGCACCGGCACTAACACTGTCTCCAAATAGACTAAAACAAGATTCCACATGACCCACGTCACCTAGGAGTTCTATCGGATGCATCTAAACCAGTTTCTGAGCCTATTGTAGGTTCCGCGCAACCTGTGCACCTCGTCAAGATTAGTACTATCTCCAAACGGACCAAAACGAGCTTCCACTTGAGCCTCGTCCAACTATCTTGCACCGACACTAACACTGTCTCCAAATAGACTGAAACAAGATGCCACATGACTCACGTCATCTAGGAGTTCCATCAGATGCGTTGAAACTGATTTCTGAGCCTATGGTAGGTTCGGCGCAACCCGTGCACCTCGTCAGGATTAGCACTATCTCCAAACAGACCAAAAGAAGCTTCCACTTCAGCCTCGTCACCTATGAGTTCCATGGGGTGTGCCCAAAACGATTTCCATGCCTATGGTATGTTTGGCGCAAACCATGCAACTATCTTGCATCAAGTTTAGCACCACCTCCAATCGGACCATAACGAGCTTCCACTTGAGCCTCGTCTCCTAGGAGTACCATCGGGTGCGTCCAAATCGATTTCAGAGCGTATGGTACGATTGGTGCGAACCGTCCAACTATCTTGCACCGACACTAACACTGTCTCCAAATAGACTGAAACAAGATTCCACATGACTCACGTCATCTAGGAGTTCCATCGGATGCGTTGAAACTGATTTCTGACCCTATGGTAGGTTCGGCGCAACCCGTGCACCTCGTCAGGATTAGCACTATCTCCAAACGGACCAAAAGAAGCTTCCACTTTAGCCTCGTCACCTATGAGTTCCATGGGGTGTGTCCAAAACGATTTCCATGCCTATGGTATGTTTGGTGCAAACCATGCAACTATCTTGCATCAAGTTTAGCACCACCTCCAATCAGACCGTAACGAGCTTCCACTTGAGCCTCGTCTCCTAGGAGTACCATCAAGTGCGTCCAAATCGATTTCAGGGTGTATTACCTGATTGGTGCGAACCGTCCAACTATCTTGCACCGACACGAACACTGTCTCCAAATAGACTGAAACAAGATTCCACATGACTCACGTCATCTAGGAGTTCCATCGGATGCGTTGAAACTGATTTCTGACCCTATGGTAGGTTCGGCGCAACCCGTGCACCTCGTCAGGATTAGCACTATCTCCAAACGGACCAAAAGAAGCTTCCACTTCAGCCTCGTCACCTATGAGTTCCATGGGGTGTGTCCAAAATGATTTCCATGCCTATGGTATGTTTGGCGCAAACCATGCAACTATCTTGCATCAAGTTTAGCACCACCTCCAATCGGACCGTAACGAGCTTCCACTTGAGCCTCGTCTCCTAGGAGTACCATCGGGAGCGTCCAAATCGATTTCAGAGCGTATGGTACGATTGGTGCGAGCCACCCAACTATCTTACACCGGCACTAACACTGTCTCCAAATAGACTAAAACAAGATTCCACATGACCCACGTCACCTAGGAGTTCTATCGGATGCATCTAAACCAATTTCTGAGCCTATGGTTGGTTTCGCGCAACCCGTGCACCTCGTCAAGATTAGCACTATCTCCAAACGGACCAAAACGAGCTTCCACTTGAGCCTCGTCACCAAGGAATTCCATTGGGTGTGCCCAAAACGATTTCCCAACCTATGGTATGTTTGGTGCAAAACGTGCACCTATCTTGCATCAAGTTTAGCACCATCTCCAATCGGACCGTAACGAGATTCCACTTGAGCCTCGTCACCTAGGAGTACCATCGGGTGCGTCCATATTGATTTCTGAGGGTATGGTACCTTTGGTGCGAACCGTCCAACTATCTTGCACCGACACTAACACTGTCTCCAAATAGACTGAAACAAGATTTCACATGACTCACGTTACCTAGGTGTTCCATCGGATGCGTCCAAACTGATTTCCGAGCCTATGGTAGGTTCGGCGCAACCCGTGCACCTCGTCAAGATTAGCACTATCTCCAAATGGACCAAAACGAGCTTCCACTTGAGCCTCGTCACCAAGAAATTCCATTGGGTGTGTCGAAAACGATTTCCAAGCCTATGGTATGTTTGGTGCAAACCGTGCACCTAACTTGTATCAAGTTTAGCACCATCTCCAATTGGACCGTAACGAGCTTCCACTTGAGCCTCGTCACCTAGAAGTACCATCGGGTGCGTCTATATTGATTTCTGAGGGTATGTTACGTTTGGTGCGAACCGTCCAACTATCTTGCACCGACACTAACACTGTCTCTAAATAGACAGAAACAAGATTTCACATGACTCACGTTACCTAGGAGTTCCTTCGGATGCGTCCAAACTGATTTCCGAGCCTATGGTAGGTTTGGCGCAACCCGTGCACCTCGTTAAGATTAGCACTAACTCCAAACAGACTAAAACGAGCTGCCACTCGAGCCTCGTCACCTAGGAATTCCATTGGGTGTGTCCAAAACGATTTCCAAGCCTATGGTATGTTTGGTGCAAACCGTGCACCTATCTTGCATCAAGTTTAGCACCATCTCCAATCGGACCGTAACGAGCTTCCACTTGAGCCTCGTCACCTAGGAGTACCATCGGGTGCGTCCAAATTGATTTCAGGGCGTATGGTACGATTGGTGCGAACCGTCCAACTATCTTGCACCGACACTAACACTATCTCCAAATAGACTGAAACAAGATTCCACAGGACTCACGTCACCTAGGAGTTCCATCGGATGCGTCGAAACTGATTTCCGAGCCTATGCTAGGTTCGGCGTAACCCGTGCACCTCGTCAAGATTAGCACTATTCAAAACAGACCAAAACGAGCTTCCACTTGAGCCACGTCACCTAGGAGTTCCGTTGGGTGTGTCCAAAATGATTTCCAAGCCTATGGTATGTTTGGTGCAAACCGTGCACCTATCTTGCAGAACGATTAGCACCATCTCCAAACGGAACAAAACGAGCTTCCACTTGAGCCTCGTCACCTATGAGTTCCATTAGGTGTGTCCAAAATGATTTACAAGCCTATGGTATGTTTGGTGCAAACAGTGCACCTATCTTGCATCAAGTTTAGCACCATCTCCAATCAGACCATAACGAGCTTCCACTTGAGCCTCGTCTCCTAGGAGTACCATCGGGTGCGTCCAAATCGATTTCAGAGCGTATGGTACGATTGGTGCGAGCCATCCAACTATCTTGCACCGGCACTAACACTGTCTCCAAATAGACTAAAACAAGATTCCACATGACCCGCGTCACCTAGGAGTTCTATCGGATGCATCTAAACCAGTTTCTGAGCCTATTATAGGTTCCGCGCAACCCGTGCACCTCGTCAAGATTAGCACTATCTCCAAACGGACCAAAACGAGCTTCCACTTGAGCCTCGTCACCTAGGAATTCCATTGGGTGTGCCCAAAACGATTTCCAAGCCTATGGTATGTTTGGTGCAAACCGTGCACCTATCATGCATCAAGTTTAGCACCATCTCCAATAGGACCGTAACAAGCTTCCACTTGAGGCTCGTCACCTAGGAGTACCATCAAGTGCGTCCAAATCGATTTCAGGGTGTATTACCTGATTGGTGCGAACCATCCAACTATCTTGCACCGACACTAACACTGTCTCCAAATAGACTGAAACAAGATGCCACATGACTCACGTCATCTAGGAGTTCCATCGGATGCGTTGAAACTGATTTCTGAGCCTATGGTAGGTTCGGCGCAACCCGTGCACCTCGTCAGGATTAGCACTATCTCCAAACGGACCAAAAGAAGCTTCCACTTCAGCCTCGTCACCTATGAGTTCCATGGGGTGTGTCCAAAACGATTTCCATGCCTATGGTATGTTTGGCGCAAACCATGCAACTATCTTGCATCAAGTTTAGCACCACCTCCAATCAGACCGTAACGAGCTTCCACTTGAGCCTCGTCTCCTAGGAGTACCATCGGGTGCGTCCAAATCGATTTCAGGGTGTATTACCTGATTGGTGCGAACCGTCCAACTATCTTGCACCGACACGAACACTGTCTCCAAATAGACTGAAACAAGATTCCAAATGACTCACGTCATCTAGGAGTTCCATCGGATGCGTTGAAACTGATTTCTGAGCCTATGGTAGGTTCGGCGCAACCCGTGCACCTCGTCAGGATTAGCACTATCTCCAAACGGACCAAAAGAAGCTTCCACTTCAGCCTCGTCACCTATGAGTTCCATGGGGTGTGTCCAAAACGATTTCCATGCCTATGGTATGTTTGGCGCAAACCATGCAACTATCTTGCATCAAGTTTAGCACCACCTCCAATCGGACCGTAACGAGCTTCCACTTGAGCCTCGTCTCCTAGGAGTACCATCGGGAGCGTCCAAATCGATTTCAGAGCGTATGGTACGATTGGTGCGAGCCACCCAACTATCTTGCACCGGCACTAACACTGTCTCCAAATAGACTAAAACAAGATTCCACATGACCCACGTCACCTAGGAGTTCTATCGGATGCATCTAAACCAATTTCTGAGCCTATGGTTGGTTTCGCGCAGCCCGTGCACCTCGTCAAGATTAGCACTATCTCCAAATGGACCAAAACGAGCTTCCACTTGAGCCTCGTCACCAAGGAATTCCATTGGGTGTGCCCAAAACGATTTCCCAGCCTATGGTATGTTTGGTGCAAACCGTGCACCTATCTTGCATCAAGTTTAGCACCATCTCCAATCGGACCGTAACGAGCTTCCACTTGAGCCTCGTCACCTAGGAGTACCATCGGGTGCGTCCATATTGATTTCTGAGGGTATGGTACCTTTGGTGCGAACCGTCCAACTATCTTGCACCGACACTAACACTGTCTCGAAATAGACTGAAACAAGATTTCACATGACTCACGTTACCTAGGTGTTCCATCGGATGCGTCCAAACTGATTTCCAAGCCTATGGTAGGTTCGGCGCAACCCGTGCACCTCGTCAAGATTAGCACTATCTCCAAATGGACCAAAACGAGCTTCCACTTGAGCCTCGTCACCAAGAAATTCCATTGGGTGTGTCGAAAACGATTTCCAAGCCTATGGTATGTTTGGTGCAAACCGTGCACCTATCTTGCATCAAGTTTAGCACCATCTCCAATTGGACCGTAATGAGCTTCCACTTGAGCCTCGTCACCTAGAAGTACCATCGGGTGCGTCTATATTAATTTCTGAGGGTATGTTACGTTTGGTGCGAACCGTCCAACTATCTTGCACCGACACTAACACTGTCTCTAAATAGACTGAAACAAGATTTCACATGACTCCCGTTACCTAGGAGTTCCTTCGGATGCGTCCAAACTGATTTCCGAGCCTATGGTAGGTTTGGCGCAACCCGTGCACCTCGTTAAGATTAGCACTAACTCCAAACAGACCAAAACGAGCTTCCACTTGAGCCTCGTCACCTAGGAATTCCATTGGGTGTGTCCAAAACGATTTCCAAGCCTATGGTATGTTTGGTGCAAACCGTGCACCTATCTTGCATCAAGTTTAGCACCATCTCCAATCGGACCGTAACGAGCTTCCACTTGAGCCTCGTCACCTAGGAGTACCATCGGGTGCGTCCAAATCGATTTCAGGGCGTATGGTACGATTGGTGCGAACCGTCCAACTATCTTGCACCGACACTAACACTATCTCCAAATAGACTGAAACAAGATTTCACATGACTCACGTCACCTAGGAGTTCCATCGGATGCGTCGAAACTGATTTCCGAGCCTGTGGTAGGTTCGGCGTAACCCGTGCACCTCGTCAAGATTAGCACTACTCAAAACAGACCAAAACGAGCTTCCACTTGAGCCTCGTCACCTAGGAGTTCCGTTGGGTGTGTCCAAAATGATTTCCAAGCCCATGGTATGTTTGGTGCAAACTGTGCACCTATCTTGCAGAACGATTAGCACCATCTCCAAACAGAACAAAACGAGCTTCCACTTGAGCCTCGTCACCTATGAGTTCCATTAGGTGTGTCCAAAATGATTTACAACCCTATGATATGTTTGGTGCAAACAGTGCACCTATCTTGCATCAAGTTTAGCACCATCTCCAATCAGACCATAACGAGCTTCCACTTGAGCCTCGTCTCCTAGGAGTACCATCGGGTGCGTCCAAATCGATTTCAGAGCGTATGGTACGATTGGTGCGAGCCATCCAATTATCTTGCACCGGCACTAACACTGTCTCCAAATAGACTAAAACAAGATTCCACATGACCCACGTCACCTAGGAGTTCTATCGGATGCATCTAAACCAGTTTCTGAGCCTATTGTAGGTTCCGCGCAACCCGTGCACCTCGTCAAGATTAGCACTATCTCCAAACGGACCAAAACGAGCTTCCACTTGAGCCTCGTCACCTAGGAATTCCATTGGGTGTGCCCAAAACGATTTCCAAGCCTATGGTATGTTTGGTGCAAACCGTGCACCTATCATGCATCAAGTTTAGCACCATCTCCAATCGGACCGTAACAAGCTTCCACTTGAGCCTCGTCACCTAGGAGTACCATCAATTGCGTCCAAATCGATTTCAGGGTGTATTACCTGATTGGTGCGAACCGTCCAACTATCTTGCACGACACTAACACTGTCTCCAAATAGACTGAAACAAGATTCCACATGACTCATGTCATCTAGGAGTTCCATCGAATGCGTTGAAATTGATTTCTGAGCCTATGGTAGGTTCGGCGCAACCCGTGCACCTCGTCAGGATTAGCACTATCTCCAAACGGACCAAAAGAAGCTTCCACTTCAGCCTCGTCACCTATGAGTTCCATGGGGTGTGTCCAAAACGATTTCCATGCCTATGGTATGTTTGGCGCAAACCATGCAACTATCTTGCATCAAGTTTAGCACCACCTCCAATCGGACCGTAACGAGCTTCCACTTGAGCCTCGTCTCCTAGGAGTACCATCGGGAGCGTCCAAATCGATTTCAGTCGATTTCAGGGTGTATTACCTGATTGGTGCGAACCATCCAACTATCTTGCATCGACACGAACACTGTCTCCAAATAGACTGAAACAAGATTCCACATGACTCACGTCATGTAGGAGTTCCATCGGATGCGTTGAAACTGATTTCTGAGCCTATGGTAGGTTCGGCGCAACCCGTGCACCTCGTCAGGATTAGCACTATCTCCAAACGGACCAAAAGAAGCTTCCACTTCAGCCTCGTCACCTATGAGTTCCATGGGGTGTGTCCAAAACGATTTCCATGCCTATGGTATGTTTGGCGCAAACCATGCAACTATCTTGCATCAAGTTTAGCACCACCTCCAATCGGACTGTAACGAGCTTCCACTTGAGCCTCGTCTCCTAGGAGTACCATCGGGAGCGTCCAAATCGATTTCAGAGCGTATGGTACGATTGGTGCGAGCCATCCAACTATCTTGCACCGGCACTAACACTGTCTCCAAATAGACTAAAACAAGATTCCACATGACCCACGTCACCTAGGAGTTCTATCGGATGCATCTAAACCAATTTCTGAGCCTATGGTAGGTTCCGCGCAACCCGTGCACCTCGTCAAGATTAGCACTATCTCCAAACGGACCAAAACGAGCTTCCACTTGAGCCTCGTCACCAAGGAATTCCATTGGGTGTGCCCAAAACGATTTCCAAGCCTATGGTATGTTTGGTGCAAACTGTGCACCTATCTTGCATCAAGTTTAGCACCATCTCCAATCGGACCGTAACGAGCTTCCCCTTGAGCCTCATCACCTAGGAGTACCATCGGGTGCGTCCATATTGATTTCTAAGGGTATGGTACGTTTGGTGCGAACCGTCCAACTATCTTGCACCGACACTAACACGGTCTCTAAATAGACTAAAACAAGATTTCACATGACTCACGTTACCTAGGAGTTCCTTCGGATGCGTCCAAACTGATTTCCGAGCTAATGGTAGGTTTGGCGCAACCCGTGCACCTCGTCAAGATTAGCACTATCTCCAAACAGACCAAAACGAGCTTCCACTTGAGCCTCGTCACCTAGGAATTCCATTGGGTGTGTCCAAAACGATTTCCAAGCCTATGGTATGTTTGGTGCAAACCGTGCACCTATCTTGCATCAAGTTTAGCACCATCTCCAATCGGACCGTAACGAGCTTCCACTTGAGCCTCGTCACCTAGGAGTACCATCGGGTGCGTCCAAATCGATTTCAGGGCGTATGGTACGATTGGTGCGAACCGTCCAACTATCTTGCACCGACACTAACACTATCTCCAAATAGACTGAAACAAGATTCCACATGACTCACGTCACTTCGGAGTTCCATCGGATGCGTTGAAACTGATTTCCGAGCCCATGGTAGGTTCGGCGTAACCCGTGCACCTCGTCAAGATTAGCACTACTCAAAACAGACCAAAACGAGCTTCCACTTGAGCCTCGTCACCTAGGAGTTCCGTTGGGTGTGTCCAAAATGATTTCCAAGCCGATGGTATGTTTGGTGCAAACCGTGCACCTATCTTGCAGAACGATTAGCACGATCTCGAAACAGAACAAAACGAGCTTCCACTTGAGCCTCGTCACCTATGAGTTCCATTAGGTGTGTCCAAAATAATTTACAAGCCTATGGTATTTTTGGTGCAAACAGTGCACCTATCTTACATCAAGTTTAGCACCATCTCCAATCAGACCATAACGAGCTTCCACTTGAGCCTCGTCTCCTAGGAGTACCATCGGGTGCGTCCAAATCGATTTCAGAGCGTATGGTACGATTGGTGCGAGCCATCCAACTATCTGGCACCGGCACTAACACTGTCTCCAAATAGACTAAAACAAGATTCCACATGACCCACGTCACCTAGGAGTTCTATCGGATGCATCTAAACCAGTTTCTGAGCCTATTGTAGGTTCCGCGCAACCCGTGCACCTCGTCAAGATTAGCACTATCTCCAAACGGACCAAAACGAGCTTCCACTTGAGCCTCGTCACCTAGGAATTCCATTGGGTGTGCCCAAAACGATTTCCAAGCCTATGGTATGTTTGGTGCAAACCGTGCACCTATCATGCATCAAGTTTAGCACCATCTCCAATCGGACCGTAACAAGCTTCCACTTGAGCCTCTTCACCTAGGAGTACCATCAAGTGCGTCCAAATCGATTTCAGGGTGTATTACCTGATTGGTGCGAACCGTCCAACTATCTTGCACCGACACTAACACTGTCTCCAAATAGACTGAAACAAGATTCCACATGACTCACGTCATCTAGGAGTTCCATCGAATGCGTTGAAATTGATTTCTGAGCCGATGGTAGGTTCGGCGCAACCCGTGCACCTCGTCAGGATTAGCACTATCTCCAAATGGACCAAAAGAAGCTTCCACTTCAGCCTCGTCACCTATGAGTTCCATGGGGTGTGTCCAAAACGATTTCCATGCCTATGGTATGTTTGGCGCAAACCATGCAACTATCTTGCATCAAGTTTAGCACCACCTCCAATCGGACTGTAACGAGCTTCCACTTGAGCCTCGTCTCCTAGGAGTACCATCAAGTGCGTCCAAATCGATTTCAGGGTGTATTACCTGATTGGTGCGAACCGTCCAACTATCTTGCACCGACACGAACACTGTCTCCAAATAGACTGAAACAAGATTCCACATGACTCACGTCATCTAGGAGTTCCATCGGATGCGTTGAAACTGATTACTAAGCCTATGGTAGGTTCGGCGCAACCCGTGCACCTCGTCAGGATTAGCACTATCTCCAAACGGACCAAAAGAAGCTTCCACTTCAGCCTCGTCACCTATGAGTTCCGTGGGGTGTGTCCAAAACGATTTCCATGCCTATGGTATGTTTGGCGCAAACCATGCAACTATCTTGCATCAAGTTTAGCACCACCTCCAATCGGACCGTAACGAGCTTCCACTTGAGCCTCGTCTCCTAGGAGTACCATCGGGTGCGTCCAAATCGATTTCAGAGCGTATGGTACGATTGGTGCGAGCCATCCAACTATCTTGCACCGGCACTAACACTGTCTCCAAATAGACTAAAACAAGATTCCACATGACCCATGTCACCTAGGAGTTCTATCGGATGCATCTAAACCAATTTCTGAGCCTATGGTAGGTTCCGCGCAACCCGTGCACCTCATCAAGATTAGCACTATCTCCAAACGGACCAAAACGAGCTTCCACTTGAGCCTCGTCACCAAGGAATTCCATTGGGTGTGCCCAAAACGATTTCCAAGCCTATGGTATGTTTGGTGCAAACTGTGCACCTATCTTGCATCAAGTTTAGCACCATCTCCAATCGGACCGTAACGAGCTTCCACTTGAGCCTCATTACCTAGGAGTACCATCGGGTGCGTCCATATTGATTTCTGAGGGTATGGTACGTTTGGTGCGAACCGTCCAACTATCTTGCACCGACACTAACACTGTCTCTAAATAGACTAAAACAAGATTCCACATGACTCACGTTACCTAGGAGTTCCTTTGGATGCGTCCAAACTGATTTCCAAGCCAATGGTAGGTTTGGCGCAACCCGTGCACCTCGTCAAGATTAGCACTATCTCCAAACAGACCAAAACGAGCTTCCACTTGAGCCTCGTCACCTAGGAATTCCATTGGATGTGTCCAAAACGATTTCCAAGCCTATGGTATGTTTGGTGCAAACCGTGCACCTATCTTGCTTCAAGTTTAGCACCATCTCCAATCGGACCGTAACGTGCTTCCACTTGAGCCTCGTCACCTAGGAGTACCATCGGGTGCGTCCAAATCGATTTCAGGGCGTATGGTGTAACACTTCAAGTGTTTAGTCCTTAATTGCATTGCATTTGCATGGCATAAACATAAGCATGCATCATTCATGTTTGTTATTTTATGTGATACAACACATGTAATTATTCTAGGGTTTGTTTGATTTATTTCATGAAGTAATTGATAGATGGTGTAACAAAAGGGTAAGGTAGCCAATCATGACCTACAACCCCTTAGTTATACTTAGGGTAACATTTGGAACAAGGTTCATGTTGACCAAAATTACAAAATTGCCCTCCAAGAAAAGTTTGACCACCATTTGACCCTAGAAGGCCTAGTTTGACCAATTAAAAAGTCTAATTTAGAGACCTTGCATGGAAGAGCACCCTTAAGCAAAGTTGTAGAGAATTTCATGAGGAACAAAAGTTCTAATATGGCCATCTCATGAAAATGATCAGAACATGCTCAAAAATGGCCCACAAGTCAGCTTGAGTGGGAATCAACACTTAGAAAAATTCTAAGTCTGGAAATTGGACTTTTCAGTTTCACTGTACCTCACTTTAGCAACTTGTAACTCACCATCTAGGCCAAACCAGTCTTTGAGCCAATTGACAAAGTTGTTGTCCACACATAGCTCTACAACTTTGTCAATATCATCATCACCTGGTTCTCAATAGTTTAGGAGATATGGTGTCAAGAAGTTAGGGTTTCAGTCGGCATTGATCTCTGAAATTGCATTTCAGTTTCCAAGTACACGAGTTTGGAGCTCTGTAGTTTCAAATCTAGGCCGAACCAGCCCAAACTCCAATTGACAAACTTGTAGACCTCATGTAGCTCTACAATTTTGGTGTTATCATCTTCTTCTAACTCGAGCTGGATTAGGAGGTGTAGGAGCTCAAACTTCGGCTGTCAGTCGGTCATCGCTGTCGCCATTCAGCCGATTCAGTTTGTCAGTCAGGGAGTGGCCGACCGACCGCAGGCCGTCGTCGACGCGTGGATGCGCGGTGGCGCCCGTACGC
Source organism: Saccharum hybrid cultivar R570 (assembly GCA_038087645.1). Taxonomy (NCBI): domain Eukaryota; kingdom Viridiplantae; phylum Streptophyta; class Magnoliopsida; order Poales; family Poaceae; genus Saccharum; species Saccharum hybrid cultivar. Next base: position 7,062,566 of record JAQSUU010000775.1, on the reverse strand, counting down.
CGGCCCTGGCCCCACCAGTCAGGCCGCGACGCCTTCAAGACGCCACGACGCGCGAGCCGGCCTCCATTCCTCCGCCCCCTCTCTTCCAGTTGCCAAGAACACCGAAACCGAGCCGCCGCTGCTGTTCTTCTCCGGCGAGCTCGTGCCCGCTCACCACCACATCGCAGTCCCCCAGACCTCGCCAATCTCTTCGCCTCACCACCCTCCATCTCTCTGACCCACCGAAGCTAGCAATTTGACTCGAGGTGAGCCGCATTTCCTTCTTCCCCATCTCCGAGAGGTCGCCGGAGCCCGCCATGGGACCTCACCGTGGTCGGGGTGCTTCGGGTCTCTCTCCGTCCTCCCTTCCTAGCAAAATGGAACCGCCTAGCTTCGGTGAAGCTCGCACCGAGCCTGGACCGCACCGTGCATCTTCACCGGCGACGGCGCGCCGCCACCGGACACCACCGGCCGCCGCTCGCGGTGACAAGCCCCTTCCACCCCATCCCCATCCGTTCCATGAGCACCAATCGACGCACCGGGTGACGGAGAACACGAGGCGGTGTCCGATTGGCCGAGCGAGCCCTTCTCCGGCGAGCTCGAGCTCGTCGGAGCTCGCGGGTCTCCGCCTCCCCTGTTCCTCTGTCCCTGACTGCGGGGGCCCGCCTGTCAGTTGCCAAGCGCGGGCGGGACGGCCGAGCAGGCCGCGCGCGCGCGAGTCGTGGGCCGAGTTTTCCGGGCCGGCCCAGTTCGTCTGAAACGAAATTCATTTTTATTATTTTGTCACTGATTTTTGTACAAGTTGGAAAAATATAGATCTAGGGTTTTAATGATCCAAAAATCATGAGATAAATTTTATTAGGGTCCCCATGATGTGTAGTATTTTAGAAAAATATAAATCTGGAATGTGATGTTTAATTTTTAGGAGAAATTAATAGATCCTTTAAATGTGTTTTGGAATGCATGCAAATTTGTTAAATTTATAACTTGAGCTGTAGTGTTCCATAAATCATCAAATTTGATGGGTAGGTTACTCTATGCTAGTCCTAGCTCTGGCAAAAATTTGGGCATCAGTGCTTAATTAATTTCCAAGTTATAATGCTATTTTGTGATTCTAGGAAATACTTAAATGAATTTTTGTAATTTTTCTACATGTGCAATGTTCATATAACTTTTTGGAGAATGTCTTGGTATCTTAAAGTGTCTAAGAAAAATATGAAATCTGTTGTTTGACACTTTTCAATAGGGTTTCCTAATTATGCAAAAATCAGCCTTATTAGCTTGTGAATTTTGTGTAGGGAGTTTCTGTGAATAAAACTTGTTCAAATTTTTACTGTGGTCTCTTTTTGGGTCAGAGAGTTCCCTGTAATTTTTGTAGAATTTTAGGAGCAGTTTATATTTATGTTTAAAATTCCACTTAATTACTTAAGTAAATTAAGAAATGGGTTTAAATAAATGTTCTAGGTGGGCACACCTTACTTTCTGGTGTCTTTGTGATATTTGTGAACTTGTAGTAGCATTAGTTTGGTTTTAGAGAATGTTTGCTACATCAATAAATATTTAACCTTTGTAATTTTAGGTTTTCTGGACAGCTAAGTAGTAACTCTAAATTTGGCTTTGATAAAAAGGGTTTCTGAACAACTTGTAAATACCAAAGTTGGAGTAAACTTGATGAACTAGCTTGTGTTAAAATTTGGAAGCAATTGGCTTAGTAGTTTGGGAGTTATTGTTGTTTAAAGTGGCAGTCCAAAATCTGCTACTCTCTGTTTTGGAGAGGACAGATTCTGGAACTTGTGAAGTTTGACCTGGAAAACTTAAGAGTTTGGAGTTGAGGTCTGAAAATGAATTGTAGTGCATTTCTTAGGCTTTCCAGATTGTCTTAGATCATATCTTTTGAAATTATAAATCTCCAGTTGTGATAAAAACACGTAGCTGCTGTCCAGAATGCTTACTGTGGTGTTTTGCTGATTGTTATGGTGAGATATCCTAAGACATGCTACTTTTGTAATTATTAGGTGTTAGGGCCTTAACTGAGGATGAGCAGCTTTATCTTAGGTTAAGTAGATTAGGTAAGTACTTCTTTACCGGAGAGGAAATTTGCACCTACTCTTTTGAAGTGATTTGAATAGAGCGTTAAATTGTTGTAATGCATCTCATTCCGAGCCTATTGCATCTTTCGTTATGCATCCATGGTATTTATTGTGCATTCATGCAATAGGTGTACCGGAGGGGGTGACACTCCTCGAATTCGAACAAGCAATACCGGAGGAGGTGCTGAGTCAACCGGAGGAAGTAGCAGAAGAACCCAACGTCGGGGAAGCTCCGTCAGAAGATCTACCCGAGTGCCCTGACCACCGGCCTTCAACTTTTCTGAAAGGCAAGCCCCGGTGCATGCTGAACCCATCGTTTTATAAATATATCTTGAGTACTTTTAATTGTTTACTGCATTAAGTTGTAGGAGTTATATGAAAACACTTGTTGCATTACACCTGTCCTTGTCCAGATATCGTACTTAATCCTATATTAGGTTTAGGCACGTGTCAATGCTTAGCCCTGCTTAGTACGGTAGAAGTCGGGTGATTTCCGGTCATCCGCGAGATGTAGGAAGGAGTCACGAGTGGCTCTATGGCTATCGCGAATGGAACCATGCTTAAAAATGAAATTGAGACCGGGCGGGAATTCGATAGTACAGCCGCAAGACACTTCACGTCTTGGGTGTGGAGCTATGCCCGTCTGAGTCGTTTAAGGACCGATTCGCTGTACGTCCTTGAGTCATGTTGAACGCAGTCTAACACTTAGTTGGCCGGATAAGTCGTTCCGACCGCGAAGCCGAGTAATGTGATTCAGGCCGGGAATCGAATGGTAGGTTGCTTCTTGGAGGAGAGAAAGGATGTGCTTGGGGTCATTGGCGTGAGACCAAGGGGGGGTTAGAGTCCCTATCACCTGGCAGAGTGTCGCCCTTGGGGTCGCGACATCATTCGGACCCGCGATTCCTGAATCATATGACAAGGTGGCCTGTGCGACCCTGGCAGGGGTCTGCACGGTGAGTGTTAGAAATACCCCTCCAGCTGGATAGGAATTCGATTCGAATCGCCGTCGCTCCCGGTTAGTGAGCACTTGACTTGAGCAGCGGCAACGTAGAACTCATTAAATGAACTGGTGGTTAAGGGAATGATACAATGTTGCCATAATGATATACCTGCTATGGATATAATAATCATGTTGTTTGATTATAATCAAGTGTATGTTTAGTACAGGTGCTAAGATAGATGACAGGTAAATGCTAAAAATAACTGCTAGTACAGGTTATAAGGGTTTCAACTACTTATGCCTTTATGCAAAATGTGGTGTCAGCTAGCCTCTTGTGTAAGCCCTGCATAAACCTTGGTGTCGTCTTATTTCTGGTTTTCGACGGGTAAGTCTAGCTGAGTACATTCCAGTACTCAGGGTTTATTCCCTCCTGTTGCAGATGACATGCTTTACCAGGGATTCTGCAAGACGTGTCTCCACCCTGCGGGTGACGATGACTAGATCACAAGGGCGTGATCGTCTTTATGTACTTTCCTCATGCTTTTGCGAGATGTCGATCATCCAGACTGGCAGTATTTAAGTAACTAGTGTGTGTGTTATGCTTCCGCTACTTTCAAACTTGGTTTGTAATAATTGCTACTCCGTGGTGTAAACTTATTTCAGAACTACTTGTGAAATGTATCGTATGATGTGGTATGTTGAAAGATGCGATCCTGGTTGTAAGCAGTTTGGTTTGAAATCCTTCGTGATTTCGATTGACTACCGGGATTATATGGGCTCAAGTTTGAAAATTTGAGCGCTTCGGTGCTTGTTTTCGTACTTGTGCTCTTATAATTTGGTCGGTTCTGTTACAGCTGGTATCGGAGCCTAATTCAACATTAAACACATCTTACGGGTAATTAAAAACAAAAGTATTTGTTTGCGAAAAGGGTTAAACTCTAAAAATTATTTTATAGGTGTGCCAGTGATCACATCCCTTAGCCCAAATAAGGACTCTTAGGTGGCTTATTATAAAGACTAACTTGGGGGCCTTGTTTGTTTTTGTTTCGTCGTCCATACGGCGTGAAATTGTATGGATGCCATCCACTTGGGTGGTAATGTATGGATCAATTGCCTCGACGCTCTGGTAAGTGTGAGTTGTGAGAGCATGATCGTCCAACCGGCGGTCTAGGGGAGAGTAGTTGTGGTGACTTACATCTTTACATGTTTAAACCATGTAACTATGTAAAGGCACTTAATTGTGGGAACCTTTATATCGGGTAGCTTGATACTGAAGTATATACATTTGGGGATGTATATATGGAAAGTATTTAAATTACTGCTTTCTTGTGTGCTTATATTGAGAATTGTTGGGCTGCAATGAAGTTTTCTGCAGGTACACTAACAGCGTAACGAGTAGACCGATAGTTTCGCTTATATGAGAGAACGTATGTATGCCACCGCCTAGCGTTAGAACTCTAGGTTTCTACTAAGGTGAGAGGACGTACGAAACGTGCATGCATCATGTTTAATTATATCATACATATCATTTACTCCCTCCTTAAAAATTTCTGTACTCCCGACTAAAGTAAATTTCGTATCCCCTAAATGATCCTCACTTTAAGTCGTATCTTATCTTGTTGCTACAGATGGCACGTACCAAGAGGACCGCTCGTAAGTCCACTGGGGGCAGGGCACCGCGTCACCAGCTCGCTCCACGTGAGCCCCGCCCTGAGCCTACTGAGGTGGAAAGGCTTAGGGCAGAGCTGGCAGAGGTGACTGCTGCTAGGGATGCAGCACGGCAACAACTGGAACAAGTGATTCATGATCGTGATCAAGAAACGCTTGCAGTCCAGAGGTTGACAGTGGCAAACCGCAACTGTCAACGCATGTTGGTCCGTGTGATGGAACAGAGGGATGAAGCCTGGCACGAGGAGAACGTTCTGAGAGCTCGCCAGTTTGAGCTCGAGCAACAGTTAGAAAATGCTGAAGAATACAATGATAATCTTCATGAAGAAGTGCATCGCCTGAATAACGAGCTTAATCCCCTGCTACCTAGAAACAACAATGTAGATGAAGATATGGGATCAGGCATCTTCATGGCTGAGGATGATGATGAAGTAGACGTTGATGGACCACAGGGTGTCCCACCTGCAGAAGCACCAGAGGAAGAGCCAGAAGAAGAAGAAGACGAGGAGTTAGAGCCTGTCAGTGATGAGGACGGCGGGGAGATCCATGACACCGACTCGGAGGATGATGCTTAGAGTAGTCATCACGTGCCTTTAATGTTAGGATCGTCTTTTGTGCCCTCCCTGTGAAGGAGTGAGGCCTTGTAATAACTTGACTTGGGATGTAAGGTTGAACCGTATGTTTCCTAATGTAGTTTGAACCTGTTAATTTCGATCACAACTTGATGTCTTATTATGTTGCGTTCGATGATGGGTCCCGGTTAGCACCCTTCGGTGCCGCGACGAAACCGAGAGCCTCCTATGGCGCGCGACATAAGGCTGTGCTGCTTGGCACGCGCAGGTATCGAGGTGGCTAGTCATGATCCACCATGGAACTCTTCATTGAGAAGTCTCTTTGTGGTCAGTTTGAAGTAGCCTTTCACAGTCAACTAAAAATCTTGAGATCGAATCCAAGTACCGTGCAAAAGGTCAAAAATCACGTAGATAGCAACGTAAACGGTCCGGTAACCGTGTGCTCCCTGTGAGTAAGCCTTCATCAAAGAGCATCTTGTTGGATTACCAAGTATGATCTCGTCAAATGACGCGCTTGAATGGATTGTGCGGTTGTGGTGAATTATTGTGCCTTAATTATTATGAGAAGTCTATTTCATGAAGTCAGTTTGACATATTTACAATAATTCATCTACAAGTTTCCCACATCGTCAGTGCTCATTGGCTATGCGTTTTGCAGATGTCGTACAATCTTCGTCGGGGTCGTGGCAATGAGGATGAGGAACAGCCACCCCCTCCGCCACCACCTACTCCGGCCGAATTGATGCAGACAGTGGTCGAAGGGCAGCGCATGTTGGCAGATGCTATGCGCCAGCTGGCTAACCGGGAGGCTCGTCCTGGCCGCCAGGGCCCAGAGCCCAATCAATACAGTGATTTCAAGGACTTTCTGGATACTAAGCCCCCGCTCTTCAAGGAAGCGGAAGAACCACTGCAAGCTGATGAGTGGTTAAATACTATTGAGCAAAAGTTTCGTCTGCTTCGCCTGACTGATGAGTTAAAGACTGAATATGCTTCTCACCAGTTGCATGGTCCAGCGGGTATTTGGTGGAGCCATTATCGTTCTACGCTGCCTGCCCATGTACCGATTGCTTGGGATCAGTTTAAGGCGGCATTCCGGGGAAATTATATTCCTCCAGGTCTTATGGCAATCAAGCACACAGAGTTTATGAGGCTGTCGCAGGGCAATAAAAGCTTGACTGAATACCTGCAATCCTTCAACAACCTGGCAAGGTATGCCACTGAGTTTGTGGATACCGATGCCAAAAAGATTGCTAGCTTCAAAAGGGGCCTCGGCCCAAAACTGATGAAAACAATGGGCACTAGCAAATGTACTACTTTCAATGATTTCATCAGCGATGCTCTAACTCAGGAGAACAACAATGCTATCTATTCTGCTTCTAAGAGCCGCAAGAGGGCGATTGAGGCGAGTGCTTCACAGTCTCGAGCTCCAGCTGCCCCGAGAGCTCCTCCTCGCCCTCCTGCTCAGAATACAAAGTTCCGTCCGCCGCAGAAAAAGCCTGCTGCAAAGACTGGGTTTCGTAAGGCATATACAGTGGCTCTGCCAAAGAGTAATGCGGGCCAAGGCAGCTCCAGTGTTCCTCCCAGCAATATGCCTTGCTGGAACTGTAACAAGCCAGGCCATTGGTCCAGGAACTGTCCGTACCCTAAGAAAAATGTCAACCAAGGTAGTCGTCAGGGACACGCCCATTATAACAGCATTGAGGAAATTCCATCTGGTGAGGTGGTCACCGCTGGTAAGTTTCTAGTTGACCAACACCCCGCAGTGGTACTTTTTGATTCAGGTGCTTCGCATTCCTTTATCAGTCCTAAGTTTGCATCTAAATTTGCACACAAGTTGCATACTGTTGAAGGTGTGGGTTATTGTATTAGCGCTGCAAGTGGGAATATTTCCACAAACAAAGTAGTGGGGAACCTTAAGTTTGAGATAGAAGGGCGAAGTTATTCGCTTGCCCTATTGGTTTTACCTGGTTTAGACATAGATGTTATCTTGGGCATGAATTGGATGAGTCAGAATGGGGTACTCATTGACACATCTGCTCGAGTAGTTATGCTCAGAGATCCTACAGATCAAAAGGGTTTTCTAGTACAACTTCCCAGAAAGGTTGAATTGTCGGGGGAAATTCATGTTGTGCAAGCAAAGGCGTTGGCCGAAATTCCAGTAGTAAATGAGTTTCCGGACGTTTTTCCCGATGATTTGCCGGGACTCCCTCCGGATCGGGATGTGGAGTTTAAAATTGAGTTGTTGCCTGGCACGGCTCCCATCTCTAGGAGACCCTATAGGATGCCTCCAAATGAACTCGCTGAACTTAAGGTGCAATTGAATGAACTTTTGAAGAAGGGGTTGATTCGTCCTAGTTCATCGCCGTGGGGATGTCCTGCTATCTTTGTAAAGAAGAAGGATCAGTCGTTGCGGATGTGCGTAGATTATAGACCTCTCAATGCAGTCACTGTCAAAAATAAGTACCCTCTACCACGTATCGATATCTTGTTCGATCAGTTGTCTAAAGCTAAAGTTTTCTCCAAGATCGATCTAAGATCGGGCTACCATCAAATTAAAATTCGCCCGGAAGATGTTCCAAAGACAGCCTTTTCTACCAGATACGGCCTTTATGAGTATCTGGTTATGTCTTTCGGCTTGACAAATGCCCCCGCACACTTCATGTACTTGATGAATTCGGTGTTTATGCCTGAATTGGACAAGTTTGTGGTGGTATTTATTGATGATATCCTGGTATATTCTGTGAATGAGGAGGATCACGCTGAACATCTGCGTATAGTCCTCACAAGACTGCGTGAACATCAACTATATGCAAAGTTCAGTAAGTGCGAATTCTGGCTTCGTGAAGTACCTTTCCTTGGGCATGTGTTGTCCGATGGAGGAATTATGGTGGACCCCGCCAAGGTACAGGAAGTACTGAGCTGGAAGGCTCCTATCTCGGTTCACGAGGTCCGGAGTTTTCTTGGTTTGGCTGGCTATTATCGTCGCTTCATCCCGGATTTCTCTAAAATAGCCAAGCCGATGACTCGGTTGCTGCAAAAAGACACCAGGTTTGTCTGGACTCCTGAGTGTGATGCGGCTTTTCACCAACTGCGAACCCTCCTAACCTCAGCTCCGGTTTTGGCACAACCGGATATCGAGAAACCATTTGATGTTTATTGTGATGCCTCAGGCATAGGTTTGGGAGATGTGTTGATGCAGGAAGGCCGAGTAATTGCATATACTTCTCGACAACTTCGGAAACATGAGGCGAATTACCCAACACATGACTTAGAACTCGCCGCAGTTGTTCATGCTTTGAAAGCCTGGCGACATTATCTGCTGGGCAATGTCTGCAACATCTATACCGACCACAAAAGCCTCAAATACATCTTCACCCAACCCGAGTTGAATATGCGTCAAAGAAGATGGCTCGAGTTGATTAAAGATTATAACCTTCAAGTGCACTATCATCCAGGAAAGGCAAATGTAGTTGCGGATGCTTTAAGCCGTAAGTCTCATTGCCATTCCTTAGTTGAAACTGATTTTCACCGATCTCGCCTTCTACATCCAGCAGTCTTGTACAACATCACTGTCAGTTGTACTCTCAAAAACAGAATTATTGAACTCCAAAAGACTGACACTGGTATATTCCACATCAAGCGTAAGATGAAAGAGCAAGAGACTACACATTTCAGGATAGATGAAGAGGGTGTACTATGGTTCAAGGATAGGTTAGTTGTGCCTAAGGACCGGGAGCTTCGAAATGATATTTTGTCTGAAGCACACTCCTCTAAGTTGTCCATCCATCCTGGTAGTAATAAGATGTATTATGATTTGAAGCCACTTTATTGGTGGACCAAGATGCGGAAAGAGATAGCTGCATATGTTGCTAGATGTGACACCTGTTGCAGAGTTAAAGCTGTGCACATGAAAGCTGGGCTACTTCAGCCACTTTCCATTCCAGGCTAGAAATGGGAAGAGATAAGTATGGATTTCATTGTCGGACTTCCTCCCACTGTCAAAAATCATAACTCTATTTGGGTAATTGTGGATCGTTTGACCAAATCAGCTCACTTCATCCCAGTGAGAGTGGACTATCGTCCCACTGACTATGCTGAGTTATACTTCAATCAGATAATCCGGCTTCATGGGATACCTCGTACTATCGTTTCTGATCGTGGTCCCCAGTTCACTGCTCGCTTTTGGGAGCATTTGCATCACCTTCTGGGAACCAAGTTAGTGAGAAGCTCTGCTTATCACCCCCAGACATCGGGACAGACAGAACGAGTTAACCAAATCTTGGAAGATCTGTTGCGAGCATGCGTCATTTCATCCAAGGGTTCTTGGGAAAAATGGTTACCTTTAGCCGAATTCTCGTACAATAACAGTTATCAAGAGAGTATTAAGATGGTCCCATTCGAAGCTTTGTACGGTCGAAAGTGTCGAACTCCACTAAACTGGGTAGAAGCTGGGGAGAGAAGGTATTATGGTATTGATTTTGTTCATGAAGCTGAGGAACAAGTCCGTACCATCCAAAAACATATGGCTGCAGCCCAAGCGAGGCAGAAAAGCTATGCAGATCGTCGTAGAAAACCACTCGAGTGTGAAGTTGGAGACTTCGTGTATTTGAAAGTTTCTCCAATGAAAAGTGTCCAACGTTTTGGTGTTAAGCGGAAACTTGCGCCGAGATACGTGGGTCCTTTCCAGATCATAGGCAAGAGTGGAGCTGTTGCATACAAAATCCAGTTGCCTCCTGAAATGAGTGCCATATTCAACGTCTTCCATGTATCTCAGCTTAAAAAGTGTCTTCGAGTTCCTGAGGAACAAGTTCCTTTAGGTGATATCAGGCTGGAATCCGACCTAACCTATGAAGAAAAGCCAGTCCGAGTGATCGATACTCAGGAACGAGTAACTAGAAGTAAAGTGGTTAAGTGGTACAAAGTGATGTGGAGTAATCAGGGAAGTGAGAGTGATGCTACGTGGGAACGGGAGGATTATTTGCGGGATGGTTATAAGGAATTCTATGAAAAATGGTACGCTTTCCAAATCTCGGGACGAGATTTTTATAAGGGGGGAGGGCTGTAACACTTCAAGTGTTTAGTCCTTAATTGCATTGCATTTGCATGGCATAAACATAAGCATGCATCATTCATGTTTGTTATTTTATGTGATACAACACATGTAATTATTCTAGGGTTTGTTTGATTTATTTCATGAAGTAATTGATAGATGGTGTAACAAAAGGGTAAGGTAGCCAATCATGACCTACAACCCCTTAGTTATACTTAGGGTAACATTTGGAACAAGGTTCATGTTGACCAAAATTACAAAATTGCCCTCCAAGAAAAGTTTGACCACCATTTGACCCTAGAAGGCCTAGTTTGACCAATTAAAAAGTCTAATTTAGAGACCTTGCATGGAAGAGCACCCTTAAGCAAAGTTGTAGAGAATTTCATGAGGAACAAAAGTTCTAATATGGCCATCTCATGAAAATGATCAGAACATGCTCAAAAATGGCCCACAAGTCAGCTTGAGTGGGAATCAACACTTAGAAAAATTCTAAGTCTGGAAATTGGACTTTTCAGTTTCACTGTACCTCACTTTAGCAACTTGTAACTCACCATCTAGGCCAAACCAGTCTTTGAGCCAATTGACAAAGTTGTTGTCCACACATAGCTCTACAACTTTGTCAATATCATCATCACCTGGTTCTCAATAGTTTAGGAGATATGGTGTCAAGAAGTTAGGGTTTCAGTCGGCATTGATCTCTGAAATTGCATTTCAGTTTCCAAGTACACGAGTTTGGAGCTCTGTAGTTTCAAATCTAGGCCGAACCAGCCCAAACTCCAATTGACAAACTTGTAGACCTCATGTAGCTCTACAATTTTGGTGTTATCATCTTCTTCTAACTCGAGCTGGATTAGGAGGTGTAGGAGCTCAAACTTCGGCTGTCAGTCGGTCATCGCTGTCGCCATTCAGCCGATTCAGTTCGTCAGTCAGGGAGTGGCCGACCGACCGCAGGCCGTCGTCGACGCGTGGACGCGCGGTGGCGCCCGTACGCCGGCCCTGGCCCCACCAGTCAGGCCGCGACGCCTTCAAGACGCCACGACGCGCGAGCCGGCCTCCATTCCTCCGCCCCCTCTCTTCCAGTTGCCAAGAACACCGAAACCGAGCCGCCGCTGCTGTTCTTCTCCGGCGAGCTCGTGCCCGCTCACCACCACATCGCAGTCCCCCAGACCTCGCCAATCTCTTCGCCTCACCACCCTCCATCTCTCTGACCCACCGAAGCTAGCAATTTGACTCGAGGTGAGCCGCATTTCCTTCTTCCCCATCTCCGAGAGGTCGCCGGAGCCTGCCATGGGACCTCACCGTGGTCGGGGTGCTTTGGGTCTCTCTCCGTCCTCCCTTCCTAGCAAAATGGAACCGCCTAGCTTCGGTGAAGCTCGCACCGAGCCTGGACCGCACCGTGCATCTTCACCGGCGACGGCGCGCCGCCACCGGACACCACCGGCCGCCGCTCGCGGTGACAAGCCCCTTCCACCCCATCCCCATCCGTTCCATGAGCACCAATCGACGCACCGGGTGACGGAGAACACGAGGCGGTGTCCGATTGGCCGAGCGAGCCCTTCTCCGGCGAGCTCGAGCTCGTCGGAGCTCGCGGGTCTCCGCCTCCCCTGTTCCTCTGTCCCTGACTGCGGGGGCCCGCCTGTCAGTTGCCAAGCGCGGGCGGGACGGCCGAGCAGGCCGCGCGCGCGCGAGTCGTGGGCCGAGTTTTCCGGGCCGGCCCAGTTCGTCTGAAACGAAATTCATTTTTATTATTTTGTCACTGATTTTTGTACAAGTTGGAAAAATATAGATCTAGGGTTTTAATGATCCAAAAATCATGAGATAAATTTTATTAGGGTCCCCATGATGTGTAGTATTTTAGAAAAATATAAATCTGGAATGTGATGTTTAATTTTTAGGAGAAATTAATAGATCCTTTAAATGTGTTTTGGAATGCATGCAAATTTGTTAAATTTATAACTTGAGCTGTATTGTTCCATAAATCATCAAATTTGATGGGTAGGTTACTCTATGCTAGTCCTAGCTCTGGCAAAAATTTGGGCATCAGTGCTTAATTAATTTCCAAGTTATAATGCTATTTTGTGATTCTAGGAAATACTTAAATGAATTTTTGTAATTTTTCTACATGTGCAATGTTCATATAACTTTTTGGAGAATGTCTTGGTATCTTAAAGTGTCTAAGAAAAATATGAAATCTGTTGTTTGACACTTTTCAATAGGGTTTCCTAATTATGCAAAAATCAGCCTTATTAGCTTGTGAATTTTGTGTAGGGAGTTTCTTTGAATAAAACTTGTTCAAATTTTTACTGTGGTCTCTTTTTGGGTCAGAGAGTTCCCTGTAATTTTTGTAGAATTTTAGGAGCAGTTTATATTTATGTTTAAAATTCCACTTAATTACTTAAGTAAATTAAGAAATGGGTTTAAATAAATGTTCTAGGTGGGCACACCTTACTTTCTGGTGTCTTTGTGATATTTGTGAACTTGTAGTAGCATTAGTTTGGTTTTAGAGAATGTTTGCTACATCAATAAATATTTAACCTTTGTAATTTTAGGTTTTCTGGACAGCTAAGTAGTAACTCTAAATTTGGCTTTGATAAAAAGGGTTTCTGAACAACTTATAAATACCAAAGTTGGAGTAAACTTGATGAACTAGCTTGTGTTAAAATTTGGAAGCAATTGGCTTAGTAGTTTGGGAGTTATTGTTGTTTAAAGTGGCAGTCCAAAATCTGCTACTCTCTGTTTTGGAGAGGACAGATTCTGGAACTTGTGAAGTTTGACCTGGAAAACTTAGGAGTTTGGAGTTGAGGTCTGAAAATGAATTGTAGTGCATTTCTTAGGCTTTCCAGATTGTCTTAGATCATATCTTTTGAAATTATAAATCTCCAGTTGTGATAAAAACACGTAGCTGCTGTCCAGAATGCTTACTGTGGTGTTTTGCTGATTGTTATGGTGAGATATCCTAAGACATGCTACTTTTGTAATTATTAGGTGTTAGGGCCTTAACTGAGGATGAGCAGCTTTATCTTAGGTTAAGTAGATTAGGTAAGTACTTCTTTACCGGAGAGGAAATTTGCACCTACTCTTTTGAAGTGATTTGAATAGAGCGTTAAATTGTTGTAATGCATCTCATTCCGAGCCTATTGCATCTTTCGTTATGCATCCATGGTATTTATTGTGCATTCATGCAATAGGTGTACCGGAGGGGGTGACACTCCTCGAATTCGAACAAGCAATACCGGAGGAGGTGCTGAGTCAACCGGAGGAAGTAGCAGAAGAACCCAACGTCGGGGAAGCTCCGTCAGAAGATCTACCCGAGTGCCCTGACCACCGGCCTTCAACTTTTCTGAAAGGCAAGCCCCGGTGCATGCTGAACCCATCGTTTTATAAATATATCTTGAGTACTTTTAATTGTTTACTGCATTAAGTTGTAGGAGTTATATGAAAACACTTGTTGCATTACACCTGTCCTTGTCCAGATATCGTACTTAATCCTATATTAGGTTTAGGCACGTGTCAATGCTTAGCCCTGCTTAGTACGGTAGAAGTCGGGTGATTTCCGGTCATCCGCGAGATGTAGGAAGGAGTCACGAGTGGCTCTATGGCTATCGCGAATGGAACCATGCTTAAAAATGAAATTGAGACCGGGCGGGAATTCGATAGTACAGCCGCAAGACACTTCACGTCTTGGGTGTGGAGCTATGCCCGTCTGAGTCGTTTAAGGACCGATTCGCTGTACGTCCTTGAGTCATGTTGAACGCAGTCTAACACTTAGTTGGCCGGATAAGTCGTTCCGACCGCGAAGCCGAGTAATGTGATTCAGGCCGGGAATCGAATGGTAGGTTGCTTCTTGGAGGAGAGAAAGGATGTGCTTGGGGTCATTGGCGTGAGACCAAGGGGGGGTTAGAGTCCCTATCACCTGGCAGAGTGTCGCCCTTGGGGTCGCGACATCATTCGGACCCGCGATTCCTGAATCATATGACAAGGTGGCCTGTGCGACCCTGGCAGGGGTCTGCACGGTGAGTGTTAGAAATACCCCTCCAGCTGGATAGGAATTCGATTCGAATCGCCGTCGCTCCCGGTTAGTGAGCACTTGACTTGAGCAGCGGCAACGTAGAACTCATTAAATGAACTGGTGGTTAAGGGAATGATACAATGTTGCCATAATGATATACCTGCTATGGATATAATAATCATGTTGTTTGATTATAATCAAGTGTATGTTTAGTACAGGTGCTAAGATAGATGACAGGTAAATGCTAAAAATAACTGCTAGTACAGGTTATAAGGGTTTCAACTACTTATGCCTTTATGCAAAATGTGGTGTCAGCTAGCCTCTTGTGTAAGCCCTGCATAAACCTTGGTGTCGTCTTATTTCTGGTTTTCGACGGGTAAGTCTAGCTGAGTACATTCCAGTACTCAGGGTTTATTCCCTCCTGTTGCAGATGACATGCTTTACCAGGGATTCTGCAAGACGTGTCTCCACCCTGCGGGTGACGATGACTAGATCACAAGGGCGTGATCGTCTTTATGTACTTTCCTCATGCTTTTGCGAGATGTCGATCATCCAGACTGGCAGTATTTAAGTAACTAGTGTGTGTGTTATGCTTCCGCTACTTTCAAACTTGGTTTGTAATAATTGCTACTCCGTGGTGTAAACTTATTTCAGAACTACTTGTGAAATGTATCGTATGATGTGGTATGTTGAAAGATGCGATCCTGGTTGTAAGCAGTTTGGTTTGAAATCCTTCGTGATTTCGATTGACTACCGGGATTATATGGGCTCAAGTTTGAAAATTTGAGCGCTTCGGTGCTTGTTTTCGTACTTGTGCTCTTATAATTTGGTCGGTTCTGTTACATATGGTACGATTGGTGCGAACCGTCCAACTATCTTGCACCGACACTAACACTATCTCCAAATAGACTGAAACAAGATTCCACATGACTCACGTCACCTAGGAGTTCCATCGGATGCGTTGAAACTGATTTCCGAGCCTATGGTAGGTTCGGCGTAACCCGTGCACCTCGTCAAGATTAGCACTACTCAAAACAGACCAAAACGAGCTTCCACTTGAGCCTCGTCACCTAGGAGTTCCGTTGGGTGTGTCCAAAATGATTTCCAAGCCTATGGTATGTTTGGTGCAAACCGTGCACCTATCTTGCAGAACGATTAGCACCATCTCCAAACAGAACAAAACGAGCTTCCACTTGAGCCTCGTCACCTATGAGTTCCATTAGGTGTGTCCAAAATGATTTACAAGCCTATGGTATGTTTGGTGCAAACAGTGCACCTATCTTGCATCAAGTTTAGCACCATCTCCAATCAGACCATAACGAGCTTCCACTTGAGCCTCGTCTCCTAGGAGTACCATCGGGTGCGTCCAAATCGATTTCAGAGTGTATGGTACGATTGGTGCGAGCCATCCAACTATCTTGCACCGGCACTAACACTGTCTCCAAATAGACTAAAACAAGATTCCACATGACCCACGTCACCTAGGAGTTCTATCGGATGCATCTAAACCAGTTTCTGAGCCTATTATAGGTTTCGCGCAACCCGTGCACCTCGTCAAGATTAGCACTATCTCCAAACGGACCAAAACGAGCTTCCACTTGAGCCTCGTCACCTAGGAATTCCATTGGGTGTGCCCAAAACGATTTCCAAGCCTATGGTATGTTTGGTGAAAACCGTGCATCTATCATGCATCAAGTTTAGCACCATCTCCAATCGGACCGTAACAAGCTTCCACTTCAGCCTCGTCACCTAGGAGTACCATCAAGTGCATCCAAATCGATTTCAGGGTGTATTACCTGATTGGTGCGAACCGTCTAACTATCTTGCACCGACACTAACACTATCTCCAAATAGACTGAAACAAGATTCCACATGACTCACGTCATCTAGGAGTTCCATCGAATGCGTTGAAATTGATTTCTGAGCCTATGGTAGGTTCGGCGCAACCTGTGCACCTCGTCAGGATTAGCACTATCTCCAAACGGACCAAAAGAAGCTTCCACTTCAGCCGCGTCACCTATGAGTTCCATGGGGTGTGTCCAAAACGATTTCCATGCCTATGGTATGTTTGGCGCAAACCATGCAACTATCTTGCATCAAGTTTAGCACCACCTCCAATCGGACCGTAACGAGCTTCCACTTGAGCCTCGTCTCCTAGGAGTACCATCAAGTGCGTCCAAATCGATTTCAGGGTGTATTACCTGATTGGTGCGAACCGTCCAACTATCTTGCACCGACACGAACACTGTCTCCAAATAGATTGAAACAAGATTCCATATGACTCACGTCATCTAGGAGTTCCATCGGATGCGTTGAAACTGATTTCTGAGCCTATGGTAGGTTCGGCGCAACCCGTGCACCTCGTCAGGATTAGCACTATCTCTAAACGGACCAAAAGAAGCTTCCACTTCAGCCTCGTCACCTATGAGTTCCATGGGGTGTGTCCAAAACGATTTTCATGCGTATGGTATGTTTGGCGCAAACCATGCAACTATCTTGCATCAAGTTTAGCACCACCTCCAATCGGACCGTAACGAGCTTCCACTTGAGCCTCGTCTCCTAGGAGTACCATCGGGTGCGTCCAAATCGATTTCAGAGCGTATGGTACGATTGGTGCAAGCCATCCAACTATCTTGCACCGGCACTAACACTGTCTCCAAACAGACTAAAACAAGATTCCACATGACCCACGTCACCTAGGAGTTCTATCGGATGCATCTAAACCAATTTCTGAGCCTATGGTAGGTTCCGCGCAACCCGTGCACCTCATCAAGATTAGCACTATCTCCAAACGGACCAAAACGAGCTTCCACTTGAGCCTCGTCACCAAGGAATTCCATTGGGTGTGCCCAAAACGATTTCCAAGCCTATGGTATGTTTGGTGCAAACTGTGCACCTATCTTGCATCAAATTTAGCACCATATCCAATCGGACCGTAACGAGCTTCCACTTGAGCCTCATCACCTAGGAGTACCATCGGGTGCGTCCATATTGATTTTTGAGGGTGTGGTACGTTTGGTGTGAACCGTCCAACTATCTTGCACCGACACTAACACTGTCTCTAAATAGACTGAAACAAGATTTCACATGACTCACGTTACCCAGGAGTTCCTTCGGATGCGTCCAAACTGATTTCCGAGCCAATGGTAGGTTTGGCGCAACCCGTGCACCTCGTCAAGATTAGCACTATCTCCAAACAGACCAAAACGAGCTTCCACTTGAGCCTCGTCACCTAGGAATTCCATTGGGTGTGTCCAAAACGATTTCCAAGCCTATGGTATGTTTGGTGCAAACAGTGCACCTATCTTGCATCAAGTTTAGCACCATCTCCAATCAGACCATAATGAGCTTCCACTTGAGCCTCGTCTCCTAGGAGTACCATCGGGTGCGTCCAAATCGATTTCAGAGGGTATGGTACGATTGGTGCGAGCCATCCAACTATCTTGCACCGGCACTAACACTGTCTCCAAATAGACTAAAACAAGATTCCACATGACCCACGTCACCTAGGAGTTCTATCGGATGCATCTAAACCAGTTTCTGAGCCTATTGTAGGTTCCGCGCAACCCGTGCACCTCGTCAAGATTAGCACTATCTCCAAACGGACCAAAACGAGCTTCCACTTGAGCCTCGTCACCTAGAAATTCCATTGGGTGTGCCCAAAACGATTTCCAAGCCTATGGTATGTTTGGTGAAAACCGTGCACCTATCATGCATCAAGTTCAGCACCATCTCCAATCGGACCGTAACAAGCTTCCACTTGAGCCTCGTCACCTAGGAGTACCATCAAGTGCATCCAAATCGATTTCAGGGTGTATTACCTGACTGGTGCGAACCGTCCAACTATCTTGCACCGACACTAACACTGTCTCCAAATAGACTGAAACAAGATTCCACATGACTCACGTCATCTAGGAGTTCCATCGAATGCGTTGAAATTGATTTCTGAGCCTATGGTAGGTTCGGCGCTACCCGTGCACCTCGTCAGGATTAGCACTATCTCCAAACGGACCAAAACAAGCTTCCACTTCAGCCTCGTCACCTATGAGTTCCATGGGGTGTGTCCAAAACGATTTCCATGCCTATGGAATGTTTGGCGCAAACCATGCAACTATCTTGCATCAAGTTTAGCACCACCTCCAATCGGACCGTAACGAGCTTCCACTTGAGCCTCGTCTCCTAGGAGTACCATCGGGTGCGTCCAAATCGATTTCAGAGGGTATGGTACGATTGGTGCGAGCCATCCAACTATCTTGCACCGGCACTAACACTGTCTCCAAATAGACTAAAACAAGATTCCACATGACCCACGTCACCTAGGAGTTCTATCGGATGCATCTAAACCAGTTTCTGAGCCTATTGTAGGTTCCGCGCAACCCGTGCACCTCGTCAAGATTAGCACTATCTCCAAACGGACCAAAACGAGCTTCCACTTGAGCCTCGTCACCTAGGAATTCCATTGGGTGTGCCCAAAACGATTTCCAAGCCTATGGTATGTTTGGTGAAAACCGTGCACCTATCATGCATCAAGTTTAGCACCATCTCCAATCGGACCGTAACAAGCTTCCACTTGAGCCTCGTCACCTAGGAGTACCATCAAGTGCATCCAAATCGATTTCAGGGTGTATTACCTGATTGGTGCGAACCGTCCAACTATCTTGCACCGACACTAACACTGTCTCCAAATAGACTGAAACAAGATTCCACATGACTCACGTCATCTAGGAGTTCCATCGAATGCGTTGAAATTGATTTCTGAGCCTATGGTAGGTTCGGCGCTACCCGTGCACCTCGTCAGGATTAGCACTATCTCCAAACGGACCAAAAGAAGCTTCCACTTCAGCCTCGTCACCTATGAGTTCCATGGGGTGTGTCCAAAATGATTTCCATGCCTATGGTATGTTTGGCGCAAACCATGCAACTATCTTGCATCAAGTTTAGCACCACCTCCAATCGGACCGTAATGAGCTTCCACTTGAGCCTCGTCTCCTAGGAGTACCATCAAGTGCGTCCAAATCGATTTCAGGGTGTATTACCTGATTGGTGCGAACCGTCCAACTATCTTGCACCGACACGAACACTGTCTCCAAATAGACTGAAACAAGATTCCATATGACTCACGTCATCTAGGAGTTCCATCGGATGCGTTGAAACTGATTTCTGAGCCTATGGTAGGTTCGGCGCAACCCGTGCACCTCGTCAGGATTAGCACTATCTCCAAACGGACCAAAAGAATCTTCCACTTCAGCCTCGTCACCTATGAGTTCCATGGGGTGTGTCCAAAACGATTTCCATGCGTATGGTATGTTTGGCGCAAACCATGCAACTATCTTGCATCAAGTTTAGCACCACCTCCAATCGGACCGTAACGAGCTTCCACTTGAGCCTCGTCTCCTAGGAGTACCATCGGGTGCGTCCAAATCGATTTCAGAGCGTATGGTACGATTCGTGCAAGCCATCCAACTATCTTGCACCGGCACTAACACTGTCTCCAAACAGACTAAAACAAGATTCCACATGACCCACGTCACCTAGGAGTTCTATCGGATGCATCTAAACCAATTTCTGAGCCTATGGTAGGTTCCGCGCAACCCGTGCACCTCATCAAGATTAGCACTATCTCCAAACGGACCAAAACGAGCTTCAACTTGAGCCTCGTCACCAAGGAATTCCATTGGGTGTGCCCAAAACGATTTCCAAGCCTATGGTATGTTTGGTGCAAACTGTGCACCTATCTTGCATCAAGTTTAGCACCATCTCCAATCGGACCGTAACGAGCTTCCACTTGAGCCTCATCACCTAGGAGTACCATCGGGTGCGTCCATATTGATTTCTGAGGGTATGGTACGTTTGGTGTGAACCGTCCAACTATCTTGCACCGACACTAACACTGTCTCTAAATAGACCGAAACAAGATTTCACATGACTCACGTTACCCAGGAGTTCCTTCGGATGCGTCCAAACTGATTTCCGAGCCAATGGTAGGTTGGGCGCAACCCGTGCACCTCGTCAAGATTAGCACTATCTCCAAACAGACCAAAATGAGCTTCCACTTGAGCCTCGTCACCTAGGAATTTCATTGGGTGTGTCCAAAACGATTTCCAAGCCTATGGTATGTTTGGTGCAAACCGTGCACCTATCTTGCATCAAGTTTTGCACCATCTCCAATCGGACCGTAACGAGCTTCCACTTGAGCCTCGTCACCTAGGAGTACCATCGGGTGCGTCCAAGTCGATTTCAGGGCGTCTGGTACGATTGGTGCGAACCGTCCAACTATCTTGCACCGACACTAACACTATCTCCAAATAGACTGAAACAAGATTCCACATGACTCACGTCACCTAGGAGTTCCATCGCATGCGTCGAAACTGATTTCCGAGCCTATGGTAGGTTCGGCGTAACCCGTGCACCTCGTCAAGATTAGCACTACTCAAAACAGACCAAAACGAGCTTCCACTTGAGCCTCGTCACCTAGGAGTTCCGTTGGGTGTGTCCAAAATGATTTCCAAGCCTATGGTATGTTTGGTGCAAACCGTGCACCTATCTTGCAGAACGATTAGCACCATCTCCAAACAGAACAAAACGAGCTTCCACTTGAGCCTCATCACCTATGAGTTCCATTAGGTGTGTCCAAAATTATTTACAAGCCTATGGTATGTTTGGTGTAAACCGTGCACCTATCTTGCATCAAGTTTAGCACCATCTCCAATCAGACCATAACGAGCTTCCACTTGAGCCTCGTCTCCTAGGAGTACCATCGGGTGCGTCCAAATCGATTTCAGAGCGTATGGTACGATTGGTGCGAGCCATCCAACTATCTTGCACCGGCACTAACACTGTCTCCAAATAGACTAAAACAAGATTCCACATGACCCACGTCACCTAGGAGTTCTATCGGATGCATCTAAACCAGTTTCTGAGCCTATTGTAGGTTCCGCGCAACCCGTGCACCTCGTCAAGATTAGCACTATCTCCAAACGGACCAAAACGAGCTTCCACTTGAGCCTCGTCACCTAGGAATTCCATTGGGTGTGCCCAAAACGATTTCCAAGCCTATGGTATGTTTGGTGCAAACCGTGCACCTATCATGCATCAAGTTTAGCACCATCTCCAATCGGACCGTAACAAGCTTCCACTTGAGGCTCGTCACCTAGGAGTACCATCAAGTGCGTCCAAATCGATTTCAGGGTGTATTACCTTATTGGTGCGAACCGTCCAACTATCTTGCACCGACACTAACACTGTCTCCAAATAGACTGAAACAAGATTCCACATGACTCACGTCACCTAGGAGTTCTATCAGATGCGTCAAAACTGATTTCCGAGCCTATGGTAGGTTCGGCGTAACCCGTGCACCTCGTCAAGATTAGCACTACTCAAAACAGACCAAAACGAGCTTCCACTTGAGCCTCGTCACCTAGGAGTTCCGTTGGGTGTGTCCAAAATGATTTCCAAGCCTATGGTATGTTTGGTGCAAACCGTGCACCTATCTTGCAGAACGATTAGCACCATCTCCAAATAGAACAAAACGAGCTTCCACTTGAGCCTCGTCACCTATGAGTTCCATTAGGTGTGTCCAAAATGATTTACAAGCCTATGGTATGTTTGGTGCAAACCGTGCACCTATCTTGCATCAATTTTAGCACCATCTCCAATCAGACCATAACGAGCTTCCACTTGAGCCTCGTCTCCTAGGAGTACCATCGGGTGCGTCCAAATCGATTTCAGAGCGTATGGTACGATTGGTGCGAGCCATCCAACTATCTTGCACCGGCACTAACACTGTCTCCAAATACACTAAAACAAGATTCCACATGACCCACGTCACCTAGGAGTTCTATCGGATGCATCTAAACCAGTTTCTGAGCCTATTGTAGGTTCCACGCAACCCGTGCACCTCGTCAAGATTAGCACTATCTCCAAACGGACCAAAACGAGCTTCCACTTGAGCCTCGTCACCTAGGAATTCCATTGGGTGTGCCCAAAACGATTTCCAAGCCTATGGTATGTTTGGTGCAAACCGTGCACCTATCATGCATCAAGTTTAGCACCATCTCCAATCGGACCGTAACAAGCTTCCACTTGAGGCTTGTCACCTAGGAGTACCATCAAGTGCGTCCAAATCGATTTCAGGGTGTATTACCTTATTGGTGCGAACCGTCCAACTATCTTGCACCGACACTAACACTGTCTCCAAATAGACTGAAACAAGATTCCACATGACTCACGTCACCTAGGAGTTCCATCAGATGCGTCGAAACTGATTTCCGAGCCTATGGTAGGTTCGGCGTAACCCGTGCACCTCGTCAAGATTAGCACTACTCAAAACAGACCAAAACGAGCTTCCACTTGGGGCCTCGTCACCTAGGAGTTCCGTTGGGTGTGTCCAAAATGATTTCCAAGCCTATGGTATGTTAGGTGCAAACCGTGCACCTATCTTGCAGAACGATTAGCACCATCTCCAAATAGAACAAAACGAGCTTCCACTTGAGCCTCGTCACCTATAAGTTCCATTAGGTGTGTCCAAAATGATTTACAAGCCTATGGTATGTTTGGTGCAAACCGTGCACCTATCTTGCATCAATTTTAGCACCATCTCCAATCAGACCATAACGAGCTTCCACTTGAGCCTCGTCTCCTAGGAGTACCATCGGGTGCGTCCAAATCGATTTCAGAGCGTATGGTACGATTGGTGCGAGCCATCCAACTATCTTGCACCGGCACTAACACTGTCTCCAAATAGACTAAAACAAGATTCCACATGACCCACGTCACCTAGGAGTTCTATCGGATGCATCTAAACCAGTTTCTGAGCCTATTGTAGGTTCCACGCAACCCGTGCACCTCGTCAAGATTAGCACTATCTCCAAACGGACCAAAACGAGCTTCCACTTGAGCCTCGTCACCTAGGAATTCCATTGGGTGTGCCCAAAACGATTTCCAAGCCTATGGTATGTTTGGTGCAAACCGTGCACCTATCATGCATCAAGTTTAGCACCATCTCCAATCGGACCGTAACAAGCTTCCACTTGAGGCTTGTCACCTAGGAGTACCATCAATTGCGTCCAAATCGATTTCAGGGTGTATTACCTTATTGGTGCGAACCGTCCAACTATCTTGCACCGACACTAACACTGTCTCCAAATAGACTGAAACAAGATTCCACATGACTCACGTCACCTAGGAGTTCCATCAGATGCGTCGAAACTGATTTCCGAGCCTATGGTAGGTTCGGCGTAACCCGTGCACCTCGTCAAGATTAGCACTAGTCAAAACAGACCAAAACGAGCTTCCACTTGGGCCTCGTCACCTAGGAGTTCCGTTGGGTGTGTCCAAAATGATTTCCAAGCCTATGGTATGTTTGGTGCAAACCGTGCACCTATCTTGCAGAACGATTAGCACCATCTCCAAATAGAACAAAACGAGCTTCCACTTGAGCCTCGTCACCTATGAGTTCCATTAGGTGTGTCCAAAATGATTTACAAGCCTATGGTATATTTGGTGCAAACCGTGCACCTATCTTGCATCAAGTTTAGCACCATCTCCAATCAGACCATAACGAGCTTCCACTTGAGCCTCGTCTCCTAGGAGTACCATCGGGTGCGTCCAAATCGATTTCAGAGCGTATGGTACGATTGGTGCGAGCCATCGAACTATCTTGCACCGGCACTAACACTGTGTCCAAATAGACTAAAACAAGATTCCACATGACCCACGTCACCTAGGAGTTCTATCGGATGCATCTAAACCAGTTTCTGAGCCTATTGTAGGTTCCGCGCAACCCGTGCACCTCGTCAAGATTAGCACTATCTACAAACGGACCAAAATGAGCTTCCACTTGAGCCTCGTCACCTAGGAATTCCATTGGGTGTGCCCAAAACGATTTCAAAGCCTATGGTATGTTTGGTGCAAACCGTGCACCTATCATGCATCAAGTTTAGCACCATCTCCAATCGGACCGTAACAAGCTTCCACTTGAGCCTCGTCACCTAGGAGTACCATCAAGTGCGTCCAAATCAATTTCAGGGTGTATTACCTGATTGGTGCGAACCGTCCAACTATCTTGCACCGACACTAACACTGTCTCCAAATAGACTGAAACAAGATTCCACATGACTCACGTCATCTAGGAGTTCCATCGAATGCGTTGAAATTGATTTCTGAGCCTATGGTAGGTTCGGCGCAACCCGTGCACCTCGTCAGGATTAGCACTATCTCCAAACGGACCAAAAGAAGCTTCCACTTCGGCCTCGTCACCTATGAGTTCCATGGGGTGTGTCCAAAATGATTTCCATGCCTATGGTATGTTTGGCGCAAACAATGCAACTATCTTGCATCAAGTTTAGCACCACCTCCAATCGGACCGTAACGAGCTTCCACTTGAGCCTCGTCTCCTAGGAGTACCATCAAGTGCATCCAAATCGATTTCCGGGTGTGTTACCTGATTGGTGCGAACCGTCCAACTATCTTGCACCGACACTAACACTGTCTCCAAATAGACTGAAACAAGATTCCACATGACTCACGTCACCTAGGAGTTCCATCAGATGCGTCGAAACTGATTTCCGAGCCTATGGTAGGTTCGGCGTAACCCGTGCACCTCGTCAAGATTAGCACTAGTCAAAACAGACCAAAACGAGCTTCCACTTGGGCCTCGTCACCTAGGAGTTCCGTTGGGTGTGTCCAAAATGATTTCCAAGCCTATGGTATGTTTGGTGCAAACCGTGCACCTATCTTGCAGAACGATTAGCACCATCTCCAAATAGAACAAAACGAGCTTCCACTTGAGCCTCGTCACCTATGAGTTCCATTAGGTGTGTCCAAAATGATTTACAAGCCTATGGTATGTTTGGTGCAAACCGTGCACCTATCTTGCATCAAGTTTAGCACCATCTCCAATCAGACCATAACGAGCTTCCACTTGAGCCTCGTCTCCTAGGAGTACCATCGGGTGCGTCCAAATCGATTTCAGAGCGTATGGTACGATTGGTGCGAGCCATCGAACTATCTTGCACCGGCACTAACACTGTGTCCAAATAGACTAAAACAAGATTCCACATGACCCACGTCACCTAGGAGTTCTATCGGATGCATCTAAACCAGTTTCTGAGCCTATTGTAGGTTCCGCGCAACCCGTGCACCTCGTCAAGATTAGCACTATCTACAAACGGACCAAAATGAGCTTCCACTTGAGCCTCGTCACCTAGGAATTCCATTGGGTGTGCCCAAAACGATTTCAAAGCCTATGGTATGTTTGGTGCAAACCGTGCACCTATCATGCATCAAGTTTAGCACCATCTCCAATCGGACCGTAACAAGCTTCCACTTGAGCCTCGTCACCTAGGAGTACCATCAAGTGCGTCCAAATCAATTTCAGGGTGTATTACCTGATTGGTGCGAACCGTCCAACTATCTTGCACCGACACTAACACTGTCTCCAAATAGACTGAAACAAGATTCCACATGACTCACGTCATCTAGGAGTTCCATCGAATGCGTTGAAATTGATTTCTGAGCCTATGGTAGGTTCAGCGCAACCCGTGCACCTCGTCAGGATTAGCACTATCTCCAAACGGACCAAAAGAAGCTTCCACTTCGGCCTCGTCACCTATGAGTTCCATGGGGTGTGTCCAAAACGATTTCCATGCCTATGGTATGTTTGGCGCAAACAATGCAACTATCTTGCATCAAGTTTAGCACCACCTCCAATCGGACCGTAACGAGCTTCCACTTGAGCCTCGTCTCCTAGGAGTACCATCAAGTGCGTCCAAATCGATTTCCGGGTGTGTTACCTGATTGGTGCGAACCGTCCAACTATCTTGCACCGACACTAACACTGTCTCCAAATAGACTGAAAGAAGATTCCACCCGACTCACGTCTTGTAGGAGTTCCATTGGATGCGTTGAAACTGATTTCTGAGCCTATGGTAGGTTCGGTGCAACCCGTGCACCTCGTCAGGATTAGCACTGTCTCCAAACGGACCAAAAGAAGCTTCCACTTCAGCCTCGTCACCTATGAGTTCCATGGGGTGTGTCCAAAATGATTTCCATGCCTATGGTATGTTTGGCGCAAACCATGCAACTATCTTGCATCAAGTTTAGCACCACCTCCAATCGGACCGTAACGAGCTTCCACTTGAGCCTCGTCTCCTAGGAGTACCATCGGGTGCGTCCAAATCAGTTTCAGAGCGTATGGTACGATTGGTGCGAGCCATCCAACTATCTTGCACCGGCACTAACACTGTCTCCAAATAGACAAAAACAAGATTCCACATGACCCACGTCACCTAGGAGTTCTATCGGATGCATCTAAACCAATTTCTGAGCCTATGGTAGGTTCCGCGCAACCCGTGCACCTCGTCAAGATTAGCACTATCTCCAAACGGACCAAAACGAGCTTTCACTTGAGCCTCGTCACCAAGGAATTCCATTGGGTGTGCCCAAAACGATTTCCAAGCCTATGGTATGTTTGGTGCAAACCGTGCACCTATCATGCATCAAGTTTAGCACCATCTCCAATCGGACCGTAACAAGCTTCCACTTGAGCCTCGTCACCTAGGAGTACCATCAAGTGCGTCCAAATCGATTTTAGGGTGTATTACCTGATTGCTGCGAATCGTCCAACTATCTTGCACCGACACTAACACTGTCTCCAAATAGACTGAAACAAGATTCCACATGACTCACGTCATCTAGGAGTTCCATCGAATGCGTTGAAACAGATTTCTGAGCCTATGGTAGGTTCGGCGCAACCCGTGCACCTCGTCAGGATTAGCACTATCTCCAAACGGACCAAAAGAAGCTTCCACTTCAGCCTCGTCACCTATGAGTTCCATGGGGTGTGTCCAAAACGATTTCCATGCCTATGGTATGTTTGGCGCAAACCATGCAACTATCTTGCATCAAGTTTAGCACCACCTCCAATCGGACCGTAACGAGCTTCCACTTGAGCCTCGTCTCCTAGGAGTACCATCAAGTGCGTCCAAATCGATTTTAGGGTGTATTACCTGATTGGTGCGAACCGTCCAACTATCTTGCACCGACACTAACACTGTCTCCAAATAGACTGAAACAAGATTCCACATGACTCACGTCATCTAGGAGTTCCATCGGATGCGTTGAAACTGATTTCTGAGCCTATGGTAGGTTCGGCGCAACCCGTGCACCTCATCAGGATTAGCACTATCTCCAAACGGACCAAAAGAAGCTTCCACTTTAGCCTCGTCACCTATGAGTTCCATGGGGTGTGTCCAAAACGATTTCCATGCCTATGGTATGTTTGGCGCAAACCATGCAACTATCTTGCATCAAGTTTAGCACCACCTCCAATCGGACCGTAACGAGCTTCCACTTGAGCCTCGTCTCCTAGGAGTACCATCGGGTGCGTCCAAATCGATTTCAGAGCGTATGGTACGATTGGTGCGAGCCATCCAACTATCTTGCACCGGCACTA
The DNA here is from genome assembly GCA_038087645.1 of Saccharum hybrid cultivar R570. NCBI lineage: Eukaryota > Viridiplantae > Streptophyta > Magnoliopsida > Poales > Poaceae > Saccharum > Saccharum hybrid cultivar. The sequence goes on along the minus strand of JAQSUU010000775.1, from coordinate 7,034,805 downwards.
ACACTGTCTCCAAATAGACTAAAACAAGATTCCACATGACCCACGTCACCTAGGAGTTCTATCGGATGCATCTAAACCAATTTCTGAGCCAATGGTAGGTTCCGCGCAACCCGTGCACCTCGTCAAGATTAGCACTATCTCCAAACGGACCAAAACGAGCTTCCACTTGAGCCTCGTCACCTAGGAATCCCATTGGGTGTGCCCAAAACGATTTCCAAGCCTATGGTATGTTTGGTGCAAACCGTGCACCTATCATGCATCAAGTTTAGCACCATCTCCAATCGGACCGTAACAAGCTTCCACTTGAGCCTCGTCACCTAGGAGTACCATCAAGTGCGTCCAAATCGATTTCAGGGTGTATTACCTGATTGGTGCGAACCGTCCAACTATCTTGCACCGACACTAACACTGTCTCCAAATAGACTGAAACAAGATTCCACATGACTCACGTCATCTAGGAGTTCCATCGAATGCGTTGAAATTGATTTCTGAGCCTATGGTAGGTTCGGCGCAACCCGTGCACCTCGTCAGGATTAGCACTATCTCCAAACGGACCAAAAGAAGCTTCCACTTTGGCCTCGTCACCTATGAGTTCCATGGGGTGTGTCCAAAATGATTTCCATGCCTATGGTATGTTTGGCACAAACAATGCAACTATCTTGCATCAAGTTTAGCACCACCTCCAATCGGACCGTAACGAGCTTCCACTTGAGCCTCGTCTCCTAGGAGTACCATCAAGTGCGTCCAAATCGATTTCCGGGTGTGTTACCTGATTGGTGCGAACCGTCCAACTATCTTGCACCGACACTAACACTGTCTCCAAATAGACTGAAAGAAGATTCCACATGACTCACGTCATGTAGGAGTTCCATCGGATGCGTTGAAACTGATTTCTGAGCTTATGGTAGGTTCGGTGCAACCCGTGCACCTCGTCAGGATTAGCACTATCTCCAAACGTACCAAAAGAAGCTTCCACTTCAGCCTCGTCACCTATGAGTTCCATAGGGTGTGTCCAAAATGATTTCCATGCCTATGGTATGTTTGGCGCAAACCATGCAACTATCTTGCATCAAGTTTAGCACCACCCCCAATCGGACCGTAACGAGCTTCCACTTGAGCCTCGTCTCCTAGGAGTACCATCGGGTGCGTCCAAATCGATTTCAGAGCGTATGGTACGATTGGTGCGAGCCATCCAACTATCTTGCACCGGCACTAACACTGTCTCCAAATAGACTAAAACAAGATTCCACATGACCCACGTCACCTAGGAGTTCTATCGGATGCATCTAAACTGATTTCTGAGCCTATGGTAGGTTCGGCGCAACCCGTGCACCTCGTCAAGATTAGCACTATCTCCAAACGGACCAAAACGAGCTTCCACTTTAGCCTCGTCACCAAGGAATTCCATGGGGTGTGTCCAAAACGATTTCCATGCCTATGGTATGTTTGGCGCAAACCATGCAACTATCTTGCATCAAGTTTAGCACCACCTCCAATCGGACCGTAACGAGCTTCCACTTGAGCCTCGTCTCCTAGGAGTACCATCGGGTGCGTCCAAATCGATTTCAGAGCGTATGGTACGATTGGTGCGAGCCATCCAACTATCTTGCACCGGCACTAACACTGTCTCTAAATAGACTAAAACAAGATTCCACATGACCCACGTCACCTAGGAGTTCTATCGGATGCATCTAAACCAATTTCTGAGCCAATGGTAGGTTCCGCGCAACCCGTGCACCTCGTCAAGATTAGCACTATCTCCAAACGGACCAAAACGAGCTTCCACTTGAGCCTCGTCACCTAGGAATTCCATTGGGTGTGCCCAAAACGATTTCCAAGCCTATGGTATGTTTGGTGCAAACCGTGCACCTATCATGCATCAAGTTTAGCACCATCTCCAATCGGACCGTAACAAGCTTCCACTTGAGCCTCGTCACCTAGGAGTACCATCAAGTGCGTCCAAATCGATTTCAGGGTGTATTACCTGATTGGTGCGAACCGTCCAACTATCTTGCACCGACACTAACACTGTCTCCAAATAGACTGAAACAAGATTCCACATGACTCACGTCATCTAGGAGTTCCATCGAATGCGTTGAAATTGATTTCTGAGCCTATGGTAGGTTCGGCGCAACCCGTGCACCTCGTCAGGATTAGCACTATCTCCAAACGGACCAAAAGAAGCTTCCACTTTGGCCTCGTCACCTATGAGTTCCATGGGGTGTGTCCAAAACGATTTCCATGCCTATGGTATGTTTGGCGCAAACAATGCAACTATCTTGCATCAAGTTTAGCACCACCTCCAATCGGACCGTAACGAGCTTCCACTTGAGCCTCGTCTCCTAGGAGTACCATCAAGTGCGTCCAAATCGATTTCCGGGTGTGTTACCTGATTGGTGCGAACCGTCCAACTATCTTGCACCGACACTAACACTGTCTCCAAATAGACTGAAAGAAGATTCCACATGACTCACGTCATGTAGGAGTTCCATCGGATGCGTTGAAACTGATTTCTGAGCCTATGGTAGGTTCGGTGCAACCCGTGCACCTCGTCAGGATTAGCACTATCTCCAAATGGACCAAAAGAAGCTTCCACTTCAGCCTCGTCACCTATGAGTTCCATAGGGTGTGTCCAAAATGATTTCCATGCCTATGGTATGTTTGGCGCAAACCATGCAACTATCTTGCATCAAGTTTAGCACCACCTCCAATCGGACCGTAACGAGCTTCCACTTGAGCCTCGTCTCCTAGGAGTACCATCGGGTGCGTCCAAATCGATTTCAGAGCGTATGGTACGGTTGGTGCGAGCCATCCAACTATCTTGCACCGGCACTAACACTGTCTCCAAATAGACTAAAACAAGATTCCACATGACCCACGTCACCTAGGAGTTCTATCGGATGCATCTAAACCAATTTCTGAGCCTATGGTAGGTTCCGCGCAACCCGTGCACCTCGTCAAGATTAGCACTATCTCCAAACGGACCAAAACGAGCTTCCACTTGAGCCTCGTCACCAAGGAATTCCATTGGGTGTGCCCAAAACGATTTCCAAGCCTATGGTATGTTTGGTGCAAACCGTGCACCTATCATGCATCAAGTTTAGCACCATCTCCAATCGGACCGTAACAAGCTTCCACTTGAGCCTCGTCACCTAGGAGTACCATCAAGTGCGTCCAAATCGATTTCAGGGTGTATTACCTGATTGGTGCGAACCGTCCAACTATCTTGCACCGACACTAACACTGTCTCCAAATAGACTGAAACAAGATTCCACATGACTCACGTCATCTAGGAGTTCCATCGAATGCGTTGAAACAGATTTCTGAGCCTATGGTAGGTTCGGCGCAACCCGTGCACCTCGTCAGGATTAGCACTATCTCCAAACGGACCAAAAGAAGCTTCCACTTCAGCCTCGTCACCTATGAGTTCCATGGGGTGTGTCCAAAACGATTTCCATGCCTATGGTATGTTTGGCGCAAACCATGCAACTATCTTGCATCAAGTTTAGCACCACCTCCAATCGGACCGTAACGAGCTTCCACTTGAGCCTCGTCTCCTAGGAGTACCATCGGGTGCGTCCAAATCGATTTCAGAGCGTATGGTACGATTGGTGCGAGCCATCCAACTATCTTGCACCGGCACTAACACTGTCTCCAAATAGACTAAAACAAGATTCCACATGACCCACGTCACCTAGGAGTTCTATCAGATGCATCTAAACCAATTTCTGAGCCTATGGTAGGTTCCGCGCAACCCGTGCACCTCGTCAAGATTAGCACTATCTCCAAACGGACCAAAACGAGCTTCCACTTGAGCCTCGTCACCAAGGAATTCCATTGGGTGTGCCCAAAATGATTTCCAAGCCTATGGTATGTTTGGTGCAAACCGTGCACCTATCTTGCATCAAGTTTAGCACCATCTCCAATCGGACCGTAACGAGCTTCCACTTGAGCCTCGTCACCTAGGAGTACCATCGGGTGCGTCCATATTGATTTCTGAGGGTATGGTACGTTTGGTGCGAACTGTCCAACTATCTTGCACCGACACTAACACTGTCTCCAAATAGACTGAAACAAGATTTCACATGACTCACGTTACCTAGGTGTTCCATCGGATGCGTCCAAACTGATTTCTGAGCCTATGGTAGGTTCGGCGCAACCCGTGCACCTCGTCAAGATTAGCACTATCTCCAAATGGACCAAAACAAGCTTCCACTTGAGCCTCGTCACCAAGAAATTCCATTGGGTGTGTCCAAAACGATTTCCAAGCCTACGGTATGTTTGGTGCAAACCGTGCACCTATCTTGCATCAAGTTTAGCACCATCTCCAATCGTACCGTAACGAGCTTCCACTTGAGCCTCGTCACCTAGGAGTACCATCGGGTGCATCCAAATCGATTTCAGGACGTATGGTACGATTGGTGCGAACCGTCCAACTATCTTGCACCGACACTAACACTATCTCCAAATAGACTGAAACAAGATTCCACATGACTCACGTCACCTAGGAGTTCCATCGGAAAACTCGAAACTGATTTCCGAGCCTATGGTAGGTTCGGCGTAACCCGTGCACCTCGTCAAGATTAGCACTACTCAAAACAGACCAAAACGAGCTTCCACTTGAGCCTCGTCACCTAGGAGTTCCGTTGGGTGTGTCCAAAATGATTTCCAAGCCTATGGTATGTTTGGTGCAAACCGTGCACCTATCTTGCAGAACGATTAGCACCATCTCCAAACGGAACAAAACGAGCTTCCACTTGAGCCTCATCACCTATGAGTTCCATTAGGTGTCTCCAAAATGATTTACAAGCCTATGATATGTTTGGTGCAAACCGTGCACCTATCTTGCATCAAGTTTAGCACCATCTCCAATCAGACCATAACGAGCTTCCACTTGAGCCTCGTCCCCTAGGAGTACCATCGGGTGCGTCCAAATCAATTTCAGAGCATATGGTACGATTGGTGCGAGCCATCCAACTATCTTGCACCGGCACTAACACTGTCTCCAAATAGACTAAAACAAGATTCCACATGACCCACGTCACCTAGGAGTTATATCGGATGCATCTAAACCAGTTTCTGAGCCTATTGTAGGTTCCGTGTAACCCGTGCACCTCGTCAAGATTAGCACTATCTCCAAACGGACCAAAACGAGCTTCCACTTGAGCCTCGTCACCTAGGAGTACCATCAAGTGCGTCCAAATCGATTTCAGGGATGTATTACCTGATTGGTGCGAACCGTCCAACTATCTTGCACTGACACTAACACTGTCTCCAAATAGACTGAAACAAGATTCCACATTACTCACGTCATCTAGGAGTTCCATCGAATGCGTTGAAACTGATTTCTGAGCCTATGGTAGGTTCGGCGCAACCCGTGCACCTCGTCAGGATTAGCACTATCTCCAAACGGACCAAAAGAAGCTTCCACTTCAGCCTCGTCACCTATGAGTTCCATGGGGTGTGTCCAAAACGATTTCCATGCCTATGGTATGTTTGGCGCAAACCATGCAACTATCTTGCATCAAGTTTAGCACCACCTCCAATCGGACCGTAACGAGCTTCCACTTGAGCCTCGTCTCCTAGGAGTACCATCGGGTGCGTCCAAATCGATTTCAGAGCGTATGGTACGATTGGTGCGAGCCATCCAACTATCTTGCACCGGCACTAACACTGTCTCCAAATAGACTAAAACAAGATTCCACATGACCCACGTCACCTAGGAGTTCTATTGGATGCATCTAAACCAATTTCTGAGCCTATGGTAGGTTCCTCGCAACCCGTGCACCTCGTCAAGATTAACACTATCTCCAAACGGACCAAAACGAGCTTCCACTTGAGCCTCGTCACCAAGGCATTCCATTGGGTGTGCCCAAAATGATTTCCAAGCCTATGGTATGTTTGGTGCAAACCGTGCACCTATCTTGCATCAAGTTTAGCACCATCTCCAATCGGACCGTAACGAGCTTCCACTTGAGCCTCGTCACCTAGGAGTACCATCGGGTGCGTCCATATTGATTTCTGAGGGTATGGTACGTTTGGTGCGAACCATCCAACTATCTTGCACCGAAACTAACACTGTCTCCAAATAGACTGAAACATGATTTCACATGACTCACGTTACCTAGGTGTTCCATCGGATGCGTCCAAACTGATTTCTGAGCCTATGGTAGGTTCGGCGCAACCCGTGCACCTCGTCAAGATTAGCACTATCTCCAAATGGACCAAAACGAGCTTCCACTTGAGCCTCGTCACCAAGAAATTCCAATGGGTGTGTCCAAAACGATTTCCAAGCCTATGGTATGTTTGGTGCAAACCGTGCACCTATCTTGCATCAAGTTTAGCACCATCTCCAATCGGACCGTAACGAGCTTCCACTTGAGCCTCGTCACCTAGGAGTACCATCGGGTGCATCCAAATCGATTTCAGGACGTATGGTACGATTGGTGCGAACCGTCCAACTATCTTGCACCGACACTAACACTATCTCCAAATAGACTGAAACAAGATTCCACATGACTCACGTCACCTAGGAGTTCCATCGGAAAACTCGAAACTGATTTCTGAGCCTATGGTAGGTTCGGCGTAACCCGTGCACCTCGTCAAGATTACACTACTCAAAACAGACCAAAACGAGCTTCCACTTGAGCCTCGTCACCTAGGAGTTCCGTTGGGTGTGTCCAAAATGATTTCCAAGCCTATGGTATGTTTGGTGCAAACCGTGCACCTATCTTGCAGAACGATTAGCACCATCTCCAAACGGAACAAAACGAGCTTCCACTTGAGCCTCATCACCTATGAGTTCCATTAGGTGTGTCCAAAATGATTTACAAGCCTATGGTATGTTTGGTGCAAACCATGCACCTATCTTGCATCAAGTTTAGCACCATCTCCAATCAGACCATAACGAGCTTCCACTTGAGCCTCGTCTCCTAGGAGTACCATCGGGTGCGTCCAAATCGATTTCAGAGCGTATGGTACGATTGGTGCGAGCCATCCAACTATCTTGCACCGGCACTAACATTGTCTCCAAATAGACTAAAACAAGATTCCACATGACCCACGTCACCTAGGAGTTCTATCGGATGCATCTAAACCAATTTCTGAGCCAATGGTAGGTTCCGCGCAACCCGTGCACCTCGTCAAGATTAGCACTATCTCCAAACGGACCAAAACGAGCTTCCACTTGAGCCTCGTCACCTAGGAATGCCATTGGGTGTGCCCAAAACGATTTCCAAGCCTATGGTATGTTTGGTGCAAACCGTGCACCTATCATGCATCAAGATTAGCACCATCTCCAATCGGACCGTAACAAGCTTCCACTTGAGCCTCGTCACCTAGGAGTACCATCAAGTGCGTCCAAATCGATTTCAGGGTGTATTACCTGATTGGTGCGAACCGTCCAACTATCTTGCACCGACACTAACACTGTCTCCAAATAGACTGAAACAAGATTCCACATGACTCACGTCATCTAGGAGTTCCATCGAATGCGTTGAAATTGATTTCTGAGCCTATGGTAGGTTCGGCGCAACCCGTGCACCTCGTCAGGATTAGCACTATCTCTAAACGGACCAAAAGAAGCCTCCACTTTGGCCTCGTCACCTATGAGTTCCATGGGGTGTGTCCAAAACGATTTCCATGCCTATGGTATGTTTGGCGCAAACAATGCAACTATCTTGCATCAAGTTTAGCACCACCTCCAATCGGACCGTAACGAGCTTCCACTTGAGCCTCGTCTCCTAGGAGTACCATCAAGTGCGTCCAAATCGATTTCCGGGTGTGTTACCTGATTGGTGCGAACCGTCCAACTATCTTGCACCGACACTAACACTGTCTCCAAATAGACTGAAAGAAGATTCCACATGACTCACGTCATGTAGGAGTTCCATCGGATGCGTTGAAACTGATTTCTGAGCCTATGGTAGGTTCGGTGCAACCCGTGCACCTCGTCAGGATTAGCACTATCTCCAAACGGACCAAAAGAAGCTTCCACTTCAGCCTCGTCACCTATGAGTTCCATAGGGTGTGTCCAAAATGATTTCCATGCCTATGGTATGTTTGGCGCAAACCATGCAACTATCTTGCATCAAGTTTAGCACCACCTCCAATCGGACTGTAACGACCTTCCACTTGAGCCTCGTCTCCTAGGAGTACCATCGGGTGCGTCCAAATCGATTTCAAAGCGTATGGTACGATTGGTGCGAGCCATCCAACTATCTTGCACCGGCACTAACACTGTCTCCAAATAGACTAAAACAAGATTCCACATGACCCACGTCACCTAGGAGTTCTATCGGATGCATCTAAACCAATTTCTGAGCCTATGGTAGGTTCCGCGCAACCCGTGCACCTCGTCAAGATTAGCACTATCTCCAAACGGACCAAAACGAGCTTCCACTTGAGCCTCGTCACCAAGGAATTCCATTGGGTGTGCCCAAAACGATTTCCAAGCCTATGGTATGTTTGGTGCAAACCGTGCACCTATCATGCATCAAGTTTAGCACCATCTCCAATCGGACCGTAACAAGCTTCCACTTGAGCCTTGTCACCTAGGAGTACCATCAAGTGCGTCCAAATCGATTTCAGGGTGTATTACCTGATTGGTGCGAACCGTCCAACTATCTTGCACCGACACTAACACTGTCTCCAAATAGACTGAAACAAGATTCCACATGACTCACGTCATCTAGGAGTTCCATCGAATGCGTTGAAACAGATTTCTGAGCCTATGGTAGGTTCGGTGCAACCCGTGCACCTCGTTAGGATTAGCACTATCTCCAAACGGACCAAAAGAAGCTTCCACTTCAGCCTCGTCACCTATGAGTTCTATGGGGTGTGTCCAAAACGATTTCCATGCCTATGGTATGTTTGGCGCAAACCATGCAACTATCTTGCATCAAGTTTAGCACCACCTCCAATCGGACCGTAACGAGCTTCCACTTGAGCCTCGTCTCCTAGGAGTACCATCAAGTGCGTCCAAATCGATTTCAGGGTGTATTACCTGATTGGTGCGAACCGTCCAACTATCTTGCACCGACACTAACACTGTCTCCAAATAGACTGAAACAAGATTCCACATGACTCATGTCATCTAGGAGTTCCATCGGATGCGTTGAAACTGATTTCTGAGCCTATGGTAGGTTCGGGCTAACCCGTGCATCTCGTCAGGATTAGCACTATCTCCAAACGGACCAAAAGAAGCTTCCACTTTAGCCTCGTCACCTATGAGTTCCAAGGGGTGTATCCAAAATGATTTCCACGCCTATGGTATGTTTGGCGCAAACCATGCAACTATCTTGCATCAAGTTTAGCACCACCTCCAATCGGACCGTAACGAGCTTCCACTTGGGCCTCGTCTCCTAGGAGTACCATCGGGTGCGTCCAAATCGATTTCAGAGCGTATGGTACGATTGGTGCGAGCCATCCAACTATCTTGCACCGGCACTAACACTGTCTCCAAATAGACTAAAACAAGATTCCACATGACCGACGTCACCTAGGAGTTCTATCGGATGCATCTAAACCAATTTCTGAGCCAATGGTAGGTTCCGCGCAACCCGTGCACCTCGTCAAGATTAGCACTATCTCCAAACGGACCAAAACGAGCTTCCACTTGAGCCTCGTCACCAAGGAATTCCATTGGGTGTGCCCAAAACGATTTCCAAGCCTATGGTATGTTTGGTGCAAACCGTGCACCTATCTTGCATCAAGTTTAGCACCATCTCCAATCGGACCGTAACAAGCTTCCACTTGAGCCTCGTCACCTAGGAGTACCATCGGGTGCGTCCATATTGATTTCTGAGGGTATGGTACGTTTGGTGCGAACCGTCCAACTATCTTGCACCGACACTAACACTGTCTCCAAATAGACTGAAACAAGATTTCACATGACTCACGTTACCTAGGTGTTCCATCGGATGCGTCCAAACTGATTTCCGAGCCTATGGTAGGTTCGGCGCAACCCGTGCACCTCGTCAAGATTAGCACTATCTCCAAACAGACCAAAACGAGCTTCCACTTGAGCCTCGTCACCTAGGAATTCCATTGGGTGTGTCCAAAACGATTTCCAAGCCTATGGCATGTTTGGTAAAAACCGTGCACCTATCTTGCATCAAGTTTAGCACCATCTCCAATCGGACCGTAACGAGCTTCCACTTGAGCCTCGTCACCTAGGAGTACCATCGGGTGCGTCCAAATCGATTTCAGGGCGTATGGTACAATTGGTGCGAACCGTCCAACTATCTTGCACCGACACTAGCACTATCTCCAAATAGACTGAAACAAGATTCCACATGACTCACGTCACCTAGGAGTTCCATCGGAAAACTCGAAACTGATTTCCGAGCCTATGGTAGGTTTGGCGTAACCCGTGCACCTCGTCAAGATTAGCACTACTCAAAACAGACCAAAACGAGCTTCCACTTGAGCCTCGTCACCTAGGAGTTCCGTTGGGTGTGTCCAAAATGATTTCCAAGCCTATGGTATGTTTGGTGCAAACCGTGCACCTATCTTGCAGAACGATTAGCACCATCTCCAAACGGAACAAAACGAGCTTCCACTTGAGCCTCGTCACCTAGGAGTTCCATTATGTGTGTCCAAAATGATTTACAAGCCTATGGTATGTTTGGTGCAAACCGTGCACCTATCTTGCATCAAGTTTAGCACCATCTCCAATCAGACCATAACGAGCTTCCACTTGAGCCTCGTCTCCTAGGAGTACCATTGGGTGCGTCCAAATCGATTTCAAAGCGTATGGTATGATTGTTGCGAGCCATCCAACTATCTTGCACCGGCACTAACACTGTCTCCAAATAGACTAAAACAAGATTCCACATGACCCACGTCACCTAGGAGTTCTATCGGATGCATCTAAACCAGTTTCTGAGCCTATTGTAGGTTCCGCGCAACCCGTGCACCTCGTCAAGATTAGCACTATCTCCAAACGGACCAAAATGAGCTTCCACTTGAGCCTCGTCACCTAGGAATTCCATTGGGTGTGCCCAAAATGATTTCCAAGCCTATGGTATGTTTGGTGCAAACCGTGCACCTATCATGCATCAAGTTTAGCACCATCTCCAATCGGACCGTAACAAGCTTCCACTTGAGCCTCGTCACCTAGGAGTACCATCAAGTGCGTCCAAATCGATTTCAGGGTGTATTACCTGATTGGTGCGAACCGTCCAACTATCTTGCACCGACACTAACACTGTCTCCAAATAGACTGAAACAAGATTCCACATGACTCACGTCATCTAGGAGTTCCATCGAATGCGTTGAAACTGATTTCTGAGCCTATGGTAGGTTTGGCGCAACCTGTGCACCTCGTCAGGGTTAGCACTATCTCCAAACGGACCAAAAGAAGCTTCCACTTCAGCCTCGTCACCTATGAGTTCCATGGGGTGTGTCCAAAACGATTTCCATGCCTATGGTATGTTTGGCGCAAACCATGCAACTATCTTGCATCAAGTTTAGCACCACCTCCAATCGGACCGTAACGAGCTTCCACTTGAGCCTCGTCTCCTAGGAGTACCATCGGGTGCGTCCAAATCGATTTCAGAGCGTATGGTACGATTGGTGCGAGCCATCCAACTATCTTGCACCGGCACTAACACTGTCTCCAAATAGACTAAAACAAGATTCCACATGACCCACGTCACCTAGGAGTTCTATCGGATGCATCTAAACCAATTTCTGAGCCTATGGTAGGTTCCGCGCAACCCGTGCACCTCGTCAAGATTAGCACTATCTCCAAACGGACCAAAACGAGCTTCCACTTGAGCCTCGTCACCAAGGAATTCCATTAGGTGTGCCCAAAATGATTTCCAAGCCTATGGTATGTTTGGTGCAAACCGTGCACCTATCTTGCATCAAGTTTAGCACCATCTCCAATCGGACCGTAACGAGCTTCCACTTGAGCCTCGTCACCTAGGAGTACCATCGGGTGCGTCCATATTGATTTCTGAGGGTATGGTACGTTTGGTGCAAACCGTCCAACTATCTTGCACCGACACTAACACTGTCTCCAAATAGACTGAAACAAGATTTCACGTGACTCACGTTACCTAGGTGTTCCATCGGATGCGTCCAAACTGATTTCTGAGCCTATGGTAGGTTCGGCGCAACCCGTGCACCTCGTCAAGATTAGCACTATCTCCAAATGGACCAAAACGAGCTTCCACTTGAGCCTCGTCACCAAGAAATTCCATTGGGTGTGTCCAAAACGATTTCCAAGCCTACGGTATGTTTGGTGCAAACCGTGCACCTATCTTGCATCAAGTTTAGCACCATCTCCAATCGTACCGTAACGAGCTTCCACTTGAGCCTCGTCACCTAGGATTACCATCGGGTGCATCCAAATCGATTTCAGGACGTATGGTACGATTGGTGCAAACCGTCCAACTATCTTGCACCGACACTAACACTATCTCCAAATAGACTGAAACAAGATTCCACATGACTCACGTCACCTAGGAGTTCCATCGGAAAACTCGAAACTGATTTCCGAGCCTATGGTAGGTTCGGCATAACCCGTGCACCTCGTCAAGATTAGCACTACTCAAAACAGACCAAAACGAGCTTCCACTTGAGCCTCGTCACCTAGGAGTTCCGTTGGGTGTGTCGAAAATGATTTCCAAGCCTATGGTATGTTTGGTGCAAACCGTGCACCTATCTTGCAGAACGATTAGCACCATCTCCAAATGGAACAAAACGAGCTTCCACTTGAGCCTCATCACCTATTAGTTCCATTAGGTGTCTCCAAAATGATTTACAAGCCTATGATATGTTTGGTGCAAACCGTGCACCTATCTTGCATCAAGTTTAGCACCATCTCCAATCAGACCATAACGAGCTTCCACTTGAGCCTCATCTCCTAGGAGTACCATCGGGTGCGTCCAAATCAATTTCAGAGCGTATGGTACGATTGGTGCGAGCCATCCAACTATCTTGCACCGGCACTAACACTGTCTCCAAATAGACTAAAACAAGATTCCACATGACCCACGTCACCTAGGAGTTATATCGGATGCATCTAAACCAGTTTCTGAGCCTATTGTAGGTTCCGCGTAACCCGTGCACCTCGTCAAGATTAGCACTATCTCCAAACGGACCAAAACGAGCTTCCACTTGAGCCTCGTCACCTAGGAATTCCATTGGGTGTGCCCAAAATGATTTCCAAGCCTATGGTATGTTTGGTGCAAACCGTGCACCTATCATGCATCAAGTTTAGCACCATCTCCAATCGGACCGTAACAAGTTTCCACTTGAGCCTCGTCACCTAGGAGTACCATCAAGTGCGTCCAAATCGATTTCAGGGTGTATTACCTGATTGGTGCGAACCGTCCAACTATCTTGCACCGACACTAACACTGTCTCCAAATAGACTGAAACAAGATTCCACATGACTCACGTCATCTAGGAGTTCCATCGAATGCGTTGAAACTGATTTCTGAGCCTATGGTAGGTTCGGCGCAACCCGTGCACCTCGTCAGGATTAGCACTATCTCCAAACGGACCAAAAGAAGCTTCCACTTCAGCCTCGTCACCTATGAGTTCCATGGGGTGTGTCCAAAACGATTTCCATGCCTATGGTATGTTTGGCGCAAACCATGCAACTATCTTGCATCAAGTTTAGCACCACCTCCAATCGGACCGTAACGAGCTTCCACTTGAGCCTCGTCTCCTAGGAGTACCATCGGGTGCGTCCAAATCGATTTCAGAGCGTATGGTACGATTGGTGCGAGCCATCCAACTATCTTGCACCGGCACTAACACTGTCTCCAAATAGACTAAAACAAGATTCCACATGACCCACGTCACCTAGGAGTTCTATCGGATGCATCTAAACCAATTTCTGAGCCTATGGTAGGTTCCGCGCAACCCGTGCACCTCGTCAAGATTAGCACTATCTCCAAACGGACCAAAACGAGCTTCCACTTGAGCCTCGTCACCAAGGAATTCCATTAGGTGTGCCCAAAATGATTTCCAAGCCTATGGTATGTTTGGTGCAAACCGTGCACCTATCTTGCATCAAGTTTAGCACCATCTCCAATCGGACCGTAACGAGCTTCCACTTGAGCCTCGTCACCTAGGAGTACCATCGGGTGTGTCCATATTGATTTCTGAGGGTATGGTACGTTTGGTGCAAACCGTCCAACTATCTTGCACCGACACTAACACTGTCTCCAAATAGACTGAAACAAGATTTCACATGACTCACGTTACCTAGGTGTTCCATCGGATGCGTCCAAACTGATTTCTGAGCCTATGGTAGGTTCGGCGCAACCCGTGCACCTCGTCAAGATTAGCACTATCTCCAAATGGACCAAAACGAGCTTCCACTTGAGCCTCGTCACCAAGAAATTCCATTGGGTGTGTCCAAAACGATTTCCAAGCCTACGGTATGTTTGGTGCAAACCGTGCACCTATCTTGCATCAAGTTTAGCACCATCTCCAATCGTACCGTAACGAGCTTCCACTTGAGCCTCGTCACCTAGGAGTACCATCGGGTGCGTCCAAATCGATTTCAGGGCGTATGGTACAATTGGTGCGAACCGTCCAACTATCTTGCACCGACACTAGCACTATCTCCAAATAGACTGAAACAAGATTCCACATGACTCACGTCACCTAGGAGTTCCATCGGAAAACTCGAAACTGATTTCCGAGCCTATGGTAGGTTTGGCGTAACCCGTGCACCTCGTCAAGATTAGCACTACTCAAAACAGACCAAAACGAGCTTCCACTTGAGCCTCGTCACCTAGGAGTTCCGTTGGGTGTGTCCAAAATGATTTCCAAGCCTATGGTATGTTTGGTGCAAACCGTGCACCTATCTTGCAGAACGATTAGCACCATCTCCAAACGGAACAAAACGAGCTTCCACTTGAGCCTCGTCACCTAGGAGTTCCATTATGTGTGTCCAAAATGATTTACAAGCCTATGGTATGTTTGGTGCAAACCGTGCACCTATCTTGCATCAAGTTTAGCACCATCTCCAATCAGACCATAACGAGCTTCCACTTGAGCCTCGTCTCCTAGGAGTACCATTGGGTGCGTCCAAATCGATTTCAAAGCGTATGGTATGATTGTTGCGAGCCATCCAACTATCTTGCACCGGCACTAACACTGTCTCCAAATAGACTAAAACAAGATTCCACATGACCCACGTCACCTAGGAGTTCTATCGGATGCATCTAAACCAGTTTCTGAGCCTATTGTAGGTTCCGCGCAACCCGTGCACCTCGTCAAGATTAGCACTATCTCCAAACGGACCAAAATGAGCTTCCACTTGAGCCTCGTCACCTAGGAATTCCATTGGGTGTGCCCAAAATGATTTCCAAGCCTATGGTATGTTTGGTGCAAACCGTGCACCTATCATGCATCAAGTTTAGCACCATCTCCAATCGGACCGTAACAAGCTTCCACTTGAGCCTCGTCACCTAGGAGTACCATCAAGTGCGTCCAAATCGATTTCAGGGTGTATTACCTGATTGGTGCGAACCGTCCAACTATCTTGCACCGACACTAACACTGTCTCCAAATAGACTGAAACAAGATTCCACATGACTCACGTCATCTAGGAGTTCCATCGAATGCGTTGAAACTGATTTCTGAGCCTATGGTAGGTTTGGCGCAACCTGTGCACCTCGTCAGGGTTAGCACTATCTCCAAACGGACCAAAAGAAGCTTCCACTTCAGCCTCGTCACCTATGAGTTCCATGGGGTGTGTCCAAAACGATTTCCATGCCTATGGTATGTTTGGCGCAAACCATGCAACTATCTTGCATCAAGTTTAGCACCACCTCCAATCGGACCGTAACGAGCTTCCACTTGAGCCTCGTCTCCTAGGAGTACCATCGGGTGCGTCCAAATCGATTTCAGAGCGTATGGTACGATTGGTGCGAGCCATCCAACTATCTTGCACCGGCACTAACACTGTCTCCAAATAGACTAAACAAGATTCCACATGACCCACGTCACCTAGGAGTTCTATCGGATGCATCTAAACCAATTTCTGAGCCTATGGTAGGTTCCGCGCAACCCGTGCACCTCGTCAAGATTAGCACTATCTCCAAACGGACCAAAACGAGCTTCCACTTGAGCCTCGTCACCAAGGAATTCCATTAGGTGTGCCCAAAATGATTTCCAAGCCTATGGTATGTTTGGTGCAAACCGTGCACCTATCTTGCATCAAGTTTAGCACCATCTCCAATCGGACCGTAACGAGCTTCCACTTGAGCCTCGTCACCTAGGAGTACCATCGGGTGCGTCCATATTGATTTCTGAGGGTATGGTACGTTTGGTGCAAACCGTCCAACTATCTTGCACCGACACTAACACTGTCTCCAAATAGACTGAAACAAGATTTCACATGACTCACGTTACCTAGGTGTTCCATCGGATGCGTCCAAACTGATTTCTGAGCCTATGGTAGGTTCGGCGCAACCCGTGCACCTCGTCAAGATTAGCACTATCTCCAAATGGACCAAAACGAGCTTCCACTTGAGCCTCGTCACCAAGAAATTCCATTGGGTGTGTCCAAAACGATTTCCAAGCCTACGGTATGTTTGGTGCAAACCGTGCACCTATCTTGCATCAAGTTTAGCACCATCTCCAATCGTACCGTAACGAGCTTCCACTTGAGCCTCGTCACCTAGGATTACCATTGGGTGCATCCAAATCGATTTCAGGACGTATGGTACGATTGGTGCAAACCGTCCAACTATCTTGCACCGACACTGACACTATCTCCAAATAGACTGAAACAAGATTCCACATGACTCACGTCACCTAGGAGTTCCATCGGAAAACTCGAAACTGATTTCCGAGCCTATGGTAGGTTCGGCATAACCCGTGCACCTCGTCAAGATTAGCACTACTCAAAACAGACCAAAACGAGCTTCCACTTGAGCCTCGTCACCTAGGAGTTCCGTTGGGTGTGTCGAAAATGATTTCCAAGCCTATGGTATGTTTGGTGCAAACCGTGCACCTATCTTGCAGAACGATTAGCACCATCTCCAAACGGAACAAAACGAGCTTCCACTTGAGCCTCATCACCTATTAGTTCCATTAGGTGTCTCCAAAATGATTTACAAGCCTATGATATGTTTGGTGCAAACCGTGCACCTATCTTGCATCAAGTTTAGCACCATCTCCAATCAGACCATAACGAGCTTCCACTTGAGCCTCATCTCCTAGGAGTACCATCGGGTGCGTCCAAATCAATTTCAGAGCGTATGGTACGATTGGTGCGAGCCATCCAACTATCTTGCACCGGCACTAACACTGTCTCCAAATAGACTAAAACAAGATTCCACATGACCCACGTCACCTAGGAGTTATATCAGATGCATCTAAACCAGTTTCTGAGCCTATTGTAGGTTCCGCGTAACCCGTGCACCTCGTCAAGATTAGCACTATCTCCAAACGGACCAAAACGAGCTTCCACTTGAGCCTCGTCACCTAGGAATTCCATTGGGTGTGCCCAAAATGATTTCCAAGCCTATGGTATGTTTGGTGCAAACCGTGCACCTATCATGCATCAAGTTTAGCACCATCTCCAATCGGACCGTAACAAGTTTCCACTTGAGCCTCGTCACCTAGGAGTACCATCAAGTGCGTCCAAATCGATTTCAGGGTGTATTACCTGATTGGTGCGAACCGTCCAACTATCTTGCACCGACACTAACACTGTCTCCAAATAGACTGAAACAAGATTCCACATGACTCACGTCATCTAGGAGTTCCATCGAATGCGTTGAAACTGATTTCTGAGCCTATGGTAGGTTCGGCGCAACCCGTGCACCTCGTCAGGATTAGCACTATCTCCAAACGGACCAAAAGAAGCTTCCACTTCAGCCTCGTCACCTATGAGTTCCATGGGGTGTGTCCAAAACGATTTCCATGCCTATGGTATGTTTGGCGCAAACCATGCAACTATCTTGCATCAAGTTTAGCACCACCTCCAATCGGACCGTAACGAGCTTCCACTTGAGCCTCGTCTCCTAGGAGTACCATCGGGTGCGTCCAAATCGATTTCAGAGCGTATGGTACGATTGGTGCGAGCCATCCAACTATCTTGCACCGGCACTAACACTGTCTCCAAATAGACTAAAACAAGATTCCACATGACCCACGTCACGTAGGAGTTCTATCGGATGCATCTAAACCAATTTCTGAGCCTATGGTAGGTTCCGCGCAACCCGTGCACCTCGTCAAGATTAGCACTATCTCCAAACGGACCAAAACGAGCTTCCACTTGAGCCTCGTCACCAAGGAATTCCATTGGGTGTGCCCAAAATGATTTCCAAGCCTATGGTATGTTTGGTGCAAACCGTGCACCTATCTTGCATCAAGTTTAGCACCATCTCCAATCGGACCGTAACGAGCTTCCACTTGAGCCTCGTCACCTAGGAGTACCATCGGGTGCGTCCATATTGATTTCTGAGGGTATGGTACGTTTGGTGCGAACCGTCCAACTATCTTGCACCGACACTAACACTGTCTCCAAATAGACTGAAACAAGATTTCACATGACTCATGTTACCTAGGTGTTCCATCGGATGCGTCCAAACTGATTTCTGAGCCTATGGTAGGTTCGGCGCAACCCGTGCACCTCGTCAAGATTAGCACTATCTCCAAATGGACCAAAACGAGCTTCCACTTGAGCCTCGTCACCAAGAAATTCCATTGGGTGTGTCCAAAACGATTTCCAAGCCTACGGTATGTTTGGTGCAAACCGTGCACCTATCTTGCATCAAGTTTAGCACCATCTCCAATCATACCGTAACGAGCTTCCACTTGAGCCTCGTCACCTAGGAGTACCATCGGGTGCATCCAAATCGATTTCAGGACGTATGGTACGATTGGTGCAAACCGTCCAACTATCTTGCACCGACACTAACACTATTTCCAAATAGACTGAAACAAGATTCCACATGACTCACGTCACCTAGGAGTTCCATCGGAAAACTCGAAACTGATTTCCGAGCCTATGGTAGGTCGGCGTAACCCGTGCACCTCGTCAAGATTAGCACTACTCAAAACAGACCAAAACGAGCTTCCACTTGAGCCTCGTCACCTAGGAGTTCCGTTGGGTGTGTCCAAAATGATTTCCAAGCCTATGGTATGTTTGGTGCAAACCGTGCACCTATCTTGCAGAACGATTAGCACCATCTCCAAACGGAACAAAACGAGCTTCCACTTGAGCCTCATCACCTATGAGTTCCATTAGGTGTCTCCAAAATGATTTACAAGCCTATGATATGTTTGGTGCAAACCGTGCACCTATCTTGCATCAAGTTTAGCACCATCTCCAATCAGACCACAACGAGCTTCCACTTGAGCCTCGTCTCCTAGGAGTACCATCGGGTGCGTCCAAATCAATTTCAGAGCGTATGGTACGATTGGTGCGAGCCATCCAACTATCTTGCACCGGCACTAACACTGTCTCCAAATAGACTAAAACAAGATTCCACATGACCCACGTCACCTAGGAGTTATATCGGATGCATCTAAACCAGTTTCTGAGCCTATTGTAGGTTCCGCGTAACCCGTGCACCTCGTCAAGATTAGCACTATCTCCAAACGGACCAAAACGAGCTTCCACTTGAGCCTCGTCACCTAGGAATTCCATTGGGTGTGCCCAAAATGATTTCCAAGCCTATGGTATGTTTGGTGCAAACCGTGCACCTATCATGCATCAAGTTTAGCACCATCTCCAATCGGACCGTAACAAGTTTCCACTTGAGCCTCGTCACCTAGGAGTACCATCAAGTGCGTCCAAATCGATTTCAGGGTGTATTACCTGATTGGTGCGAACCGTCCAACTATCTTGCACCGACACTAACACTGTCTCCAAATAGACTGAAACAAGATTCCACATGACTCACGTCATCTAGGAGTTCCATCGAATGCGTTGAAACTGATTTCTGAGCCTATGGTAGGTTCGGCGCAACCCGTGCACCTCGTCAGGATTAGCACTATCTCCAAACGGACCAAAAGAAGCTTCCACTTCAGCCTCGTCACCTATGAGTTCCATGGGGTGTGTCCAAAACGATTTCCATGCCTATGGTATGTTTGGCGCAAACCATGCAACTATCTTGCATCAAGTTTAGCACCACCTCCAATCGGACCGTAACGAGCTTCCACTTGAGCCTCGTCTCCTAGGAGTACCATCGGGTGCGTCCAAATCGATTTCAGAGCGTATGGTACGATTGGTGCGAGCCATCCAACTATCTTGCACCGGCACTAACACTGTCTCCAAATAGACTAAACAAGATTCCACATGACCCACGTCACCTAGGAGTTCTATCGGATGCATCTAAACCAATTTCTGAGCCTATGGTAGGTTCCGCGCAACCCGTGCACCTCGTCAAGATTAGCACTATCTCCAAACGGACCAAAACGAGCTTCCACTTGAGCCTCGTCACCAAGGAATTCCATTAGGTGTGCCCAAAATGATTTCCAAGCCTATGGTATGTTTGGTGCAAACCGTGCACCTATCTTGCATCAAGTTTAGCACCATCTCCAATCGGACCGTAACGAGCTTCCACTTGAGCCTCGTCACCTAGGAGTACCATCGGGTGCGTCCATATTGATTTCTGAGGGTATGGTACGTTTGGTGCAAACCGTCCAACTATCTTGCACCGACACTAACACTGTCTCCAAATAGACTGAAACAAGATTTCACATGACTCACGTTACCTAGGTGTTCCATCGGATGCGTCCAAACTGATTTCTGAGCCTATGGTAGGTTCGGCGCAACCCGTGCACCTCGTCAAGATTAGCACTATCTCCAAATGGACCAAAACGAGCTTCCACTTGAGCCTCGTCACCAAGAAATTCCATTGGGTGTGTCCAAAACGATTTCCAAGCCTACGGTATGTTTGGTGCAAACCGTGCACCTATCTTGCATCAAGTTTAGCACCATCTCCAATCGTACCGTAACGAGCTTCCACTTGAGCCTCGTCACCTAGGATTACCATCGGGTGCATCCAAATCGATTTCAGGACGTATGGTACGATTGGTGCAAACCGTCCAACTATCTTGCACCGACACTGACACTATCTCCAAATAGACTGAAACAAGATTCCACATGACTCACGTCACCTAGGAGTTCCATCGGAAAACTCGAAACTGATTTCCGAGCCTATGGTAGGTTCGGCATAACCCGTGCACCTCGTCAAGATTAGCACTACTCAAAACAGACCAAAACGAGCTTCCACTTGAGCCTCGTCACCTAGGAGTTCCGTTGGGTGTGTCGAAAATGATTTCCAAGCCTATGGTATGTTTGGTGCAAACCGTGCACCTATCTTGCAGAACGATTAGCACCATCTCCAAACGGAACAAAACGAGCTTCCACTTGAGCCTCATCACCTATTAGTTCCATTAGGTGTCTCCAAAATGATTTACAAGCCTATGATATGTTTGGTGCAAACCGTGCACCTATCTTGCATCAAGTTTAGCACCATCTCCAATCAGACCATAACGAGCTTCCACTTGAGCCTCATCTCCTAGGAGTACCATCGGGTGCGTCCAAATCAATTTCAGAGCGTATGGTACGATTGGTGCGAGCCATCCAACTATCTTGCACCGGCACTAACACTGTCTCCAAATAGACTAAAACAAGATTCCACATGACCCACGTCACCTAGGAGTTATATCAGATGCATCTAAACCAGTTTCTGAGCCTATTGTAGGTTCCGCGTAACCCGTGCACCTCGTCAAGATTAGCACTATCTCCAAACGGACCAAAACGAGCTTCCACTTGAGCCTCGTCACCTAGGAATTCCATTGGGTGTGCCCAAAATGATTTCCAAGCCTATGGTATGTTTGGTGCAAACCTTGCACCTATCATGCATCAAGTTTAGCACCATCTCCAATCGGACCGTAACAAGTTTCCACTTGAGCCTCGTCACCTAGGAGTACCATCAAGTGCGTCCAAATCGATTTCAGGGTGTATTACCTGATTGGTGCGAACCGTCCAACTATCTTGCACCGACACTAACACTGTCTCCAAATAGACTGAAACAAGATTCCACATGACTCACGTCATCTAGGAGTTCCATCGAATGCGTTGAAACTGATTTCTGAGCCTATGGTAGGTTCGGCGCAACCCGTGCACCTCGTCAGGATTAGCACTATCTCCAAACGGACCAAAAGAAGCTTCCACTTCAGCCTCGTCACCTATGAGTTCCATGGGGTGTGTCCAAAACGATTTCCATGCCTATGGTATGTTTGGCGCAAACCATGCAACTATCTTGCATCAAGTTTAGCACCACCTCCAATCGGACCGTAACGAGCTTCCACTTGAGCCTCGTCTCCTAGGAGTACCATCGGGTGCGTCCAAATCGATTTCAGAGCGTATGGTACGATTGGTGCGAGCCATCCAACTATCTTGCACCGGCACTAACACTGTCTCCAAATAGACTAAAACAAGATTCCACATGACCCACGTCACGTAGGAGTTCTATCGGATGCATCTAAACCAATTTCTGAGCCTATGGTAGGTTCCGCGCAACCCGTGCACCTCGTCAAGATTAGCACTATCTCCAAACGGACCAAAACGAGCTTCCACTTGAGCCTCGTCACCAAGGAATTCCATTGGGTGTGCCCAAAATGATTTCCAAGCCTATGGTATGTTTGGTGCAAACCGTGCACCTATCTTGCATCAAGTTTAGCACCATCTCCAATCGGACCGTAACGAGCTTCCACTTGAGCCTCGTCACCTAGGAGTACCATCGGGTGCGTCCATATTGATTTCTGAGGGTATGGTACGTTTGGTGCGAACCGTCCAACTATCTTGCACCGACACTAACACTGTCTCCAAATAGACTGAAACAAGATTTCACATGACTCACGTTACCTAGGTGTTCCATCGGATGCGTCCAAACTGATTTCTGAGCCTATGGTAGGTTCGGCGCAACCCGTGCACCTCGTCAAGATTAGCACTATCTCCAAATGGACCAAAACGAGCTTCCACTTGAGCCTCGTCACCAAGAAATTCCATTGGGTGTGTCCAAAACGATTTCCAAGCCTACGGTATGTTTGGTGCAAACCGTGCACCTATCTTGCATCAAGTTTAGCACCATCTCCAATCGTACCGTAACGAGCTTCCACTTGAGCCTCGTCACCTAGGAGTACCATCGGGTGCATCCAAATCGATTTCAGGACGTATGGTACGATTGGTGCAAACCGTCCAACTATCTTGCACCGACACTAACACTATTTCCAAATAGACTGAAACAAGATTCCACATGACTCACGTCACCTAGGAGTTCCATCGGAAAACTCGAAACTGATTTCCGAGCCTATGGTAGGTTCGGCGTAACCCGTGCACCTCGTCAAGATTAGCACTACTCAAAACAGACCAAAACGAGCTTCCACTTGAGCCTCGTCACCTAGGAGTTCCGTTGGGTGTGTCCAAAATGATTTCCAAGCCTATGGTATGTTTGGTGCAAACCGTGCACCTATCTTGCAGAACGATTAGCACCATCTCCAAACGGAACAAAACGAGCTTCCACTTGAGCCTCATCACCTATGAGTTCCATTAGGTGTCTCCAAAATGATTTACAAGCCTATGATATGTTTGGTGCAAACCGTGCACCTATCTTGCATCAAGTTTAGCACCATCTCCAATCAGACCACAACGAGCTTCCACTTGAGCCTCGTCTCCTAGGAGTACCATCGGGTGCGTCCAAATCAATTTCAGAGCGTATGGTACGATTGGTGCGAGCCATCCAACTATCTTGCACCGGCACTAACACTGTCTCCAAATAGACTAAAACAAGATTCCACATGACCCACGTCACCTAGGAGTTATATCGGATGCATCTAAACCAGTTTCTGAGCCTATTGTAGGTTCCGCGTAACCCGTGCACCTCGTCAAGATTAGCACTATCTCCAAACGGACCAAAACGAGCTTCCACTTGAGCCTCGTCACCTAGGAATTCCATTGGGTGTGCCCAAAATGATTTCCAAGCCTATGGTATGTTTGGTGCAAACCGTGCACCTATCATGCATCAAGTTTAGCACCATCTCCAATCGGACCGTAACAAGTTTCCACTTGAGCCTCGTCACCTAGGAGTACCATCAAGTGCGTCCAAATCGATTTCAGGGTGTATTACCTGATTGGTGCGAACCGTCCAACTATCTTGCACCGACACTAACACTGTCTCCAAATAGACTGAAACAAGATTCCACATGACTCACGTCATCTAGGAGTTCCATCGAATGCGTTGAAACTGATTTCTGAGCCTATGGTAGGTTCGGCGCAACCCGTGCACCTCGTCAGGATTAGCACTATCTCCAAACGAACCAAAAGAAGCTTCCACTTCAGCCTCGTCACCTATGAGTTCCATGGGGTGTGTCCAAAACGATTTCCATGCCTATGGTATGTTTGGCGCAAACCATGCAACTATCTTGCATCAAGTTTAGCACCACCTCCAATCGGACCGTAACGAGCTTCCACTTGAGCCTCGTCTCCTAGGAGTACCATCGGGTGCGTCCAAATCGATTTCAGAGCGTATGGTACGATTGGTGCGAGCCATCCAACTATCTTGCACCGGCACTAACACTGTCTCCAAATAGACTAAAACAAGATTCCACATGACCCACGTCACGTAGGAGTTCTATCGGATGCATCTAAACCAATTTCTGAGCCTATGGTAGGTTCCGCGCAACCCGTGCACCTCGTCAAGATTAGCACTATCTCCAAACGGACCAAAACGAGCTTCCACTTGAGCCTCGTCACCAAGGAATTCCATTGGGTGTGCCCAAAATGATTTCCAAGCCTATGGTATGTTTGGTGCAAACCGTGCACCTATCTTGCATCAAGTTTAGCACCATCTCCAATCGGACCGTAACGAGCTTCCACTTGAGCCTCGTCACCTAGGAGTACCATCGGGTGCGTCCATATTGATTTCTGAGGGTATGGTACGTTTGGTGCGAACCGTCCAACTATCTTGCACCGACACTAACACTGTCTCCAAATAGACTGAAACAAGATTTCACATGACTCATGTTACCTAGGTGTTCCATCGGATGCGTCCAAACTGATTTCTGAGCCTATGGTAGGTTCGGCGCAACCCGTGCACCTCGTCAAGATTAGCACTATCTCCAAATGGACCAAAACGAGCTTCCACTTGAGCCTCGTCACCAAGAAATTCCATTGGGTGTGTCCAAAACGATTTCCAAGCCTACGGTATGTTTGGTGCAAACCGTGCACCTATCTTGCATCAAGTTTAGCACCATCTCCAATCATACCGTAACGAGCTTCCACTTGAGCCTCGTCACCTAGGAGTACCATCGGGTGCATCCAAATCGATTTCAGGACGTATGGTACGATTGGTGCAAACCGTCCAACTATCTTGCACCGACACTAACACTATTTCCAAATAGACTGAAACAAGATTCCACATGACTCACGTCACCTAGGAGTTCCATCGGAAAACTCGAAACTGATTTCCGAGCCTATGGTAGGTTCGGCGTAACCCGTGCACCTCGTCAAGATTAGCACTACTCAAAACAGACCAAAACGAGCTTCCACTTGAGCCTCGTCACCTAGGAGTTCCGTTGGGTGTGTCCAAAATGATTTCCAAGCCTATGGTATGTTTGGTGCAAACCGTGCACCTATCTTGCAGAACGATTAGCACCATCTCCAAACGGAACAAAACGAGCTTCCACTTGAGCCTCATCACCTATGAGTTCCATTAGGTGTCTCCAAAATGATTTACAAGCCTATGATATGTTTGGTGCAAACCGTGCACCTATCTTGCATCAAGTTTAGCACCATCTCCAATCAGACCACAACGAGCTTCCACTTGAGCCTCGTCTCCTAGGAGTACCATCGGGTGCGTCCAAATCAATTTCAGAGCGTATGGTACGATTGGTGCGAGCCATCCAACTATCTTGCACCGGCACTAACACTGTCTCCAAATAGACTAAAACAAGATTCCACATGACCCACGTCACCTAGGAGTTATATCGGATGCATCTAAACCAGTTTCTGAGCCTATTGTAGGTTCCGCGTAACCCGTGCACCTCGTCAAGATTAGCACTATCTCCAAACGGACCAAAACGAGCTTCCACTTGAGCCTCGTCACCTAGAAATTCCATTGGGTGTGCCCAAAATGATTTCCAAGCCTATGGTATGTTTGGTGCAAACCGTGCACCTATCATGCATCAAGTTTAGCACCATCTCCAATCGGACAGTAACAAGTTTCCACTTGAGCCTCGTCACCTAGGAGTACCATCAAGTGCGTCCAAATCGATTTCAGGGTGTATTACCTGATTGGTGCGAACCGTCCAACTATCTTGCACCGACACTAACACTGTCTCCAAATAGACTGAAACAAGATTCCACATGACTCACGTCATCTAGGAGTTCCATCGAATGCGTTGAAACTGATTTCTGAGCCTATGGTAGGTTCGGCGCAACCCGTGCACCTCGTCAGGATTAGCACTATCTCCAAACGGACCAAAAGAAGCTTCCACTTCAGCCTCGTCACCTATGAGTTCCATGGGGTGTGTCCAAAACGATTTCCATGCCTATGGTATGTTTGGCGCAAACCATGCAACTATCTTGCATCAAGTTTAGCACCACCTCCAATCGGACCGTAACGAGCTTCCACTTGAGCCTCGTCTCCTAGGAGTACCATCGGGTGCGTCCAAATCGATTTCAGAGCGTATGGTACGATTGGTGCGAGCCATCCAACTATCTTGCACCGGCACTAACACTGTCTCCAAATAGACTAAAACAAGATTCCACATGACCCACGTCACGTAGGAGTTCTATCGGATGCATCTAAACCAATTTCTGAGCCTATGGTAGGTTCCGCGCAACCCGTGCACCTCGTCAAGATTAGCACTATCTCCAAACGGACCAAAACGAGCTTCCACTTGAGCCTCGTCACCAAGGAATTCCATTGGGTGTGCCCAAAATGATTTCCAAGCCTATGGTATGTTTGGTGCAAACCGTGCACCTATCTTGCATCAAGTTTAGCACCATCTCCAATCGGACCGTAACGAGCTTCCACTTGAGCCTCGTCACCTAGGAGTACCATCGGGTGCGTCCATATTGATTTCTGAGGGTATGGTACGTTTGGTGTGAACCGTCCAACTATCTTGCACCGACACTAACACTGTCTCCAAATAGACTGAAACAAGATTTCACATGACTCACGTTACCTAGGTGTTCCATCGGATGCGTCCAAACTGATTTCTGAGCCTATGGTAGGTTCGGCGCAACCCGTGCACCTCGTCAAGATTAGCACTATCTCCAAATGGACCAAAACGAGCTTCCACTTGAGCCTCGTCACCAAGAAATTCCATTGGGTGTGTCCAAAACGATTTCCAAGCCTACGGTATGTTTGGTGCAAACCGTGCACCTATCTTGCATCAAGTTTAGCACCATCTCCAATCGTACCGTAACGAGCTTCCACTTGAGCCTCGTCACCTAGGAGTACCATCAGGTGCATCCAAATCGATTTCAGGACGTATGGTACGATTGGTGCAAACCGTCCAACTATCTTGCACCGACACTAACACTATTTCCAAATAGACTGAAACAAGATTCCACATGACTCACGTCACCTAGGAGTTCCATCGGAAAACTCGAAACTGATTTCCGAGCCTATGGTAGGTTCGGCGTAACCCGTGCACCTCGTCAAGATTAGCACTACTCAAAACAGACCAAAACGAGCTTCCACTTGAGCCTCGTCACCTAGGAGTTCCGTTGGGTGTGTCCAAAATGATTTCCAAGCCTATGGTATGTTTGGTGCAAACCGTGCACCTATCTTGCAGAACGATTAGCACCATCTCCAAACGGAACAAAACGAGCTTCCACTTGAGCCTCATCACCTATGAGTTCCATTAGGTGTCTCCAAAATGATTTACAAACCTATGATATGTTTGGTGCAAACCGTGCACCTATCTTGCATCAAGTTTAGCACCATCTCCAATCAGACCACAACGAGCTTCCACTTGAGCCTCGTCTCCTAGGAGTACCATCGGGTGCGTCCAAATCAATTTCAGAGCGTATGGTACGATTGGTGCGAGCCATCCAACTATCTTGCACCGGCACTAACACTGTCTCCAAATAGACTAAAACAAGATTCCACATGACCCACGTCACCTAGGAGTTATATCGGATGCATCTAAACCAGTTTCTGAGCCTATTGTAGGTTCCGCGTAACCCGTGCACCTCGTCAAGATTAGCACTATCTCCAAACGGACCAAAACGAGCTTCCACTTGAGCCTCGTCACCTAGGAATTCCATTGGGTGTGCCCAAAATGATTTCCAAGCCTATGGTATGTTTGGTGCAAACCGTGCACCTATCATGCATCAAGTTTAGCACCATCTCCAATCGGACCGTAACAAGTTTCCACTTGAGCCTCGTCACCTAGGAGTACCATCAAGTGCGTCCAAATCGATTTCAGGGTGTATTACCTGATTGGTGCGAACCGTCCAACTATCTTGCACCGACACTAACACTGTCTCCAAATAGACTGAAACAAGATTCCACATGACTCACGTCATCTAGGAGTTCCATCGAATGCGTTGAAACTGATTTCTGAGCCTATGGTAGGTTCGGCGCAACCCGTGCACCTCGTCAGGATTAGCACTATCTCCAAACGGACCAAAAGAAGCTTCCACTTCAGCCTCGTCACCTATGAGTTCCATGGGGTGTGTCCAAAACGATTTCCATGCCTATGGTATGTTTGGCGCAAACCATGCAACTATCTTGCATCAAGTTTAGCACCACCTCCAATCGGACCGTAACGAGCTTCCACTTGAGCCTCGTCTCCTAGGAGTACCATCGGGTGCGTCCAAATCGATTTCAGAGCGTATGGTACGATTGGTGCGAGCCATCCAACTATCTTGCACCGGCACTAACACTGTCTCCAAATAGACTAAAACAAGATTCCACATGACCCACGTCACCTAGGAGTTCTATCGGATGCATCTAAACCAATTTCTGAGCCTATGGTAGGTTCCGCGCAACCCGTGCACCTCGTCAAGATTAGCACTATCTCCAAACGGACCAAAACGAGCTTCCACTTGAGCCTCGTCACCAAGGAATTCCATTGGGTGTGCCCAAAATGATTTCCAAGCCTATGGTATGTTTGGTGCAAACCGTGCACCTATCTTGCATCAAGTTTAGCACCATCTCCAATCGGACCGTAACGAGCTTCCACTTGAGCCTCGTCACCTAGGAGTACCATCGGGTGCGTCCATATTGATTTCTGAGGGTATGGTACGTTTGGTGCGAACCGTCCAACTATCTTGCACCGACACTAACACTGTCTCCAAATAGACTGAAACAAGATTTCACATGACTCACGTTACCTAGGTGTTCCATCGGATGCGTCCAAATTGATTTCTGAGCCTATGGTAGGTTCGGCGCAACCCGTGCACCTCGTCAAGATTAGCACTATCTCCAAATGGACCAAAACGAGCTTCCACTTGAGCCTCGTCACCAAGAAATTCCATTGGGTGTGTCCAAAACGATTTCCAAGCCTATGGTATGTTTGGTGCAAACCGTGCACATATCTTGCATCAAGTTTAGCACCATCTCCAATCGGACCGTAACGAGCTTCCACTTGAGCCTCGTCACCTAGGAGTACTATCGGGTGCATCCAAATCGATTTCAGGACGTATGGTACGATTGGTGCGAACCGTCCAACTATCTTGCACCGACACTAACACTATCTCCAAATAGACTGAAACAAGATTCCACATGACTCACGTCACCTAGGAGTTCCATCGGAAAACTCGAAACTGATTTCCGAGCCTATGGTAGGTTCGGCGTAACCCGTGCACCTCGTCAAGATTAGCACTACTCAAAACAGACCAAAACGAGCTTCCACTTGAGCCTCGTCACCTAGGAGTTCCGTTGGGTGTGTCCAAAATGATTTCCAAGCCTATGGTATGTTTGGTGCAAACCGTGCACCTATCTTGCAGAACGATTAGCACCATCTCCAAACGGAACAAAACGAGCTTCCACTTGAGCCTCATCACCTATGAGTTCCATTAGGTGTGTCCAAAATGATTTACAAGCCTATGGTATGTTTGGTGCAAACCATGCACCTATCTTGCATCAAGTTTAGCACCATCTCCAATCAGACTATAACGAGCTTCCAGTTGAGCCTCGTCTCCTAGGAGTACCATCGGGTGCGTCCAAATCAATTTCAGTGCGTATGGTACGTTTGGTGCGAGCCATCCAACTATCTTGCACCGGCACTAACACTGTCTCCAAATAGACTAAAACAAGATTCCACATGACCCACGTCACCTAGGAGTTATATCGGATGCATCTAAACCAGTTTCTGAGCCTATTGTAGGTTCCGTGTAACCCGTGCACCTCGTCAAGATTAGCACTATCTCCAAACGGACCAAAACGAGCTTCCACTTGAGCCTCGTCACCTAGGAATGCCATTGGGTGTGCCCAAAACGATTTCCAAGCCTATGGTATGTTTGGTGCAAACCGTGCACCTATCCTGCATCAAGTTTAGCACTATCTCCAATCGGACCGTAACAAGCTTCCACTTGAGCCTTGTCACCTAGGAGTACCATCAAGTGCGTCCAAATCGATTTCAGGGTGTATTACCTGATTGGTGCGAACCGTCCAACTATCTTGCACCGACACTAACACTGTCTCCAAATAGACTGAAACAAGATTCCACATGACTCACGTCATCTAGGAGTTCCATCGAATGCGTTGAAACTGATTTCTGAGCCTATGGTAGGTTCGGCGCAACCCGTGCACCTCGTCAGGATTAGCACTATCTCCAAACGGACCAAAAGAAGCTTCCACTTCAGCCTCGTCACCTATGAGTTCCATGGGGTGTGTCCAAAACGATTTCCATGCCTATGGTATGTTTGGCGCAAACCATGCAACTATCTTGCATCAAGTTTAGCACCACCTCCAATCGGACCGTAACGAGCTTCCACTTGAGCCTCGTCTCCTAGGAGTACCATCGGGTGCGTCCAAATCGATTTCAGAGCGTATGGTACGATTGGTGCGAGCCATCCAACTATCTTGCACCGGCACTAACACTGTCTCCAAATAGACTAAAACAAGATTCCACATGACCCACGTCACCTAGGAGTTCTATCGGATGCATCTAAACCAGTTTCTGAGCCTATTGTAGGTTCTGCGCAACCCGTGCACCTCGTCAAGATTAGCACTATCTCCAAACGGACCAAAACGAGCTTCCACTTGAGCCTCGTCACCTAGGAATTCCATTGGGTGTGCCCAAAACGATTTCCAAGCCTATGGTATGTTTGGTGCAAACCGTGCACCTATCTTGCATCAAGTTTAGCACCATCTCCAATCGGACCGTAACGAGCTTCCACTTGAGCCTCGTCACCTAGGAGTACCATCGGGTGCGTCCATATTGATTTCTGAGGGTATGGTACGTTTGGTGCGAACCGTCCAACTATCTTGCACCGACACTAACACTGTCTCCAAATAGACTGAAACAAGATTTCACATGACTCACGTTACCTAGGTGTTCCATCGGATGCGTCCAAACTGATTTCCGAGCCTATGGTAGGTTCGGCGCAACCCGTGCACCTCGTTAAGATTAGCACTATCTCCAAACGGACCAAAACGAGCTTCCACTTGAGCCTCGTCACCTAGGAGTACCATCGGGTGCGTCCATATTGATTTCTGAGGGTTTGTTACGTTTGGTGCAAACCGTCCAACTATCTTGCACCGACACCAACACTTTCTCCAAATAGACTGAAACAAGATTTACATGACTCACGTTACCTAGGAGTTCCTTTGGATGCGTCCAAACTGATTTCCGAGCCTATGGTAGGTTCGTCGCAACCCGTGCACCTCGTCAAGATTAGCACTATCTCCAAACAGACCAAAACGAGCTTCCACTTTAGCCTCGTCACCTAGGAATTCCATTGGGTGTGTCCAAAACGATTTCCAAGCCTACGGTATGTTTGGTGCAAACCGTGCACCTATCTTGTATCAAGTTTAGCACCATCTCCAATCGGACCGTAACGAGCTTCCACATGAGCCTCGTCACCTAGGAGTACCATCGGGTGCGTCCAAATCGATTTCAGGGTGTATGGTATGATTCGTGCGAACCGTCCAACTATCTTGCACTGACACTAACACTATCTCCAAATAGACATAAACAAGATTCCAAATGACTCCCGTCACCTAGGAGTTCCATCGGATGCGTCGAAACTGATTTCCGAGCCTATGGTAGGTTCGGCGCAACCCGTGCACCTCGTCAAGATTAGCACTATCTCCAAACGGACCAAAAGAAGCTTCCACTTCAGCCTCGTCACCTATGAGTTCCATGGGGTGTGTCCAAAACGATTTCCAAGCCTATGGTATGTTTGGCGCAAACCATGCAACTATCTTGCATCAAGTTTAGCACCACCTCCAATCGGACCGTAACGAGCCTCCACTTGAACCTCGTGACCTAGGAGTACCATCGGGTGCGTCCGTATTGATTTATGAGGGTATGGTACGTTTGGTGCGAACCGTCCAACTATCTTGCACCGACACTAACACTGTCTCCAAATAGACTGAAACAAGATTTCACATGACTCACGTTACCTAGGTGTTCCATCGGATGCGTCCAAACATATTTCCGAGCCAATGGTAGGTTCGGCGCAACCCGTGCACCTCGTTAAGATTAGCACTATCTCCAAACGGACCAAAACGAGCTTCCACTTGAGCCTCGTCACCTTGAAATTCCATGGGGTGTGTCCAAAATGATTTCCAAGCCTATGGTATGTTTGGTGCAAACCGTGCACCTATCTTGCATCAAGTTTAGCACCATCTCCAATCGGACTGTAACGAGCATCCACTTGAGCCTCGTCACCTAGAAGTACCATCAGGTGCGTCCATATTGATTTCTGAGGGTATGTTACGTTTGGTGCGAACCGTCCAACTATCTTGCACCGACACTAACACTGTCTCCAAATAGACTGAAACAAGATTTTACATGACTCACGTTACCTAGGAGTTCCTTCGGATGCGTCCAAACTGATTTCCAAGACTATGGTAGGTTCGTCACAACCCGTGCACCTCATCAAGATTAGCACTATCTCCAAACAGACCAAAACGAGCTTCCACTTGAGCGTAGTCACCTAGGAATTCGATTGGGTGTGTCCAAAATGATTTCCAAGCCTACGGTATGTTTGGTGCAAACCGTGCACCAATCTTGCATCAAGTTTAGCACCATCTCCAATCGGACCGTAACGAGCTTCCACTTGAGCCTCGTCACCTAGGAGTACCATCGGGTGCATCCATATTGATTTCTGAGGGTATGGTACGTTTGCTGCGAACCGTCCAACTATCTTGCACCTACACTAACACTGTCTCCAAATAGACTGAAACAAGATTTCACAAGTCTCACGTTACCTAGGAGTTCCATCGGATGCGTCCAAACTGATTTCTGAGCCTATCGTAGATTCGGCGCAACCCGTGCACCTCGTCAAGATTAGCACTATCTCCAAACGGACCAAAACGAGCTTCTGCTTGAGCCTCGTCACCTAGGAATTCCATTGGGTGTGTCCAAAACGATTTCCAAGCCTATGGTTTGTTTGGTGCAAACCATGCACCTATAATGCATCAAGTTTAGCACCATCTCCAATCGGATCGTAACGAGCTTCCACTTGAGCCTCGTCACCTGGGAGTACCATCGGGTGCGTCCAAATCGATTTCAGGGGGTATGGTACGATTGGTGCGAACCGTCCAACTATCTTGCACCGGCACTAACACTGTCTCCAAATAGACTAAAACAAGATTCCACATGACCCACGTCACCTAGGAGTTCTATCGGATGCATCTAAACCAGTTTCTGAGCCTATTGTAGGTTCCGCGCAACCCGTGCACCTCGTCAAGATTAGCACTATCTCCAAACGGACCAAAACGAGCTTCCACTTGAGCCTCGTCACCTAGGAATTCCATTGGGTGTGCCCAAAACGATTTCCAAGCCTATGGTATGTTTGGTGCAAACCGTGCACCTATCATGCATCAAGTTTAGCACCATCTCCAATCGGACCGTAACAAGCTTCCACTTGAGCCTCGTCACCTAGGAGTACCATCAAGTGCGTCCAAATCGATTTCAGGGTGTATTACCTGATTGGTGCGAACCGTCCAACTATCTTGCACCGACAGTAACACTGTCTCCAAATAGACTGAAACAAGATTCCACATGACTCACGTCATCTAGGAGTTCCATCGAATGCGTTGAAATTGATTTCTGAGCCTATGGTAGGTTCGGCGCAACCCGTGCACCTCGTCAGGATTAGCACTATCTCCAAACGGACCAAAAGAAGCTTCCACTTCAGCCTCGTCACCTATGAGTTCCATGGGGTGTGTCCAAAACGATTTCCATGCCTATGGTATGTTTGGCACAAACCATGCAACTATCTTGCATCAAGTTTAGCACCACCTACAATCGGACCGTAACGAGCTTCCACATGAGCCTCGTCACCTAGGAGTACCATCGGGTGCGTCCAAATCGATTTCAGGGTGTATGGTATGATTCGTGCGAACCATCCAACTATCTTGCACCGACACTAACACTATCTCCAAATAGACTGAAACACGATTCCACATAACTCACGTCACCTAGGAGTTCCATCAGAAAACTCGAAACTGATTTCCGAGCCTATGGTAGGTTCGGCGTAACCCGTGCACCTCGTCAAGATTAGCACTACTCAAAACAGACCAAAACGAGCTTCCACTTGAGCCTCGTCACCTAGGAGTTCCGTTGGGTGTGTCCAAAATGATTTCCAAGCCTATGGTATGTTTGGTGCAAACCGTGCACCTATCTTGCAGAACGATTAGCACCATCTCCAAACAGAACAAAACGAGCTTCCACTTGAGCCTCGTCACCTATGAGTTCCATTAGGTGTGTCCAAAATGATTTACAAGCCTATGGTATGCTTGGTGCAAACCGTGCACCTATCTTGCATCAAGTTTAGCACCATCTCCAATCAGACCATAACGAGCTTCCACTTGAGCCTCGTCTCCTAGGAGTACCATCGGGTGCGTCCAAATCGATTTCAGAGCGTATGGTATGATTGGTGCGAGCCATCCAACTATCTTGCACCGGCACTAACACTGTCTCCAAATAGACTAAAACAAGATTCCACATGACCCACGTCACCTAGGAGTTCTATCGGATGCATCTAAACCAGTTTCTGAGCCTATTGTAGGTTCCGCGCAACCCGTGCACCTCGTCAAGATTAGCACTATCTCCAAACGGACCAAAACGAGCTTCCGCTTGAGCCTCGTCACCTAGGAATTCCATTGGGTGTGCCCAAAACGATTTCCAAGCCTATGGTATGTTTGGTGCAAACCGTGCACCTATCTTGCATCACGTTTAGCACCATCTCTAATCGGACCGTAACGAGCTTCCACTTGAGCCTCGTCACCTAGGAGTACCATCGGGTGCGTCCATATTGATTTCTAAGGGTATGGTACGTTTGGTGCAAACCGTCCAACTATCTTGCACCGACACTAACACTGTCTCCAAATAGACTGAAACAAGATTTCACATGACTCACGTTACCTAGGTGTTCCATCGGATGCGTCCAAACTGATTTCTGAGCCTATGGTAGGTTCGGCGCAACCCGTGCACCTCGTTAAGATTAGCACTATCTCCAAACGGACCAAAATGAGCTTCCACTTGAGCCTCGTCACCTAGGAGTACCATCGGGTGCGTCCATATTGATTTCTGAGGGTATGTTACGTTTGGTGCAAACCGTCCAACTATCTTGCACCGACACCAACACTTTCTCCAAATAGACTGAAACAAGATTTACATGACTCACGTTACCTAGGAGTTCCTTTGGATGCGTCCAAACTGATTTCCGAGCCTATGGTAGGTTCGTCGCAACCCGTGCACCTCGTCAAGATTAGCACTATCTCCAAACAGACCAAAACGAGCTTCCACTTGAGCCTCGTCACCTAGGAATTCCATTGGGTGTGTCCAAAACGATTTCCAAGCCTACGGTATGTTTGGTGCAAACCGTGCACCTATCTTGCATCAAGTTTAGCACCATCTCCAATCGGACCGTAATGAGCTTCCACATGAGCCTCGTCACCTAGGAGTACCATCGGGTGCGTCCAAATCGATTTCAGGGTGTATGGTATGATTCGTGCGAACCGTCCAACTATCTTGCACCGACACTAACACTATCTCCAAATAGACAGAAACAAGATTCCAAATGACTCACGTCACCTAGGAGTTCCATCGGATGCGTCGAAACTGATTTCCGAGCCTATGGTAGGTTCGGCGCAACCCGTGCACCTCGTCAAGATTAGCACTATCTCCAAACGGACCAAAAGAAGCTTCCACTTCAGCCTCGTCACCTATGAGTTCCACGGGGTGTGTCCAAAACGATTTCCAAGCCTATGGTATGTTTGGCGCAAACCATGCAACTATCTTGCATCAAGTTTAGCACCACCTCCAATCGAACCGTAACGAGCTTCCACTTGAACCTCGTGACCTAGGAGTACCATCGGGTGCGTTCGTATTGATTTCTGAGGGTATGGTACGTTTGGTGCGAACCGTCCAACTATCTTGCACCGACACTAACACTGTCTCCAAATAGACTGAAACAAGATTTCACATGACTCACGTTACCTAGGTGTTCCATCGGATGCGTCCAAACAGATTTCCGAGCCTATGGTAGGTTCGGCGCAACCCGTGCACCTCGTTAAGATTAGCACTATCTCCAAACGGACCAAAACGAGCTTCCACTTGAGCCTCGTCACCTTGAAATTCCATGGGGTGTGTCCAAAATGATTTCCAAGCCTATGGTATGTTTGGTGCAAACCGTGCACCTATCTTGCATCAAGTTTAGCACCATCTCCAATCGGACTGTAACGAGCATCCACTTGAGCCTCGTCACCTAGAAGTACCATCGGGTGCGTCCATATTGATTTCTGAGGGTATGTTACGTTTGGTGCGAACCGTCCAACTATCTTGCACCGACACTAACACTGTCTCCAAATAGACTGAAACAAGATTTTACATGACTCACATTACCTAGGAGTTCCTTCGGATGCGTCCAAACTGATTTCCAAGACTATGGTAGGTTCGTCACAACCCGTGCACCTCATCAAGATTAGCACTATCTCCAAACAGACCAAAACGAGCTTCCACTTGAGCGTAGTCACCTAGGAATTCGATTGGGTGTGTCCAAAATGATTTCCAAGCCTACGGTATGTTTGGTGCAAACCGTGCACCTATCTTGCATCAAGTTTAGCACCATCTCCAATCGGACCGTAACGAGCTTCCACTTGAGCCTCGTCACCTAGGAGTACCATCGGGTGCATCCATATTGATTTCTGAGGGTATGGTACGTTTGCTGCGAACCGTCCAACTATCTTGCACCTACACTAACACTGTCTCCAAATAGACTGAAACAAGATTTCACATGTCTCACGTTACCTAGGAGTTCTATCGGATGCGTCCAAACTGATTTCTGAGCCTATCGTAGATTCGACGCAACCCGTGCACCTCGTCAAGATTAGCACTATCTCCAAACGGACCAAAACGAGCTTCCGCTTGAGCCTCGTCACCTAGGAATTCCATTGGGTGTGTCCAAAATGATTTCCAAGCCTATGGTATGTTTGGTGCAAACCGTGCACCTATCTTGCATCAAGTTTAGCACCATCTCCAATCGGACTGTAACGAGCATCCACTTGAGCCTCGTCACCTAGAAGTACCATCGGGTGCGTCCATATTGATTTCTGAGGGTATGTTACGTTTGGTGCGAACCGTCCAACTATCTTGCACCGACACTAACACTGTCTCCAAATAGACTGAAACAAGATTTTACATGACTCACATTACCTAGGAGTTCCTTCGGATGCGTCCAAACTGATTTCCAAGACTATGGTAGGTTCGTCACAACCCGTGCACCTCATCAAGATTAGCACTATCTCCAAACAGACCAAAACGAGCTTCCACTTGAGCGTAGTCACCTAGGAATTCGATTGGGTGTGTCCAAAATGATTTCCAAGCCTACGGTATGTTTGGTGCAAACCGTGCACCTATCTTGCATCAAGTTTAGCACCATCTCCAATCGGACCGTAACGAGCTTCCACTTAAGCCTCGTCACCTAGGAGTACCATCGGGTGCATCCATATTGATTTCTGAGGGTATGGTACGTTTGCTGCGAGCCGTCCAACTATCTTGCACCTACACTAACACTGTCTCCAAATAGACTGAAACAAGATTTCACATGTCTCACGTTACCTAGGAGTTCTATCGGATGCGTCCAAACTGATTTCTGAGCCTATCGTAGATTCGACGCAACCCGTGCACCTCGTCAAGATTAGCACTATCTCCAAACGGACCAAAACGAGCTTCCGCTTGAGCCTCGTCACCTAGGAATTCCATTGGGTGTGTCCAAAACGATTTCCAAGCCTATGGTTTGTTTGGTGCAAACCATGCACCTATCATGCATCAAGTTTAGCACCATCTCCAATCGGATCGTAACGAGCTTCCACTTGAGCCTCGTCACCTAGGAGTACCATCGGGTGCGTCCAAATCGATTTCAGGGGGTATGGTACGATTGGTGCGAACCGTCCAACTATCTTGCACCGGCACTAACATTGTCTCCAAATAGACTAAAACAAGATTCCACATGACCCACGTCACCTAGGAGTTCTATCGGATGCATCTAAACCAGTTTCTGAGCCTATTGTAGGTTCCGCGCAACCCGTGCACCTCGTCAAGATTAGCACTATCTCCAAACGGACCAAAACGAGCTTCCACTTGAGCCTCGTCACCTAGGAATTCCATTGGGTGTGCCCAAAACGATTTCCAAGCCTATGGTATGTTTGGTGCAAACCGTGCACCTATCATGCATCAAGTTTAGCACCATCTCCAATCGGACCGTAACAAGCTTCCACTTGAGCCTCGTCACCTAGGAGTACCATCAAGTGCGTCCAAATCGATTTCAGGGTGTATTACCTGATTGGTGCGAACCGTCCAACTATCTTGCACCGACACTAACACTGTCTCCAAATAGACTGAAACAAGATTCCACATGACTCATGTCATCTAGGAGTTCCATCGAATGCGTTGAAATTGATTTCTGAGCCTATGGTAGGTTCGGCGCAACCCGTGCACCTCGTCAGGATTAGAACTATCTCCAAACGGACCAAAAGAAGCTTCCACTTCGGCCTCGTCACCTATGAGTTCCATGGGGTGTGTCCAAAACGATTTCCATGCCTATGGTATGTTTGGCGCAAATAATGCAACTATCTTGCATCAAGTTTAGCACCACCTCCAATCGGACCGTAACGAGCTTCCACTTGAGCCTCGTCTCCTAGGAGTACCATCAAGTGCGTCCAAATCGATTTCCGGGTGTGTTACCTGATTGGTGCGAACCGTCCAACTATCTTGCACCGACACTAACACTGTCTCCAAATAGACTGAAACAAGATTCCACATGACTCACGTCATCTAGGAGTTCCATCAGATGCGTTGAAACTGATTTCTGAGCCTATGGTAGGTTCGGTGCAACTCGTGCACCTCGTCAGGATTAGCACTATCTCCAAACGGACTAAAAGAAGCTTCCACTTCCGCCTCGTCACCTATGAGTTCCATGGGGTGTGTCCAAAATGATTTCCATGCCTATGGTATGTTTGGCGCAAACCATGCAACTATCTTGCATCAAGTTTAGCATCACCTCCAATCGGACCGTAACGAGCTTCCACTTGAGCCTCGTCTCCTAGGAGTACCATCGGGTGCGTCCAAATCGATTTCAGAGCGTATGGTACGATTGGTGCGAGCCATCCAACTATCTTGCACCGGCACTAACACTGTCTCCAAATAGACTAAAACAAGATTCCACATGACCCACGTCACCTAGGAGTTCTATCGGATGCATCTAAACCAATTTCTGAGCCTATGGTAGGTTCCGCGCAACCCGTGCACCTCGTCAAGATTAGCACTATCTCCAAACGGACCAAAACGAGCTTCCACTTGAGCCTCGTCACCAAGGAATTCCATTGGGTGTGCCCAAAACGATTTCCAAGCCTATGGTATGTTTGGTGCAAACCGTGCACCTATCATGCATCAAGTTTAGCACCATCTCCAATCGGACCGTAACAAGCTTCCACTTGAGCCTCGTCACCTAGGAGTACCATCAAGTGCGTCCAAATCGATTTCAGGGTGTATTACCTGATTGGTGCGAACCGTCCAACTATCTTGCACCGACACTAACACTGTCTCCAAATAGACTGAAACAAGATTCCACATGACTCACGTCATCTAGGAGTTCCATCGAATGCGTTGAAACAGATTTCTGAGCCTATGGTAGGTTCGGCGCAACCCGTGCACCTCGTCAGGATTAGCACTATCTCCAAACGGACCAAAAGAAGCTTCCACTTCAGCCTCGTCACCTATGAGTTCCATGGGGTGTGTCCAAAACGATTTCCATGCCTATGGTATGTTTGGCACAAACCATGCAACTATCTTGCATCAAGTTTAGCACCACCTCCAATCGGACCGTAACGAGCTTCCACATGAGCCTCGTCACCTAGGAGTACCATCGGGTGCGTCCAAATCGATTTCAGGGTGTATGGTATGATTCGTGCGAACCATCCAACTATCTTGCACCGACACTAACACTATCTCCAAATAGACTGAAACAAGATTCCACATAACTCACGTCACCTAGGAGTTCCATCAGAAAACTCGAAACTGATTTCCGAGCCTATGGTAGGTTCGGCGTAACCCGTGCACCTCGTCAAGATTAGCACTACTCAAAACAGACCAAAACGAGCTTCCACTTGAGCCTCGTCACCTAGGAGTTCCGTTGGGTGTGTCCAAAATGATTTCCAAGCCTATGGTATGTTTGGTGCAAACCGTGCACCTATCTTGCAGAACGATTAGCACCATCTCCAAACGGAACAAAACGAGCTTCCACTTGAGCCTCGTCACCTATGAGTTCCATTAGGTGTGTCCAAAATGATTTACAAGCCTATGGTATGTTTGGTGCAAACCGTGCACCTATCTTGCATCAAGTTTAGCACCATCTCCAATCAGACCATAACGAGCTTCCACTTGAGCCTCGTCTCCTAGGAGTACCATCGGGTGCGTACAAATCGATTTCAGAGCGTATGGTATGATTGGTGCGAGCCATCCAACTATCTTGCACCGGCACTAACACTGTCTCCAAATAAACTAAAACAAGATTCCACATGACCCACGTCACCTAGGAGTTCTATCGGATGCATCTAAACCAGTTTCTGAGCCTATTGTAGGTTCCGCGCAACCCGTGCACCTCGTCAAGATTAGCACTATCTCCAAACGGACCAAAACGAGCTTCCACTTGAGCCTCGTCACCTAGGAATTCCATTGGGTGTGCCCAAAACGATTTCCAAGCCTATGGTATGTTTGGTGCAAACCGTGCACCTATCATGCATCAAGTTTAGCACCATCTCCAATCGGACCGTAACAAGCTTCCACTTGAGCCTCGTCACCTAGGAGTACCATCAAGTGCGTCCAAATCGATTTCAGGGTGTATTACCTGATTGGTGCGAACCGTCCAACTATCTTGCACCGACACTAACACTGTCTCCAAATAGACTGAAACAAGATTCCACATGACTCATGTCATCTAGGAGTTCCATCGAATGCGTTGAAATTGATTTCTGAGCCTATGGTAGGTTCGGCGCAACCCGTGCACCTCGTCAGGATTAGCACTATCTCCAAACGGACCAAAAGAAGCTTCCACTTCGGCCTCGTCACCTATGAGTTCCATGGGGTGTGTCCAAAACGATTTCCATGCCTATGGTATGTTTGGCGCAAATAATGCAACTATCTTGCATCAAGTTTAGCACCACCTCCAATCGGACCGTAACGAGCTTCCACTTGAGCCTCGTCTCCTAGGAGTACCATCAAGTGCGTCCAAATCGATTTCCAGGTGTGTTACCTGATTGGTGCGAACCGTCCAACTATCTTGCACCGACACTAACACTGTCTCCAAATAGACTGAAACAAGATTCCACATGACTCACGTCATCTAGGAGTTCCATCAGATGCGTTGAAACTGATTTCTGAGCCTATGGTAGGTTCGGTGCAACTCGTGCACCTCGTCAGGATTAGCACTATCTCCAAACGGACTAAAAGAAGCTTCCACTTCCGCCTCGTCACCTATGAGTTCCATGGGGTGTGTCCAAAATGATTTCCATGCCTATGGTATGTTTGGCGCAAACCATGCAACTATCTTGCATCAAGTTTAGCATCACCTCGAATCGGACCGTAACGAGCTTCCACTTGAGCCTCGTCTCCTAGGAGTACCATCGGGTGCGTCCAAATCGATTTCAGAGCGTATGGTACGATTGGTGCGAGCCATCCAACTATCTTGCACCGGCACTAACACTGTCTCCAAATAGACTAAAACAAGATTCCACATGACCCACGTCACCTAGGAGTTCTATCGGATGCATCTAAACCAATTTCTGAGCCTATGGTAGGTTCCGCGCAACCCGTGCACCTCGTCAAGATTAGCACTATCTCCAAACGGACCAAAACGAGCTTCCACTTGAGCCTCGTCACCAAGGAATTCCATTGGGTGT
Source organism: Saccharum hybrid cultivar R570 (assembly GCA_038087645.1). Lineage (NCBI taxonomy): Eukaryota > Viridiplantae > Streptophyta > Magnoliopsida > Poales > Poaceae > Saccharum > Saccharum hybrid cultivar. The sequence goes on along the minus strand of JAQSUU010000775.1, from coordinate 6,992,212 downwards.
GCCCAAAACGATTTCCAAGCCTATGGTATGTTTGGTGCAAACCGTGCACCTATCATGCATCAAGTTTAGCACCATCTCCAATCGGACCGTAACAAGCTTCCACTTGAGCCTCGTCACCTAGGAGTACCATCAAGTGCGTCCAAATCGATTTCAGGGTGTATTACCTGATTGGTGCGAACCGTCCAACTATCTTGCACCGACACTAACACTGTCTCCAAATAGACTGAAACAAGATTCCACATGACTCACGTCATCTAGGAGTTCCATCGAATGCGTTGAAACAGATTTCTGAGCCTATGGTAGGTTCGGCGCAACCCGTGCACCTCGTCAGGATTAGCACTATCTCCAAACGGACCAAAAGAAGCTTCCACTTCAGCCTCGTCACCTATGAGTTCCATGGGGTGTGTCCAAAACGATTTCCATGCCTATGGTATGTTTGGCACAAACCATGCAACTATCTTGCATCAAGTTTAGCACCACCTCCAATCGGACCGTAACGAGCTTCCACATGAGCCTCGTCACCTAGGAGTACCATCGGGTGCGTCCAAATCGATTTCAGGGTGTATGGTATGATTCGTGCGAACCATCCAACTATCTTGCACCGACACTAACACTATCTCCAAATAGACTGAAACAAGATTCCACATAACTCACGTCACCTAGGAGTTCCATCAGAAAACTCGAAACTGATTTCCGAGCCTATGGTAGGTTCGGCGTAACCCGTGCACCTCGTCAAGATTAGCACTACTCAAAACAGACCAAAACGAGCTTCCACTTGAGCCTCGTCACCTAGGAGTTCCGTTGGGTGTGTCCAAAATGATTTCCAAGCCTATGGTATGTTTGGTGCAAACCGTGCACCTATCTTGCAGAACGATTAGCACCATCTCCAAACGGAACAAAACGAGCTTCCACTTGAGCCTCGTCACCTATGAGTTCCATTAGGTGTGTCCAAAATGATTTACAAGCCTATGGTATGTTTGGTGCAAACCGTGCACCTATCTTGCATCAAGTTTAGCACCATCTCCAATCAGACCATAACGAGCTTCCACTTGAGCCTCGTCTCCTAGGAGTACCATCGGGTGCGTACAAATCGATTTCAGAGCGTATGGTATGATTGGTGCGAGCCATCCAACTATCTTGCACCGGCACTAACACTGTCTCCAAATAAACTAAAACAAGATTCCACATGACCCACGTCACCTAGGAGTTCTATCGGATGCATCTAAACCAGTTTCTGAGCCTATTGTAGGTTCCGCGCAACCCGTGCACCTCGTCAAGATTAGCACTATCTCCAAACGGACCAAAACGAGCTTCCACTTGAGCCTCGTCACCTAGGAATTCCATTGGGTGTGCCCAAAACGATTTCCAAGCCTATGGTATGTTTGGTGCAAACCGTGCACCTATCATGCATCAAGTTTAGCACCATCTCCAATCGGACCGTAACAAGCTTCCACTTGAGCCTCGTCACCTAGGAGTACCATCAAGTGCGTCCAAATCGATTTCAGGGTGTATTACCTGATTGGTGCGAACCGTCCAACTATCTTGCACCGACACTAACACTGTCTCCAAATAGACTGAAACAAGATTCCACATGACTCATGTCATCTAGGAGTTCCATCGAATGCGTTGAAATTGATTTCTGAGCCTATGGTAGGTTCGGCGCAACCCGTGCACCTCGTCAGGATTAGCACTATCTCCAAACGGACCAAAAGAAGCTTCCACTTCGGCCTCGTCACCTATGAGTTCCATGGGGTGTGTCCAAAACGATTTCCATGCCTATGGTATGTTTGGCGCAAATAATGCAACTATCTTGCATCAAGTTTAGCACCACCTCCAATCGGACCGTAACGAGCTTCCACTTGAGCCTCGTCTCCTAGGAGTACCATCAAGTGCGTCCAAATCGATTTCCGGGTGTGTTACCTGATTGGTGCGAACCGTCCAACTATCTTGCACCGACACTAACACTGTCTCCAAATAGACTGAAACAAGATTCCACATGACTCACGTCATCTAGGAGTTCCATCAGATGCGTTGAAACTGATTTCTGAGCCTATGGTAGGTTCGGTGCAACTCGTGCACCTCGTCAGGATTAGCACTATCTCCAAACGGACTAAAAGAAGCTTCCACTTCCGCCTCGTCACCTATGAGTTCCATGGGGTGTGTCCAAAATGATTTCCATGCCTATGGTATGTTTGGCGCAAACCATGCAACTATCTTGCATCAAGTTTAGCATCACCTCCAATCGGACCGTAACGAGCTTCCACTTGAGCCTCGTCTCCTAGGAGTACCATCGGGTGCGTCCAAATCGATTTCAGAGCGTATGGTACGATTGGTGCGAGCCATCCAACTATCTTGCACCGGCACTAACACTGTCTCCAAATAGACTAAAACAAGATTCCACATGACCCACGTCACCTAGGAGTTCTATCGGATGCATCTAAACCAATTTCTGAGCCTATGGTAGGTTCCGCGCAACCCGTGCACCTCGTCAAGATTAGCACTATCTCCAAACGGACCAAAACGAGCTTCCACTTGAGCCTCGTCACCAAGGAATTCCATTGGGTGTGCCCAAAACGATTTCCAAGCCTATGGTATGTTTGGTGCAAACCGTGCACCTATCATGCATCAAGTTTAGCACCATCTCCAATCGGACCGTAACAAGCTTCCACTTGAGCCTCGTCACCTAGGAGTACCATCAAGTGCGTCCAAATCGATTTCAGGGTGTATTACCTGATTGGTGCGAACCGTCCAACTATCTTGCACCGACACTAACACTGTCTCCAAATAGACTGAAACAAGATTCCACATGACTCACGTCATCTAGGAGTTCCATCGAATGCGTTGAAACAGATTTCTGAGCCTATGGTAGGTTCGGCGCAACCCGTGCACCTCGTTAGGATTAGCACTATCTCCAAACGGACCAAAAGAAGCTTCCACTTCAGCCTCGTCACCTATGAGTTCCATGGGGTGTGTCCAAAACGATTTCCATGCCTATGGTATGTTTGGCACAAACCATGCAACTATCTTGCATCAAGTTTAGCACCACCTCCAATCGGACCGTAACGAGCTTCCACATGAGCCTCGTCACCTAGGAGTACCATCGGGTGCGTCCAAATCGATTTCAGGGTGTATGGTATGATTCGTGCGAACCATCCAACTATCTTGCACCGACACTAACACTATCTCCAAATAGACTGAAACAAGATTCCACATAACTCACGTCACCTAGGAGTTCCATCAGAAAACTCGAAACTGATTTCCGAGCCTATGGTAGGTTCGGCGTAACCCGTGCACCTCGTCAAGATTAGCACTACTCAAAACAGACCAAAACGAGCTTCCACTTGAGCCTCGTCACCTAGGAGTTCCGTTGGGTGTGTCCAAAATGATTTCCAAGCCTATGGTATGTTTGGTGCAAACCGTGCACCTATCTTGCAGAACGATTAGCACCATCTCCAAACGGAACAAAACGAGCTTCCACTTGAGCCTCGTCACCTATGAGTTCCATTAGGTGTGTCCAAAATGATTTACAAGCCTATGGTATGTTTGGTGCAAACCGTGCACCTATCTTGCATCAAGTTTAGCACCATCTCCAATCAGACCATAACGAGCTTCCACTTGAGCCTCGTCTCCTAGGAGTACCATCGGGTGCGTCCAAATCGATTTCAGAGCGTATGGTATGATTGGTGCGAGCCATCCAACTATCTTGCACCGGCACTAACACTGTCTCCAAATAAACTAAAACAAGATTCCACATGACCCACGTCACCTAGGAGTTCTATCGGATGCATCTAAACCAGTTTCTGAGCCTATTGTAGGTTCCGCGCAACCCGTGCACCTCGTCAAGATTAGCACTATCTCCAAACGGACCAAAACGAGCTTCCACTTGAGCCTCGTCACCTAGGAATTCCATTGGGTGTGCCCAAAACGATTTCCAAGCCTATGGTATGTTTGGTGCAAACCGTGCACCTATCATGCATCAAGTTTAGCACCATCTCTAATCGGACCGTAACAAGCTTCCACTTGAGCCTCGTCACCTAGGAGTACTATCAAGTGCGTCCAAATCGATTTCAGGGTGTATTACCTGATTGGTGCGAACCGTCCAACTATCTTGCACCGACACTAACATTGTCTCCAAATAGACTGAAACAAGATTCCACATGACTCATGTCATCTAGGAGTTCCATCGAATGTGTTGAAACTGATTTATGAGCCTATGGTAGGTTCGGCGCAACCCGTGCACCTCGTCAGGATTAGCACTATCTCCAAACGGACCAAAAGAAGCTTCCACTTCAGCCTCGTCACCTATGAGTTCCATGGGGGTGTGTCCAAAACGATTTCCATGCCTATGGTATGTTTGGCGCAAACCATGCAACTATCTTGCATCAAGTTTAGCACCACCTCCAATCGGACCGTAACGAGCTTCCACTTGAGCCTCGTCTCCTAGGAGTACCATCGGGTGCGTCCAAATCGATTTCAGAGCGTATGGTACGATTGGTGCGAGCCATCCAACTATCTTGCACCGGCACTAACACTGTCTCCAAATAGACTAAAACAAGATTCCACATGACCCACGTCACCTAGGAGTTCTATCGGAAGCATCTAAACCAATTTCTGAGCCTATGGTAGGTTCCGCGCAACCCGTGCACCTCGTCAAGATTAGCACTATCTCCAAACGGACCAAAACGAGCTTCCACTTGAGCCTCGTCACCAAGGAATTCCATTGGGTGTGCCCAAAACGATTTCCAAGCCTATGGTATGTTTGGTGCAAACCGTGCACCTATCTTGCATCAAGTTTAGCACCATCTCCAATCGGACTGTAACGAGCTTCCACTTGAGCCTCGTCACCTAGGAGTACCATCGGGTGCGTCCATATTGATTTCTGAGGGTATGGTACGTTTGGTGCGAACCGTCCAACTTTCTTGCACCGACACTAACACTGTCTCCAAATAGACTGAAACAAGATTTGACATGACTCACGTTACCTAGGTGTTCCATCGGATGCGTCCAAACTGATTTCCGAGCCTATGGTAGGTTCGGCGCAACCCGTGCACCTCGTTAAGATTAGCACTATCTCCAAACGGACCAAAACGAGCTTCCACTTGAGCCTCGTCACCTAGGAGTACCATCGGGTGCGTCCATATTGATTTCTGAGGGTATGTTACGTTTGTTGCAAACCGTCCAACTATCTTGCACCGACACCAACACTTTCTCCAAATAGACTGAAACAAGATTTACATGACTCACGTTACCTAGGAGTTCCTTTGGATGCGTCCAAACTGATTTCCGAGCCTATGGTAGGTTCGTCGCAACCCGTGCACCTCGTCAAGATTAGCACTATCTCCAAACAGACCAAAACGAGCTTCCACTTGAGCCTCGTCACCTAGGAATTCCATTGGGTGTGTCTAAAACGATTTCCAAGCCTATAGTATGTTTGGTGCAAACCGTGCACCTATCTTGCATCAAGTTTAGCACCATCTCCAATCGGACCGTAACGAGCTTCCACATGAGCCTCGTCACCTAGGAGTACCATCGGGTGCGTCCAAATCGATTTCAGGGTGTATGGTATGATTCGTGTGAACCGTCCAACTATCTTGCACCGACACTAACACTATCTCCAAATAGACAGAAACAAGATTCCAAATGACTCACATCACCTAGGAGTTCCATCGGATGCGTCGAAACAGATTTCCGAGCCTATGGTAGGTTCGGCGCAACCCGTGCACCTCGTCAAGATTGGCACTATCTCCAAACAGACCAAAAGAAGCTTCCACTTCAGCCTCGTCACCTATGAGTTCCATGGGGTGTGTCCAAAAACGATTTCCAAGCCTATGGTATGTTTGGCGCAAACCATGCAACTATTTTGCATCAAGTTTAGCACCACCTCCAATCGGACCGTAACGAGCTTCCACTTGAACCTCGTGACCTAGGAGTACCATCGGGTGCGTCCGTATTGATTTCTGAGGGTATGGTACGTTAGGTGCGAACCGTCCAACTATCTTGCACCGACACTAACACTGTCTCCAAATAGACTGAAACAAGATTTCACATGACTCACGTTACCTAGGTGTTCCATCGGATGCGTCCAAACTGATTTCCGAGCCTATGGTAGGTTCGGCGCAACCCGTGCACCTCGTTAAGATTAGCACTATCTCCAAACGGACCAAAACGAGCTTCCACTTGAGCCTCGTCACCTTGAAATTCCATGGGGTGCGTCCATATTGATTTCTGAGGGTATGTTACGTTTGGTGCGAACCGTGCACCTATCTTGCATCAAGTTTAGCACCATCTCCAATCGGACTGTAACGAGCATCCACTTGAGCCTCGTCACCTAGAAGTACCATCGGGTGCGTCCATATTGATTTCTGAGGGTATGTTACGTTTGGTGCGAACCGTCCAACTATCTTGCACCGACACTAACACTGTCTCCAAATAGACTAAAACAAGATTTTACATGACTCACGTTACCTAGGAGTTCCTTCGGATGCGTCCAAACTGATTTCCAAGACTATGGTAGGTTTGTCACAACCCGTGCACCTCATCAAGATTAGCACTATCTCCAAACAGACCAAAACGAGCTTCCACTTGAGCGTAGTCACCTAGGAATTCCATTGGGTGTGTCCAAAATGATTTCCAAGCCTACGGTATGTTTGGTGCAAACCATGCACCTATCTTGCATCAAGTTTAGCACCATCTCCAATCGGACCGTAACGAGCTTCCACTTGAGCCTCGTCACCTAGGAGTACCATCGGGTGCGTCCATATTGATTTCTGAGGGTATGGTACGTTTGCTGCGAACCGTCCAACTATCTTGCACCTACACTAACACTGTCTCCAAATAGACTGAAACAAGATTTCACATGTCTCACGTTACCTAGGAGTTCCATCGGATGCGTCCAAACTGATTTCTGAGCCTATCGTAGATTCGGCGCAACCCGTGCACCTCGTCAAGATTAGCTCTATCTCCAAACGGACCAAAACGAGCTTCCACTTGAGCCTCGTCACCTAGGAATTCCATTGGATGTGTCCAAAACGATTTCCAAGCCTATGGTTTGTTTGGTGCAAACCATGCACCTATCATGCATCAAGTTTAGCACCATCTCCAATCGGATCGTAACGAGCTTCCACTTGAGCCTCGTCACCTAGGTGTACCATCGGGTGCGTCCAAATCGATTTCAGGGGGTATGGTACGATTGGTGCGAACCGTCCAACTATCTTGCACCGGCACTAACACTGTCTCCAAATAGACTAAAACAAGATTCCACATGACCCACGTCACCTAGGAGTTCTATCGGATGCATCTAAACCAGTTTCTGAGCCTATTGTAGGTTCCGCGCAACCCGTGCACCTCGTCAAGATTAGCACTATCTCCAAACGGACCAAAACGAGCTTCCACTTGAGCCTCGTCACCTAGGAATTCCATTGGGTGTGCCCAAAACGATTTCCAAGCCTATGGTATGTTTGGTGCAAACCGTGCACCTATCATGCATCAAGTTTAGCACCATCTCCAATCGGACCGTAACAAGCTTCCACTTGAGCCTCGTCACCTAGGAGTACCATCAAGTGCGTCCAAATCGATTTCAGGGTGTATTACCTGATTGGTGCGAACCGTCCAACTATCTTGCACCGACACTAACACTATCTCCAAATAGACTGAAACAAGATTCCACATGACTCACGTCATCTAGGAGTTCCATCGAATGCGTTGAAATTGATTTCTGAGCCTATGGTAGGTTCGGCGCAACCCGTGCACCTCGTCAGGATTAGCACTATCTCCAAACGGACCAAAAGAAGCTTCCACTTCGGCCTCGTCACCTATGAGTTCCATGGGGTGTGTCCAAAACGATTTCCATGACTATGGTATGTTTGGCGCAAACAATGCAACTATCTTGCATCAAGTTTAGCACCACCTCCATTCGGACCGTAACGAGCTTCCACTTGAGCCTCGTCTCCTAGGAGTACCATCAAGTGCGTCCAAATCGATTTCCGGGTGTGTTACCTGATTGGTGCGAACCGTCCAACTATCTTGCACCGACACTAACACTGTCTCCAAATAGACTGAAACAAGATTCCACATGACTCACGTCATCTAGGAGTTCCATCGGATGCGTTGAAACTGATTTCTGAGCCTATGGTAGGTTCGGTGCAACCCGTGCACCTCGTCAGGATTAGCACTATCTCCAAACGGACCAAAAGAAGCTTCCACTTCAGCCTCGTCACCTATGAGTTCCATGGGGTGTGTCCAAAATGATTTCCATGCCTATGGTATGTTTGGCGCAAACCATGCAACTATCTTGCATCAAGTTTAGCACCACCTCCAATCGGACCGTAACGAGCTTCCACTTGAGCCTCGTCTCCTAGGAGTACCATCGGGTACGTCCAAATCGATTTCAGAGCGTATGGTACGATTGGTGCGAGCCATCCAACTATCTTGCACCGGCACTAACACTGTCTCCAAATAGACTAAAATAAGATTCCACATGACCCACGTCACCTAGGAGTTCTATCGGATGCATCTAAACCAATTTCTGAGCCTATGGTAGGTTCCGCGCAACCCGTGCACCTCGTCAAGATTAGCACTATCTCCAAATGGATCAAAACGAGCTTCCACTTGAGCCTCGTCACCAAGGAATTCCATTGGGTGTGCCCAAAACGATTTCCAAGCATATGGTATGTTTAGTGCAAACCGTGCACCTATCATGCATCAAGTTTAGCACCATCTCCAATCGGACCGTAACAAGCTTCGACTTGAGCCTCGTCACCTAGGAGTACCATCAAGTGCGTCCAAATCGATTTCAGGGTGTATTACCTGATTGGTGCGAACCGTCCAACTATCTTGCACCGACACTAACACTGTCTCCAAATAGACTGAAACAAGATTCCACATGACTCACGTCATCTAGGAGTTCCATCGAATGCGTTGAAACAGATTTCTGAGCCTATGGTAGGTTCGGCGCAACCCGTGCACCTCGTCAGGATTAGCACTATCTCCAAACGGACCAAAAGAAGCTTCCACTTCAGCCTCGTCACCTATGAGTTCCATGGGGTGTGTCCAAAATGATTTCCATGCCTATGGTATGTTTGGTGCAAACCATGCAACTATCTTGCATCAAGTTTAGCACCACCTCCAATCGGACCGTAACGAGCTTCCATTTGAGCCTCGTCTCCTAGGAGTACCATCAAGTGCGTCCAAATCGATTTCAGGGTGTATTACCTGATTATTGCGAACCGTCCAACTATCTTGCACCGACACTAACACTGTCTCCAAATAGACTGAAACAAGATTCCACATGACTCACGTCATCTAGGAGTTCCATCAGATGCGTTGAAACTAATTTCTGAGCCTATGGTAGGTTCGGCGCAACCCGTGCACCTCGTCAGGATTAGCACTATCTCCAAACGGACCAAAAGAAGCTTCCACTTTAGCCTCGTCACCTATGAGTTCCATGGGGTGTGTCCAAAACGATTTCCATGCCTATGGTATGTTTGGCGCAAACCATGCAACTATCTTGCATCAAGTTTAGCACCACCTCCAATTGGACCGTAACGAGCTTCCACTTGAGCCTCGTCTCCTAGGAGTACCATCGGGTGCGTCCAAATCGATTTCAGAGCGTATGGTATGATTGGTGCGAGCCATCCAACTATCTTGCACCGGCACTAACACTGTCTCCAAATAGACTAAAACAAGATTCCACATGACCCACGTCACCTAGGAGTTCTATCGGATGCATCTAAACCAATTTCTGAGCCTATGGTAGGTTCCGCGCAACCCGTGCACCTCGTCAAGATTAGCACTATCTCCAAACGGACCAAAATGAGCTTCCACTTGAGCCTCGTCACCAAGGAATTCCATTGGGTGTGCCCAAAACGATTTCCAAGCTTATGGTATGTTTGGTGCAAACCGTGCACCTATCTTGCATCAAGTTTAGCACCATCTCCAATCGGACCGTAACGAGCTTCCACTTGAGCCTCGTCACCTAGGAGTACCATCGGGTGCGTCCATATTGATTTCTGAGGGTATGGTACGTTTGGTGCGAACCGTCCAACTATCTTGCACCGACACTAACACTGTCTCCAAATAGACTGAAACAAGATTTCACATGACTCACGTTACCTAGGTGTTCCATCGGATGCGTCCAAACTGATTTCCGAGCCTATGCTAGGTTCGGCGCAACCCGTGCACCTCGTCAAGATTAGCCTATCTCCAAATGGACCAAAACGAGCTTCCACTTAAGCCTCGTCACCAAGAAATTCCATTGGGTGTGTCCAAAACGATTTCCAAGCCTATGGTATGTTTGGTGCAAACCGTGCACCTATCTTGCATCAAGTTTAGCACCATCTCCAATTGGACCGTAACGAGCTTCCACTTGAGCCTCGTCATCTAGAAGTACCATCGGGTGCGTCCATATTGATTTCTGAGGGTATGTTACGTTTGGTGCGAACCATCCAACTATCTTGCATCGACGCTAACACTGTCTCTAAATAGACTGAAACAAGATTTCACATGACTCACGTTACCTAGGAGTTCCTTCGGATGCGTCCAAACTTATTTCCGAGCCTATGGTAGGTTTGGCGCAACCCGTGCACCTCGTCAAGATTAGCACTATCTCCAAACAGACCAAAACAAGCTTCCACTTGAGCCTCGTCACCTAGGAATTCCATTGGGTGTGTCCAAAACGATTTCCAAGCCTATGGTATGTTTGGTGCAAACCGTGCACCTATCTTGCATCAAGTTTAGCACCATCTCCAATCGGACCGTAACGAGCTTCCACTTGAGCCTCGTCACCTAGGAGTACCATCGGGTGCGTCCAAATCGATTTCAGGGCGTATGGTACGATTGGTGCGAACCGTCCAACTATCTTGCACCGACACTAACACTATCTCCAAATAGACTGAAACAAGATTCCACATGACTCACGTCACCTAGGAGTTCCATCGGAAAACTCGAAACTGATTTCCGAGCCTATGGTAGGTTCGGCGTAACCCGTGCTCCTCGTCAAGATTAGCACTACTCAAAACAGACCAAAACGAGCTTCCACTTGAGCCTCGTCACCTAGGAGTTCCGTTGGGTGTGTCCAAAATGATTTCCAAGCCTATGCTATATTTGGTGCAAACCGTGCACCTATCTTGCAGAACGATTAGCACCATCTCCAAACGGAACAAAACGAGCTTCCACTTGAGCCTCGTCACCTAGGAGTTCCATTAGGTGTGTCCAAAATGATTTACAAGCCTATGGTATGTTTGGTGCAAACCGTGCACCTATCTTGCATCAAGATTAGCACCATCTCCAATCAGACCATAATGAGCTTCCACTTGAGCCTCGTCTCCTAGGAGTACCATCGGGTGCGTCCAAATCGATTTCAGAGCGTATGGTACGATTGGTGCGAGCCATCCAACTATCTTGCACCGGCACTAACACTGTCTCCAAATAGACTAAAACAAGATTCCATATGACCCACGTCACCTAGGAGTTCTATCGGATGCATCTAAACCAATTTCTGAGCCTATGGTAGGTTCCGCGCAACCCGTGCACCTCGTCAAGATTAGCACTATCTCCAAACGGACCAAAATGAGCTTCCACTTGAGCCTCGTCACCAAGGAATTCCATTAGGTGTGCCCAAAACGATTTCCAAGCCTATGGTATGTTTGGTGCAAACCGTGCACCTATCTTGCATCAAGTTTAGCACCATCTCCAATCGGACCGTAACGAGCTTCCACTTGAGCCTCGTCACCTAGGAGTACCATCGGGTGCGTCCATATTGATTTCTGAGGGTATGGTACGTTTGGTGCGAACCGTCCAACTATCTTGCACCGACACTAACACTGTCTCCAAATAGACTGAAACAAGATTTCACATGACTCACGTTACCTAGGAGTTCCTTCGGATGCGTCCAAACTGATTTCCGAGCCTATGGTAGGTTTGGCGCAACCCGTGCACCTCGTCAAGATTAGCACTATCTCCAAACAGACCAAAACAAGCTTCCACTTGAGCCTCGTCACCTAGGAGTTCCATTAGGTGTGTCCAAAATGATTTACAAGCCTATGGTATGTTTGGTGCAAACCGTGCATCTATCTTGCATCAAGTTTAGCACCATCTCCAATCAGACCATAACGAGCTTCCACTTGAGCCTCGTCTCCTAGGAGTACCATCGGGTGCGTCCAAATCGATTTCAGAGCGTATGGTACGATTGGTGCGAGCCATCCAACTATCTTGCACCGGCACTAACACTGTCTCCAAATAGACTAAAACAAGATTCCACATGACCCACGTCACCTAGGAGTTCTATCGGATGCATCTAAACCAGTTTCTGAGCCTATTGTAGGTTCCGCGCAACCCGTGCACCTCGTCAAGATTAGCACTATCTCCAAACGGACCAAAACGAGCTTCCACTTGAGCCTCGTCACCTAGGAATTCCATTGGGTGTGCCCAAAATGATTTCCAAGCCTATGGTATGTTTGGTGCAAACCGTGCACCTATCATGCATCAAGTTTAGCACCATCTCCAATCGGACCGTAACAAGCTTCCACTTGAGCCTTGTCACCTAGGAGTACCATCAAGTGCGTCCAAATCGATTTCAGGGTGTATTACCTGATTGGTGCGAACCGTCCAACTATCTTGCACCGACACTAACACTGTCTCCAAATAGACTGAAACAAGATTCCACATGACTCACGTCATCTAGGAGTTCCATCGAATGCGTTGAAACTGATTTCTGAGCCTATGGTAGGTTCGGCGCAACCCGTGCACCTCGTCAGGATTAGCACTATCTCCAAACGGACCAAAAGAAGCTTCCACTTCAGCCTCGTCACCTATGAGTTCCATGGGGTGTGTCCAAAAACGATTTCCATGCCTATGGTATGTTTGGCGCAAACCATGCAACTATCTTGCATCAAGTTTAGCACCACCTCCAATTGGACCGTAACGAGCTTCCACTTGAGCCTCGTCTCCTAGGAGTACCATCGGGTGCGTCCAAATCGATTTCAGAGCGTATGGTACGATTGGTGCGAGCCATCCAACTATCTTGCACCGGCACTAACACTGTCTCCAAATAGACTAAAACAAGATTCCACATGAGCCACGTCACCTAGGAGTTCTATCGGATGCATCTAAACCAATTTCTGAGCCTATGGTAGGTTCCGCGCAACCCGTGCACCTCGTCAAGATTAGCACTATCTCCAAACGGACCAAAACGAGCTTCCACTTGAGCCTCGTCACCTAGGAATTCCATTGGGTGTGCCCAAAACGATTTCCAAGCCTATGGTATGTTTGGTGCAAACCGTGCACCTATCTTGCATCAAGTTTAGCACCATCTCCAATCGGACCGTAACGAGCTTCCACTTGAGCCTCGTCACCTAGGAGTACCATCGGGTGCGTCCATATTGATTTCTGAGGGTATGGTACGTTTGGTGCGAACCGTCCAACTATCTTGCACCGACACTAACACTGTCTCCAAATAGACTGAAACAAGATTTCACATGACTCACGTTACCTAGGTGTTCCATCGGATGCGTCCAAACTGATTTCCGAGCCTATGGTAGGTTCGGCGCAACCCGTGCACCTCGTTAAGATTAGCACTATCTCCAAACGGACCAAAACGAGCTTTCACTTGAGCCTCGTCACCTAGGAGTACCATCGGGTGCGTCCATATTGATTTCTGAGGGTATGGTACGTTTGGTGCGAACCGTCCAACTATCTTGCACCGACACTAACACTGTCTCCAAATAGACTGAAACAAGATTTCACATGACTCACGTTACCTAGGTGTTCCATCGGATGCGTCCAAACTGATTTCCGAGCCTATGGTAGGTTCGGCGCAACCCGTGCACCTCGTTAAGATTAGCACTATCTCCAAACGGACCAAAACGAGCTTTCACTTGAGCCTCGTCACCTAGGAGTACCATCGGGTGCGTCCATATTGATTTCTGAGGGTATGTTACGTTTGGTGCAAACCGTCCAACTATCTTGCACCGACACCAACACTTTCTCCAAATAGACTGAAACAAGATTTACATGACTCACGTTACCTAGGAGTTCCTTTGGATGCGTCCAAACTGATTTCCGAGCCTATGGTAGGTTCGTCGCAACCCGTGCACCTCGTCAAGATTAGCACTATCTCCAAACAGACCAAAACGAGCTTCCACTTGAGCCTCGTCACCTAGGAATTCCATTAGGTGTGTCCAAAACGATTTCCAAGCCTACGGTATGTTTGGTGCAAACCGTGCACCTATCTTGCATCAAGTTTAGCACCATCTCCAATCGGACCGTAACGAGCTTCCACATGAGCCTCGTCACCTAGGAGTACCATCGGGTGCGTCCAAATCGATTTCAGGGTGTATGGTATGATTCGTGCGAACCGTCCAACTATCTTGCACCGACACTAACACTATCTCCAAATAGACAGAAACAAGATTCCAAATGACTCACGTCACCTAGGAGTTCCATCGGATGCGTCGAAACTGATTTCTGAGCCTATGGTAGGTTCGGCGCAACCCGTGCACCTCGTCAAGATTAGCACTATCTCCAAACGGACCAAAAGAAGCTTCCACTTCAGCCTCGTCACCTATGAGTTCCATGGGGTGTGTCCAAAACGATTTCCAAGCCTATGGTATATTTGGCGCAAACCATACAACTATCTTGCATCAAGTTTAGCACCACCTCCAATCGGACCGTAACGAGCTTCCACTTGAACCTCGTGACCTAGGAGTACCATCGGGTGCGTCCGTATTGATTTCTGAGGGTATGGTATGTTTGGTGCGAACCGTCCAACTATCTTGCACCGACACTAACACTGTCTCCAAATAGACTGAAACAAGATTTCACATGACTCACGTTACCTAGGTGTTCCATCGGATGCGTCCAAACTGATTTCCGAGCCTATGCTAGGTTCGGCGCAACCCGTGCACCTCGTCAAGATTAGCACTATCTCCAAACGGACCAAAATGAGCTTCCACTTGAGCCTCGTCACCAAGGAATTCCATTGGGTGTGCCCAAAACGATTTCCAAGCCTATGGTATGTTTGGTGCAAACCGTGCACCTATCTTGCATCAAGTTTAGCACCATCTCCAATCGGACCGTAACGAGCTTCCACTTGAGCCTCGTCACCTAGGAGTACCATCGGGTGCGTCCATATTGATTTCTGAGGGTATGGTACGTTTGGTGCGAACCGTCCAACTATCTTGCACCGACACTAACACTGTCTCCAAATAGACTGAAACAAGATTTCACATGACTCACGTTACCTAGGTGTTCCATCGGATGCGTCCAAACTGATTTCCGAGCCTATGCTAGGTTCGGCGCAACCCGTGCACCTCGTCAAGATTAGCCTATCTCCAAATGGACCAAAACGAGCTTCCACTTAAGCCTCGTCACCAAGAAATTCCATTGGGTGTGTCCAAAACGATTTCCAAGCCTATGGTATGTTTGGTGCAAACCGTGCACCTATCTTGCATCAAGTTTAGCACCATCTCCAATTGGACCGTAACGAGCTTCCACTTGAGCCTCGTCATCTAGAAGTACCATCGGGTGCGTCCATATTGATTTCTGAGGGTATGTTACGTTTGGTGCGAACCGTCCAACTATCTTGCATCGACGCTAACACTGTCTCTAAATAGACTGAAACAAGATTTCACATGACTCACGTTACCTAGGAGTTCCTTCGGATGCGTCCAAACTGATTTCCGAGCCTATGGTAGGTTTGGCGCAACCCGTGCACCTCGTCAAGATTAGCACTATCTCCAAACAGACCAAAACAAGCTTCCACTTGAGCCTCGTCACCTAGGAATTCCATTGGGTGTGTCCAAAACGATTTCCAAGCCTATGGTATGTTTGGTGCAAACCGTGCACCTATCTTGCATCAAGTTTAGCACCATCTCCAATCGGACCGTAACGAGCTTCCACTTGAGCCTCGTCACCTAGGAGTACCATCGGGTGCGTCCAAAACGATTTCAGGGCGTATGGTACGATTGGTGCGAACCGTCCAACTATCTTGCACCGACACTAACACTATCTCCAAATAGACTGAAACAAGATTCCACATGACTCACGTCACCTAGGAGTTCCATCGGAAAACTCGAAACTGATTTCCGAGCCTATGGTAGGTTCGGCGTAACCCGTGCTCCTCGTCAAGATTAGCACTACTCAAAACAGACCAAAACGAGCTTCCACTTGAGCCTCGTCACCTAGGAGTTCCGTTGGGTGTGTCCAAAATGATTTCCAAGCCTATGCTATGTTTGGTGCAAACCGTGCACCTATCTTGCAGAACGATTAGCACCATCTCCAAACGGAACAAAACGAGCTTCCACTTGAGCCTCGTCACCTAGGAGTTCCATTAGGTGTGTCCAAAATGATTTACAAGCCTATGGTATGTTTGGTGCAAACCGTGCATCTATCTTGCATCAAGTTTAGCACCATCTCCAATCAGACCATAACGAGCTTCCACTTGAGCCTCGTCTCCTAGGAGTACCATCGGGTGCGTCCAAATCGATTTCAGAGCGTATGGTACGATTGGTGCGAGCCATCCAACTATCTTGCACCGGCACTAACACTGTCTCCAAATAGACTAAAACAAGATTCCACATGACCCACGTCACCTAGGAGTTCTATCGGATGCATCTAAACCAGTTTCTGAGCCTATTGTAGGTTCCGCGCAACCCGTGCACCTCGTCAAGATTAGCACTATCTCCAAACGGACCAAAACGAGCTTCCACTTGAGCCTCGTCACCTAGGAATTCCATTGGGTGTGCCCAAAATGATTTCCAAGCCTATGGTATGTTTGGTGCAAACCGTGCACCTATCATGCATCAAGTTTAGCACCATCTCCAATCGGACCGTAACAAGCTTCCACTTGAGCCTTGTCACCTAGGAGTACCATCAAGTGCGTCCAAATCGATTTCAGGGTGTATTACCTGATTGGTGCGAACCGTCCAACTATCTTGCACCGACACTAACACTGTCTCCAAATAGACTGAAACAAGATTCCACATGACTCACGTCATCTAGGAGTTCCATCGAATGCGTTGAAACTGATTTCTGAGCCTATGGTAGGTTCGGCGCAACCCGTGCACCTCGTCAGGATTAGCACTATCTCCAAACGGACCAAAAGAAGCTTCCACTTCAGCCTCGTCACCTATGAGTTCCATGGGGTGTGTCCAAAAATGATTTCCATGCCTATGGTATGTTTGGCGCAAACCATGCAACTATCTTGCATCAAGTTTAGCACCACCTCCAATTGGACCGTAACGAGCTTCCACTTGAGCCTCGTCTCCTAGGAGTACCATCGGGTGCGTCCAAATCGATTTCAGAGCGTATGGTACGATTGGTGCGAGCCATCCAACTATCTTGCACCGGCACTAACACTGTCTCCAAATAGACTAAAACAAGATTCCACATGAGCCACGTCACCTAGGAGTTCTATCGGATGCATCTAAACCAATTTCTGAGCCTATGGTAGGTTCCGCGCAACCCGTGCACCTCGTCAAGATTAGCACTATCTCCAAACGGACCAAAACGAGCTTCCACTTGAGCCTCGTCACCTAGGAATTCCATTGGGTGTGCCCAAAACGATTTCCAAGCCTATGGTATGTTTGGTGCAAACCGTGCACCTATCTTGCATCAAGTTTAGCACCATCTCCAATCGGACCGTAACGAGCTTCCACTTGAGCCTCGTCACCTAGGAGTACCATCGGGTGCGTCCATATTGATTTCTGAGGGTATGGTACGTTTGGTGCGAACCGTCCAACTATCTTGCACCGACACTAACACTGTCTCCAAATAGACTGAAACAAGATTTCACATGACTCACGTTACCTAGGTGTTCCATCGGATGCGTCCAAACTGATTTCCGAGCCTATGGTAGGTTCGGCGCAACCCGTGCACCTCGTTAAGATTAGCACTATCTCCAAACGGACCAAAACGAGCTTTCACTTGAGCCTCGTCACCTAGGAGTACCATCGGGTGCGTCCATATTGATTTCTGAGGGTATGGTACGTTTGGTGCGAACCGTCCAACTATCTTGCACCGACACTAACACTGTCTCCAAATAGACTGAAACAAGATTTCACATGACTCACGTTACCTAGGTGTTCCATCGGATGCGTCCAAACTGATTTCCGAGCCTATGGTAGGTTCGGCGCAACCCGTGCACCTCGTTAAGATTAGCACTATCTCCAAACGGACCAAAACGAGCTTTCACTTGAGCCTCGTCACCTAGGAGTACCATCGGGTGCGTCCATATTGATTTCTGAGGGTATGTTACGTTTGGTGCAAACCGTCCAACTATCTTGCACCGACACCAACACTTTCTCCAAATAGACTGAAACAAGATTTACATGACTCACGTTACCTAGGAGTTCCTTTGGATGCGTCCAAACTGATTTCCGAGCCTATGGTAGGTTCGTCGCAACCCGTGCACCTCGTCAAGATTAGCACTATCTCCAAACAGACCAAAACGAGCTTCCACTTGAGCCTCGTCACCTAGGAATTCCATTGGGTGTGTCCAAAACGATTTTCCAAGCCTACGGTATGTTTGGTGCAAACCGTGCACCTATCTTGCATCAAGTTTAGCACCATCTCCAATCGGACCGTAACGAGCTTCCACATGAGCCTCGTCACCTAGGAGTACCATCGGGTGCGTCCAAATCGATTTCAGGGTGTATGGTATGATTCGTGCGAACCGTCCAACTATCTTGCACCGACACTAACACTATCTCCAAATAGACAGAAACAAGATTCCAAATGACTCACGTCACCTAGGAGTTCCATCGGATGCGTCGAAACTGATTTCTGAGCCTATGGTAGGTTCGGCGCAACCCGTGCACCTCGTCAAGATTAGCACTATCTCCAAACGGACCAAAAGAAGCTTCCACTTCAGCCTCGTCACCTATGAGTTCCATGGGGTGTGTCCAAAACGATTTCCAAGCCTATGGTATATTTGGCGCAAACCATACAACTATCTTGCATCAAGTTTAGCACCACCTCCAATCGGACCGTAACGAGCTTCCACTTGAACCTCGTGACCTAGGAGTACCATCGGGTGCGTCCGTATTGATTTCTGAGGGTATGGTACGTTTGGTGCGAACCGTCCAACTATCTTGCACCGACACTAACACTGTCTCCAAATAGACTGAAACAAGATTTCACATGACTCACGTTACCTAGGTGTTCCATCGGATGCGTCCAAACTGATTTCCGAGCCTATGGTAGGTTCGGCGCAACCCGTGCACCTCGTTAAGATTAGCACTATCTCCAAACGGACCAAAACGAGCTTCCACTTGAGCCTCGTCACCTTGAAATTCCATGGGGTGTGTCCAAAATGATTTCCAAGCCTATGGTATGTTTGGTGCAAACCGTGCACCTATCTTGCATCAAGTTTAGCACCATCTCCAATCGGACTGTAACGAGCATCCACTTGAGCCTCGTCACCTAGAAGTACCATCGGGTGCGTCCATATTGATTTCTGAGGGTATGGTACGTTTGGTGCGAACCGTCCAACTATCTTGCACCGACACTAACACTGTCTCCAAATAGACTGAAACAAGATTTTACATGACTCACGTTACCTAGGAGTTCCTTCGGATGCGTCCAAACTGATTTCTAAGACTATGGTAGGTTCGTCACAACCCGTGCACCTCATCAAGATTAGCACTATCCCCAAACAGACCAAAACGAGCTTCCACTTGAGCCTCGTCACCTAGGAATTCCATTGGGTGTGTCCAAAATGATTTCCAAGCCTACGGTATGTTTGGTGCAAACCGTGCACCTATCTTGCATCAAGTTTAGCACCATCTCCAATCGGACCGTAACGAGCTTCCACATGAGCCTCGTCACCTAGGAGTACCATCGGGTGCGTCCATATTGATTTCTGAGGGTATGGTACGTTTGCTGCGAACCGTCCAACTATCTTGCACCTACACTAACACTATCTCCAAATAGACAGAAACAAGATTCCAAATGACTCACGTCACCTAGGAGTTCCATCGGATGCGTCGAAACTGATTTCCGAGCCTATGGTAGGTTCGGCGCAACCCGTGCACCTCGTCAAGATTAGCACTATCTCCAAACGGACCAAAAGAAGCTTCCACTTCAGCCTCGTCACCTATGAGTTCCATGGGGTGTGTCCAAAACGATTTCCAAGCCTATGGTATATTTGGCGCAAACCATGCAACTATCTTGCATCAAGTTTAGCACCACCTCCAATCGGACCGTAACGAGCTTCCACTTGAACCTCGTGACCTAGGAGTACCATCGGGTGCGTCCGTATTGATTTCTGAGGGTATGGTACGTTTGGTGCGAACCGTCCAACTATCTTGCACCGACACTAACACTGTCTCCAAATAGACTGAAACAAGATTTCACATGACTCACGTTACCTAGGTGTTCCATCGGATGCGTTCAAACTGATTTCCGAGCCTATGGTAGGTTCGGCGCAACCCGTGCACCTCGTTAAGATTAGCACTATCTCCAAACGGACCAAAACGAGCTTCCACTTGAGCCTCGTCACCTTGAAATTCCATGGGGTGTGTCCAAAATGATTTCCAAGCCTATGGTATGTTTGGTGCAAATCGTGCACCTATCTTGCATCAAGTTTAGCACCATCTCCAATCGGACTGTAACGAGCATCCACTTGAGCCTCGTCACCTAGAAGTACCATCGGGTGCGTCCATATTGATTTCTGAGGGTATGGTACGTTTGGTGCGAACCGTCCAACTATCTTGCACCGACACTAACACTGTCTCCAAATAGACTGAAACAAGATTTTACATGACTCACGTTACCTAGGAGTTCCTTCGGATGCGTCCAAACTGATTTCTAAGACTATGGTAGGTTCGTCACAACCCGTGCACCTCATCAAGATTAGCACTATCCCCAAACAGACCAAAACGAGCTTCCACTTGAGCGTAGTCACCTAGGAATTCCATTGGGTGTGTCCAAAATGATTTCCAAGCCTACGGTATGTTTGGTGCAAACCGTGCACCTATCTTGCATCAAGTTTAGCACCATCTCCAATCGGACCGTAACGAGCTTCCACTTGAGCCTCGTCACCTAGGAGTACCATCGGGTGCGTCCATATTGATTTCTGAGGGTATGGTACGTTTGCTGCGAACCGTCCAACTATCTTGCACCTACACTAACACTGTCTCTAAATAGACTGAAACAAGATTTCACATGTCTCACGTTACCTAGGAGTTCCATCGGATGCGTCCAAACTGATTTCTGAGCCTATCGTAGATTCGGCGCAACCCGTGCACCTCGTCAAGATTAGCACTATCTCCAAACGGACCAAAACGAGCTTCCGCTTGAGCCTCGTCACCTAGGAATTCCATTGGGTGTGTCCAAAATGATTTCCAAGCCTATGGTTTGTTTGGTGCAAACCATGCACCTATCATGCATCAAGTTTAGCACCATCTCCAATCGGATCGTAACGAGCTTCCACATGAGCCTCGTCAACTAGGAGTACCATCGGGTGCGTCCAAATCGATTTCAGGGGGTATGGTACGATTGGTGCGAAGCGTCCAACTATCTTGCACCGACACTAACACTGTCTCCAAATAGACTGAAACAAGATTCCACATGACTCACGTCACCTAGGAGTTTCATCGGATGCGTCGAAACTGATTTCCTAGCCTATGGTAGGTTCAGCGCAACCCGTGCACCTCGTCAAGATTAGCACTATCTCTAAATGGACCAAAAGAAGCTTCCACTTCAGCCTCGTCACCTATGAGTTCCATGGGGTGTGTCCAAAACGATTTCCAAGCCTATGGTATGTTTGGCACAAACTGTGCACCTATCTTGCATCAAGTTTAGCACCATCTCCAATCGAACCGTAACGAGCTTCCACTTGAGCCTCGTCACCTAGGAGTATCATCGGGTGCGTCCATATTGATTTCTGAGGGTATGGTATGTTTGGTGCGAACCGTCCAACTATCTTGCACCGACACTAACACTGTCTCCAAATAGACTGAAACAAGATTTCACATGACTCATGTTACCCAGGTGTTCCATCGGATGCGTCCAAACTGATTTCCGAGCCTATGGTAGGTTCGGCGCAACCCGTGCACCTCATCAAGATTAGCACTATCTCCAAATGGACCAAAACGAGCTTCCACTTGAGCCTCGTCACCAAGAAATTCCATTGGGTGTGTGCAAAACGATTTCCAAGCCTATGGTATGTTTGGTGCAAACCGTGCACCTATCTTGCATCAAGTTTAGCACCATCTCCAATTGGACCGTAACGAGCTTCCACTTGAGCCTCGTCACCTAGAAGTACCATCGGGTGCGTCCATATTGATATCTGAGGGTATGTTACGTTTGGTGCAAACCGTCCAACTATCTTGCACCGACACCAACACTTTCTCCAAATAGACTTAAACAAGATTTACATGACTCACGTTACCTAGGAGTTCCTTTGGATGCGTCCAAACTGATTTCCGAGCCTATGGTAGGTTCGTCGCAACCCGTGCACCTCGTCAAGATTAGCACTATCTCCAAACAGACCAAAACGAGCTTCCACTTGAGCCTCGTCACCTAGGAATTCCATTGGGTGTGTCCAAAACGATTTCCAAGCCTACGGTATGTTTGGTGCAAACCGTGCACCTATCTTGCATCAAGTTTAGCACCATCTCCAATTGGACCGTAACAAGCTTCCACATGAGCCTCGTCACCTAGGAGTACCATCGGGTGCGTCCAAATCGATTTCAGGGTGTATGGTACGATTTGTGCGAACCGTCCAACTATCTTGCACCGACACTAACACTATCTCCAAATAGACTGAAACAAGATTCCAAATGACTCACGTCACCTAGGAGTTCCATCGGATGCGTCAAAACTGATTTTCGAGCCTATGGTAGGTTCGGCGCAACCCGTGCACCTCGTCAAGATTAGCACTATCTCCAAACGGACCAAAAGAAGCTTCCACTTCAGCCTCGTCACCTATGAGTTCCATGGGGTGTGTCCAAAACGATTTCCAAGCCTATGGTATATTTGGCGCAAACCATGCAACTATCTTGCATCAAGTTTAGCACCACCTCCAATCGGACCGTAACGAGCTTCCACTTGAACCTCGTGACCTAGGAGTACCATCGGGTGCGTCCGTATTGATTTCTGAGGGTATGGTACGTTTGGTGCGAACCGTCCAACTATCTTGCACCGACACTAACACTGTCTCCAAATAGACTGAAACAAGATTTCACATGACTCACGTTACCTAGGTGTTCCATCGGATGCGTCCAAACTGATTTCCGAGCCTATGGTAGGTTCGGCGCAACCCGTGCACCTCGTTAAGATTAGCACTATCTCCAAACGGACCAAAACGAGCTTCCACTTGAGCCTCGTCACCTTGAAATTCCATGGGGTGTGTCCAAAATGATTTCCAAGCCTATGGTATGTTTGGTGCAAACCGTGCACCTATCTTGCATCAAGTTTAGCACCATCTCCAATCGGACTGTAACGAGCATCCACTTGAGCCTCATCACCTAGAAGTACCATCGGGTGCGTCCATATTGATTTCTGAGGGTATGGTACGTTTGGTGTGAACCGTCCAACTATCTTGCACCGACACTAACACTGTCTCCAAATAGACTGAAACAAGATTTTACATGACTCACGTTACCTAGGAGTTCCTTCGGATGCGTCCAAACTGATTTCTAAGACTATGGTAGGTTCGTCACAACCCGTGCACCTCATCAAGATTAGCACTATCCCCAAACAGACCAAAACGAGCTTCCACTTGAGCGTAGTCACCAAGGAATTCCATTGGGTGTGTCCAAAATGATTTCCAAGCCTACGGTATGTTTGGTGCAAACCGTGCACCTATCTTGCATCAAGTTTAGCACCATCTCCAATCGGACCGTAACGAGCTTCCACTTGAGCCTCGTCACCTAGGAGTACCATCGGGTGCGTCCATATTGATTTCTGAGGGTATGGTACGTTTGCTGCGAACCGTCCAACTATCTTGCACCTACACTAACACTGTCTCTAAATAGACTGAAACAAGATTTCACATGTCTCACGTTACCTAGGAGTTCCATCGGATGCGTCCAAACTGATTTCTGAGCCTATCGTAGATTCGGCGCAACCCGTGCACCTCGTCAAGATTAGCACTATCTCCAAACGGACCAAAACGAGCTTCCGCTTGAGCCTCGTCACCTAGGAATTCCATTGGGTGTGTCCAAAATGATTTCCAAGCCTATGGTTTGTTTGGTGCAAACCATGCACCTATCATGCATCAAGTTTAGCACCATCTCCAATCGGATCGTAACGAGCTTCCACATGAGCCTCGTCAACTAGGAGTACCATCGGGTGCGTCCAAATCGATTTCAGGGGGTATGGTACGATTGGTGCGAAGCGTCCAACTATCTTGCACCGACACTAACACTGTCTCCAAATAGACTGAAACAAGATTCCACATGACTCACGTCACCTAGGAGTTTCATCGGATGCGTCGAAACTGATTTCCTAGCCTATGGTAGGTTCAGCGCAACCCGTGCACCTCGTCAAGATTAGCACTATCTCTAAATGGACCAAAAGAAGCTTCCACTTCAGCCTCGTCACCTATGAGTTCCATGGGGTGTGTCCAAAATGATTTCCAAGCCTATGGTATGTTTGGCACAAACTGTGCACCTATCTTGCATCAAGTTTAGCACCATCTCCAATCGAACCGTAACGAGCTTCCACTTGAGCCTCGTCACCTAGGAGTATCATCGGGTGCGTCCATATTGATTTCTGAGGGTATGGTATGTTTGGTGCGAACCGTCCAACTATCTTGCACCGACACTAACACTGTCTCCAAATAGACTGAAACAAGATTTCACATGACTCATGTTACCTAGGTGTTCCATCGGATGCGTCCAAACTGATTTCCGAGCCTATGGTAGGTTCGGCGCAACCCGTGCACCTCATCAAGATTAGCACTATCTCCAAATGGACCAAAACGAGCTTCCACTTGAGCCTCGTCACCAAGAAATTCCATTGGGTGTGTGCAAAACGATTTCCAAGCCTATGGTATGTTTGGTGCAAACCGTGCACCTATCTTGCATCAAGTTTAGCACCATCTCCAATTGGACCGTAACGAGCTTCCACTTGAGCCTCGTCACCTAGAAGTACCATCGGGTGCGTCCATATTGATTTCTGAGGGTATGTTACGTTTGGTGCAAACCGTCCAACTATCTTGCACCGACACCAACACTTTCTCCAAATAGACTTAAACAAGATTTACATGACTCACGTTACCTAGGAGTTCCTTTGGATGCGTCCAAACTGATTTCCGAGCCTATGGTAGGTTCGTCGCAACCCGTGCACCTCGTCAAGATTAGCACTATCTCCAAACAGACCAAAACGAGCTTCCACTTGAGCCTCGTCACCTAGGAATTCCATTGGGTGTGTCCAAAACGATTTCCAAGCCTACGGTATGTTTGGTGCAAACCGTGCACCTATCTTGCATCAAGTTTAGCACCATCTCCAATTGGACCGTAACAAGCTTCCACATGAGCCTCGTCACCTAGGAGTACCATCGGGTGCGTCCAAATCGATTTCAGGGTGTATGGTACGATTTGTGCGAACCGTCCAACTATCTTGCACCGACACTAACACTATCTCCAAATAGACTGAAACAAGATTCCAAATGACTCACGTCACCTAGGAGTTCCATCGGATGCGTCAAAACTGATTTTCGAGCCTATGGTAGGTTCGGCGCAACCTGTGCACCTCGTCAAGATTAGCACTATCTCCAAACGGACCAAAAGAAGCTTCCACTTCAGCCTCGTCACCTATGAGTTCCATGGGGTGTGTCCAAAACGATTTCCAAGCCTATGGTATGTTTGGCGCAAACCATGCAACTATCTTGCATCAAGTTTAGCACCACCTCCAATCGGACCGTAACGAGCTTCCACTTGAACCTCGTGACCTAGGAGTACCATCGGGTGCGTCCGTATTGATTTCTGAGGGTATGATACGTTTGGTGCGAACCATCCAACTATCTTGCACCGACACTAACACTGTCTCCAAATAGACTGAAACAAGATTTCACATGACTCACGTTACCTAGGTGTTCCATCGGATGTGTCCAAACTGATTTCCGAGCCTATGGTAGGTTCGGCGCAACCCGTGCACCTCGTTAAGATTAGCACTATCTCCAAACGGACCAAAATGAGCTTCCACTTGAGCCTTGTCACCTTGAAATTCCATGGGGTGTGTCCAAAATGATTTCCAAGCCTATGGTATGTTTGGTGCAAACCGTGCACCTATCTTGCATCAAGTTTAGCACCATCTCCAATCGGACCGTAACGAGCTTTCACTTGAGCCTCGTCACCTAGGAGTACCATCGGGTGCGTCCATATTGATTTCTAAGGGTATGGTACGTTTGCTGCGAACCGTCCAACTATCTTGCACCTACACTAACACTGTCTCCAAATAGACTGAAACAAGATTTCACATGTCTCACGTTACCTAGGAGTTCCATCGGATGCGTCCAAACTGATTTCTGAGCCTATCGTAGATTCGGCGCAACCCGTGCACCTTGTCAAGATTAGCACTATCTCCAAACGGACCAAAACAAGCTTCCGCTTGAGCCTCGTCACCTAGGAATTCCATTGGGTGTGTCCAAAACGATTTCCAAGCCTATGGTTTGTTTCGTGCAAACCATGCACCTATCATGCATCAAGTTTAGCACCATCTCCAATCGGATCGTAACGAGCTTCCACTTGAGCCTCGTCACCTAGGAGTACCATCGGGTGCGTCCAAATCGATTTCAGGGGGTATGGTACGATTGGTGCGAACCGTCCAACTATCTTGCACCGACACTAACACTGTCTCCAAATAGACTGAAACAAGATTCCACATGACTCACGTCACCTAGGAGTTTCATCGGATGCGTCGAAACTGATTTCCTAGCCTATGGTAGGTTCAGCGCAACCCGTGCACCTCGTCAAGATTAGCACTATCTCTAAATGGACCAAAAGAAGCTTCCACTTCAGCCTCGTCACCTATGAGTTCCATGGGGTGTGTCCAAAACGATTTCCAAGCCTATGGTATGTTTGGCACAAACTGTGCACCTATCTTGCATCAAGTTTAGCACCATCTCCAATCGAACCGTAACGAGCTTCCACTTGAGCCTCGTCGCCTAGGAGTATCATCGGGTGCGTCCATATTGATTTCTGAGGGTATGGTATGTTTGGTGCGAACCGTCCAACTATCTTGCACCGACACTAACACTGTCTCCAAATAGACTGAAACAAGATTTCACATGACTCATGTTACCCAGGTGTTCCATCGGATGCGTCCAAACTGATTTCCGAGCCTATGGTAGGTTCGGCGCAACCCGTGCACCTCATCAAGATTAGCACTATCTCCAAATGGACCAAAACGAGCTTCCACTTGAGCCTCGTCACCAAGAAATTCCATTGGGTGTGTGCAAAACGATTTCCAAGCCTATGGTATGTTTGGTGCAAACCGTGCACCTATCTTGCATCAAGTTTAGCACCATCTCCAATTGGACCGTAACGAGCTTCCACTTGAGCCTCGTCACCTAGAAGTACCATCGGGTGCGTCCATATTGATTTCTGAGGGTATGTTACGTTTGGTGCAAACCGTCCAACTATCTTGCACCGACACCAACACTTTCTCCAAATAGACTTAAACAAGATTTACATGACTCACGTTACCTAGGAGTTCCTTTGGATGCGTCCAAACTGATTTCCGAGCCTATGGTAGGTTCGTCGCAACCCGTGCACCTCGTCAAGATTAGCACTATCTCCAAACAGACCAAAACGAGCTTCCACTTGAGCCTCGTCACCTAGGAATTCCATTGGGTGTGTCCAAAACGATTTCCAAGCCTACGGTATGTTTGGTGCAAACCGTGCACCTATCTTGCATCAAGTTTAGCACCATCTCCAATTGGACCGTAACAAGCTTCCACATGAGCCTCGTCACCTAGGAGTACCATCGGGTGCGTCCAAATCGATTTCAGGGTGTATGGTACGATTTGTGCGAACCGTCCAACTATCTTGCACCGACACTAACACTATCTCCAAATAGACTGAAACAAGATTCCAAATGACTCACGTCACCTAGGAGTTCCATCGGATGCGTCAAAACTGATTTTCGAGCCTATGGTAGGTTCGGCGCAACCCGTGCACCTCGTCAAGATTAGCACTATCTCCAAACGGACCAAAAGAAGCTTCCACTTCAGCCTCGTCACCTATGAGTTCCATGGGGTGTGTCCAAAACGATTTCCAAGCCTATGGTATGTTTGGCGCAAACCATGCAACTATCTTGCATCAAGTTTAGCACCACCTCCAATCGGACCGTAACGAGCTTCCACTTGAACCTCGTGACCTAGGAGTACCATCGGGTGCGTCCGTATTGATTTCTGAGGGTATGATACGTTTGGTGCGAACCGTCCAACTATCTTGCACCGACAATAACACTGTCTCCAAATAGACTGAAACAAGATTTCACATGACTCACGTTACCTAGGTGTTCCATCGGATGTGTCCAAACTGATTTCCGAGCCTATGGTAGGTTTGACGCAACCCGTGCACCTCGTTAAGATTAGCACTATCTCCAAACAGACCAAAATGAGCTTCCACTTGAGCCTTGTCACCTTGAAATTCCATGGGGTGTGTCCAAAATGATTTCCAAGCCTATGGTATGTTTGGTGCAAACCGTGCACCTATCTTGCATCAAGTTTAGCACCATCTCCAATCGGACCGTAACGAGCTTTCACTTGAGCCTCGTCACCTAGGAGTACCATCGGGTGCGTCCATATTGATTTCTGAGGGTATGGTACGTTTGCTGCGAACCGTCCAACTATCTTGCACCTACACTAACACTGTCTCCAAATAGACTGAAACAAGATTTCACATGTCTCACGTTACCTAGGAGTTCCATCGGATGCGTCCAAACTGATTTCTGAGCCTATCGTAGATTCGGCGCAACCCGTGCACCTTGTCAAGATTAGCACTATCTCCAAACGGACCAAAACGGGCTTCCGCTTGAGCCTCGTCACCTAGGAATTCCATTGGGTGTGTCCAAAACGATTTCCAAGCCTATGGTTTGTTTCGTGCAAACCATGCACCTATCATGCATCAAGTTTAGCACCATCTCCAATCGGATCGTAACGAGCTTCCACTTGAGCCTCGTCACCTAGGAGTACCATCGGGTGCATCCAAATCGATTTCAGGGGGTATGGTACGATTGGTGCGAACCGTCCAACTATCTTGCACCGACACTAACACTGTCTCCAAATAGACTGAAACAAGATTCCACATGACTCACGTCACCTAGGAGTTTCATCGGATGCGTCGAAACTGATTTCCTAGCCTATGGTAGGTTCAGCGCAACCCGTGCACCTCGTCAAGATTAGCACTATCTCTAAATGGACCAAAAGAAGCTTCCACTTCAGCCTCGTCACCTATGAGTTCCATGGGGTGTGTCCAAAACGATTTCCAAGCCTATGGTATGTTTGGCACAAACTGTGCACCTATCTTGCATCAAGTTTAGCACCATCTCCAATCGAACCGTAACGAGCTTCCACTTGAGCCTCGTCGCCTAGGAGTATCATCGGGTGCGTCCATATTGATTTCTGAGGGTATGGTATGTTTGGTGCGAACCGTCCAACTATCTTGCACCGACACTAACACTGTCTCCAAATAGACTGAAACAAGATTTCACATGACTCATGTTACCCAGGTGTTCCATCGGATGCGTCCAAACTGATTTCCGAGCCTATGGTAGGTTCGGCGCAACCCGTGCACCTCATCAAGATTAGCACTATCTCCAAATGGACCAAAACGAGCTTCCACTTGAGCCTCGTCACCAAGAAATTCCATTGGGTGTGTGCAAAACGATTTCCAAGCCTATGGTATGTTTGGTGCAAACCGTGCACCTATCTTGCATCAAGTTTAGCACCATCTCCAATTGGACCGTAACGAGCTTCCACTTGAGCCTCGTCACCTAGAAGTACCATCGGGTGCGTCCATATTGATTTCTGAGGGTATGTTACGTTTGGTGCAAACCGTCCAACTATCTTGCACCGACACCAACACTTTCTCCAAATAGACTGAAACAAGATTTACATGACTCACGTTACCTAGGAGTTCCTTTGGATGCGTCCAAACTGATTTCCGAGCCTATGGTAGGTTCGTCGCAACCCATGCACCTCGTCAAGATTAGCACTATCTCCAAACAGACCAAAACGAGCTTCCACTTGAGCCTCGTCACCTAGAAATTCTATTGGGTGTGTCCAAAACGATTTCCAAGCCTACGGTACGTTTGGTGCAAACCGTGCACCTATCTTGCATCAAGTTTAGCACCATCTCCAATTGGACCGTAACGAGCTTCCACATGAGCCTCGTCACCTAGGAGTACCATCGGGTGCGTCCAAATCGATTTCAGGGGGTATGGTACGATTGGTGCGAACCGTCCAACTATCTTGCACCGACACTAACACTGTGTCCAAATAGACTGAAACAAGATTTCACATGTCTCACGTTACCTAGGAGTTCCATCGGATGCGTCCAAACTGATTTCTGAGCCTATCGTAGATTCGGCGCAACCCGTGCACCTCGTCAAGATTAGCACTATCTCTAAACGGACCAAAACGAGCTTCCGCTTGAGCCTCGTCACCTAGGAATTCCATTGGGTGTGTCCAAAACGATTTCCAAGCCTATGGTTTGTTTGGTGCAAACCATGCACCTATCATGCATCAAGTTTAGCACCATCTCCAATCGGATCGTAACGAGCTTCCACTTGAGCCTAGTCACCTAGGAGTACCATCGGGTGCGTCCAAATCGATTTCAGGGGGTATGGTACGATTGGTGTGAACCGTCCAACTATCTTGCACCGACACTAACACTGTCTCCAAATAGACTGAAACAAGATTCCACATGACTCACGTCACCTAGGAGTTTCATCGGATGTGTCGAAACTGGTTTCCTAGCCTATGGTAGGTTCAGCGCAACCCGTGCAGCTCGTCAAGATTAGCACTATCTCTAAATGGACCAAAAGAAGCTTCCACTTCAACCTCGTCACCTATGAGTTCCATGGGGTGTGTCCAAAACGATTTCCAAGCCTATGGTATGTTTGGCACAAACTGTGCACCTATCTTGCATCAAGTTTAGCACCATCTCCAATCGAACCGTAACGAGCTTCCACTTGAGCCTCGTCACCTAGGAGTATCATCGGGTGCGTCCATATTGATTTCTAAGGGTATGGTATGTTTGCTGCGAACCGTCCAACTATCTTGCACCGACACTAACACTGTCTCCAAATAGACTGAAACAAGATTTCACATGTCTCACTTTACCTAGGAGTTCCATCGGATGCGTCCAAACTGATTTCCGAGCCTATGGTAGGTTCGGCGCAACCCGTGCACCTCATCAAGATTAGCACTATCTCCAAATGGACCAAAACGAGCTTCCACTTGAGCCTCGTCACCAAGAAATTCCATTGGGTGTGTGCAAAACGATTTCCAAGCCTATGGTATGTTTGGTGCAAACCGTGCAACTATCTTGCATCAAGTTTAGCACCATCTCCAATTGGACCGTAACGAGCTTCCACTTGAGCCTCGTCACCTAGAAGTACCATCGGGTGCGTCCATATTGATTTCTGAGGGTATGTTACGTTTGGTGCAAACCGTCCAACTATCTTGCACCGACACCAACACTTTCTCCAAATAGACTGAAACAAGATTTACATGACTCACGTTACCTAGGAGTTCCTTTGGATGCGTCCAAACTGATTTCCGAGCCTATGGTAGGTTCGTCGCAACCCGTGCACCTCGTCAAGATTAGCACTATCTCCAAACAGACCAAAACGAGCTTCCACTTGAGCCTCGTCACCTAGGAATTCCATTGGGTCTGTCCAAAACGATTTCCAAGCCTACGGTACGTTTGGTGCAAACCGTGCACCTATCTTGCATCAAGTTTAGCACCATCTCCAATTGGACCGTAACGAGCTTCCACATGAGCCTCGTCACCTAGGAGTACCATCGGGTGCGTCCAAATCGATTTCAGGGTGTATGG
Organism: Saccharum hybrid cultivar R570; assembly: GCA_038087645.1. Taxonomy (NCBI): domain Eukaryota; kingdom Viridiplantae; phylum Streptophyta; class Magnoliopsida; order Poales; family Poaceae; genus Saccharum; species Saccharum hybrid cultivar. Next base: position 6,960,200 of record JAQSUU010000775.1, on the reverse strand, counting down.
TACGATTTGTGCGAACCGTCCAACTATCTTGCACCGACACTAACACTATCTCCAAATAGACTGAAACAAGATTCCAAATGACTCACGTCACCTAGGAGTTCCATCGGATGCGTCGAAACTGATTTTCGAGCCTATGGTAGGTTCGGCGCAACCCGTGCACCTCGTCAAGATTAGCACTATCTCCAAACGGACCAAAAGAAGCTTCCACTTCAGCCTCGTCACCTATGAGTTCCATGGGGTGTGTCCAAAACGATTTCCAAGCCTATGGTATGTTTGGCGCAAACCATGCAGCTATCTTGCATCAAGTTTAGCACCACCTCCAATCGGACCGTAACGAGCTTCCACTTGAACCTCGTGACCTAGGAGTACCATCGGGTGCGTCCGTATTGATTTCTGAGGGTATGATACGTTTGGTGCGAACCGTCCAACTATCTTGCACCGACACTAAAACTGTCTCCAAATAGACTGAAACAAGATTTCACATGACTCACGTTACCTAGGTGTTCCATCGGATGTGTCCAAACTGATTTCCGATCCTATGGTAGGTTCGGCGCAACCCGTGCACCTCGTTAAGATTAGCACTATCTCCAAACGGACCAAAACGAGCTTCCACTTGAGCCTTGTCACCTTGAAATTCCATGGGGTGTGTCCAAAATGATTTCCAAGCCTATGGTATGTTTGGTGCAAACCGTGCACCTATCTTGCATCAAGTTTAGCACCATCTCCAATCGGACCATAACGAGCTTTCACTTGAGCCTCGTCACCTAGGAGTACCATCGGGTGCGTCCATATTGATTTCTGAGGGTATGGTACGTTTGCTGCGAACCGTCCAACTATCTTGCACCTACACTAACACTGTCTCCAAATAGACTGAAACAAGATTTCACATGTCTCACGTTACCTAGGAGTTCCATCGGATGCGTCCAAACTGATTTCTGAGCCTATCGTAGATTCGGCGCAACCCGTGCACCTCGTCAAGATTAGCACCATCTCCAAACGGACCAAAACGAGCTTCCGCTTGAGCCTCGTCACCTAGGAATTCCATTGGGTGTGTCCAAAACGATTTCCAAGCCTATGGTTTGTTTGGTGCAAACCATGCACCTATCATGCATCAAGTTTAGCACCATCTCCAATCGGATCGTAATGAGCTTCCACTTGAGCCTCGTCACCTAGGAGTACCATCGGGTGCGTCCAAATCGATTTCAGGGGGTATGGTACGATTGGTGCGAACCGTCCAACTATCTTGCACCGACACTAACACTGTCTCCAAATAGACTGAAACAAGATTCCACATGACTCATGTCACCTAGGAGTTTCATCGGATGCGTCGAAACTGATTTCCGAGCCTATGGTAGGTTCAGCGCAACCCGTGCACCTCGTCAAGATTAGCACTATCTCCAAATGGACCAAAAGAAGCTTCCACTTCAGCCTCGTCACCTATGAGTTCCATGGGGTGTGTCCAAAACGATTTCCAAGCCTATGGTATGTTTGGCACAAACTGTGCACCTATCTTGCATCAAGTTTAGCACCATCTCCAATCGAACCGTAACGAGCTTCCACTTGTGCCTCGTCACCTAGGAGTACCATCGGGTGCGTCCATATTGATTTCTGAGGGTATGGTATGTTTGGTGCGAACCGTCCAACTATCTTGCACCGACACTAACACTGTCTCCAAATAGACTGAAACAAGATTTCACACGACTCATGTTACCCAGGTGTTCCATCGGATGCGTCCAAACTGATTTCCGAGCCTATGGTAGGTTCGGCGCAACCCGTGCACCTCATCAAGATTAGCACTATCTCCAAATGGACCGAAACGAGCTTCCACTTGAGCCTCGTCATCTATGAATTCCATTGGGTGTGTCCAAAACAATTTGCAAGCCTATGGTATGTTTGGTGCAAACCGTGCACCTATCTTGCATCAAGTTTAGCACCATCTCCAATCGGACCGTAACGAGCTTCCACTTGAGCCTCGTCACCTAGAAGTACCATCGGGTGCGTCCATATTGACTTCTGAGGGTATGTTACGTATGGTGCGAACCGTCCAACTATCTTGCACCGACACTAACACTGTCTCCAAATAGACTGAAACAAGATTTCACATGACTCACGTTACCTAGGAGTTCCTTCGGATGCGTCCAAACTGATTTCCGAGCCTATGGTAGGTTTGGCGCAACCACTGCACCTCGTCAAGATTAGCACTATCTCCAAACAGACCAAAACGAGCTTCCACTTGAGCCTCGTCACCTAGGAATTCCATTGGGTGTGTCCAAAACGATTTCCAAGCCTATGGTATGTTTGGTGCAAACCGTGCACCTATCTTGCATCAAGTTTAGCACCATCTCCAATCGGACCGAAACGAGCTTCCACTTGAGCCTCGTCACCTAGGAGTACCATCGGGTGCGTCTAAATCGATTTCAGGGCGTATGGTACGATTGGTGCGAACCGTCCAACTATCTTGCACCGACACTAACACTATCTCCAAATAGACTGAAACAAGATTCCACATGACTCACGTCACCTAGGAGTTCCATCGGATGCGTCGAAACTGATTTCCGAGCCTATTGTAGGTTCGGCGTAACCCGTGCACCTCGTCAAGATTAGCACTACTCAAAACAGACCAAAACGAGCATCCACTTGAGCCTCGTCACCAAGGAGTTCCGTTGGGTGTGTCCAAAATGATTTCCAAGCCTATGGTATGTTTGGTGCGAGCCGGGCACCTATCTTGCAGAACGATTAGCACCATCTCCAAACGGAACAAAACGAGCTTCCACTTGAGCCTCGCCACCTATGAGTTCCATTAGGTGTGTCCAAAATGATTTACAGGCCTATGGTATGTTTGGTGCAAACCGTGCACCTATCATGCATCAAGTTTAGCACCATCTCCAATCGGACCGTAACGAGCATCCACTTGAGCCTCGTCACCTAGAAGTACCATCGGGTGCGTCCATATTGATTTCTGAGGGTATGTTACGTTTGGTGCGAACCGTCCAACTATCTTGCACTGACACTAACACTGTCTCCAAATAGACTGAAACAAGATTTTACATGACTCACGTTACCTAGGAGTTCCTTCGGATGCGTCCAAACTGATTTCCAAGCCTATGGTAGGTTCGTCACAACCCGTGCACCTCATCAAGATTAGCACTATCTCCAAACGGACCAAAACGAGCTTCCGCTTGAGCCTCGTCACCTAGGAATTCCATTGGGTGTGTCCAAAACGATTTCCAAGCCTATGGTTTGTTTGGTGCAAACCATGCACCTATCATGCATCAAGTTCAGCACCATCTCCAATTGGATCATAACGAGCTTCCACTTGAGCCTCGTCACCTAGGAGTACCATCGGGTGCGTCCAAATCGATTTCAGGGGGTATGGTACGATTGGTGCGAACCGTCCAACTATCTTGCACCGACACTAACACTGTCTCCAAATAGACTAAAACAAGATTCCACATGACTCACGTCACCTAGGAGTTTCATCGGATGCGTCGAAACTGATTTCCGAGCCTATGGTAGGTTCAGCGCAACCCGTGCACCTCGTTAAGATTAGCACTATCTCCAAACAGACCAAAAGAAGCTTCCACTTCAGCCTCGTCACCTATGAGTTCCATGGGGTGTGTCCAAAACGATTTCCAAGCCTATGGTATGTTTGGCGCAAACTGTGCACCTATCTTGCATCAAGTTTAGCACCATCTCCAATCGAACCGTAACGAGCTTCCACTTGAGCCTCGTCACCTAGGAGTACCATCGGGTGCGTCCATATTGATTTCTGAGGGTATGGTATGTCTGGTGTGAACTGTCCAACTATCTTGCACCGACACTAACACTGTCTCCAAATAGACTGAAACAAGATTTCACATGACTCATGTTACCCAGGTGTTCCATCGGATGCGTCCAAACTGATTTCCAAGCCTATGGTAGGTTCGGCGCAACCCGTGCACCTCATCAAGATTAGCACTATCTCCAAATGGACCAAAACGAGCTTCCACTTGAGCCTCGTCACCTAGGAATTCCATTGGGTGTGTCCAAAACGATTTGCAAGCCTACGGTATGTTTGGTGCAAACCGTGCACCTATCTTGCATCAAGTTTAGCACCATCTCCAATCAGACCCTAACGAGCTTCCACTTGAGCCTCGTCTCCTAGGAGTACCATCGGGTGCGTCCAAATCGATTTCAGAGCGTATGGTACGATTGGTGCGAGCCATCCAACTATCTTGCACCGGTACTAACACTGTCTCCAAATAGACTAAAACAAGATTCCACATGACCCACGTCACCTAGGAGTTCTATCGGATGCATCTAAACCAGTTTCTGAGCCTATGGTAGGTTCCGCGCAACCCGTGGACCTCGTCAAGATTAGCACTATCTCCAAACGGACCAAAACGAGCTTCCACTTGAGCCTCGTCACCTAGGAATTCCATTGGGTGTGCCCAAAACGATTTCCAAGCCTATGGTATGTTTGGTGCAAACCGTGCACCTATCATGCATCAAGTTTAGCACCATCTCCAATCGGACCGCAACAAGCTTCCACTTGAGCCTCGTCACCTAGGAGTACCATCAAGTGCGTCCAAATCGATTTCAGGGTGTATTACCTGATTGGTGCGAACCGTCCAACTATCTTGCACCGACACTAACGCTGTCTCCAAATAGACTGAAATAAGATTTCACATGACTCATGTTACCCAGGTGTTCCATCGGATGCGTCCAAACTGATTTCCAAGCCTATGGTAGGTTCGGCGCAACCCGTGCACCTCATCAAGATTAGCACTATCTCCAAATGGACCAAAACGAGCTTCCACTTGAGCCTCGTCACCTAGGAATTCCATTGGGTGTGTCCAAAACGATTTGCAAGCCTATGGTATGTTTGGTGCAAACCGTGCACCTATCTTGCATCAAGTTTAGCACCATCTCCAATCGGACCGTAATGAGCTTCCACTTAAGCCTCGTCACCTAGAAGTACCATCGGGTGCGTCCATATTGATTTCTGAGGGTATGTTACGTTTGGTGCGAACCGTCCAACTATCTTGCACCAACACTAACACTGTCTCCAAATAGACTGAAACAAGATTTCACATGACTCACGTTACCTAGGAGTTCCTTCGGATGCGTCCAAACTGATTTCTGAGCCTATGGTAGGTTTGGCGCAACCCGTGCACCTCGTCAAGATTAGCACTATCTCCAAACAGACCAAAACGTGCTTCCACTTGAGCCTCGTCACCTAGGAATTCCATTGGGTGTGTCCAAAATGATTTCCAAGCCTATGGTATGTTTGGTGCAAACCGTGCACCTATCTTGCATCAAGTTTAGCACCATCTCCAATCGGACCGTAACGAACTTCCACTTGAGCCTCGTCACCTAGGAGTACCATCGGGTGCGTCCAAATCGATTTCAGGGCGTATGGTACGATTGGTGCGAACCGTCCAACTATCTTGCACCGACACTAACACTATCTCCAAATAGACTGAAACAAGATTCCACATGACTCACGTCACCTAGGAGTTCCATCGGATGCGTCGAAACTGATTTCCGAGCCTATGGTAGGTTCGGCGTAACCCGTGCACCTCGTCAAGATTAGCACTACTCAAAACAGACCAAAACGAGCTTCCACTTGAGCCTCGTCACCTAGGAGTTCCGTTGGATGTGTCCAAAATGATTTCCAAGCCTATGGTATGTTTGGTGCAAACCGGGCACCTATCTTGCAGAACGATTAGCACCATCTCCAAACGGAACAAAACGAGCTTCCACTTGAGCCTCGTCACCTATGAGTTCCATTAGGTGTGTCCAAAATGATTTACAAGCCTATGGTATGTTTGGTGCAAACCGTGCACCTATCTTGCATCAAGTTTAGCACCATCTCCAATCGGACCGTAATGAGCTTCCACTTGAGCCTCGTCACCTAGAAGTACCATCGGGTGCGTCCATATTGATTTCTGAGGGTATGATACGTTTGGTGCGAACCGTCCAACTATCTAGCACCGACACTAACACTGTCTCCAAATAGACTGAAACAAGATTTCACATGACTCACGTTACCTAGGAGTTCCTTCGGATGCGTCCAAACTGATTTCCGAGCCTATGGTAGGTTTGGCGCAACCCGTGCACCTCGTCAAGATTAGCACTATCTCCAAACAGACCAAAACGAGCTTCCACTTGAGCCTCGTCACCTAGGAATTCCATTGGGTGTGTCCAAAACGATTTCCAAGCCTATGGTATGTTTGGTGCAAACCGTGCACCTATCTTGCATCAAGTTTAGCACCATCTCCAATCGGACCGTAACGAACTTCCACTTGAGCCTCGTCACCTAGGAGTACCATCGGGTGCGTCCAAATCAATTTCAGGGCGTATGGTACGATTGGTGCGAACCGTCCAACTATCTTGCACCGACACTAACACTATCTCCAAATAGACTTAAACAAGATTCCACATGACTCACGTCACCTAGGAGTTCCATCGGATGCGTCAAAACTGATTTCTGAGCCTATGGTAGGTTCGGCGTAACCCGTGCACCTCGTCAAGATTATCACTACTCAAAACAGACCAAAACGAGCTTCCGCTTGAGCCTCGTCACCTAGGAATTCCGTTGGGTGAGTCCAAAATGATTTCCAAGCCTATGGTATGTTTGGTGCAAACCGGGCACCTATCTTGCAGAACGATTAGCACCATCTCCAAACGGAACAACACGAGCTTCCACTTGAGCCTCGTCACCTATGAGTTCCATTAGGTGTGTCCAAAATGATTTACAAGCCTATGGTATGTTTGGTGCAAACCGTGCACCTATCTGGTATCAAGTTTAGCACCATCTCCAATTAGACCCTAACGAGCTTCCACTTGAGCCTCGTCTCCTAGGAGTACCATCGGGTGCGTCCAAATCGATTTCAGAGCGTATGGTACGATTGGTGCGAGCCATCCAACTATCTTGCACCGGCACTAACACTGTCTCCAAATAGACTAAAACAAGATTCCACATGATCCACGTCACCTAGGAGTTCTATCGGATGCATCTAAACCAGTTTCTGAGCCTATGGTAGGTTCTGCGCAACCCGTGCACCTTGTCAAGATTAGCACTATCTCCAAACGGACCAAAACGAGCTTCCACTTGAGCCTCGTCACCTAGGAATTCCATTGGGTGTGCCCAAAACGATTTCCAAGCCTATGGTATGTTTGGTGCAAACCGTGCACCTATCATGCATCAAGTTTAGCACCATCTCCAATCGGACCGTAACAAGCTTCCACTAGAGCCTCGTCACCTAAGAGTACCGTCAAGTGCGTCCAAATCGATTTCAGGGTGTATTACCTGATTGGTGCGAACCGTCCAACTATCTTGCACCGACACTAACACTGTCTCCAAATAGACTGAAACAAGATTTCACATGACTCACGTTACCTAGGAGTTCCTTCGGATGCGTCCAAACTGATTTCCGAGCCTATGGTAGGTTTGGTGCAACCCGTGCACCTCGTCAAGATTAGCACTATCTCCGAATGGACCAAAACGAGCTTCCACTTGAGCCTCGTCACCTAGGAATTCCATTGGGTGTGTCCAAAACGATTTGCAAGCCTATGGTATGTTTGGTGCAAACCGTGCACCTATCTTGCATCAAGTTTAGCACCATCTCCAATCGGACCGTAACGAGCTTCCACTTGAGCCTCGTCACCTAGAAGTACCATCGGGTGCGTCCATATTGATTTCTGAGGGTATGTTACGTTTGGTGCGAACCGTCCAACTATCTTGCACCGACACTAACACTGTCTCCAAATAGACTGAAACAAGATTTCACATGACTCACGTTACCTAGGAGTTCCTTCGGATGCGTCCAAACTGATTTCCGAGCCTATGGTAGGTTTGGCGCAACCCGTGCACCTCGTCAAGATTAGCACCATCTCCAAACAGACCAAAACGAGCTTCCACTTGAGCCTCGTCACCTAGGAATTCCATTGGGTGTGTCCAAAACGATTTCCAAGCCTATGGTATGTTTGGTGCAAACCGTGCACCTATCTTGCATCAAGTTTAGCACCATCTCCAATCGGACCGTAACGAGCTTCCACTTGAGCCTCGTCACCTAGGAGTACCATCGGGTGCGTCTAAATCGATTTCAGGGCGTATGGTACGATTGGTGTGAACCGTCCAACTATCTTGCACCGACACTAACACTATCTCCAAATAGACTGAAACAAGATTCCACATGACTCACGTCACCTAGGAGTTCCATCGGATGCGTCGAAACTGATTTCCGAGCCTATGGTAGGTTTGGCGTAACCCGTGCACCTCGTCAAGATTAGCACTACTCAAAACAGACCAAAACGAGTTTCCACTTGAGCCTCATCACCTAGGAAGTCCGTTGGGTGTGTCCAAAATGATTTCCAAGCCTATGGTATGTTTGGTGCAAACCGTGCACCTATCTTGCAGAACGATTAGCACCATCTCCAAACGGAACAAAACGAGCTTCCACTTGAGCCTCGTCACCTATGAGTTTCATTAGGTGTGTCCAAAATGATTTACAAGCCTATGGTATGTTTGGTGCAAACCGTGCACCTATCTTGCATCAAGTTTAGCACCATCTCCAATCAGACCATAACGAGCTTCCACTTGAGCCTCGTCTCCTAGGAGTACCATCGGGTGCGTCCAAATCGATTTCAGAGCGTATGGTATGATTGGTGCGAGCCATCCAACTATCTTGCACCGGCACTAACACTGTCTCCAAATAGACTAAAACAAGATTCCACATGACCCACGTCACCTAGGAGTTCTATCGGATGCATCTAAACCAGTTTCTGAGCCTATGGTAGGTTCCGCGCAACCCGTGCACCTCGTCAAGATTAGCACTATCTCCAAACGGACCAAAACGAGCTTCCACTTGAGCCTCGTCACCTAGGAATTCCATTGGGTGTGCCCAAAACGATTTCCAAGCCTATGGTATGTTTGGTGCAAACCGTGCACCTATCATGCATCAAGTTTAGCACCATCTCCAATCGGACCGTAACAAGCTTCCACTTGAGCCTCGTCACCTAGGAGTACCATCAAGTGCGTCCAAATCGATTTCAGGGTGTATTACCTGATTGGTGCGAACCGTCCAACTATCTTGCACCAACACTAACACTGTCTCCAAATAGACTGAAACAAGATTCCACATGACTCACGTCATCTAGGAGTTCCATCGGATGCGTTGAAACTAATTTCTGAGCCTATGGTAGGTTCAGCGCAACCCGTGCACCTCGTCAGGATTAGCACTATCTCCAAACGGACCAAAAGAAGCTTCCACTTCAGCCTCGTCACCTATGAGTTCCATGGGGTGTGTCCAAAACGATTTCCATGCCTATGGTATGTTTGGCGCAAACCATGCAACTATCTTGCATCAAGTTTAGCACCACCTCCAATCGGACCGTAACGAGCTTCCACTTGAGCCTCGTCTCCTAGGAGTACCATCGGGTGTGTCCAAATCGATTTCAGAGCGTATGGTACGATTGGTGCGAGCCATCCAACTATCTTGCACCGGCACTAACACTGTCTCCAAATAGACTAAAACAAGATTCCACATGACCCACGTCACCTAGGAGTTCTATCGGATGCATCTAAACCAATTTATGAGCCTATGGTAGGTTCCACGCAACCCGTGCACCTCGTCAAGATTAGCACTGTAACACCCCGGGTGTTTATCACCAATTAATTAGTGGGTTTAAGCTCAAACATGATAGATTAGTGGAGATGACGATGCTAAAGTCAAACCTATGGAAATAAACCCTAATCTAAACTTGGATGCTGCACCCTTGCTTTGCATATAGGCCATTTTCAAGATATATGCTTGGGTGGTGTTATTGCAATATCTTCAGGTGTCTCACCTTAGTACCTATCTATATTGGTCCCTAAAAAAGTTTCATGAAGTTTAGAATCAAAAAGTCACATGAAATGATAAGTCATATCCTTCTTGGAATGACGTGATTAAGTGAATGGAATTATAGATCATCAACCAAACTTTGCAACTTTACCCAAATGACTCTAGATGAACTCTACAACACCTTAACTACACTTAGGGCACTTAATGGAACAATGTTCATGTTGATCATTTTGCCTAAATGTGCTTCTAAGTGATGGTTGACCATGTATGGACCCGGGAACACTTTGGTTTGACCGTTTCAAAAGTGTGACCTAGAAGCTTTGCATGACTGTGCACCCTTTGACAAAGTCGTAGAGAATTTTATAAGGAACAAACTTTGTTTAAGAGTCCAGTCATGAAAATGTGTGTAACATGCTCAAGCAGGACCGCAAGTCAGAATTGGGACTGTCTCTGACACTTACGAATTTTAAAACCCCGATTTCAGTGTCTTCGACATTGACATTCCGCGTTCTCCAATTTTTGCTAAGCAACTTAAATTGGTCCAAATACGAAAGTTGGAGCTACATGATGGGGAAGAGCATATAAGAAGATGGCATCAATTGCAATTCTTTTTGACCATCATTTTGGATTGTTGCTCGTTGCTTTCAAATCACTGAGATTGGCAACTTTGGAGCCATGTATCTCCTAAACCAGAACCCTAATAAGTAAAGTGTCTTAATAAAAATCGTAGAGCATCATGTGGTCTTCGAACTTCATTTTGGGCCCAAGATCCAATTCGGCCCATATCCAGCCCAAAAACGGCCTCCAAGATGCCTCGAGCTGCGCCCGCCACCTGTTCGGAGAAAGTCCTCAAAGGCGACAGGTGACCCGAACGTGGCCGCCATGCGTTTCTCCTTGCTGCCGCGTGCCGGGAGCCGGGGCCATTGAGGAGCCACCCGAGCGCCTGCCTCGGTCTCGCTTCCTCCTTACCCTGCCGCGCTTCACATCCCCTTGGTCGCTCCCAAGTGTCCCGCGTGCTGGGCGTGGCCGCGGCCGCCATGGGCGCCGGAGCGGGGCTCCGAGCTCGGTCGCCGTCCTTGCCACCGTTAGCAGCCGCCGTGCACCAAACTGCCACCGCCAAGAGTTTCTTTACCTTTCCGCGAGCTTGAACGCCGTTTTTCCCACCTCCAATTGTCACCGGAGGGCGCTGTCCGCCATGGCTGATCGGCCAACTCCCAGGGCCGCCGTCGACCCATCATCTCTGACTTCCCTCCACCAAATTGACCGCGCCCTCGAGTTTCTAGCACCAAGCCGCACCTCCTGGACTGCTCACCTCACCGGCTGCGCCCCCGCGGCTTGCTGCCGCAGGAGCACCGGCCGACGGGCCGCCGACGCACGTGGCCAAGCCGCTGCCGACCGCCTTCCGCCGCTCCTCGGCCACCCCCGGGTGCGGAATGGCATGGTGGTGCCCGCGCTACCCCTCTCTGCCGCTGACACCGACCTCACCGGCCGGAGGATGGCCGGCCGGCAAGCCTTCTCCACCTCCCCTGTTCTGTAAAGGAGGAGAGGATCGCGGGGTTGAATTGAGGAAAACACAGGGGGTTAAGTGATGAAACTGTGACTCAAGTGAATAGTGACCAGAAGGACCTGTTCGTTAGAATCTATTTTTGTGAGAAGTACAGGGTCACCAGCGCAAGACGTCATTTGTTATTTCGGTTTAATCTTTTTATTTTACAGATTTCAGTGTTGAACTTTGGAAATTCATAGTAATTAGTAGAAAAATCATAAAATAGCAATTGAGGACTTTTTGGAATCCTTGTGAAATTGTCTATGCCGTAAATCTATAATGTAGCATGTTTTAGTTTAAAGTTTTATCTGTAAAAATCAATATATGCAACTAGGTTTTGAATTATAGTAGAATCTGTTATTTTTCATAACTACAGATATAGGGATCTAATTGAGGTGAAATTTTTGTGGAATGCTACTATTATGATGTATGATGTCAAGTAAAAATTTCAAGATTTTAGGCTTGATAGTTTAGGAGCTATAAAAATAACAAATGCTATATGCTGCTTTGCTTCTATTCTGGATAGTTCTGCATGTATGCATTGTTTGGCTTAGTTAAGTTATGAATCATGCCTTGATGATAATAACTGAGTTGTAGTACTTTTCATAATATTTTCAAAAAGCTAAAGATCACAATTTTTGGTTAAGTATATGTTTAGTTATAGTTGTTTAAAGTACTGTGGCAGTTTCTGCCCAAACCCAGACAACATTGTTTTGTGTGCCATGTGTGACCTTGTTAGTGGCAGAATTAGTTCTAGATGTTTATCAAAAAGTTGTTCACAATTTGTTAAGATTTCTAAAAAGTCTAGAGCCATAATTATTGGATTTATAAAACTCAAGTGGCATATCAGATTCTGTCCATATTTTGGACAGAGATGCAATTATTTAATTAATTGACCATTTTAACTGTAGAATAATCTTAAGATGATTACAAGAAAGTTGTAGGTAACTTTATAATCTTTCCATAAAGTTGAGAATCATGTTTGTTGGAGGTCTAGAACTCCATTTATGCTTCTCTGAAGTTTCTATCAGTTTTCTGTCTATAATTGTACCACTGCTGTTGAGCTACATGTGTGGTGTTACTCGTGCAACTAGTTTCATGGTGTAAATGATGTTTACTATGGTTTTGGTAAATACAAAAGTTGTAGATAATTATCTTATCTTGCCTGTGTTAAATTTTCTTGATCTCAGGTCTGATAGTTTAAGAGTTTCATGCTTAATAAGTCTACTGTCAGATTTTAATTACCTTCTGTGCAGACTTTAAAGATTATCATGTTTGGTCATGATAACTTGGGAATCATGTTGAGGTGATTAAATATGAAATGTAGATAATTTCCTAAGCTTTGCAGAATGTCTTCTTTCAAGTCATTTGGATTTATGAAACTCCAGATATGATTGATTTATGAAGCTACTATTTGCAAGTCTAGAAATTGACATATTCTAGTATAGTTGTTGCTTCACCTTGACTTGCTTTGCATGTTGCTATGTGTGATTCATGTCCTTGGTAATTAAGTTAAATACACCTGAGATCATGTGGAACTTGTGTGCCATGCTGAGTGTGCCCTCCTTGCGATCTTAGCATGTTGGTTTGTGTGATGTTATTTAAGCAAAGTGATGTGCTTAAGTGTCTTTAGTATAACCTTGTACTTGCCTTGTTTAGTATGTGATGCATCATCCATTGCATTTCCATGTATTCATACACTTGCATCTTACATCTCATCTAGGTACGCTAGATGCACTACGTGGAGGACATAATGTGGAGCCAAACCCGAAGACGGTGTTTGGTGGACCTATCCCGAAGATAGAAGGACGGGACAAGTGCTAGAATGGGAGGTGCTCGCCAAGCGAGTGTCATCTGACAACTACTGACTTGTGTCGGATCCTAGGCAAGCCCCGGAGCATTATAAGCCTCCTATCTTCAAAGCAATTAATTATATATATATGTTATAAGTATTGTTGCATTAAGTGGTAGGAGTTGGTTGGAAACCCTTGCTGCATTATATCATTCCTTGTCCAGATATATGAATCCTTGAATCCTACATAGACTAGGATCGAGTAGATGCTTAGCCCTGCTTTAAGCGGTAGAAGTCAGGTGATTTCCTGTCACCTGCGAGATTTAGGGATATTCATATATGGCACGGTTGGCTATATTGCTATCGTGGAATGAAACCATGTGTTAATAAAATGAAATGAAACCGGGCGGGATGACGATAGTGAAGCAACAAGGCATGGAGGTCTTGGGTGTGGATCTATCCCCATTTGAGTCGTTTAAGGACCGATTCGCTGTACGTCCTTGAGTCATGTTGAACGCAGTCTAACACTTAGTTGGCCGGATAAGTCGTTCCGACCGCGAAGCCGAGTAATATGGTTCAGGCCGGGAATCGAATGGTAGGTTGCTTCTTGGAGGAGAGAAAGGATGTGCTTGGGGACATTGGCGTGAGACCAAGGGGGGGGGTTAGAGTCCCTATCACCTGGCAGAGTGTCGCCCTTGGGGTCGCGACATCATTCGGACCCGCGATTCCTGAATCATATGAAAAGGTGGCCTGTGCGACCCTGGCAGGGGTCTGCACGGTGAGTGTTAGAAATACCCCTCCAGCTGGATAGGAATTCGATTCGAATCGCCGTCGCTCCCGGTTAGTGAGCACTTGACTTGAGCAGCGGCAACGTAGATTCCATTAAATTGAACGGATGGTTAATTGGATAACGATGGAAAGGTTGCCTCAATTTATACCTGCTATGGTTAATATTGTTTGCTCCTAATAAAGTGAGTGCTCTAGTATAGGTTCTAATATAGATGACAGGTTAATGATAATTAACTTGATGCTTAAGCATTAATGATTACTTATCCATATTAAGCTTTTATGCAAAATATTGTCAAGCTAGCCCACTTTATATCAGCCTTGCATGATCCTTGGTGTCACTTTATTTCTAGTTTATGACGGGTAAGTCTAGCTGAGTACCTTCTCGTACTTAGGGTTTTATCCCCACTTGTTGCAGGTTGAGATGTATCTTGGCTACTGCAAGAGTTGGTTGGCTCCTGCCTTAGAGGCGGAGTGTGATCACGGGCACGATCCTTCTGAGTTATCTTCTCTCTAATGCTTTTGTGGGAAGTCGACCGTGGTACTGGCATGTATTTGAAATAATATTAATGTTAGTTTCAAATTACTTTGCTTCCGCTACTTTTTGAACTTAAGTTGTAATAACTATGTTGAACTCCGATGTATATTTTGAATTACTTGTGAAATGGTTGTAACATGTGACTTGTTATGTTGAATCACTACGATCTTGGCTGGTATGTTGGTTGGTTTGAAATCCCTCATGATTTCATTGGACTACCGGAGTTATATGGGCTCAAGTGCGAGAATTTGATCACTTTGGTGATTGTTTTTGTACTTGTGCTCTTATAATTTGGACGGTTCTGTTACAGCTGGTATCGGAGCAAGATTCAACATTAAACTTGTCGTATGTGTATTTAAAATAAAGGATTTGTTTTATAAAATCAGTTTTATCAACTTATAGCTATATATAGGTTTGTGAAAACTGAATTCTAAATCTAAGTATGCCAGTGGTCAGTTTCCTTATGCCCATATAAGGATTATTAGGTGGCTTATATAAGTACTAACTTGGGGGTTTTCATTTATGCATCTACGCCCAGGCCAAGGTATGTATGTGTGATGACTCTCCCACACTATGCTACCCGGTGTGTTAGATTAGAGGTAGCCTTCGTATATGAAATAGCCATATATGTTGTTAGTTTACTTTTATGAAACATCGCACCTACGCTCAGGTAAGTGTGAGTTGTGAGAGCATGACCGTACAACCTGCGGTCTAGGGGAGAGCTAGTTTTGGTTACTGGATTATTTACATGTTACACACATGTATATATGAAGGTACTTAATTGTGGGTGATTAATGATTCGGGTAATCTTAGTGCTACATGTATATATACGGGGGTATATGTACATGGGAGTACTTAGAATTTTACTTCTTTGTTTTCATTGTGTGCTTTATTGGGGAATTGTTGGGCTGCAATGAAATCTTTCTACAGGTACGCTAACCACGAATGCGTAAGTCGAATGTAGCTGACGACTAGCAATATATCGAAAGAGCGCGTGTTATGCCACCGACATAGAACGTGATCGCCAACTTAGGTTGGCAATCTTGTGAGGATGAATAGGACGAAGCATGCATCTTCATGATTGTTGCCTTATGCATAGCTATGCTCCTCTCACCCTTGTTCAAATGATAAGTAACTTGTGATTAGTGTGTTACGCTATCTTCCTTGTGTGGAGTTAAACGATAATGCCTTGTTCCGTGTTGCTTGAATAGGAAGTGCTTAGAAAAGTGTGTGCTTAGCCTTGTTAGAAATGATTGTGGTTATATGCTTGAACCTATAGATGTCCTCTAGCTTAGCAAAGTGATGGATATGTTGTTCACCCAAGCGTTCGCAAATGCTTTAGACCTCACTTAAGTAATTATGGATTCTCATGAATGAATTAAATTCATGTTGGTCTAAGGTAACAAAGTTTAGAGCTACTAGGATGATATGTTGGTGTGCTCTCTTGTTAAGTAGAACAAAGGCAAGCTTTGCTTTGCTTGTCGAATGTTGGCTGCTAGAACATTTTCTGTTGTAGTGATGCTTTCGTGGCCATCATGGTGTTTTCTATAGTTATGAAGAATACCAAAGTTTTAGCTAACTTACTTTTCTAGCTTGTCCTAAAATTTCATGACCCTAGGTCTTATGGTTTGAGAGTTATGAATTTTAGAAGTTTACTGTCAGGTTTTGTTTATGCTCTGAATAGATCTGAATGTTTGATTTATTTGACCTATGTGCATAGGGAATCATGTCTCGGAGATAATAGAAGATGTGTAGTACTTTTTCTAAGCTTTCTAAAATGTCCTATAACACTACTTTTGATGGTATAAATCTCTAGTTAGGAGCTTGTCAAGTGGAATGACTGAATCTGCCCAAATCTGGACAGAGATGTCTTCTTTGTCTTAATGGGCCTTGTTAGCTATAGAATCATCTTAATATGATAATAAGAAAGTTATATACAACTTAATAAGCTTTACATAAAGTTAAGGCTCAGCCTTGTTAGGTCCCTAGAACTCCAGTTATGTATTTTTGAAGTTCTTGTCAGTTTTCTGTCCATATTGGTACAGATCTAAAACATTAGCATTTTTGGTAATGTTAATCTATGAATTAGCTTTTGGTATGAATAGCTAAAGTATAGTCATCTTCCTAAGATTTCTAGAAAGTCTAGGATCACCTTTGCGGGATGTCTACAACCTCAGTTATGGTTGAAACAAGTAACTATTGTGCTGCCATCCAGATTCTTTGAACAATACTAAGTTAGCTACCTTAGCTAACGTTTGTTTGGACTAAACTTGTAGTTAATTCTTGCTTTAGATAAAGCTTGTTAGGGGTGAGCCTAGTGATTAGTAATGATTGTTGGGTGCGATCTTTTTGCTTGGTAATAGTGGCTTGAGTTCATTTGTGTAAGCTCCTTTATGTGTTGCTTGAAGTTATGATGCGTGTATGTATGCTTGTTATCTAGGTAGTGCTATAGTTGTCACCTCGTTTGTCCTTGGTGAGCATACGAGAGTCACATAGCTTTATCCTAGAACAACATTCACATACGTAATTGCATGGTTGTTGTCTTTCATTAGGTTCTCTATCTTAGGAGCCTGAGCCTGTAGACTTGGTGGTTAGCCCTTGAATGTTTGTATCCATGCCTTTGCTTAACCGAAAGTCCAAAGTTTAGTTCTCCTATATGCTTGCATAAACCGCGGATGTTTTGCAACCCTTTTTGTGAAGACCTTTATCGACTGACCAACCAAGTTAACTTTTATCAATGCTAGCCTTTGACCATGGTTCGTACGTTGCCAATTGTAGAGACCGTACCCAAATCCATGTTGGACCTTCCGGTTATCTCTCCCGAAGGTTAGCTAGTATGACGCAACATCTCTTTGCTGCGGTCTCAAAATCGTTTGCTTGCAAATTGTGTAGTACCACCTTATCAACTCAATCTTTGAGTGGTACCTCAATTTTGTCCATGAAGTTTACTTAAGCCATCCTCAATCTTCCCAAGTTTTGGGATGTTTATCAATCTTGATCTCATGTTGTTGCTCAACATGATCGAATCTCTGTTAATTAATTATCTGGTAGTTTCCTTAGTCGATGCCAGGTATCCGTGGTATTACGCAAAAAATCGCCGGCTCAGTCGCCTTTTGGCAATGGAGCTATGTTCTCTTGTGAGGCGTTTTGATCTGCGAATAGCTTCCCTATTGATTCTAAACCTTGTGACTACCTTTGCTTGCTATCCCTCCTTGTATGGCGCTTGCTCTTACAGCCCATTGGTGCCACTTGAAATTTCACTTTCATTGTGCGTTTAGTAATGGTGTTATGAGTAGCCGCTGATGGTGCCGCGACGAAACCAAGGGCCTCCTGTGGCTGCAGACACATGGCTGGCTACTTGGCACGCGCTGGTATCATGGTTTCTAGTCATGATCCATTATGAAGCGACAGTCGATGTGTTATTTTCTCGTGTTCCTTTTCTTGAGTATCTCTCCAAATCGTATCGTAAGATCCATATCTTAGACCGAAAGTAGTAGAACTTCCTTCTAAAGTTGCTAAGAGGAAAATCTTTGAAGAATAGGTCACCGACATAAACATTAACAGACTACAATATGTGGTAGCCCAATGACTCTATTTAGTTGCCCCCGTATTGACGAACGCCATCTAGTAAGCAAGTATCTCATCTCTATTGGATAAAAAGGATACACCACACTTACTGTTGGACAAGTCATCCGTTGGATAAGACTCGATCGTCACATTATGCAAGTTTTAACCTTTGTATGCATAATGGCCATACCGTCGAAATCCACCATCTCTAGAATAACTTCGTACTTGCTAACTTCGATGGCAACCATCTGTTCTGCATCAACCACAGTTGTTGTGGTCAAGAGTGAAGATTTGGAACTTTTTAGTGTTGAGAGACAACTGATTAGTTACCAATAGGAGGGTTAGTCTCCAGCTAGGTAACGACTCTTTGGTAGCTACGAAGGATATGTCATACAAAGCAATAACCAACAAGAAGTTAATCAACTAGCCAACAACTTGAGTGATACTCTATCTTCTAGAGCCATTGTGATCAAGCCAATTCCGTCTTGGACAATCACAGATAGTGCAAGGTGTTCAATCAGCTGCGGTGAAGATTTAGAGAAAGCATGCCCTAGTTTCGATCGACATCCTTGTGCCTTAGGTGCAACAAATGGTTTGTTCATCACTCTATTGGACGATCTCTTAAGTGGTCTTAAGGATCCTGTTGGACACCCTTTCGCTTTGCTTTTATGTTCTCTCGTTAACAAGTATTGGGACAATCAAGGGTTCTCCGAGTAAATTTGCAATTCAAAAGCAATTTGAGAAGTGTCAAACAACAGATTTCCTATCTTAGAGCTGTTGTTTGATCCCAAAGAGGAAGCCTAAGGTGAAAGTTGGCCTGACGAAGTTGTTATGCTGCAAGTCAACTCAACTTCCAGTACAACTAAGTCACCAGGGAAAATTTTACTCAATCGCTTGGTGGTAGACTACTTCCTGCGGTTTAGTGAATGTTTACAACTTTTGTTGTCCTTAAGGCCTCGCTACATCTTTCTTTGGGAATTATTTTCCAATGGTGACATACTTTGGTACCTTGTAAAGGTTTTTATCCAAGAGGTTGCATCTGATTCAACCCAGATAACTATTTTCTTTGAATAAAAGGATCTTTTAGATAGCTGTTGGCAGAAATAGAAAGTCGACAGAGTCAGCTATCACATTCACTGACCCCTCAACAGACTCAGGTAATACAGTGTTGTCATCAGATAAAGAGAACTGTACGCATGGAATAGTAAGTAGCTTTCCATTAGTTGATATCTAAATGATTGTACATTTACGACCAACATAGACCTATCTATTGGTTAGTCAGTATCCTATAGCCTCAGAGTATATTTGTCGCCTATGATCTCACCCTTTTGGAAGGTTGTGCTCAAGCTATTTTGGGTAGAGGACTGCTTTTCAAACTTTGTGAACATGGAGTCATTTTAACGAGTATACTTCTGAAGATTTTGGTCTAGTTTAAAGTTCATACGGACTATGCCGTACTCACTTAAGAATCAGATACTTGTGAGTGGTCAGCTCACGGACCAAATGATCTCCGTACACTGAGAATGCAGTACGTGCTATCTTGGATTCCTCCTAAAGTAACAATGCTTCATGGAAGTCAATGAAGGAAATTCTTCAGACAAATTTTACCATGAAGAGTAAGTATCAGAAAGTGCCTTTGACCAAATTGTTCACCAATGTGAAGCTTTGTAGCTGAATGCTATAGCAGATGTTGGGAACTAGATAAAGTGCCTCTCTTCCTTAAAAAGGTCTTCCATTCCGAATCTCGGGACGCGATTCTTTTAAGGGGGGAGGGCTGTAACACCCCAGGTGTTTATCACCAATTAAGTAGTGGGTTTAAGCTCAAACATGATAGATTAGTGGAGATGACGATGCTAAAGTCAAACCTATGGAAATAAACCCTAATCTAAACTTGGATGCTGCACCCTTGCTTTGCATATAGGCCATTTTCAAGATATATGCTTGGGTGGTGTTATTGCAATATCTTCAGGTGTCTCACCTTAGTACCTATCTATATTGGTCCTAAAAAAAGTTTCATGAAGTTTAGAATCAAAAAGTCACATGAAATGATAAGTCATATCCTTCTTGGAATGACGTGATTAAGTGAATGGAATTATAGATCATCAACCAAACTTTGCAACCTTACCCAAATAACTCTAGATGAACTCTACAACACCTTAACTACACTTAGGGCACTTAATGGAACAATGTTCATGTTGATCATTTTGCCTAAATGTGCTTCTAAGTGATGGTTGACCATGTATGGACCCGGGAACACTTTGGTTTGACCGTTTCAAAAGTGTGACCTAGAAGCTTTGCATGACTGTGCACCCTTTGATAAAGTCGTAGAGAATTTTATAAGGAACAAACATTGTTTAAGAGTCCAGTCATGAAAATGTGTGTAACATGCTCAAGCAGGACCGCAAGTCAGAATTGGGACTGTCTCCGACACTTACCAATTTTAAAACCCCGATTTCAGTGTCTTCGACATTGACATTCCGCGTTCTCCAATTTTTGCTAAGCAACTTAAATTGGTCCAAATACGAAAGTTGGAGCTTACATGATGGGGAAGAGCATACAAGAAGATGACATCAATTGCAATTCTTTTTTACCATCATTTTGGATTGTTGCTCGTTGCTTTCAAATCACTGACATTGGCAACTTTGGAGCCATGTATCTCCTAAACCAGAACCCTAATAAGTAAAGTGTCTTAATAAAAATCGTAGAGCATCATGTGGTCTTTGAACTTCATTTTGGGCCCAAGATCCAATTCGGCCCATATCCAGCCCAAAAACGGCCTCCAAGATGTCTCGAGCTACGCCCGCCACCTGTTCGGAGAAAGTCCTCAAAGGCGACAGGTGTCCCGAACGTGGCCGCCATGCGTTTCTCCTTGCTGCCACGTGCCGGGAGCCGGGGCCATTGAGGAGCCACCCGAGCGCCTGCCTCGATCTCGCTTCCTCCTTACCCGGCCGTGCTTCACATCCCCTTGGTCGCTCCCAAGTGTCCCGCGTGCTGGGCGTGGCCGCGGCCGCCATGGGCGCCGAAGTGGGGCTCCGAGCTCGGTCGCCGTCCTTGCCACCGTTAGCAGCCGCCGTGCACCAAACTGCCACCGCCAGGAGTTTCTTTACCTTTCCGCGAGCTTGAACGCCGTTTTCCCCACCTCCAATTGTCACCGGAGGGCGCTGTCCGCCATGGCTGATCGGTCAACTCCCAGGGCCGCCGTCGACCCATCATCTCCGACTTCCCTCCACCAAATTGACCGCGCCCTCGAGTTTCTAGCACCAAGCCGCACCTCCTGGACTGCTCACCTCACCGGCTGCGCCCCCGCGGCTTGCTGCCGCCGGAGCACCGGCCGACGGGCCGCCGACGCACGTGGCCAAGCCGCTGCCGACCGCCTTCCGCCGCTCCGCGGCCACCCCCGGGTGCGGAATGGCATGGTGGTGCCCGCGCTGCCCCTCTCTGCCGCTGACACCGACCTCACCGGTGTTGAAATTTGGAAATTCATAGTAATTAGTAGAAAAATCATAAAATAGCAATTGAGGACTTTTTGGAATCCTTGTGAAATTGTCTATGCAGTAAATCTATAATGTAGCATGTTTTAGTTTAAAGTTTTATCTGTAAAAATCAATATATGCAACTAGGTTTTGAATTATAGTAGAATATGTTATTTTTCATAACTACAGATATAGGGATCTAATTGAGGTGAAATTTTTGTGGAATGCTACTATTATGATGTATGATGTCTAGTAAAAATTTCAAGATTTTAGGCTTGATAGTT
Source organism: Saccharum hybrid cultivar R570 (assembly GCA_038087645.1). Lineage (NCBI taxonomy): Eukaryota > Viridiplantae > Streptophyta > Magnoliopsida > Poales > Poaceae > Saccharum > Saccharum hybrid cultivar. The sequence continues at coordinate 6,938,384 of JAQSUU010000775.1, read as the reverse complement.
TAGGAGCTATAAAAATAACAAATGCTATATGCTGCTTTGCTTCTATTCTGGATAGTTCTGCATGTATGCATTGTTTGGCTTAGTTAAGTTATGAATCATGCCTTGATGACAATAAATGAGTTGTAGTACTTTTTATTATATTTTCAAAAAGCTAAAGACCACAATTTTTGGTTAAGTATATGTTTAGTTATAGTTGTTTAAAATACTATGGCAGTTTCTGCCCAAACCCAGACAGCATTGTTTTGTGTGCCATGTGTGACCTTGTTAGTGGCAGAATTAGTTCTAGATGTTTATCAAAAAGTTGTTCACAATTTGTTAAGATTTCTAAAAAGTCTAGAACCATAATTATTGGATTTATAAAACTCAAGTTATAGCGGTTTAAAGTGGCATATCAGATTCTGTCCATATTTTGGACAGAGATGCAATTATTTAATTAATTGACCATTTTAACTGTAGAATAATCTTAAGATGATTACAAGAAAGTTGTAGGTAACTTTATAATCTTTCCATAAAGTTGAGAATCATGTTTGTTGGAGGTCTAGAACTCCATTTATGCTTCTCTGAAGTTTCTATCAGTTTTCTGTCTATAATTGTACCACTGCTGTTGAGCTGCATGTGTGGTGTTACTCGTGCAACTAGTTTCATGGTGTAAATGATGTTTACTGTGGTTTTGATAAATACAAAAGTTGTAGATAATTATCTTATCTTGCCTGTGTTAAATTTTCTTGATCCCAGGTCTGATAGTTTAAGAGTTTCATGCTTAATAAGTCTACTGTCAGATTTTAATTACCTTCTGTGCAGACTTTAAATATTATCATGTTTGGTCATGATAACTTGGGAATCATGTTGAGGTGATTAAATATGAAATGTAGATAATTTCCTAAGCTTTGCAGAATGTCTTCTTGCAAGTCATTTGGATTTATGAAACTCCCGATATGATTGATTTATGAAGCTACTATTTGCAAGTCTAGAAATTGACATATTCTAGTATAGTTGTTGCTTCACCTTGACTTGCTTTGCATGTTGCTACGTGTGATTCATGTCCTTGGTAATTAAGTTAAATACACCTGAGATCATGTGGAACTTGTGTGCCATGCTGAGTGTGCCCTCCTTGCGATCTTAGCATGTTGGTTTGTGTGATGTTATTTAAGCAAAGTGATGTGCTTAAGTGTCTTTAGTATAACCTTGTACTTGCCTTGTTTAGTATGTGATGCATCATCCATTGCATTTCCATGTATTCATACACTTGCATCTTACATCTCATCTAGGTATGCTAGATGCACTACGTGGAGGACATAATGTGGAGCCAAACCCGAAGACGGTGTTTGGTGGACCTATCCCAAAGATAGAAGGACGGGACAAGTGCTAGAATGGGAGGTGCTCGCCAAGCGAGTGTCATCTGACAACTACTGACTTGTGTCGGATCCCAGGCAAGCCCCGGAGCATTATAAGCCTCCTATCTTCAAAGCAATTAATTATATATATATGTTATAAGTATTGTTGCATTAAGTGGTAGGAGTTGGTTGGAAACCCTTGCTGCATTATATCATTCCTTGTCCAGATATATGAATCCTTGAATCCTACATAGACTAGGATCGAGTAGATGCTTAGCCCTGCTTTAAGCGGTAGAAGTCAGGTGATTTCCTGTCACCTACGAGATTTAGGGATATTCATATATGGCACGGTTGGCTATATTGCTATCGTGGAATGGAACCATATGTTAATAAAATGAAATGAGACCGGGTGGGATGACGATAGTGAAGCAACAAGGCATGGAGGTCTTGGGTGTGGATCTATCCCCGTCTGAGTCGTTTAAGGACCGATTCGCTGTATGTCCTTGAGTCATGTTGAACGCAGTCTAACACTTAGTTGGCCGGATAAGTCGTTTCGACCGCGAAGCCGAGTAATATGGTTCAGGCCGGGAATCTAATGGTAGGTTGCTTCTTGGAGGAGAGAAAGGATGTGCTTGGGGACATTGGCGTGAGACCAAGGGGGGGTTAGAGTCCCTATCACCTGGCAGAGTGTCGCCCTTGGGGTCGCGACATCATTCGGACCCATGATTCCTGAATCATATGAAAAGGTGGCCAATGCGACCCTGGCAGGGGTCTGCACGGTGAGTGTTAGAAATACCCCTCCAGCTGGATAGGAATTCGATTCGAATCGTCGTCGCTCCCGGTTAGTGAGCACTTGACTTGAGCAGCGGCAACGTAGATTCCATTAAATTGAACGGATGGTTAATTGGATAACGATGGAAAGGTTGCCTCAATTTATACCTGCTATGGTTAATATTGTTTGCTCCTAATAAAGTGAGTGCTCTAGTATAGGTTCTAATATAGATGACAGGTTAATGATAATTAACTTGATGCTTAAGCATTAATGATTACTTATCCATATTAAGCTTTTATGCAAAATGTTGTCAAGCTAGCCCACTTTATATCAGCCTTGCATGATCCTTGGTGTCACTTTATTTCTGGTTTATGACGGGTAAGTCTAGTTGAGTACCTTCTCGTACTCAGGGTTTTATCCCCACTTGTTGCAGGTTGAGATGTATCTTGGCTACTGCAAGAGTTGGTTGGCTCCTGCCTTAGAGGCGGAGTTTGATCACGGGCACGATCCTTCTGAGTTATCTTCTCTCTAATGCTTTTGTGGGAAGTCGACCGTGGTACTGGCATGTATTTGAAATAATATTAATGTTAGTTTCAAATTACTTTGCTTCCGCTACTTTTTGAACTTAAGTTGTAATAACTATGTTGAACTCCGATGTATATTTTGAATTACTTGTGAAATGGTTGTAACATGTGACTTGTTATGTTGAATCACTACGATCTTGGCTGGTATGTTGGTTGGTTTGAAATCCCTCGTGATTTCATTGGACTACCGGAGTTATATGGGCTCAAGTGCGAGAATTTGATCACTTCGGTGATTGTTTTTGTACTTGTGCTCTTATAATTTGGACGGTTCTGTTACAAGCACTATCTCCAAACGGACCAAAACGAGCTTCCACTTGAGCCTCGTCACCAAGGAATTCCATTGGGTGTGCCCAAAACGATTTCCAAGCCTATGGTATGTTTGGTGCAAACCGTGCACCTATCTTGCATCAAGTTTAGCACCATCTCCAATCGGACCGTAACGAGCTTCCACTTGAGCCTCGTCACCTAGGAGTACCATCGGGTGCGTCCATATCGATTTCTGAGGGTATGGTACGTTTGGTGCGAACCGTCCAACTATCTTGCACCGACACTAACACTGTCTCCAAATAGACTGAAACAAGATTTCACATGACTCACGTTACCTAGGTGTTCCATCGGATGCGTCCAAACTGATTTCCAAGCCTATGGTAGGTTCTGCGCAACCCGTGCACCTCGTCAAGATTAGCACTATCTCCAAACGGACCAAAACGAGCTTCCACTTGAGCCTCGTCACCAAGAAATTATATTGGGTGTGTCCAAAACGATTTCCAAGCCTATGGTATGTTTGGTGCAAACCGTGCACCTATCTTGCATCAAGTTTAGCACCATCTCCAATTGGACCGTAACGAGCTTCCACTTGAGCCTCGTCACCTAGAAGTACCATCGGGTGCGTCCATATTGATTTCTGAGGGTATGTTATGTTTGGTGCAAACCGTCCAACTATCTTGCACCGACACTAACACTTTCTCCAAATAGACTGAAACAAGATTTACATGACTCACGTTACCTAGGAGTTCCTTTGGATGCGTCCAAACTGATTTCCGAGCCTATGGTAGGTTCGTCGCAACCCGTGCACCTCGTCAAGATTAGCACTATCTCCAAACAGACCAAAACGAGCTTCCACTTGAGCCTCGTCACCTAGGAATTCCATTGGGTGTGTCCAAAATGATTTCCAAGCCTACGGTATGTTTGGTGCAAACCGTGCACCTATCTTGCATCAAGTTTAGCACCATCTCCAATCGGACCGTAATGAGCTTCCACTTGAGCCTCATCACCTAGGAGTACCATCGGGTGCGTCCAAATCGATTTCAGGGCGTATGGTACGATTGGTGCGAACCGTCCAACTATCTTGCACCGACACTAACACTGTCTCCAAACAGACTGAAACAAGATTCCACATGACTCACGTCACCTAGGAGTTCCATCGGATGCGTCGAAACTGATTTTTGAGCCTATGGTAGGTTCGGCGCAACCCGTGCACCTCGTCAAGATTAACACTACTCCAAACAGACCAAAACGAGCTTCCACTTGAGCCTCGTCACCTAGGAGTTCCATTGGGTGTGTCCAAAATGATTTCCAAGCCTATGGTATGTTTGGTGCAAACCGTGCACCTATCTTGCATCAGGTTTAGCACCATCTCCAATCAGACCGTAACGAGCTTCCACTTGATCATCGTCACCTAGGAGTACCATCGGGTGCGTCCAAATCGATTTTTGAGCCTATGGTATGTTTGGCGCAGACCGTGCAATTATCTTGCACCGACAGTAAACCTGTCTCAAAACGGACTTAAACGAGATTCCACATGGCCCCCGACACCTAGGAGTTCCATTGGGTGCGTCCAAAATGATTCTCGAGCCTCCGGTACGTTCTGCGCAAACCGTGCACATATCTTGCAGAAAGCGTAGCACCATCTCCAAACGGAATGAAACGATCTTCCACTTGAGCCTCGTCACCTATGAGTTCCATTGGGTGTGTCCAAAATGATTTCCAAGCCTATGATATGTTTGGTGCAAAATGTGCACCTATCTTGCATCAAGTTTAGCACCATCTCCAATCGGCCCATAACGAGCTTCCACTTGAGCCTCGTCTCCTAGGAGTACCATCGGGTGCGTCCAAATCGATTTCAGAGCGTATGGTACGATTGGTGCGAGCCGTCCAACTATCATGCACTGGCACTAACACTGTCTCCAAATAGACTGAAATAAGATTCCACATGACCCACGTCACCTAGGAGTTCCATCGGATGCATCTAAACCAATTTCTGAGCCTATGGTAGGTTCCGCGCAACCCGTGCACCTCGTCAAGATTAGCACTATCTCCAAACGGACCAAAACGAGCTTCCACTTGAGCCTTGTCACCTAGGAATTCCATTGGGTGTGCCCAAAACGATTTCCAAGCCTATGGCATGTTTGGTGCAAACCGTGCACCTATCATGCATCAAGTTTAGCACCATCTCCAATCGGACCGTAACGAGCTTCCACTTGAGCCTCGTCACCTAGGAGTACCATCGGGTGCATCCAAATCGATTTCAGGGCGTATGGTACGATTGGTGCGAACCGTCCAACTATCTTGCACCGACACTAACACTATCTCCAAATAGATTGAAACAAGATTCCACATGGCTCACATCACCTAGGAGTTCCATCGGATGCGTCAAAACTGACTTCCGAGCCTATGGTAGGTTTGGCGCAACCCGTGCACCTCGTCAAGATTAGCACTATCTCTAAACGGACCAAAAGAAGCTTCCACTTCAGCCTCGTCACCTATAAGTTCCATGGGGTGTGTCCAAAACGATTTCCAAGCCTATGGTATGTTTGGCGCAAACCGTGCACCTATCTTGCATCAAGTTTAGCACCATCTCCAATCGGACCGTAACGAGCTTCCACTTGAGCCTCGTCACCAAGGAGTACCATTGGGTGCATCCATATTGATTTCTGAGGATATGGTACGTTTGGTGCGAACCGTCCAACTATCTTGCACCGACACTAACACTGTCTCCAAATAGACTGAAACAAGATTTCACATGACTCACGTTACCTAGGTGTTCCATTGGATGCGTCCGAACTGATTTCCGAGCCTATGGTAGGTTCGGCGCAACCCGTGCACCTCGTCAAGATTAGCACTATCTCCAAATGGACCAAAACGAGCTTCCACTTGAGCCTCGTCACCAAGAAATTCCATTGGGTGTGTCTAAAACGATTTCCAAGCCTATGGTATGTTTGGTGCAAACCGTGCACCTATCTTGCATCAAGTTTAGCACCATCTCCAATTGGACCGCAACGAGCTTCCACTTGAGCCTCGTCACCTAGAAGTACCATCGGGTGCGTCCATATTGATTTCTGAGGGTATGTTACGTTTGGTGCAAACCGTCCAACTATCTTGCAGCAACACCAACACTTTCTCCAAATAGACTGAAACAAGATTTCACATGACTCACGTTACCTAGGAGTTCCATCGGATGCGTCAAAATTGATTTCCGAGCCTATGGTAGGTTCGGCACAACCCATCACCTCGTCAAGATTAGCACTACTCCAAACAGACCAAAACGAGCTTTCACTTGAGCCTTGTCACCTAGGAGTTCCATTGGGTGTGTGCAAAATGATTTCCAAGCCTATGGTATGTTTGGTGCAAACCGTGCACCTATCTTGCATCAAGTTTAGCACCATCTCCAATCGGACCGTAATGAGCTTCCACTTGAGCCTCGTCACCTAGGAGTACCATCGGGTGCGTCCAAATCGATTTCAGGGCGTATGGTATGATTGGTGTGAACCGTCCAACTATCTTGCACCAACACTAACACTGTCTCCAAATAGACTGAAACAAGATTCCACATGACTCACGTTACCTAGGAGTTCCATCGGATGCGTCAAAACTAATTTCCGAGCCTATGGTAGGTTCGGCGCAACACGTGCACCTCGTCAAGATTAGCACTACTCAAAACAGACCAAAACGAGCTTCCACTTAAGCCTCGTCACCTAGGAGTTTCATTGGGTGTGTCCAAAATGATTTCCAAGCCTATGGTATGTTTGGTGCAAACCGTGCACCTATCTTGCATCAAGTTTAGCACCATCTCCAATCAGACCGTAACGAGCTTCCACTTGATCATCGTCACCTAGGAGTACCATCGGGTGCGTCCAAATCGATTTCTGAGCCTATGGTATGTTTGGCGCAGACCGTGCAATTATCTTGCTCCGACACTAAACCTATCTCCAAATGGACCGTAACGAGCTTCCACTTGAGCCTCGTCACCTAGGAGTACCATCGGGTGCGTCCACATTGATTTCTGAGGGTATGGTACGTTTGGTGCGAACCATCCAACTATCTTGCACCGACACGAACATTGTCTCCAAATAGACTAAAACAAGATTTCACATGTCTCATGTTACCTAGGAGTTCCATCGGATGCGTCCAAACTGATTTCCGAGCCTATGGTAGATTCAGCGCAACCCGTGCACCTCGTCAAGATTAGCACTTCCTCCAAACGGACCAAAACGAGCTTCCACTTGAGCCTCGTCACCTAGGAATTCCATTGGGTGTGTCCAAAACGATTTCCAAGCCTATGGTATGTTTGGTGCAAACCGTGCACCTATCATGCATCAAGTTTAGCACCATCTCCAATCGGACCGTAACGAGCTTCCACTTGAGCCTCGTCACCTAGGAGTACCATCGGGTGCGTCCAAATCGATTTCAGGGCGTATGGTATGATTGGTGCGAACCGTCCAACTATCTTGCACTGACACTAACACTATCTCCAAATAGACTGAAACAAGATTCCACATGACTAATGTTACCTAGGTGTTCCATCGGATGCGTCCAAACTGATTTTCGAGCCTATGGTAGGTTCGGCGCAACCCGTGCACCTCATCAAGATTAGCACTATCTCCAAACAGACCAAAACGAGCTTCCGCTTGAGCCTCGTCACCTAGGAATTCCATTGGGTGTGTCCAAAACGATTTCCAAGCCTATGGTATGTTTGGTGCAAACTGTGCACCTATCTTGCATGAAGTTTAGCACCATCTCCAATCGGCCCATAACGAGCATCCACTTGAGCCTCGTCTCCTAGGAGTACCATCGGGTGCGTCCAAATCGATTTCAGAGCGTATGGTACGATTGGTGCGAGCCGTCCAACTATCATGCACCGGCACTAACACTGTCTCTAAATAGACTGAAATAAGATTCCACATGACCCACGTCACCTAGGAGTTCCATCGGATGCATCTAAACCAATTTCTGAGCCTATGGTAGGTTCCGCGCAACCCGTGCACCTCGTTAAGATTAGCACTATCTCCAAATAGACCAAAACGAGCTTCCACTTGAGCCTTGTCACCTAGGAATTCCAATGGGTGTGCCCAAAACGATTTCCAAGCCTATGGGATGTTTGGTGCAAACCGTGCACCTATCATGCATCAAGTTTAGCACCATCTCCAATCGGACCGTAACGAGCTTCCACTTGAGCCTCGTCACCTAGGAGTACCATCGGGTGCATCCAAATCGATTTCAGGGCGTATGGTACGATTGGTGCGAACCGTCCAACTATCTTGCACCGACACTAACACTATCTCCAAATAGATTGAAACAAGATTCCACATGACTCACATCACCTAGGAGTTCCATCGGATGCGTCAAAACTGATTTCCGAGCCTATGGTAGGTTCGGCGCAACCCGTGCACCTCGTCAAGATTAGCACTATCTCCAAACGGACCAAAAGAAGCTTCCACTTTAGCCTCGTCACCTATGAGTTCCATAGGGTGTGTCCAAAACGATTTCCAAGCCTATGGTATGTTTGGCGCAAACCGTGCACCTATCTTGCATCAAGGTTAGCACCATCTCCAATCGGACCGTAACGAGCTTCCACTTGAGCCTCGTCACCACGGAGTACCATCGGGTGCATCCATACTGATTTCTGAGGATATGGTACGTTTGGTGCGAACCGTCCAACTATCTTGCACCGACACTAACACTGTCTCCAAATAGACTGAAACAAGATTTCACATGACTCACGTTACCTAGGTGTTCCATTGGATGCGTCCGAACTGATTTCCGAGCTTATGGTAGGTTCGGCGCAACCCGTGCACCTCGTCAAGATTAGCACTATCTCCAAATGGACCAAAACAAGCTTCCACTTGAGCCTCGTCACCAACTGAATTCCATTGGGTGTGTCCAAAACGATTTCCAAGCCTTTGGTACGTTTGGTGCAAACCGTGCACCTATCTTGCATCAAGTTTAGCACCATCTCCAATCGAACCGTAATGAGCTTCCACTTGAGCCTCGTCACCTAGGAGTACCATCGGGTGCATCCAAATCGATTTCAGGGCTTATGGTATGATTGGTGTGAACCGTCCAACTATCTTGCACCGACACTAACACTGTCTCCAAATAGACTAAAACAAGATTCCACATGACTCACGTTACCTAGGAGTTCCATCGGATGCGTCAAAACTGATTTCCGAGCCTATGGTAGGTTCGGCGCAACCCATCACCTCGTCAAGATTAGCACTACTCCAAACAGACCAAAACGAGCTTCCACTTGAGCCTTGTCACCTAGGAGTTCCATTGGGTGTGTCTAAAATGATTTCCAAGCCTATGGTATGTTTGGTGCAAACCATGCACCTATCTTGCATCAAGTTTAGCACCATCTCCAATCGGACCGTAATGAGCTTCCACTTGAGCCTCGTGACCTAGGAGTACCATCGGGTGCGTCCAAATCGATTTCAGGGCGTATGGTATGATTGGTGTGAACCGTCCAACTATCTTGCACCAACACTAACACTATCTCCATATAGACCGAAACAAGATTCCACATGACTCACGTTACCTAGGAGTTCCATCGGATGCGTCAAAACTGATTTCCGAGCCTATGGTAGGTTCGGCGCAACCCGTGCACCTCGTCAAGATTAGCACTACTCAAAACAGACCAAAACGAGCTTCCACTTGAGCCTCGTCACCTAGGAGTTTCATTGGGTGTGTCCAAAATGATTTCCAAGCCTATGGTATGTTTGGTGCAAACCGTGCACCTATCTGGCATCAAGTTTAGCACCATCTCCAATCAGACCGTAACAAGCTTCCACTTGATCATCGTCACCTAGGAGTACCATCGGGTGCGTCCAAATCGATTTCTGAGCCTATGGTATGTTTGGCGCAGACCGTGCAATTATCTTGCTCCGACACTAAACCTGTCTCCAAATGGACTTAAACGAGATTCCACATGGCCCCCGACACCTAGGAGTTCCATTGGGTGCGTCCAAAATGATTCTCGAGCCACCGGTACGTTCTGCGCAAACCGTGCACCTATCTTGCAGAAAGATTAGCACCATCTCCAAACGGAACGAAACGAGCTTCCACTTGAGCCTTGTCACCTATGAGTTCCATTAGGTATGTCCAAAACGATTTCCAAGCCTATGGTATGTTTGGTGCTAGCCGTGCACCTATCTTGCATCAAGTTTAGCACCATCTCCAATCACTTGAGCCTCATCACCTAGGAGTACCATCGGGTGCGTCCAAATCGATTTCAGAGCGTATGGTTCGATTGGTGCGAGCCGTCCAACTATCTTGCACCAGCACTAACACTGTCTCCAAATAGACTGAAACAAGATTCCACATGACCCACGTCACCTAGGAGTTCCATCGGATGCATCTAATCCAATTTCTGAGCCTATGGTAGGTTCCGCGCAACCCGTGCACCTCGTCAAGATTAGCACTATCTCCAAACGGACCAAAACAAGCTTCCACTTGAGCCTCATCACCTAGGAGTTCCATGGGGTGTGTCCAAAACAATTTCCAAGCCTATGGTATGTTTGGCGCAAACCGTGCACCTATCTTGCATGAAGTTTAGCACCATCTCCAATCAGACCGTAATGAGCTTCCACTTGATCATCGTCACCTAGGAGTACCATCGGATGCGTCCAAATCGATTTCTGAGCCTATGGTATGTTTGGCGCAGACCGTGCAATTATCTTGCTCCGACACTAAACTTGTCTCCAAATGGACTTAAACGAGATTCCACATGGCCCCCGACACCTAGGAGTTCCATTGGGTGCGTCCAAAATGATTCTCGAGCCTTCGGTACGTTCTGCGCAAACCGTGCACCTATCTTGCAGAAAGATTAGCACCATCTCCAAACGGAATGAAACGAGCTTCAACTTGAGCCTCGTCACCTATGAGTTCCATTAGGTGTGTCCAAAATGATTTCCAATCCTATGGTATGTTTGGTGCTAGCCGTGCACCTATCTTGCATCAAGTTTAGCACCATCTCCAATCACTTGAGCCTCATCACCTAGGAGTACCATCGGGTGCGTCGAAATCGATTTTCAGAGCGTATGGTTCGATTGGTGCGAGCCATCCAACTATCTTGCACCAGCACTAACACTGTCTCCAAATAGACTGAAACAAGATTCCACATGACCCACGTCACCTAGGAGTTCCATCGGATGCATCTAAACCAATTTCTGAGCCTATGGTAGGTTCCGCGCAACCCGTCACCTCGTCAAGATTAGCACTATCTCCAAACGGACCAAAACAAGCTTCCACTTCAGCCTCGACACCTATGAGTTCCATGGGGTGTGTCCAAAATGATTTCCAAGCCTATGGTATGTTTGGCGCAAACCGTGCACCTATCTGGCATCAAGTTTAGCACCATCTCCAATCAGACCGTAACGAGCTTCCACTTGAGTATCGTCACCTAGGAGTACCATCGGGTGCGTCCAAAACAATTTATGTGCCTATGGTATATTTGGTGAAGACCGTGCAATTATCTTGCACCGACACTAAACCGGTCTCCAAACGGACTTAAACGAGATTAGACATGGCCCCGACACCTAGGACTTCCATTAGGTGCGTCCAAAATGATTCTCGAGCCTCCGGTACGTTCTGCGCAAACCGTGCACCTATCTTGCAGAAAGATTAACACCATCTCCAAACGGAACGGAACGAGCTTCCACTTGAGCCTCGTCACCTATGAGTACCATCGGGTGCGTCCAACTATCTTGCACCGACACTAACACTGTCTCCAAATAGATAGAAACAAGATTTCACATGACTCACGTTACCTAGGAGTTCCATCGGATGCGTCGAAACTGATTTCCGAGCCCATGGTAGGTTCGGCGCAACCCGTGCAACTCGTCAAGATTAGCACTAACTCCAAACGGACCAAAATGAGCATCCACTTGAGCCTCGTCACCTAGGAATTCCGTTGGGTGTGTCCAAAACGATTTCCCAGCCTATGGTATGTTTGGTGCAAACCGTGTACCTATCTTGCATCAAGTTTAGCACCATCTCCAATCGGACCGTAACGAGCTTCCACTTGAGCCTCGTCACCTAGGAGTACCATCGGGTGCGTCCACATTGATTTCTGAGGGTATGGTACGTTTGGTGCGAACCGTCCAACTATCTTGCACCGACATGAACATTGTCTCCAAATAGACTGAAACAAGATTTCACATGTCTCATGTTACCTAGGAGTTCCATCGGATGCGTCCAAACTGATTTCCGAGCCTATGGTAGATTCAGCGCAACCCGTGCACCTCGTCAAGATTAGCACTTCCTGCAAACGGACCAAAACGAGCTTCCACTTGAGCCTCATCACCTAGGAATTCCATTGGGTGTGTCCAAAACGATTTCCAAGCCTATGGTATGTTTGGTGCAAACCGTGCACCTATCATGCATCAAGTTTAGCACCATCTCCAATCGGACCGTAACGAGCTTCCACTTGAGCCTCGTCTCCTAGGAGTACCATCGGGTGCGTCCAAATCGATTTCAGAGCGTATGGTACGATTGGTGCGAGCCATCCAACTATCATGCACCGGCACTAACACTGTGTCCAAATAGACTGAAATAAGATTCCACATGACCCACGTCACCTAGGAGTTCCATCGGATGCATCTAAACCAATTTCTGAGCCTATGGTAGGTTCTGCGCAACCCGTGCACCTCGTCAAGATTGGCACTATCTCCAAACGGACCAATATGAGCTTCCACTTGAGCCTTGTCACCTAGGAATTCCATTGGGTGTGCCCAAAACGATTTCCAAGCCTATGGGATGTTTGGTGCAAACCGTGCACCTATCATGCATCAAGTTTAGCACCATCTCCAATCGGACCGTAACGAGCTTCCACTTGAGCCTCGTCACCTAGGAGTACCATCGGGTGCATCCAAATCGATTTCAGGGCGTATGGTACGATTGGTGCGAACCGTCCAACTATCTTGCACCGACACTAACACTATCTCTAAATAGACTGAAACAAGATTCCACATGACTCACGTCACCTAGGAGTTCCATCGGATGCGTCGAAACTAATTTCCAAGCCTATGGTAGGTTCAGCGCAACCCGTGCAACTCGTCAAGATTAGCACTATCTCCAAACGGACCAAAAGAAGCTTCCACTTGAGCCTCATCACCTAGGAGTTCCATGGGGTGTGTCCAAAACGATTTCCAAGCCTATGGTATGTTTGGCGCAAACCGTGCACCTATCTTGCATGAAGTTTAGCACCATCTCCAATCAGACCGTAATGAGCTTCCACTTGATCATCGTCACCTAGGAGTACCATCGGATGCGTCCAAATCGATTTCTGAGCCTATGGTATGTTTGGCGCAGACCGTGCAATTATCTTGCTCCGACACTAAACTTGTCTCCAAATGGACTTAAATGAGATTCCACATGGCCCCCGACACCTAGGAGTTCCATTGGGTGCGTCCAAAATGATTCTCGAGCCTTCGGTACGTTCTGCGCAAACCGTGCACCTATCTTGCAGAAAGATTAGCACAATCTCCAAACGGAATGAAACGAGCTTCAACTTGAGCCTCGTCACCTATGAGTTCCATTAGGTGTGTCCAAAATGATTTCCAATCCTATGGTATGTTTGGTGCTAGCCGTGCACCTATCTTGCATCAAGTTTAGCACCATCTCCAATCACTTGAGCCTCATCACCTAGGAGTACCATCGGGTGCGTCGAAATCGATTTCAGAGCGTATGGTTCGATTGGTGCGAGCCATCCAACTATCTTGCACCAGCACTAACACTGTCTCCAAATAGACTGAAACAAGATTCCACATGACCCACGTCACCTAGGAGTTCCATCGGATGCATCTAAACCAATTTCTGAGCCTATGGTAGGTTCCGCGCAACCCGTCACCTCGTCAAGATTAGCACTATCTCCAAACGGACCAAAACAAGCTTCCACTTCAGCCTCGACACCTATGAGTTCCATGGGGTGTGTCCAAAATGATTTCCAAGCCTATGGTATGTTTGGCGCAAACCGTGCACCTATCTGGCATCAAGTTTAGCACCATCTCCAATCAGACCGTAACGAGCTTCCACTTGAGTATCGTCACCTAGGAGTACCATCGGGTGCGTCCAAAACAATTTATGTGCCTATGGTATATTTGGTGAAGACCGTGCAATTATCTTGCACCGACACTAAACCGGTCTCCAAACGGACTTAAACGAGATTAGACATGGCCCCGACACCTAGGACTTCCATTAGGTGCGTCCAAAATGATTCTCGAGCCTCCGGTACGTTCTGCGCAAACCGTGCACCTATCTTGCAGAAAGATTAACACCATCTCCAAACGGAACGGAACGAGCTTCCACTTGAGCCTCGTCACCTATGAGTACCATCGGGTGCGTCCAACTATCTTGCACCGACACTAACACTGTCTCCAAATAGACAGAAACAAGATTTCACATGACTCACGTTACCTAGGAGTTCCATCGGATGCGTCGAAACTGATTTCCGAGCCCATGGTAGGTTCGGTGCAACCCGTGCAACTCGTCAAGATTAGCACTAACTCCAAACGGACCAAAATGAGCATCCACTTGAGCCTCGTCACCTAGGAATTCCGTTGGGTGTGTCCAAAACGATTTCCCAGCCTATGGTATGTTTGGTGCAAACCGTGTACCTATCTTGCATCAAGTTTAGCACCATCTCCAATCGGACCGTAACGAGCTTCCACTTGAGCCTCGTCACCTAGGAGTACCATCGGGTGCGTCCACATTGATTTCTGAGGGTATGGTACGTTTGGTGCGAACCGTCCAACTATCTTGCACCGACATGAACATTGTCTCCAAATAGACTGAAACAAGATTTCACATGTCTCATGTTACCTAGGAGTTCCATCGGATGCGTCCAAACTGATTTCCGAGCCTATGGTAGATTCAGCGCAACCCGTGCACCTCGTCAAGATTAGCACTTCCTGCAAACGGACCAAAACGAGCTTCCACTTGAGCCTCATCACCTAGGAATTCCATTGGGTGTGTCCAAAACGATTTCCAAGCCTATGGTATGTTTGGTGCAAACCGTGCACCTATCATGCATCAAGTTTAGCACCATCTCCAATCGGACCATAACGAGCTTCCACTTGAGCCTCGTCTCCTAGGAGTACCATCGGGTGCGTCCAAATCGATTTCAGAGCGTATGGTACGATTGGTGCGAGCCGTCCAACTATCATGCACCGGCACTAACACTGTGTCCAAATAGACTGAAATAAGATTCCACATGACCCACGTCACCTAGGAGTTCCATCGGATGCATCTAAACCAATTTCTGAGCCTATGGTAGGTTCTGCGCAACCCGTGCACCTCGTCAAGATTGGCACTATCTCCAAACGGACCAATATGAGCTTCCACTTGAGCCTTGTCACCTAGGAATTCCATTGGGTGTGCCCAAAACGATTTCCAAGCCTATGGGATGTTTGGTGCAAACCGTGCACCTATCATGCATCAAGTTTAGCACCATCTCCAATCGGACCGTAACGAGCTTCCACTTGAGCCTCGTCACCTAGGAGTACCATCGGGTGCATCCAAATCGATTTCAGGGCGTATGGTACGATTGGTGCGAACCGTCCAACTATCTTGCACCGACACTAACACTATCTCTAAATAGACTGAAACAAGATTCCACATGACTCACGTCACCTAGGAGTTCCATCGGATGCGTCGAAACTAATTTCCAAGCCTATGGTAGGTTCAGCGCAACCCGTGCAACTCGTCAAGATTAGCACTATCTCCAAACGGACCAAAAGAAGCTTCCACTTGAGCCTCGTCACCTATGAGTTCCATGGGGTGTGTCCAAAACGATTTCCAAGCCTATGGTATGTTTTGGCGCAAACCGTGCACCTATCTTGCATCAAGTTTAGCACCATCTCCAATCGAACCGTAATGAGCTTCCACTTGAGCCTCGTCACCTAGGAGTACCATCGGGTGCATCCAAATCGATTTCAGGGCGTATGGTACGATTGGTGCGAACCGTCCAACTATCTTGCACCGACACTAAGACTATCTCCAAATAGATTGAAACAAGATTCCACATGAGTCACATCACCTACGAGTTCCATCGGATGCGTCAAAACTGATTTCTGAGCCTATGGTAGGTTCGGCGCAACCCGTGCACCTCGTCAAGATTAGCACTATCTCCAAACGGACCAAAAGAAGCTTCCACTTCAGCCTCGTCACCTATGAGTTCCATGGGGTGTGTCCAAAACGATTTCCAAGCCTATGGTATGTTTGGCGCAAACCGTGCACCTATCTTGCATCAAGTTTAGCACCATCTCCAATCGGACCGTAACGAGCTTCCACTTGAGCCTCGTCACCAAGGAGTACCATCGGGTGCATCCATATTGATTTCTGAGGATATGGTATGTTTGGTGCGAACCGTCCAACTATCTTGCACCGACACTAACATTGTCTCCAAATAGACTGAAACAAGATTTCACATGACTCACGTTACCTAGGTGTTCCATTGGATGCGTCCGAACTGATTTCCGAGCCAATGGTAGGTTCGGCGCAACCCGTGCACCTCGTCAAGATTAGCACTATCTCCAAATGGACCAAAACAAGCTTCCACTTGAGCCTCGTCACCTAGGAATTCCATTGGGTGTGTCCAAAACGATTTCCAAGCCTTTGGTATGTTTGGTGCAAACCGTGCACCTATCTTGCATCAAGTTTAGCACCATCTCCAATCGGACCGTAATGAGCTTCCACTTGAGCCTCGTCACCTAGGAGTACCATCGGGTGCATCCAAATCGATTTCAGGGCGTATGGTATGATTGGTGTGAACCGTCCAACTATCTTGCACCGACACTAACACTGTCTCCAAATAGACTAAAACAAGATTCCACATGACTCACGTTACCTAGGAGTTCCATCGGATGTGTCAAAACTGATTTCCGAGCCTATGGTAGGTTCGGCGCAACCCATCACCTCGTCAAGATTAGCACTATCTCCAAACAGACCAAAACAAGCTTCCACTTGAGCCATGTCACCTAGGTGTTCCATTGGGTGTGTCCAAAATGATTTCCAAGCCTATGGTATGTTTGGTGCAAACCGTGCACCTATCTTGCATCAAGTTTAGCACCATCTCCAATCGGACCGTAACGAGCTTCCACTTGATCATTGGGTGCGTCCAAATCGATTTCAGAGCGTATGGTTCGATTGGTGCGAGCCGTCCAACTATCTTGCACCAGCACAAACACTATCTCCAAATAGACTGAAACAAGATTCCACATGACCCACGTCACCTAGGAGTTCCATCAGGTGCATCTAAACCAATTTCTGAGCCTATGGTAGGTTCCGCGCAACCCGTGCACCTCGTCTAGATTAGCACTATCTCCAAACGGACCAAAACAAGCTTCCACTTGAGCCTCGTCACCTAGGAGTTCCATGGGGTGTGTCCAAAACGATTTCCAAGCCTATGGTATGTTTGGCGCAAACCGTGCACCTATCTTGCATCAAGTTTAGCACCATCTCCAATCAGACCGTAACGAGCTTCCACTTGATCATCGTCACCTAGGAGTACCATCGGGTGCGTCCAAATTGATTTCTGAGCCTATGGTATGTTTGGCGCAGACCGTGCAATTATCTTGCTTCTACACTAAACCTGTCTCCAAATGGACTTAAACGAGATTCCACATGGCCCTCGACACCTAGGAGTTCCATTGGGTGCGTCCAAAATGATTCTCGAGCCTCTGGTACATTCTGCGCAAACCGTGCACCTATCTTGCAGAAAGATTAGCACCATCTCCAAACGGAATGAAACGAGCTTCCACTTGAGCCTCGTCACCTATGAGTTCCATTAGGTGTGTCCAAAATGATTTCCAAGCCTATGGAATGTTTGGTGCTAGCCGTGCACCTATCTTGCATCAAGTTTAGCACCATCTCCAATCACTTGAGCCTCATCACCTAGGAGTACCATCGGGTGCGTCCAAATCGATTTTCAGAGCGTATGGTTCGATTGGTGCGAGCCGTCCAACTATCTTGCACCAGCACTAACACTGTCTCCAAATAGACTAAAACAAGATTCCACATGACCCACGTCACCTAGGAGTTCCATCGGATGCATCTAAACCAATTTCTGAGCCTATGGTAGGTTCCGCGCAACCCGTGCACCTCGTCAAGATTAGCACTATCTCCAAACGGACCAAAACAAGCTTCCACTTCAGCCTCGTCACCTATGAGTTCCATGGGGTGTGTCCAAAACGATTTCCAAGCCTATGGTATGTTTGGCGCAAACTGTGCACCTATCTGGCATCAAGTTTAGCACCATCTCCACTCAGACCGTAACGAGCTTCCACTTGAGCATCGTCACCTAGGAGTACCATCGGGTGCGTCCAAAACAATTTATGTGCCTATGGTATATTTGGTGAAGACCGTGCAATTATCTTGCACCGACACTAAACCTGTCTCCAAACGGACTTAAACGAGATTAGACATGGCCCCGACACCTAGGACTTCCATTAGGTGCGTCCAAAATGATTCTCGAGCCTCCGGTACGTTCTGCGCAAACCGTGCACCTATCTTGCAGAAAGATTAACACCATCTCCAAACGGAACGGAACGAGCTTCCACTTGAGCCTCGTCACCTATGAGTACCATCGGGTGCGTCCAACTATCTTGCACCGACACTAACACTGTCTCCAAATAGACAGAAACAAGATTTCACATGACTCACGTTACCTAGGAGTTCCATCGGATGCGTCGAAACTGATTTCCGAGCCCATGGTAGGTTCGGCGCAACCCGTGCAACTCGTCAAGATTAGCACTAACTCCAAACGGACCAAAATGAGCATCCACTTGAGCCTCGTCACCTAGGAATTCCGTTGGGTGTGTCCAAAACGATTTCCCAGCCTATGGTATGTTTGGTGCAAACCGTGTACCTATCTTGCATCAAGTTTAGCACCATCTCCAATCGGACCGTAACGAGCTTCCACTTGAGCCTCGTCACCTAGGAGTACCATCGGGTGCGTCCACATTGATTTCTGAGGGTATGGTACGTTTGGTGCGAACCGTCCAACTATCTTGCACCGACATGAACATTGTCTCCAAATAGACTGAAACAAGATTTCACATGTCTCATGTTACCTAGGAGTTCCATCGGATGCGTCCAAACTGATTTCCGAGCCTATGGTAGATTCAGCGCAACCCGTGCACCTCGTCAAGATTAGCACTTCCTGCAAACGGACCAAAACGAGCTTCCACTTGAGCCTCATCACCTAGGAATTCCATTGGGTGTGTCCAAAACGATTTCCAAGCCTATGGTATGTTTGGTGCAAACCGTGCACCTATCATGCATCAAGTTTAGCACCATCTCCAATCGGACCATAACGAGCTTCCACTTGAGCCTCGTCTCCTAGGAGTACCATCGGGTGCGTCCAAATCGATTTCAGAGCGTATGGTACGATTGGTGCGAGCCGTCCAACTATCATGCACCGACACTAACACTGTGTCCAAATAGACTGAAATAAGATTCCACATGACCCACGTCACCTAGGAGTTCCATCGGATGCATCTAAACCAATTTCTGAGCCTATGGTAGGTTCTGCGCAACCCGTGCACCTCGTCAAGATTGGCACTATCTCCAAACGGACCAATATGAGCTTCCACTTGAGCCTTGTCACCTAGGAATTCCATTGGGTGTGCCCAAAACGATTTCCAAGCCTATGGGATGTTTGGTGCAAACCGTGCACCTATCATGCATCAAGTTTAGCACCATCTCCAATCGGACTGTAACGAGCTTCCACTTGAGCCTCGTCACCTAGGAGTACCATCGGGTGCATCCAAATCGATTTCAGGGCGTATGGTACGATTGGTGCGAACCGTCCAACTATCTTGCACCGACACTAACACTATCTCTAAATAGACTGAAACAAGATTCCACATGACTCACGTCACCTAGGAGTTCCATCGGATGCGTCGAAACTAATTTCCAAGCCTAAGCGCAACCCGTGCAACTCGTCAAGATTAGCACTATCTCCAAACGGACCAAAAGAAGCTTCCACTTCAGCCTCGTCACCTATGAGTTCCATGGGGTGTGTCCAAAACGATTTCCAAGCCTATGGTATGTTTTGGCGCAAACCGTGCACCTATCTTGCATCAAGTTTAGCACCATCTCCAATCGAACCGTAATGAGCTTCCACTTGAGCCTCGTCACCTAGGAGTACCATCGGGTGCATCCAAATCGATTTCAGGGCGTATGGTACGATTGGTGCGAACCGTCCAACTATCTTGCACCGACACTAAGACTATCTCCAAATAGATTGAAACAAGATTCCACATGAGTCACATCACCTACGAGTTCCATCGGATGCGTCAAAACTGATTTCTGAGCCTATGGTAGGTTCGGCGCAACCCGTGCACCTCGTCAAGATTAGCACTATCTCCAAACGGACCAAAAGAAGCTTCCACTTCAGCCTCGTCACCTATGAGTTCCATGGGGTGTGTCCAAAACGATTTCCAAGCCTATGGTATGTTTGGCGCAAACCGTGCACCTATCTTGCATCAAGTTTAGCACCATCTCCAATCGGACCGTAACGAGCTTCCACTTGAGCCTCGTCACCAAGGAGTACCATCGGGTGCATCCATATTGATTTCTGAGGATATGGTATGTTTGGTGCGAACCGTCCAACTATCTTGCACCGACACTAACATTGTCTCCAAATAGACTGAAACAAGATTTCACATGACTCACGTTACCTAGGTGTTCCATTGGATGCGTCCGAACTGATTTCCGAGCCAATGGTAGGTTCGGCGCAACCCGTGCACCTCGTCAAGATTAGCACTATCTCCAAATGGACCAAAACAAGCTTCCACTTGAGCCTCGTCACCTAGGAATTCCATTGGGTGTGTCCAAAATGATTTCCAAGCCTTTGGTATGTTTGGTGCAAACCGTGCACCTGTCTTGCATCAAGTTTAGCACCATCTCCAATCGGACCGTAATGAGCTTCCACTTGAGCCTCGTCACCTAGGAGTACCATCGGGTGCATCCAAATCGATTTCAGGGCGTATGGTATGATTGGTGTGAACCGTCCAACTATCTTGCACCGACACTAACACTGTCTCCAAATAGACTAAAACAAGATTCCACATGACTCACGTTACCCAGGAGTTCCATCGGATGTGTCAAAACTGATTTCCGAGCCTATGGTAGGTTCGGCGCAACCCATCACCTCGTCAAGATTAGCACTATCTCCAAACAGACCAAAACAAGCTTCCACTTGAGCCATGTCACCTAGGTGTTCCATTGGGTGTGTCCAAAATGATTTCCAAGCCTATGGTATGTTTGGTGCAAACCGTGCACCTATCTTGCATCAAGTTTAGCACCATCTCCAATCGGACCGTAACGAGCTTCCACTTGATCATTGGGTGCGTCCAAATCGATTTCAGAGCGTATGGTTCGATTGGTGCGAGCCGTCCAACTATCTTGCACCAGCACTAACACTATCTCCAAATAGACTGAAACAAGATTCCACATGACCCACGTCACCTAGGAGTTCCATCAGGTGCATCTAAACCAATTTCTGAGCCTATGGTAGGTTCCGCGCAACCCGTGCACCTCGTCAAGATTAGCACTATCTCCAAACGGACCAAAACAAGCTTCCACTTGAGCCTCGTCACCTAGGAGTTCCATGGGGTGTGTCCAAAATGATTTCCAAGCCTATGGTATGTTTGGCGCAAACCGTGCACCTATCTTGCATCAAGTTTAGCACCATCTCCAATCAGACCGTAACGAGCTTCTACTTGATCATCGTCACCTAGGAGTACCATCGGGTGCGTCCAAATTGATTTCTGAGCCTATGGTATGTTTGGCGCAGACCGTGCAATTATCTTGCTTCTACACTAAACTTGTCTCCAAATGGACTTAAACGAGATTCCACATGGCCCTCGACACCTAGGAGTTCCATTGGGTGCGTCCAAAATGATTCTCGAGCCTCTGGTACATTCTGCGCAAACCGTGCACCTATCTTGCAGAAAGATTAGCACCATCTCCAAATGGAATGAAACGAGCTTCCACTTGAGCCTCGTCACCTATGAGTTCCATTAGGTGTGTCCAAAATGATTTCCAAGCCTATGGAATGTTTGGTGCTAGCCGTGCACCTATCTTGCATCAAGTTTAGCACCATCTCCAATCACTTGAGCCTCATCACCTAGGAGTACCATCGGGTGCGTCCAAATCGATTTTCAGAGCGTATGGTTCGATTGGTGCGAGCCGTCCAACTATCTTGCACCAGCACTAACACTGTCTCCAAATAGACTGAAACAAGATTCCACATGACCCACGTCACCTAGGAGTTCCATCGGATGCATCTAAACCAATTTCTGAGCCTATGGTAGGTTCCGCGCAACCCGTGCACCTCGTCAAGATTAGCACTATCTCCAAACGGACCAAAACAAGCTTCCACTTCAGCCTCGACACCTATGAGTTCCATGGGGTGTGTCCAAAACGATTTCCAAGCCTATGGTATGTTTGGCGCAAACTGTGGACCTATCTGGCATCAAGTTTAGCACCATCTCCACTCAGACCGTAACGAGCTTCCACTTGAGCATCGTCACCTAGGAGTACCATCGGGTGCGTCCAAAACAATTTATGTGCCTATGGTATATTTGGTGAAGACCGTGCAATTATCTTGCACCGACACTAAACCTGTCTCCAAACGGACTTAAACGAGATTAGACATGGCCCCGACACCTAGGACTTCCATTAGGTGCGTCCAAAATGATTCTCGAGCCTCCGGTACGTTCTGCGCAAACCGTGCACCTATCTTGCAGAAAGATTAACACCATCTCCAAACGGAACGGAACGAGCTTCCACTTGAGCCTCGTCACCTATGAGTACCATCAGGTGCGTCCAACTATCTTGCACCGACACTAACCTAGGAGTTCCATCGGATGCGTCCAAACTGATTTCCGAGCCCATGGTAGGTTCGGCGCAACCCGTGCAACTCGTCAAGATTAGCACTAACTCCCAACGGACCAAAATGAGCTTCCACTTGAGCCTCGTCACCTAGGAATTCCGTTGGGTGTGTCCAAAACGATTTCCAAGCCTATGGTATGTTTGGTGCAAACCGTGTACCTATCTTGCATCAAGTTTAGCACCATCTCCAATCGGACCGTAATGAGCTTCCACTTGAGCCTCGTCACCTAGGAGTACCATCGGGTGCGTCCACATTGATTTCTGAGGGTATGGTACGTTTGGTGCGAACCGTCCAACTATCTTGCACTGACACGAACATTGTGTCCAAATAGACTGAAACAAGATTTCACATGTCTCATGTTACCTAGGAGTTCCATCGGATGCGTCCAAACTGATTTCCGAGCCTATGGTAGATTCAGCGCAACCCGTGCACCTCGTCAAGATTAGCACTTCCTCCAAACGGACCAAAACGAGCTTCCACTTGAGCCTCATCACCTTGGAATTCCATTGGGTGTGTCCAAAATGATTTCCAAGCCTATGGTATGTTTGGTGCAAACCGTGCACCTATCATGCATCAAGTTTAGCACCATCTCCAATCGGACCATAACGAGCTTCCACTTGAGCCTCGTCTCCTAGGAGTACCATCGGGTGCGTCCAAATCGATTTCAGAGCGTATGGTACGATTGGTGCGAGCCGTCCAACTATCATGCACTGGCACTAACACTGTGTCCAAATAGACTAAAATAAGATTCCACATGACCCACGTCACCTAGGAGTTCCATCGGATGCATCTAAACCAATTTCTGAGCCTATGGTAGGTTCTGCGCAACACGTGCACCTCGTCAAGATTGGCACTATCTCCAAACGGACCAATACGAGCTTCCACTTGAGCCTTGTCACCTAGGAATTCCATTGGGTGTGCCCAAAATGATTTCCAAGCCTATGGGATGTTTGGTGCAAACCGTGCACCTATCATGCATCAAGTTTAGCACCATCTCCAATCGGACCGTAACGAGCTTCCACTTGAGCCTCGTCACCTAGGAGTACCATCGGGTGCGTCCAAATCGATTTCAGAGCGTATGGTTCGATTGGTGCGAGCCGTCCAACTATCTTGCACCAGCACTAACACTGTCTCCAAATAGACTGAAACAAGATTCCACATGACCCACGTCACCTAGGAGTTCCATCGGATGCATCTAAACCAATTTCTGAGCCTATGGTAGGTTCCGCGCAACCCGTGCACCTCGTCAAGATTAGCACTATCTCCAAACGGACCAAAACAAGCTTCCACTTCAGCCTCGACACCTATGAGTTCCATGGGGTGTGTCCAAAACGATTTCCAAGCCTATGGTATGTTTGGCGCAAACTGTGCACCTATCTGGCATCAAGTTTAGCACCATCTCCAATCAGACCGTAACGAGCTTCCACTTGAGCATCGTCACCTAGGAGTACCATCGGGTGCGTCCAAAACAATTTATGTGCCTATGGTATATTTGGTGAAGACCGTGCAATTATCTTGCACCGACACTAAACCTGTCTCCAAACGGACTTAAACGAGATTAGACATGGCCCCGACACCTAGGACTTCCATTAGGTGCGTCCAAAATGATTCTCGAGCCTCCGGTACGTTCTGCGCAAACCGTGCACCTATCTTGCAGAAAGATTAACACCATCTCCAAACGGAACGGAACGAGCTTCCACTTGAGCCTCGTCACCTATGAGTACCATCGGGTGCGTCCAACTATCTTGCACTGACACTAACACTGTCTCCAAATAGACAGAAACAAGATTTCACATGACTCACGTTACCTAGGAGTTCCATCGGATGCGTCCAAACTGATTTCCGAGCCCATGGTAGGTTCGGCGCAACCCGTGCAACTCGTTAAGATTAGCACTAACTCCCAACGGACCAAAATGAGCTTCCACTTGAGCCTCGTCACCTAGGAATTCCGTTGGGTGTGTCCAAAACGATTTCCAAGCCTATGGTATGTTTGGTGCAAACTGTGTACCTATCTTGCATCAAGTTTAGCACCATCTCCAATCGGACCGTAATGAGCTTCCACTTGAGCCTCGTCACCTAGGAGTACCATCGGGTGCGTCCACATTGATTTCTGAGGGTATGGTACGTTTGGTGCGAACCGTCCAACTATCTTGCACCGACACGAACATTGTCTCCAAATAGACTGAAACAAGATTTCACATGTCTCATGTTACCTAGGAGTTCCATCGGATGCGTCCAAACTGATTTCCGAGCCTATGGTAGATTCAGCGCAACCCGTGCACCTCGTCAAGATTAGCACTTCCTCCAAACGGACCAAAACGAGCTTCCACTTGAGCCTCATCACCTAGGAATTCCATTGGGTGTGTCCAAAATGATTTCCAAGCCTATGTTATGTTTGGTGCAAACCGTGCACCTATCATGCATCAAGTTTAGCACCATCTCCAATCGGACCATAACGAGCTTCCACTTGAGCCTCGTCTCCTAGGAGTACCATCGGGTGCGTCCAAATCGATTTCAGAGCGTATGGTACGATTGGTGCGAGCCGTCCAACTATCATGCACTGGCACTAACACTGTGTCCAAATAGACTAAAATAAGATTCCACATGACCCACGTCACCTAGGAGTTCCATCGGATGCATCTAAACCAATTTCTGAGCCTATGGTAGGTTCTGCGCAACCCGTGCACCTCGTCAAGATTGGCACTATCTCCAAACGGACCAATACGAGCTTCCACTTGAGCCTTGTCACCTAGGAATTCCATTGGGTGTGCCCAAAATGATTTCCAAGCCTATGGGATGTTTGGTGCAAACCGTGCACCTATCATGCATCAAGTTTAGCACCATCTCCAATCGGACCGTAACGAGCTTCCACTTGAGCCTCGTCACCTAGGAGTACCATCGGGTGCGTCCAAATCGATTTCAGAGCGTATGGTTCGATTGGTGCGAGCCGTCCAAATATCTTGCACCAGCACTAACACTATCTCCAAATAGACTGAAACAAGATTCCACATGACCCACGTCACCTAGGAGTTCCATCGGATGCATCTAAACCAATTTCTAAGCCTATGGTAGGTTCCGCGCAACCCGTGCACCTCGTCAAGATTAGCACTATCTCCAAACGGACCAAAACAAGCTTCCACTTCAGCCTCGACACCTATGAGTTCCATGGGGTGTGTCCAAAACGATTTTCAAGCCTATGGTATGTTTGGCGCAAACTGTGCACCTATCTGGCATCAAGTTTAGCACCATCTCCAATCAGACCATAACGAGCTTCCACTTGAGCATCGTCACCTAGGAGTACCATCGGGTGCGTCCAAAACAATTTATGTGCCTATGGTATATTTGGTGAAGACCGTGCAATTATCTTGCACCGACACTAAACCTGTCTCCAAACGGACTTAAACGAGATTAGACATGGCCCCGACACCTAGGACTTCCATTAGGTGCGTCCAAAATGATTCTCGAGCCTCCGGTACGTTCTGCGCAAACCGTGCACCTATCTTGCAGAAAGATTAACACCATCTCCAAACGGAACGGAACGACCTTCCACTTGAGCCTCGTCACCTATGAGTACCATCGGGTGCGTCCAACTATCTTGCACTGACACTAACACTGTCTCCAAATAGACAGAAACAAGATTTCACATGACTCACGTTACCTAGGAGTTCCATCGGATGCGTCCAAACTGATTTCCGAGCCCATGGTAGGTTCGGCGCAACCCGTGCAACTCGTTAAGATTAGCACTAACTCCCAACGGACCAAAATGAGCTTTCACTTGAGCCTCGTCACCTAGGAATTCCGTTGGGTGTGTCCAAAACGATTTCCAAGCCTATGGTATGTTTGGTGCAAACTGTGTACCTATCTTGCATCAAGTTTAGCACCATCTCCAATCGGACCGTAATGAGCTTCCACTTGAGCCTCGTCACCTAGGAGTACCATCGGGTGCGTCCACATTGATTTCTGAGGGTATGGTACGTTTGGTGCAAACCGTCCAACTATCTTGCACCGACACGAACATTGTCTCCAAATAGACTGAAACAAGATTTCACATGTCTCATGTTACCTAGGAGTTCCATCGGATGCGTCCAAACTGATTTCCGAGCCTATGGTAGATTCAGCGCAACCCGTGCACCTCGTCAAGATTAGCACTTCCTCCAAACGGACCAAAACGAGCTTCCACTTGAGCCTCATCACCTAGGAATTCCATTGGGTGTGTCCAAAATGATTTCCAAGCCTATGGTATGTTTGGTGCAAACCGTGCACCTATCATGCATCAAGTTTAGCACCATCTCCAATTGGACCATAACGAGCTTCCACTTGAGCCTCGTCTCCTAGGAGTACCATCGGGTGCGTCCAAATCGATTTCAGAGCGTATGGTACGATTGGTGCGAGCCGTCCAACTATCATGCATTGGCACTAACACTGTGTCCAAATAGACTAAAATAAGATTCCACATGACCCACGTCACCTAGGAGTTCCATCGGATGCATCTAAACCAATTTCTGAGCCTATGGTAGGTTCTGCGCAACCCGTGCACCTCGTCAAGATTGGCACTATCTCCAAACGGACCAATACGAGCTTCCACTTGAGCCTTGTCACCTAGGAATTCCATTGGGTGTGCCCAAAATGATTTCCAAGCCTATGGGATGTTTGGTGCAAACCGTGCACCTATCATGCATCAAGTTTAGCACCATCTCCAATCGGACCGTAACGAGCTTCCACTTGAGCCTCGTCACCTAGGAGTACCATCGGGTGCGTCCAAATCGATTTCAGAGCGTATGGTTCGATTGGTGCGAGCCGTCCAACTATCTTGCACCAGCACTAACACTGTCTCCAAATAGACTGAAACAAGATTCCACATGACCCACGTCACCTAGGAGTTCCATCGGATGCATCTAAACCAATTTCTGAGCCTATGGTAGGTTCCGCGCAACCCGTGCACCTCGTCAAGATTAGCACTATCTCCAAACGGACCAAAACAAGCTTCCACTTCAGCCTCGACACCTATGAGTTCCATGGGGTGTGTCCAAAACGATTTCTAAGCCTATGGTATGTTTGGCGCAAACCGTGCACCTATCTGGCTGCAAGTTTAGCACCATCTCCAATCAGACCGTAACGAGCTTCCACTTGAGCATCGTCACCTAGGAGTACCATCGGGTGCGTCCAAAACAATTTATGTGCCTATGGTATATTTGGTGAAGACCGTGCAATTATCTTGCACCGACACTAAACCTGTCTCCAAACGGACTTAAACGAGATTAGACATGGCCCCGACACCTAGGACTTCCATTAGGTGCGTCCAAAATGATTCTCGAGCCTCCGGTACGTTCTGCACAAACCGTGCACCTATCTTGTAGAAAGATTAACACCATCTCCAAACGGAACGGAACGAGCTTCCACTTGAGCCTCGTCACCTATGAGTACCATCGGGTGCGTCCAACTATCTTGCACCGACACTAACACTGTTTCCAAATAGACAGAAACAAGATTTCACATGACTCACGTTACCTAGGAGTTCCATCGGATGCGTCGAAACTGATTTCCGAGCCCATGGTAGGATCGGCGCAACCCGTGCAACTCGTCAAGATTAGTACTAACTCCAAACGGACCAAAATGAGCTTCCACTTGAGCCTCGTCACCTAGGAATTCCGTTGGGTGTGTCCAAAACGATTTCCAAGCCTATGGTATGTTTGGTGCAAACTGTGTACCTATCTTGCATCAAGTTTAGCACCATCTCCAATCGGACCGTAACGAGCTTCCACTTGAGCCTCGTCACCTAGGAGTACCATCGGGTGCGTCCACACTGATTTCTGAGGGTATGGTACGTTTGGTGCGAACCGTCCAACTATCTTGCACCGACATGAACATTGTCTCCAAATAGACTGAAACAATATTTCACATGTCTCATGTTACCTAGGAGTTCCATCGGATGCGTCCAAACTGATTTCCGAGCCTATGGTAGATTCAGCGCAACCCGTGCACCTCGTCAAGATTAGCACTTCCTCCAAACGGACCAAAACGAGCTTCCACTTGAGCCTCATCACCTAGGAATTCCATTGGGTGTGTCCAAAACGATTTCCAAGCCTATGGTATGTTTGGTGCAAACCGTGCACCTATCATGCATCAAGTTTAGCACCATCTCCAATCGGGCCACAACGAGCTTCCACTTGAGCCTCGTCTCCTAGGAGTACCATCGGGTGCGTCCAAATCGATTTCAGAGCGTATGGTACGATTGGTGCGAGCCGTCCAACTATCATGCACCGGCACTAACACTGTGTCCAAATAGACTAAAATAAGATTCCACATGACCCACGTCACCTAGGAGTTCCATCGGATGCATCTAAACCAATTTCTGAGCCTATGGTAGGTTCTGCGCAACCCGTGCACCTCGTCAAGATTGGCACTATCTCCAAACGGACCAATACAAGCTTCCACTTGAGCCTTGTCACCTAGGAATTCCATTGGGTGTGCCCAAAATGATTTCCAAGCCTATGGGATGTTTGGTGCAAACTGTGCACCTATCATGCGTCAAGTTTAGCACCATCTCCAATCGGACCGTAACGAGCTTCCACTTGAGCCTCGTCACCTAGGAGTACCATCGGGTGCATCCAAATCGATTTCAGGGCGTATGGTACGATTGGTCCGAACCGTCCAACTATCTTGCACCGACACTAACACTATCTCCAAATAGATTAAAACAAGATTCCACATGACTCACATCACCTAGGAGTTCCATCGGATGCGTCAAAATTGATTTCCGAGCCTATGGTAGGTTCGGCGCAACCCGTGCACCTCGTCAAGATTAGCACTACTCAAAACAGACCAAAACGAGCTTCCACTTGAGCCTCGTCACCTAGGAGTTTCATTGGGTGTGTCCAAAACGATTTCCAAGCCTATGGTATGTTTGGTGCAAACCGTGCACCTATCTTGCATCAAGTTTAGCACCATCTCCAATCACTTGAGCCTCATCACCTAGGAGTACCATCGGGTGCGTCCAAATCGATTTCAGAGCGTATGGTTCGATTGGTGCGAGCCGTCCAACTATCTTGCACCAGCACTAACACTGTCTCCAAATAGACTGAAACAAGATTCCACATGACCCACGTCACCTAGGAGTTCCATCGGATGCATCTAAACCAATTTCTGAGCCTATGGTAGGTTCCGCGCAACCCGTGCACCTCGTCAAGATTAGCACTATCTCCAAACGGACCAAAACAAGCTTCCACTTCAGCCTCGACACCTATGAGTTCCATGGGGTGTGTCCAAAACGATTTCTAAGCCTATGGTATGTTTGGCGCAAACCGTGCACCTATCTGGCATCAAGTTTAGCACCATCTCCAATCAGACCGTAACGAGCTTCCACATGAGCATCGTCACCTAGGAGTACCATCGGGTGCGTCCAAAACAATTTATGTGCCTATGGTATATTTGGTGAAGACCGTGCAATTATCTTGCACCGACACTAAACCTGTCTCCAAACGGACTTAAACGAGATTAGACATGGCCCCGACACCTAGGACTTCCATTAGGTGCGTCCAAAATGATTCTCAAGCCTCCGGTACGTTCTGCGCAAGCCGTGCACCTATCTTGCAGAAAGATTAACACCATCTCCAAATGGAAAGGAACAAGCTTCCACTTGAGCCTCGTCACCTATGAGTACCATCGGGTGCGTCCATATTGATTTCTGAGGGTATGGTACGTTTGGTGCGAACCGTCCAACTATCTTGCACCGACACTAACACTGTCTCCAAATAGACAGAAACAAGATTTCACATGACTCACGTTACCTAGGAGTTCCATCGGATGCGTCCAAACTGATTTCTGAGCCCATGGTAGGTTCGGCGCAACCCGTGCAACTCGTCAAGATTAGCACTAACTCCCAACGGACCAAAATGAGCTTCCACTTGAGCCTCGTCACCTAGGAATTCCGTTGGGTGTGTCGAAAACCATTTCCAAGCCTATGGTATGTTTGGTGCAAACCGTGTACCTATCTTGCATCAAGTTTAGCACCGTCTCCAATCGGACCGTAACGAGCTTCCACTTGAGCCTCGTCACCTAGGAGTACCATCGGGTGCGTCCACATTGATTTCTGAGGGTATGGTACGTTTGGTGCGAACCTTCCAACTATCTTGCACCGACACGAACATTGTCTCCAAATAGACTGAAACAAGATTTCACATGTCTCGTGTTACCTAGGAGTTCCATCGGATGCGTCAAAACTGATTTCCGAGCCTATGGTAGGTTCGGCGCAACCCGTGCACCTCGTCAAGATTAGCACTACTCAAAACAGACCAAAACGAGCTTCCACTTGAGCCTCGTCACCTAGGAGTTTCATTGGGTGTGTCCAAAATGTTTTCCAAGCCTATGGTATGTTTGGTGCAAACCATGCACCTATCTTGCATCAAGTTTAGCACCATCTCCAATCAGACCGTAACGAGCTTCCACTTGATCATCGTCACCTAGGAGTACCATCGGGTGCGTCCAAATCAATTTCTGAGCCTATGGTATGTTTGGCGCAGACCGTGCAATTATCTTGCTCCGACACTAAACCTGTCTCCAAATGGACTTAAACGAGATTCCACATGGCCCCCGACACCTAGGAGTTCCATTGAGTGCGTCCAAAATGATTCTCGAGCCTCCGGTACGTTCTGCGCAAACCGTGCACCTATCTTGCAGAAAGATTAGCGCCATCTCCAAACGGAACGAAACGAGCTTCCACTTGAGCCTCGTCACCTATGAGTTCCATTAGGTGTGTCCAAAACGATTTCCAAGCCTATGATATGTTTGGTGCTAGCCGTGCACCTATCTTGCATCAAGTTTAGCACCATCTCCAATCGGACCGTAACGAGCTTCCACTTGAGCCTCATCACCTAGGAGTACCATCGGGTGCGTCCAAATCGATTTCAGAGCGTATGGTTCGATTGGTGCGAGCCGTCCAACTATCTTGCACCAGCACTAACACTGTCTCCAAATAGACTGAAACAAGATTCCACATGACCCACGTCACCTAGGAGTTCCATCGGATGCATCTAAACCAATTTCTGAGCCTATGGTAGGTTCCGCGCAACCCGTGCACCTCGTCAAGATTAGCACTATCTCCAAACGGACCAAAACAAGCTTCCACTTCAGCCTCGACACCTATGAGTTCCATGGGGTGTGTCCAAAACGATTTCTGAGCCTATGGTATGTTTGGCGCAAACCGTGCACCTATCTGGCATCAAGTTTAGCACCATCTCCAATCAGACCGTAACGAGCTTCCACTTGAGCATCGTCACCTAGGAGTACCATCGGGTGCGTCCAAAACAATTTTTGTGCCTATGGTATATTTGGTGAAGACCGTGCAATTATCTTGCACCGACACTAAACCTGTCTCCAAACGGACTTAAACGAGATTAGACATGGCCCCGACACCTAGGACTTCCATTAGGTGCATCCAAAATGATTCTCAAGCCTCCGGTACGTTCTGCGCAAGCCGTGCACCTATCTTACAGAAAGATTAACACCATCTCCAAACGGAACGGAACGAGCTTCCACTTGAGCCTCGTCACCTATGAGTACCATCGGGTGCGTCCATATTGATTTCTGAGGGTATGGTACGTTTGGTGCGAACCGTCCAACTATCTTGCACCGACACTAACACTGTCTCCAAATAGACAGAAACAAGATTTCACATGACTCACGTTACCTAGGAGTTCCATCGGATGCGTCCAAACTGATTTCCGAGCCCATGGTAGGTTTGGCGCAACCCGTGCAACTCGTCAAGATTAGCACTAACTCCCAACGGACCAAAATGAGCTTCCACTTGAGCCTCGTCACCTAGGAATTCCATTGGGTGTGTCCAAAATGATTTCCAAGCCTATGGTATGTTTGGTGCAAACCGTGTACCTATCTTGCATCAAGTTTAGCACCATCTCCAATCGGACCGTAACGAGCTTCCACTTGAGCCTCGTCACCTAGGAGTACCATCGGGTGCGTCCACATTGATTTCTGAGGGTATGGTACGTTTGGTGCGAACCGTCCAACTATCTTGCACCGACACGAACATTGTCTCCAAATAGACTGAAACAAGATTTCACATGTCTCATGTTACCTAGGAGTTCCATCGGATGCGTCCAAACTGATTTCCGAGCCTATGGTAGATTCAGCGCAACCCGTGCACCTCGTCAAGATTAGCACTTCCTCCAAACGGACCAAAACGAGCTTCCACTTGAGCCTCGTCACCTAGGAATTCCATTGGGTGTGTCCAAAACGATTTCCAAGCCTATGGTATGTTTGGTGCAAACCGTGCACCTATCATGCATCAAGTTTAGCAGCATCTCCAATCGGACCGTAACGAGCTTCCACTTGAGCCTCATCACCTAGGAGTACCATCGGGTGCGTCCAAATCGATTTCAGGGCGTATGGTACGATTGGTGCGAAGCGTCCAACTATCTTGCACCGACACTAACACTATCTCCAAATAGACAGAAACAAGATTCCACATGACTCACGTCACCTAGGAGTTCCATCGGATGCGTCGAAACTAATTTCCAAGCCTATGGTAGGTTCAGCGCAACCCGTGCAACTCGTCAAGATTTGCACTATCTCCAAACGGACCAAAAGAAGCTTCCACTTCAGCCTCGTCACCTATGAGTTCCATGGGGTGTGTCCAAAACGATTTCCAAGCCTATGGTATGTTTTGGCGCAAACCGTGCACCTATCTGGCATCAAGTTTAGCACCATCTCCAATCAGACCGTAACGAGCTACCACTTGAGCATTGTCACCTAGGAGTACCATCGGGTGCGTCCAAAACAATTTATGTGCCTATGGTATATTTGGTGAAGACCGTGCAATTATCTTGCACCGACACTAAACCTGTCTCCAAACGGACTTAAACGAGATTAGACATGGCCCCGACACCTAGGACTTCCATTAGGTGCGTCCAAAATGATTCTCAAGCCTCCGGTACGTTCTGCGCAAGCCGTGCACCTATCTTGCAGAAAGATTAACACCATCTCCAAACGGAACGGAACGAGCTTCCACTTGAGCCTCGTCACCTATGAGTACCATCGGGTGCGTCCATATTGATTTCTGAGGGTATGGTACGTTTGGTGCGAACCGTCCAACTATCTTGCACCGACACTAACACTGTCTCCAAATAGACAGAAACAAGATTTCACATGACTCACGTTACCTAGGAGTTCCATCGGATGCGTCCAAACTGATTTTCGAGCCCATGGTAGGTTCGGCGCAACCCGTGCAACTCGTCAAGATTAGCACTAACTCCCAACGGACCAAAATGAGCTTCCACTTGAGCCTCGTCACCTAGGAATTCCGTTGGGTGTGTCCAAAACGATTTCCAAGCCTATGGTATGTTTGGTGCAAACCGTGTACCTATCTTGCATCAAGTTTAGCACCATCTCCAATCGGACCGTAACGAGCTTCCACTTGAGCCTCGTCACCTAGGAGTACCATCGGGTGCGTCCACATTGATTTCTGAGGGTATGGTACGTTTGGTGCGAACCGTCCAACTATCTTGCACCGACACGAACATTGTCTCCAAATAGACTGAAACAAGATTTCACATGTCTCATGTTACCTAGGAGTTCCATCGGATGCGTCAAAACTGATTTCTGAGCCTATGGTAGGTTCGGCGCAACCCGTGCACCTCGTCAAGATTAGCACTACTCAAAACAGACCAAAACGAGCTTCCACTTGAGCCTCGTCACCTAGGAGTTCCATGGGGTGTGTCCAAAACGATTTCTTAGCCTATGGTATGTTTGGCGCAAACCGTGCACCTATCTGGCATCAAGTTTAGCACCATCTCCAATCAGACCGTAACGAGCTTCCACTTGAGCATCGTCACCTAGGAGTACCATCGGGTGCGTCCAAAACAATTTTTGTGCCTATGGTATATTTGGTGAAGACCGTGCAATTATCTTGCACCGACACTAAACCTGTCTCCAAACGGACTTAAACGAGATTAGACATGGCCCCGACACCTAGGACTTCCATTAGGTGCATCCAAAATGATTCTCAAGCCTCCGGTACGTTCTGCGCAAGCCGTGCACCTATCTTACAGAAAGATTAACACCATCTCCAAACGGAACGGAACGAGCTTCCACTTGAGCCTCGTCACCTATGAGTACCATCGGGTGCGTCCATATTGATTTATGAGGGTATGGTACGTTTGGTGCGAACCGTCCAACTATCTTGCACCGACACTAACACTGTCTCCAAATAGACAGAAACAAGATTTCACATGACTCACGTTACCTAGGAGTTCCATCGGATGCGTCCAAACTGATTTCCGAGCCCATGGTAGGTTTGGCGCAACCCGTGCAACTCGTCAAGATTAGCACTAACTCCCAACGGACCAAAATGAGCTTCCACTTGAGCCTCATCACCTAGGAATTCCATTGGGTGTGTCCAAAATGATTTCCAAGCCTATGGTATGTTTGGTGCAAACCGTGTACCTATCTTGCATCAAGTTTAGCACCATCTCCAATCGGACCGTAACGAGCTTCCACTTGAGCCTCGTCACCTAGGAGTACCATCGGGTGCGTCCACATTGATTTCTGAGGGTATGGTACGTTTGGTGCGAACCGTCCAACTATCTTGCACCGACACGAACATTGTCTCCAAATAGACTGAAACAAGATTTCACATGTCTCATGTTACCTAGGAGTTCCATCGGATGCGTCCAAACTGATTTCCGAGCCTATGGTAGATTCAGCGCAACCCGTGCACCTCGTCAAGATTAGCACTTCCTCCAAACGGACCAAAACGAGCTTCCACTTGAGCCTCGTCACCTAGGAATTCCATTGGGTGTGTCCAAAACGATTTCCAAGCCTATGGTATGTTTGGTGCAAACCGTGCACCTATCATGCATCAAGTTTAGCAGCATCTCCAATCGGACCGTAACGAGCTTCCACTTGAGCCTCATCACCTAGGAGTACCATCGGGTGCGTCCAAATCGATTTCAGGGCGTATGGTACGATTGGTGCGAAGCGTCCAACTATCTTGCACCGACACTAACACTATCTCCAAATAGACAGAAACAAGATTCCACATGACTCACGTCACCTAGGAGTTCCATCGGATGCGTCGAAACTAATTTCCAAGCCTATGGTAGGTTCAGCGCAACCCGTGCAACTCGTCAAGATTAGCACTATCTCCAAACGGACCAAAAGAAGCTTCCACTTCAGCCTCGTCACCTATGAGTTCCATGGGGTGTGTCCAAAACGATTTCCAAGCCTATGGTATGTTTTGGCGCAAACCGTGCACCTATCTGGCATCAAGTTTAGCACCATCTCCAATCAGACCGTAACGAGCTACCACTTGAGCATTGTCACCTAGGAGTACCATCGGGTGCGTCCAAAACAATTTATGTGCCTATGGTATATTTGGTGAAGACCGTGCAATTATCTTGCACCGACACTAAACCTGTCTCCAAACGGACTTAAACGAGATTAGACATGGCCCCGACACCTAGGACTTCCATTAGGTGCGTCCAAAATGATTCTCAAGCCTCCGGTACGTTCTGCGCAAGCCGTGCACCTATCTTGCAGAAAGATTAACACCATCTCCAAACGGAACGGAACGAGCTTCCACTTGAGCCTCGTCACCTATGAGTACCATCGGGTGCGTCCATATTGATTTCTGAGGGTATGGTACGTTTGGTGCGAACCGTCCAACTATCTTGCACCGACACTAACACTGTCTCCAAATAGACAGAAACAAGATTTCACATGACTCACGTTACCTAGGAGTTCCATCGGATGCGTCCAAACTGATTTTCGAGCCCATGGTAGGTTCGGCGCAACCCGTGCAACTCGTCAAGATTAGCACTAACTCCCAACGGACCAAAATGAGCTTCCACTTGAGCCTCGTCACCTAGGAATTCCGTTGGGTGTGTCCAAAACGATTTCCAAGCCTATGGTATGTTTGGTGCAAACCGTGTACCTATCTTGCATCAAGTTTAGCACCATCTCCAATCGGACCGTAACGAGCTTCCACTTGAGCCTCGTCACCTAGGAGTACCATCGGGTGCGTCCACATTGATTTCTGAGGGTATGGTACGTTTGGTGCGAACCGTCCAACTATCTTGCACCGACACGAACATTGTCTCCAAATAGACTGAAACAAGATTTCACATGTCTCATGTTACCTAGGAGTTCCATC
Organism: Saccharum hybrid cultivar R570; assembly: GCA_038087645.1. Classification (NCBI taxonomy): domain Eukaryota; kingdom Viridiplantae; phylum Streptophyta; class Magnoliopsida; order Poales; family Poaceae; genus Saccharum; species Saccharum hybrid cultivar. The sequence goes on along the minus strand of JAQSUU010000775.1, from coordinate 6,901,354 downwards.
GGATGCGTCAAAACTGATTTCCGAGCTTATGGTAGGTTCGGCGCAACCCGTGCACCTCGTCAAGATTAGCACTACTCAAAACAGACCAAAACGAGCTTCCACTTGAGCCTCGTCACCTAGGAGTTTCATTGGGTGTGTCCAAAATGTTTTCCAAGCCTATGGTATGTTTGGTGCAAACCGTGCACCTATCTTGCATCAAGTTTAGCACCATCTCCAATCAGACCGTAACGAGCTTCCACTTGATCATCGTCACCTAGGAGTACCATCGGGTGCGTCCAAATCAATTTCTGAGCCTATGGTATGTTTGGCGCAGACCGTGCAATTATCTTGCTCCGACACTAAACCTGTCTCCAAATGGACTTAAACGAGATTCCACATGGCCCCCGACACCTAGGAGTTCCATTGAGTGCGTCCAAAATGATTCTCGAGCCTCCGGTACGTTCTGCGCAAACCGTGCACCTATCTTGCAGAAAGATTAGCGCCATCTCCAAACGGAACGAAACGAGCTTCCACTTGAGCCTCGTCACCTATGAGTTCCATTAGGTGTGTCCAAAACGATTTCCAAGCCTATGATATGTTTGGTGCTAGCCGTGCACCTATCTTGCATCAAGTTTAGCACCATCTCCAATCACTTGAGCCTCATCACCTAGGAGTACCATCGGGTGCGTCCAAATCGATTTCAGAGCGTATGGTTCGATTGGTGCGAGCCGTCCAACTATCTTGCACCAGCACTAACACTGTCTCCAAATAGACTGAAACAAGATTCCACATGACCCACGTCACCTAGGAGTTCCATCGGATACATCTAAACCAATTTCTGAGCCTATGGTAGGTTCCGCGCAACCCGTGCACCTCGTCAAGATTAGCACTACTCAAAACAGACCAAAACGAGCTTCCACTTGAGCCTCGTCACCTAGGAGTTCCATGGGGTGTGTCCAAAACGATTTCTGAGCCTATGGTATGTTTGGCGCAAACCGTGCACCTATCTGGCATCAAGTTTAGCACCATCTCTAATCAGACCGTAACGAGCTTCCACTTGAGCATCGTCACCTAGGAGTACCATCGGGTGCGTCCAAAACAATTTATGTGCCTATGGTATATTTGGTGAAGACCGTGCAATTATCTTGCACCGACACTAAACCTGTCTCCAAACGGACTTAAATGAGATTAGACATGGCCCCGACACCTAGGACTTCCATTAGGTGCATCCAAAATGATTCTCGAGCCTCCGGTACGTTCTGCGCAAGACGTGCACCTATCTTACAGAAAGATTAACACCATCTCCAAACGGAACGGAACGAGCTTCCACTTGAGCCTCGTCACCTATGAGTACCATTGGGTGCGTCCATATTGATTTCTGAGGGTATGGTACGTTTGGTGCGAACCGTCCAACTATCTTGCACCGACACTAACACTGTCTCCAAATAGACAGAAACAAGATTTCACATGACTCACGTTACCTAGGAGTTCCATCGGATGCGTCCAAACTGATTTCCGAGCCCATGGTAGGTTCGGCGCAACCCGTGCAACTCGTCAAGATTAGCACTAACTCCCAACGGACCAAAATGAGCTTCCACTTGAGCCTCGTCACCTAGGAATTCCGTTGGGTGTGTCCAAAACGATTTCCAAGCCTATGGTATGTTTGGTGCAAACCGTGTACCTATCTTGCATCAAGTTTAGCACCATCTCCAATCGGACCGTAACGAGCTTCCACTTGAGCCTCGTCACCTAGGAGTACCATCGGGTGCGTCCACATTGATTTCTGAGGGTATGGTACGTTTGGTGCGAACCGTCCAACTATCTTGCACCGACACGAACATTGTCTCCAAATAGACTGAAACAAGATTTCACATGTCTCATGTTACCTAGGAGTTCCATCGGATGCGTCCAAACTGATTTCCGAGCCTATGGTAGATTCAGCGCAACCCGTGCACCTCGTCAAGATTAGCACTTCCTCCAAACGGACCAAAACGAGCTTCCACTTGAGCCTCGTCACCTAGGAATTCCATTGGGTGTGTCCAAAACGATTTCCAAGCCTATGGTATGTTTGGTGCAAACCGTGCACCTATCATGCATCAAGTTTAGCAGCATCTCCAATCGGACCGTAACGAGCTTCCACTTGAGCCTCGTCACCTAGGAGTACCATCGGGTGTGTCCAAATCGATTTCAGGGCGTATGGTACGATTGGTGCGAACCGTCCAACTATCTTGCACCGACACTAACACTATCTCCAAATAGACTGAAACAAGATTCCACATGACTCACGTCACCTAGGAGTTCCATCGGATGCATCGAAACTAATTTCCAAGCCTATGGTAGGTTCAGCGCAACCCGTGCAACTCGACAAGATTAGCACTATCTCCAAACGGACCAAAAGAAGCTTCCACTTCAGCCTCGTCACCTATGAGTTCCATGGGGTGTGTCCAAAACGATTTCCAAGCCTATGGTATGTTTTGGCGCAAACCGTGCACCTATCTGGCATCAAGTTTAGCACCATCTCCAATCAGACCGTAACGAGCTTCCACTTGAGCATTGTCACCTAGGAGTACCATCGGGTGCGTCCAAAACAATTTATGTGCCTATGGTATATTTGGTGAAGACCGTGCAATTATCTTGCACCGACACTAAACCTGTCTCCAAACGGACTTAAACGAGATTAGACATGGCCCCGACACCTAGGACTTCCATTAGGTGCGTCCAAAATGATTCTCAAGCCTCCGGTACGTTCTGTGCAAGCCGTGCACCTATCTTGCAGAAAGATTAACACCATCTCCAAACGGAACGGAACGAGCTTCCACTTGAGCCTCGTCACCTATGAGTACCATCGGGTGCGTCCATATTGATTTCTGAGGGTATGGTACGTTTGGTGCGAACCGTCCAACTATCTTGCACCGACACTAACACTGTCTCCAAATAGACAGAAACAAGATTTCACATGACTCACGTTACCTAGGAGTTCCATCGGATGCGTCCAAACTGATTTTCGAGCCCATGGTAGGTTGGGCGCAACCCGTGCAACTCGTCAAGATTAGCACTAACTCCCAACGGACCAAAATGAGCTTCCACTTGAGCCTCGTCACCTAGGAATTCCGTTGGGTGTGTCCAAAACGATTTCCAAGCCTATGGTATGTTTGGTGCAAACCGTGTACCTATCTTGCATCAAGTTTAGCACCATCTCCAATCGGACCGTAACGAGCTTCCACTTGAGCCTCGTCACCTAGGAGTACCATCGGGTGCGTCCACATTGATTTCTGAGGGTATGGTACGTTTGGTGCGAACCGTCCAACTATCTTGCACCGACACGAACATTGTCTCCAAATAGACTGAAACAAGATTTCACATGTCTCATGTTACCTAGGAGTTCCATCGGATGCGTCAAAACTGATTTCCGAGCCTATGGTAGGTTCGGCGCAACCCGTGCACCTCGTCAAGATTAGCACTACTCAAAACAGACCAAAACGAGCTTCCACTTGAGCCTCGTCACCTAGGAGTTTCATTGGGTGTGTCCAAAATGTTTTCCAAGCCTATGGTATGTTTGGTGCAAACCGTGCACCTATCTTGCATCAAGTTTAGCACCATCTCCAATCAGACCGTAACGAGCTTCCACTTGATCATCGTCACCTAGGAGTACCATCGGGTGCGTCCAAATCAATTTCTGAGCCTATGGTATGTTTGGCGCAGACCGTGCAATTATCTTGCTCCGACACTAAACCTGTCTCCAAATGGACTTAAACGAGATTCCACATGGCCCCCGACACCTAGGAGTTCCATTGAGTGCGTCCAAAATGATTCTCGAGCCTCCGGTACGTTCTGCGCAAACCGTGCACCTATCTTGCAGAAAGATTAGCGCCATCTCCAAACGGAACGAAACGAGCTTCCACTTGAGCCTCGTCACCTATGAGTTCCATTAGGTGTGTCCAAAACGATTTCCAAGCCTATGATATGTTTGGTGCTAGCCGTGCACCTATCTTGCATCAAGTTTAGCACCATCTCCAATCACTTGAGCCTCATCACCTAGGAGTACCATCGGGTGCGTCCAAATCGATTTCAGAGCGTATGGTTCGATTGGTGCGAGCCGTCCAACTATCTTGCACCAGCACTAACACTGTCTCCAAATAGACTGAAACAAGATTCCACATGACCCACGTTACCTAGGAGTTCCATCGGATGCATCTAAACCAATTTCTGAGCCTATGGTAGGTTCCGCGCAACCCGTGCACCTCGTCAAGATTAGCACTACTCAAAACAGACCAAAACGAGCTTCCACTTGAGCCTCGTCACCTAGGAGTTCCATGGGGTGTGTCCAAAACGATTTCTGAGCCTATGGTATGTTTGGCGCAAACCGTGCACCTATCTGGCATCAAGTTTAGCACCATCTCCAATCAGACTGTAACGAGCTTCCACTTGAGCATCGTCACCTAGGAGTACCATCGGGTGCGTCCAAAACAATTTATGTGCCTATGGTATATTTGGTGAAGACCGTGCAATTATCTTGCACCGACACTAAACCTGTCTCCAAACGGACTTAAATGAGATTAGACATGGCCCCGACACCTAGGACTTCCATTAGGTGCATCCAAAATGATTCTCGAGCCTCCGGTACGTTCTGCGCAAGCCGTGCACCTATCTTACAGAAAGATTAACACCATCTCCAAACGGAACGGAACGAGCTTCCACTTGAGCCTCGTCACCTATGAGTACCATTGGGTGCGTCCATATTGATTTCTGAGGGTATGGTACGTTTGGTGCGAACCGTCCAACTATCTTGCACCGACACTAACACTGTCTCCAAATAGACAGAAACAAGATTTCACATGACTCACGTTACCTAGGAGTTCCATCGGATGCGTCCAAACTGATTTCCGAGCCCATGGTAGGTTCGGCGCAACCCGTGCAACTCGTCAAGATTAGCACTAACTCCCAACGGACCAAAATGAGCTTCCACTTGAGCCTCGTCACCTAGGAATTCCGTTGGGTGTGTCCAAAACGATTTCCAAGCCTATGGTATGTTTGGTGCAAACCGTGTACCTATCTTGCATCAAGTTTAGCACCATCTCCAATCGGACCGTAACGAGCTTCCACTTGAGCCTCGTCACCTAGGAGTACCATCGGGTGCGTCCACATTGATTTCTGAGGGTATGGTACGTTTGGTGCGAACCGTCCAACTATCTTGCACCGACACGAACATTGTCTCCAAATAGACTGAAACAAGATTTCACATGTCTCATGTTACCTAGGAGTTCCATCGGATGCGTCAAAACTGATTTCCGAGCCTATGGTAGGTTCGGCGCAACCCGTGCACCTCGTCAAGATTAGCACTACTCAAAACAGACCAAAACGAGCTTCCACTTGAGCCTCGTCACCTAGGAGTTTCATTGGGTGTGTCCAAAATGTTTTCCAAGCCTATGGTATGTTTGGTGCAAACCGTGCACCTATCTTGCATCAAGTTTAGCACCATCTCCAATCAGACCGTAACGAGCTTCCACTTGATCATCGTCACCTAGGAGTACCATCGGGTGCGTCCAAATCAATTTCTGAGCCTATGGTATGTGTTGGCGCAGACCGTGCAATTATCTTGCTCCGACACTAAACCTGTCTCCAAATGGACTTAAACGAGATTCCACATGGCCCCCGACACCTAGGAGTTCCATTGAGTGCGTCCAAAATGATTCTCAAGCCTCCGGTACGTTCTGCGCAAACCGTGCACCTATCTTGCAGAAAGATTAGCGCCATCTCCAAACAGAACGAAACGAGCTTCCACTTGAGCCTCGTCACCTATGAGTTCCATTAGGTGTGTCCAAAACGATTTCCAAGCCTATGATATGTTTGGTGCTAGCCGTGCACCTATCTTGCATCAAGTTTAGCACCATCTCCAATCACTTGAGCCTCATCACCTAGGAGTACCATCGGGTGCGTCCAAATCGATTTCAGAGCGTATGGTTCGATTGGTGCGAGCCGTCCAACTATCTTGCACCAGCACTAACACTGTCTCCAAATAGACTGAAACAAGATTCCACATGACCCACGTCACCTAGGAGTTCCATCGTATGCATCTAAACCAATTTCTGAGCCTATGGTAGGTTCCGCGCAACCCGTGCACCTCGTCAAGATTAGCACTATCTCCAAACGAACCAAAACAAGCTTCCACTTCAGCCTCGACACCTATGAGTTCCATGGGGTGTGTCCAAAACGATTTCTAAGCCTATGGTATGTTTGGCGCAAACCGTGCACCTATCTGGCATCAAGTTTAGCACCATCTCCAATCAGACCGTAACGAGCTTCCACATGAGCATCGTCACCTAGGAGTACCATCGGGTGCGTCCAAAACAATTTATGTGCCTATGGTATATTTGGTGAAGACCGTGCAATTATCTTGCACCGACACTAAACCTGTCTCCAAACGGACTTAAACGAGATTAGACATGGCCCCGACACCTAGGACTTCCATTAGGTGCGTCCAAAATGATTCTCAAGCCTCCGGTACGTTCTGCGCAAGCCGTGCACCTATCTTGCAGAAAGATTAACACCATCTCCAAACGGAAAGGAACGAGCTTCCACTTGAGCCTCGTCACCTATGAGTACCATCGGGTGTGTCCATATTGATTTCTGAGGGTATGGTACGTTTGGTGCGAACCGTCCAACTATCTTGCACCGACACTAACACTGTATCCAAATAGACAGAAACAAGATTTCACATGACTCACGTTACCTAGGAGTTCCATCGGATGCGTCCAAACTGATTTCCGAGCCCAAGGTAGGTTCGGCGCAACCCGTGCAACTCGTCAAGATTAGCACTAACTCCCAACGGACCAAAATGAGCTTCCACTTGAGCCTCGTCACCTAGGAATTCCATTGGGTGTGTCCAAAACGATTTCCAAGCCTATGGTATGTTTGGTGCAAACCGTGCACCTATCATGCATCAAGTTTAGCAGCATCTCCAATCGGACCGTAACGAGCTTCCACTTGAGCCTCGTCACCTAGGAGTACCATCGGGTGCGTCCAAATCGATTTCAGGGCGTATGGTACGATTGGTGCGAACCGTCCAACTATCTTGCACCGACACTAACACTATCTCCAAATAGACTGAAACAAGATTCCACATGACTCACGTCACCTAGGAGTTCCATCGGATGCGTCGAAACTAATTTCCAAGCCTATGGTAGGTTCAGCGCAACCCGTGCAACTCGTCAAGATTAGCACTATCTCCAAACGGACCAAAAGAAGCTTCCACTTCAGCCTCGTCACCTATGAGTTCCATGGGGTGTGTCCAAAATGATTTCCAAGCCTATGGCATGTTTTGGCGCAAACCGTGCACCTATCTGGCATCAAGTTTAGCACCATCTCCAATCAGACCGTAACGAGCTTCCACTTGAGCATCGTCACCTAGGAGTACCATCGGGTGCGTCCAAAACAATTTATGTGCCTATGGTATATTTGGTGAAGACCGTGCAATTATCTTGCACCGACACTAAACCTGTCTCCAAACGGACTTAAACGAGATTAGACATGGCCCCGACACCTAGGACTTCCATTAGGTGCGTCCAAAATGATTCTCAAGCCTCCGGTACGTTCTGCGCAAGCCGTGCACCTATCTTGCAGAAAGATTAACACCATCTCCAAACGGAACGGAACGAGCTTCCACTTGAGCCTCGTCACCTATGAGTACCATCGGGTGCGTCCATATTGATTTCTGAGGGTATGGTACGTTTGGTGCGAACCGTCCAACTATCTTGCACCGACACTAACACTGTCTCCAAATAGACAGAAACAAGATTTCACATGACTCACGTTACCTAGGAGTTCCATCGGATGCGTCCAAACTGATTTCCGAGCCCATGGTAGGTTCGGCGCAACCCGTGCAACTCGTCAAGATTAGCACTAACTCCCAACGGACCAAAATGAGCTTCCACTTGAGCCTCGTCACCTAGGAATTCCGTTGGGTGTGTCCAAAACGATTTCCAAGCCTATGGTATGTTTGGTGCAAACCGTGTACCTATCTTGCATCAAGTTTAGCACCATCTCCAATTGGACCGTAACGAGCTTCCACTTGAGCCTCGTCACCTAGGAGTACCATCGGGTGCGTCCACATTGATTTCTGAGGGTATGGTACGTTTGGTGCGAACCGTCCAACTATCTTGCACCAACACGAACATTGTCTCCAAATAGACTGAAACAAGATTTCACATGTCTCATGTTACCTAGGAGTTCCATCGGATGCGTCAAAACTGATTTCCGAGCCTATGGTAGGTTCGGCGCAACCCGTGCACCTCGTCAAGATTAGCACTACTCAAAACAGACCAAAACGAGCTTCCACTTGAGCCTCGTCACCTAGGAGTTTCATTGGGTGTGTCCAAAATGTTTTCCAAGCCTATGGTATGTTTGGTGCAAACCGTGCACCTATCTTGCATCAAGTTTAGCACCATCTCCAATCAGACCGTAACGAGCTTCCACTTGATCATCGTCACCTAGGAGTACCATCGGGTGCGTCCAAATCAATTTCTGAGCCTATGGTATGTTTGGCGCAGACCGTGCAATTATCTTGCTCCGACACTAAACCTGTCTCCAAATGGACTTAAACGAGATTCCACATGGCCCCCGACACCTAGGAGTTCCATTGAGTGCGTCCAAAATGATTCTCGAGCCTCCGGTACGTTCTACGCAAACCGTGCACCTATCTTGCAGAAAGATTAGCGCCATCTCCAAACGGAACGAAACGAGCTTCCACTTGAGCCTCGTCACCTATGAGTTCCATTAGGTGTGTCCAAAACGATTTCCAAGCCTATGATATGTTTGGTGCTAGCCGTGCACCTATCTTGCATCAAGTTTAGCACCATCTCCAATCACTTGAGCCTCATCACCTAGGAGTACCATCGGGTGCGTCCAAATCGATTTCAGATCGTATGGTTCGATTGGTGCGAGCCGTCCAACTATCTTGCACCAGCACTAACACTGTCTCCAAATAGACTGAAACAAGATTCCACATGACCCACGTCACCTAGGAGTTCCATCGGATGCATCTAAACCAATTTCTGAGCCTATGGTAGGTTCCGCGCAACCCGTGCACCTCGTCAAGATTAGCACTATCTCCAAACGGACCAAAACAAGCTTCCACTTCAGCCTCGACACCTATGAGTTCCATGGGGTGTGTCCAAAACGATTTCTAAGCCTATGGTATGTTTGGCGCAAACCGTGCACCTATCTGGCATCAAGTTTAGCACCATCTCCAATCAGACCGTAACGAGCTTCCACATGAGCATCGTCACCTAGGAGTACCATCGGGTGCGTCCAAAACAATTTATGTGCCTATGGTATATTTGGTGAAGACCGTGCAATTATCTTGCACCGACACTAAACCTGTCTCCAAACGGACTTAAACGAGATTAGACATGGCCCCGACACCTAGGACTTCCATTAGGTGCGTCCAAAATGATTCTCAAGCCTCCGGTACGTTCTGCGCAAGCCGTGCACCTATCTTGCAGAAAGATTAACACCATCTCCAAACGGAAAGGAACGAGCTTCCACTTGAGCCTCGTCACCTATGAGTACCATCGGGTGTGTCCATATTGATTTCTGAGGGTATGGTACGTTTGGTGCGAACCGTCCAACTATCTTGCACCGACACTAACACTGTATCCAAATAGACAGAAACAAGATTTCACATGACTCACGTTACCTAGGAGTTCCATCGGATGCGTCCAAACTGATTTCCGAGCCCAAGGTAGGTTCGGCGCAACCCGTGCAACTCGTCAAGATTAGCACTAACTCCCAACGGACCAAAATGAGCTTCCACTTGAGCCTCGTCACCTAGGAATTCCGTTGGGTGTGTCCAAAATGATTTCCAAGCCTATGGTATGTTTGGTGCAAACCGTGTACCTATCTTGCATCAAGTTTAGCACCATCTCCAATCGGACCGTAACGAGCTTCCACTTGAGCCTCGTCACCTAGGAGTACCATCGGGTGCGTCCACATTGATTTCTGAGGGTATGGTACGTTTGGTGCGAACCGTCCAACTATCTTGCACCGACACGAACATTGTCTCCAAATAGACTGAAACAAGATTTCACATGTCTCATGTTACCTAGGAGTTCCATCGGGTGCGTCAAAACTGATTTCCGAGCCTATGGTAGGTTCGGCGCAACCCGTGCACCTCGTCAAGATTAGCACTACTCAAAACAGACCAAAACGAGCTTCCACTTGAGCCTCGTCACCTAGGAGTTTCATTGGGTGTGTCCAAAATGTTTTCCAAGCCTATGGTATGTTTGGTGCAAACCGTGCACCTATCTTGCATCAAGTTTAGCACCATCTCCAATCAGACCGTAACGAGCTTCCACTTGATCATCGTCACCTAGGAGTACCATCGGGTGCGTCCAAATCAATTTCTGAGCCTATGGTATGTTTGGCGCAGACCGTGCAATTATCTTGCTCCGACACTAAACCTGTCTCCAAATGGACTTAAACGAGATTCCACATGGCCCCCGACACCTAGGAGTTCCATTGAGTGCGTCCAAAATGATTCTCGAGCCTCCGGTACGTTCTGCGCAAACCGTGCACCTATCTTGCAGAAAGATTAGCGCCATCTCCAAACGGAACGAAACGAGCTTCCACTTGAGCCTCGTCACCTATGAGTTCCATTAGGTGTGTCCAAAACGATTTCCAAGCCTATGATATGTTTGGTGCTAGCCGTGCACCTATCTTGCATCAAGTTTAGCACCATCTCCAATCACTTGAGCCTCATCACCTAGGAGTACCATCGGGTGCGTCCAAATCGATTTCAGAGCGTATGGTTCGATTGGTGCGAGCCGTCCAACTATCTTGCACCAGCACTAACACTGTCTCCAAATAGACTGAAACAAGATTCCACATGACCCACGTCACCTAGGAGTTCCATCGGATGCATCTAAACCAATTTTTGAGCCTATGGTAGGTTCCTCGCAACCCGTGCACCTCGTCAAGATTAGCACTATCTCCAAACGGACCAAAACAAGCTTCCACTTCAGCCTCGACACCTATGAGTTCCATGGGGTGTGTCCAAAACGATTTCTAAGCCTATGGTATGTTTGGCGCAAACCGTGCACCTATCTGGCATCAAGTTTAGCACCATCTCCAATCAGACCGTAACGAGCTTCCACTTGAGCATCGTCACCTAGGAGTACCATCGGGTGCGTCCAAAACAATTTATGTGCCTATGGTATATTTGGTGAAGACCGTGCAATTATCTTGCACCGACACTAAACCTGTCTCCAAACGGACTTAAACGAGATTAGACATGGCCCCGACACCTAGGACTTCCATTAGGTGCGTCCAAAATGATTCTCAAGCCTCCGGTACGTTCTGCGCAAGCCGTGCACCTATCTTGCAGAAAGATTAACACCATCTCCAAACGGAAAGGAACGAGCTTCCACTTGAGCCTCGTCACCTATGAGTACCATCGGGTGCGTCCATATTGATTTCTGAGGGTATGGTACGTTTGGTGCGAACCGTCCAACTATCTTGCACCGACACTAACACTGTCTCCAAATAGACAGAAACAAGATTTCACATGACTCACGTTACCTAGGAGTTCCATCGGATGCGTCCAAACTGATTTCCGAGCCCATGGTAGGTTCGGCGCAACCCGTGCAACTCGTCAAGATTAGCACTAACTCCCAACGGAACAAAATGAGCTTCCACTTGAGCCTCGTCACCTAGGAATTCCGTTGGGTGTGTCCAAAATGATTTCCAAGCCTATGGTATGTTTGGTGCAAACCGTGTACCTATCTTGCATCAAGTTTAGCACCATCTCCAATCGGACCGTAACGAGCTTCCACTTGAGCCTCGTCACCTAGGAGTACCATCGGGTGCGTCCACATTGATTTCTGAGGGTATGGTACGTTTGGTGCGAACCGTCCAACTATCTTGCACCGACACGAACATTGTCTCCAAATAGACTGAAACAAGATTTCACATGTCTCATGTTACCTAGGAGTTCCATCGGATGCGTCCAAACTGATTTCCGAGCCTATGGTAGATTCAGCGCAACCCGTGCACCTCGTCAAGATTAGCACTTCCTGCAAACGGACCAAAACGAGCTTCCACTTGAGCCTCATCACCTAGGAATTCCATTGGGTGTGTCCAAAACGATTTCCAAGCCTATGGTATGTTTGGTGCAAACCGTGCACCTATCATGCATCAAGTTTAGCACCATCTCCAATCGGACCATAACGAGCTTCCACTTGAGCCTCGTCTCCTAGGAGTACCATCGGGTGCGTCCAAATCGATTTCAGAGCGTATGGTTCGATTGGTGCGAGCCGTCCAACTATCTTGCACCAGCACTAACACTGTCTCCAAATAGACTGAAACAAGATTCCACATGACCCACGTCACCTAGGAGTTCCATCGGATGCATCTAAACCAATTTCTGAGCCTATGGTAGGTTCCTCGCAACCCGTGCACCTCGTCAAGATTAGCACTATCTCCAAACGGACCAAAACAAGCTTCCACTTCAGCCTCGACACCTATGAGTTCCATGGGGTGTGTCCAAAACGATTTCTAAGCCTATGGTATGTTTGGCGCAAACCGTGCACCTATATGGCATCAAGTTTAGCACCATCTCCAATCAGACCGTAACGAGCTTCCACTTGAGCATCGTCACCTAGGAGTACCATCGGGTGCGTCCAAAACAATTTATGTTCCTATGGTATATTTGGTGAAGACCGTGCAATTATCTTGCACCGACACTAAACCTGTCTCCAAACGGACTTAAACGAGATTAGACATGGCCCCGACACCTAGGACTTCCATTAGGTGCGTCCAAAATGATTCTCAAGCCTCCGGTACGTTCTGCGCAAGCCGTGCACCTATCTTGCAGAAAGATTAACACCATCTCCAAACGGAAAGGAACGAGCTTCCACTTGAGCCTCGTCACCTATGAGTACCATCGGGTGCGTCCATATTGATTTCTGAGGGTATGGTATGTTTGGTGCGAACCGTTCAACTATCTTGCACCGACACTAACACTGTCTCCAAATAGACAGAAACAAGATTTCACATGACTCACGTTCCTAGGAGTTCCATCGGATGCGTCCAAACTGATTTCCAAGCCCATGGTAGGTTCGGCGCAACCCGTGCAACTCGTCAAGATTAGCACTAACTCTCAACGGACCAAAATGAGCTTCCACTTGAGCCTCGTCACCTAGGAATTCCGTTGGGTGTGTCCAAAATGATTTCCAAGCCTATGGTATGTTTGGTGCAAACCGTGTACCTATCTTGCATCAAGTTTAGCACCATCTCCAATCGGACCGTAACGAGCTTCCACTTGAGCCTCGTCACCTAGGAGTACCATCGGGTGCGTCCACATTGATTTCTGAGGGTATGGTACGTTTGGTGCGAACCGTCCAACTATCTTGCACCGACACGAACATTGTCTCCAAATAGACTGAAACAAGATTTCACATGTCTCATGTTACCTAGGAGTTCCATCGGATGCGTCCAAACTGATTTCCGAGCCTATGGTAGATTCAGCGCAACCCGTGCACCTCGTCAAGATTAGCACTTCCTCCAAACGGACCAAAACGAGCTTCCACTTGAGCCTCGTCACCTAGGAATTCCATTGGGTGTGTCCAAAACGATTTCCAAGCCTATGGTATGTTTGGTGCAAACCGTGCACCTATCATGCATCAAGTTTAGCACCATCTCCAATCGGACCTAACGAGCTTCCACTTGAGCCTCGTCACCTAGGAGTACCATCGGGTGCGTCCAAATCGATTTCAGGGCGTATGGTACGATTAGTGCGAACCGTCCAACTATCTTGCACCGACACTAACACTATCTCCAAATAGACTGAAACAAGATTCCACATGACTCACGTCACCTAGGAGTTCCATCGGATGCGTCGAAACTAATTTCCAAGCCTATGGTAGGTTCAGCGCAACCCGTGCAACTCATCAAGATTAGCACTATCTCCAAACGGACCAAAAGAAGCTTCCACTTCAGCCTCGTCACCTATGAGTTCCATGGGGTGTGTCCAAAACGATTTCCAAGCCTATGGTATGTTTTGGCGCAAACCGTGCACCTATCTTGCATCAAGTTTAGCACCATCTCCAATCGAACCGTAACGAGCTTCCACTTGAGCCTCGTCACCTAGGAGTACCATCGGGTGCGTCCTTATTGATTTCTGAGGGTATGGTATGTTTGGTGCGAACCATCCAACTATCTTGCACCGACACTAACACTGTCTCCAAATAGACTAAAACAAGATTTCACATGACTCATGTTACCTAGGTGTTCCATCGGATGCGTCCAAACTGATTTCCGAGCCTGTGGTAGGTTCGGCGCAACCCGTGCAGCTCATCAAGATTAGCACTATCTCCAAACAGACCAAAACGAGCTTCCACTTGAGCCTCTTCACCTAGGAATTCCATTGGGTGTGTCCAAAACGATTTCCGAGCCTATGGTATGTTTGGTGCAAACCGTGCACCTATCTTGCATCAAGTTTAGCACCATCTCCAATCGGACCGTAACGAGCTTCCACTTGAGCCTCGTCACCTAGAAGTACCATCGGGTGCGTCCATATTGATATCTGAGGGTATGTTACATTTGGTGCGAACCGTCCAACTATCTTGCACCGACACTAACACTGTCTCCAAATAGACTGAAACAAGATTTCACATGACTCACGTTACCTAGGAGTTCCTTCGGATGCGTCCAAACTGATTTCCGAGCCCATGGTAGGTTCGGCGCAACCCGTGCACCTCGTCAAGATTAGCACTATTTCCAAACAGACCAAAACAAGCTTCCACTTGAGCCTCGTCACCTAGGAATTCCATTGGGTGTGTCCAAAATGATTTCCAAGCCTATGGTATGTTTGGCGCAGACCGTGCAATTATCTTGCACTGACACTAAACCTGTCCCAAACGGACTTAAATGAGATTCCACATGGCCCCCGACACCTAGGAGTTCCATTGGGTGCGTCCAAAATGATTCTCGAGCCTCCGGTACGTTCTGCGCAAACCGTGCACCTATCTTGCAGAAAGATTAGCACTAACTCCCAACGGACCAAAATGAGCTTCCACTTGAGCCTCGTCTCCTAGGAATTCCGTTGGGTGTGTCCAAAATGATTTCCAAGCCTATGGTATGTTTGGTGCAAACCGTGTACCTATCTTGCATCAAGTTTAGCACCATCTCCAATCGGACCGTAATGAGCTTCCACTTGAGCCTCGTCACCTAGGAGTACCATCGGGTGCGTCCACATTGATTTCTGAGGGTATGGTACGTTTGGTGCGAACCGTCCAACTATCTTGCACCGACACGAACATTGTCTCCAAATAGACTGAAACAAGATTTCACATGTCTTATGTTACCTAGGAGTTCCATCGGATGCGTCCAAACTGATTTCCGAGCCTATGGTAGATTCAGCGCAACCCGTGCACCTCGTCAAGATTAGCACTTCCTCCAAACGGACCAAAACGAGCTTCCACTTGAGCCTCGTCACCTAGGAATTCCATTGGGTGTGTCCAAAACGATTTCCAAGCCTATGGTATGTTTGGTGCAAACCGTGCACCTATCATGCATCAAGTTTAGCACCATCTCCAATCGGACCGTAACGAGCTTCCACTTGAGCCTCGTCACCTAGGAGTACCATCGGGTGCGTCCAAATCGATTTCAGGGCGTATGGTACGATTAGTGCGAACCGTCCAACTATCTTGCACCGACACTAACACTATCTCCAAATAGACTGAAACAAGATTCCACATGACTCACGTCACCTAGGAGTTCCATCGGATGCGTCGAAACTAATTTCCAATCCTATGGTAGGTTCAGCGCAACCCGTGCAACTCGTCAAGATTAGCACTATCTCCAAACGGACCAAAAGAAGCTTCCACTTTAGCCTCGTCACCTATGAGTTCCATGGGGTGTGTCCAAAACGATTTCCAAGCCTATGGTATGTTTTGGCGCAAACCGTGCACCTATCTTGTATCAAGTTTAGCACCATCTCCAATCGAACCGTAACGAGCTTCCACTTGAGCCTCGTCACCTAGGAGTACCATCGGGTGCGTCCATATTGATTTCTGAGGGTATGGTATGTTTGGTGTGAACCGTCCAACTATCTTGCACCGACACTAACACTGTCTCCAAATAGACTGAAACAAGATTTCACATGACTCATGTTACCTAGGTGTTCCATCGGATGCGTCCAAACTGATTTCCGAGCCTGTGGTAGGTTCGGCGCAACCCGTGCAGCTCATCAAGATTAGCACTATCTCCAAACAGACCAAAACGAGCTTCCACTTGAGCCTCTTCACCTAGGAATTCCATTGGGTGTGTCCAAAACGATTTCCGAGCCTATGGTATGTTTGGTGCAAACCGTGCACCTATCTTGCATCAAGTTTAGCACCATCTCCAATCGGACCGTAACGAGCTTCCACTTGAGCCTCGTCACCTAGAAGTACCATCGGGTGCGTCCATATTGATATCTGAGGGTATGTTACATTTGGTGCGAACCGTCCAACTATCTTGCACCGACACTAACACTGTCTCCAAATAGACTGAAACAAGATTTCACATGACTCACGTTACCTAGGAGTTCCTTCGGATGCGTCCAAACTGATTTCCGAGCCCATGGTAGGTTCGGCGCAACCCGTGCACCTCGTCAAGATTAGCACTATTTCCAAACATACCAAAACAAGCTTCCACTTGAGCCTCGTCACCTAGGAATTTCATTGGGTGTGTCCAAAATGATTTCCAAGCCTATGGTATGTTTAGTGCAAACCGTGCACCTATCTTTCATCAGGTTTAACACCATCTCCAATCGGACTGAACGAGCTTCCACTTGAGCCTCATCACCTAGGAGTACCATCGGGTGCGTCCAAATCAATTTCAGGGCGTATGGTACGATTGGTGTGAACCGTCCAACTATCTTGCAACGACACTAACACTATCTCCAAATAGATTGAAACAAGATTCCACATGACTCACGTCACCTAGGAGTTCCATCGGATGCGTCGAAACTGATTTCCGAGCCTATGGTAGGTTCGGCGCAACCCGTGCACCTCGTCAAGATTAGCACTACTCGAAACAGACCAAAACGAGCTTCCACTTGAGCCTCGTCACCTAGGAGTTCCATTGGGTGTGTCCAAAATGATTTCCAAGCCTATGGTATGTTTGGCGCAGACCGTGCAATTATCTTGCACTGACACTAAACCTGTCCCAAACGGACTTAAATGAGATTCCACATGGCCCCCGACACCTAGGAGTTCCATTGGGTGCGTCCAAAATGATTCTCAAGCCTCCGGTACATTCTGTGCAAACCGTGCACCTATCTTGCAGAAAGATTAGCACTATCTCCAAACAGACCAAAACGAGCTTCCACTTGAGCCTCGTCACCTAGGAATTCCATTGGGTGTGTCCAAAACGATTTCCAAGCCTATGGTATGTTGGTGCAAACCATGCACCTATCTTGCATCAAGTTTAGCACCATCTCCAATCGGACCGTAACGAGCTTCCACTTGAGCCTCGTCACCTAGAAGTACAATCGGGTGCGTCCATATTGATATCTGAGGGTATGTTACGTTTGGTGTGAACCGTCCAACTATCTTGCACCGACACTAACACTGTCTCCAAATAGACTAAAACAAGATTTCACATGACTCACGTTAGCTAGGAGTTCCTTCGGATGCGTGTAAACCAATTTCTGAGCCTATGGTAGGTTCGGCGCAACCCGTGCACCTCATCAAGATTAGCACTATCTCCAAATGGACCAAAACGAGCTTCCACTTGAGCCTCGTCACCTAGGAATTCCATTGGGTGTGTCCAAAACGATTTCCAAGCCTATGGTATGTTTGGTGCCAACCGTGCACCTATCTTTCATCAAGTTTAGCACCATCTCCAATCGGACCGTAACGAGCTTCCACTTGAGCCTCGTCACCTAGGAGTACCATCGGGTGCGTCCAAAATCAATTTCAGGGCATATGGTACGATTGGTGCGAACCGTCCAACTATCTTGCACCGACACTAACACTGTCTCCAAATAGACTGAAACAAGATTCCACATGACTCACGTCACCTAGGAGTTCAATCGGATGCGTCGAAACTGATTTTCGAGCCTATGTTAGGTTCGGCGCAACCTGTGCACCTCGTCAAGATTAGCACTATCTCCAAACGGACCAAAAGAAGCTTCCACTTCAGCCTCGTCACCTATGAGTTCCATGGGGTGTGTCCAAAACGATTTCCAAGCCTATGGTATGTTTTGGCGCAAACCGTGCACCTATCTTGCATCAAGTTTAGCACCATCTCCAATCGGACCGTAACGAGCTTCCACTTGAGCCTCGTCACCTAGGAGTACCATCGGGTGCGTCCATATTGATTTCTGAGGGTATGGTATGTTTGGTGCGAACCGTCCAACTATCTTGCACCGACACTAACACTGTCTCCAAATAGACTGAAACAAGATTTCACATGACTCATGTTACCTAGGTGTTCCATCGGATGCGTCCAAACTGATTTCCGAGCCTATGGTAGGTTCGGCGCAACCCGTGCAGCTCATCAAGATTAGCACTATTTCCAAACAGACCAAAACGAGCTTCCACTTGAGCCTCGTCACCTAGGAATTCCATTGAGTGTGTCCAAAACGATTTCCGAGCCTATGGTATGTTTGGTGCAAACCATGCACCTATCTTGCATCAAGTTTAGCACCATCTCCAATCGGACCGTAACGAGCTTCCACTTGAGCCTCGTCACCTAGAAGTACCATCGGGTGCGTCCATATTGATATCTGAGGGTATGTTACATTTGGTGCGAACCATCCAACTATCTTGCACCGACACTAACACTGTCTCCAAATAGACTGAAACAAGATTTCACATGACTCACGTTACCTAGGAGTTCCTTCGGATGCGTCCAAACTGATTTCCGAGCCTATGGTAGGTTCGGCGCACCCGTGCACCTCGTCAAGATTAGCACTATTTCCAAACAGACCAAAACAAGCTTCCACTTGAGCCTCGTCACCTAGGAATTCCATTGGGTGTGTCCAAAACGATTTCCAAGCCTATGGTATGTTTGGTGCAAACCGTGCACCTATCTTTCATCAAGTTTAGCACCATCTCCAATCGGACTGTAACGAGCTTCCACTTGAGCCTCGTCACCTAGGAGTACCATCGGGTGCGTCCAAATCAATTTCAGGGCGTATGGTACGATTGGTGCGAACCGTCCAACTATCTTGCAACGACACTAACACTATCTCCAAATAGATTGAAACAAGATTCCACATGACTCACGTCACCTAGGAGTTCCATCGGATGCGTCGAAACTGATTTCCGAGCCTATGGTAGGTTCGGCGCAACCCGTGCACCTCGTCAAGATTAGCACTACCCGAAACAGACCAAAACGAGCTTCCACTTGAGCCTCGTCACCTAGGAGTTCCATTGGGTGTGTCCAAAATGATTTCCAAGCCTATGGTATGTTTGGCGCAGACCGTGCAATTATCTTGCACTGACACTAAACCTGTCCCAAACGGACTTAAATGAGATTCCACATGGCCCCCGACACCTAGGAGTTCCATTGGGTGCGTCCAAAATGATTCTCGAGCCTCCGGTACGTTCTGCGCAAACCGTGCACCTATCTTGCACAAAGATTAGCACTATCTCCAAACAGACCAAAACGAGCTTCCACTTGAGCCTCGTCACCTAGGAATTCCATTGGGTGTGTCCAAAACGATTTCCAAGCCTATGGTATGTTGGTGCAAACCGTGCACCTATCTTGCATCAAGTTTAGCACCATCTCCAATCGGACCGTAACGAGCTTCCACTTGAGCCTCGTCACCAAGAAGTACCATCGGGTGCGTCCATATTGATATCTGAGGGTGTGTTACGTTTGGTGGGAACCGTCCAACTATCTTGCACCGACACTAACACTGTCTCCAAATAGACTGAAACAAGATTTCACATGACTCACGTTAGCTAGGAGTTCCTTCGGATGCGTCTAAACCAATTTCTGAGCCTATGGTAGGTTCGGCGCAACCCGTGCACCTCATCAAGATTAGCACTATCTCCAAATGGACCAAAACGAGCTTCCACTTGAGCCTCGTCACCTGGGAATTCCATTGGGTGTGTCCAAAACGATTTTCCAAGCCTATGGTATGTTTGGTGCCAACCGTGCACCTATCTTTCATCAAGTTTAGCACCATCTCCAATCGGACCGTAACGAGCTTCCACTTGAGCCTCGTCACCTAGGAGTACCATCGGGTGCGTCCAAATCAATTTCAGGGCGTATGGTACGATTGGTGCAAACCGTCCAACTATCTTGCACCGACACTAACACTGTCTCCAAATAGACTGAAACAAGATTCCACATGACTCACGTCACCTAGGAGTTCCATCGGATGCGTCGAAACTGATTTTCGAGCCTATGTTAGGTTCGGCGCAACCCGTGCACCTCGTCAAGATTAGCACTATCTCCAAACGGACCAAAAGAAGCTTCCACTTCAGCCTCGTCACCTATGAGTTCCATGGGGTGTGTCCAAAACGATTTCCAAGCCTATGGTATGTTTTGGCGCAAACCGTGCACCTATCTTGCATCAAGTTTAGCACCATCTCCAATCGGACCGTAACGAGCTTCCACTTGAGCCTCGTCACCTAGGAGTACCATCGGGTGCGTCCATATTGATTTCTGAGGGTATGGTATGTTTGGTGTGAACCGTCCAACTATCTTGCACCGACACTAACACTATCTCCAAATAGACTGAAACAAGATTTCACATGACTCATGTTACCTAGGTGTTCCATCGGATGCGTCCAAACTGATTTCCGAGCCTATGGTAGGTTCGGCGCAACCCGTGCAGCTCATCAAGATTAGCACTATCTCTAAACAGACCAAAACGAGCTTCCACTTGAGCCTCGTCACCTAGGAATTCCATTGGGTGTGTCCAAAACGATTTCCGAGCCTATGGTATGTTTGGTGCAAACCATGCACCTATCTTGCATCAAGTTTAGCACCATCTCCAATCGGACCGTAACGAGCTTCCACTTGAGCCTCGTCACCTAGAAGTACCATCGGGTGCGTCCATATTGATATCTGAGGGTATGTTACATTTGGTGCGAACCGTCGAACTATCTTGCACCGACACTAACACTGTCTCCAAATAGACTGAAACAAGATTTCACATGACTCACGTTACCTAGGAGTTCCTTCGGATGCGTCCAAACTGATTTCCGAGCCTATGGTAGGTTCGGCGCAACCCGTGCACCTCGTCAAGATTAGCACTATTTCCAAACAGACCAAAACGAGCTTCCACTTGAGCCTCATCACCTAGGAATTCCATTGGGTGTGTCCAAAACGATTTCCAAGCCTATGGTATGTTTGGTGCAAACCGTGCACCTATCTTTCATCAAGTTTAGCACCATCTCCAATCGGACTGTAACGAGCTTCCACTTGAGCCTCGTCACCTAGGAGTACCATCGGGTGCGTCCAAATCAATTTCAGGGCGTATGGTACGATTGGTGCGAACCGTCCAACTATCTTGCAACGACACTAACACTATCTCCAAATAGATTGAAACAAGATTCCACATGACTCACGTCACCTAGGAGTTCCATCGGATGCGTCGAAACTGATTTCCGAGCCTATGGTAGGTTCGGCGCAACCCGTGCACCTCGTCAAGATTAGCACTACTCGAAACAGACCAAAACGAGCTTCCACTTGAGCCTCGTCACCTAGGAGTTCCATTGGGTGTGTCCAAAATGATTTCCAAGCCTATGGTATGTTTGGCGCAGACCGTGCACCTATCTTGCATCAAGTTTAGCACCATCTCCAATCGGTCCGTAATGAGCTTCCACTTGAGCCTCGTCACCAAGGAGTACCATCAGGTGCGTCCATATTGATTTCTGAGGATATGGTACATTTGGTGCGAACCGTCCAACTATCTTGCACCAACACTAACACTGTCTCCAAATAGACTGAAACAAGATTTCACATGACTCACGTTACCTAGGTGTTCCATCGGATGCGTCCAAACTGATTTACGAGCCTATGGTAGGTTTGACGCAACCCGTGCACCTCGTCAAGATTAGCACTATCTCTAAACAGACCAAAACGAGCTTCTACTTGAGCCTTGTCACCTAGGAATTCCATTGGGTGTGTCCAAAACGATTTCCAAGCCTATGGTATGTTTGGTGCAAACCGTGCACCTATCTTGCATCAGGTTTCGCACCATCTCCAATCAGACCGTAATGAGCTTCCACTTGATCATCGTCACCTAGGAGTACCATCGGGTGCGTCCAAATTGATTTCTGAGCCTATGGTATGTTTGGCGCAGACCATGCAATTATCTTGCACCGACACTAAACCTGTCTCCAAACGGACTTAAACGAGATTCCACATGGCCCCCGACACCTAGGAGTTCCATTGGGTGCGTCCAAAATGATTCTCGAGCCTCTGGTACATTCTGCGTAAACCGTGCACCTATCTTGCAGAAAGATTAGCACTATCTCTAAACAGACCAAAACGAGCTTCTACTTGAGCCTCGTCACCTATGAGTTCCATTGGGTGTGTCCAAAATGATATCCAAGCCCATGGTATGTTTGGTGCAAACCGTGCACCTATCTTGCATCAAGTTTAGCACAATCTCCAATCGGACCATAACGAGCTTCCATTTGAGCCTCGTCTCCTAGGAGTACCGTCGGGTGCGTCCAAATCGATTTCAGAGCATATGGTACGATTGGTGCGAGCCGTCCAACTATCTTGCACCGACACTAACACTGTCTCCAAATAGACTGAAACAAGATTCCACATGACCCACGTCACCTAGGAGTTCCATCGGATGCATCTAAACCAATTTCCGAGCCTATGGTATGTTCTGCGCAACCCGTGCACCTCGTCAAGATTAGCACTATCTCCAAACGGACCAAAACGAGCTTCCACTTGAGCCTCGTCACCTAGGAATTCCATTGGGTGTGCCCAAAACGATTTCCAAGCCTATGGAATGTTTGGTGCAAACCGTGCACCAATCATGCATCAGGTTTAGCACCATCTCCAATCGGACCGTAACGAGCTTCGACTTGGGCCTCGTCACCTAGGAGTACCGTCGGGTGCATCCAAATCGATTTCAGGGCGTATGGTACGATTGGTGCGAACCGTCCAACTATCTTGCACCGACACTAACACTGTCTCCAAATAGACTGAAACAAGATTCCACATGACTCACGTCACCTAGGAGTTCCATCGGATGCGTTGAAACTGATTTCCGAGCCTATGGTAGGTTCGGCGCAATCCGTGCACCTCGTCAAGATTAGCAGTATCTCCAAACGGACCAAAAGAAGCTTCCACTTCAGCCTCATCACCTATGAGTTCCATGGGGTGTGTCCAAAACGATTTCCAAGCCTATGGTATGTTTGGCGCAAACCGTGCACCTATCTTGCATAAAGTTTAGCACCATCTCCAATCAGACCGTAATAAGCTTCCACTTGAGCCTCGTCACCAAGGAGTACCATCTGGTGCGTCCATATTGATTTCTGAGGATATGGTACATTTGGTGCGAACCGTCCAACTATCTTGCACCGACACCAACACTGTCTCCAAATAGACTGAAACAAGATTTCACATGACTCACGTTACGTAGGTGTTCCATCGGATGCGTCCGAACTGATTTCCGAGCCTATGGTAGGTTTGACGCAACCCGTGGACCTCGTCAAGATTAGCACTATCTCTAAACAGACCAAAACGAGCTTCTACTTGAGCCTCGTCACCTAGGAATTCCATTGGGTGCGTCCAAAACGATTTCCAAGCCTATGGTATGTTTGGTGCAAACCGTGCACCTATCTTGCATCAGGTTTAGCACCATCTCCAATCAGACCGTAATGAGCTTCCACTTGATCATCGTCACCTAGGAGTACCATCGGGTGCGTCCGAATTGATTTCTGAGCCTATGGTATGTTTGGCGCAGACCATGCAATTATCTTGCACCGACACTAAACCTGTCTCCAAACGGACTTAAACGAGATTCCACATGGCCCCCGACACCTAGGAGTTCCATTGGGTGCGTCCAAAATGATTCTCGAGCCTCTGGAACGTTCTGCGCAAACCGTGCACCTATCTTGCAGAAAGATTAGCACCATCTCCAAACGGAACAAAACGAGCTTCCACTTGAGCCTCGTCACCTATGAGTTCCATTAGGTGTGTCCAAAACGATATCCAAGCCCATGGTATGTTTGGTGCAAACTGTGCACCTATCTTGCATCAAGTTTAGCACCATCTCCAATCGGACCATAACGAGCTTCCACTTGAGCCTCGTCTCCTAGGAGTACCATCGGGTGCGTCCAAATCGATTTCAGAGCGTATGGTACGATTGGTGCGAGCCGTCCAACTATCTTGCACCGGCACTAACACTGTCTCCAAATAGATTGAAACAAGATTCCACATGACCCACGTCACCTAGGAGTTCCATCGGATGCATCTAAACCAATTTCCGAGCCTATGGTATGTTCTGCGCAACCCATGCACCTCGTCAAGATTAGCACTATCTCCAAACGGACCAAAACGAGCTTCCACTTGAGCCTCGTCACCTAGGAATTCCATTGGGTGTGCCCTAAACGATTTCCAAGCCTATGGTATGTTTGGTGCAAACCGTGCACCAATCATGCATCAAGTTTAGCACCATCTCCAATCGGACCGTAACGAGCTTCCACTTGAGCCTCGTCACCTAGGAGTACCATCGGGTGCGTCCAAATCGATTTCAGGGCGTATGGTACGATTGGTGCGAACCGTCCAACTATCTTGCACCGACACTAACACTGTCTCCAAATAGACTGAAACAAGATTCCACATGACTCACGTCACCTAGGAGTTCCATCGGATGCGTTGAAACTGATTTCCGAGCCTATGGTAGGTTCGGCGCAATCCGTGCACCTCGTCAAGATTAGCACTATCTCCAAACGGACCAAAAGAAGCTTCCACTTCAGCCTCGTCACCTATGAGTTCCATGGGGTGTGTCCAAAATAATTTCCAAGCCTATGGTATGTTTGGCGCAAACCGTGCACCTATCTTGCATAAAGTTTAGCACCATCTCCAATCAGACCGTAATGAGCTTCCACTTGAGCCTCGTCACCAAGGAGTACCATCGGGTGCGTCCATATTGATTTCTGAGGATATGGTACATTTGGTGCGAACCATCCAACTATCTTGCACCGACACCAACACTGTCTCCAAATAGACTAAAACAAGATTTCACATGACTCACGTTACCTAGGTGTTCCATCGGATGCATCCAAACTGATTTCCGAGCCTATGGTAGGTTTGACGCAACCCGTGGACCTCGTCAAGATTAGCACTATCTCTAAACAGACCAAAATGAGCTTCTACTTGAGCCTCGTCACCTAGGAATTCCATTGGGTGTGTCCAAAACGATTTCCAAGCCTATGGTATGTTTGGTGCAAACCGTGCACCTATCTTGCATCAGGTTTAGCACCATCTCCAATCGGACCGTAATGAGGTTCCACTTGATCATCGTCACCTAGGAGTACCATCGGGTGCGTCCGAATTGATTTCTGAGCCTATGGTATGTTTGGCGCAGACCATGCAATTATCTTGCACCGACACTAAACCTGTCTCCAAACGGACTTAAACGAGATTCCACATGGCCCCCGACACCTAGGAGTTCCATTGGGTGCGTCCAAAATGATTCTCGAGCCTCTGGAACGTTCTGCGCAAACCGTGCACCTATCTTGCAGAAAGATTAGCACCATCTCCAAACGGAACAAAACGAGCTTCCACTTGAGCCTCGTTACCTATGAGTTCCATTAGGTGTGTCCAAAATGATATCCAAGCCCATGGTATGTTTGGTGCAAACTGTGCACCTATCTTGCATCAAGTTTAGCACCATCTCCAATCGGACCATAACGAGCTTCCACTTGAGCCTCGTCTCCTAGGAGTACCATCGGGTGCGTCCAAATCGATTTCAGAGCGTATGGTACGATTGGTGCGAGCCGTCCAACTATCTTGCACCGGCACTAACACTGTCTCCAAATAGACTGAAACAAGATTCCACATGACCCACGTCACCTAGGAGTTCCATCGGATGCATCTAAACCAATTTCCGAGCCTATGGTATGTTCTGCGCAACCCATGCACCTCGTCAAGATTAGCACTATCTCCAAACGGACCAAAACGAGCTTCCACTTGAGCCTCGTCACCTAGGAATTCCATTGGGTGTGCCCAAAACGATTTCCAAGCCTATGGTATGTTTGGTGCAAACCGTGCACCAATCATGCATCAAGTTTAGCACCATCTCCAATCGGACCGTAACGAGCTTCCACTTGAGCCTCGTCACCTAGGAGTACCATCGGGTGCGTCCAAATCGATTTCAGGGCGTATGGTACGATTGGTGCGAACCGTCCAACTATCTTGCACCGACACTAACACTGTCTCCAAATAGACTGAAACAAGATTCCACATGACTCACGTCACCTAGGAGTTCCATCGGATGCGTTGAAACTGATTTCCGAGCCTATGGTAGGTTCGGCGCAATCCGTGCACCTCGTCAAGATTAGCACTATCTCCAAACGGACCAAAAGAAGCTTCCACTTCAGCCTCGTCACCTATGAGTTCCATGGGGTGTGTCCAAAATAATTTCCAAGCCTATGGTATGTTTGGCGCAAACCGTGCACCTATCTTGCATAAAGTTTAGCACCATCTCCAATCAGACCGTAATGAGCTTCCACTTGAGCCTCGTCACCAAGGAGTACCATCGGGTGCGTCCATATTGATTTCTGAGGATATGGTACATTTGGTGCGAACCGTCCAACTATCTTGCACCGACACCAACACTGTCTGCAAATAGACTGAAACAAGATTTCACATGACTCACGTTACCTAGGTGTTCCATCGGATGCATCCAAACTGATTTCCGAGCCTATGGTAGGTTTGACGCAACCCGTGGACCTCGTCAAGATTAGCACTATCTCTAAACAGACCAAAACGAGCTTCTACTTGAGCCTCGTCACCTAGGAATTCCATTGGGTGTGTCCAAAACGATTTCCAAGCCTATGGTATGTTTGGTGCAAACCGTGCACCTATCTTGCATCAGGTTTAGCACCATCTCCAATCAGACCGTAATGAGCTTCCACTTGATCATCGTCACCTAGGAGTACCATCGGGTGCGTCCGAATTGATTTCTGAGCCTATGGTATGTTTGGCGCAGACCATGCAATTATCTTGCACCGACACTAAACCTGTCTCCAAACGGACTTAAACGAGATTCCACATGGCCCCCGACACCTAGGAGTTCCATTGGGTGCGTCCAAAATGATTCTCGAGCCTCTGGAACGTTCTGCGCAAACCGTGCACCTATCTTGCAGAAAGATTAGCACCATCTCCAAACGGAACAAAACGAGCTTCCACTTGAGCCTCGTCACCTATGAGTTCCATTAGGTGTGTCCAAAACGATATCCAAGCCCATGGTATGTTTGGTGCAAACTGTGCACCTATCTTGCATCAAGTTTAGCACCGTCTCCAATCGGACCATAACGAGCTTCCACTTGAGCCTCGTCTCCTAGGAGTACCATCGGGTGCGTCCAAATCGATTTCAGAGCGTATGGTACGATTGGTGCGAGCCGTCCAACTATCTTGCACCGGCACTAACACTGTCTCCAAATAGATTGAAACAAGATTCCACATGACCCACGTCACCTAGGAGTTCCATCGGATGCATCTAAACCAATTTCCGAGCCTATGGTATGTTCTGCGCAACCCATGCACCTCGTCAAGATTAGCACTATCTCTAAACGGACCAAAACGAGCTTCCACTTGAGCCTCGTCACCTAGGAATTCCATTGGGTGTGCCCAAAACGATTTCCAAGCCTATGGTATGTTTGGTGCAAACCGTGCACCAATCATGCATCAAGCTTAGCACCATCTCCAATCGGACCGTAACGAGCTTCCACTTGAGCCTCGTCACCTAGGAGTACCATTGGGTGCGTCCAAATCGATTTCAGGGCGTATGGTACGATTGGTGCGAACCGTCCAACTATCTTGCACCGACACTAACACTGTCTCCAAATAGACTGAAACAAGATTCCACATGACTCACGTCACCTAGGAGTTCCATCGGATGCGTTGAAACTGATTTCCGAGCCTATGGTAGGTTCGGCGCAATCCGTGCACCTCGTCAAGATTAGCACTATCTCCAAACGGACCAAAAGAAGCTTCCACTTCAGCCTCGTCACCTATGAGTTCCATGGGGTGTGTCCAAAATAATTTCCAAGCCTATGGTATGTTTGGCGCAAACCGTGCACCTATCTTGCATAAAGTTTAGCACCATCTCCAATCAGACCGTAATGAGCTTCCACTTGAGCCTCGTCACCAAGGAGTACCATCGGGTGCGTCCATATTGATTTCTGAGGATATGGTACATTTGGTGCGAACCGTCCAACTATCTTGCACCGACACCAACACTGTCTGCAAATAGACTGAAACAAGATTTCACATGACTCACGTTACCTAGGTGTTCCATCGGATGCATCCAAACTGATTTCCGAGCCTATGGTAGGTTTGACGCAACCCGTGGACCTCGTCAAGATTAGCACTATCTCTAAACAGACCAAAACGAGCTTCTACTTGAGCCTCGTCACCTAGGAATTCCATTGGGTGTGTCCAAAACGATTTCCAAGCCTATGGTATGTTTGGTGCAAACCGTGCACCTATCTTGCATCAGGTTTAGCACCATCTCCAATCAGACCGTAATGAGCTTCCACTTGATCATCGTCACCTAGGAGTACCATCGGGTGCGTCCGAATTGATTTCTGAGCCTATGGTATGTTTGGCGCAGACCATGCAATTATCTTGCACCGACACTAAACCTGTCTCCAAACGGACTTAAACGAGATTCCACATGGCCCCCGACACCTAGGAGTTCCATTGGGTGCGTCCAAAATGATTCTCGAGCCTCTGGAACGTTCTGCGCAAACCGTGCACCTATCTTGCAGAAAGATTAGCACCATCTCCAAACGGAACAAAACGAGCTTCCACTTGAGCCTCGTCACCTATGAGTTCCATTAGGTGTGTCCAAAACGATATCCAAGCCCATGGTATGTTTGGTGCAAACTGTGCACCTATCTTGCATCAAGTTTAGCACCATCTCCAATCGGACCATAACGAGCTTCCACTTGAGCCTCGTCTCCTAGGAGTACCATCGGGTGCGTCCAAATCGATTTCAGAGCGTATGGTACGATTGGTGCGAGCCGTCCAACTATCTTGCACCGGCACTAACACTGTCTCCAAATAGATTGAAACAAGATTCCACATGACCCACGTCACCTAGGAGTTCCATCGGATGCATCTAAACCAATTTCCGAGCCTATGGTATGTTCTGCGCAACCCATGCACCTCGTCAAGATTAGCACTATCTCCAAACGGACCAAAACGAGCTTCCACTTGAGCCTCGTCACCTAGGAATTCCATTGGGTGTGCCCAAAACGATTTCCAAGCCTATGGTATGTTTGGTGCAAACCGTGCACCAATCATGCATCAAGCTTAGCACCATCTCCAATCGGACCGTAACGAGCTTCCACTTGAGCCTCGTCACCTAGGAGTACCATCGGGTGCGTCCAAATCGATTTCAGGGCGTATGGTACGATTGGTGCGAACCGTCCAACTATCTTGCACCGACACTAACACTGTCTCCAAATAGACTGAAACAAGATTCCACATGACTCACGTCACCTAGGAGTTCCATCGGATGCGTTGAAACTGATTTCCGAGCCTATGGTAGGTTCGGCGCAATCCGTGCACCTCGTCAAGATTAGCACTATCTCCAAACGGACCAAAAGAAGCTTCCACTTCAGCCTCGTCACCTATGAGTTCCATGGGGTGTGTCCAAAATAATTTCCAAGCCTATGGTATGTTTGGCGCAAACCGTGCACCTATCTTGCATAAAGTTTAGCACCATCTCCAATCAGACCGTAATGAGCTTCCACTTGAGCCTCGTCACCAAGGAGTACCATCGGGTGCGTCCATATTGATTTCTGAGGATATGGTACATTTGGTGCGAACCGTCCAACTATCTTGCACCGACACCAACACTGTCTGCAAATAGACTGAAACAAGATTTCACATGACTCACGTTACCTAGGTGTTCCATCGGATGCATCCAAACTGATTTCCGAGCCTATGGTAGGTTTGACGCAACCCGTGGACCTCGTCAAGATTAGCACTATCTCTAAACAGACCAAAACGAGCTTCTACTTGAGCCTCGTCACCTAGGAATTCCATTGGGTGTGTCCAAAACGATTTCCAAGCCTATGGTATGTTTGGTGCAAACCGTGCACCTATCTTGCATCAGGTTTAGCACCATCTCCAATCAGACCGTAATGAGCTTCCACTTGATCATCGTCACCTAGGAGTACCATCGGGTGCGTCCGAATTGATTTCTGAGCCTATGGTATGTTTGGCGCAGACCATGCAATTATCTTGCACCGACACTAAACCTGTCTCCAAACGGACTTAAACGAGATTCCACATGGCCCCCGACACCTAGGAGTTCCATTGGGTGCGTCCAAAATGATTCTCGAGCCTCTGGAACGTTCTGCGCAAACCGTGCACCTATCTTGCAGAAAGATTAGCAGCATCTCCAAACGGAACAAAACGAGCTTCCACTTGAGCCTCGTCACCTATGAGTTCCATTAGGTGTGTCCAAAACGATATCCAAGCCCATGGTATGTTTGGTGCAAACTGTGCACCTATCTTGCATCAAGTTTAGCACCATCTCCAATCGGACCATAACGAGCTTCCACTTGAGCCTCGTCTCCTAGGAGTACCATCGGGTGCGTCCAAATCGATTTCAGAGCGTATGGTACGATTGGTGCGAGCCGTCCAACTATCTTGCACCGGCACTAACACTGTCTCCAAATAGATTGAAACAAGATTCCACATGACCCACGTCACCTAGGAGTTCCATCGGATGCATCTAAACCAATTTCCGAGCCTATGGTATGTTCTGCGCAACCCATGCACCTCGTCAAGATTAGCACTATCTCCAAACGGACCAAAACGAACTTCCACTTGAGCCTCGTCACCTAGGAATTCCATTGGGTGTGCCCAAAACGATTTCCAAGCCTATGGTATGTTTGGTGCAAACCGTGCACCAATCATGCATCAAGCTTAGCACCATCTCCAATCGGACCGTAACGAGCTTCCACTTGAGCCTCGTCACCTAGGAGTACCATCGGGTGCGTCCAAATCGATTTCAGGGCGTATGGTACGATTGGTGCGAACCGTCCAACTATCTTGCACCGACACTAACACTGTCTCCAAATAGACTGAAACAAGATTCCACATGACTCACGTCACCTAGGAGTTCCATCGGATGCGTTGAAACTGATTTCCGAGCCTATGGTAAGTTCGGCGCAATCCGTGCACCTCGTCAAGATTAGCACTATCTCCAAACGGACCAAAAGAAGCTTCCACTTCAGCCTCGTCACCTATGAGTTCCATGGGGTGTGTCCAAAATAATTTCCAAGCCTATGGTATGTTTGGCGCAAACCGTGCACCTATCTTGCATAAAGTTTAGCACCATCTCCAATCAGACCGTAATGAGCTTCCACTTGAGCCTCGTCACCAAGGAGTACCATCGGGTGCGTCCATATTGATTTCTAAGGATATGGTACATTTGGTGCGAACCGTCCAACTATCTTGCACCGACACCAACACTGTCTCCAAATAGACTGAAACAAGATTTCACATGACTCACGTTACCTAGGTGTTCCATCGGATGCATCCAAACTGATTTCCGAGCCTATGGTAGGTTTGACGCAACCCGTGGACCTCGTCAAGATTAGCACTATCTCTAAACAGACCAAAACGAGCTTCTACTTGAGCCTCGTCACCTAGGAATTCCATTGGGTGTGTCCAAAACGATTTCCAAGCCTATGGTATGTTTGGTGCAAACCGTGCACCTATCTTGCATCAGGTTTAGCACCATCTCCAATCAGACCGTAATGAGCTTCCACTTGATCATCGTCACCTAGGAGTACCATCGGGTGCGTCCGAATTGATTTCTGAGCCTATGGTATGTTTGGCGCAGACCATGCAATTATCTTGCACCGACACTAAACCTGTCTCCAAACGGACTTAAACGAGATTCCACATGGCCCCCGACACCTAGGAGTTCCATTGGGTGCGTCCAAAATGATTCTCGAGCCTCTGGAACGTTCTGCGCAAACCGTGCACCTATCTTGCAGAAAGATTAGCACCATCTCCAAACGGAACAAAACGAGCTTCCACTTGAGCCTCGTCACCTATGAGTTCCATTAGGTGTGTCCAAAACGATATCCAAGCCCATGGTATGTTTGGTGCAAACTGTGCACCTATCTTGCATCAAGTTTAGCACCATCTCCAATCGGACCATAACGAGCTTCCACTTGAGCCTCGTCTCCTAGGAGTACCATCGGGTGCGTCCAAATCGATTTCAGAGCGTATGGTACGATTGGTGCGAGCCGTCCAACTATCTTGCACCGGCACTAACACTGTCTCCAAATAGACTGAAACAAGATTCCACATGACCCACGTCACCTAGGAGTTCCATCGGATGCATCTAAACCAATTTCCGAGCCTATGGTATGTTCTGCGCAACCCGTGCACCTCGTCAAGATTAGCACTATCCCCAAACAGACCAAAACGAGCTTCCACTTGAGCCTCGTCACCTAGGAATTCCATTGGGTGTGCCCAAAACGATTTCCAAGCCTATGGTATGTTTGGTGCAAACCGTGCACCAATCATGCATCAAGTTTAGCACCATCTCCAATCGAACCGTAACGAGCTTCGACTTGGGCCTCGTCACCTAGGAGTACCGTCGGGTGCGTCCAAATCGATTTCAGGGCGTATGGTACGATTGGTGTGAACCGTCCAACTATCTTGCACCGACACTAACACTGTCTCCAAATAGACTAAAACAAGATTCCACATGACTCACGTCACCTAGGAGTTCCATCGGATGCGTCGAAACTGATTTCCGAGCCTATGGTAGGTTCGGCGCAACCCGTGCACCTCGTCAAGATTAGCACTATCTCCAAATGGACCAAAAGAAGCTTCCACTTCAGCCTCGTCACCTATGAGTTCCATGGGGTGTGTCCAAAACGATTTCCAAGCCTATAATATGTTTGGCGCAAACCGTGCACCTATCTTGCATAAAGTTTAGCACCATCTCCAATCAGACCGTAATGAGCTTCCACTTGAGCCTCGTCACCAAGGAGTACCATCGGGTGCGTCCATATTGATTTATGAGGATATGGTACATTTGGTGCGAACCGTCCAACTATCTTGCACCGACACTAACACTGTCTCCAAATAGACTGAAACAAGATTTCACATGACTCACGTTATCTAGGTGTTCCATCGGATGCGTCCAAACTGATTTCCGAGCCTATGGTAGGTTTGACGCAACCCGTGCACCTCGTCAAGATTAGCACTATCTCTAAACAGACCAAAATGAGCTTCCACTTGAGCCTCGTCACCTATGAGTTCCATTAGGTGCGTCCAAAATGATTCTCGAGCCTCTGGAACGTTCTACGCAAACCGTGCACCTATCTTGCAGAAAGATTAGCACCATCTCCAAACGGAACAAAACGAGCTTCCACTTGAGCCTCGTCACCTATGAGTTCCATTAGGTGTGTCCAAAACGATATCCAAGCCCATGGTATGTTTGGTGCAAACTGTGCACCTATCTTGCATCAAGTTTAGCACCATCTCCAATCGGACCATAACGAGCTTCCACTTGAGCCTCGTCTCCTAGGAGTACCATCGGGTGCGTCCAAATCGATTTCAGAGCGTATGGTACGATTGGTGCGAGCCGTCCAACTATCTTGCACCGGCACTAACACTGTCTCCAAATAGACTGAAACAAGATTCCACATGACCCACGTCACCTAGGAGTTCCATCAGATGCATCTAAACCAATTTCTGAGCCTATGGTATGTTCTGCGCAACCCGTGCACCTCGTCAAGATTAGCACTATCTCCAAACGGCCCAAAACGAGCTTCCACTTGAGCCTCGTCACCTAGGAATTCCATTGGGTGTGCCCAAAACGATTTCCAAGCCTATGGTATGTTTGGTGCAAACCGTGCACCAATCATGCATCAAGTTTAGCACCATCTCCAATCGGACCGTAACGAGCTTCCACTTGAGCCTCGTCACCTAGGAGTACCATCGGGTGCGTCCAAATCGATTTCAGGGCGTATGGTACGATTGGTGCGAACCGTCCAACTATCTTGCACGACACTAACACTGTCTCCAAATAGACTGAAACAAGATTCCACATGACTCACGTCACCTAGGAGTTCCATCGGATGCGTTGAAACTGATTTCCGAGCCTATGGTAGGTTCGGCGCAATCCGTGCACCTCATCAAGATTAGCACTATCTCCAAACGGACCAAAAGAAGCTTCCACTTCAGCCTCGTCACCTATGAGTTCCATGGGGTGTGTCCAAAATAATTTCCAAGCCTATGGTATGTTTGGCGCAAACCGTGCACCTATCTTGCATAAAGTTTAGCACCATCTCCAATCAGACCGTAATGAGCTTCCACTTGAGCCTCGTCACCAAGGAGTACCATCGGGTGCGTCCATATTGATTTCTGAGGATATGGTACATTTGGTGCGAACCGTCCAACTATCTTGCACCGACACCAACACTGTCTCCAAATAGACTGAAACAAGATTTCACATGACTCACGTTACCTAGGTGTTCCATCGGATGCGTCCAAACTGATTTCCGAGCCTATGGTAGGTTTGACGCAACCCGTGGACCTCGTCAAGATTAGCACTATCTCTAAACAGACCAAAACGAGCTTCTACTTGAGCCTCGTCACCTAGGAATTCCATTGGGTGTGTCCAAAACGATTTCCAAGCCTATGGTATGTTTGGTGCAAACCGTGCACCTATCTTGCATCAGGTTTAGCACCATCTCCAATCAGACCGTAATGAGCTTCCACTTGATCATCGTCACCTAGGAGTACCATCGGGTGTGTCCAAATTGATTTCTGAGCCTATGGTATGTTTGGCGCAGACCATGCAATTATCTTGCACCGACACTAAACCTGTCTCCAAACGGACTTAAACGAGATTACACATGGCCCCCGACACCTAGGAGTTCCATTGGGTGCGTCCAAAATGATTCTCGAGCCTCTGGAATGTTCTGCGCAAACCGTGCACCTATCTTGCAGAAAGATTAGCACCATCTCCAAACGGAACAAAACGAGCTTCCACTTGAGCCTCGTCACCTATGAGTTCCATTAGGTGTGTCCAAAACGATATCCAAGCCCATGGTATGTTTGGTGCAAACTGTGCACCTATCTTGCATCAAGTTTAGCACCATCTCCAATCGGACCATAACGAGCTTCCACTTGAGCCTCGTCTCCTAGGAGTACCATCGGGTGCGTCCAAATCGATTTCAGAGCGTATGGTACGATTGGTGCGAACCGTCCAACTATCTTGCACCGGCACTAACACTGTCTCCAAATAGACTGAAACAAGATTCCACATGACCCACGTCACCTAGGAGTTCCATCGGATGCATCTAAACCAATTTCCGAGCCTATGGTATGTTCTGCGCAACCCGTGCACCTCGTCAAGATTAGCACTATCTCCAAACGGAACAAAACGAGCTTCCACTTGAGCCACGTCACCTAGGAATTCCATTGGGTGTGCCCAAAATGATTTCCAAGCCTATGGTATGTTTGGTGCAAACCGTGCACCAATCATGCATCAAGTTTAGCACCATCTCCAATCGGACCGTAACGAGCTTCCACTTGAGCCTCGTCACCTAGGAGTACCATCGGGTGCATCCAAATCGATTTCAGGGCGTATGGTACGATTGGTGCGAACCGTCCAACTATCTTGCACCGACACTAACACTGTCTCCAAATAGACTGAAACAAGATTCCACATGACTCACGTCACCTAGGAGTTCCATCGGATGCGTCGAAACTGATTTCCGAGCCTATGTTAGGTTCGGCGCAACCCGTGCACCTCGTAAAGATTAGCACTATCTCCAAACGGACCAAAAGAAGCTTCCACTTCAGCCTCGTCACCTATGAGTTCCATGGGGTGTGTCCAAAACGATTTCCAAGCCTTTGGTATGTTTGGCGCAAACCGTGCACCTATCTTGCATCAAGTTTAGCACCATCTCCAATCGGTCCGTAATGAGCTTCCACTGGAGCCTCGTCACCAAGGAGTACCATCAGGTGCGTCAATATTGACTTCTGAGGATATGGTACATTTGGTGCGAACCGTCCAACTATCTTGCACCGACACTAACACTGTCTCCAAATAGATTGAAACAAGATTTCACATGACTCACGTTACCTAGGTGTTCCATCGGATGCGTCCAAACTGATTTCCGAGCCTATGGTAGGTTTGACGCAACCCGTGCACCTCGTCAAGATTAGCACTATCTCTAAACAGACCAAAACGAGCTTCTACTTGAGCCTTGTCACCTAGGAATTCCATTGGGTGTGTCCAAAACGATTTCCAAGCCTATGGTATGTTTGGTGCAAACCGTGCACCTATCTTGCATCAGGTTTAGCACCATCTCCAATCAGACCGTAATAAGCTTCCACTTGATCATCGTCACCTAGGAGTACCATCGGGTGCGTCCAAATCGATTTCTGAGCCTATGGTATGTTTGGCGCAGACCATGCAATTATCTTGCACCGACACTAAACCTGTCTCCAAACGGACTTAAACGAGATTCCACATGGCCCCCGACACCTAGGAGTTCCATTGGGTGCGTCCAAAATGATTCTCGAGCCTCTGGTACGTTCTGCGCAAACCGTGCACCTATCTTGCAGAAAGATTAGCACCATCTCCAAACGGAACAAAACGAGCTTCCACTTGAGCCTCGTCACCTATGAGTTCCATTAGGTGTGTCCAAAACGATATCCAAGCCCATGGTACGTTTGGTGCAAACTGTGCACCTATCTTGCATCAAGTTTAGCACCATCTCCAATCGGACCATAACGAGCTTCCACTTGAGCCTCGTCTCCTAGGAGTACCATCGGGTGTGTCCAAATCGATTTCAGAGCGTATGGTACGATTGGTGCGAGCCGTCCAACTATCTTGCACCGGCACTAACACTGTCTCCAAATAGACTGAAACAAGATTCCACATGACCCACGTCACCTAGGAGTTCCATCGGATGCATCTAAACCAATTTCCGAGCCTATGGTATGTTCTGCGCAACCCGTGCACCTCGTCAAGATTAGCACTATCTCCAAACGGACCAAAACGAGCTTCCACTTGAGCCTCGTCACCTAGGAATTCCATTGGGTGTGCCCAAAATGATTTCCAAGCCTATGGTATGTTTGGTGCAAACCGTGCACCAATCATGCATCAAGTTTAGCACCATCTCCAATCGAACCGTAACGAGCTTCGACTTGGGCCTCGTCACCTAGGAGTACCGTCGGGTGCGTCCAAATCGATTTCAGGACGTATGGTACGATTGGTGCGAACCGTCCAACTATCTTGCACCGACACTAACACTGTCTCCAAATAGACTGAAACAAGATTCCACATGACTCACGTCATCTAGGAGTTCCATCGGATGCGTTGAAACTGATTTCCGAGCCTATGGTAGGTTCGGCGCAATCCGTGCACCTCGTCAAGATTAGCACTATCTCCAAACGGACCAAAAGAAGCTTCCACTTCAGCCTCGTCACCTATGAGTTCCATGGGGTGTGTCCAAAACGATTTCCAAGCCTATGGTATGTTTGGCGTAAACCGTGCACCTATCTTGCATAAAGTTTAGCACCATCTCCAATCAGACCGTAATGAGCTTCCACTTGAGCCTCGTCACCAAGGAGTACCATCGGGTGCGTCCATATTGATTTCTGAGGATATGGTACATTTGGTGCGAACCGTCCAACTATCTTGCACCGACACCAACACTGTCTCCAAATAGACTGAAACAAGATTTCACATGACTCACGTTACCTAGGTGTTCCATCGGATGCGTCCAAACTGATTTCCGAGCCTATGGTAGGTTTGACGCAACCCGTGGACCTCGTCAAGATTAGCACTATCTCTAAACAGACCAAAACGAGCTTCTACTTGAGCCTCGTCACCTAGGAATTCCATTGGGTGTGTCCAAAACGATTTCCAAGCCTATGGTATGTTTGGTGCAAACCGTGCACCTATCTTGCATCAGGTTTAGCACCATCTCCAATCAGACCGTAATGAGCTTCCACTTGATCATCGTCACCTAGTAGTACCATCGGGTGCGTCCAAATTGATTTCTGAGCCTATGGTATGTTTGGCGCAGACCTTGCAATTATCTTGCACCGACACTAAACCTGTCTCCAAACGGACTTAAACGAGATTCCACATGGCCCCCGACACCTAGGAGTTCCATTGGGTGCGTCCAAAATGATTCTCGAGCCTCTGGAACGTTCTGCGCAAACCGTGCACCTATCTTGCAGAAAGATTAGCACCATCTCCAAACGGAACAAAACGAGCTTCCACTTGAGCCTCGTCACCTATGAGTTCCATTAGGTGTGTCCAAAACGATATCCAAGCCCATCGTATGTTTGGTGCAAACTGTGCACCTATCTTGCATCAAGTTTAGCACCATCTCCAATCGGACCATAACGAGCTTCCACTTGAGCCTCGTCTCCTAGGAGTACCATCGGGTGCGTCCAAATCGATTTCAGAGCGTATGGTACGATTGTCGTCCAACTAGCCGTCCAACTATCTTGCACCGGCACTAACACTGTCTCCAAATAGACTGAAACAAGATTCCACATGACCCACGTCAACTAGGAGTTCCATCGGATGCATCTAAACCAATTTCCGAGCCTATGGTATGTTCTGCGCAACCCGTGCACCTCGTCAAGATTAGCACTATCTCCAAACGGACCAAAACGAGCTTCCACTTGAGCCTCATCATCTAGGAATTCCATTGGGTGTGCCCAAAACGATTTCCAAGCCTATGGTATGTTTGGTGCAAACCGTGCACCAATCATGCATCAAGTTTAGCACCATCTCCAATCGGACCGTAATGGGCTTCCACTTGAGCCTCGTCACCTAGGAGTACCATCGGGTGCGTCCAAATCGATTTCAGGGCGTATGGTACGATTGGTGCGAACCGTCCAACTATCTTGCACCGACACTAACACTGTCTCCAAATAGACTGAAACAAGATTCCACATGACTCACGTCACCTAGGAGTTCCATCGGATGCGTTGAAACTGATTTCTGAGCCTATGTTAGGTTCGGCGCAACCCGTGCACCTCGTCAAGATTAGCACTATCTCCAAACGGACCAAAAGAACCTTCCACTTCAGCCTCGTCACCTATGAGTTCCATGGGGTGTGTCCAAAAACGATTTCCAAGCCTATGGTATGTTTGGCGCAAACCATGCACCTATCTTGCATCAAGTTTAGCACCATCTCCAATCGGTCCGTAATGAGCTTCCACTTGAGCCTCGTCACCAA
This sequence comes from Saccharum hybrid cultivar R570, assembly GCA_038087645.1. Taxonomy (NCBI): domain Eukaryota; kingdom Viridiplantae; phylum Streptophyta; class Magnoliopsida; order Poales; family Poaceae; genus Saccharum; species Saccharum hybrid cultivar. The sequence goes on along the minus strand of JAQSUU010000775.1, from coordinate 6,861,914 downwards.
GGAGTACCATCAGGTGCGTCAATATTGACTTCTGAGGATATGGTACATTTGGTGCGAACCGTCCAACTATCTTGCACCGACACCAACACTGTCTCCAAATAGACTGAAACAAGATTTAACATGACTCACGTTACCTAGGTGTTCCATCGGATGCATCCAAACTGATTTCCGAGCCTATGGTAGGTTTGACGCAACCCGTGCACCTCGTCAAGATTAGCACTATCTCTAAACAGACCAAAACGAGCTTCTACTTGAGCCTCGTCACCTAGGACTTCCATTGGGTGTGTCCAAAACGATTTCCAAGCCTATGGTATGTTTGGTGCAAACCGTGCACCTATCTTGCATCAGGTTTAGCACCATCTGCAATCAGACCGTAATGAGCTTCCACTTGATCATCGTCACCTAGGAGTACCATCGGGTGCGTCCAAATCGATTTCTGAGCCTATGGTATGTTTGGCGCAGACCATGCAATTATCTTGCACCGACACTAAACCTGTCTCCAAACGGACTTAAACGAGATTCCACATGGCCCCCGACACCTAGGAGTTCCATTGGGTGCGTCCAAAATGATTCTCGAGCCTCTGGTACGTTCTGCGCAAACCATGCACCTATCTTGCAGAAAGATTAGCACCATCTCCAAACGGAACAAAACGAGCTTCCACTTGAGCCTCGTCACCTATGAGTTCCATTAGGTGTGTCCAAAACGATATCCAAGCCCATGGTATGTTTGGTGCAAACTGTGCACCTATCTTGCATCAAGTTTAGCACCATCTCCAATCGGACCATAACGAGCTTCCACTTGAGCCTCGTCTCCTAGGAGTACCATCGGGTGCGTCCAAATCGATTTCAGAGCGTATGGTACGATTGGTGCGAGCCGTCCAACTATCTTGCACCGGCACTAACACTGTCTCCAAATAGACTGAAACAAGATTCCACATGACCCACGTCACCTAGGAGTTCCATCGGATGCATCTAAACCAATTTCCGAGCCTATGGTATGTTCTGCGCAACCCGTGCACCTCGTCAAGATTAGCACTATCTCCAAACGGACCAAAACGAGCTTCCACTTGAGCCTCGTCACCTAGGAATTCATTGGGTGTGCCCAAAACGATTTCCAAGCCTATGGTATGTTTGGTGCAAACCGTGCACCAATCATGCATCAAGTTTAGCACCATCTCCAATCGGACCGTAACAAGCTTCCACTTGAGCCTCGTCACCTAGGAGTACCATCGGGTGCGTCCAAATCGATTTCAGGGCGTATGGTACGATTGGTGCGAACCGTCCAACTATCTTGCACCGACACTAACACTGTCTCCAAATAGACTGAAACAAGATTCCACATGACTCACGTCACCTAGGAGTTCCATCGGATGCGTTGAAACTGATTTCCGAGCCAATGTTAGGTTCGGCGCAACCCGTGCACCTCGTCAAGATTAGCACTATCTCTAAACGGACCAAAAGAAGCTTCCACTTCAGCCTCGTCACCTATGAGTTCTATGGGGTGTGTCCAAAACGATTTCCAAGCCTATGGTATGTTTGGCGCAAACCGTGCACCTATCTTGCATCAAGTTTAGCACCATCTCCAATCGGTCCGTAATGAGCTTCCACTTGAGCCTCGTCACCAAGGAGTACCATCAGGTGCGTCAATATTGACTTCTGAGGATATGGTACATTTGGTGCGAACCGTCCAGCTATCTTGCACCGACACCAACACTGTCTCCAAATAGACTGAAACAAGATTTCACATGACTCACGTTACCTAGGTGTTCCATCGGATGCGTCCAAACTGATTTCCGAGCCTATGGTAGGTTTGACGCAACCCGTGCACCTCGTCGAGATTAGCACTATCTCTAAACAGACCAAAACGAGCTTCTACTTGAGCCTCGTCACCTAGGAATTCCATTGGGTGTGTCCAAAACGATTTCCAAGCCTATGGTATGTTTGGTGCAAACCGTGCACCTATCTTGCATCAGGTTTAGCACCATCTGCAATCAGACCGTAATGAGCTTCCACTTGATCATCGTCACCTAGGAGTACCATCGGGTGCGTCCAAATCGATTTCTGAGCCTATGTTATGTTTGGCGCAGACCATGCAATTATCTTGCACCGACACTAAACCTGTCTCCAAACGGACTTAAACGAGATTCCACATGGCCCCCGACACCTAGGAGTTCCATTGGGTGCGTCCAAAATGATTCTCGAGCCTCTGGTACGTTCTGCGCAAACCGTGCACCTATCTTGCAGAAAGATTAGCACCATCTCCAAACGGAACAAAACGAGCTTCCACTTGAGCCTCGTCACCTATGAGTTCCATTAGGTGTGTCCAAAACGATATCCAAGCCCATGGTATGTTTGGTGCAAACTGTGCACCTATCTTGCATCAAGTTTAGCACCATCTCCAATCGGACCATAACGAGCTTCCACTTGAGCCTCGTCTCCTAGGAGTACCATCGGGTGCGTCCAAATCGATTTCAGAGCGTATGGTACGATTGGTGCGAGCCGTCCAACTATCTTGCACCGGCACTAACACTGTCTCCAAATAGACTGAAACAAGATTCCACATGACCCACGTCACCTAGGAGTTCCATCGGATGCATCTAAACCAATTTCCGAGCCTATGGTATGTTCTGCGCAACCCGTGCACCTCGTCAAGATTAGCACTATCTCCAAACGGACCAAAACGAGCTTCCACTTGAGCCTCGTCACCTAGGAATTCCATTGGGTGTGCCCAAAACGATTTCCAAGCCTATGGTATGTTTGGTGCAAACCGTGCACCAATCATGCATCAAGTTTAGCACCATCTCCAATCGGACCGTAACGAGCTTCGACTTGGGCCTCGTCACCTAGGAGTACCGTCGGGTGCGTCCAAATCGATTTCAGGGCGTATGGTACGATTGGTGCGAACCGTCCAACTATCTTGCACCGACACTAACACTGTCTCCAAATAGACTGAAACAAGATTCCACATGACTCACGTCACCTAGGAGTTCCATCGGATGCGTCGAAACTGATTTCCGAGCCTATGGTAGGATCGGCGCAACCCGTGCACCTCGTCTAGATTAGCACTATCTCCAAACGGACCAAAAGAAGCTTCCACTTCAGCCTCGTCACCTATGAGTTCCATGGGGTGTGTCCAAAATGATTTCCAAGCCTATGGTATGTTCGGCGCAAACCGTGCACCTATCTTGCATAAAGTTTAGCACCATCTCCAATCAGACCGTAATGAGCTTCCACTTGAGCCTCGTCACCAAGGAGTACCATCGGGTGCGTCCATATTGATTTCTGAGGATATGGTACATTTGGTGCGAACCGTCCAACTATCTTGAACCGACACTAACACTGTCTCCAAATAGACTGAAACAAGATTTCACATGACTCACGTTACCTAGGTGTTCCATCGGATGCGTCCAAACTGATTTCCGAGCCTATGGTAGGTTTGACGCAACCCGTGCACCTCGTCAAGATTAGCACTATCTCTAAACAGACCAAAACGAGCTTCTACTTGAGCCTTGTCACCTAGGAATTCCATTGGGTGTGTCCAAAACGATTTCCAAGCCTATGGTATGTTTGGTGCAAACCGTGCACCTATCTTGCATCAGGTTTAGCACCATCTCCAATCAGACCGTAATGAGCTTCCACTTGATCATCGTCACCTAGGAGTACCATCGGGTGCGTCCAAATCGATTTCTGAGCCTATGGTATGTTTGGCGCAGACCATGCAATTATCTTGCACCGACACTAAACCTGTCTCCAAACGGACTTAAACGATATTCCACATGGCCCCCGACACCTAGGAGTTCCATTGGGTGCGTCTAAAATGATTCTCGAGCCTCTGGTACGTTCTGCGCAAACCGTGCACCTATCTTGCAGAAAGATTAGCACCATCTCTAAACGGAACAAAACGAGCTTCCACTTGAGCCTCGTCACCTATGAGTTCCATTAGGTGTGTCCAAAACGATATCCAAGCCCATGGTATGTTTGGTGCAAACTGTGCACCTATCTTGCATCAAGTTTAGCACCATCTCCAATCGGACCATAACGAGCTTCCACTTGAGCCTCGTCTCCTAGGAGTACCATCGGGTGCGTCCAAATCGATTTCAGAGCGTATGGTACGATTGGTGCGAGCCGTCCAACTATCTTGCACCGGCACTAACACTGTCTCCAAATAGACTGAAACAAGATTCCACATGACCCACGTCACCTAGGAGTTCCATCGGATGCATCTAAACCAATTTCCGAGCCTATGGTATGTTCTGCGCAACCCGTGCACCTCGTCAAGATTAGCACTATCTCCAAACGGACCAAAACGAGCTTCCACTTGAGCCTCGTCACCTAGGAATTCATTGGGTGTGCCGAAAACGATTTCCAAGCCTATGGTATGTTTGGTGCAAACCGTGCACCAATCATGCATCAAGTTTAGCACCATCTCCAATCGGACCGTAACGAGCTTCCACTTGAGCCTCGTCACCTAGGAGTACCATCGGGTGTGTCCAAATCGATTTCAGGGCGTATGGTACGATTGGTGCGAACCATCCAACTATCTTGCACCGACACTAACACTGTCTCCAAATAGACTGAAACAAGATTCCACATGACTCACGTCACCTAGGAGTTCCATCGGATGCGTTGAAACTGATTTCCGAGCCTATGTTAGGTTCGGCGCAACCCGTGCACCTCGTCAAGATTAGCACTATCTCCAAATGGACCAAAAGAAGCTTCCACTTCAGCCTCGTCACCTATGAGTTCCATGGGGTGTGTCCAAAATGATTTCCAAGCCTATGGTATGTTTGGCGCAAACCGTGCACCTATCTTGCATCAAGTTTAGCACCATCTCCAATCGGTCCGTAATGAGCTTCCACTTGAGCCTCGTCACCAAGGAGTACCATCAGGTGCATCAATATTGACTTCTGAGGATATGGTACATTTGGTGCGAACCGTCCAACTATCTTGCACCGACACCAACACTGTCTCCAAATAGACTAAAACAAGATTTCACATGACTCACGTTACCTAGGTGTTCCATCGGATGCGTCCAAACTGATTTCCGAGCCTATGGTAGGTTTGACGCAACCCGTGCACCTCGTCGAGATTAGCACTATCTCTAAACAGACCAAAACGAGCTTCTACTTGAGCCTCGTCACCTAGGAATTCCATTGGGTGTGTCCAAAACAATTTCCAAGCCTATGGTATGTTTGGTGCAAACCGTGCACCTATCTTGCATCAGGTTTAGCACCATCTGCAATCAGACCGTAATGAGCTTCCACTTGATCATCGTCACCTAGGAGTACCATCGGGTGCGTCCAAATCGATTTCTGAGCCTATGTTATGTTTGGCGCAGACCATGCAATTATCTTGCACCGACACTAAACCTGTCTCCAAACGGACTTAAACGATCCCACATGGCCCCCGACACCTAGGAGTTCCATTGGGTGCGTCCAAAATGATTCTCGAGCCTCTGGTACGTTCTGCGCAAACGTGCACCTATCTTGCAGAAAGATTAGCACCATCTCCAAACGGAACAAAACGAGCTTCCACTTGAGCCTCGTCACCTATGAGTTCCATTAGGTGTGTCCAAAACGATATCCAAGCCCATGGTATGTTTGGTGCAAACTGTGCACCTATCTTGCATCAAGTTTAGCACCATCTCCAATCGGACCATAACGAGCTTCCACTTGAGCCTCGTCTCCTAGGAGTACCATCGGGTGCGTCCAAATCGATTTCAGAGCGTATGGTACGATTGGTGCGAGCCATCCAACTATCTTGCACCGGCACTAACACTGTCTCCAAATAGACTAAAACAAGATTCCACATGACCCACGTCACCTAGGAGTTCCATCGGATGCATCTAAACCAATTTCCGAGCCTATGGTATGTTCTGCGCAACCCGTGCACCTCGTCAAGATTAGCACTATCTCCAAACGGACCAAAACGAGCTTCCACTTGAGCCTCGTCACCTAGGAATTCCATTGGGTGTGCCCAAAACGATTTCCAAGCCTATGGTATGTTTGGTGCAAACCGTGCACCAATCATGCATCAAGTTTAGCACCATCTCCAATCGGACCGTAACGAGCTTCGACTTGGGCCTCGTCACCTAGGAGTACCGTCGGGTGCGTCCAAATCGATTTCAGGGCGTATGGTACGATTGGTGCGAACCGTCCAACTATCTTGCACCGACACTAACACTGTCTCCAAATACACTGAAACAAGATTCCACATGACTCACGTCACCTAGGAGTTCCATCGGATGCGTCGAAACTTATTTCCGAGCCTATGGTAGGTTCGGCGCAACCCGTGCACCTTGTCAAGATTAGCACTATCTCCAAACGGACCAAAAGAAGCTTCCACTTCAGCCTCGTCACCTATGAGTTCCATGGGGTGTGTCCAAAACGATTCCTAAGCCTATGGTATGTTTGGCGCAAACCGTGCACCTATCTTGCATAAAGTTTAGCACCATCTCCAATCAGACCGTAATGAGCTTCCACTTGAGCCTCGTCACCAAGGAGTACCATCGGGTGCGTCCATATTTATTTCTGAGGATATGGTACATTTGGTGCGAACCATCCAACTATCTTGCACCGACACTAACACTGTCTCCAAATAGACTGAAACAAGATTTCACATGACTCACGTTACCTAGGTGTTCCATCGGATGCGTCCAAACTGATTTCCGAGCCTATGGTAGGTTTGACGCAACCCGTGCACCTCGTCAAGATTAGCACTATCTCTAAACAGACCAAAACGAGCTTCTACTTGAGCCTTGTCACCTAGGAATTCCATTGGGTGTGTCCAAAACGATTTCCAAGCCTATGGTATGTTTGGTGCAAACCGTGCACTTATCTTGCATCAGGTTTAGCACCATCTGCAATCAGACCGTAATGAGCTTCCACTTGATCATCGTCACCTAGGAGTACCATCGGGTGCGTCCAAATCGATTTCTGAGCCTATGGTATGTTTGGCGCAGACCATGCAATTATCTTGCACCGACACTAAACCTGTCTCCAAACGGACTTAAACGAGATTCCACATGGCCCCTGACACCTAGGAGTTCCATTGGGTGCGTCCAAAATGATTCTCGAGCCTCTGGTACGTTCTGCGCAAACCGTGCACCTATCTTGCAGAAAGATTAGCACCATCTCCAAACAGAACAAAACGAGCTTCCACTTGAGCCTCGTCACCTATGAGTTCCATTAGGTGTGTCCAAAATGATATCCAAGCCCATGGTATGTTTGGTGCAAACTGTGCACCTATCTTGCATCAAGTTTAGCACCATCTCCAGTCGGACCATAACGAGCTTCCACTTGAGCCTCGTCTCCTAGGAGTACCATCGGGTGCGTCCAAATCGATTTCAGAGCGTATGGTACGATTGGTGCGAGCCGTCCAACTATCTTGCACCGGCACTAACACTGTCTCCAAATAGACTGAAACAAGATTCCACATGACCCACGTCACCTAGGAGTTCCATCGGATGCATCTAAACCAATTTCCGAGCCTATGGTATGTTCTGCGCAACCCGTGCACCTCGTCAAGATTAGCACTATCTCCAAACGGACCAAAACGAGCTTCCACTTGAGCCTCATCACCAAGGAATTCCATTGGGTGTGCCCAAAACGATTTCCAAGCCTATGGTATGTTTGGTGCAAACCGTGCACCAATCATGCATCTAGTTTAGCACCATCTCCAATCGGACCGTAACGAGCTTCGACTTGGGCCTCGTCACCTAGGAGTACCGTCGGGTGCGTCCAAATCGATTTCAGGGCGTATGGTACGATTGGTGCGAACCGTCCAACTATCTTGCACCGACACTAACACTGTCTCCAAATAGACTGAAACAAGATTCCACATGACTCACGTCACCTAGGAGTTCCATCGGATGCGTCGAAACTGATTTCCGAGCCTATGGTAGGTTCGGCGCAACCCGTGCACCTTGTCAAGATTAGCACTATCTCCAAACGGACCAAAAGAAGCTTCCACTTCAGCCTCGTCACCTATGAGTTCCATGGGGTGTGTCCAAAACGATTTCCAAGCCTATGGTATGTTTGGCGCAAACCGTGCACCTATCTTGCATCAAGTTTAGCACCATCTCCAATCAGACCGTAATGAGCTTCCACTTGAGCCTCGTCACCAAGGAGTACCATCGGGTGCGTCCATATTGATTTCTGAGGAAATGGTACATTTGGTGCGAACCGTCCAACTATCTTGCACCGACACTAACACTGTCTCCAAATAGACTGAAACAAGATTTCACATGACTCACGTTACCTAGGTGTTCCATCGGATGCGTCCAAACTGATTTCCGAGCCTATGGTAGGTTTGACGCAACCCGTGCACCTCGTCAAGATTAGCACTATCTCTAAACAGACCAAAACGAGCTTCTTCTTGAGCCTTGTCACCTAGGAATTCCATTGGGTGTGTCCAAAACGATTTCCAAGCCTATGGTATGTTTGGTGCAAACCGTGCACCTATCTTGCATCAGGTTTAGCACCATCTCCAATCAGACCGTAATGAGCTTCCACTTGATCATCGTCACCTAGGAGTACCATCGGGTGCGTCCAAATCGATTTCTGAGCCTATGGTATGTTTGGCGCAGACCATGCAATTATCTTGCACCGACACTAAACCTGTCTCCAAACGGACTTAAACGATATTCCACATGGCCCCTGACACCTAGGAGTTCCATTGGGTGCGTCTAAAATGATTCTCGAGCCTCTGGTACGTTCTGCGCAAACCGTGCACCTATCTTGCAGAAAGATTAGCACCATCTCCAAACGGAACAAAACGAGCTTCCACTTGAGCCTCGTCACCTATGAGTTCCATTAGGTGTGTCCAAAACGATATCCAAGTCCATGGTATGTTTGGTGCAAACTGTGCACCTATCTTACATCAAGTTTAGCACCATCTCCAATCGGACCATAACGAGCTTCCACATGAGCCTCGTCTCCTAGGAGTACCATCGGGTGCGTCCAAATCGATTTCAGAGCATATGGTATGATTGGTGCGAGCCGTCCAACTATCTTGCACCGGCACTAACACTGTCTCCAAATAGACTGAAACAAGATTCCACATGACCCACGTCACCTAGGAGTTCCATCAGATACATCTAAACCAATTTTCGAGCCTATGGTATGTTCTACGCAACCCGTGCACCTCGTCAAGATTAGCACTATCTCCAAACGGACCAAAACGAGCTTCCACTTGAGCCTCGTAACCTAGGAATTCCATTGGGTGTGCCCAAAACGATTTCCAAGCCTATGGTATGTTTGGTGCAAACCGTGCACCAATCATGCATCAAGTTTAGCACCATCTCCAATCGGACCGTAACGAGCTTCGACTTGGGCCTCGTCACCTAGGAGTACCGTCGGGTGCGTCCAAATCGATTTCAGGGCGTATGGTACGATTGGTGCGAACCGTCCAACTATCTTGCACCGACACTAACACTGTCTCCAAATAGACTGAAACAAGATTCCACATGACTCACGTCACCTAGGAGTTCCATCGGATGCGTCGAAACTGATTTCCGAGCCTATGGAAGGTTCGGCGCAACCCGTGCACCTCGTCAAGGTTAGCACTATCTCCAAACGGACCAAAAGAAGCTTCCACTTCAGCCTCGTCACCTATGAGTTCCATGGGGTGTGTCCAAAACGATTTCCAAGCCTATGGTATGTTTGGCGCAAACCGTGCACCTATCTTGCATAAAGTTTAGCACCATCTCCAATCAGACCGTAATGAGCTTCCACTTGAGCCTCGTCACCAAGGAGTACCAACGGGTGCGTCCATATTGATTTTTGAGGATATGGTACATTTGGTGCGAACCGCCCAACTATCTTGCACCGACACTAACACTGTCTCCAAATAGAGTGAAACAAGATTTCACATGACTCACGTTACCTAGGTGTTCCATCGTATGCGTCCAAACTGATTTCCGAGCCTATGGTAGGTTTGACGCAACCCGTGCACCTCGTCAAGATTAGCACTATCTCTAAACAGACCAAAACGAGCTTCTACTTGAGCCTCGTCACCTAGGAATTCCATTGAGTGTGTCCAAAACGATTTCCAAGCCTATGGTATGTTTGGTGCAAACCGTGCACCTATCTTGCATCAGGTTTAGCACCATCTCCAATCAGATCGTAATGAGCTTCCACTTGATCATCGTCACCTAGGAGTACCATCGGCTGCGTCCAAATCGATTTCTGAGCCTATGGTATGTTTGGCGCAGACCATGCAATTATCTTGCACCGACACTAAACCTGTCTCCAAACGGACTTAAACGAGATTCCACATGGCCCCCGACACCTAGGAGTTCCATTGGGTGCGTCTAAAATGATTCTCGAGCCTCTGGTACGTTCTGCGCAAACCGCGCACCTATCTTGCAGAAAGATTAGCACCATCTCCAAACGGAACAAAACGAGCTTCCACTTGAGCCTCGTCACCTATGAGTTCCATTAGGTGTGTCCAAAATGATATCCAAGCCCATGGTATGTTTGGTGCAAACTGTGCACCTATCTTGCATCAAGTTTAGCACCATCTCCAATCGGACCATAACGAGCTTCCACTTGAGCCTCGTCTCCTAGGAGTACCATCGGGTGCGTCCAAATCGATTTCAGAAGCGTATGGTACGATTGGTGCGAGCCGTCCAACTATCTTGCACCGGCACTAACACTGTCTCCAAATAGACTGAAACAAGATTCCACATGACCCACGTCACCTAGGAGTTCCATCGGATACATCTAAACCAATTTCCGAGCCTATGGTATGTTCTGCGCAACCCGTGCACCTCGTCAAGATTAGCACTATCTCCAAACGGACCAAAATGAGCTTCCACTTGAGCCTCGTCACCTAGGAATTCCATTGGGTGTGCCCAAAACGATTTCCAAGCCTATGGTATGTTTGGTGCAAACCGTGCACCAATCATGCATCAAGTTTAGCACCATCTCCAATCGGACCGTAACGAGCCTCGACTTGGGCCTCGTCACCTAGGAGTACCATCGGGTGCGTCCAAATCGATTTCAGGGCGTACGGTACGATTGGTGCGAACCGTCCAACTATCTTGCACCGACACTAACACTGTCTCCAAATAGACTGAAACAAGATTCCACATGACTCACGTCAGCTAGGAGTTCCATCGGATGCGTCGAAACTGATTTCCGAGCCTATGGTAGGTTCGGCGCAACCCGTGCACCTCGTCAAGATTAGCACTATCTCCAAACAGACCAAAAGAAGCTTCCACTTCAGCCTCGTCACCTATGAGTTCCATGGGGTGTGTCCAAAACGATTTCCAAGCCTATGGTATGTTTGGCGCAAATCGTGCACCTATCTTGCATAAAGTTTAGCACCATCTCCAATCGGACCGTAATGAGCTTCCACTTGAGCCTCGTCACCAAGGAGTACCAACGGTTGCGTCCATATTGATTTTTGAGGATATGGTACATTTGGTGCGAACCGCCCAACTATCTTGCACCGACACTAACACTGTCTCCAAATAGACTGAAACAAGATTTCACATGACTCACGTTACCTAGGTGTTCCATCGTATGCGTCCAAACTGATTTCCGAGCCTATGGTAGGTTTGACGCAACCCGTGCACCTCGTCAAGATTAGCACTATCTCTAAACAGACCAAAACGAGCTTCTACTTGAGCCTCGTCACCTAGGAATTCCATTGGGTGTGTCCAAAACGATTTCCAAGCCTATGGTATGTTTGGTGCAAACCGTGCACCTATCTTGCATCAGGTTTAGCACCATCTCCAATCAGACCGTAATGAGCTTCCACTTGATCATCGTCACCTAGGAGTACCATCGGGTGCGTCCAAATCGATTTCTGAGCCTATGGTATGTTTGGCGCAGACCATGCAATTATCTTGCACCGACACTAAACCTGTCTCCAAACGGACTTAAACGAGATTCCACATGGCCCCCGACACCTAGGAGTTCCATTGGGTGCGTCCAAAATGATTCTCGAGCCTCTGGTACGTTCTGCGCAAACCGTGCACCTATCTTGCAGAAAGATTAGCACCATCTCCAAACGGAACAAAACGAGCTTCCACTTGAGCCTCGTCACCTATGAGTTCCATTAGGTGTGTCCAAAACGATATCCAAGCCCATGGTATGTTTGGTGCAAACTGTGCACCTATCTTGCATCAAGTTTAGCACCATCTCCAATCGGACCATAACGAGCTTCCACTTGAGCCTCTTCTCCTAGGAGTACCATCGGGTGCGTCCAAATCGATTTCAGAAGCGTATGGTACGATTGGTGCGAGCCGTCCAACTATCTTGCACCGGCACTAACACTGTCTCCAAATAGACTGAAACAAGATTCCACATGACCCACGTCACCTAGGAGTTCCAGCGGATACATCTAAACCAATTTCCGAGCCTATGGTATGTTCTGCGCAACCCGTGCACCTCGTCAAGATTAGCACTATCTCCAAACGGACCAAAATGAGCTTCCACTTGAGCCTCGTCACCTAGGAATTCCATTGGGTGTGCCCAAAACGATTTCCAAGCCTATGGTATGTTTGGTGCAAACCGTGCACCAATCATGCATCAAGTTTAGCACCATCTCCAATCGGACCGTAACGAGCCTCGACTTGGGCCTCGTCACCTAGGAGTACCATCGGGTGCGTCCAAATCGATTTCAGGGCGTATGGTACGATTGGTGCGAACCGTCCAACTATCTTGCACCGACACTAACACTGTCTCCAAATAGACTGAAACAAGATTCCACATGACTCACGTCAGCTAGGAGTTCCATCGGATGCGTCGAAACTGATTTCCGAGCCTATGGTAGGTTCGGCGCAACCCGTGCACCTCGTCAAGATTAGCACTATCTCCAAACAGACCAAAAGAAGCTTCCACTTCAGCCTCGTCACCTATGAGTTCCATGGGGTGTGTCCAAAACGATTTCCAAGCCTATGGTATGTTTGGCGCAAACCGTGCACCTATCTTGCATAAAGTTTAGCACCATCTCCAATCGGACCGTAATGAGCTTCCACTTGAGCCTCGTCACCAAGGAGTACCAACGGGTGCGTCCATATTGATTTTTGAGGATATGGTACATTTGGTGCGAACCGCCCAACTATCTTGCACCGACACTAACACTGTCTCCAAATAGACTGAAACAAGATTTCACATGACTCACGTTACCTAGGTGTTCCATCGTATGCGTCCAAACTGATTTCCGAGCCTATGGTAGGTTTGACGCAACCCGTGCACCTCGTCAAGATTAGCACTATCTCTAAACAGACCAAAACGAGCTTCTACTTGAGCCTCGTCACCTAGGAATTCCATTGGGTGTGTCCAAAACGATTTCCAAGCCTATGGTATGTTTGGTGCAAACCGTGCACCTATCTTGCATCAGGTTTAGCACCATCTCCAATCAGACCGTAATGAGCTTCCACTTGATCATCGTCACCTAGGAGTACCATCGGGTGCGTCCAAATCGATTTCTGAGCCTATGGTATGTTTGGCGCAGACCATGCAATTATCTTGCACCGACACTAAACCTGTCTCCAAACGGACTTAAACGAGATTCCACATGGCCCCCGACACCTAGGAGTTCCATTGGGTGCGTCCAAAATGATTCTCGAGCCTCTGGTACGTTCTGCGCAAACCGTGCACCTATCTTGCAGAAAGATTAGCACCATCTCCAAACGGAACAAAACGAGCTTCCACTTGAGCCTCGTCACCTATGAGTTCCATTAGGTGTGTCCAAAACGATATCCAAGCCCATGGTATGTTTGGTGCAAACTGTGCACCTATCTTGCATCAAGTTTAGCACCATCTCCAATCGGACCATAACGAGCTTCCACTTGCCTCGTCTCCTAGGAGTACCATCGGGTGCGTCCAAATCGATTTCAGAGCGTATGGTACGATTGGTGCGAGCCGTCCAACTATCTTGCACCGGCACTAACACTGTCTCCAAATAGACTGAAACAAGATTCCACATGACCCACGTCACCTAGGAGTTCCATCGGATGCATCTAAACCAATTTCCGAGCCTATGGTATGTTCTGCGCAACCCGTGCACCTCGTCAAGATTAGCACTATCTCCAAACGGACCAAAACGAGCTTCCACTTGAGCCTCGTCACCTAGGAATTCCATTGGGTGTGCCCAAAACGATTTCCAAGCCTATGGTATGTTTGGTGCAAACCGTGCACCAATCATGCATCAAGTTTAGCACCATCTCCAATCGGACCGTAACGAGCTTCGACTTGGGCCTCGTCACCTAGGAGTACCGTCGGGTGCGTCCAAATCGATTTCAGGGCGTATGGTACGATTGGTGCGAACCGTCCAACTATCTTGCACCGACACTAACACTGTCTCCAAATAGACTGAAACAAGATTCCACATGACTCACGTCACCTAGGAGTTCCATCGGATGCGTCGAAACTGATTTCCGAGCCTATGGTAGGTTCGGCGCAACCCGTGCACCTCGTCAAGATTAGCACTATCTCCAAACAGACCAAAAGAAGCTTCCACTTCAGCCTCGTCACCTATGAGTTCCATGGGGTGTGTCCAAAACGATTTCCAAGCCTATGGTATGTTTGGCGCAAACCGTGCACCTATCTTGCATAAAGTTTAGCACCATCTCCAATCAGACCGTAATGAGCTTCCACTTGAGCCTCGTCACCATGGAGTACCATCGGGTGCGTCCATATTGATTTCTGAGGATATGGTACATTTGGTGCGAACCGTCCAACTATCTTGCACCGACACTAACACTGTCTCCAAATAGACTGAAACAAGATTTCACATGACTCACGTTACCTAGGTGTTCCATCGGATGCGTCCAAACTGATTTCCGAGCCTATGGTAGGTTTGACGCAACCCGTGCACCTCGTCAAGATTAGCACTATCTCTAAACAGACCAAAACGAGCTTCTACTTGAGCCTCGTCACCTAGGAATTCCGTTGGGTGTGTCCAAAACGATTTCCAAGCCTATGGTATGTTTGGTGCAAACCGTGCACCTATCTTGCATCAGGTTTAGCACCATCTCCAATCAGACCGTAATGAGCTTCCACTTGATCATCGTCACCTAGGAGTACCATCGGGTGCGTCCAAATCGATTTCTGAGCCTATGGTATGTTTGGCGCAGACCATGCAATTATCTTGCACCGACACTAAACCTGTCTCCAAACGGACTTAAACGAGATTCCACATGGCCCCCGACACCTAGGAGTTCCATTGGGTGCGTCCAAAATGATTCTCGAGCCTCTGGTACGTTCTGCGCAAACCGTGCACCTATCTTGCAGAAAGATTAGCACCATCTCCAAACGGAACAAAACGAGCTTCCACTTGAGCCTCGTCACCTATGAGTTCCATTAGGTGTGTCCAAAACGATATCCAAGCCCATGGTATGTTTGGTGCAAACTGTGCACCTATCTTGCATCAAGTTTAGCACCATCTCCAATCGGACCATAACGAGCTTCCACTTGCCTCGTCTCCTAGGAGTACCATCGGGTGCGTCCAAATCGATTTCAGAGCGTATGGTACGATTGGTGCGAGCCGTCCAACTATCTTGCACCGGCACTAACACTGTCTCCAAATAGACTGAAACAAGATTCCACATGACCCACGTCACCTAGGAGTTCCATCGGATGCATCTAAACCAATTTCCGAGCCTATGGTATGTTCTGCGCAACCCGTGCACCTCGTCAAGATTAGCACTATCTCCAAACGGACCAAAACGAGCTTCCACTTGAGCCTCGTCACCTAGGAATTCCATTGGGTGTGCCCAAAACGATTTCCAAGCCTATGGTATGTTTGGTGCAAACCGTGCACCAATCATGCATCAAGTTTAGCACCATCTCCAATCGGACCGTAACGAGCTTCGACTTGGGCCTCGTCACCTAGGAGTACCGTCGGGTGCGTCCAAATCGATTTCAGGGCGTATGGTACGATTGGTGCGAACCGTCCAACTATCTTGCACCGACACTAACACTGTCTCCAAATAGACTGAAACAAGATTCCACATGACTCACGTCACCTAGGAGTTCCATCGGATGCGTCGAAACTGATTTCCGAGCCTATGGTAGGTTCGGCGCAACCCGTGCACCTCGTCAAGATTAGCACTATCTCCAAACAGACCAAAAGAAGCTTCCACTTCAGCCTCGTCACCTATGAGTTCCATGGGGTGTGTCCAAAACGATTTCCAAGCCTATGGTATGTTTGGCGCAAACCGTGCACCTATCTTGCATAAAGTTTAGCACCATCTCCAATCAGACCGTAATGAGCTTCCACTTGAGCCTCGTCACCAAGGAGTACCATCGGGTGCGTCCATATTGATTTCTGAGGATATGGTACATTTGGTGCGAACCGTCCAACTATCTTGCACCGACACTAACACTGTCTCCAAATAGACTGAAACAAGATTTCACATGACTCACGTTACCTAGGTGTTCCATCGGATGCGTCCAAACTGATTTCCGAGCCTATGGTAGGTTTGACGCAACCCGTGCACCTCGTCAAGATTAGCACTATCTCTAAACAGACCAAAACGAGCTTCTACTTGAGCCTTGTCACCTAGGAATTCCATTGGGTGTGTCCAAAACGATTTCCAAGCCTATGGTATGTTTGGTGCAAACCGTGCACCTATCTTGCATCAGGTTTAGCACCATCTCCAATCAGACCGTAATGAGCTTCCACTTGATCATCATCACCTAGGAGTACCATCGGGTGCGTCCAAATCGATTTCTGAGCCTATGGTATGTTTGGCGCAGACCATGCAATTATCTTGCACCGACACTAAACCTGTCTCCAAACGGACTTAAACGAGATTCCACATGGCCCCCGACACCTAGGAGTTCCATTGGGTGCGTCCAAAATGATTCTCGAGCCTCTGGTACGTTCTGCGCAAACCGTGCACCTATCTTGCAGAAAGATTAGCACCATCTCCAAACGGAACAAAACGAGCTTCCACTTGAGCCTCGTCACCTATGAGTTCCATTAGGTGTGTCCAAAACGATATCCAAGCCCATGGTATGTTTGGTGCAAACTGTGCACCTATCTTGCATCAAGTTTAGCACCATCTCCAATCGGACCATAACGAGCTTCCACTTGAGCCTCGTCTCCTAGGAGTACCATCGGGTGCGTCCAAATCGATTTCAGAGCGTATGGTATGATTGGTGCGAGCCGTCCAACTATCTTGCACCGGCACTAACACTGTCTCCAAATAGACTGAAACAAGATTCCACTGACCCACGTCACCTAGGAGTTCCATCGGATGCATCTAAACCAATTTCCGAGCCTATGGTATGTTCTGCGCAACCCGTGCACCTCGTCAAGATTAGCACTATCTCCAAACGGACCAAAAGAGCTTCCACTTGAGCCTCGTCACCAAGGAATTCCATTGGGTGTGCCCAAAACGATTTCCAAGCCTATGGTATGTTTGGTGCAAACCGTGCACCAATCATGCATCAAGTTTAGCACCATCTCCAATCGGACCGTAACGAGCTTCGACTTGGGCCTCGTCACCTAGGAGTACCGTCGGGTGCGTCCAAATCGATTTCAGGGCGTATGGTACGATTGGTGCGAACCGTCCAACTATCTTGCACCGACACTAACACTGTCTCCAAATAGACTGAAACAAGATTCCACATGACTCACGTCACCTAGGAGTTCCATCGGATGCGTCGAAACTGATTTCCGAGCCTATGGTAGGTTCGGCGCAACCTGTGCACCTCGTCAAGATTAGCACTATCTCCAAACGGACCAAAAGAAGCTTCCACTTCAGCCTCGTCACCTATGATTTCCATGGGGTGTGTCCAAAACGATTTCCAAGCCTATGGTATGTTTGGCGCAAACCGTGCACCTATCTTGCATAAAGTTTAGCACCATCTCCAATCAGACCGTAATGAGCTTCCACTTGAGCCTCGTCACCAAGGAGTACCATCGGGTGCGTCCATATTGATTTCTGAGGATATGGTACATTTGGTGCGAACCGTCCAACTATCTTGCACCGACACTAACACTGTCTCCAAATAGACTGAAACAAGATTTCACATGACTCACGTTACCTAGGTGTTCCATCGGATGCGTCCAAACTGATTTCCGAGCCTATGGTAGGTTTGACGCAACCCGTGCACCTCGTCAAGATTAGCACTATCTCTAAACAGACCAAAACGAGCTTCTACTTGAGCCTTGTCACCTAGGAATTCCATTGGGTGTGTCCAAAACGATTTCCAAGCCTATGGTATGTTTGGTGCAAACCGTGCACCTATCTTGCATCAGGTTTAGCACCATCTCCAATCAGACCGTAATGAGCTTCCACTTGATCATCGTCACCTAGGAGTACCATCGGGTGCGTCCAAATCGATTTCTGAGCCTATGGTATGTTTGGCGCAGACCATGCAATTATCTTGCACCGACACTAAACCTGTCTCCAAACGGACTTAAACGATATTCCACATGGCCCCCGACACCTAGGAGTTCCATTGGGTGCGTCTAAAATGATTCTCGAGCCTCTGGTACGTTCTGCGCAAACCGTGCACCTATCTTGCAGAAAGATTAGCACCATCTCCAAACGGAACAAAACGAGCTTCCACTTGAGCCTCGTCACCTATGAGTTCCATTAGGTGTGTCCAAAACGATATCCAAGCCCATGGTATGTTTGGTGCAAACTGTGCACCTATCTGCATCAAGTTTAGCACCATCTCCAATCGGACCATAACGAGCTTCCACTTGAGCCTCGTCTCCTAGGAGTACCATCGGGTGCGTCCAAATCGATTTCAGAGCGTATGGTATGATTGGTGCGAGCCGTCCAACTATCTTGCACCGGCACTAACACTGTCTCCAAATAGACTGAAACAAGATTCCACTGACCCACGTCACCTAGGAGTTCCATCGGATGCATCTAAACCAATTTCCGAGCCTATGGTATGTTCTGCGCAACCCGTGCACCTCGTCAAGATTAGCACTATCTCCAAACGGACCAAAAGAGCTTCCACTTGAGCCTCGTCACCTAGGAATTCCATTGGGTGTGCCCAAAACGATTTCCAAGCCTATGGTATGTTTGGTGCAAACCGTGCACCAATCATGCATCAAGTTTAGCACCATCTCCAATCGGACCGTAACGAGCTTCGACTTGGGCCTCGTCACCTAGGAGTACCGTCGGGTGCGTCCAAATCGATTTCAGGGCGTATGGTACGATTGGTGCGAACCGTCCAACTATCTTGCACCGACACTAACACTGTCTCCAAATAGACTGAAACAAGATTCCACATGACTCACGTCACCTAGGAGTTCCATCGGATGCGTCGAAACTGATTTCCGAGCCTATGGTAGGTTCGGCGCAACCCGTGCACCTCGTCAAGATTAGCTCTATCTCCAAACGGACCAAAAGAAGCTTCCACTTCAGCCTCGTCACCTATGATTTCCATGGGGTGTGTCCAAAACGATTTCCAAGCCTATGGTATGTTTGGCGCAAACCGTGCACCTATCTTGCATAAAGTTTAGCACCATCTCCAATCAGACCGTAATGAGCTTCCACTTGAGCCTCGTCACCAAGGAGTACCATCGGGTGCGTCCATATTGATTTCTGAGGATATGGTACATTTGGTGCGAACCGTCCAACTATCTTGCACCGACACTAACACTGTCTCCAAATAGACTGAAACAAGATTTCACATGACTCACATTACCTAGGTGTTCCATCGGATGCGTCCAAACTGATTTCCGAGCCTATGGTAGGTTTG
Organism: Saccharum hybrid cultivar R570; assembly: GCA_038087645.1. Taxonomy (NCBI): domain Eukaryota; kingdom Viridiplantae; phylum Streptophyta; class Magnoliopsida; order Poales; family Poaceae; genus Saccharum; species Saccharum hybrid cultivar. Next base: position 6,842,226 of record JAQSUU010000775.1, on the reverse strand, counting down.
ACGCAACCCGTGCACCTCGTCAAGATTAGCACTATCTCTAAACAGACCAAAACGAGCTTCTACTTGAGCCTTGTCACCTAGGAATTCCATTGGGTGTGTCCAAAACGATTTCCAAGCCTATGGTATGTTTGGTGCAAACCGTGCACCTATCTTGCATCAGGTTTAGCACCATCTCCAATCAGACCGTAATGAGCTTCCACTTGATCATCGTCACCTAGGAGTACCATCGGGTGCGTCCAAATCGATTTCTGAGCCTATGGTATGTTTGGCGCAGACCATGCAATTATCTTGCACCGACACTAAACCTGTCTCCAAACGGACTTAAACGATATTCCACATGGCCCCCGACACCTAGGAGTTCCATTGGGTGCGTCTAAAATGATTCTCGAGCCTCTGGTACGTTCTGCGCAAACCGTGCACCTATCTTGCAGAAAGATTAGCACCATCTCCAAATGGAACAAAACGAGCTTCCACTTGAGCCTCGTCACCTATGAGTTCCATTAGGTGTGTCCAAAACGATATCCAAGCCCATGGTATGTTTGGTGCAAACTATGCACCTATCTTGCATCAAGTTTAGCACCATCTCCAATCGGACCATAACGAGCTTCCACTTGAGCCTCGTCTCCTAGGAGTACCATCGGGTGCGTCCAAATCGATTTCAGAGCGTATGGTACGATTGGTGCGAGCCGTCCAACTATCTTGCACCGGCACTAACACTGTCTCCAAATAGACTGAAACAAGATTCCACATGACCCACGTCACCTAGGAGTTCCATCGGATGCATCTAAACCAATTTCCGAGCCTATGGTATGTTCTGCGCAACCCGTGCACCTCGTCAAGATTAGCACTATCTCCAAACGGACCAAAACGAGCTTCCACTTGAGCCTCGTCACCTAGGAATTCCATTGGGTGTGCCCAAAACGATTTCCAAGCCTATGGTATGTTTGGTGCAAACCGTGCACCAATCATGCATCAAGTTTAGCACCATCTCCAATCGGACCGTAACGAGCTTCGACTTGGGCCTCGTCACCTAGGAGTACCGTCGGGTGCGTCCAAATCGATTTCAGGGCGTATGGTACGATTGGTGCGAACCGTCCAACTATCTTGCACCGACACTAACACTGTCTCCAAATAGACTGAAACAAGATTCCACATGACTCACGTCACCTAGGAGTTCCATCGGATGCGTCGAAACTGATTTCCGAGCCTATGGTAGGTTCGGCGCAACCCGTGCACCTCGTCAAGATTGGCACTATCTCCAAACGGACCAAAAGAAGCTTCCACTTCAGCCTCGTCACCTATGAGTTCCATGGGGTGTGTCCAAAACGATTTCCAAGCCTATGGTATGTTTGGCGCAAACCGTGCACCTATCTTGCATAAAGTTTATCACCATCTCCAATCGGACCGTAATGAGCTTCCACTTGAGCCTCGTCACCAAGGAGTACCAACGGGTGCGTCCATATTGATTTTTGAGGATATGGTACATTTGGTGCGAACCGCCCAACTATCTTGCACCGACACTAACACTGTCTCCAAATAGACTGAAACAAGATTTCACATGACTCATGTTACCTAGGTGTTCCATCGGATGCGTCCAAACTGATTTCCGAGCCTATGGTAGGTTTGACGCAACCCGTGCACCTCGTCAAGATTAGCACTATCTCTAAACAGACCAAAACGAGCTTCTACTTGAGCCTCGTCACCTAGGAATTCCATTGGGTGCGTCCAAAACGATTTCCAAGCCTATGGTATGTTTGGTGCAAACCGTGCACCTATCTTGCATCAGGTTTAGCACCATCTCCAATCAGACCGTAATGAGCTTCCACTTGATCATCGTCACCTAGGAGTACCATCGGGTGCGTCCAAATCGATTTCTGAGCCTATGGTATGTTTGGCGCAGACCATGCAATTATCTTGCACCGACACTAAACCTGTCTCCAAACGGACTTAAACGAGATTCCACATGGCCCCCGACACCTAGGAGTTCCATTGGGTGCGTCCAAAATGATTCTTGAGCCTCTGGTACGTTCTGCGCAAACCGTGCACCTATCTTGCAGAAAGATTAGCACCATCTCCAAACGGAACAAAACGAGCTTCCACTTGAGCCTCGTCACCTATGAGTTCCATTAGGTGTGTCCAAAACGATATCCAAGCCCATGGTATGTTTGGTGCAAACTGTGCACCTATCTTGCATCAAGTTTAGCACCATCTCCAATCGGACCATAACGAGCTTCCACTTGAGCCTCGTCTCCTAGGAGTACCATCGGGTGCGTCCAAATCGATTTCAGAGCGTATGGTATGATTGGTGCGAGCCGTCCAACTATCTTGCACTGGCACTAACACTGTCTCCAAATAGACTGAAACAAGATTCCACATGACCCACGTCACCTAGGAGTTCCATCGGATGCATCTAAACCAATTTCCGAGCCTATGGTATGTTCTGCGCAACCCGTGCACCTCGTCAAGATTAGCACTATCTCCAAACGGACCAAAACGAGCTTCCACTTGAGCCTCGTCACCTAGGAATTCCATTGGGTGTGCCCAAAACGATTTCCAAGCCTATGGTATGTTTGGTGCAAACCGTGCACCAATCATGCATCAAGTTTAGCACCATCTCCAATCGGACCGTAACGAGCTTCGACTTGGGCCTCGTCACCTAGGAGTACCGTCGGGTGCGTCCAAATCGATTTCAGGGCGTATGGTACGATTGGTGCGAACCGTCCAACTATCTTGCACCGACACTAACACTGTCTCCAAATAGACTGAAACAAGATTCCACATGACTCACGTCACCTAGGAGTTCCATCGGATGCGTCGAAACTGATTTCCGAGCCTATGGTAGGTTCGGCGCAACCCGTGCACCTCGTCAAGATTAGCACTATCTCCAAACGGACCAAAAGAAGCTTCCACTTCAGCCTCGTCACCTATGATTTCCATGGGGTGTGTCCAAAACGATTTCCAAGCCTATGGTATGTTTGGCGCAAACCGTGCACCTATCTTGCATAAAGTTTAGCACCATCTCCAATCAGACCGTAATGAGCTTCCACTTGAGCCTCGTCACCAAGGAGTACCATCGGGTGCGTCCATATTGATTTCTGAGGATATGGTACATTTGGTGCGAACCGTCCAACTATCTTGCACCGACACTAACACTGTCTCCAAATAGACTGAAACAAGATTTCACATGACTCACGTTACCTAGGTGTTCCATCGGATGCGTCCAAACTGATTTCCGAGCCTATGGTAGGTTTGACGCAACCCGTGCACCTCGTCAAGATTAGCACTATCTCTAAACAGACCAAAACGAGCTTCTACTTGAGCCTTGTCACCTAGGAATTCCATTGGGTGTGTCCAAAACGATTTCCAAGCCTATGGTATGTTTGGTGCAAACCGTGCACCTATCTTGCATCAGGTTTAGCACCATCTCCAATCAGACCGTAATGAGCTTCCACTTGATCATCGTCACCTAGGAGTACCATCGGGTGCGTCCAAATCGATTTCTGAGCCTATGGTATGTTTGGCGCAGACCATGCAATTATCTTGCACCGACACTAAACCTGTCTGCAAACGGACTTAAACGATATTCCACATGGCCCCCGACACCTAGGAGTTCCATTGGGTGCGTCTAAAATGATTCTCGAGCCTCTGGTACGTTCTGCGCAAACCGTGCACCTATCTTGCAGAAAGATTAGCACCATCTCCAAACGGAACAAAACGAGCTTCCACTTGAGCCTCGTCACCTATGAGTTCCATTAGGTGTGTCCAAAACGATATCCAAGCCCATGGTATGTTTGGTGCAAACTGTGCACCTATCTTGCATCAAGTTTAGCACCATCTCCAATCGGACCATAACGAGCTTCCACTTGAGCCTCGTCTCCTAGGAGTACCATCGGGTGCGTCCAAATCGATTTCAGAGCGTATGGTACGATTGGTGCGAGCCGTCCAACTATCTTGCACCGGCACTAACACTGTCTCCAAATAGACTAAAACAAGATTCCACATGACCCACGTCACCTAGGAGTTCCATCGGATGCATCTAAACCAATTTCCGAGCCTATGGTATGTTCTGCGCAACCCGTGCACCTCGTCAAGATTAGCACTATCTCCAAACGGACCAAAACGAGCTTCCACTTGAGCCTCGTCACCTAGGAATTCCATTGGGTGTGCCCAAAACGATTTCCAAGCCTATGGTATGTTTGGTGCAAACCGTGCACCAATCATGCATCAAGTTTAGCACCATCTCCAATCGGACCGTAACGAGCTTCGACTTGGGCCTCGTCACCTAGGAGTACCATCGGGTGCGTCCAAATCGATTTCAGGGCGTATGGTACGATTGGTGCGAACCGTCCAACTATCTTGCACCGACACTAACACTGTCTCCAAATAGACTGAAACAAGATTCCACATGACTCACGTCACCTAGGAGTTCCATCGGATGCGTCGAAACTGATTTCCGAGCCTATGGTAGGTTCGGCGCAACCCGTGCACCTCGTCAAGATTAGCACTATCTCCAAACAGACCAAAAGAAGCTTCCACTTGAGCCTCGTCACCTATGAGTTCCATGGGGTGTGTCCAAAACGATTTCCAAGCCTATGGTATGTTTGGCGCAAACCGTGCACCTATCTTGCATAAAGTTTATCACCATCTCCAATCGGACCGTAATGAGCTTCCACTTGAGCCTCGTCACCAAGGAGTACCAACGGGTGCGTCCATATTGATTTTTGAGGATATGGTACATTTGGTGCGAACCGCCCAACTATCTTGCACCGACACTAACACTGTCTCCAAATAGACTGAAACAAGATTTCACATGACTCATGTTACCTAGGTGTTCCATCGGATGCGTCCAAACTGATTTCCGAGCCTATGGTAGGTTTGACGCAACCCGTGCACCTCGTCAAGATTAGCACTATCTCTAAACGGACCAAAACGAGCTTCTACTTGAGCCTCGTCACCTAGGAATTCCATTGGGTGTGTCCAAAACGATTTCCAAGCCTATGGTATGTTTGGTGCAAACCGTGCACCAATCATGCATCAAGTTTAGCACCATCTCCAATCGGACCGTAACGAGCTTCGACTTGGGCCTCGTCACCTAGGAGTACCGTCGGGTGCGTCCAAATCGATTTCAGGGCGTATGGTACGATTGGTGCGAACCGTCCAACTATCTTGCACCGACACTAACACTGTCTCCAAATAGACTGAAACAAGATTCCACATGACTCACGTCACCTAGGAGTTCCATCGGATGCGTCGAAACTGATTTCCGAGCCTATGGTAGGTTCGGCGCAACCCGTGCACCTCGTCAAGATTAGCACTATCTCCAAACGGACCAAAAGAAGCTTCCACTTCAGCCTCGTCACCTATGATTTCCATGGGGTGTGTCCAAAACGATTTCCAAGCCTATGGTATGTTTGGCGCAAACCGTGCACCTATCTTGCATAAAGTTTAGCACCATCTCCAATCAGACCGTAATGAGCTTCCACTTGAGCCTCGTCACCAAGGAGTACCATCGGGTGCGTCCATATTGATTTCTGAGGATATGGTACATTTGGTGCGAACCGTCCAACTATCTTGCACCGACACTAACACTGTCTCCAAATAGACTGAAACAAGATTTCACATGACTCACGTTACCTAGGTGTTCCATCGGATGCGTCCAAACTGATTTCCGAGCCTATGGTAGGTTTGACGCAACCCGTGCACCTCGTCAAGATTAGCACTATCTCTAAACAGACCAAAACGAGCTTCTACTTGAGCCTTGTCACCTAGGAATTCCATTGGGTGTGTCCAAAACGATTTCCAAGCCTATGGTATGTTTGGTGCAAACCGTGCACCTATCTTGCATCAGGTTTAGCACCATCTCCAATCAGACCGTAATGAGCTTCCACTTGATCATCGTCACCTAGGAGTACCATCGGGTGCGTCCAAATCGATTTCTGAGCCTATGGTATGTTTGGCGCAGACCATGCAATTATCTTGCACCGACACTAAACCTGTCTGCAAACGGACTTAAACGATATTCCACATGGCCCCCGACACCTAGGAGTTCCATTGGGTGCGTCTAAAATGATTCTCGAGCCTCTGGTACGTTCTGCGCAAACCGTGCACCTATCTTGCAGAAAGATTAGCACCATCTCCAAACGGAACAAAACGAGCTTCCACTTGAGCCTCGTCACCTATGAGTTCCATTAGGTGTGTCCAAAACGATATCCAAGCCCATGGTATGTTTGGTGCAAACTGTGCACCTATCTTGCATCAAGTTTAGCACCATCTCCAATCGGACCATAACGAGCTTCCACTTGAGCCTCGTCTCCTAGGAGTACCATCGGGTGCGTCCAAATCGATTTCAGAGCGTATGGTACGATTGGTGCGAGCCGTCCAACTATCTTGCACCGGCACTAACACTGTCTCCAAATAGACTAAAACAAGATTCCACATGACCCACGTCACCTAGGAGTTCCATCGGATGCATCTAAACCAATTTCCGAGCCTATGGTATGTTCTGCGCAACCCGTGCACCTCGTCAAGATTAGCACTATCTCCAAACGGACCAAAACGAGCTTCCACTTGAGCCTCGTCACCTAGGAATTCCATTGGGTGTGCCCAAAACGATTTCCAAGCCTATGGTATGTTTGGTGCAAACCGTGCACCAATCATGCATCAAGTTTAGCACCATCTCCAATCGGACCGTAACGAGCTTCGACTTGGGCCTCGTCACCTAGGAGTACCGTCGGGTGCGTCCAAATCGATTTCAGGGCGTATGGTACGATTGGTGCGAACCGTCCAACTATCTTGCACCGACACTAACACTGTCTCCAAATAGACTGAAACAAGATTCCACATGACTCACGTCACCTAGGAGTTCCATCGGATGCGTCGAAACTGATTTCCGAGCCTATGGTAGGTTCGGCGCAACCCGTGCACCTCGTCAAGATTAGCACTATCTCCAAACGGACCAAAAGAAGCTTCCACTTCAGCCTCGTCACCTATGATTTCCATGGGGTGTGTCCAAAACGATTTCCAAGCCTATGGTATGTTTGGCGCAAACCGTGCACCTATCTTGCATAAAGTTTAGCACCATCTCCAATCAGACCGTAATGAGCTTCCACTTGAGCCTCGTCACCAAGGAGTACCATCGGGTGCGTCCATATTGATTTCTGAGGATATGGTACATTTGGTGCGAACCGTCCAACTATCTTGCACCGACACTAACACTGTCTCCAAATAGACTGAAACAAGATTTCACATGACTCACGTTACCTAGGTGTTCCATCGGATGCGTCCAAACTGATTTCCGAGCCTATGGTAGGTTTGACGCAACCCGTGCACCTCGTCAAGATTAGCACTATCTCTAAACAGACCAAAACGAGCTTCTACTTGAGCCTTGTCACCTAGGAATTCCATTGGGTGTGTCCAAAACGATTTCCAAGCCTATGGTATGTTTGGTGCAAACCGTGCACCTATCTTGCATCAGGTTTAGCACCATCTCCAATCAGACCGTAATGAGCTTCCACTTGATCATCGTCACCTAGGAGTACCATCGGGTGCGTCCAAATCGATTTCTGAGCCTATGGTATGTTTGGCGCAGACCATGCAATTATCTTGCACCGACACTAAACCTGTCTCCAAACGGACTTAAACGATATTCCACATGGCCCCCGACACCTAGGAGTTCCATTGGGTGCGTCTAAAATGATTCTCGAGCCTCTGGTACGTTCTGCGCAAACCGTGCACCTATCTTGCAGAAAGATTAGCACCATCTCCAAATGGAACAAAACGAGCTTCCACTTGAGCCTCGTCACCTATGAGTTCCATTAGGTGTGTCCAAAACGATATCCAAGCCCATGGTATGTTTGGTGCAAACTGTGCACCTATCTTGCATCAAGTTTAGCACCATCTCCAATCGGACCATAACGAGCTTCCACTTGAGCCTCGTCTCCTAGGAGTACCATCGGGTGCGTCCAAATCGATTTCAGAGCGTATGGTACGATTGGTGCGAGCCGTCCAACTATCTTGCACCGGCACTAACACTGTCTCCAAATAGACTGAAACAAGATTCCACATGACCCACGTCACCTAGGAGTTCCATCGGATGCATCTAAACCAATTTCCGAGCCTATGGTATGTTCTGCGCAACCCGTGCACCTCGTCAAGATTAGCACTATCTCCAAACGGACCAAAACGAGCTTCCACTTGAGCCTCGTCACCTAGGAATTCCATTGGGTGTGCCCAAAACGATTTCCAAGCCTATGGTATGTTTGGTGCAAACCGTGCACCAATCATGCATCAAGTTTAGCACCATCTCCAATCGGACCGTAACGAGCTTCGACTTGGGCCTCGTCACCTAGGAGTACCGTCGGGTGCGTCCAAATCGATTTCAGGGCGTATGGTACGATTGGTGCGAACCATCCAACTATCTTGCACCGACACTAACACTGTCTCCAAATAGACTGAAACAAGATTCCACATGACTCACGTCACCTAGGAGTTCCATCGGATGCGTCGAAACTGATTTCCGAGCCTATGGTAGGTTCGGCGCAACCCGTGCACCTCGTCAAGATTGGCACTATCTCCAAACGGACCAAAAGAAGCTTCCACTTCAGCCTCGTCACCTATGAGTTCCATGGGGTGTGTCCAAAACGATTTCCAAGCCTATGGTATGTTTGGCGCAAACCGTGCACCTATCTTGCATAAAGTTTATCACCATCTCCAATCGGACCGTAATGAGCTTCCACTTGAGCCTCGTCACCAAGGAGTACCAACGGGTGCGTCCATATTGATTTTTGAGGATATGGTACATTTGGTGCGAACCGCCCAACTATCTTGCACCGACACTAACACTGTCTCCAAATAGACTGAAACAAGATTTCACATGACTCATGTTACCTAGGTGTTCCATCGGATGCGTCCAAACTGATTTCCGAGCCTATGGTAGGTTTGACGCAACCCGTGCACCTCGTCAAGATTAGCACTATCTCTAAACAGACCAAAACGAGCTTCTACTTGAGCCTCGTCACCTAGGAATTCCATTGGGTGTGTCCAAAACGATTTCCAAGCCTATGGTATGTTTGGTGCAAACCGTGCACCTATCTTGCATCAGGTTTAGCACCATCTCCAATCAGACCGTAATGAGCTTCCACTTGATCATCGTCACCTAGGAGTACCATCGGGTGCGTCCAAATCGATTTCTGAGCCTATGGTATGTTTGGCGCAGACCATGCAATTATCTTGCACCGACACTAAACCTGTCTCCAAACGGACTTAAACGAGATTCCACATGGCCCCCGACACCTAGGAGTTCCATTGGGTGCGTCCAAAATGATTCTCGAGCCTCTGGTACGTTCTGCGCAAACCGTGCACCTATCTTGCAGAAAGATTAGCACCATCTCCAAACGGAACAAAACGAGCTTCCACTTGAGCCTCGTCACCTATGAGTTCCATTAGGTGTGTCCAAAACGATATCCAAGCCCATGGTATGTTTGGTGCAAACTGTGCACCTATCTTGCATCAAGTTTAGCACCATCTCCAATCGGACCATAACGAGCTTCCACTTGAGCCTCGTCTCCTAGGAGTACCATCGGGTGCGTCCAAATCGATTTCAGAGCGTATGGTATGATTGGTGCGAGCCGTCCAACTATCTTGCACTGGCACTAACACTGTCTCCAAATAGACTGAAACAAGATTCCACATGACCCACGTCACCTAGGAGTTCCATCGGATGCATCTAAACCAATTTCCGAGCCTATGGTATGTTCTGCGCAACCCGTGCACCTCGTCAAGATTAGCACTATCTCCAAACGGACCAAAACGAGCTTCCACTTGAGCCTCGTCACCTAGGAATTCCATTGGGTGTGCCCAAAACGATTTCCAAGCCTATGGTATGTTTGGTGCAAACCGTGCACCAATCATGCATCAAGTTTAGCACCATCTCCAATCGGACCGTAACGAGCTTCGACTTGGGCCTCGTCACCTAGGAGTACCGTCGGGTGCGTCCAAATCGATTTCAGGGCGTATGGTACGATTGGTGCGAACCGTCCAACTATCTTGCACCGACACTAACACTGTCTCCAAATAGACTGAAACAAGATTCCACATGACTCACGTCAGCTAGGAGTTCCATCGGATGCGTCGAAACTGATTTCCGAGCCTTTGGTAGTTTCGGCGCAACCCGTGCACCTCGTCAAGATTAGCACTATCTCCAAACAGACCAAAAGAAGCTTCCACTTCAGCCTCGTCACCTATGAGTTCCATGGGGTGTGTCCAAAACGATTTCCAAGCCTATGGTATGTTTGGCGCAAACCGTGCACCTATCTTGCATAAAGTTTAGCACCATCTCCAATCGGACCGTAATGAGCTTCCACTTGAGCCTCGTCACCAAGGAGTACCAACGGGTGCGTCCATATTGATTTTTGAGGATATGGTACATTTGGTGCGAACCGTCCAACTATCTTGCACCGACACTAACACTGTCTCCAAATAGACTGAAACAAGATTTCACATGACTCATGTTACCTAGGTGTTCCATCGGATGCGTCCAAACTGATTTCCGAGCCTATGGTAGGTTTGACGCAACCCGTGGACCTCGTCAAGATTAGCACTATCTCTAAACAGACCAAAACGAGCTTCTACTTGAGCCTCGTCACCTAGGAATTCCATTGGGTGTGTCCAAAACGATTTCCAAGCCTATGGTATGTTTGGTGCAAACCGTGCACCTATCTTGCATCAGGTTTAGCACCATCTCCAATCAGACCGTAATCAGCTTCCACTTGATCATCGTCACCTAGGAGTACCATCGGGTGCGTCTAAATTGATTTCTGAGCCTATGGTATGTTTGGCGCAGACCATGCAATTATCTTGCACCGACACTAAACCTGTCTCCAAACGGACTTAAACGAGATTCCACATGGCCCCCGACACCTAGGAGTTCCATTGGGTGCGTCCAAAATGATTCTCGAGCCTCTGGAACGTTCTGCGCAAACCGTGCACCTATCTTGCAGAAAGATTAGCACCATCTCCAAACGGAACAAAACGAGCTTCCACTTGTGCCTCGTCACCTATGAGTTCCATTAGGTGTGTCCAAAACGATATCCAAGCCCATGGTATGTTTGGTGCAAACTGTGCACCTATCTTGCATCAAGTTTAGCACCATCTCCAATCGGACCATAACGAGCTTCCACTTGAGCCTCGTCTCCTAGGAGTACCATCGGGTGCGTCCAAATCGATTTCAGAGCGTATGGTACGATTGGTGCGAGCCGTCCAACTATCTTGCACCGGCACTAACACTGTCTCCAAATAGACTGAAACAAGATTCCACATGACCCACGTCACCTAGGAGTTCCATCGGATGCATCTAAACCAATTTCCGAGCCTATGGTATGTTCTGCGCAACCCGTGCACCTCGTCAAGATTAGCACTATCTCCAAACGGACCAAAACGAGCTTCCACTTGAGCCTCGTCACCTAGGAATTCCATTGGGTGTGCCCAAAACGATTTCCAAGCCTATGGTATGTTTGGTGCAAACCGTGCACCAATCATGCATCAAGTTTAGCACCATCTCCAATCGGACCGTAACGAGCTTCGACTTGGGCCTCGTCACCTAGGAGTACCATCGGGTGCGTCCAAATTGATTTCAGGGCGTATGGTACGATTGGTGCGAACCGTCCAACTATCTTGCACCGACACTAACACTGTCTCCAAATAGACTGAAACAAGATTCCACATGACTCACGTCAGCTAGGAGTTCCATCGGATGCGTCGAAACTGATTTCCGAGCCTATGGTAGGTTCGGCGCAACCCGTGCACCTCGTCAAGATTAGCACTATCTCCAAACGGACCAAAAGAAGCTTCCACTTCAGCCTCGTCACCTATGAGTTCCATGGGGTGTGTCCAAAACGATTTCCAAGCCTATGGTATGTTTGGCGCAAACCGTGCACCTATCTTGCATAAAGTTTAGCACCATCTCCAATCGGACCGTAATGAGCTTCCACTTGAGCCTCGTCACCAAGGAGTACCATCGGGTGCGTCCATATTGATTTCTGAGGATATGGTACATTTGGTGCGAACCGTCCAACTATCTTGCACCGACACTAACACTGTCTCCAAATAGGCTGAAACAAGATTTCACATGACTCACGTTACCTAGGTGTTCCATCGGATGCGTCCAAACTGATTTCCGAGCCTATGGTAGGTTTGACGCAACCCGTGCACCTCGTCAAGATTAGCACTATCTCTAAACAGACCAAAACGAGCTTCTACTTGAGCCTCGTCACCTAGGAATTCCATTGGGTGTGTCCAAAACGATTTCCAAGCCTATGGTATGTTTGGTGCAAACCGTGCACCTATCTTGCATCAGGTTTAGCACCATCTCCAATCAGACTGTAATGAGCTTCCACTTGATCATCGTCACCTAGGAGAACCATCGGGTGCGTCCAAATCGATTTCTGAGCCTATGGTATGTTTGGCGCAGACCATGCAATTATCTTGCACCGACACTAAACCTTTCTCCAAACGAACTTAAACGAGATTCCACATGGACCTCAACACCTAGGAGTTCCATTGGGTGCGTCCAAAATGATTCTCGAGCCTCTGGTACGTTCTGCGCAAACCGTGCACCTATCTTGCAGAAAGATTAGCACCATCTCCAAACGGAACAAAACGAGCTTCCACTTGAGCCTCGTCACCTATGAGTTCCATTAGGTGTGTCCAAAACGATATCCAAGCCCATGGTATGTTTGGTGCAAACTGTGCACCTATCTTGCATCAAGTTTAGCACCATCTCCAATCGGACCATAACGAGCTTCCACTTGAGCCTCGTCTCCTAGGAGTACCATCGGGTGCGTCCAAATCGATTTCAGAGCGTATGGTACGATTGGTGCGAGCCGTCCAACTATCTTGCACCGGCACTAACACTGTCTCCAAATAGACTGAAACAAGATTCCACATGACCCACGTCACCTAGGAGTTCCATCGGATGCATCTAAACCAATTTCCGAGCCTATGGTATGTTCTGCGCAACCCGTGCACCTCGTCAAGATTAGCACTATCTCCAAACGGACCAAAATGAGCTTCCACTTGAGCCTCGTCACCTAGGAATTCCATTGGGTGTGCCCAAAACGATTTCCAAGCCTATGGTATGTTTGGTGCAAACCGTGCACCAATCATGCATCAAGTTTAGCACCATCTCCAATCGGACCGTAACGAGCTTCGACTTGGGCCTCGTCACCTAGGAGTACCGTCGGGTGCGTCCAAATCGATTTCAGGGCGTATGGTACGATTGGTGCGAACCGTCCAACTATCTTGCACCGACACTAACACTGTCTCCAAATAGACTGAAACAAGATTCCACATGACTCACGTCACCTAGGAGTTCCATCGGATGCGTCGAAACTGATTTCCGAGCCTATGGTAGGTTCGGCGCAACCCGTGCACCTCGTCAAGATTAGCACTATCTCCAAACAGACCAAAAGAAGCTTCCACTTCAGCCTCGTCACCTATGAGTTCCATGGGGTGTGTCCAAAACGATTTCCAAGCCTATGGTATGTTTGACGCAAACCGTGCACCTATCTTGCATAAAGTTTATCACCATCTCCAATCGGACCGTAATGAGCTTCCACTTGAGCCTCGTCACCAAGGAGTACCAACGGGTGCGTCCATATTGATTTTTGAGGATATGGTACATTTGGTGCGAACCGCCCAACTATCTTGCACCGACACTAACACTGTCTCCAAATAGACTGAAACAAGATTTCACATGACTCATGTTACCTAGGTGTTCCATCGGATGCGTCCAAACTGATTTCCGAGCCTATGGAAGGTTTGACGCAACCCGTGCACCTCGTCAAGATTAGCACTATCTCTAAACAGACCAAAACGAGCTTCTACTTGAGCCTCGTCACCTAGGAATTCCATTGGGTGTGTCCAAAACGATTTCCAAGCCTATGGTATGTTTGGTGCAAACCGTGCACCTATCTTGCATCAGGTTTAGCACCATCTCCAATCAGACCGTAATGAGCTTCCACTTGATCATCGTCACCTAGGAGTACCATCGGGTGCGTCCAAATCGATTTCTGAGCCTATGGTATGTTTGGCGCAGACCATGCAATTATCTTGCACCGACACTAAACCTGTCTCCAAACGGACTTAAACGAGATTCCACATGGCCCCCGACACCTAGGAGTTCCATTGGGTGCGTCCAAAATGATTCTCGAGCCTCTGGTACGTTCTGCGCAAACCGTGCACCTATCTTGCAGAAAGATTAGCACCATCTCCAAACGGAACAAAACGAGCTTCCACTTGAGCCTCGTCACCTATGAGTTCCATTAGGTGTGTCCAAAACGATATCCAAGCCCATGGTATGTTTGGTGCAAACTGTGCACCTATCTTGCATCAAGTTTAGCACCATCTCCAATCGGACCATAACGAGCTTCCACTTGAGCCTCGTCTCCTAGGAGTACCATCGGGTGCGTCCAAATCGATTTCAGAGCGTATGGTACGATTGGTGCGAGCCGTCCAACTATCTTGCACCGGCACTAACACTGTCTCCAAATAGACTGAAACAAGATTCCACATGACCCACGTCACCTAGGAGTTCCATCGGATGCATCTAAACCAATTTCCGAGCCTATGGTATGTTCTGCGCAACCCGTGCACCTCGTCAAGATTAGCACTATCTCCAAACGGACCAAAACGAGCTTCCACTTGAGCCTCGTCACCTAGGAATTCCATTGGGTGTGCCCAAAACGATTTCCAAGCCTATGGTATGTTTGGTGCAAACCGTGCACCAATCATGCATCAAGTTTAGCACCATCTCCAATCGGACCGTAACGAGCTTCGACTTGGGCCTCGTCACCTAGGAGTACCATCGGGTGCGTCCAAATCGATTTCAGGGCGTATGGTACGATTGGTGCGAACCGTCCAACTATCTTGCACCGACACTAACACTGTCTCCAAATAGACTGAAACAAGATTCCACATGACTCACGTCAGCTAGGAGTTCCATCGGATGCGTCGAAACTGATTTCCGAGCCTATGGTAGGTTCGGCGCAACCCGTGCACCTCGTCAAGATTAGCACTATCTCCAAACGGACCAAAAGAAGCTTCCACTTCAGCCTCGTCACCTATGAGTTCCATGGGGTGTGTCCAAAACGATTTCCAAGCCTATGGTATGTTTGGCGCAAACCGTGCACCTATCTTGCATAAAGTTTAGCACCATCTCCAATCGGACCGTAATGAGCTTCCACTTGAGCCTCGTCACCAAGGAGTACCATCGGGTGCGTCCATATTGATTTCTGAGGATATGGTACATTTGGTGCGAACCGTCCAACTATCTTGCACCGACACTAACACTGTCTCCAAATAGGCTGAAACAAGATTTCACATGACTCACGTTACCTAGGTGTTCCATCGGATGCGTCCAAACTGATTTCCGAGCCTATGGTAGGTTTGTCGCAACCCGTGCACCTCGTCAAGATTAGCACTATCTCTAAACAGACCAAAACGAGCTTCTACTTGAGCCTCGTCACCTAGGAATTCCATTGGGTGTGTCCAAAACGATTTCCAAGCCTATGGTATGTTTGGTGCAAACCGTGCACCTATCTTGCATCAGGTTTAGCACCATCTCCAATCAGACTGTAATGAGCTTCCACTTGATCATCGTCACCTAGGAGAACCATCGGGTGCGTCCAAATCGATTTCTGAGCCTATGGTATGTTTGGCGCAGACCATGCAATTATCTTGCACCGACACTAAACCTTTCTCCAAACGAACTTAAACGAGATTCCACATGGACCTCAACACCTAGGAGTTCCATTGGGTGCGTCCAAAATGATTCTCGAGCCTCTGGTACGTTCTGCGCAAACCGTGCACCTATCTTGCAGAAAGATTAGCACCATCTCCAAACGGAACAAAACGAGCTTCCACTTGAGCCTCGTCACCTATGAGTTCCATTAGGTGTGTCCAAAACGATATCCAAGCCCATGGTATGTTTGGTGCAAACTGTGCACCTATCTTGCATCAAGTTTAGCACCATCTCCAATCGGACCATAACGAGCTTCCACTTGAGCCTCGTCTCCTAGGAGTACCATCGGGTGCGTCCAAATCGATTTCAGAGCGTATGGTACGATTGGTGCGAGCCGTCCAACTATCTTGCACCGGCACTAACACTGTCTCCAAATAGACTGAAACAAGATTCCACATGACCCACGTCACCTAGGAGTTCCATCGGATGCATCTAAACCAATTTCCGAGCCTATGGTATGTTCTGCGCAACCCGTGCACCTCGTCAAGATTAGCACTATCTCCAAACGGACCAAAACGAGCTTCCACTTGAGCCTCGTCACCTAGGAATTCCATTGGGTGTGCCCAAAACGATTTCCAAGCCTATGGTATGTTTGGTGCAAACCGTGCACCAATCATGCATCAAGTTTAGCACCATCTCCAATCGGACCGTAACGAGCTTCGACTTGGGCCTCGTCACCTAGGAGTACCGTCGGGTGCGTCCAAATCGATTTCAGGGCGTATGGTACGATTGGTGCGAACCGTCCAACTATCTTGCACCGACACTAACACTGTCTCCAAATAGACTGAAACAAGATTCCACATGACTCACGTCACCTAGGAGTTCCATCGGATGCGTCGAAACTGATTTCCGAGCCTATGGTAGGTTCGGCGCAACCCGTGCACCTCGTCAAGATTAGCACTATCTCCAAACAGACCAAAAGAAGCTTCCACTTCAGCCTCGTCACCTATGAGTTCCATGGGGTGTGTCCAAAACGATTTCCAAGCCTATGGTATGTTTGGCGCAAACCGTGCACCTATCTTGCATAAAGTTTAGCACCATCTCCAATCGGACCGTAATGAGCTTCCACTTGAGCCTCGTCACCAAGGAGTACCAACGGGTGCGTCCATATTGATTTTTGAGGATATGGTACATTTGGTGCGAACCGTCCAACTATCTTGCACCGACACTAACACTGTCTCCAAATAGACTGAAACAAGATTTCACATGACTCATGTTACCTAGGTGTTCCATCGGATGCGTCCAAACTGATTTCCGAGCCTATGGTAGGTTTGACGCAACCCGTGGACCTCGTCAAGATTAGCACTATCTCTAAACAGACCAAAACGAGCTTCTACTTGAGC
Source organism: Saccharum hybrid cultivar R570 (assembly GCA_038087645.1). NCBI lineage: Eukaryota > Viridiplantae > Streptophyta > Magnoliopsida > Poales > Poaceae > Saccharum > Saccharum hybrid cultivar. Next base: position 6,825,087 of record JAQSUU010000775.1, on the reverse strand, counting down.
CTCGTCACCTAGGAATTCCATTGGGTGTGTCCAAAACGATTTCCAAGCCTATGGTATGTTTGGTGCAAACCGTGCACCTATCTTGCATCAGGTTTAGCACCATCTCCAATCAGACCGTAATCAGCTTCCACTTGATCATCGTCACCTAGGAGTACCATCGGGTGCGTCCAAATTGATTTCTGAGCCTATGGTATGTTTGGCGCAGACCATGCAATTATCTTGCACCGACACTAAACCTGTCTCCAAACGGACTTAAACGAGATTCCACATGGCCCCCGACACCTAGGAGTTCCATTGGGTGCGTCCAAAATGATTCTCGAGCCTCTGGAACGTTCTGCGCAAACCGTGCACCTATCTTGCAGAAAGATTAGCACCATCTCCAAACGGAACAAAACGAGCTTCCACTTGTGCCTCGTCACCTATGAGTTCCATTAGGTGTGTCCAAAACGATATCCAAGCCCATGGTATGTTTGGTGCAAACTGTGCACCTATCTTGCATCAAGTTTAGCACCATCTCCAATCGGACCATAACGAGCTTCCACTTGAGCCTCGTCTCCTAGGAGTACCATCGGGTGCGTCCAAATCGATTTCAGAGCGTATGGTACGATTGGTGCGAGCCGTCCAACTATCTTGCACCGGCACTAACACTGTCTCCAAATAGACTGAAACAAGATTCCACATGACCCACGTCACCTAGGAGTTCCATCGGATGCATCTAAACCAATTTCCGAGCCTATGGTATGTTCTGCGCAACCCGTGCACCTCGTCAAGATTAGCACTATCTCCAAACGGACCAAAACGAGCTTCCACTTGAGCCTCGTCACCTAGGAATTCCATTGGGTGTGCCCAAAACGATTTCCAAGCCTATGGTATGTTTGGTGCAAACCGTGCACCAATCATGCATCAAGTTTAGCACCATCTCCAATCGGACCGTAACGAGCTTCGACTTGGGCCTCGTCACCTAGGAGTACCATCGGGTGCGTCCAAATCGATTTCAGGGCGTATGGTACGATTGGTGCGAACCGTCCAACTATCTTGCACCGACACTAACACTGTCTCCAAATAGACTGAAACAAGATTCCACATGACTCACGTCAGCTAGGAGTTCCATCGGATGCGTCGAAACTGATTTCCGAGCCTATGGTAGGTTCGGCGCAACCCGTGCACCTCGTCAAGATTAGCACTATCTCCAAACGGACCAAAAGAAGCTTCCACTTCAGCCTCGTCACCTATGAGTTCCATGGGGTGTGTCCAAAACGATTTCAAAGCCTATGGTATGTTTGGCGCAAACCGTGCACCTATCTTGCATAAAGTTTAGCACCATCTCCAATCGGACCGTAATGAGCTTCCACTTGAGCCTCGTCACCAAGGAGTACCAACGGGTGCGTCCATATTGATTTTTGAGGATATGGTACATTTGGTGCGAACCGTCCAACTATCTTGCACCGACACTAACACTGTCTCCAAATAGACTGAAACAAGATTTCACATGACTCATGTTACCTAGGTGTTCCATCGGATGCGTCCAAACTGATTTCCGAGCCTATGGTAGGTTTGACGCAACCCGTGGACCTCGTCAAGATTAGCACTATCTCTAAACAGACCAAAACGAGCTTCTACTTGAGCCTCGTCACCTAGGAATTCCATTGGGTGTGTCCAAAACGATTTCCAAGCCTATGGTATGTTTGGTGCAAACCGTGCACCTATCTTGCATCAGGTTTAGCACCATCTCCAATCAGACCGTAATGAGCTTCCACTTGATCATCGTCACCTAGGAGTACCATCGGGTGCGTCCAAATTGATTTCTGAGCCTATGGTATGTTTGGCGCAGACCATGCAATTATCTTGCACCGACACTAAACCTGTCTCCAAACGGACTTAAACGAGATTCCACATGGCCCCCGACACCTAGGAGTTCCATTGGGTGCGTCCAAAATGATTCTCGAGCCTCTGGAACGTTCTGCGCAAACCGTGCACCTATCTTGCAGAAAGATTAGCACCATCTCCAAACGGAACAAAATGAGCTTCCACTTGTGCCTCGTCACCTATGAGTTCCATTAGGTGTGTCCAAAACGATATCCAAGCCCATGGTATGTTTGGTGCAAACTGTGCACCTATCTTGCATCAAGTTTAGCACCATCTCCAATCGGACCATAACGAGCTTCCACTTGAGCCTCGTCTCCTAGGAGTACCATCGGGTGCGTCCAAATCGATTTCAGAGCGTATGGTACGATTGGTGCGAGCCGTCCAACTATCTTGCACCGGCACTAACACTGTCTCCAAATAGACTGAAACAAGATTCCACATGACCCACGTCACCTAGGAGTTCCATCGGATGCATCTAAACCAATTTCCGAGCCTATGGTATGTTCTGCGCAACCCGTGCACCTCGTCAAGATTAGCACTATCTCCAAACGGACCAAAACGAGCTTCCACTTGAGCCTCGTCACCTAGGAATTCCATTGGGTGTGCCCAAAACGATTTCCAAGCCTATGGTATGTTTGGTGCAAACCGTGCACCAATCATGCATCAAGTTTAGCACCATCTCCAATCGGACCGTAACGAGCTTCGACTTGGGCCTCGTCACCTAGGAGTACCATCGGGTGCGTCCAAATCGATTTCAGGGCGTATGGTACGATTGGTGCGAACCGTCCAACTATCTTGCACCGACACTAACACTGTCTCCAAATAGACTGAAACAAGATTCCACATGACTCACGTCAGCTAGGAGTTCCATCGGATGCGTCGAAACTGATTTCCGAGCCTATGGTAGGTTCGACGCAACCCGTGCACCTCGTCAAGATTAGCACTATCTCCAAACGGACCAAAAGAAGCTTCCACTTCAGCCTCGTCACCTATGAGTTCCATGGGGTGTGTCCAAAACGATTTCCAAGCCTATGGTATGTTTGGCGCAAACCGTGCACCTATCTTGCATAAAGTTTAGCACCATCTCCAATCGGACCGTAATGAGCTTCCACTTGAGCCTCGTCACCAAGGAGTACCATCGGGTGCGTCCATATTGATTTCTGAGGATATGGTACATTTGGTGCGAACCGTCCAACTATCTTGCACCGACACTAACACTGTCTCCAAATAGACTGAAACAAGATTTCACATGACTCACGTTACCTAGGTGTTCCATCGGATGCGTCCAAACTGATTTCCGAGCCTATGGTAGGTTTGACGCAACCCGTGCACCTCGTCAAGATTAGCACTATCTCTAAACAGACCAAAACGAGCTTCTACTTGAGCCTCGTCACCTAGGAATTCCATTGGGTGTGTCCAAAACGATTTCCAAGCCTATGGTATGTTTGGTGCAAACCGTGCACCTATCTTGCATCAGGTTTAGCACCATCTCCATTCAGACCGTAATGAGCTTCCACTTGATCATCGTCACCTAGGAGAACCATCGGGTGCGTCCAAATCGATTTCTGAGCCTATGGTATGTTTGGCGCAGACCATGCAATTATCTTGCACCGACACTAAACCTTTCTCCAAACGAACTTAAACGAGATTCCACATGGACCTCAACACCTAGGAGTTCCATTGGGTGCGTCCAAAATGATTCTCGAGCCTCTGGTACGTTCTGCGCAAACCGTGCACCTATCTTGCAGAAAGATTAGCACCATCTCCAAACGGAACAAAACGAGCTTCCACTTGAGCCTCGTCACCTATGAGTTCCATTAGGTGTGTCCAAAACGATATCCAAGCCCATGGTATGTTTGGTGCAAACTGTGCACCTATCTTGCATCAAGTTTAGCACCATCTCCAATCGGACCATAACGAGCTTCCACTTGAGCCTCGTCTCCTAGGAGTACCATCGGGTGCGTCCAAATCGATTTCAGAGCGTATGGTACGATTGGTGCGAGCCGTCCAACTATCTTGCACCGGCACTAACACTGTCTCCAAATAGACTGAAACAAGATTCCACATGACCCACGTCACCTAGGAGTTCCATCGGATGCATCTAAACCAATTTCCGAGCCTATGGTATGTTCTGCGCAACCAGTGCACCTCGTCAAGATTAGCACTATCTCCAAACGGACCAAAACGAGCTTCCACTTGAGCCTCGTCACCTAGGAATTCCATTGGATGTGCCCAAAACGATTTCCAAGCCTATGGTATGTTTGGTGCAAACCGTGCACCAATCATGCATCAAGTTTAGCACCATCTCCAATCGGACCGTAACGAGCTTCGACTTGGGCCTCGTCACCTAGGAGTACCATCGGGTGCATCCAAATCGATTTCAGGGCGTATGGAATGATTGGTGCGAACCGTCCAACTATCTTGCACCGACACTAACACTGTCTCCAAATAGACTGAAACAAGATTCCACATGACTCACGTCACCTAGGTTTTCCATCGGATGCGTCGAAACTGATTTCTGAGCCTATGGTAGGTTCGGCGCAACCCGTGCACCTCGTCAAGATTAGCACTATCTCCAAACAGACCAAAAGAAGCTTCCACTTCAGCCTCGTCACCTATGAGTTCCATGGGGTGTGTCCAAAACGATTTCCAAGCCTACGGTATGTTTGGCGCAAACCATGCACCTATCTTGCATAAAGTTTAGCACCATCTCCAATCGGACCGTAATGAGCTTCCACTTGAGCCTCGTCACCAAGGAGTACCATCGGGTGCGTCCATATTGATTTCTGAGGATATGGTACATTTGGTGCGAACCGTCCAACTATCTTGCACCGACACTAACACTGTCTCCAAATAGACTGAAACAAGATTTCACATGACTCACGTTACCTAGGTGTTCCATCGGATGCGTCCAAACTGATTTCCGAGCCTATGGTAGGTTTGACGCAACCCGTGCACCTCGTCAAGATTAGCACTATCTCTAAACAGACCAAAACGAGCTTCTACTTGAGCCTCGTCACCTAGGAATTCCATTGGGTGTGTCCAAAATGATTTCCAAGCCTATGGTATGTTTGGTGCTAACCGTGCACCTATCTTGCATCAGGTTTAGCACCATCTCCAATCAGACCGTAATGAGCTTCCACTTGATCATCGTCACCTAGGAGAACCATCGGGTGCGTCCAAATCAATTTCTGAGCCTATGGTCTATTTGGCGTAGACCATGCAATTATCTTGCACCGACACTAAACGTGTCTCCAAACGGACTTAAACGAGATTCCACATGGCCCCCGACACCTAGGAGTTCCATTGGGTGTGTCCAGAATGATTCTCGAGCCTTCGGTACGTTCTGCGCAAACCGTGCACCTATCTTGCAGAAAGATTAGCACCATCTCCAAATGGAACAAAATGAGCTTCCACTTGAGCCTCATCACCTATGAGTTCCATTAGGTGTGTCCAAAACGATTTCCAAGCCTATGGTATGTTTGGTGCAAACTGTGCACCTATCTTGCATCAAGTTTAGCACCATCTCCAATCGGACCATAACGAGCTTCCATTTGAGCCTCGTCTCCTAGGAGTACCGTCGGGTGCGTCCAAATCGATTTCAGAGCGTATGGTACGATTGGTGCGAGCCGTCCAACTATCTTGCACCGGCACTAACACTGTCTCCAAATAGGCTGAAACAAGATTCCACATGACCCATGTCACCTAGGAGTTCCATCGGATGCATCTAAACCAATTTCCGAGCCTATGGTATGTTCTGCGCAACCCGTGCACCTCGTCAAGATTAGCACTATCTCCAAACGGACCAAAACGAGCTTCCACTTGAGCCTCGTCACCTAGGAATTCCATTGGGTGTGCCCAAAACGATTTCTAAGCCTATGGTATGTTTGGTGCAAACCGTGCACCAATCATGCATCAAGTTTAGCACCATCTCCAATCGGACCGTAACGAGCTTCCACTTGGGCCTCGTCACCTAGGAGTACCATCGGGTGCGTCCAAATCGATTTCAGGGCGTATGGAATGATTGGTGCGAACCGTCCAACTATCTTGCACCGACACTAACACTGTCTCCAAATAGACTGAAACAAGATTCCACATGACTCACGTCACCTAGGTTTTCCATCGGATGCGTCGAAACTGATTTCTGAGCCTATGGTAGGTTCGGCGCAACCCGTGCACCTCGTCAAGATCAGCACTATCTCCAAACAGACCAAAAGAAGCTTCCACTTCAGCCTCGTCACCTATGAGTTCCATGGGGTGTGTCCAAAACGATTTCCAAGCCTACGGTATGTTTGGCGCAAACCGTGCACCTATCTTGCATAAAGTTTAGCACCATCTCCAATCGGACCGTAATGAGCTTCCACTTGAGCCTCGTCACCTAGGAGTACCATCGGGTGCATCCAAATCGATTTCAGGGCGTATGGAATGATTGGTGCGAACCGTCCAACTATCTTGCACCGACACTAACACTGTCTCCAAATAGACTGAAACAAGATTCCACATGACTCACGTCACCTAGGTTTTCCATCGGATGCGTCGAAACTGATTTCCGAGCCTATGGTAGGTTCGGCGCAACCCGTGCACCTCGTCAAGATTAGCACTATCTCCAAACAGACCAAAAGAAGCTTCCACTTCAGCCTCGTCACCTATGAGTTCCATGGGGTGTGTCCAAAACGATTTCCAAGCCTACGGTATGTTTGGCGCAAACCGTGCACCTATCTTGCATAAAGTTTAGCACCATCTCCAATCGGACCGTAATGAGCTTCCACTTGAGCCTCGTCACCAAGGAGTACCATCGGGTGCGTCCATATTGATTTCTGAGGATATGGTACATTTGGTGCGAACCGTCCAACTATCTTGCACCGACACTAACACTGTCTCCAAATAGACTGAAACAAGATTTCACATGACTCACGTTACCTAGGTGTTCCATCGGATGCGTCCAAACTGATTTCCGAGCCTATGGTAGGTTTGACGCAACCCGTGCACCTCGTCAAGATTAGCACTATCTCTAAACAGACCAAAACGAGCTTCTACTTGAGCCTCGTCACCTAGGAATTCCATTGGGTGTGTCCAAAATGATTTCCAAGCCTATGGTATGTTTGGTGCTAACCGTGCACCTATCTTGCATCAGGTTTAGCACCATCTCCAATCAGACCGTAATGAGCTTCCACTTGATCATCGTCACCTAGGAGAACCATCGGGTGCGTCCAAATCAATTTCTGAGCCTATGGTCTATTTGGCGTAGACCATGCAATTATCTTGCACCGACACTAAACGTGTCTCCAAACGGACTTAAACGAGATTCCACATGGCCCCCGACACCTAGGAGTTCCATTGGGTGTGTCCAGAATGATTCTCGAGCCTTCGGTACGTTCTGCGCAAACCGTGCACCTATCTTGCAGAAAGATTAGCACCATCTCCAAATGGAACAAAATGAGCTTCCACTTGAGCCTCATCACCTATGAGTTCCATTAGGTGTGTCCAAAACGATTTCCAAGCCTATGGTATGTTTGGTGCAAACTGTGCACCTATCTTGCATCAAGTTTAGCACCATCTCCAATCGGACCATAACGAGCTTCCATTTGAGCCTCGTCTCCTAGGAGTACCGTCGGGTGCGTCCAAATCGATTTCAGAGCGTATGGTACGATTGGTGCGAGCCGTCCAACTATCTTGCACCGGCACTAACACTATCTCCAAATAGGCTGAAACAAGATTCCACATGACCCATGTCACCTAGGAGTTCCATCGGATGCATCTAAACCAATTTCCGAGCCTATGGTATGTTCTGCGCAACCCGTGCACCTCGTCAAGATTAGCACTATCTCCAAACGGACCAAAACGAGCTTCCACTTGAGCCTCGTCACCTAGGAATTCCATTGGGTGTGCCCAAAACGATTTCCAAGCCTATGGTATGTTTGGTGCAAACCGTGCACCAATCATGCATCAAGTTTAGCACCATCTCCAATCGGACCGTAACGAGCTTCCACTTGGGCCTCGTCACCTAGGAGTACCATCGGGTGCGTCCAAATCAATTTCAGGGCGTATGGAATGATTGGTGCGAACCGTCCAACTATCTTGCACCGACACTAACACTGTCTCCAAATAGACTGAAACAAGATTCCACATGACTCACGTCACCTAGGAGTTCCATCGGATGCGTCGAAACTGATTTCCGAGACTATGGTAGGTTCGGCGCAACCCGTGCACCTCGTCAAGATCAGCACTATCTCCAAACAGACCAAAAGAAGCTTCCACTTCAGCCTCGTCACCTATGAGTTCCATGGGGTGTGTCCAAAACGATTTCCAAGCCTACGGTATGTTTGGCGCAAACCGTGCACCTATCTTGCATAAAGTTTAGCACCATCTCCAATCGGACCGTAATGAGCTTCCACTTGAGCCTCGTCACCAAGGAGTACCATCGGGTGCGTCCATATTGATTTCTGAGGATATGGTACATTTGGTGCGAACCGTCCAACTATCTTGCACCGACACTAACACTGTCTCCAAATAGACTGAAACAAGATTTCACATGACTCACGTTACCTAGGTGTTCCATCAGATGCGTCCAAACTGATTTCCGAGCCTATGGTAGGTTTGACGCAACCCGTGCACCTCGTCAAGATTAGCACTATCTCCAAACAGACCAAAACGAGCTTCTACTTGAGCCTCGTCACCTAGGAATTCCATTGGGTGTGTCCAAAACGATTTCCAAGCCTATGGTATGTTTGGTGCTAACCGTGCACCTATCTTGCATCAGGTTTAGCACCATCTCCAATCAGACCGTAATGAGCTTCCACTTGATCATCGTCACCTAGGAGTACCATCGGGTGCGTCCAAATCAATTTCTGAGCCTATGGTATGTTTGGCGTAGACCATGCAATTATCTTGCACCGACACTAAACCTGTCTCCAAACGGACTTAAACGAGATTCCACATGGCCCCCGACACCTAGGAGTTCCATTGGGTGTGTCCAGAATGATTCTCGAGCCTTCGGTACGTTCTGCGCAAACCGTGCACCTATCTTGCAGAAAGATTAGCACCATCTCCAAATGGAACAAAATGAGCTTCCACTTGAGCCTCATCACCTATGAGTTCCATTAGGTGTGTCCAAAATGATTTCCAAGCCTATGGTATGTTTGGTGCAAACTGTGCACCTATCTTGCATCAAGTTTAGCACCATCTCCAATCGGACCATAACGAGCTTCCATTTGAGCCTCGTCTCCTAGGAGTACCGTCGGGTGCGTCCAAATCGATTTCAGAGCGTATGGTACGATTGGTGCGAGCCGTCCAACTATCTTGCACCGGCACTAACACTGTCTCCAAATAGGCTGAAACAAGATTCCACATGACCCATGTCACCTAGGAGTTCCATCGGATGCATCTAAACCAATTTCCGAGCCTATGGTATGTTCTGCGAAACCCGTGCACCTCGTCAAGATTAGCCTATCTCCAAACGGACCAAAACGAGCTTCCACTTGAGCCTCGTCACCTAGGAATTCCATTGGGTGTGCCCAAAACGATTTCCAAGCCTATGGTATGTTTGGGGCAAACCGTGCACCAATCATGCATCAAGTTTAGCACCATCTCCAATCGGACCGTAACGAGCTTCCACTTGAGCCTCGTCACCTAGGAGTACCATCGGGTGCGTCCAAATCGATTTCAGGGCGCATGGTACGATTGGTGCGAACCGTCCAACTATCTTGCACCGACACTAACACTGTCTCCAAATAGACTGAAACAAGATTCCACATGACTCACGTCACCTAGGAGTTCCATCGGATGCGTCGAAACTGATTTCCGAGACTATGTTAGGTTCGGCGCAACCCGTGCACCTCGTCAAGATCAGCACTATCTCCAAACGGACCAAAAGAAGCTTCCACTTCAGCCTCGTCACCTATGAGTTTCATGGGGTGTGTCCAAAACGATTTCTAAGCCTATGGTACGTTTGGCGCAAACCGTGCACCTATCTTGCATCAAGTTTAGCACCATCTCCAATCGGACCGTAATGAGCTTCCACTTGAGCCTCGTCACCAAGGAGTACCATCGGGTGCATCCATATTGATTTCTGAGGATATGGTACATTTGGTGCGAACCGTCCAACTATCTTGCACCGACACTAACACTGTCTCCAAATAGACTGAAACAAGATTTCACATGACTCACGTTACCTAGGTGTTCCATCAGATGCGTCCAAACTGATTTCCGAGCCTATGGTCGGTTTGACGCAACCCGTGCACCTCGTCAAGATTAGCACTATCTCCAAACAGACCAAAACGAGCTTCTACTTGAGCCTCGTCACCTAGGAATTCCATTGGGTGTGTACAAAACGATTTCCAAGCCTATGGTATGTTTGGTGCTAACCGTGCACCTATCTTGCATCAGGTTTAGCACCATCTCCAATCAGACCGTAATGAGCTTCCACTTGATCATCGTCACCTAGGAGTACCATCGGGTGCGTCCAAATCAATTTTCTGAGCCTATGGTATGTTTGGCGTAGACCATGCAATTATCTTGCACCGACACTAAACCTGTCTCCAAACGGACTTAAACGAGATTCCACATGGCCCCCGACACCTAGGAGTTCCATTGGGTGTGTCCAGAATGATTCTCGAGCCTTCGGTACGTTCTGCGCAAACCGTGCACCTATCTTGCAGAAAGATTAGCACCATCTCCAAATGGAACAAAATGAGCTTCCACTTGAGCCTCATCACCTATGAGTTCCATTAGGTGTGTCCAAAATGATTTCTAAGCCTATGGTATGTTTGGTGCAAACTGTGCACCTATCTTGCATCAAGTTTAGCACCATCTCCAATCGGACCATAACGAGCTTCCATTTGAGCCTCGTCTCCTAGGAGTACCGTCGGGTGCGTCCAAATCGATTTCAGAGCGTATGGTACGATTGGTGCGAGCCGTCCAACTATCTTGCACCGGCACTAACACTGTCTCCAAATAGGCTGAAACAAGATTCCACATGACCCATGTCACCTAGGAGTTCCATCGGATGCATCTAAACCAATTTCCGAGCCAATGGTATGTTCTGCGAAACCCGTGCACCTCGTCAAGATTAGCACTATATCCAAACGGACCAAAACGAGCTTCCACTTAAGCCTCGTCACCTAGGAATTCCATTGGGTGTGCCCAAAACGATTTCCAAGCCTATGGTATGTTTGGGGCAAACCGTGCACCAATCATGCATCAAGTTTAGCACCATCTCCAATCGGACCGTAACGAGCTTCCACTTGAGCCTCGTCACCTAGGAGTACCATCGGGTGCGTCCAAATCGATTTCAGGGCGCATGGTACGATTGGTGCGAACCGTCCAACAATCTTGCACCGACACTAACACTGTCTCCAAATAGACTGAAACAAGATTCCACATGACTCACGTCACCTAGGAGCTCCATCGGATGCGTCGAAACTGATTTCCGAGACTATGTTAGGTTCGGCGCAACCTGTGCACCTCGTCAAGATCAGCACTATCTCCAAACGGACCAAAAGAAGCTTCCACTTCAGCCTCGTCACCTATGAGTTCCATGGGGTGTGTCCAAAACGATTTCCAAGCCTATGGTATGTTTGGCGCAAACCGTGCACCTATCTTGCATCAAGTTTAGCACCATCTCCAATCGGACCGTAATGAGCTTCCACTTGAGCCCCGTCACCAAGGAGTACCCTCGGGTGCATCCATATTGATTTCTGAGGATATGGTACATTTGGTGCGAACCGTCCAACTATCTTGCACCGACACTAACACTGTCTCCAAATAGACTGAAACAAGATTTCACATGACTCACGTTACCTAGGTGTTCCATCAGATGCGTCCAAACTGATTTCCGAGCCTATGGTAGGTTTGACGCAACCCGTGCACCTCGTCAAGATTAGCACTATCTCCAAACAGACCAAAACGAGCTTCTACTTGAGCCTCGTCACCTAGGAATTCCATTGGGTGTGTACAAAACGATTTCCAAGCCTATGGTATGTTTGGTGCTAACCGTGCACCTATCTTGCATCAGGTTTAGCACCATCTCCAATCAGACCGTAATGAGCTTCCACTTGATCATCGTCACCTAGGAGTACCATCGGGTGCGTCCAAATCAATTTTCTGAGCCTATGGTATGTTTGGCGTAGACCATGCAATTATCTTGCACCGACACTAAACCTGTCTCCAAACGGACTTAAACGAGATTCCACATGGCCCCCGACACCTAGGAGTTCCATTGGGTGTGTCCAGAATGATTCTCGAGCCTTCGGTACGTTCTGCGCAAACCGTGCACCTATCTTGCAGAAAGATTAGCACCATCTCCAAATGGAACAAAATGAGCTTCCACTTGAGCCTCATCACCTATGAGTTCCATTAGGTGTGTCCAAAATGATTTCCAAGCCTATGGTATGTTTGGTGCAAACTGTGCACCTATCTTGCATCAAGTTTAGCACCATCTCCAATCGGACCATAACGAGCTTCCATTTGAGCCTCGTCTCCTAGGAGTACCGTCGGGTGCGTCCAAATCGATTTCAGAGCGTATGGTACGATTGGTGCGAGCCGTCCAACTATCTTGCACCGGCACTAACACTGACTCCAAATAGGCTGAAACAAGATTCCACATGACCCATGTCACCTAGGAGTTCCATCGGATGCATCTAAACCAATTTCCGAGCCTATGGTATGTTCTGCGAAACCCGTGCACCTCGTCAAGATTAGCACTATCTCCAAATGGACCAAAACGAGCTTCCACTTGAGCCTCGTCACCTAGGAATTCCATTGGGTGTGCCCAAAACGATTTCCAAGCCTATGGTATGTTTGGGGCAAACCGTGCACCAATCATGCATCAAGTTTAGCACCATCTCCAATCGGACCGTAACGAGCTTCCACTTGAGCCTCGTCACCTAGGAGTACCATCGGGTGCGTCCAAATCGATTTCAGGGCGCATGGTACGATTGGTGCGAACCGTCCAACAATCTTGCACCGACACTAACACTGTCTCCAAATAGACTGAAACAAGATTCCACATGACTCACGTCACCTAGGAGTTCCATCGGATGCGTCGAAACTGATTTCCGAGACTATGTTAGGTTCGGCGCAACCCGTGCACCTCGTCAAGATCAGCACTATCTCCAAACGGACCAAAAGAAGCTTCCACTTCAGCCTCGTCACCTATGAGTTCCATGGGGTGTGTCCAAAACGATTTCCAAGCCTATGGTATGTTTGGCGCAAACCGTGCACCTATCTTGCATCAAGTTTAGCACCATCTCCAATCGGACCGTAATGAGCTTCCACTTGAGCCCCGTCACCAAGGAGTACCCTCGGGTGCATCCATATTGATTTCTGAGGATATGGTACATTTGGTGCGAACCGTCCAACTATCTTGCACCGACACTAACACTGTCTCCAAATAGACTGAAACAAGATTTCACATGACTCACGTTACCTAGGTGTTCCATCAGATGCGTCCAAACTGATTTCCGAGCCTATGGTAGGTTTGACGCAACCCGTGCACCTCGTCAAGATTAGCACTATCTCCAAACAGACCAAAACGAGCTTCTACTTGAGCCTCGTCACCTAGGAATTCCATTGGGTGTGTCCAAAATGATTTCCAAGCCTATGGTATGTTTGGTGCTAACCGTGCACCTATCTTGCATCAGGTTTAGCACCATCTCCAATCAGACCGTAATGAGCTTCCACTTGATCATCGTCACCTAGGAGTACCATCGGGTGCGTCCAAATCAATTTTCTGAGCCTATGGTATGTTTGGCGTAGACCATGCAATTATCTTGCACCGACACTAAACCTGTCTCCAAACGGACTTAAACGAGATTCCACATGGCCCCCGACACCTAGGAGTTCCATTGGGTGTGTCCAGAATGATTCTCGAGCCTTCGGTACGTTCTGCGCAAACCGTGCACCTATCTTGCAGAAAGATTAGCACCATCTCCAAATGGAACAAAATGAGCTTCCACTTGAGCCTCATCACCTATGAGTTCCATTAGGTGTGTCCAAAATGATTTCCAAGCCTATGGTATGTTTGGTGCAAACTGTGCACCTATCTTGCATCAAGTTTAGCACCATCTCCAATCGGACCATAACGAGCTTCCATTTGAGCCTCGTCTCCTAGGAGTACCGTCGGGTGCGTCCAAATCGATTTCAGAGCGTATGGTACGATTGGTGCGAGCCGTCCAACTATCTTGCACCGGCACTAACACTGTCTCCAAATAGGCTGAAACAAGATTCCACATGACCCATGTCACCTAGGAGTTCCATCGGATGCATCTAAACCAATTTCCGAGCCTATGGTATGTTCTGCGAAACCCGTGCACCTCGTCAAGATTAGCACTATCTCCAAACGGACCAAAACGAGCTTCCACTTGAGCCTCGTCACCTAGGAATTCCATTGGGTGTGCCCAAAACGATTTCCAAGCCTATGGTATGTTTGGGGCAAACCGTGCACCAATCATGCATCAAGTTTAGCACCATCTCCAATCGGACCGTAACGAGCTTCCACTTGAGCCTCGTCACCTAGGAGTACCATCGGGTGCGTCCAAATCGATTTCAGGGCGCATGGTACGATTGGTGCGAACCGTCCAACTATCTTGCACCGACACTAACACTGTCTCCAAATAGACTGAAACAAGATTCCACATGACTCACGTCACCTAGGAGTTCCATCGGATGCGTCGAAACTGATTTCCGAGACTATGTTAGGTTCGGCGCAACCCGTGCACCTCGTCAAGATGAGCACTATCTCCAAACGGACCAAAAGAAGCTTCCACTTCAGCCTCGTCACCTATGAGTTCCATGGGGTGTGTCCAAAACGATTTCTAAGCCTATGGTACGTTTGGCGCAAACCGTGCACCTATCTTGCATCAAGTTTAGCACCATCTCCAATCGGACCGTAATGAGCTTCCACTTGAGCCTCGTCACCAAGGAGTACCATCGGGTGCATCCATATTGATTTCTGAGGATATGGTACATTTGGTGCGAACCGTCCAACTATCTTGCACCGACACTAACACTGTCTCCAAATAGACTGAAACAAGATTTCACATGACTCACGTTACCTAGGTGTTCCATCAGATGCGTCCAAACTGATTTCCGAGCCTATGGTCGGTTTGACGCAACCCGTGCACCTCGTCAAGATTAGCACTATCTCCAAACAGACCAAAACGAGCTTCTACTTGAGCCTCGTCACATAGGAATTCCATTGGGTGTGTACAAAACGATTTCCAAGCCTATGGTATGTTTGGTGCTAACCGTGCACCTATCTTGCATCAGGTTTAGCACCATCTCCAATCAGACCGTAATGAGCTTCCACTTGATCATCGTCACCTAGGAGTACCATCGGGTGCGTCCAAATCAATTTCTGAGCCTATGGTATGTTTGGCGTAGACCATGCAATTATCTTGCACCGACACTAAACCTGTCTCCAAACGGACTTAAACGAGATTCCACATGGCCCTCGACACCTAGGAGTTCCATTGGGTGTGTCCAGAATGATTCTCGAGCCTTCGGTACGTTCTGCGCAAACCGTGCACCTATCTTGCAGAAAGATTAGCACCATCTCCAAATGGAACAAAATGAGCTTCCACTTGAGCCTCATCACCTATGAGTTCCATTAGGTGTGTCCAAAATGATTTCCAAGCCTATGGTATGTTTGGTGCAAACTGTGCACCTATCTTGCATCAAGTTTAGCACCATCTCCAATCGGACCATAACGAGCTTCCATTTGAGCCTCGTCTCCTAGGAGTACCGTCGGGTGCGTCCAAATCGATTTCAGAGCGTATGGTACGATTGGTGCGAGCCGTCCAACTATCTTGCACCGGCACTAACACTGTCTCCAAATAGGCTGAAACAAGATTCCACATGACCCATGTCACCTAGGAGTTCCATCGGATGCATCTAAACCAATTTCCGAGCCTATGGTATGTTCTGCGAAACCCGTGCACCTCGTCAAGATTAGCACTATCTCCAAACGGACCAAAACGAGCTTCCACTTGAGCCTCGTCACCTAGGAATTCCATTGGGTGTGCCCAAAACGATTTCCAAGCCTATGGTATGTTTGGGGCAAACCGTGCACCAATCATGCATCAAGTTTAGCACCATCTCCAATCGGACCGTAACGAGCTTCCACTTGAGCCTCGTCACCTAGGAGTACCATCGGGTGCGTCCAAATCGATTTCAGGGCGCATGGTACGATTGGTGCGAACCGTCCAACTATCTTGCACCGACACTAACACTGTCTCCAAATAGACTGAAACAAGATTCCACATGACTCACGTCACCTAGGAGTTCCATCGGATGCGTCGAAACTGATTTCCGAGACTATGTTAGGTTCGGCGCAACCCGTGCACATCGTCAAGATCAGCACTATCTCCAAACGGACCAAAAGAAGCTTCCACTTCAGCCTCGTCACCTATGAGTTCCATGGGGTGTGTCCAAAACGATTTCTAAGCCTATGGTACGTTTGGCGCAAACCGTGCACCTATCTTGCATCAAGTTTAGCACCATCTCCAATCGGACCGTAATGAGCTTCCACTTGAGCCTCGTCACCAAGGAGTACCATCGGGTGCATCCATATTGATTTCTGAGGATATGGTACATTTGGTGCGAACCGTCCAACTATCTTGCACCGACACTAACACTGTCTCCAAATAGACTGAAACAAGATTTCACATGACTCACGTTACCTAGGTGTTCCATCAGATGCGTCCAAACTGATTTCCGAGCCTATGGTCGGTTTGACGCAACCCGTGCACCTCGTCAAGATTAGCACTATCTCCAAACAGACCAAAACGAGCTTCTACTTGAGCCTCGTCACCTAGGAATTCCATTGGGTGTGTACAAAACGATTTCCAAGCCTATGGTATGTTTGGTGCTAACCGTGCACCTATCTTGCATCAGGTTTAGCACCATCTCCAATCAGACCGTAATGAGCTTCCACTTGATCATCGTCACCTAGGAGTACCATCGGGTGCGTCCAAATCAATTTCTGAGCCTATGGTATGTTTGGCGTAGACCATGCAATTATCTTGCACCGACACTAAACCTGTCTCCAAACGGACTTAAACGAGATTCCACATGGCCCCCGACACCTAGGAGTTCCATTGGGTGTGTCCAGAATGATTCTCGAGCCTTCGGTACGTTCTGCGCAAACCGTGCACCTATCTTGCAGAAAGATTAGCACCATCTCCAAATGGAACAAAATGAGCTTCCACTTGAGCCTCATCACCTATGAGTTCCATTAGGTGTGTCCAAAATGATTTCCAAGCCTATGGTATGTTTGGTGCAAACTGTGCACCTATCTTGCATCAAGTTTAGCACCATCTCCAATCGGACCATAACGAGCTTCCATTTGAGCCTCGTCTCCTAGGAGTACCGTCGGGTGCGTCCAAATCGATTTCAGAGCGTATGGTACGATTGGTGCGAGCCGTCCAACTATCTTGCACCAGCACTAACACTGTCTCCAAATAGGCTGAAACAAGATTCCACATGACCCATGTCACCTAGGAGTTCCATCGGATGCATCTAAACCAATTTCCGAGCCTATGGTATGTTTTGCGAAACCCGTGCACCTCGTCAAGATTAGCACTATCTCCAAACGGACCAAAACGAGCTTCCACTTGAGCCTCGTCACCTAGGAATTCCATTGGGTGTGCCCAAAACGATTTCCAAGCCTATGGTATGTTTGGGGCAAACCGTGCACCAATCATGCATCAAGTTTAGCACCATCTCCAATCGGACCGTAACGAGCTTCCACTTGAGCCTCGTCACCTAGGAGTACCATCGGGTGCGTCCAAATCGATTTCAGGGCGCATGGTACGATTGGTGCGAACCGTCCAACTATCTTGCACCGACACTAACACTGTCTCCAAATAGACTGAAACAAGATTCCACATGACTCACGTCACCTAGGAGTTCCATCGGATGCGTCGAAACTGATTTCCGAGACTATGTTAGGTTCGGCGCAACCCGTGCACCTCGTCAAGATCAGCACTATCTCCAAACGGACCAAAAGAAGCTTCCACTTCAGCCTCGTCACCTATGAGTTCCATGGGGTGTGTCCAAAACGATTTCCAAGCCTATGGTACGTTTGGCGCAAACCGTGCACCTATCTTGCATCAAGTTTAGCACCATCTCCAATCGGACCGTAATGAGCTTCCACTTGAGCCTCGTCACCAAGGAGTACCATCGGGTGCATCCATATTGATTTCTGAGGATATGGTACATTTGGTGCGAACCGTCCAACTATCTTGCACCGACACTAACACTGTCTCCAAATAGACTGAAACAAGATTTCACATGACTCACGTTACCTAGGTGTTCCATCAGATGCGTCCAAACTGATTTCCGAGCCTATGGTCGGTTTGACGCAACCCGTGCACCTCGTCAAGATTAGCACTATCTCCAAACAGACCAAAACGAGCTTCTACTTGAGCCTCGTCACCTAGGAATTCCATTGGGTGTGTACAAAACGATTTCCAAGCCTATGGTATGTTTGGTGCTAACCGTGCACCTATCTTGCATCAGGTTTAGCACCATCTCCAATCAGACCGTAATGAGCTTCCACTTGATCATCGTCACCTAGGAGTACCATCGGGTGCGTCCAAATCAATTTCTGAGCCTATGGTATGTTTGGCGTAGACCATGCAATTATCTTGCACCGACACTAAACCTGTCTCCAAACGGACTTAAACGAGATTCCACATGGCCCCCGACACCTAGGAGTTCCATTGGGTGTGTCCAGAATGATTCTCGAGCCTTCGGTACGTTCTGCGCAAACCGTGCACCTATCTTGCAGAAAGATTAGCACCATCTCCAAATGGAACAAAATGAGCTTCCACTTGAGCCTCATCACCTATGAGTTCCATTAGGTGTGTCCAAAATGATTTCCAAGCCTATGGTATGTTTGGTGCAAACTGTGCACCTATCTTGCATCAAGTTTAGCACCATCTCCAATCGGACCGTAACGAGCTTCCATTTGAGCCTCGTCTCCTAGGAGTACCGTCGGGTGCGCCCAAATCGATTTCAGAGCGTATGGTACGATTGGTGCGGGCCGTCCAACTATCTTGCACCGGCACTAACACTGTCTCCAAATAGGCTGAAACAAGATTCCACATGACCCATGTCACCTAGGAGTTCCATCGGATGCATCTAAACCAATTTCCGAGCCTATGGTATGTTCTGCGAAACCCGTGCACCTCGTCAAGATTAGCACTATCTCTAAACGGACCAAAACGAGCTTCCACTTGAGCCTCGTCACCTAGGAATTCCATTGGGTGTGCCCAAGACGATTTCCAAGCCTATGGTATGTTTGGGGCAAACCGTGCACCAATCATGCATCAAGTTTAGCACCATCTCCAATCGGACCGTAACGAGCTTCCACTTGAGCCTCGTCACCTAGGAGTACCATCGGGTGCGTCCAAATCGATTTCAGGGCGCATGGTACGATTGGTCCGAACCGTCCAACAATCTTGCACCGACACTAACACTGTCTCCAAATAGACTGAAACAAGATTCCACATGACTCACGTCACCTAGGAGTTCCATCGGATGCGTCGAAACTGATTTCCGAGACTATGTTAGGTTCGGCGCAACCCGTGCACCTCGTCAAGATCAGCACTATCTCCAAACGGACCAAAAGAAGCTTCCACTTCAGCCTCGTCACCTATGAGTTCCATGGGGTGTGTCCAAAACGATTTCCAAGCCTATGGTATGTTTGGCGCAAACCGTGCACCTATCTTGCATCAAGTTTAGCACCATCTCCAATCGGACCGTAATGAGCTTCCACTTGAGCCTCGTCACCAAGGAGTACCATCGGGTGCATCCATATTGATTTCTGAGGATATGGTACATTTGGTGCGAACCGTCCAACTATCTTGCACCGACACTAACACTGTCTCCAAATAGACTGAAACAAGATTTCACATGACTCACGTTACCTAGGTGTTCCATCAGATGCGTCCAAACTGATTTCCGAGCCTATGGTAGGTTTGACGCAACCCGTGCGCCTCGTCAAGATTAGCACTATCTCCAAACAGACCAAAACGAGCTTCTACTTGAGCCTCGTCACCTAGGAATTCCATTGGGTGTGTCCAAAACGATTTCCAAGCCTATGGTATGTTTGGTGCTAACCGTGCACCTATCTTGCATCAGGTTTAGCACCATCTCCAATCAGACCGTAATGAGCTTCCACTTGATCATCGTCACCTAGGAGTACCATCGGGTGCGTCCAAATCAATTTCTGAGCCTATGGTATGTTTGGCGTAGACCATGCAATTATCTTGCACCGACACTAAACCTGTCTCCAAACGGACTTAAACGAGATTCCACATGGCCCCCGACACCTAGGAGTTCCATTGGGTGTGTCCAGAATGATTCTCGAGCCTTCGGTACGTTCTGCGCAAACCGTGCACCTATCTTGCAGAAAGATTAGCACCATCTCCAAATGGAACAAAATGAGCTTCCACTTGAGCCTCATCACCTATGAGTTCCATTAGGTGTGTCCAAAATGATTTCCAAGCCTATGGTATGTTTGGTGCAAACTGTGCACCTATCTTGCATCAAGTTTAGCACCATCTCCAATCGGACCGTAACGAGCTTCCATTTGAGCCTCGTCTCCTAGGAGTACCGTCGGGTGCGCCCAAATCGATTTCAGAGCGTATGGTACGATTGGTGCGGGCCGTCCAACTATCTTGCACCGGCACTAACACTGTCTCCAAATAGGCTGAAACAAGATTCCACATGACCCATGTCACCTAGGAGTTCTATCGGATGCATCTAAACCAATTTCCGAGCCTATGGTATGTTCTGCGAAACCCGTGCACCTCGTCAAGATTAGCACTATCTCTAAACGGACCAAAACGAGCTTCCACTTGAGCCTCGTCACCTAGGAATTCCATTGGGTGTGCCCAAGACGATTTCCAAGCCTATGGTATGTTTGGGGCAAACCGTGCACCAATCATGCATCAAGTTTAGCACCATCTCCAATCGGACCGTAACGAGCTTCCACTTGAGCCTCGTCACCTAGGAGTACCATCGGGTGCGTCCAAATCGATTTCAGGGCGCATGGTACGATTGGTGCGAACCGTCCAACAATCTTGCACCGACACTAACACTGTCTCCAAATAGACTGAAACAAGATTCCACATGACTCACGTCACCTAGGAGTTCCATCGGATGCGTCGAAACTGATTTCTGAGACTATGTTAGGTTCGGCGCAACCCGTGCATCTCGTCAAGATCAGCACTATCTCCAAACGGACCAAAAGAAGCTTCCACTTCAGCCTCGTCACCTATGAGTTCCATGGGGTGTGTCCAAAACGATTTCCAAGCCTATGGTATGTTTGGCGCAAACCGTGCACCTATCTTGCATCAAGTTTAGCACCATCTCCAATCGGACCGTAATGAGCTTCCACTTGAGCCCCGTCACCAAGGAGTACCCTCGGGTGCATCCATATTGATTTCTGAGGATATGGTACATTTGGTGCGAACCGTCCAACTATCTTGCACCGACACTAACACTGTCTCCAAATAGACTGAAACAAGATTTCACATGACTCACGTTACCTAGGTGTTCCATCAGATGCGTCCAAACTGATTTCCGAGCCTATGGTAGGTTTGACGCAACCCGTGCACCTCGTCAAGATTAGCACTATCTCCAAACAGACCAAAACGAGCTTCTACTTGAGCCTCGTCACCTAGGAATTCCATTGGGTGTGTCCAAAACGATTTCCAAGCCTATGGTATGTTTGGTGCTAACCGTGCACCTATCTTGCATCAGGTTTAGCACCATCTCCAATCAGACCGTAATGAGCTTCCACTTGATCATCGTCACCTAGGAGTACCATCCGGTGCGTCCAAATCAATTTCTGAGCCTATGGTATGTTTGGCGTAGACCATGCAATTATCTTGCACCGACACTAAACCTGTCTCCAAACGGACTTAAACGAGATTCCACATGGCCCCCGACACCTAGGAGTTCCATTGGGTGTGTCCAGAATGATTCTCGAGCCTTCGGTACGTTCTGCGCAAACCGTGCACCTATCTTGCAGAAAGATTAGCTCCATCTCCAAATGGAACAAAATGAGCTTCCACTTGAGCCTCATCACCTATGAGTTCCATTAGGTGTGTCCAAAATGATTTCCAAGCCTATGGTATGTTTGGTGCAAACTGTGCACCTATCTTGCATCAAGTTTAGCACCATCTCCAATCGGACCATAACGAGCTTCCATTTGAGCCTCGTCTCCTAGGAGTACCGTCGGGTGCGTCCAAATCGATTTCAGAGCGTATGGTACGATTGGTGCGAGCCGTCCAACTATCTTGCACCGGCACTAACACTGTCTCCAAATAGGCTGAAACAAGATTCCACATGACCCATGTCACCTAGGAGTTCCATCGGATGCATCTAAACCAATTTCCGAGCCTATGGTATGTTCTGCGAAACCCGTGCACCTCGTCAAGATTAGCACTATCTCTAAACGGACCAAAACGAGCTTCCACTTGAGCCTCATCACCTATGAGTTCCATTAGGTGTGTCCAAAATGATTTCCAAGCCTATGGTATGTTTGGTGCAAACTGTGCACCTATCTTGCATCAAGTTTAGCACCATCTCCAATCGGACCATAACGAGCTTCCACTTGAGCCTCGTCTCCTAGGAGTACCGTCGGGTGCGCCCAAATCGATTTCAGAGCGTATGGTACGATTGGTGCGGGCCGTCCAACTATCTTGCACCGGCACTAACACTGTCTCCAAATAGGCTGAAACAAGATTCCACATGACCCATGTCACCTAGGAGTTCCATCGGATGCATCTAAACCGATTTCCGAGCCTATGGTATGTTCTGCGAAACCCGTGCACCTCGTCAAGATCAGCACTATCTCCAAACGGACCAAAAGAAGCTTCCACTTCAGCCTCGTCACCTATGAGTTCCCATGGGGTGTGTCCAAAATGATTTCCAAGCCTATGGTATGTTTGGTGCAAACTGTGCACCTATCTTGCATCAAGTTTAGCACCATCTCCAATCGGACCGTAACGAGCTTCCATTTGAGCCTCGTCTCCTAGGAGTACCGTCGGGTGCGCCCAAATCGATTTCAGAGCGTATGGTACGATTGGTGCGGGCCGTCCAACTATCTTGCACCGGCACTAACACTGTCTCCAAATAGGCTGAAACAAGATTCCACATGACCCATGTCACCTAAGAGTTCCATCGGATGCATCTAAACCAATTTCCGAGCCTATGGTATGTTCTGCGAAACCCGTGCACCTCGTCAAGATTAGCACTATCTCTAAACGGACCAAAACGAGCTTCCACTTGAGCCTCGTCACCTAGGAATTCCATTGGGTGTGCCCAAAACGATTTCCAAGCCTATGGTATGTTTGGGGCAAACCGTGCACCAATCATGCATCAAGTTTAGCACCATCTCCAATCGGACCGTAACGAGCTTCCACTTGAGCCTCGTCACCTAGGAGTACCATCGGGTGCGTCCAAATCGATTTCGGGGCGCATGGTACGATTGGTGCGAACCGTCCAACTATCTTGCACCGACACTAACACTGTCTCCAAATAGACTGAAACAAGATTCCACATGACTCACGTCACCTAGGAGTTCCATCGGATGCGTCGAAACTGATTTCCGAGACTATGTTAGGTTCGGCGCAACCCGTGCACCTCGTCAAGATCAGCACTATCTCCAAACGGACCAAAAGAAGCTTCCACTTCAGCCTCGTCACCTATGAGTTCCATGGGGTGTGTCCAAAACGATTTCCAAGCCTATGGTATGTTTGGCGCAAACCGTGCACCTATCTTGCATCAAGTTTAGCACCATCTCCAATCGGACCGTAATGAGCTTCCACTTGAGCCTCGTCACCAAGGAGTACCATCGGGTGCATCCATATTGATTTCTGAGGATATGGTACATTTGGTGCGAACCGTCCAACTATCTTGCACCGACACTAACACTGTCTCCAAATAGACTGAAACAAGATTTCACATGACTCACGTTACCTAGGTGTTCCATCAGATGCGTCCAAACTGATTTCCGAGCCTATGGTAGGTTTGACGCAACCCGTGCACCTCGTCAAGATTAGCACTATCTCCAAACAGACCAAAACGAGCTTCTACTTGAGCCTCGTCACCTAGGAATTCCATTGGGTGTGTCTAAAACGATTTCCAAGCCTATGGTATGTTTGGTGCTAACCGTGCACCTATCTTGCATCAGGTTTAGCACCATCTCCAATCAGACCGTAATGAGCTTCCACTTGATCATCGTCACCTAGGAGTACCATCGGGTGCGTCCAAATCAATTTCTGAGCCTATGGTATGTTTGGCGTAGACCATGCAATTATCTTGCACCGACACTAAACCTGTCTCCAAACGGACTTAAACGAGATTCCACATGGCCCCCGACACCTAGGAGTTCCATTGGGTGTGTCCAGAATGATTCTCGAGCCTTCGGTACGTTCTGCGCAAACCGTGCACCTATCTTGCAGAAAGATGAGCACCATCTCCAAATGGAACAAAATGAGCTTCCACTTGAGCCTCATCACCTATGAGTTCCATTAGGTGTGTCCAAAACGATTTCCAAGCCTATGGTATGTTTGGTGCAAACTGTGCACCTATCTTGCATCAAGTTTAGCACCATCTCCAATCGGACCGTAACGAGCTTCCATTTGAGCCTCGTCACCTAGGAGTACCATCGGGTGCGTCCAAATCGATTTCAGGGCGTATGGTACGATTGGTGCGAGCCGTCCAACTATCTTGCACCGGCACTAACACTGTCTCCAAATAGGCTGAAACAAGATTCCACATGACCCATGGCACCTAGGAGTTGCATCGGATGCATCTAAACCAATTTCCGAGCCTATGGTATGTTCTGCGCAACCCGTGCACCTCGTCAAGATCAGCACTATCTCCAAACGGACCAAAACGAGCTTCCACTTGAGCCTCGTCACCTAGGAATTCCATTGGGTGTGCCCAAAACAATTTCCAAGCCTATGGTATGTTTGGGGCAAACCATGCACCAATCATGCATCAAGTTTAGCACCATCTCCAATCGGACCGTAACGAGCTTCCACTTGAGCCTCGTCACCTAGGAGTACCATCGGGTGCGTCCAAATCGATATCAGGGCGTATGGTACGATTGGTGCGAACCGTCCAACTATCTTGCACCGACACTAACACTGTCTCCAAATAGACTGAAACAAGATTCCACATGACTCACGTCACCTAGGAGTTCCATCGGATGCGTCGAAACTGATTTCCGAGCCTATGTTAGGTTCGGCGCAACCCGTGCACCTCGTCAAGATCAGCACTATCTCCAAACGGACCAAAAGAAGCTTCCACTTCAGCCTCGTCACCTATGAGTTCCATGGGGTGTGTCCAAAACGATTTCCAAGCCTATGGTATGTTTGGCGCAAACCGTGCACCTATCTTGCATCAAGTTTAGCACCATCTCCAATCGGACCGTAATGAGCTTCCACTTGAGCCTCGTCACCAAGGAGTACCCTCGGGTGCATCCATATTGATTTCTAAGGATATGGTACATTTGGTGCGAACCGTCCAACTATCTTGCACCGACACTAACACTGTCTCCAAATAGACTGAAACAAGATTTCACATGACTCACGTTACCTAGGTGTTCCATCAGATGCGTCCAAACTGATTTCCGAGCCTATGGTGGTTTGACGCAACCCGTGCACCTCGTCAAGATTAGCACTATCTCCAAATAGACCAAAACGAGCTTCTACTTGAGCCTCGTCACCTAGGAATTCCATTGGGTGTGTCCAAAACGATTTCCAAGCCTATGGTATGTTTGGTGCTAACCGTGCACCTATCTTGCATCAGGTTTAGCACCATCTCCAATTAGACCGTAATGAGCTTCCACTTGATCATCGTCACCTAGGAGTACCATCGGGTGTGTCCAAATCAATTTCTGAGCCTATGGTATGTTTGGCGTAGACCATGCAATTATCTTGCACCGACACTAAACCTATCTCCAAACAGACTTAAACGAGATTCCACATGGCCCCCGACACCTAGGAGTTCCATTGGGTGTGTCCAGAATGATTCTCGAGCCTTCGGTACGTTCTGCGCAAACCGTGCACCTATCTTGCAGAAAGATGAGCACCATCTCCAAATGGAACAAAATGAGCTTCCACTTGAGCCTCATCACCTATGAGTTCCATTAGGTGTGTCCAAAACGATTTCCAAGCCTATGGTATGTTTGGTGCAAACTGTGCACCTATCACGCATCAAGTTTAGCACCATCTCCAATCGGACCGTAACGAGCTTCCACTTGAGCCTCGTCACCTAGGAGTACCATCGGGTGCGTCCAAATCGATATCAGGGCGTATGGTACGATTGGTGCGAACCGTCCAACTATCTTGCACCGACACTAACACTGTCTCCAAATAGACTGAAACAAGATTCCACATGACTCATGTCACCTAGGAGTTCCATCGGATGCGTCGAAACTGATTTCCGAGCCTATGTTAGGTTCGGCGCAACCCGTGCACCTCGTCAAGATCAGCACTATCTCCAAACGGACCAAAAGAAGCTTCCACTTCAGCCTCGTCACCTATGAGTTCCATGGGGTGTGTCCAAAACGATTTCCAAGCCTATGGTATGTTTGGCGCAAACCGTGCACCTATCTTGCATCAAGTTTAGCGCCATCTCCAATCAGACCGTAATGAGCTTCCACTTGAGCCTCGTCACCAAGGAGTACCCTCGAGTGCATCCATATTGATTTCTAAGGATATGGTACATTTGGTGCGAACCGTCCAACTATCTTGCACCGACACTAACACTGTCTCCAAATAGACTGAAACAAGATTTCACATGACTCACGTTACCTAGGTGTTCCATCAGATGCGTCCAAACTGATTTCCGAGCCTATGGTGGTTTGACGCAACCCGTGCACCTCGTCAAGATTAGCACTATCTCCAAATAGACCAAAACGAGCTTCTACTTGAGCCTCGTCACCTAGGAATTTCATTGGGTGTGTCCAAAACGATTTCCAAGCCTATGGTATGTTTGGTGCTAACCGTGCACCTATCTTGCATCAGGTTTAGCACCATCTCCAATTAGACCGTAATGAGCTTCCACTTGATCATCGTCACCTAGGAGTACCATCGGGTGTGTCCAAATCAATTTCTGAGCCTATGGTATGTTTGGCGTAGACCATGCAATTATCTTGCACCGACACTAAACCTATCTCCAAACGGACTTAAACGAGATTCCACATGGCCCCCGACACCTAGGAGTTCCATTGGGTGTGTCCAGAATGATTCTCGAGCCTTCGGTACGTTCTGCGCAAACCGTGCACCTATCTTGCAGAAAGATGAGCACCATCTCCAAATGGAACAAAATGAGCTTCCACTTGAGCCTCATCACCTATGAGTTCCATTAGGTGTGTCCAAAACGATTTCCAAGCCTATGGTATGTTTGGTACAAACTGTGCACCTATCATGCATCAAGTTTAGCACCATCTCCAATCGGACCGTAACGAGCTTCCACTTGAGCCTCGTCACCTAGGAGTACCATCGGGTGCGTCCAAATCGATTTCAGGGCGTATGGTACGATTGGTGCGAACCGTCCAACTATCTTGCACCGACACTAACACTGTCTCCAAATAGACTGAAACAAGATTCCACATGACTCATGGCACCTAGGAGTTCCATCGGATGCGTCGAAACTGATTTCCGAGCCTATGTTAGGTTCGGCGCAACCCGTGCACCTCGTCAAGATCAGCACTATCTCCAAACGGACCAAAAGAAGCTTCCACTTCAGCCTCGTCACCTATGAGTTCCCATGGGGTGTGTCCAAAACGATTTCCAAGCCTATGGTATGTTTGGCGCAAACCGTGCACCAATCATGCATCAAGTTTAGCACCATCTCCAATCGGACCGTAACGAGCTTCCACTTGAGCCTCGTCACCTAGGAGTACCATCGGGTGCGTCCAAATCGATATCAGGGCGTATGGTACGATTGGTGCGAACCGTCCAACTATCTTGCACCGACACTAACACTGTCTCCAAATAGACTGAAACAAGATTCCACATGACTCACGCACCTAGGATTTCCATCGGATGCGTCGAAACTGATTTCCGAGCCTATGTTAGGTTCGGCGCAACCCGTGCACCTCGTCAAGATCAGCACTATCTCCAAACGGACCAAAAGAAGCTTCCACTTCAGCCTCGTCACCTATGAGTTCCATGGGGTGTGTCCAAAACGATTTCCAAGCCTATGGTATGTTTGGCGCAAACCGTGCACCTATCTTGCATCAAGTTTAGCACCATCTCCAATCGGACCGTAATGAGCTTCCACTTGAGCCTCGTCACCAAGGAGTACCCTCGGGTGCATCCATATTGATTTCTAAGGATATGGTACATTTGGTGCGAACCGTCCAACTATCTTGCACCGACACTAACACTGTCTCCAAATAGACTGAAACAAGATTTCACATGACTCACGTTACCTAGGTGTTCCATCAGATGCGTCCAAACTGATTTCCGAGCCTATGGTGGTTTGACGCAACCCGTGCACCTCGTCAAGATTAGCACTATCTCCAAACGGACCAAAACGAGCTTCCACTTGAGCCTCGTCACCTAGGAATTCCATTGGGTGTGCCCAAAACAATTTCCAAGCCTATGGTATGTTTGGGGCAAACCGTGCACCAATCATGCATCAAGTTTAGCACCATCTCCAATCGGACCGTAACGAGCTTCCACTTGAGCCTCGTCACCTAGGAGTACCATCGGGTGCGTCCAAATCGATATCAGGGCGTATGGTACGATTGGTGCGAACCGTCCAACTATCTTGCACCGACACTAACACTGTCTCCAAATAGACTGAAACAAGATTCCACATGACTCACGTCACCTAGGAGTTCCATCAGATGCGTCGAAACTGATTTCCGAGCCTATGTTAGGTTCGGCGCAAACCGTGCACCTCGTCAAGATCAGCACTATCTCCAAACGGACCAAAAGAAGCTTCCACTTCAGCCTCGTCACCTATGAGTTCCATGGGGTGTGTCCAAAACGATTTCCAAGCCTATGGTATGTTTGGCGCAAACCGTGCACCTATCTTGCATCAAGTTTAGCACCATCTCCAATCGGACCGTAATGAGCTTCCACTTGAGCCTCGTCACCAAGGAGTACCCTCGGGTGCATCCATATTGATTTCGGAGGATATGGTACATTTGGTGCGAACCGTCCAACTATCTTGCACCGACACTAACACTGTCTCCAAATAGACTGAATCAAGATTTCACATGACTCACGTTACCTAGGTGTTCCATCAGATGCGTCCAAACTGATTTCCGAGCCTATGGTGGTTTGACGCAACCCGTGCACCTCGTCAAGATTAGCACTATCTCCAAATAGACCAAAACGAGCTTCTACTTGAGCCTCGTCACCTAGGAATTCCATTGGGTGTGTCCAAAACGATTTCCAAGCCTATGGTATGTTTGGTGCTAACCGTGCACCTATCTTGCATCAGGTTTAGCACCATCTCCAATTAGACCGTAATGAGCTTCCACTTGATCATCGTCACCTAGGAGTACCATCGGGTGCGTCCAAATCGATTTCTGAGCCTATGGTATGTTTGGCGTAGACCATGCAATTATCTTGCACCGACACTAAACCTGTCTCCAAACGGACTTAAACGAGATTCCACATGGCCCCCGACACCTAGGAGTTCCATTGGGTGTGTCCAGAATGATTCTCGAGCCTTCGGTACGTTCTGCGCAAACCGTGCACCTATCTTGCAGAAAGATGAGCACCATCTCCAAATGGAACAAAATGAGCTTCCACTTGAGCCTCATCACCTATGAGTTCCATTAGGTGTGTCCAAAACGATTTCCAAGCCTATGGTATGTTTGGTGCAAACTGTGCACCTATCATGCATCAAGTTTAGCACCATCTCCAATCGGACCGTAACAGCTTCCACTTGAGCCTCGTCACCTAGGAGTACCATCGGGTGCGTCCAAATCGATTTCAGGGCGTATGGTACGATTGGTGCGAACCGTCCAACTATCTTGCACCGACACTAACACTGTCTCCAAATAGACTGAAACAAGATTCCACATGACTCATGTCACCTAGGAGTTCCATCGGATGCGTCGAAACTGATTTCCGAGCCTATGTTAGGTTCGGCGCAACCCGTGCACCTCGTCAAGATCAGCACTATCTCCAAACGGACCAAAAGAAGCTTCCACTTCAGCCTCGTCACCTATGAGTTCCCATGGGGTGTGTCCAAAACGATTTCCAAGCCTATGGTATGTTTGGCGCAAACCGTGCACCTATCTTGCATCAAGTTTAGCACCATCTCCAATCGGACCGTAATGAGCTTCCACTTGAGCCTCGTCACCAAGGAGTACCATCGGGTGCGTCCATATTGATTTCTGAGGATATGGTA
This sequence comes from Saccharum hybrid cultivar R570, assembly GCA_038087645.1. Lineage (NCBI taxonomy): Eukaryota > Viridiplantae > Streptophyta > Magnoliopsida > Poales > Poaceae > Saccharum > Saccharum hybrid cultivar. The sequence continues at coordinate 6,794,817 of JAQSUU010000775.1, read as the reverse complement.
CATTTGGTGCAAACCGTCCAACTATCTTGCACCGACACTAACACTGTCTCCAAATAGACTGAAACAAGATTTCACATGACTCACGTTACCTAGGTGTTCCATCGGATACGTCCAAACTGATTTCCGAGCCTATGGTAGGTTTGACGCAACCCGTGGACCTCGTCAAGATTAGCACTATCTCTAAACAGACCAAAACGAGCTTCTACTTGAGCCTTGTCACCTAGGAATTCCATTGGGTGTGTCCAAAACGATTTCCAAGCCTATGGTATGTTTGGTGCAAACCGTACACCTATCTTGCATTAGGTTTAGCACCATCTCCAATCAGACCGTAATGAGCTTCCACTTGATCATCGTCACCTAGGAGTACCATCGGGTGCGTCCAAATCGATTTCTGAGCCTATGGTATGTTTGGCGCAGACCATGCAATTATCTTGCACCAACACTAAACCTGTCTCAAAACGGACTTAAACGAGATTCCACATGCCCCCCGACACCTAGGAGTTCCATTGGGTGCGTCCAAAATGATTCTCGAGCCTCTGGTACATTCTGCGCAAACCGTGCACCTATCTTGTAGAAAGATTAGCACTATCTCTAAACAGACCAAAACGAGCTTCTACTTGAGCCTCGTCACCTATGAGTTCCATTGGGTGTGTCCAAAACGATATCCAGGCCCATGGTATGTTTGGTGCAAACAGTGCACCTATCTTGCATCAAGTTTAGCACCATCTCCAATCGGACCATAACGAGCTTCCATTTGAGCCTCGTCTCCTAGGAGTACCGTCGGGTGCGTCCAAATCGATTTCAGAGCGTATGGTACGATTGGTGCGAGCCGTCCAACTATCTTGCACCGGCACTAACACTATCGCCAAATAGACTGAAACAAGATTCCACATGACCCATGTCACCTAGGAGTTCCATCGGATGCATCTAAACCAATTTCCGAGCCTATGGTATGTTCTGCGCAACCCGAGCACCTCGTCAAGATTAGCACTATCTCTAAACGGACCAAAACGAGCTTCCACTTGAGCCTCGTCACCTAGGAATTCCATTGGGTGTGCCCAAAACGATTTCCAAGCCTATTGTATGTTTGGTGCAAACCGTGCACCAATCATGCATCAAGTTTAGCACCATCTCCAATCGGACCGTAACGAGCTTCCACTTGAGCCTCGTCACCTAGGAGTACCATCGGGTGCGTCCAAATCGATTTCAGGGCGTATGGTACGATTGGTGCGAACCGTCCAACTATCTTGCACCGACACTAACACTGTCTCCAAATAGACTGAAACAAGATTCCACATGACTCACGTCACCTAGGAGTTCCATCGGATGCGTCGAAACTGATTTTCAAGCCAATGTTAGGTTCGGCGCAACCCGTGCACCTCGTCAAGATTAGCACTATCTCCAAACGGACCAAAAGAAGCTTCCACTTCAGCCTCATCACCTATGAGTTCCATGGGGTGTGTCCAAAACGATTTCAAAGCCTATGGTATGTTTGGCACAAACCGTGCACCTATCTTGCATCAAGTTTAGCACCATCTCCAATCGGTCCGTAATGAGCTTCCACTTGAGCCTCGTCACCAAGGAGTACCATCAGGTGCGTCCATATTGATTTCTGAGGATATGGTACATTTGGTGCGAACCGTCCAACTATCTTGCACCGACACTAACACTGTCTCCAAATAGACTGAAATAATATTTCACATGACTCACGTTACCTAGGTGTTCCATCGGATGCGTCCAAACTGATTTCCGAGCCTATGGTAGGTTTGACGCAACCCGTGCACCTCGTCAAGATTAGCACTATCTCTAAACAGACCATAACGAGCTTCTACTTGAGCCTTGTCACCTAGGAATTCCATTGGGTGTGTCCAAAACGATTTCCAAGCCTATGGTATGTTTGGTGCAAACCGTGCACCTATCTTGCATCAGGTTTAGCACCATCTCCAATCAGACTGTAATGAGCTTCCACTTGATCATCGTCACCTAGGAGTACCATCGGGTGCGTCCAAATCGATTTCTGAGCCTATGGTATGTTTGGCGCAGACCATGCAATTATCTTGCACCGACACTAAACCTGTCTCCAAACGGACTTAAACGAGATTCCACATGGCCCTTGACACCTAGGAGTTCCATTGGGTGCGTCCAAAATGATTCTCGAGCCTCTGGTACATTCTGCGCAAACCGTGCACCTATCTTGCAGAAAGATTAGCACTATCTCTAAACAGACCAAAACGAGCTTCTACTTGAGCCTCGTCACCTATGAGTTCCATTGGGTGTGTCCAAAACGATATCCAAGCCCATGGTATGTTTGGTGCAAACCGTGCACCTATCTTGCATCAAGTTTAGCACCATCTCCAATCGGACCATAACGAGCTTCCATTTGAGCCTCGTCTCCTAGGAGTACCGTCGGGTGCGTCCAAATCGATTTCAGAGCGTATGGTACGATTGGTGCGAGCCGTCCAACTATCTTGCACCGGCACTAACACTGTCTCCAAATAGACTGAAACAAGATTCCACATGACCCACGTCACCTAGGAGTTCCATCGGATGCATCTAAACCAATTTCCGAGCCAATGGTATGTTCTGCGCAACCCGTGCACCTCGTCAAGATTAGCACTATCTCCAAATGGACCAAAATGAGCTTCCACTTGAGCCTCGTCACCTAGGAATTCCATTGGGTGTGCCCAAAACGATTTCCAAGCCTATGGTATGTTTGGTGCAAACTGTGCACCAATCATGCATCAAGTTTAGCACCATCTCCAATCGGACCGTAACGAGCTTCCACATGAGCCTCGTCACCTAGGAGTACCATCGGGTGCGTCCAAATCGATTTCAGGGCGTATGGTACGATTGGTGCGAACCGTCCAACTATCTTGCACCGACACTAACACTGTCTCCAAATAGACTAAAACAAGATTCCACATGACTCACGTCACCTAGGAGTTCCATCGGATGCGTCGAAACTGATTTTCAAGCCTATGTTAGGTTCGACGCAACCCGTGCACCTCGTCAAGATTAGCACTATCTCCAAACAGACCAAAAGAAGCTTCCACATCAGCCTCGTCACCTATGAGTTCCATGGGGTGTGTCCAAAATGATTTCCAAGCCTATGGTATGTTTGGCACAAACCGTGCACCTATCTTGCATCAAATTTAGCACCATCTCCAATCGGTCCGTAATGAGCTTCCACTTGAGCCTCGTCACCAAGGAGTACCATCAGGTGCGTCCATATTGATTTCTGAGGATATGGTACATTTGGTGCGAACCGTCCAACTATCTTGCACCGACACTAACACTGTCTCCAAATAGACTGAAATAAGATTTCACATGACTCACGTTACCTAGGTGTTCCATCGGATGCGTGCAAACTGATTTCCGAGCCTATGGTAGGTTTGACGCAACCCGTGCACCTCGTCAAGATTAGCACTATCTCTAAACAGACCAAAACGAGCTTCTACTTGAGCCTTGTCACCTAGGAATTCCATTGGGTGTGTCCAAAACGATTTCCAAGCCTATGGTATGTTTGGTGCAAACCGTGCACCTATCTTGCATCAGGTTTAGCACCATCTCCAATCAGACTGTAATGAGCTTCCACTTGATCATAGTCACCTAGGAGTACCATCGGGTGCGTCCAAATCGATTTCTGAGCCTATGGTATGTTTGGCGCAGACCATGCAATTATCTTGCACCGACACTAAACCTGTCTCCAAACGGACTTAAACGAGATTCCACATGGCCCCCGACACCTAGGAGTTCCATTGGGTGCGTCCAAAATGATTCTCGAGCCTCTGGTACATTCTGCGCAAACCGTGCACCTATCTTGCAGAAAGATTAGCACTATCTCTAAACAGACCAAAACGAGCTTCTACTTGAGCCTCGTCACCTATGAGTTCCATTGGGTGTGTCCAAAACGATATCCAAGCCCATGGTATGTTTGGTGCAAACCGTGCACCTATCTTGCATCAAGTTTAGCACCATCTCCAATCGGACCATAACGAGCTTCCATTTGAGCCTCGTCTCCTAGGAGTACCGTCGGGTGCGTCCAAATCGATTTCAGAGCGTATGGTACGATTGGTGCGAGCCGTCCAACTATCTTGCACCGGCACTAACACTGTCTCCAAATAGACTGAAACAAGATTCCACATGACCCACGTCACCTAGGAGTTCCATCGGATGCATCTAAACCAATTTCCGAGCCTATGGTATGTTCTGCGCAACCCGTGCACCTCGTCAAGATTAGCACTATCTCCAAACGGACCAAAATGAGCTTCCACTTGAGCCTCGTCACCTAGGAATTTCATTGGGTGTGACCAAAACGATTTCCAAGCCTATGGTATGTTTGGTACAAACTGTGCACCAATCATGCATCAAGTTTAGCACCATCTCCAATCGGACCGTAACGAGCTTCCACATGAGCCTCGTCACCTAGGAGTACCATCGGGTGCGTCCAAATCGATTTCAGGGCGTATGGTACGATTGGTGCGAACCGTCCAACTATCTTGCACCGACACTAACACTGTCTCCAAATAGACTAAAACAAGATTCCACATGACTCACGTCACCTAGGAGTTCCATCGGATGCGTCGAAACTGATTTCCGAGCCTATGTTAGGTTCGGCGCAACCCGTGCACCTCGTCAAGATTAGCACTATCTCCAAACGGACCAAAAGAAGCTTCCACTTCAGCCTCGTCACCTATGAGTTCCATGGGGTGTGTTCAAAACGATTTCCAAGCCTATGGTATGTTTGGCGCAAACCGTGCACCTATCTTGCATCAAGTTTAGCACCATCTCCAATCGGTCCGTAATGAGCTTCCACTTAAGCCTTGTCACCAAGGAGTACCATCAGGTGCGTCAATATTGATTTCTGAGGATATGGTACATTTGGTGCGAACCGTCCAACTATCTTGCACCGACACTAACACTGTCTCCAAATAGACTGAAACAAGATTTCACATGACTCACGTTACCTAGGTGTTCCATCGGATGCGTCCAAACTGATTTCCGAGCCTATGGTAGGTTTGACGCAACCCGTGCACCTCGTCAAGATTAGCACTATCTCTAAACAGACCAAAACGAGCTTCTACTTGAGCCTTGTCACCTAGGAATTCCATTGTGTGTGTCCAAAACGATTTCCAAGCCTATGGTATGTTTGGTGCAAACCGTGCACCTATCTTGCATCAGGTTTAGCACCATCTCCAATCAGACCGTAATCAGCTTCCACTTGATCATCATCACCTAGGAGTACCATCGGGTGCGTCCAAATCGATTTCTGAGCCTATGGTATGTTTGGCGCAGACCATGCAATTATCTTGCACCGACACTAAACCTGTCTCCAAACGGACTTAAACGAGATTCCACATGGCCCCCGACACCTAGGAGTTCCATTGGGTGCGTCCAATATGATTCTCGAGCCTCTGGTACGTTCTGCGCAAACCGTGCACCTATCTTGCTGAAAGATTAGCACCATCTCCAAACGGAACAAAACGAGCTTCCACTTGAGCCTCGTCACCTATGAGTTCCATTAGGTGTGTCCAAAACGATATCCAAGCGAATACTTTCGCCCTTCTATCTCAAACTCAAGATTCCCCACTACTTTATTTGTGGAAATATTCCCACTTGCTGCACTAATGCAATAACCCCCACCTTCAACAGTATGCAATTTTGCGTGCAAACTTTGATGCAAACTTAGGACTGGGTAAAGGAATGCGAAGCACCTGAATCAAAAAGTACCACTGCAGGATGTTGGTCAACTAGGAACTTACCAGCAGTGACAACCTCACCAGATGGGATTTCCTCAATACTGTTATAATGAGCATGCCCCTGACGTCCACCTTGGTTGACATTCTTCTTAGGGTAAGGACAGTTCTGGGACCAATGGCCTGGCTTGTTGCAGTTCCAGCAAGGCATGTTGCTGGGAGGAACACTAGAGCTGCTCTGACTAGAGTTTCCCTTTGGCAAAGCGACTGTATAAGCCTTGCGGAACCCAGTTTTGGCAGCAGGCTTCTTTTGTGGCGGACAGAACTTGGTGTTCTGAGCAGGTGGGCAAGGGAAAGACCTAGGTGCAGCTGGAGTCCGAGACTGCGAAGCACTTGCCTCAATGGCCCTTTTACGGCTCTTCGAGGCAGAATAAATAGCATTATTGTTCTCCTGGGTCAAAGCATCACTGATAAAATCATTAAAGGTAGTGCACTTGCTAGTACCCATCGTCTTCATCAGCTTTGGGCCGAGGCCCCTTTTGAAACTAGCAATTTTCTTGGCATCGGTATCCACAAACTCTGTGGCATACCTTGCCAGGTTGTTGAAAGAATGCAAGTATTCAGTCAAGCTTCTGTTTCCCTGCGACAGCCTCATGAATTCCGTGTGCTTGATGGCCATAAGACCTGGAGGGATATAGTTTCCACGGAATGCTGCCTTGAACTGGTCCCAAGTAATCGGGACATTTGCAGGCAGTGTGGAACGATAGTGGCTCCACCAAATACCCGCATGGCCATGCAACTGATGAGAAGCATATTCAGTTTTTAGCTCATCGGTCAAGCGAAGCAGACGAAACTTTTTGTTCAATAGTGTTTAACCACTCGTCGGCTTGCAGTGGTTCTTCCGCCTCCTTGAAAAGCGGGGGCTTAGTATCAAGAAAGTCCTTAAAATCACTGTACTGATTGGGTTCTGGGCCCTGGCGGCCATGACGAGCCTCCCGATTTGCTAGTTGGCGCATTGCATCAGCCAACATGCGCTGCCCTTCTACCACGGTCTGCATCAATTCAGCCGGGGTAGGTGGTGGTGGAGGGGGTGGCTGTTCCTCATCCTCATTGCCACGACCCCGACGGAGATTGTACGACATCTGCAAAATGCATAGCCAATGAGCACTGACGATGTGGGAAATTTGTAGATGAATCATTGCAAATATGTCAAACTGACTTTATGAAGTGGACTTCTCAAAATACTCAAGGCACAATAATTCATCACAACTGCACAATCCATTCAAGCGCATCAATTGACGCAATCATACGAGGGAATCCAACAAGATGTTCTTTGATAAAGGCTCAGTCACAGGGAGCACAACAGTTACTGAACCGTTTACGTCACTTTCTACGTGATTTTTGGACCTTTCGCACGGTACTTGGATTCGATCTCAAAATTTTTAGTTGACTGTGAAAGGCTACTTCAAACTGACCACAAAGAGACTTCTCAATGGAGAGTTCCATGGTGGATCATGACTAGCCACCTCGATACCAGCGCGTGCCAAGCAGCACAACCTTATGTCGCGCGCCATAGGAGGCCCTCGGTTTCGTCGCGGCACCGAAGGTTGCTAATCGTGACACCATCATCGAACGCAACACAATAAGACATCCAATTGTGATCGAAATTAACAGGTTCAACTAAACATCTCGAAAACATAGGGTTCGACCTTACATCCCAAAAGTCAAGTTATTATAAAGCCTCACTCCAACACAGGGAGGGCACAAAAGACGATCCTAACTTCATCGCTACGTGATAACTACTCTAAGCATCGTCCTCAGAGTCGGTGTCAAGGATCTCCCCACCGTCCTCATCACTAACAGGCTCTAACTCCTCGTCTTCTTCTTCTTCTAGCTCTTCCTCTGGGGCTTCTTCCGGTGCGACATCTTGGGGCCCATTGACCTCCACTTCGTCATCATCTTCAGCCATGATGATTCCCGAACCCATGTCCTCATCTGCGTTATTGTTTCGAGGCAGCAGAGGATTCAGCTGGTTGTTCAGACGGTGCACTTCTTCATGAAGATTGTCATTGTATTCTTCAGCATTCTCCAACTGTTGCTCGAGCTTAAACTGACGAGCTCTCAGAACGTTCTCCTCGTGCCAGGCTTCATCCCTCTGATTCATGACATGGACCAGCATGCGTTGATAGTTGCGATGTGCTACTGTCAATCTCTGGACTGCAAGTGTTTCCTGGTCACGATCACTGATCACTTGCTCCAGTTGCTAACGCGCTGCATTCCTGGCAGCAGTCACTTCGGCCAACTCCGCCCTCAGCCTTTCCACCTCAGTGGGCTCGGGGCGGGGCTCACGTGGAGCTAGCAGGTGACGAGGGACCCTGCCCCCGGTTGACTTACGGGCGGTCCACTTGGTACGTGCCATCTGTAGCAACAATATATGACTTAAGTGAGGATCATTTAGGGGATACGAAATTTAATTTAGTCGGGACTATTAAAATTTTTAAGGAGGGAGTAAATGACATGTATGGTATAATTAAACATGATGCATGCACGTTCCGTACGCCCTCTCACCTTAGTAGAAACCTAAAGTTCTAACGCTAGGCGGTGGCATACATACGTTCTCTCATATAAGCGAAACTATCGGTCTACTCGTTACGCTGTTAGTGTACCTGCAGAAAATCTCATTTCAGCCCAACAGTTTCCCAATATATGCACACAAGAAAGCAGTAATTTAAATACTTTCCATATACACATCCCCTGATGTATATACTTCAGTATCAAAGCTACCTGATATAAAGGTTCCCACAATTAAGTGCTTACATAATTACACGGTTTAAACATGTAAGTATGTAAGTCACCAAAACTACACTCCCCTAGATCGCCGGTTGGACGATCATGCTCTCACAACTCACACTTACCAGAGCGTCGAGGCAATTGATCCATACATTACCACCCAAGTGGATGGCATCCATACAATATCACGCCGTATGGACGACGAAACAAAAACAAACAAGGCCCCCAAGTTAGTCTTTATAATAAGCCACCTAAGAGTCCTTATTTGGGCTAAGGGATGTGATCACTGGCATACCTGTAAAAATAGTTTTCACAGTTTTAACCCTTTTCATAAACAAAATACTTTTGTTTTTAATTACTCATATGATGTGTTTAATGTTGAATTATGCTCCGGTACCAGCTGTAACAGAACCGACCAAATTATAAGAGCACAAGTACAAAAACAAGCACCGAAGCGCTCAAATTTTCGAACTTGAGCCCATATAATCCCGGTAGTCAATTGAAACCACGAAGGGTTTCAAACCAAACTGCTTACAACCAGGATCGCATCATTCAACATACAACATCATACGTTACATTTCACAAGTAGTTCCGAAATAAGTTTACACACACGGAGTCGCAATTATTACAAACCAAGTTTGAAAGTAGCGGAAGCATAACACACACACCAGTTGTTTAACTACTGCCAGTCTTGTTGATCAACAACCCGCAAAAGCATGAGGAAAGTACATAAAAGATGATCACGCCCTAGTGATCTAGTCTTCGTCACCCGCAAGGTGGAGACAAGTTTTGCAGAAGCCTTGATAGAGCATATCATCTGCAACAGGAGGGAATAAACCCTGAGTACTGGAATGTACTCAGCTAGACTTACCCGTCAAAAACCAGAAATAGGATGACACCAAGGATTATGCAAGGCTTACACAAGGGGCTAGCTGACATCACATTTTGCATAAAGGCATAAGTAATTAAAACTCTTATAACCTGTACTAGCAGCTATTTTTAGCATTTACCTGTCATCTATCTTAGCACCTGTACTAAACATACACTTGATTGTAATCAAACAATTATCAATTTTATATCCAGAGCAGGTATAAATTGTGGCAACATTGTATCATTCACTTAACCATCTGTTCATTTAATGAGATCTACGTTGCCGCTGCTCAAGTCAAGTGCTCACTAATCGGGAGCGACGGCGATTCGAATCGAGTTCCTATCCAGCTGGAGGGGTATTTCTAACACTCACCGCGCAGGCCCCTGCCAGGGTCGCACAAGCCACCTTTCGTATGATTCAGGAATCACGGGTCCGAATGATGTCGCGACCCCAAGGGCGACACTCTGCCAGGTGATAGGGACTCTAACCCCCCCTTGGTCTCACGCCAATGTCCCCAAGCACATCCTTTCTCTCCTCCAAGAAGCAACCTACCATTCGATTCCCGGCCTGAACCACATTACTCGGCTTCGCGGTCGGAACGACTTATCCGGCCAACTAAGTGTTAGACTGCGTTCAACATGACTCAAGGACGTACAACGAATCGGTCCTTAAACGACTCAGACGGGCATAGCTCCACACCCAAGACGTGAAGTGTCTTGCGGCTGTACTATCGAATTCCCGCCCGGTCTCAATTTCATTTTAAAGCATGGTTCCATCACGATAGCCATAAGCCACTCGTGACCCAATCCTATCTCTCGCGGATGACCAGAAATCACCCGACTTCTACCGTACTAAGCAGGGCTAAGCATTGACACGTGCCTATACCTAGTATAGGATTAAGTACGATATTTGGACAAGGACAGGTAAAATGCAGCAAGTGTTTTCATATAACTCATAGAACTTAATGCAGTAAACAATTAAAAGTACTCAAGATAGATTTATAAAATGATGGGTTCTGTATGCACCGGGGCTTGCCTTTTAGAAAGGTCGCTGGCCGGTGGTCAGGACACTCAGGCAGGTCGTCTGCGGGAACTTCTCCGCCGGTTGGTTCCTCTGGCTGCTCCGGCTGGTCCTGGACTTCCTCCGGAATCACTTGCTCGAACTCGAGGAGTGTTACCCCCTCCGGTACACCTATTGCATGAGTGCATAATAAATCTCATGTATGCATAAAGAAAGATGCAGATGCTCGGAATGAAATGCATTACAACAATCTTAAAGCTCTAATCAAATCACTTCAGATATTAGGTGCAAATTTCCTCTCCGGTAGAGAAGTACTCACCTAATCTACTTAACCTAAGATAAAGCTGCTCTTCTTTCGTTAAGCCCTAACACCTAACAATTACAAGAATAGCATTTCTCAGAATACCACACCACATCTAATCAGCAAATACCACAGTAAACATTCTGGACAGCAGCTACTTGTTTTTAACATAACTAGAGATTTCCAATTCCAAAAGATATGATCTAAGACAATCTGGAAAGCCTAAGAAATGCACTACAATTCATTTTCAGACCTCAACCTCAAACCCCTAAGTTTTCCATGTCAAATTTCACAAGTTCCAGAATCTGTTCTCTCTAAACAGAGAGTAGCAGATTCTGGACTGCCACTTTAAACAACAATAACTCTTAAACTATTAAGCCAAATGCTCCCAAATTTTGACACAAGCTAGTTTATCAAGTTTACTACAACTTTGGTATTTACAAGTTTTCCAGAAACCATTTTTATCAAAGGTCAAACTTAGAAATACTACCAGCTGTCCAGAAAACCTAAAATTGCAAGGGTTACATATTTATTGTTGTGGCCAAAGTCCCCTAAAACCAAACTAATGTTACCAAAAGTTCACATGGGGTACAAAAATACCAGAAAGTAAGGTGTGCCTACCTAAAATATTTATTTATACTCATTTCTTAATTTACTTAAGTAATTAAGTGGAATTTTAAACATACAAGTAAACTGCTCCTAAAATCTTACAAAAATTACAGGGGACTCTCTGACCCAAAAGTAGACTACTGTAAAAATTTGAACTAAATTTATTCACAGGAACTCACTGAACAAAATTCACAAGCCCAAAAGGCTGATTTTTGTGTAATTAATAAATCATATTGAAAAGTATCAAACAACAGATTTCATAATTTTCTTGGACACTTTAGGGTACCAAGACATTCTCCAAAAAGTTATAAGGACATTGCACATGTAGAAAAATTACAAAAATTCATTTAAGTATTTCCTAAAATAGCAAGATAGCATTATAACTTGAAAAGTACTTAAGCACTGCTACGCAAATTTTTACCAGAGCTAGAGCAAGTATAAAGTAACCTACCCACCAAATTTCATAATTTTTGGGATAGTACAGCTTAAGTTATACATTTAATAAATTTGCAGGCATTTCAAAACACATTTAAAAGATCTATTTAATTCTCCCAGAATTTAAACATCACATACCAGATCTATATTTTTCTAAAATACTACACATCATGTAGATCATAACAAAATTTATCTCATGATTTTTGAGCAAGTACAACCCTAGATTTACAATTTCCAAACTACCACAAATTCTGTGACAAAATAATTAAATGAAATAAATTTCAATTCGAAACTGGGCCGGCCCGGGAATGGCGCGACCCATGACGCGCGCGCGGCCCGCACCGACTCCCGCCCGCGCGCGGCGCTGACATGCGGGCCCCCGAGGTCGGTGACCGAGAGCAGAGGGGGCGGCGAACCGCGAGCTCCGACGAGCTCAAGCTCGTCGGAGGGGAGCTTGCTCGGGAAACCAAGCACACCCTCGCGTTCTCCGTCACACGGTGCTTCGATTCGTGCAAGAAGGAGGGGTGGGGTTGGAGTGGAAGGGACTCGTCACCGTGAGCGGCGGCCGGTGAGGGTCGGGTGGCGGTGTATCGCCGCCGGTGAGGCCGCACGGTCCCAGCTAAGCTCGGTACGAGCTCCACTGCAGCTAGGCGGAGCTATTGAGGTAGGAAGGGAAGACGGAGAGAGGCCCGAGCTACCCCGACCACGGTGAGCCTCCATGGCGGAGCTCCGGTGGCCTCTCGGGAATGGCGGAGGTAACAATGTGGCTCACCTTGAGTTCAATCAAGGCCGTCGGTGGGTCGAGGAGGTGTAGGGTGGTGAGGCGGAGGAATTGGCGTGATTTGGTGGCCGGTGATGCAGTGGAACACGCGCGCGAGCTCGCCGGAGGTGGAGCGGCAATGGCGGCTCGGGTCTGGCGTTTTGAAACCGGAAGAGGGAGGGGGAAGGAATGGAGGCCGCCTCAACGCGTCGTGGCGGTCTTGAAGGCGCCGTGGTCTGACCGGTGGGGCTAGGGCCAGCGTACGGGCGCCACCGCGTCTCCACGCGTCGGCGAGGCCCTATGGCCGGTCGGCCACTCTCCCTTCTCTGACGAAACTGAAACGAGGCGAACGGTGCCATCGAGATTGACTGACAGAGGGATTTCATCGCCTCATAGCTCGTGATCAAGGCTGATTCGGTGAGAGCCGTAGTTAACAAAAGTGTAGAGCTACGTGAGGGCTTCAACATTGCCAATAGGGTCGTGAGCCAATTCGGCTTGGTTAGTGAGATACAACGCTCCAAAGTGAGGCACCCGAAATCTGAACTGAGTTTCAGTTACTTTCCCCGACTGAAACTCGATTTTCGAAGCACTCTAACTCATAAACCGTTGGGAACCAGGCTTGGGTGATGTTGACAATGTTGTAGAGCTACATGAGAACTACAAGTTTGTCAATATGAGTGGAAGCTGGTTTGGCCTGGTTTGCAAACTACAAGCTCCTAAAGTAGGCCTCAATAAAACTGGAGGGTCCATTTACAGACTTAGAAAAATTCTAAGTATTGAGGCCACTCCTCTAGCTGACTTGTGGGCCACTTTTGAGCATGTTCTGGTCAATTTCATGAGATGGTCATATTGAGACTTTTGTTCCCCATAAAATTGCCTACAACTTTGCTTAAGGTTGCTCCTCCATGCAAGGTCTCTAAGCTAGACTTTTTAATTGGTCAAACTAGAGCATCCTAGGGCCAAATGGTGGTCAAACCTCTCTTGGAGGGCAGTTTTGCAATTTTGATCAACATGAACCTTGCTCCAAGAGTTACCCTAAGTATAACTAAGGTGTTGTAGGACATAATTGGCTACTCTACCTTTTTGTCACCCCAACTATCAAGTATCACATGACGTGAGCCAAATAAAACTTCTAAAACAATCACATTTGTTGCATCACATAAAATAATATGCATGATGCATGCTTATGCTTATGCAAATCCAATGCAATTATGGAGCTAAACACTTGAGGTGTTACACCGTGCACCTCGTCAAGATTAGCACTATCTCCAAACGGGCCAAAACGAGCTTCCACTTGAGCCTCATCACCTAGGAATTCCATTGGGTGTGTCCAAAACGATTTCCAAGCCTTTGGTATGTTTGGTGAAAACCGTGCACCTATCTTGCATCAAGTTTAGCACCATCTCCAATCGGACCGTAACGAGCTTCCACTTGAGCCTCGTCACCTAGAAGTACCATCGGGTGCGTCCATATTGATTTCTGAGGGTAAGTTACGTTTGGTGCGAACCGTCCAACTATCTTGCACCGACACTAACACTGTCTCCAAATAGACTGAAACAAGATTTTCACATGACTCATGTTACCTAGGAGTTCCTTCGGATGCGTCCAAACTAATTTCCGAGCCTATGGTAGGTTCGGCGCAACCCGTGCACCTCGTCAAGATTAGCACTATCTCCAAACAGACCAAAACGAGCTTCTACTTGAGCCTCGTCACCTAGAAATTCCATTGGGTGTGTCCAAAATGATTTCCAAGCCTATGGTATGTTTGGTGCAAACCGTGCACCTATCTTGCATCAAGTTTAGCACCATCTCCAATCGGACCATAACGAGCTTCCACTTGAACCTCATCACCTAGGAATTCCATTGGGTGTGCCCAAAACGATTTCCAAGGGTTTGGTGCAAACCGTGCACCAATCATGCATCAAGTTTAGCACCATCTCCAATCGGACCGTAACGAGCTTCCACTTGAGCCTCGTCACCTAGGAGTACCATCGGCTGCGTCCAAATCGATTTCAGGGCGTATGGTACGATTGGTGCGAACCGTCCAACTATCTTGCACCGACACTAACACTGTCTCCAAATAGACTGAAACAAGATTCCACATGACTCACGTTACCTAGGTGTTCCATCGTATGCGTCCAAACTGATTTCTGAGCCTATGGTAGGTTCGGCGCAACCCGTGCACCTCGTCAAGATTAGCACTATCTCCAAACGGGCCAAAACGAGCTTCCACTTGAGCCTCGTCACCTAGGAATTCCATTGGGTGTGTCCAAAACGATTTCCAAGCCTTTGGTATGTTTGGTGAAAACCATGCACCTATCTTGCATCAAGTTTAGCACCATCTCCAATCGGACCGTAATGAGCTTCTACTTGAGCCTCGTCACTAAGGAGTTCCATCGGGTGCGTCCATATTGATTTCTGATGATATGGTACATTTGGTGCGAACCATCCAACTATCTTGCACCGACACTAACACTGTCTCCAAATAGACTGAAACAAGATTTCACATGACTCACGTTACCTAGGTGTTCCATCGGATGCGTCCAAACTGATTTCCGAGCCTATGGTAGGTTTGACGCAACCTGTGCACCTCGTCAAGATTAGCACTATCTCTAAACAGACTTAAACGAGATTCCACATGGCCCTCGACACCTAGGAGTTCCATTGGGTGCGTCCAAAATGATTTTCGAGCCTCTGGTACGTTCTGCGCAAACCGTGCACCTATCTTGCAGAAAGATTAGCACCATCTCCAAATGGAACAAAACGAGCTTCCACTTGAGCCTCGTCACCTATGAGTTCCATTAGGTGTGTCCAAAACGATATCCAAGCCTATGGTATGTTTGGTGCAAACTGTGCACCTATCTTGCATCAAGTTTAGCACCATCTCCAATCGGACCATAACGAGCTTCCACTTGAGCCTCGTCTCCTAGGAGTACCATCGGGAGCGTCCAAATCGATTTCAGAGCGTATGGTACGATTGGTGCGATCCGTCCAACTATCTTGCACCAGTACTAACACTGTCTCCAAATAGACTGAAACAAGGTTCCACATGACCCACGTCACCTAGGAGTTCCATCGGATGCATCTAAACCAATTTCCGAGCCTATGGTAGGTTCCGCGCAACCCGTGCACCTCGTCAAGATTAGCACTATCTCCAAACGGACCAAAACGAGCTTCCACTTGAGCCTCGTCACCTAGGAATTCCATTGGGTGTGCCCAAAACGATTTCCAAGCCTATGGTATGTTTGGTGCAAACCGTGCGCCTATCATGCATCAAGTTTAGCACCATCCCCAATCGGACCGTAACGAGCTTCCACTTGAGCCTCGTCACCTAGGAGTACCATCGGGTGCGTCCAAATCGATTTCAGGGCGTATGGTATGATTGGTGTGAACCGGCCAACTATCTTGCACCGACACTAACATTGTCTCCAAATAGACTGAAACAAGATTCCACATGACTCACGTCACCTAGTAGTTCCATCGGATGTGTCGAAATTGATTTCCGAGCCTATGGTAGGTTCGACGCAACCCGTGCACCTCGTCAAGATTAGCACTATCTCCAAACGAACCAAAAGAAGCTTCCACTTCAGCCTCATCACCTATGAGTTCCATGGGGTGTGTCCAAAACGATTTCCAAGCCTATGGTATGTTTGGCGCAAACCGTGCACCTATCTTGCATCAAGTTTAGCACCATCTCCAATCGGACCGTAACGAGCTTCCACTTGAGCCTCGTCACCAAGGAGTACCATCGGGTGCGTCCATATTGATTTCTGAGGATATGGTACGTTTGGTGCGAACCATCCAACTATCTTGCACCGACACTAACACTGTATCCAAATAGACTGAAACAAGATTTCACATGACTCACGTTACCTAGGTGTTCCATCTTTTGCGTCCAAACTGATTTCCGAGCCTATGGTAGGTTCGGCGCAACCCGTGCACCTCGTCAAGATTAGCACTATCTCCAAACGGGCCAAAACGAGCTTCCACTTGAGCCTCGTCACCTAGGAATTCCATTGGGTGTGTCCAAAACGATTTCCAAGCCTTTGGTATGTTTGGTGAAAACCGTGCACCTATCTTGCATCAAGTTTAGCACCATCTCCAATCGGACCGTAACGAGCTTCCACTTGAGCCTCGTCACCTAGAAGTACCATCGGGTGCGTCCATATTGATTTCTGAGGGTAAGTTACGTTTGGTGCGAACCGTCCAACTATCTTGCACCGACACTAACACTGTCTCCAAATAGACTGAAACAAGATTTCACATGACTCACGTTACCTAGGAGTTCCTTCGGATGCGTCCAAACTGATTTCTGAGCCTATGGTAGGTTCGGCGCAACCCGTGCACCTCGTCAAGATTAGCACTATCTCCAAACAGACCAAAACGAGCTTCTACTTGAGCCTCGTCACCTAGGAATTCCATTGGGTGTGTCCAAAATGATTTCCAAGCCTATGGTATGTTTGGTGCAAACCGTGCACCTATCTTGCATCAAGTTTAGCACCATCTCCAATCGGACCGTAATGAGCTTCAACTTGAGCCTCGGCACCTAGGAGTACCATCGGGTGCGTCCAAATTGATTTCAGGGCGTATGGTACGATTGGGGCAAACCGTCTAGCTATCTTGCACCGACACGAACACTGTCTCCAAATAGACTGAAACAAGATTCCACATGAGTCACGTTACCTAGGAGTTCCATCAGATGTGTCGAAACTGATTTCCGAGCCTATGGTAGGTTCAGCGCAACCCGTGCACCTCGTCAAGATTAACACTACTCCAAACAGACCAAAACGAGCTTCCACTTGAGCCTCGTCACCTAGGAGTTCCATTGGGTGTGTCCAAAATGATTTCCAAGCCTATGGTATGTTTGGTGCAAACCATGCACCTATCTTGCATCAGGTTTAGCACCATCTCCAATCATACCGTAACGAGCTTCCACTTGATCATCATCACCTAGGAGTACCATCGGGTGCGTCCAAATCGATTTCTGAGCCTATGGTATGTTTGGCGCAGACCGTGCAATTATCTTGCACCGACACTAAACCTGTCTCAAAATGGACTTAAATGAGATTCCACATGGCCCCCGACACCTAGGAGTTCCATTGGGTGTGTCCAAAATGATTCTCGAGCCTCCGGTACGTTCTGCGCAAACCATGCACCTATCTTGCAGAAAGATTAGCACCATCTCCAACGGAATGAAATGATCTTCCACTTGAGCCTCGTCTCCTATGAGTTTCATTGGGTGTGTCCAAAATGATTTCCAAGCCTATGGTATGTTTGGTGCAAACCGTGCACCTATCTTGCATCAAGTTTAGCACCATCTCCAATCGGACCATAACGAGCTTCCACTTGAACCTCATCACCTAGGAGTACCATCGGGTGCGTCCAAATCGATTCAGAGCGTATGGTACGATTGGTGTGAGCCATCCAACTATCTTGCACCGGCACTAACACTGTCTCCAAATAGACTGAAACAAGATTCCACATGACCCATGTCACCTAGTAGTTCCATCGGATGCATCTAAACCAATTTTCGAGCCTACGGTAGGTTCCGCACAACCCGTGCACCTCGTCAAGATTAGCACTATCTCCAAACGGACCAAAACAAGCTTCCACTTCAGCCTCGTCACCTATGAGTTCCATGGGGTGTGTCCAAAATGATTTCCAAGCCTATGGTATGTTTGGCGTAATCCGTGCACCTATCTTGCATCAAGTTTAGCACCATCTCCAATCGGACCGTAACGAGCTTCCACTTGAGCATCGTCACCTAGGAGTACCATCGGGAGCGTCCAAAACGATTTTATGTGCCTATGGTATATTTGGTGAAGACCGTTCAATTATCTTGCACCGACACTAAACCTGTCTCCAAACGGACTTAAACGAGATTCCACATGGCCCCCGACACATAGGAGTTCCATTAGGTGCGTCCAAAATGATTCTCGAGCCTCCGGTACGTTCTGCTCAAACCGTGCACCTATGTTGCAGAAAGATTAGCACCATCTCCAAACAGAACGAACCGAGCATCCACTTGAGCCTCGTCACCTATGAGTACCATCGGGTGCGTCCATATCGATTTCTGAGGGTATGGTACATTTGGTGCGAACCGTACAACTATCTTGCATCGACACTAACACTGTCTCCAAATAGACTGAAACAATATTCCACATAACTCACGTCACCTAGGAGTTCTATCGGATGCGTCGAAACTGATTTCCGAGCCTATGGTAGGTTTGGCGCAACCCGTGCACCTCGTCAAGATTAGCACTACTCAAAACAGACCAAAACGAGCTTCCACTTGAGCCTCGTCACCTAGGAATTCCATTGGGTGTGCCCAAAACGAATTCAAGCCTATGGTATGTTTGGTGCAAACCGTGCACCTATCATGCATCAAGTTTAGCACCATCTCCAATCGGACCGTAACGAGCTTCCACTTGAGCCTCGTCACCTAGGAGTACCATCGGGTTTGTCCAAATCGATTTCAGGGCGTACGGTACGATTGGTGTGAACCAGCCAACTATCTTGCACCGACACTAACATTGTCTCCAAATAGACTGAAACAAGATTCCACATGACTCACGTAACCTAGGAGTTCCATCGGATGTGTCAAAATTGATCTTCGAGCCTATGGTAGGTTCGGCGCAACCCGTGCACCTCGTCAAGATTAGCACTATCTCCAAACGAACCAAAAGAAGCTTCCACTTCAGCCTCATCACTTATGAGTTCCATGGGGTGTGTCCAAAATGATTTCCAAGCCTATGGTATGTTTGGCGCAAACCGTGCACCTATCTTGCATCAAGTTTAGCACCATCTCCAATCGGACCGTAACGAGCTTCCACTTGAGCCTCGTCACCAAGGAGTACCATCGGGTGCGTCCATATTGATTTCTGAGGATATGGTACGTTTGGTGCGAACCGTCCAACTATCTTGCACCGACACTAACACTGTCTCCAAATAGACTGAAACAAGATTTCACATGACTCACGTTACCTAGGTGTTCCATCGTATGCGTCCAAACTGATTTCCGAGCCTATGGTAGGTTCGGCGCAACCCGTACACCTCGTCAAGATTAGCACTATCTCCAAACGGGCCAAAACGAGCTTCCACTTGAGCCTCGTCACCTAGGAATTCCATTGGGTGTGTCCAAAATGATTTCCAAGCCTTTGGTATGTTTGGTGAAAACCGTGCACCTATCTTGCATCAAGTTTAGCACCATCTCCAATCGGACCGTAACGAGCTTCCACTTGAGCCTCGTCACCTAGAAGACCATCGGGTGCGTCCATATTGATTTCTGAGGGTAAGTTACGTTTGGTGCGAACCGTCCAACTATCTTGCACCGACACTAACATTGTCTCCAAATAGACTGAAACAAGATTCCACATGACTCACGTAACCTAGGAGTTCCATCGGATGTGTCGAAATTGATTTTCGAGCCTATGGTAGGTTCGGCGCAACCCGTGCACCTCGTCAAGATTAGCACTATCTCCAAACGAACCAAAAGAAGCTTCCACTTCAGCCTTATCACTTATGAGTTCCATGGGGTGTGTCCAAAATGATTTCCAAGCCTATGGTATGTTTGGCGCAAACCGTGCACCTATCTTGCATCAAGTTTAGCACCATCTCCAATCGGACCGTAACGAGCTTCCACTTGAGCCTCGTCACCAAGGAGTACCATCGGGTGCGTCCATATTAATTTCTGAGGACATGGTACGTTTGGTGCGAACCGTCCAACTATCTTGCACCGACACTAACACTGTCTCCAAATAGACTGAAACAAGATTTCACATGACTCACGTTACCTAGGTGTTCCACCGTATGCGTCCAAACTGATTTCCGAGCCTATGGTAGGTTTGGCGCAACCCGTGCACCTCGTCAAGATTAGCACTATCTCCAAACGGGCCAAAACGAGCTTCCACTTGAACCTCGTCACCTAGGAATTCCATTGGGTGTGTCCAAAACGATTTCCAAGCCTTTGGTATGTTTGGTGAAAACCGTGCACCTATCTTGCATCAAGTTTAGCACCATCTCCAATCGGACCGTAACGAGCTTCCACTTGAGCCTCGTCACCTAGAAGACCATCGGGTGCGTCCATATTGATTTCTGAGGGTAAGTTACGTTTGGTGCGAACCGTCCAACTATCTTGCACCGACACTAACACTATCTCCAAATAGACTGAAACAAGATTTCACATGACTCACGTTACCTAGGAGTTCCTTCGGATGCGTCCAAACTGATTTCCGAGCCTATGGTAGGTTTGGTGCAAACCATGCACCTATCTTGCATCAGGTTTAGCACCATCTCCAATCAGACCGTAACGAGCTTCCACTTGATCATCGTCACCTAGGAGTACCATCGGGTGCGTCCAAATCGATTTCTGAGCCTATGGTATGTATGGCGCAGACCATGCAATTATCTTGCACCGACACTAAACCTGTCTCCAAACGGACTTAAACGAGATTCCACATGGCCCCCGACACCTAGGAGTTCCATTGGGTGCGTCCAAAATGATTCTCGAGCCTCTGGTACGTTATGCGCAAACCGTGCACCTATCTTGCAGAACGATTAGCACCATCTCCAAATGGAACAAAACGAGCTTCCACTTGAGCCTCGTCACCTATGAGTTCCATTAGGTGTGTCCAAAACGATATCCAAGCCTATGGTATGTTTGGTGCAAACTTTGCACCTATCTTGCATCAAGTTTAGCACCATCTCCAATCGGACCATAACAAGCTTCCACTTGAGCCTCGTCTCCTAGGAGTACCATCGGGTGCGTCCAAATCGATTTCAGAGCGTATGGTACGATTGGTGCGAGCCGTCCAACTATCTTGCACCAGCACTAACACTGTCTCCAAATAGACTGAAACAAGGTTCCACATGACCCACGTCACCTAGGAGTTCCATCGGATGCATCTAAACCAATTTTTGAGCCTACGGTAGGTTCCGCACAACCCGTGCACCTCGTCAAGATTAGCACTATCTCCAAACGGACAAAAACAAGCTTCCACTTCAGCCTCGTCTCCTATGAGTTCCATGGGGTGTGTCCAAAATGATTTTCCAAGCCTATGGTATGTTTGGCGTAATCCGTGCACATATCTTGCATCAAGTTTAGCACCATCTCCAATCGGACCGTAACGAGCTTCCACTTGAGCATTGTCACCTAGGAGTACCATCGGGAGCGTCCAAAACGATTTATATGCCTATGGTATATTTGGTGAAGACCGTTCAATTATCTTGCACCGACACTAAACCTGTCTCAAAACGGACTTAAACGAGATTCCACAAGGCCCCCGACACCTAGGAGTTCCATTAGGTGCGTCCAAAATGATTCTCGAGCCTCCGGTACGTTCTGCTCAAACCGTGCACCTATGTTGCAGAAAGATTAGCACCATCTCCAAACAGAACGAAACGAGCATCCACTTGAGCCTCGTCACCTATGAGTACCATCGGGTGCGTCCATATCAATTTCTGAGGGTATGGTACATTTGGTGCGAACCATACAACTATCTTGCATCGACACTAACACTGTCTCCAAATAGACTGAAAACAAGATTCCACATAACTCACGTCACCTAGGAGTTCTATCGGATGCGTCGAAACTGATTTCCGAGCCTATGGTAGGTTTGGCGCAACCCGTGCACCTCGTCAAGATTAGCACTACTCAAAACAGACCAAAACTAGCTTCCACTTGAGCCTCGTCACCTAGGAATTCCATTGGGTGTGCCCAAAACGAATTCAAGCCTATGGTATGTTTGGTGCAAACAGTGCACCTATCATGCATCAAGTTTAGCACCATCTCCAATCGGACCGTAACGAGCTTCCACTTGAGCCTCGTCACCTAGGAGTACCATCGGGTGCGTCCAAATCGATTTCAGGGCGTATGGTACGATTGGTGTGAACCGGCCAACTATCTTGCACCGACACTAACATTGTCTCCAAATAGACTGAAACAAGATTTCACATGACTCACGTTACCTAGGAGTTCCTTCGGATGCGTCCAAACTGATTTCCGAGCCTATGGTAGGTTTGGTGCAAACCATGCACCTATCTTGCATCAGGTTTAGCACCATCTCCAATCAGACCGTAACGAGCTTCCACTTGATCATCGTCACCTAGGAGTACCATCGGGTGTGTCCAAATCGATTTCTGAGCCTATGGTATGTATGGCGCAGACCATGCAATTATCTTGCACCGACACTAAACCTGTCTCCAAACAGACTTAAACGAGATTCCACATGGCCCCCGACACCTAGGAGTTCCATTGGGTGCGTCCAAAATGATTCTCGAGCCTCTGGTACGTTCTGCGCAAACCGTGCACCTATCTTGCAGAAAGATTAGCACCATCTCCAAATGGAACAAAACGAGCTTCCACTTGAGCCTCGTCACCTATGAGTTCCATTAGGTGTGTCCAAAACGATATCCAAGCCTATGGTATGTTTGGTGCAAACTTTGCACCTATCTTGCATCAAGTTTAGCACCATCTCCAATCGGACCATAACGAGCTTCCACTTGAGCCTCGTCTCCTAGGAGTACCATCGGGTGCGTCCAAATCGATTTTAGAGCGTATGGTACGATTGTTGCGAGCCGTCCAACTATCTTGCACCGGCACTAACACTGTCTCCAAATAGACTGAAACAAGGTTCCACATGACCCACGTCACCTAGGAGTTCCATCGGATGCATCTAAACCAATTTTTGAGCCTACGGTAGGTTCCGCACAACCCGTGCACCTCGTCAAGATTAGCACTATCTCCAAACGGACCAAAACAAGCTTCCACTTCAGCCTCGTCTCCTATGAGTTCCATGGGGTGTGTCCAAAATGATTTCCAAGCCTATGGTATGTTTGGCGTAATCCGTGCACCTATCTTGCATCAAGTTTAGCACCATCTCCAATCGGACCGTAACGAGCTTCCACTTGAGCATCGTCACCTAGGAGTACCATCGGGAGCGTCCAAAACGATTTATGTGCCTATGGTATATTTGGTGAAGACCGTTCAATTATCTTGGACCGACACTAAACCTGTCTCCAAACAGACTTAAACGAGATTCCACATGGCCCCCGACACCTAGGAGTTCCATTAGGTGCGTCCAAAATGATTCTCGAGCCTCCGGTACGTTCTGCTCAAACCGTGCACCTATGTTGCAGAAAGATTAGCACCATCTCCAAACAGAACGAAACGAGCATCCACTTGAGCCTCGTCACCTATGAGTACCATCGGGTGCGTCCATATCGATTTCTGAGGGTATGGTACATTTGGTGCGAACCGTACAACTATCTTGCATCGACACTAACACTGTCTCCAAATAGACTGAAACAAGATTCCACGTAACTCACGTCACTTAGGAGTTCTATCGGATGCGTCGAAACTGATTTCCGAGCCTATGGTAGGTTTGGCGCAACCCCTGCACCTCGTCAAGATTAGCACTACTCAAAACAGACCAAAACGAGCTTCCACTTGAGCCTCGTCACCTAGGAATTCCATTGGGTGTGCCCAAAACGAATTCAAGCCTATGGTATGTTTGGTGCAAACCGTGCACCTATCATGCATCAAGTTTAGCACCATCTCCAATCGGACCGTAACGAGCTTCCACTTGAGCCTCGTCACCTAGGAGTACCATCGGGTGCGTCCAAATCGATTTCAGGGCGTATGGTACGATTGGTGTGAACCGGCCAACTTCTTGCACCGACACTAACATTGTCTCCAAATAGACTGAAACAAGATTTCACATGACTCACGTTACCTAGGAGTTCCTTCGGATGCGTCCAAACTGATTTCCGAGCCTATGGTAGGTTCGGCGCAACCCGTGCACCTCGTCAAGATTAGCACTATCTCCAAACAGACCAAAACGAGCTTCTACTTGAGCCTCGTCACCTAGGAATTCCATTGGGTGTGTCCAAAATGATTTCCAAGCATATGGTATGTTTGGTGCAAACCGTGCACGTATCTTGCATCAAGTTTAGCACCATCTCCAATCGGACCGTAATGAGCTTCAACTTGAGGCTCGTCACCTAGGAGTACCATCGGGTGCGTCCAAATTGATTTCAGGGCGTATGGTACGATTGGTGCAAACCATCCAGCTATCTTGCACCGACACTAACACTGTCTCCAAATAGACTGAAACAAGATTCCACATGACTCACGTTACCTAGGAGTTCCATCAGATGTGTCGAAACTGATTTCCGAGCCTATGGTAGGTTCAGCGCAACCCGTGCACCTCGTCAAGATTAGCACTACTCCAAATAGACCAGAACGAGCTTCCACTTGAGCCTCGTCACCTAGGAGTTCCATTGGGTGTGTCCAAAATGATTTCCAAGCCTATGGTATGTTTGGTGCAAACCATGCACCTATCTTGCATCAGGTTTAGCACCATCTCCAATCAGACCGTAACGAGCTTCCACTTGATCATCGTCACCTAGGAGTACCATCGGGTGCGTCCAAATCGATTTCTGAGTCTATGGTATGTTTGGCGCAGACCGTGCAATTATCTTGCACCGACACTAAACCTGTCTCAAAACGGACTTAAATGAGATTCCACATGGCCCCCGACACCTAGGAGTTCCATTGGGTGTGTCCAAAATGATTCTCGAGCCTCCGGTACGTTCTGCGCAAACCATGCACCTATCTTGCAGAAAGATTAGCACCATCTCCAACGGAATGAAATGATCTTCCACTTGAGCCTCGTCTCCTATGAGTTCCATTGGGTGTGTCCCCAAGCCTATGGTATGTTTGGTGCAAACCGTGCACCTATCTTGCATCAAGTTTAGCACCATCTCCAATCGGACCATAACGAGCTTCCACTTGAGCCTCGTCACCTAGGAGTACCATCGGGTGCGTCCAAATCGATTCAGAGCGTATGGTATGATTGGTGTGAGCCATCCAACTATCTTGCACCGGCACTAACACTGTCTCCAAATAGACTGAAACAAGATTCCACATGACCCACGTCACCTAGTAGTTCCATCGGATGCATCTAAACCAATTTTCGAGCCTACGGTAGGTTCTGCACAACCCGTGCACCTCGTCAAGATTAGCACTATCTCCAAACGGACCAAAACAAGCTTCCACTTCAGCCTCGTCTCCTATGAGTTCCACGGGGTGTGTCCAAAATGATTTCCAAGCCTATGGTATGTTTGGCGTAATCCGTGCACCTATCTTGCATCAAGTTTAGCACCATCTCCAATCGGACCGTAACGAGCTTCCACTTGAGCATCGTTACCTAGGAGTACCATCGGGAGCGTCCAAAACGATTTATGTGCCTATGGTATATTTGGTGAAGACCGTTCAATTATCTTGCACCGACACTAAACCTGTCTCCAAACGGACTTAAACGAGATTCCACATGGCCCCCGACACCTAGGAGTTCCATTAGGTGCGTCCAAAATGATTCTCGAGCCTCCGGTACGTTCTGCTCAAATCGTGCACCTATGTTGCAGAAAGATTAGCACCATCTCCAAACAGAACGAAACGAGCATCCACTTGAGCCTCGTCACCTATGAGTACCATCGGGTGCGTCCATATTGATTTCTGAGGGTATGGTACATTTGGTGCGAACCATACAACTATCTTGCATCGACACTAACACTGTCTCCAAATAGACTGAAACAAGATTCCACATAACTCACGTCACCTAGGAGTTCTATCGGATGCGTCGAAACTGATTTCTGAGCCTATGGTAGGTTTGGCGCAACCCGTGCACCTCGTCAAGATTAGCACTACTCAAAACAGACCAAAACGAGCTTCCACTTGAGCCTCGTCACCTAGGAATTCTATTGGGTGTGCCCAAAACGAATTCAAGCCTATGGTATGTTTGGTGCAAACCGTGCACCTATCATGCATCAAGTTTAGCACCATCTCCAATCGGACCGTAACGAGCTTCCACTTGAGCCTCGTCACCTAGGAGTACCATCGGGTGCGTCCAAATCGATTTCAGGGCGTATGGTACGATTGGTGTGAACCGGCCAACTATCTTGCACCGACACTAACATTGTCACCAAATAGACTGAAACAAGATTTCACATGACTCACGTTACCTAGGAGTTCCTTCGGATGCGTCCAAACTGATTTCCGAGCCTATGGTAGGTTCGGCGCAACCCGTGCACCTCGTCAAGATTAGCACTATCTCCAAACAGACCAAAACGAGCTTCTACTTGAGCCTCGTCACCTAGGAATTCCATTGGGTGTGTCCAAAATGATTTCCAAGCCTATGGTATGTTTGGTGCAAACCGTGCACGTATCTTGCATCAAGTTTAGCACCATCTCCAATCGGACCGTAATGAGCTTCAACTTGAGCCTCGTTACCTAGGAGTACCATTGGGTGCGTCCAAATTGATTTCAGGGCGTATGGTACGATTGGTGCAAACCGTCCAGCTATCTTGCACCGACACTAACACTGTCTCCAAATAGACAGAAACAAGATTCCACATGACTCACGTTACCTAGGAGTTCCATCAGATGTGTCGAAACTGATTTCTGAGCCTATGGTAGGTTCAGCGCAACCCGTGCACCTCGTCAAGATTAGCACTACTCCAAACAGACCAAAACGAGCTTCCACTTGAGCCTCGTCACCTAGGAGTTCCATTGGGTGTGTCCAAAATGATTTCCAAGCCTATGGTATGTTTGGTGCAAACCATGCACCTATCTTGCATCAGGTTTAGCACCATCTCCAATCAGACCGTAACGAGCTTCCACTTGATCATCGTCACCTAGGAGTACCATCGGGTGCGTCCAAATCGATTTCTGAGCCTATGGTATGTTTGGCGCAGACCGTGCATTTATCTTGCACCGACACTAAACCTGTCTCAAAACGGACTTAAATGAGATTCCACATGGCCCCCGACACCTAGGAGTTCCATTGGGTGTGTCCAAAATGATTCTCGAGCCTCCGGTACGTTCTGCGCAAACCATGCACCTATCTTGCAGAAAGATTTGCCCCATCTCCAATGGAATGAAATGATCTTCCACTTGAGCCTCGTCTCCTATGAGTTCCATTGGGTGTGTCCCCAAGCCTATGGTATGTTTGGTGCAAACCGTGCACCTATCTTGCATCAAGTTTAGCACCATCTCCAATCGGACCATAACGAGCTTCCACTTGAACCTCGTCACCTAGGAGTACCATCGGGTGCGTCCAAATCGATTCAGAGCGTATGGTACGATTGGTGTGAGCCATCCAACTATCTTGCGCCGGCACTAACACTGTCTCCAAATAGACTGAAACAAGATTCCATATGACCCACGTCACCTAGTAGTTCCATCGGTTGCATCTAAACCAATTTTCGAGCCTACGGTAGGTTCCGCACAACCCGTGCACCTCGTCAAGATTAGCACTATCTCCAAACAGACCAAAACAAGCTTCCACTTCAGCCTCGTCACCTATGAGTTCCATGGGGTGTGTTCAAAATGATTTCCAGGCCTATGGTATGTTTGGCGTAATCCATGCACCTATCTTGCATCAAGTTTAGCACCATCTCCAATCGGACCGTAACGAGCTTCCACTTGAGCATCGTCACCTAGGAGTACCATCACCTAGGAGTACCATCGGGAGCGTCCAAAACGATTTATGTGCCTATGGTATATTTGGTGAAGACCGTTCAATTATCTTGCACCGACACTAAACCTATCTCCAAACGGACTTAAACGAGATTCCACAAGGCCCCCGACACCTAGGAGTTCCATTAGGTGCGTCCAAAATGATTCTCGAGCCTCCGGTACGTTTTGCTCAAACCGTGCACCTATGTTGCAGAAAGATTAGCACCATCTCCAAACAGAACAAAACGAGCATCCACTTGAGCCTCGTCACCTATGAGTACCATCGGGTGCGTCCATATCAATTTCTGAGGGTATGGTACATTTGGTGCGAACCGTACAACTATCTTGCATCGACACTAACACTGTCTCCAAATAGACTGAAACAAGATTCCACATAACTCACGTCACCTAGGAGTTCTATCGGATGCGTCGAAACTGATTTCCGAGCCTATGGTAGGTTTGGCGCAACCCGTGCACCTCGTCAAGATCAGCACTACTCAAAACAGACCAAAATGAGCTTCCACTTGAGCCTTGTCACCTAGGAATTCCATTGGGTGTGCCCAAAATGAATTCAAGCCTATGGTATGTTTGGTGCAAACCGTGCACCTATCATGCATCAAGTTTAGCACCATCTCCAATCGGACCGTAACGAGCTTCCACTTGAGCCTCGTCACCTAGGAGTACCATCGGGTGTGTCCAAATCGATTTCAGGGCGTATGGTACGATTGGTGTGAACCGGCCAACTATCTTGCACCGACACTAACATTGTCTCCAAATAGACTGAAACAAGATTCCACATGACTCACGTAACCTAGGAGTTCCATCGGATGTGTCGAAATTGATTTCCGAGCCTATGGTAGGTTCGGCGCAACCCGTGCACCTCGTCAAGATGAGCACTATCTCCAAATAGACCAAAACGAGCTTCTACTTGAGCCTCGTCACCTAGGAATTCCATTGGGTGTGTCCAAAATGATTTCCAAGCCTATGGTATGTTTGGTGCAAACCGTGCACCTATCTTGCATCAAGTTTAGCACCATCTCCAATCGGACCGTAATGAGCTTCAACTTGAGCCTCGTCACCTAGGAGTACCATCGGGTGCGTCCAAATTGATTTCAGGGCGTATGGTACGATTGATGCAAACCGTCCAGCTATCTTGCACCGACACTAACACTGTCTCCAAATAGACTGAAACAAGATTCCACATGACTCACGTTACCTAGGAGTTCCATCAGATGTGTCGAAACTGATTTCCGAGCCTATGGTAGGTTCAGCGCAACCCGTGCACCTCGTCAAGATTAGCACTACTCCAAACAGACCAAAACGAGCTTCCACTTGAGCCTCGTCACCTAGGAGTTCCATTGGGTGTGTCCAAAATGATTTCCAAGCCTATGGTATGTTTGGTGCAAACCATGCACCTATCTTGCATCAGGTTTAGCACCATCTCCAATCAGACCGTAACGAGCTTCCACTTGATCATCGTCACCTAGGAATACCATCGGGTGCGTCCAAATCGATTTCTGAGCCTATGGTATGTATGGCGCAGACCATGCAATTATCTTGCACCGACACTAAACCTGTCTCCAAACGGACTTAAACGAGATTCCACATGGCCCCCGACACCTAGGAGTTCCATTGGGTGCGTCCAAAATGATTCTCGAGCCTCTGGTACGTTATGCGCAAACCGTGCACCTATCTTGCAGAACGATTAGCACCATCTCCAAATGGAACAAAACGAGCTTCCACTTGAGCCTCGTCACCTATGAGTTCCATTAGGTGTGTCCAAAACGATATCCAAGCCTATGGTATGTTTGGTGCAAACTTTGCACCTATCTTGCATCAAGTTTAGCACCATCTCCAATCGGACCATAACGAGCTTCCACTTGAGCCTCGTCTCCTAGGAGTACCATCGGATGCGTCCAAATCGATTTCAGAGCGTATGGTACGATTGGTGCGAGCCGTCCAACTATCTTGCACCGGCACTAACACTGTCTCCAAATAGACTGAAACAAGGTTCCACATGACCCACGTTACCTAGGAGTTCCATCGGATGCATCTAAACCAATTTTTGAGCCTACGGTAGGTTCCGCACAACCCTTGCACCTCGTCAAGATTAGCACTATCTCCAAACGGACCAAAACAAGCTTCCACTTCAGCCTCGTCACCTATGAGTTCCATGGGGTGTGTCCAAAATGATTTCCAAGCCTATGGTATGTTTGGCGTAATCCGTGCACCTATCTTGCATCAAGTTTAGCACCATCTCCAATCGGACCGTAACGAGCTTCCACTTGAGCATCGTCACCTAGGAGTACCATCGGGAGCGTCCAAAATGATTTATGTGCCTATGGTATATTTGGTGAAGACCGTTCAATTATCTTGCACCGATACTAAACCTGTCTCCAAACGGACTTAAACGAGATTCCACATGGCCCCCGACACCTAGGAGTTCCATTAGGTGCGTCCAAAATGATTCTCGAGCCTCCGGTACGTTCTGCTCAAACCGTGCACCTATGTTGCAGAAAGATTAGCACCATCTCCAAACAGAACGAAACGAGCATCCACTTGAGCCTCGTCACCTATGAGTACCATCGGGTGCGTCCATATCGATTTCTGAGGGTATGGTACATTTGGTGCGAACCATACAACTATCTTGCATCGACACTAACACTGTCTCCAAATAGACTGAAACAAGATTCCACATAACTCACGTCACCTAGGAGTTCTATCGGATGCGTCGAAACTGATTTCCGAGCCTATGGTAGGTTTGGCGCAACCCGTGCACCTCGTTAAGATTAGCACTACTCAAAACAGACCAAAACTACCTTCCACTTGAGCCTCGTCACCTAGGAATTCCATTGGGTGTGCCCAAAACGAATTCAAGCCTATGGTATGTTTGGTGCAAACCGTGCACCTATCATGCATCAAGTTTAGCACCATCTCCAATCGGACCGTAACGAGCTTCCACTTGAGCCTCGTCACCTAGGAGTACCATCGGGTGCGTCCAAATCGATTTCAGGGCGTATGGTACGATTGGTGTGAACCGGCCAACTATCTTGCACCGACACTAACATTGTCTCCAAATAGACTGAAACAAGATTCCACATGACTCACGTCACCTAGGAGTTCCATCGGATGTGTCGAAATTGATTTCCGAGCCTATGGTAGGTTCGGCGCAACCCGTGCACCTCGTCAAGATTAGCACTATCTCCAAACGAACCAAAAGAAGCTTCCACTTCAGCCTCATCACTTATGAGTTCCATGGGGTGTGTCCAAAATGATTTCCAAGCCTATGGTATGTTTGGCGCAAACCGTGCACCTATCTTGCATCAAGTTTAGCACCATCTCCAATCGGACCTTAACGAGCTTCCACTTGAGCCTCGTCACCAAGGAGTACCATCGGGTGTGTCCATATTGATTTCTAAGGATATGGTACGTTTGGTGCGAACCGTCCAACTATCTTGCACCGACACTAACACTGTCTCCAAATAGACTGAAACAAGATTTCACATGACTCACGTTACCTAGGTGTTCCATCGTATGCGTCCAAATTGATTTCCGAGCCTATGGTAGGTTCGGCGCAACCCGTGCACCTCGTCAAGATTAGCACTATCTCCAAACGGGCCAAGACGAGCTTCCACTTGAGCCTCGTCACCTAGGAATTCCATTGGGTGTGTCCAAAATGATTTCCAAGCCTTTGGTATGTTTGGTGAAAACCGTGCACCTATCTTGCATCAAGTTTAGCACCATCTCCAATCGGACCGTAATGAGCTTCCACTTGAGCCTCGTCACCTAGAAGTACCATCGGGTGCATCCATATTGATTTCTGAGGGTAAGTTACGTTTGGTGCGAACCGTCCAACTATCTTGCACCGACACTAACACTGTCGCCAAATAGACTGAAACAAGATTTCACATGACTCACGTTACCTAGGAGTTCCTTCGGATGCGTCCAAACTGATTTCCGAGCCTATGGTAGGTTCGGCGCAACCCGTGCACCTCGTCAAGATTAGCACTATCTCGAAACAGACCAAAACGAGCTTCTACTTGAGCCTCGTCACCTAGGAATTCCATTGGGTGTGTCCAGAATGATTTCCAAGCCTATGGTATATTTGGTGCAAACCGTGCACCCATCTTGCATCAAGTTTAGCACCATCTCCAATCGAACCGTAATGAGCTTCAACTTGAGCCTCGTCACCTAGGAGTACCATCGGGTGCGTCCAAATTGATTTCAGGGCGTATGGTACGATTGGTGTGAACCGGCCAACTATCTTGCACCGACACTTACATTGTCTCCAAATAGACTGAAACAAGATTCCACATGACTCACGTCACCTAGGAGTTCCATCAGATGTGTCGAAACTGATTTCCGGGGCTATGGTAGGTTCAGCGCAACCCGTGCACCTCGTCAAGATTAGCACTACTCCAAACAGACCAAAACGAGCTTCCACTTGAGCCTCGTCACCTAGGAGTTCCATTGGTTGTGTCCAAAATGATTTCCAAGCCTATGGTATGTTTGGTGCAAACCATGCACCTATCTTGCATCAGGTTTAGCACCATCTCCAATCAGACCGTAACGAGCTTCCACTTGATCATCGTCACCTAGGAGTACCATCGGGTGCGTCCAAATCGATTTCTGAGCCTATGGTATGTATGGCGCAGACCATGCAATTATCTTGCACCGACACTAAACCTGTCTCCAAACAGACTTAAACGAGATTCCACATGGCCCCCAACACCTAGGAGTTCCATTGGGTGCGTCCAAAATGATTCTCGAGCCTCTGGTACGTTCTGCGCAAACCGTGCACCTATCTTGCAGAAAGATTAGCACCATCTCCAAATGGAACAAAACGAGCTTCCACTTGAGCCTCGTCACCTATGAGTTCCATTAGGTGTGTCCAAAACGATATCCAAGCCTATGGTATGTTTGGTGCAAACTTTGCACCTATCTTGCATCAAGTTTAGCACCATCTCCAATCGGACCATAACGAGCTTCCACTTGAGCCTCGTCTCCTAGGAGTACCATCGGGTGCGTCCAAATCAATTTCAGAGCGTATGGTACGATTGGTGCGAGCCATCCAACTATCTTGCACCGACACTAACACTGTCTCCAAATAGACTGAAACAAGGTTCCACATGACCCACGTCACCTAGGAGTTCCATCGGATGCATCTAAACCAATTTTTGAGCCTACGGTAGGTTCCGCACAACCCGTGCACCTCGTCAAGATTAGCACTATCTCCAAACGGACCAAAACAATCTTCCACTTCAGCCTCGTCACCTATGAGTTCCATGGGGTGTGTCCAAAATGATTTCCAAGCCTATGGTATGTTTGGTGTAATCCGTACACCTATCTTGCATCAAGTTTAGCACCATCTCCAATCGGACCGTAACGAGCTTCCACTTGAGCATCGTCACCAAGGAGTACCATCGGGAGCGTCCAAAACGATTTATGTGCCTATGGTATATTTGGTGAAGACCGTTCAATTATCTTGCACCGACACTAAACCTGTCTCCAAACGGACTTAAACGAGATTCCACATGGCCCCCGACACCTAGGAGTTCCATTAGGTGCGTCCAAAATGATTCTCGAGCCTCCGGTACGTTCTGCTCAAACCGTGCACCTATGTTGCAGAAAGATTAGCACCATCTCCAAACAGAACGAAACGAGCATCCACTTGAGCCTCGTCACCTATGAGTACCATCGGGTGCGTCCATATCGATTTCTGAGGGTATGGTACATTTGGTGCGAACCATACAACTATCTTGCATCGACACTAACACTATCTCCAAATAGACTGAAACAAGATTCCACATAACTCACGTCACCTAGGAGTTCTATCGGATGCGTCGAAACTGATTTCCGAGCCTATGGTAGGTTTGGCGCAACCCGTGCACCTCGTTAAGATTAGCACTACTCAAAACAGACCAAAACTAGCTTCCACTTGAGCCTCGTCACCTAGGAATTCCATTGGGTGTGCCCAAAACGAATTCAAGCCTATGGTATGTTTGGTGCAAACCGTGCACCTATCATGCATCAAGTTTAGCACCATCTCCAATCGGACCGTAACGAGCTTCCACTTGAGCCTCGTCACCTAGGAGTACCATCGGGTGCGTCCAAATCGATTTCAGGGCGTATGGTACGATTGGTGTGAACCGGCCAACTATCTTGCATCGACACTAACATTGTCTCCAAATAGACTGAAACAAGATTCCACATGACTCACGTCACCTAGGAGTTCCATCGGATGTGTCGAAATTGATTTCCGAGCCTATGGTAGGTTCGGCGCAACCCGTGCACCTCGTCAAGATTAGCACTATCTCCAAACGAACCAAAAGAAGCTTCCACTTCAGCCTCATCACTTATGAGTTCCATGGGGTGTGTCCAAAATGATTTCCAAGCCTATGGTATGTTTGGCGCAAACCGTGCACCTATCTTGCATCAAGTTTAGCACCATCTCCAATCGGACCTTAACGAGCTTCCACTTGAGCCTCGTCACCAAGGAGTACCATTGGGTGTGTCCATATTGATTTCTAAGGATATGGTACGTTTGGTGCGAACCGTCCAACTATCTTGCACCGACACTAACACTGTCTCCAAATAGACTGAAACAAGATTTCACATGACTCATGTTACCTAGGTGTTCCATCGTATGTGTCCAAATTGATTTCCGAGCCTATGGTAGGTTCGGCGCAACCCGTGCACCTCGTCAAGATTAGCACTATCTCCAAACAGGCCAAACCGAGCTTCCACTTGAGCCTCGTCACCTAGGAATTCCATTGGGTGTGTCCAAAATGATTTCCAAGCCTTTCGTACGTTTGGTGAAAACCGTGCACCTATCTTGCATCAAGTTTAGCACCATCTCCAATCGGACCGTAACGAGCTTCCACTTGAGCCTCGTCACCTAGAAGTACCATCGGGTGCATCCATATTGATTTCTGAGGGTAAGTTACGTTTGGTGCGAACCGTCCAACTATCTTGCACCGACACTAACACTGTCGCCAAATAGACTGAAACAAGATTTCACATGACTCACGTTACCTAGGAGTTACTTCGGATGCGTCCAAACTGATTTCCGAGCCTATGGTAGGTTCGGCGCAACCCGTGCACCTCGTCAAGATTAGCACTATCTCCAAACAGACCAAAACGAGCTTCTACTTGAGCCTCGTCGCCTAGGAATTCCATTGGGTGTGTCCAGAATGATTTCCAAGCCTATGGTATGTTTGGTGCAAACCGTGCACCTATCTTGCATCAAGTTTAGCACCATCTCCAATCGAACCGTAATGAGCTTCAACTTGAGCCTCGTCACCTAGGAGTACCATCGGGTGCGTCCAAATTGATTTCAGGGCGTATGGTACGATTGGTGTGAACCGGCCAACTATCTTGCACCGACACTTACATTGTCTCCAAATAGACTGAAACAAGATTCCACATGACTCACGTCACCTAGGAGTTCCATCAGATGTGTCGAAACTGATTTCCGAGGCTATGGTAGGTTCAGCGCAACCCGTGCACCTCGTCAAGATTAGCACTACTCCAAACAGACCAAAACGAGCTTCCACTTGAGCCTCGTCACCTAGGAGTTCCATTGGGTGTGTCCAAAATGATTTCCAAGCCTATGGTATGTTTGGTGCAAACCATGCACCTATCTTGCATCAGGTTTAGCACCATCTCCAATCAGACCGTAACGAGCTTCCACTTGATCATCGTCACCTAGGAGTACCATCGGGTGCGTCCAAAACGATTTCTGAGCCTATGGTATGTATGGCGCAGACCATGCAATTATCTTGCACCGACACTAAACCTGTCTCCAAACAGACTTAAACGAGATTCCACATGGCCCCCGACACCTAGGAGTTCCATTGGGTGCGTCCAAAATGATTCTCGAGCCTCTGGTACGTTCTGCGCAAACCGTGCACCTATCTTGCAGAAAGATTAGCACCATCTCCAAATGGAACAAAACGAGCTTCCACTTGAGCCTCGTCACCTATGAGTTCCATTAGGTGTGTCCAAAACGATATCCAAGCCTATGGTATGTTTGGTGCAAACTTTGCACCTATCTTGCATCAAGTTTAGCACCATCTCCAATCGGACCATAACGAGCTTCCACTTGAGCCTCGTCTCCTAGGAGTACCATCGGGTGCGTCCAAATCAATTTCAGAGCGTATGGTACGATTGGTGCGAGCCATCCAACTATCTTGCACCGACACTAACACTGTCTCCAAATAGACTGAAACAAGGTTCCACATGACCCACGTCACCTAGGAGTTCCATCGGATGCATCTAAACCAATTTTTGAGCCTACGGTAGGTTCCGCACAACCCGTGCACCTCGTCAAGATTAGCACTATCTCCAAACGGACCAAAACAATCTTCCACTTCAGCCTCGTCACCTATGAGTTCCATGGGGTGTGTCCAAAATGATTTCCAAGCCTATGGTATGTTTGGTGTAATCCGTACACCTATCTTGCATCAAGTTTAGCACCATCTCCAATCGGACCGTAACGAGCTTCCACTTGAGCATCGTCACCAAGGAGTACCATCGGGAGCGTCCAAAACGATTTATGTGCCTATGGTATATTTGGTGAAGACCGTTCAATTATCTTGCACCGACACTAAACCTGTCTCCAAACGGACTTAAACGAGATTCCACATGGCCCCCGACACCTAGGAGTTCCATTAGGTGCGTCCAAAATGATTCTCGAGCCTCCGGTACGTTCTGCTCAAACCGTGCACCTATGTTGCAGAAAGATTAGCACCATCTCCAAACAGAACGAAACGAGCATCCACTTGAGCCTCGTCACCTATGAGTACCATCGGGTGCGTCCATATCGATTTCTGAGGGTATGGTACATTTGGTGCGAACCATACAACTATCTTGCATCGACACTAACACTATCTCCAAATAGACTGAAACAAGATTCCACATAACTCACGTCACCTAGGAGTTCTATCGGATGCGTCGAAACTGATTTCCGAGCCTATGGTAGGTTTGGCGCAACCCGTGCACCTCGTTAAGATTAGCACTACTCAAAACAGACCAAAACTAGCTTCCACTTGAGCCTCGTCACCTAGGAATTCCATTGGGTGTGCCCAAAACGAATTCAAGCCTATGGTATGTTTGGTGCAAACCGTGCACCTATCATGCATCAAGTTTAGCACCATCTCCAATCGGACCGTAACGAGCTTCCACTTGAGCCTCGTCACCTAGGAGTACCATCGGGTGCGTCCAAATCGATTTCAGGGCGTATGGTACGATTGGTGTGAACCGGCCAACTATCTTGCACCGACACTAACATTGTCTCCAAATAGACTGAAACAAGATTCCACATGACTCACGTCACCTAGGAGTTCCATCGGATGTGTCGAAATTGATTTCCGAGCCTATGGTAGGTTCGGCGCAACCCGTGCACCTCGTCAAGATTAGCACTATCTCCAAACGAACCAAAAGAAGCTTCCACTTCAGCCTCATCACTTATGAGTTCCATGGGGTGTGTCCAAAATGATTTCCAAGCCTATGGTATGTTTGGCGCAAACCGTGCACCTATCTTGCATCAAGTTTAGCACCATCTCCAATCGGACCTTAACGAGCTTCCACTTGAGCCTCGTCACCAAGGAGTACCATTGGGTGTGTCCATATTGATTTCTAAGGATATGGTACGTTTGGTGCGAACCGTCCAACTATCTTGCACCGACACTAACACTGTCTCCAAATAGACTGAAACAAGATTTCACATGACTCACGTTACCTAGGTGTTCCATCGTATGTGTCCAAATTGATTTCCGAGCCTATGGTAGGTTCGGCGCAACCCGTGCACCTCGTCAAGATTAGCACTATCTCCAAACGGGCCAAACCGAGCTTCCACTTGAGCCTCGTCACCTAGGAATTCCATTGGGTGTGTCCAAAATGATTTCCAAGCCTTTCGTACGTTTGGTGAAAACCGTGCACCTATCTTGCATCAAGTTTAGCACCATCTCCAATCGGACCGTAACGAGCTTCCACTTGAGCCTCGTCACCTAGAAGTACCATCGGGTGCATCCATATTGATTTCTGAGGGTAAGTTACGTTTGGTGCGAACCGTCCAACTATCTTGCACCGACACTAACACTGTCGCCAAATAGACTGAAACAAGATTTCACATGACTCACGTTACCTAGGAGTTCCTTCGGATGCGTCCAAACTGATTTCCGAGCCTATGGTAGGTTCGGCGCAACCCGTGCACCTCGTCAAGATTAGCACTATCTCCAAACAGACCAAAACGAGCTTCTACTTGAGCCTCGTCGCCTAGGAATTCCATTGGGTGTGTCCAGAATGATTTCCAAGCCTATGGTATGTTTGGTGCAAACCGTGCACCTATCTTGCATCAAGTTTAGCACCATCTCCAATCGAACCGTAATGAGCTTCAACTTGAGCCTCGTCACCTAGGAGTACCATCGGGTGCGTCCAAATTGATTTCAGGGCGTATGGTACGATTGGTGTGAACCGGCCAACTATCTTGCACCGACACTTACATTGTCTCCAAATAGACTGAAACAAGATTCCACATGACTCACGTCACCTAGGAGTTCCATCAGATGTGTCGAAACTGATTTCCGAGGCTATGGTAGGTTCAGCGCAACCCGTGCACCTCGTCAAGATTAGCACTACTCCAAACAGACCAAAACGAGCTTCCACTTGAGCCTCGTCACCTAGGAGTTCCATTGGGTGTGTCCAAAATGATTTCCAAGCCTATGGTATGTTTGGTGCAAACCATGCACCTATCTTGCATCAGGTTTAGCACCATCTCCAATCAGACCGTAACGAGCTTCCACTTGATCATCGTCACCTAGGAGTACCATCGGGTGCGTCCAAAACGATTTCTGAGCCTATGGTATGTATGGCGCAGACCATGCAATTATCTTGCACCGACACTAAACCTGTCTCCAAACAGACTCAAACGAGATTCCACATGGCCCCCGACACCTAGGAGTTCCATTGGGTGCGTCCAAAATGATTCTCGAGCCTCTGGTACGTTCTGCGCAAACCGTGCACCTATCTTGCAGAAAGATTAGCACCATCTCCAAATGGAACAAAACGAGCTTCCACTTGAGCCTCGTCACCTATGAGTTCCATTAGGTGTGTCCAAAACGATATCCAAGCCTATGGTATGTTTGGTGCAAACCGTGCACCTATCTTGCATCAAGTTTAGCACCATCTCCAATCAGACCATAACGAGCTTCCACTTGAGCCTCGTCTCCTAGGAGTACCATCGGGTGCGTCCAAATCGATTTCAGAGCGTATGGTACGATTGGTGCAAACCGTCCAGCTATCTTGCACCGACACTAACACTGTCTCCAAATAGACTAAAACAAGATTCCACATGACTCACGTTACCTAGGAGTTCCATCAGATGTGTCGAAACTGATTTCCGAGCCTATGGTAGGTTCAGCGCAACCCGTGCACCTCGTCAAGATTAGCACTACTCCAAACAGACCAAAACGAGCTTCCACTTGAGCCTCGTCACCTAGGAGTTCCATTGGGTGTGTCCAAAATGATTTCCAAGCCTATGGTATGTTTGGTGCAAACCATGCACCTATCTTGCATCAGGTTTAGCACCATCTCCAATCAGACCGTAACGAGCTTCCACTTGATCATCGTCACCTAGGAGTACCATCGGGTGCGTCCAAATCGATTTCTGAGCCTATGGTATGTATGGCGCAGACCATGCAATTATCTTGCACCGACACTAAACCTGTCTCCAAACGGACTTAAACGAGATTCCACATGGCCCCCGACACCTAGGAGTTCCATTGGGTGCGTCCAATATGATTCTCGAGCCTCTGGTACGTTCTGCGCAAACCGTGCACCTATCTTGCAGAAAGATTAGCACCATCTCCAAATGGAACAAAACGAGCTTCCAATTGAGCCTCGTCACCTATGAGTTCCATTAGGTGTGTCCAAAACGATATCCAAGCCTATGGTATGTTTGGTGCAAACTTTGCACCTATCTTGCATCAAGTTTAGCACCATCTCCAATCAGACCATAACGAGCTTCCACTTGAGCCTCGTCTCCTAGGAGTACCATCGGGTGCATCCAAATCGATTTCAGAGCGTATGGTACGATTGGTGCGAGCCGTCCAACTATCTTGCACCGGCACTAACACTGTCTCCAAATAGACTGAAACAAGGTTCCACATGACCCACGTCACCTAGGAGTTCCATCGGATGCATCTAAACCAATTTTTGAGCCTACGGTAGGTTCCGCACAACCCGTGCACCTCATCAAGATTAGCACTATCTCTAAACGGACTAAAACAAGCTTCCACTTCAGCCTCGTCACCTATGAGTTCCATGGGGTGTGTCCAAAATGATTTCCAAGCCTATGGTATGTTTGGCGTAATCCGTGCACCTATCTTGCATCAAGTTTAGCACCATCTCCAATCAGACCGTAACGAGCTTCCACTTGAGCATCGTCACCTAGGAGTACCATCGGGAGCGTCCAAAACGATTTATGTGCCTATGGTATATTTGGTGAAGACCGTTCAATTATCTTGCACCGACACTAAACCTGTCTCCAAACGGACTTAAACGAGATTCCACATGGCCCCCGACACCTAGGAGTTCCATTAGGTGCGTCCAAAATGATTCTCGAGCCTCCGGTACGTTCTGCTCAAACCGTGCACCTATCTTGCATCAAGTTTAGCACCATCTCCAATCGGACCGTAACGAGCTTCCACTTGAGCCTCGTCACCAAGGAGTACCATCGGGTGCGTCCATATTGATTTCTAAGGATATGGTACGTTTGGTGCGAACCATCCAACTATCTTGCACCGACACTAACACTGTCTCCAAATAGACTGAAACAAGATTTCACATGACTCACGTTACCTAGGTGTTCCATCGTATGCGTCCAAACTGATTTCCGAGCCTATAGTAGGTTCGGCGCAACCCGTGCACCTCGTCAAGATTAGCACTATCTCCAAACGGGCCAAAACGAGCTTCCACTTGAGCCTCGTCACCTAGGAATTCCATTGGGTGTGTCCAAAACGATTTCCAAGCCTTTGGTATGTTTGGTGAAAACCGTGCACCTATCTTGCATCAAGTTTAGCACCATCTCCAATCGGACCGTAACGAGCTTCCACTTGAGCCTCGTCACCTAGAAGACCATCGGGTGCGTCCATATTGATTTCTGAGGGTAAGTTACGTTTGGTGTGAACCGTCCAACTATCTTGCACCGACACTAACACTGTCTCCAAATATACTGAAACAAGATTTCACATGACTCACGTTACCTAGGAGTTCCTTCGGATGCGTCCAAACTGATTTCCGAGCCTAAGGTAGGTTCGGCGCAACCCGTGCACCTCGTCAAGATTAGCACTATCTCCAAACAGACCAAAACGAGCTTCTACTTGAGCCTCGTCACCTAGGAATTCCATTGGGTGTGTCCAAAATGATTTCCAAGCCTATGGTATGTTTGGTGCAAACCGTGCACCTATCTTGCATCAGGTTTAGCACCATCTCCAATCAGACCGTAATGAGCTTCAACTTGAGCCTCGTCACCTAGGAGTACCATCGGGTGCGTCCATATTGATTTCTGAGGATATGGTACCATTGGTGCGAACCGTCCAGCTATCTTGCACCGACACTAACACTGTCTCCAAATAGACTGAAACAAGATTCCACATGACTCACGTTACCTAGGAGTTCCATCAGATGTGTCGAAACTGATTTCCGAGCCTATGGTAGGTTCAGCACAACCCGTGCACCTCTTCAAGATTAGCACTACTCCAAACAGAACAAAACGAGCTTCCACTTGAGCCTCGTCACCTAGGAGTTCCATTGGGTGTGTCCAAACTGATTTCCAAGCCTATGGTATGTTTGGTGCAAACCATGCACCTATCTTGCATCAGGTTTAGCACCATCTCCAATCAGACCGTAACGAGCTTCCACTTGATCATCGTCACCTAGGAATACCATCGGGTGCGTCCAAATCGATTTCTGAGCCTATGGTATGTATGGCGCAGACCATGCAATTATCTTGCACCGACACTAAACCTGTCTCCAAACGGACTTAAACGAGATTCCACATGGCCCCCGACACCTAGGAGTTCCATTGGGTGCGTCCAAAATGATTCTCGAGCCTCTGGTACGT
Organism: Saccharum hybrid cultivar R570; assembly: GCA_038087645.1. Classification (NCBI taxonomy): domain Eukaryota; kingdom Viridiplantae; phylum Streptophyta; class Magnoliopsida; order Poales; family Poaceae; genus Saccharum; species Saccharum hybrid cultivar. The sequence continues at coordinate 6,752,693 of JAQSUU010000775.1, read as the reverse complement.
TCTGCGCAAACCGTGCACCTATCTTGCAGAAAGATTAGCACCATCTCCAAATGGAACAAAACGAGCTTCCACTTGAGCCTCATCACCTATGAGTTCCATTAGGTGTGTCCAAAACAATATCCAAGCCTATGGTATGTTTGGTGCAAACTTTGCACCTATCTTGCATCAAGTTTAGCACCATCTCCAATCGGACCATAACGAGCTTCCACTTGAGCCTCGTCTCCTAGGAGTACCATCGGGTGCGTCCAAATCGATTTCAGAGCGTATGTTACGATTGGTGCGAGCCGTCCAACTATCTTGCACCGGCACTAACACTGTCTCCAAATAGACTGAAACAAGGTTCCACATGACCCACGTCACCTAGGAGTTCCATCGGATGCATCTAAACCAATTTTTGAGCCTACGGTAGGTTCCGCACAACCCGTGCACCTCGTCAAGATTAGCACTATCTCCAAACGGACCAAAACAAGCTTCCACTTCAGCCTCGTCACCTATGAGTTCCATGGGGTGTGTCCAAAATGATTTCCAAGCCTATGGTATGTTTGGCGTAATCCGTGCACCTATCTTGCATCAAGTTTAGCACCATCTCCAATCGGACCGTAACGAGCTTCCACTTGAGCATCGTCACCTAGGAGTACCATCGGGAGCGTCCAAAACGATTTATGTGCCTATGGTATATTTGGTGAAGACCGTTCAATTATCTTGCACCGACACTAAACCTGTCTCCAAACGGACTTAAACGAGATTCCACATGGCCCCCGACACCTAGGAGTTCCATTAGGTGCGTCCAAAATGATTCTCGAGCCTCCGGTACGTTCTGCTCAAACCGTGCACCTATGTTGCAGAAAGATTAGCACCATCTCCAAACAGAACGAAACGAGCATCCACTTGAGCCTCGTCACCTATGAGTACCATCAGGTGCGTCCATATCGATTTCTGAGGGTATGGTACATTTGGTGCGAACCATACAACTATCTTGCATCGACACTAACACTGTCTCCAAATAGACTGAAACAAGATTCCACATAACTCACGTCACCTAGGAGTTCTATCGGATGCGTTGAAACTGATTTCCGAGCCTATGGTAGGTTTGGCGCAACCCGTGCACCTCGTTAAGATTAGCACTACTCAAAACAGACCAAAACTAGCTTCCACTTGAGCCTCGTCACCTAGGAATTCCATTGGGTGTGCCCAAAACGAATTCAAGCCTATGTTATGTTTGGTGCAAACCGTGCACCTATCATGCATCAAGTTTAGCACCATCTGCAATCGGACCGTAATGAGCTTCCACATGAGCCTCGTCACCTAGGAGTACCATCGGGTGCGTCCAAATCGATTTCAGGGCGTATGGTACGATTGGTGTGAACCGGCCAACTATCTTGCACCGACACTAACATTGTCTCCAAATAGACTGAAACAAGATTCCACATGACTCACGTCACCTAGGAGTTCCATCGGATGTGTCGAAATTGATTTCCGAGCCTATGGTAGGTTCAGCGCAACCCGTGCACCTCGTCAAGATTAGCACTATCTCCAAACGAACCAAAAGAAGCTTCCACTTCAGCCTCATCACTTATGAGTTCCATGGGGTGTGTCCAAAATGATTTCCAAGCCTATGGTATGTTTGGCGCAAACCGTGCACCTATCTTGCATCAAGTTTAGCACCATCTCCAATCGGACCTTAACGAGCTTCCACTTGAGCCTCGTCACCAAGGAGTACCATCGGGTGTGTCCATATTGATTTCTAATGATATGGTACGTTTGGTGCGAACCGTCCAACTATCTTGCACCGACACTAACACTGTCTCCAAATAGACTGAAACAAGATTTCACATGACTCACGTTACCTAGGTGTTCCATCGTATGCGTCCAAACTGATTTCCGAGCCTATGGTAGGTTCGGCGCAACCCGTGCACCTCGTCAAGATTAGCACTATCTCCAAACGGGCCAAAACGAGCTTCCACTTGAGCCTCGTCACCTAGGAATTCCATTGGGTGTGTCCAAAATGATTTCCAAGCCTTTGGTATGTTTGGTGAAAACCGTGCACCTATCTTGCATCAAGTTTAGCACCATCTCCAATCGGACCGTAACGAGCTTCCACTTGAGCCTCGTCACCTAGAAGTACCATCGGGTGCGTCCATATTGATTTCTGAGGGTAAGTTACGTTTGGTGCGAACCGTCCAACTATCTTGCACCGACACTAACACTGTCGCCAAATAGACTGAAACAAGATTTCACATGACTCACGTTACCTAGGAGTTCCTTCGGATGCGTCCAAACTGATTTCCGAGCCTATGGTAGGTTCGGCGCAACCTGTGCACCTCGTCAAGATTAGCACTATCTCCAAATAGACCAAAACGAGCTTCTACTTGAGCCTCGTCACCTAGGAATTCCATTGGGTGTGTCCAGAATGATTTCCAAGCCTATGGTATGTTTGGTGCAAACCATGCACCTATCTTGCATCAAGTTTAGCACCATCTCCAATCGAACCGTAATGAGCTTCAACTTGAGCCTCGTCACCTAGGAGTGCCATCGGGTGCGTCCAAATTGATTTCAGGGCGTATGGTACGATTGGTGTGAACCGGCCAACTATCTTGCACCGACACTTACATTGTCTCCAAATAGACTGAAACAAGATTCCACATGACTCACGTCACCTAGGAGTTCCATCAGATGTGTCGAAACTGATTTCCGAGCCTATGGTAGGTTCAGCGCAACCCGTGCACCTCGTCAAGATTAGCACTACTCCAAACAGACCAAAATGAGCTTCCACTTGAGCCTCATCACCTAGGAGTTCCATTGGGTGTGTCCAAAATGATTTCCAAGCCTATGGTATGTTTGGTGAAAACCATGCACCTATCTTGCATCAGGTTTAGCACCATCTCCAATCAGACCGTAACGAGCTTCCACTTGATCATCGTCACCTAGGAATACCATCGGGTGCGTCCAAATCAATTTCTGAGCCTATGGTATGTATGGCGCAGACCATGCAATTATCTTGCACCGACACTAAACCTGTCTCCAAACGGACTTAAACGAGATTCCACATGGCCCCCGACACCTAGGAGTTCCATTGGGTGCGTCCAAAATGATTCTCGAGCCTCTGGTACGTTCTGCGCCAACCGTGCACCTATCTTGCAGAAAGATTAGCACCATCTCCAAATAGAACAAAACGAGCTTCCACTTGAGCCTCGTCACCTATGAGTTCCATTAGGTGTGTCCAAAACGATATCCAAGCCTATGGTATGTTTGGTGCAAACTTTGCACCTATCTTGCATCAAGTATAGCACCATCTCCAATCGGACCATAACGAGCTTCCACTTGAGCCTCGTCTCCTAGGAGTACCATCGGGTGAGTATAAGTCGATTTCAGAGCATATGTTACGATTGGTGCGAGCCGTCCAACTATCTTGCACCGGCACTAACACTGTCTCCAAATAGACTGAAACAAGGTTCCACATGACTCACATCACCTAGGAGTTCCATCGGATGCATCTAAACCAATTTTTGAGCCTACGGTAGGTTCCGCACAACCCGTGCACCTCGTCAAGATTAGCACTATCTCCAAACGGACCAAAACAAGCTTCCACTTCAGCCTCGTCACCTATGAGTTCCATGGGGTGTGTCCAAAATGATTTCCAAGCCTATGGTATGTTTGGCGTAATCCGTGCACCTATCTTGCATCAAGTTTAGCACCATCTCCAATCGGACCGTAACGAGCTTCCACTTGAGCATCGTCACCTAGGAGTACCATCGGGAGCGTCCAAAACGATTTATGTGCCTATGGTATATTTGGTGAAGACCGTTCAATTATCTTGCACCGACACTAAACCTGTCTCCGAACGGACTTAAACGAGATTCCACATGGCCCCCGACACCTAGGAGTTCCATTAGGTGCGTCCAAAATGATTCTCGAGCCTCCGGTACGTTATGCTCAAACCGTGCACCTATGTTGCAGAAAGATTAGCACCATCTCCAAACAGAACGAAACGAGCATCCACTTGAGCCTCGTCACCTATGAGTACCATCGGGTGCGTCCATATCGATTTCTGAGGGTATGGTACATTTGGTGCGAACCATACAACTATCTTGCATCGACACTAACACTGTCTCCAAATAGACTGAAACAAGATTCCACATAACTCACGTCACCTAGGAGTTCTATCGGATGCGTCGAAACTGATTTCCGAGCCTATGGTAGGTTTGGCGCAACCCGTGCACCTCGTTAAGATTAGCACTACTCAAAACAGACCAAAACTAGCTTCCACTTGAGCCTCGTCACCTAGGAATTCCATTGGGTGTGCACAAAACGAATTCAAGCCTATGGTATGTTTGGTGCAAACCGTGCACCTATCATGCATCAAGTTTAGCACCATCTCCAATCGGACCGTAACGAGCTTCCACTTGAGCCTCGTCACCTAGGAGTACCATCGGGTGCGTCCAAATCGATTTCAGGGCGTATGGTACGATTGGTGTGAACCGGACAACTATCTTGCACCGACACTAACATTGTCTCCAAATAGACTGAAACAAGATTCCACATGACTCACGTCACCTAGGAGTTCCATTGGATGTGTCGAAATTGATTTCCGAGCCTATGGTAGGTTCGGCGCAACCCGTGCACCTCGTCAAGATTAGCACTATCTCCAAACGAACCAAAAGAAGCTTTCACTTCAGCCTCATCACTTATGAGTTCCATGGGGTGTGTCCAAAATGATTTCCAAGCCTATGGTATGTTTGGCGCAAATCGTGCACCTATCTTGCATCAAGTTTAGCACCATCTCCAATCGGACCTTAACGAGCTTCCACTTGAGCCTCGTCACCAAGGAGTACCATCGGGTGTGTCCATATTGATTTCTAAGGATATGGTACGTTTGGTGCGAACCGTCCAACTATCTTGCACCGACACTAACACTGTCTCCAAATAGACTGAAACAAGATTTCACATGACTCACGTTACCTAGGTGTTCCATCGTATGCGTCCAAACTGATTTCCGAGCCTATGGTAGGTTCGGCGCAACCCGTGCACCTCGTCAAGATTAGCACTATCTCCAAACGGGCCAAAACGAGCTTCCACTTGAGCCTCGTCACCTAGGAATTCTATTGTGTGTGTCCAAAATGATTTCCAAGCCTTTGGTATGTTTGGTGAAAACCGTGCACCTATCTTGCATCAAGTTTAGCACCATCTCCAATCGGACCGTAACGAGCTTCCACTTGAGCCTCGTCACCTAGAAGTACCATCGGGTGCGTCCATATTGATTTCTGAGGGTAAGTTACGTTTGGTGCGAACCGTCCAACTATCTTGCACCGACACTAACACTGTCGCCAAATAGACTGAAACAAGATTTCACATGACTCACGTTACCTAGGAGTTCCTTCGGATGCGTCCAAACTGATTTCCGAGCCTATGGTAGGTTCGGCGCAACCCGTGCACCTCGTCAAGATTAGCACTATCTCTAAACAGACCAAAACGAGCTTCTACTTGAGCCTCGTCACCTAGGAATTCCATTGGGTGTGTCCAGAATGATTTCCAAGCCTATGGTATGTTTGGTGCAAACCGTGCACCTATCTTGCATCAAGTTTAGCACCATCTCCAATCGAACCGTAATGAGCTTCAACTTGAGCCTCGTCACCTAGGAGTGCCATCGGGTGCGTCCAAATTGATTTCAGGGCGTATGGTACGATTGGTGTGAACCGGCCAACTATCTTGCACCGACACTTACATTGTCTCCAAATAGACTGAAACAAGATTCCACATGACTCACGTCACCTAGGAGTTCCATCAGATGTGTCAAAACTGATTTCCGAGCCTATGGTAGGTTCAGCGCAACCCGTGCACCTCGTCAAGATTAGCACTACTCCAAACAGACCAAAACGAGCTTCCACTTGAGCCTCGTCACCTAGGAGTTCCATTGGGTGTGTCCAAAATGATTTCCAAGCCTATGGTATGTTTGGTGCAAACCATGCACCTATCTTGCATCAGGTTTAGCACCATCTCCAATCAGACCGTAACGAGCTTCCACTTGATCATCGTCACCTAGGAGTACCATCGGGTGCGTCCAAATCGATTTCTGAGCCTATGGTATGTATGGCGCAGACCATGCAATTATCTTGCACCGACACTAAACCTGTCTCCAAACGGACTTAAACGAGATTCCACATGGCCCCCGACACCTAGGAGTTCCATTGGGTGCGTCCAAAATGATTCTCGAGCCTCTGGTACGTTCTGCGCAAACCGTGCACCTATCTTGCAGAAAGATTAGCACCATCTCCAAACAGACCAAAACGAGCTTCTACTTGAGCCTCGTCACCTATGAGTTCCATTAGGTGTGTCCAAAACGATATCCAAGCCTATGGTATGTTTGGTGCAAACCGTGCACCTATCTTGCATCAAGTTTAGCACCATCTCCAATCAGACCATAACGAGCTTCCACTTGAGCCTCGTCTCCTAGGAGTACCATCGGGTGCGTCCAAATCGATTTCAGAGCGTATGGTACGATTGGTGCAAACCGTCCAGCTATCTTGCACCGACACTAACACTGTCTCCAAATAGACTGAAACAAGATTCCACAAGACTCACGTTACCTAGGAGTTCCATCAGATGTGTCGAAACTGATTTCCGAGCCTATGGTAGGTTCAGCGCAACCCGTGCACCTCGTCAAGATTAGCACTACTCCAAACAGACCAAAACGAGCTTCCACTTGAGCCTCGTCACCTAGGAGTTCCATTGGGTGTGTCCAAAATGATTTCCAAGCCTATGGTATGTTTGGTGCAAACCATGCACCTATCTTGCATCAGGTTTAGCACCATCTCCAATCAGACCGTAACGAGCTTCCACTTGATCATCGTCACCTAGGAGTACCATCGGGTGCGTCCAAATCGATTTCTAAGCCTATGGTATGTATGGCGCAGACCATGCAATTATCTTGCACCGACACTAAACCTGTCTCCAAACGGACTTAAACGAGATTCCACAAGGCCCCGGACACCTAGGAGTTCCATTGGGTGCGTCCAAAATGATTCTCGAGCCTCTGGTACGTTCTGCGCAAACCGTGCACCTATCTTGCAGAAAGATTAGCACCATCTCCAAATGGAACAAAACGAGCTTCCACTTGAGCCTCGTCACCTTTGAGTTCCATTAGGTGTGCCCAAAACGATATCCAAGCCTATGGTATGTTTGGTGCAAACTTTGCACCTATCTTGCATCAAGTTTAGCACCATCTCCAATCGGACCATAACGAGCTTCCACTTGAGCCTCGTCTCCTAGGAGTACCATCGGGTGCGTCCAAATCGATTTCAGAGCGTATGGTACGATTGGTGCAAGCCGTCCAACTATCTTGCACCGGCACTAACACTGTCTCCAAATAGACTGAAACAAGGTTCCACATGACCCACGTCACCTAGGAGTTCCATCGGATGCATCTAAACCAATTTTTGAGCCTAAGGTAGGTTCCGCACAACCCGTGCACCTCATCATGATTAGCACTATCTCCAAACGGACCAAAACAAGCTTCCACTTCAGCCTCGTCACCTATGAGTTCCATGGGGTGTGTCCAAAATGATTTCCAAGCCTATGGTATGTTTGGCGTAATCCGTGCACCTATCTTGCATCAAGTTTAGCACCATCTCCAATCGGACCGTAACGAGCTTCCACTTGAGCATCGTCACCTAGGAGTACCATCGGGAGCGTCCAAAACGATTTATGTGCCTATGGTATATTTGGTGAAGACTGTGCAATTATCTTGCACCGACACTAAACCTGTCTCCAAACGGACTTAAACGAGATTCCACATGGCCCCCGACACCTAGGAGTTCCATTGGGTGCGTCCAAAATGATTCTCGAGCCTCTGGTACGTTCTGCGCAAACCGTGCACCTATCTTGCAGAAAGATTAGCACCATCTCCAAACAGACCAAAACGAGCTTCTACTTGAGCCTCGTCACCTATGAGTTCCATTAGGTGTGTCCAAAACGATATCCAAGCCTATGGTATGTTTGGTGCAAACCGTGCACCTATCTTGCATCAAGTTTAGCACCATCTCCAATCAGACCATAACGAGCTTCCACTTGAGCCTCGTCTCCTAGGAGTACCATCGGGTGCGTCCAAATCGATTTCAGAGCGTATGGTACGATTGGTGCAAACCGTCCAGCTATCTTGCACCGACACTAACACTGTCTCCAAATAGACTGAAACAAGATTCCACAAGACTCACGTTACCTAGGAGTTCCATCAGATGTGTCGAAACTGATTTCCGAGCCTATGGTAGGTTCAGCGCAACCCGTGCACCTCGTCAAGATTAGCACTACTCCAAACAGACCAAAACGAGCTTCCACTTGAGCCTCGTCACCTAGGAGTTCCATTGGGTGTGTCCAAAATGATTTCCAAGCCTATGGTATGTTTGGTGCAAACCATGCACCTATCTTGCATCCGGTTTAGCACCATCTCCAATCAGACCGTAACGAGCTTCCACTTGATCATCGTCACCTAGGAGTACCATCGGGTGCGTCCAAATCGATTTCTAAGCCTATGGTATGTATGGCGCAGACCATGCAATTATCTTGCACCGACACTAAACCTATCTCCAAACGGACTTAAACGAGATTCCACAAGGCCCCCGACACCTAGGAGTTCCATTGGGTGCGTCCAAAATGATTCTCGAGCCTCTGGTACGTTCTGCGCAAACCGTGCACCTATCTTGCAGAAAGATTAGCACCATCTCCAAATGGAACAAAACGAGCTTCCACTTGAGCCTCGTCACCTTTGAGTTCCATTAGGTGTGTCCAAAACGATATCCAAGCCTGTGGTATGTTTGGTGCAAACTTTGCACCTATCTTGCATCAAGTTTAGCACCATCTCCAATCGGACCATAACGAGCTTCCACTTGAGCCTCGTCTCCTAGGAGTACCATCGGGTGCGTCCAAATCGATTTCAGAGCGTATGGTACGATTGGTGCAAGCCGTCCAACTATCTTGCACCGGCACTAACACTGTCTCCAAATAGACTGAAACAAGGTTCCACATGACCCACGTCACCTAGGAGTTCCATCGGATGCATCTAAACCAATTTTTGAGCCTACGGTAGGTTCCGCACAACCCGTGCACCTCATCATGATTAGCACTATCTCCAAACGAACCAAAACAAGCTTCCACTTCAGCCTCGTCACCTATGAGTTCCATGGGGTGTGTCCAAAATGATTTCCAAGCCTATGGTATGTTTGGCGTAATCCGTGCACCTATCTTGCATCAAGTTTAGCACCATCTCCAATCGGACCGTAACGAGCTTCCACTTGAGCATCGTCACCTAGGAGTACCATCGGGAGCGTCCAAAACGATTTATGTGCCTATGGTATATTTGGTGAAGACTGTTCAATTATCTTGCACTGACACTAAACCTGTCTCCAAACGGACTTAAACGAGATTCCACATGGCCCCCGACACCTAGGAGTTCCTTTAGGTGCGTCCAAAATGGTTCTCGAGCCTCCGGTACGTTCTGCTCAAACCGTGCACCTATGTTGCAGAAAGATTAGCACCATCTCCAAACAGAACGAAACGAGCATCCACTTGAGCCTCGTCACCTATGAGTACCATCGGGTGCGTCCATATCGATTTCTGAGGGTATGGTACATTTGGTGCGAACCGTACAACTATCTTGCATCGACACTAACACTGTCTCCAAATAGACTGAAATAAGATTCCACATAACTCACGTCACCTAGGAGTTCTATCGGATGCGTCGAAACTGATTTCCGAGCCTATGGTAGGTTTGGCGCAACCCGTGCACCTCGTCAAGATTAGCACTACTCAAAACAGACCAAAACGAGCTTCCACTTGAGCCTCGTCACCTAGGAATTCCATTGGGTGTGCCCAAAACGAATTCAAGCCTATGGTATGTTTGGTGCAAACCGTGCACCTATCATGCACAAGTTTAGCACCATCTCCAATCGGACCGTAACGAGCTTCCACTTGAGCCTCGTCACCTAGGAGTACCATCGGGTGCGTCCAAATCAATTTCAGGGTGTATGGTACGATTGGTGTGAACCGGCCAACTATCTTGCACCGACACTAACATTGTCTCCAAATAGACTGAAACAAGATTCCACATGACTCACGTCACCTAGGAGTTCCATCAGATGTATCGAAATTGATTTCCGAGCCTATGGTAGGTTCGGCGCAACCCGTGTGTAACACTTCAAGTGTTTAGTCCTTAATTTCATTGCATTTGCATGGCATAAGCATAAGCATGCATCATTCATGTTTGTTATTTTATGTGATGCAACACATGTTATTATTTTAGGGTTTGTTTGATTTATTTCATGAAGTGCTTGACAGTTGGTGTAACAAAAAGGTAAGGTAGCCAATCATGACCTACAACACCTTAGTTATACTTAGGATAACATTTGGAACAATGTTCATGTTGACCAAAATTACAAAATTGCCCTCCAAGAAAAGTTTGACCACCATTTGACCCTAGAAGGCTCTAGTTTGACCAGTTAAAAAGTCTAATTTAGAGACTTTGCATGGAGGAGCAACCTTAAGCAAAGTTGTAGAGAATTTCATGAGGAACAAAAGTTCTAATATGGCCATCACATGAAAATGACCACAACATGCTCAAAAGTGGCCCACAAGTCAGCTAGTGGTGTAATCCCAGGACTTAGAATTTTTCTAAGTCTGGAATTGGACCTTACAGTTTCACTGATGTCTACTTTAGAAGCTTGTAGTTTGCAAACCAAGCCAAACCAGCCTTCACTCATATTGACAAACTTGTAGATCACATGTAGCCCTACAACTTTGTCAATATTACCCAAGCCTGGTTCTCAATGGTTCAAGAGTTATCATGTCATGAACTTGGGCTGTCAGTCGGCTTTGTTAACTGAAACCCGGTTTCAGTTTTATCGTGCACTACTTTGAGGCCATGTAGTTTGAAATATAGGCCGAACCAGTCTAAGCTCCAATTGACAATTTTGTTGCCCTCACATAGCTCTACAAACTTGATGTTGCCACCTTGGACTGAAACCGGCTGGTTTAGAAGTTAATCACGTTCGAAAACACGCTGTCAGTCACTGCCGATGGCATCGCTGAACTCGGGTTCAGTTTCGTCAGTGGCCGACCGGCCACAGACCGTCGCCGCCGCGTGTCCCTCCACGCGCCGCGCGCGACCTGGCGCCTTGGCCAGCTGCCGAGCGCATGAAGGGCACCTCTGCGGTCGCCCCGACATCAACCATCCATTCCCTCCTCCTCCTTCCCTCTCGTTTGCAAAAGGGAAAGAACCGAGCCGCCATTCCCCTTTCTTCTCCGACGAGCTCGACCGTGAGCCACGCCACACCACCGGCCGCCTGAGCTCGCCAGTTCCTCCGCCTCGACACCCTCCACCCCCTGGACCTACTGAAACCCACGATTGGACCCTAGGTGAGCTGCATTATCTTCTTCTCCGCCTCCGAGGGGTCGCCGGAGCCCGCCAGGGGACCTCACCGTGGTCGGGGTGCTTCGGGCCCGTCTCCATCTCCCCTTACTCGCAAAACGGAACCACCTTGCCCCGGTGAAGCTCGTACCGAGCCCAAACCGCACTATGCTTCTTCACCGGCGATGGTGCGCCGCCACCGGAGGTCACCGGCCGCCGCGCACGGTGGCAGGCCCTCTCCACCCCATTCCCATTCATCCTACGGGTACCAATCAGTGCGCCAGGTGACGGAGAGCACGATGCCGTGTTCGGTGAGCCGCGCGAGCCCTTCTCCGGCGAGCTCGAGCTCACCGGAGCTCGCGGGTCTCCGCCTCCCCTGTCCCTCTGTCCCTGACTGCAGGGGCCCGCCTGTCAGTTGCCAAGCGCGGGCGGGACGGCCGAGCAGGCCGCGCGCGCGCGGGTCGTGGGCCGAGTTCTTCCGGGCCGGCCCAGTCATCCGAAATGAAATTCATTTTTTATTATTTTGTCACTGATTTTTGTACAAGTTGGAAAAATGTAGATCTAGGGTTTTAAGGATCCAAAAATCATGAGATAAATTTTATTAGGGTCCACATGATGTGTAGTATTTTAGAAAAATATAAATCTGGAATGTGATGTTTAATTTTTAGGAGAAATTAATAGATCCTTTAAATGTGTTTTGGAATGCATGCAAATTTGTTAAATTTATAACTTGAGCTGTAGTGTTCCATAAATCATAAAATTTGATGGGTAGGTTACTCTATGCTAGTCCTAGCTCTGGTAAAAATTTGGGCATCAGTGCTTAATTAATTTCCAAGTTATAATGCTATCTTGTTATTCTAGGAAATACTTAAATGAATTTTTGTAATTTTTCTACATGTGCAATGTTCATATAACTTTTTGGAGAATGTCTTGGTATCTTAAAGTGTCTAAGAAAAATATGAAATCTGTTGTTTGACACTTTTCAATAGGGTTTCCTAATTATGCAAAAATCAGCCTTATTAGCTTGTGAATTTTGTGTAGGGAGTTTCTGTGAATAAAACTTGTTCAAATTTTTACTGTGGTCTCTTTTTGGGTCAGAGAGTTCCCTGTAATTTTTGTAGAATTTTAAGAACAGTTTATATTTATGTTTAAAATTCCACTTAATTACTTAAGTAAATTAAGAAATGGGTTTAAATAAATGTTCTAGGTGGGCACACCTTAATTTCTGGTGTCTTTGTGATATTTGTGAACTTGTAGTAGCATTAGTTTGGTTTTAGAGAATGTTTGCCACATCAATAAATATTTAACCTTTGTAATTTAGGTTTTCTGGACAGCTAAGTAGTAATTCTAAATTTGGCTTTGATAAAATTGGTTGCTGGACAACCTGTAAATACCAAAGTTGGAGTAAACTTGATGAACTAGCTTGTGTTAAAAATTTGGAAGCTTTTGGCTTAGTAGTTTGAGAGTTACTGTTGTTTAATGTGGCAGTTCAAAATCTGCTACTCTCTGTTTTGGAGAGGACAGATTCTGGAACTTGTGAAGTTTGACATGGAAAACTTAGGAGTTTGGAGTTGAGGTCTGAAAATGAATTGTAGTACATTTCTTAGGCTTTCCAGATTGTCTTAGATCATATCTTTTGAAATTATAAATCTCCAGTTGTGATAAAAACAAGTAGCTGCTGTCCAGAATGCTTACTGTGGTGTTTTGCTGATTGATATGGTGTGATATCCTAAGACATGCTACTTTTGTAATTGTTAGGTGTTAGGGCCTTAACTGAGGATGAGCAGCTTTATCTTAGGTTAAGTAGCTTAGGTAAGTACTTCTCCACCGGAGAAGAGATTTGCACGTACTAGTAAAATAACTTGAATAGAGTATTTTATTCTGAAATGCATTTCATTCCGAGCATGTTGCACCCATTTATGCATCCATTATATTTATTGTGCATTCATGCAATAGGTGCACCGGAGGGGGTAACACTCCTCGAATTCGAGCCTGTGATTCCGGAGGAGAACCAGGAGCAGCAGGAGCCCGAGGAACCAGTCGGCGAAGGAGACGTCGCTGAAGACCTTCTTGAGTGCCCGGACCACAGGCCTGCAACCTTTCTGAAAGGCAAGCCCCGGTGCATGCTGAACCTACTGTTTTATAAATTAATCTTGAGTACTTTTCATTGTTTACTGCATTAAGTTGTAGGAGTTATATGAAAACACTTGTTGCATTATACCTGTCCTTGGCCAGATATCGTACTGAATCCTATATTAGGTGTAGGCACGTGTCAATGCTTAGCCCTGCTTAGTACGGTAGAAGTCGGGTGATTTCCGGTCATCCGCGAGATGTAGGAAGGAGTCACGAGTGGCTTTATGGCTATCGTGGATGGAACCATGCTTAAAAATGAGATTGAGACCGGGCGGGAGTTCGATAGTACAGCCGCAAGACACTTCACGTCTTGGGTGTGGAGCTATGCCCGTCTGAGTCGTTTAAGGACCGATTCGCTGTACGTCCTTGAGTCATGTTGAACGCAGTCTGACACTTAGTTGGCCGGATAAGTCATTCCGACCGCGAAGTCGAGTAGTATGGTTCAGGCCGGGAATCGAATGGTAGGTTGCATCTTGGAGGAGAGAAAGGATGTGCTTGGGGACATTGGCGTGAGACCAAGGGGGGGTTAGAGTCCCTATCACCTGGCAGAGTGTCGCCCTTGGGGACGCGACATTATTCGGGCCCGCGATTCCTGAACTGTACAAAAGATGACCTGAGCAGCCTTCGCCAGGCGTGACTCGGTGAGTGTTAGAAATACCCCTCCAGCTGGATAGGAATTCGATTCGAATCGCCGTCGCTCCCGGTTAGTGAGCACTTGACTTGAGCAGCGGCAACGTAGAACTCATTAAATGAACTGGTGGTTAAGGGAATGATACAATGTTGCCATAATGATATACCTGCTATGGATATAATAATCATGTTGTTTGATTATAATCAAGTGTATGTTTAGTACAGGCGCTAAGATAGATGACAGGTAAATGCTAAAAATAACTGCTAGTACAGGTTATAAGAGTTCAACTACTTATGCCTTTATGCAAAATGTGATGTCAGCTAGCCTCTTGTGTAAGCCTTGCATAATCCTTGGTGTCACTTTATTTCTGGTTTTCGTCGGGTAAGTCTAGCTGAGTACATTCCAGTACTCAGGGTTTATTCCCTCCTGTTGCAGATGACATGCTTTATCAGGGATTCTGCAAGACGTGTCTCCACCCTGCGGGTGACGATGACTAGATCACAAGGGCGTGATCGTCTTTATGTACTTTCCTCATGCTTTTGCGGGTTGTCGATCATCCAGACTGGCAGTATTTAATTAACTAGTGTGTGTGTTATGCTTCCGCTACTTTCAAACTCGGTTTGTAATAATTGCTACTCCGTGGTGTAAACTTATTTCTGGACTACTTGTGAAATGTATCGTATGATGTTGTATGTTGAATGATGCGATCCTGGTTGTAAGCAGTTTGGTTTGAGATCCTTCGTGATTTCGATTGACTACCGGGATTATATGGGCTCAAGTTTGAAAATTTGAGCGCTTCGGTGCTTGTTTTTGTACTTGTGCTCTTATAATTTGGTCGGTTCTGTTACAGCTGGTATCGGAGCATAATTCAACATTAAACACATCATATGAGTATTTAAAAACAAAAATACTTGATTATGAAAAGGGTTAAACTCTAAAAATTATTTTATAGGTATGCCAGTGATCACAACCCTTAGCCCAAATAAGGACTCTTAGGTGGCTTATTATAAAGACTAACTTGGGGGCCTTGTTTGTTTCTGTTTCGTCGTCCATACGGCGTGAAATTGTATGGATGCCATCCACTTGGGTGGTAATGTATGGATCAATTACCTCGACGCTCTGGTAAGTGTGAGTTGTGAGAGCATGATCGTCCAACCGGCGGTCTAGGGGAGAGTAGTTTTGGTGACTTACATCTTTACATGTTTAAACCATGTAACTATGTAAAAGCACTTAATTGTGGGCATCTATCAATTGGGTAGCTTTGATACTGAAATATACACATCCGGGGATGTGTATGTGGAAAGTATTTAATTTACTGCTTTCTTGTGTGTTTATTTTGGGAATTGTTGGGCTGCAATGAAATTTTCTGCAGGTACACTAACAGCGTAACGAGTAGACCGATAGTTTCGTTTATATGAGAGAACGTATGTATGCCACCGCCTAGCGTTAAAACTTTAGGTTTCTACTAAGGTGAGAGGGCGTACGGAACGTGCATGCATCATGTTTAAATATATCATACATATCATTTACTCCCTCCTTAAAAATTTCTGTACTCCCGACTAAAGTAAATTTCGTATCCCCTAAATGATCCTCACTTTAAGTCGTATCTTATCTTGTTGCTACAGATGGCACGTACCAAGAGGACCGCTCGCAAGTCCACTGGGGGCAGGGCACCGCGTCACCAGCTCGCTCCACGTGAGCCCCGCCCTGAGCCTACTGAGGTGGAAAGGCTGAGGGCAGAGCTGGCAGAGGTGACTGCTGCTAGGGATGCAGCACGGCAACAACTGGAACAAGTGATTCATGATCGTGATCAAGAAACGCTTGCAGTCCAGAGGTTGACAGTGGCAAACCGCAACTGTCAACGCATGTTGGTCCATGTGATGGAACAGAGGGATGAAGCCTGGCACGAGGAGAACGTTCTGAGAGCTCGCCAGTTTGAGCTTGAGCAACAGTTGGAGAACGCTGAAGAATACAATGATAATCTTCATGAAGAAGTGCATCGCATGAACAACGAGCTTAATCCCCTGCTACCTAGAAACAACAATGTAGATGAAGATATGGGATCAGGCATCTTCATGGCTGAGGATGATGATGAAGTGGAGGTTGATGGACCGCAGGATGCCCCACCTGCAGAAGCACCAGAGGAAGAGCCAGAAGAAGAAGAAGACGAGGAGTTAGAGCCTGTCAGTGATGAGGACGGCGGGGAAATCCATGACACCGACTCGGGGGATGATGCTTAGAGTAGTCATCACGTGCCTTTAATGTTAGGATCGTCTTTTGTGCCCTCCCTGTGAAGGAGTGAGGCCTTGTAATAACTTGACTTTGGGTTGTAAGGTTGAACCGTATGTTTCCGGAATGTAGTTTGAACCTGTTAATTTCGATCACAACTTGATGTCTTATTATGTTGCGTTCGATGATGGTGTCACGATTAGCACCCTTCGGTGCCGCGACGAAACCAAGGGCCTCCTATGGCGCGCGACATAAGGCTGTGCTGCTTGGCACGCGCAGGTATCGAGGTGGCTAGTCATGATCCACCATGGAACTCTTCATTGAGAAGTCTCTTTGTGGTCAGTTTGAAGTAGCCTTTCACAGTCAACTAAAAATCTTGAGATTGAATCCAAGTACCGTGAAAAAAAAGGTCAAAAATCACGTAGATAGCAACGTAAACGGTCCGGTAACCGTTGTGCTCCCTGTGAGTAAGCCTTCATCAAAGAGCATCTTGTTGGATTACCAAGTATGATCTCGT
Source organism: Saccharum hybrid cultivar R570 (assembly GCA_038087645.1). Taxonomy (NCBI): domain Eukaryota; kingdom Viridiplantae; phylum Streptophyta; class Magnoliopsida; order Poales; family Poaceae; genus Saccharum; species Saccharum hybrid cultivar. The sequence continues at coordinate 6,735,788 of JAQSUU010000775.1, read as the reverse complement.
CAAATGATGCGCTTGAATGGATTGTGCGGTTGTGGTGAATTATTGTGCCTTAATTATTATGAGAAGTCTATTTCATGAAGTCAGTTTGACATATTTACAATAATTCATCTACAAGTTTCCCACATCGTCAGTGCTCATTGGCTATGCATTTTGCAGATGTCGTACAATCTTCGTCGGGGTCGTGGCAATGAGGATGAGGAACAGCCACCCCCTCCGCCACCACCTACTCCGGCCGAATTGATGCAGACAGTGGTCGAAGGGCAGCGCATGTTGGCAGATGCTATGCGCCAGCTGGCTAACCGGGAGGCTCGTCCTGGCCGCCAGGGCCCAGAGCCCAATCAATACAGTGATTTCAAGGACTTTCTGGATACTAAGCCCCCGCTCTTCAAGGAAGCGGAAGAACCACTGCAAGCTGATGAGTGGTTAAATACTATTGAGCAAAAGTTTCGTCTGCTTCGCCTGACTGATGAGTTAAAGACTGAATATGCTTCTCACCAGTTGCATGGTCCAGCGGGTATTTGGTGGAGCCATTATCGTTCTACGCTGCCTGCCCATGTACCGATTGCTTGGGATCAGTTTAAGGCGGCATTCCGGGGAAATTATATTCCTCCAGGTCTTATGGCAATCAAGCACACAGAGTTTATGAGGCTGTCGCAGGGCAATAAAAGCTTGACTGAATACCTGCAATCTTTCAACAACCTGGCAAGGTATGCCACTGAGTTTGTGGATACCGATGCCAAAAAGATTGCTAGCTTCAAAAGGGGCCTCGGCCCAAAACTGATGAAAACAATGGGCACTAGCAAATGTACTACTTTCAATGATTTCATCAGCGATGCCCTAACTCAAGAGAACAACAATGCTATCTATTCTGCTTCTAAGAGCCGCAAGAGGGCCATTGAGGCGAGTGCTTCACAGTCTCGAGCTCCAGCTGCCCCGAGAGCTCCTCCTCGCCCTCCTGCCACAAATGCTAAGTTCCGTCCTCCACAAAAGAAGGCGCCAATGAAAACTGGGTTTCGTAAGGCATATACAGTGGCTCTGCCAAAGAGTAATGCGGGCCAAGGCAGCTCCAGTGTTCCTCCTAGCAACATGCCTTGCTGGAACTGTAACAAGCCAGGCCATTGGTCCAGGAACTGTCCGTACCCTAAGAAAAATGTCAACCAAGGTAGTCGTCAGGGACACGCCCATTATAACAGCATTGAGGAAATTCCATCTGGTGAGGTGGTCACCGCTGGTAAGTTTCTAATTGACCAACACCCCGCAGTGGTACTTTTTGATTCAGGTGCTTCGCATTCCTTTATCAGTCCTAAGTTTGCATCTAAATTTGCACACAAGTTGCATACTGTTGAAGGTGTGGGTTATTGTATTAGTGCTGCAAGTGGGAATATTTCCACAAACAAAGTAGTGGGGAACCTTAAGTTTGAGATAGAAGGGCGAAGTTATTCGCTTGCCCTATTGGTTTTACCTGGTTTAGACATAGATGTCATCTTGGGCATGAATTGGATGAGTCAGAATGGGGTACTCATTGACACATCCGCTCGGGTAGTTATGCTCAGAGATCCTACAGATCAAAAGGGTTTTCTAGTACAACTTCCCAGAAAAGTTGAATTATCGGGGGAAATTCATGCTGTGCAAGCAAAGGCGTTGGCCGAAATTCCAGTAGTAAATGAGTTTCCGGACGTTTTTCCCGATGATTTGCCGGGGCTCCCTCCGGATCGGGATGTGGAGTTTAAAATTGAGTTGTTGCCTGGCACGGCTCCCATCTCTAGGAGACCCTATAGGATGCCTCCAAATGAACTCGCTGAACTTAAGGTGCAATTGAATGAACTTTTGAAGAAGGGGTTGATTCGTCCTAGTTCATCGCCGTGGGGATGTCCTGCTATCTTTGTAAAGAAGAAGGATCAGTCGTTGCGAATGTGCGTAGATTATAGACCTCTCAATGCAGTCACTGTCAAAAATAAGTACCCTCTACCGCGAATCGACATCTTGTTCGATCAGTTGTCTAAAGCTAAAGTTTTCTCCAAGATCGATCTAAGATCTGGCTACCATCAAATTAAAATCCGCCCGGAAGATGTTCCAAAGACAGCCTTCTCTACCAGATACGGTCTGTATGAGTATCTTGTTATGTCCTTTGGCTTGACAAATGCCCCCGCACACTTCATGTACTTGATGAATTCGGTGTTTATGCCTGAATTGGACAAGTTTGTGGTGGTATTTATTGATGACATCCTGGTATATTCTGTGAATGAGGAGGATCACGCTGAACATCTGCGTATAGTCCTCACAAGACTACGTGAACATCAACTATATGCAAAGTTCAGTAAGTGCGAATTCTGGCTTCGTGAAGTACCTTTCCTTGGGCATGTGTTGTCCGATGGAGGAATTATGGTGGACCCCGCCAAGGTACGGGAAGTACTGAACTGGAAGGCTCCTATCTCGGTTCACGAGGTCCGGAGTTTTCTTGGTTTGGCTGGCTATTATCGTCGCTTCATCCCGGATTTCTCTAAAATAGCCAAGCCAATGACTCGGTTGCTGCAAAAAGACACCAGGTTTGTCTGGACTCCTGAGTGTGACGCGGCTTTTCACCAACTGCGAACCCTCCTAACCTCAGCTCCGGTTTTGGCACAACCGGATATCGAGAAACCATTTGATGTTTATTGTGATGCCTCAGGCATAGGTTTGGGAGGTGTGTTGATGCAGGAAGGCCGGGTAATTGCATATACTTCTCGACAACTTCGGAAGCATGAGGCGAATTACCCAACACATGACTTAGAACTCGCCGCAGTCGTTCATGCTTTGAAAGCCTGGCGACATTATCTGCTGGGCAATGTCTGCAACATTTATACCGACCACAAAAGCCTCAAATACATCTTCACCCAACCCGAGTTGAATATGCGTCAAAGAAGATGGCTCGAGTTGATTAAAGATTATAACCTTCAAGTGCACTATCATCCAGGGAAGGCAAATGTAGTTGCGGATGCTTTAAGCCGTAAGTCTCATTGCCATTCCTTAGTTGAAACTGATTTTCACCGATCTCGCCTTCTACATCCAGCAGTCTTGTACAACATCACTGTCAGTTGTACTCTCAAAAACAGAATTATTGAACTCCAAAAGACTGACACTGGTATATTCCACATCAAGCGTAAGATGAAAGAGCAAGAAGCTACACAGTTCAGGATAGATGAAGAGGGTGTACTATGGTTCAAGGATAGGTTAGTGGTGCCTAAGGACCGAGAGCTTCGAAATGATATTATGTCTGAAGCACACTCCTCTAAGTTGTCCATCCATCCTGGCAGCAATAAGATGTATTATGATTTGAAGCCATACTATTGGTGGACTAAGATGCGGAAAGAGATAGCTGCATATGTTGCTAGATGTGACACCTGTTGCAGAGTTAAAGCTGTGCACATGAAAGCTGGGTTACTTCAACCACTTTCCATTCCAGGCTGGAAATGGGAAGAGATAAGTATGGATTTCATTGTCGGACTTCCTCCCACTGTCAAAAATCATAACTCTATTTGGGTAATTGTCGATCGTTTGACCAAATCAGCTCACTTCATCCCAGTGAGAGTGGACTATCGTCCCACTGACTATGCTGAGTTGTACTTCAATCAGATAGTCCGGCTTCATGGGATACCTCGTACTATCGTTTCTGATCGTGGTCCCCAGTTCACTGCTCGCTTTTGGGAGCATTTGCATCACCTTCTGGGAACCAAGTTAGTGAGAAGCTCTGCTTATCACCCCCAGACATCGGGTCAGACAGAACGAGTTAACCAAATCTTGGAAGATCTGTTGCGAGCATGCGTCATTTCATCCAAGGGTTCTTGGGAAAAATGGTTACCTTTAGCCGAATTCTCGTACAATAACAGTTATCAAGAGAGTATCAAGATGGCTCCATTCGAAGCTTTGTACGGTCGAAAGTGTCGAACTCCACTAAACTGGGTAGAAGCTGGGGAGAGAAGGTATTATGGTATTGATTTTGTTCATGAAGCTGAGGAACAAGTCCGTACCATCCAAAAACATATGGCTGCAGCCCAAGCTAGACAGAAAAGCTATTCGGATCGTCGTAGAAAACCACTCGAATTTGAAGTTGGAGACTTCGTTTATTTGAAAGTTTCTCCAATGAAGAGTGTCCAACGTTTTGGTGTTAAGCGGAAACTTGCACCAAGATACGTGGGTCCTTTCCAGATCATAGGCAAGAGTGGAGTTGTTGCATACAAAATCCAGTTGCCTCCTGAAATGAGTGCCATATTCAACGTCTTCCATGTATCTCAGCTTAAAAAGTGTCTTCGAGTTCCTGAGGAACAAGTTCCTTTAGGTGATATCAGGCTGGAATCCGACCTAACCTATGAAGAAAAGCCAGTCCGAGTGATCGATACTCAGGAACGAGTAACTAGAAGTAAAGTGGTTAAGTGGTACAAGGTGATGTGGAGTAATCAAGGAAGTGAGAGTGATGCTACGTGGGAACGGGAGGATTATTTGCGGGATGGTTATAAAGAATTCTATGAAAAATGGTACGCTTTCCAAATCTCGGGACGAGATTTTTATAAGGGGGGAGGGCTGTAACACTTCAAGTGTTTAGTCCTTAATTTCATTGCATTTGCATGGCATAAGCATAAGCATGCATCATTCATGTTTGTTATTTTATGTGATGCAACACATGTTATTATTTTAGGGTTTGTTTGATTTATTTCATGAAGTGCTTGACAGTTGGTGTAACAAAAAGGTAAGGTAGCCAATCATGACCTACAACACCTTAGTTATACTTAGGATAACATTTGGAACAATGTTCATGTTGACCAAAATTACAAAATTGCCCTCCAAGAAAAGTTTGACCACCATTTGACCCTAGAAGGCTCTAGTTTGACCAGTTAAAAAGTCTAATTTAGAGACTTTGCATGGAGGAGCAACCTTAAGCAAAGTTGTAGAGAATTTCATGAGGAACAAAAGTTCTAATATGGCCATCTCATGAAAATGACCACAACATGCTCAAAAGTGGCCCACAAGTCAGCTAGTGGTGTAATCCCAGGACTTAGAATTTTTCTAAGTCTGGAATTGGACCTTACAGTTTCACTGATGTCTACTTTAGAAGCTTGTAGTTTGCAAACCAAGCCAAACCAGCCTTCACTCATATTGACAAACTTGTAGATCACATGTAGCCCTACAACTTTGTCAATATTACCCAAGCCTGGTTCTCAATGGTTCAAGAGTTATCATGTCATGAACTTGGGCTGTCAGTCGGCTTTGTTAACTGAAACCCGGTTTCAGTTTTATCGTGCACTACTTTGAGGCCATGTAGTTTGAAATATAGGCCGAACCAGTCTAAGCTCCAATTGACAATTTTGTTGCCCTCACATAGCTCTACAAACTTGATGTTGCCACCTTGGACTGAAACCGGCTGGTTTAGAAGTTAATCACGTTCGAAAACACGCTGTCAGTCACTGCCGATGGCATCGCTGAACTCGGGTTCAGTTTCGTCAGTGGCCGACCGGCCACAGACCGTCGCCGCCGCGTGTCCCTCCACGCGCCGCGCGCGACCTGGCGCCTTGGCCAGCTGCCGAGCGCATGAAGGGCACCTCTGCGGTCGCCCCGACATCAACCATCCATTCCCTCCTCCTCCTTCCCTCTCGTTTGCAAAAGGGAAAGAACCGAGCCGCCATTCCCCTTTCTTCTCCGACGAGCTCGACCGTGAGCCACGCCACACCACCGGCCGCCTGAGCTCGCCAGTTCCTCCGCCTCGACACCCTCCACCCCCTGGACCTACCGAAACCCACGATTGGACCCTAGGTGAGCTGCATTATCTTCTTCTCCGCCTCCGAGGGGTCGCCGGAGCCCGCCAGGGGACCTCACCGTGGTCGGGGTGCTTCGGGCCCGTCTCCATCTCCCCTTACTCGCAAAACGGAACCACCTTGCCCCGGTGAAGCTCGTACCGAGCCCAAACCGCACTATGCTTCTTCACCGGCGACGGTGCGCCGCCACCGGAGGTCACCGGCCGCCGCGCACGGTGGCAGGCCCTCTCCACCCCATTCCCATTCATCCTACGGGTACCAATCAGTGCGCCAGGTGACGGAGAGCACGATGCCGTGTTCGGTGAGCCGCGCGAGCCCTTCTCCGGCGAGCTCGAGCTCACCGGAGCTCGCGGGTCTCCGCCTCCCCTGTCCCTCTGTCCCTGACTGCAGGGGCCCGCCTGTCAGTTGCCAAGCGCGGGCGGGACGGCCGAGCAGGCCGCGCGCGCGCGGGTCGTGGGCCGAGTTCTTCCGGGCCGGCCCAGTCATCCGAAATGAAATTCATTTTTTATTATTTTGTCACTGATTTTTGTACAAGTTGGAAAAATGTAGATCTAGGGTTTTAAGGATCCAAAAATCATGAGATAAATTTTATTAGGGTCCACATGATGTGTAGTATTTTAGAAAAATATAAATCTGGAATGTGATGTTTAATTTTTAGGAGAAATTAATAGATCCTTTAAATGTGTTTTGGAATGCATGCAAATTTGTTAAATTTATAACTTGAGCTGTAGTGTTCCATAAATCATAAAATTTGATGGGTAGGTTACTCTATGCTAGTCCTAGCTCTGGTAAAAATTTGGGCATCAGTGCTTAATTAATTTCCAAGTTATAATGCTATCTTGTTATTCTAGGAAATACTTAAATGAATTTTTGTAATTTTTCTACATGTGCAATGTTCATATAACTTTTTGGAGAATGTCTTGGTATCTTAAAGTGTCTAAGAAAAATATGAAATCTGTTGTTTGACACTTTTCAATAGGGTTTCCTAATTATGCAAAAATCAGCCTTATTAGCTTGTGAATTTTGTGTAGGGAGTTTCTGTGAATAAAACTTGTTCAAATTTTTACTGTGGTCTCTTTTTGGGTCAGAGAGTTCCCTGTAATTTTTGTAGAATTTTAGGAACAGTTTATATTTATGTTTAAAATTCCACTTAATTACTTAAGTAAATTAAGAAATGGGTTTAAATAAATGTTCTAGGTGGGCACACCTTACTTTCTGGTGTCTTTGTGATATTTGTGAACTTGTAGTAGCATTAGTTTGGTTTTAGAGAATGTTTGCCACATCAATAAATATTTAACCTTTGTAATTTAGGTTTTCTGGACAGCTAAGTAGTAATTCTAAATTTGGCTTTGATAAAATTGGTTGCTGGACAACCTGTAAATACCAAAGTTGGAGTAAACTTGATGAACTAGCTTGTGTTAAAAATTTGGAAGCTTTTGGCTTAGTAGTTTGAGAGTTACTGTTGTTTAATGTGGCAGTTCAAAATCTGCTACTCTCTGTTTTGGAGAGGACAGATTCTGGAACTTGTGAAGTTTGACATGGAAAACTTAGGAGTTTGGAGTTGAGGTCTGAAAATGAATTGTAGTACATTTCTTAGGCTTTCCAGATTGTCTTAGATCATATCTTTTGAAATTATAAATCTCCAGTTGTGATAAAAACAAGTAGCTGCTGTCCAGAATGCTTACTGTGGTGTTTTGCTGATTGATATGGTGTGATATCCTAAGACATGCTACTTTTGTAATTGTTAGGTGTTAGGGCCTTAACTGAGGATGAGCAGCTTTATCTTAGGTTAAGTAGCTTAGGTAAGTACTTCTCCACCGGAGAAGAGATTTGCACGTACTAGTAAAATAACTTGAATAGAGTATTTTATTCTGAAATGCATTTCATTCCGAGCATGTTGCACCCATTTATGCATCCATTATATTTATTGTGCATTCATGCAATAGGTGCACCGGAGGGGGTAACACTCCTCGAATTCGAGCCTGTGATTCCGGAGGAGAACCAGGAGCAGCAGGAGCCCGAGGAACCAGTCGGCGAAGGAGACGTCGCTGAAGACCTTCTTGAGTGCCCGGACCACAGGCCTGCAACCTTTCTGAAAGGCAAGCCCCGGTGCATGCTGAACCTACTGTTTTATAAATTAATCTTGAGTACTTTTCATTGTTTACTGCATTAAGTTGTAGGAGTTATATGAAAACACTTGTTGCATTATACCTGTCCTTGGCCAGATATCGTACTGAATCCTATATTAGGTGTAGGCACGTGTCAATGCTTAGCCCTGCTTAGTACGGTAGAAGTCGGGTGATTTCCGGTCATCCGCGATATGTAGGAAGGAGTCACGAGTGGCTTTATGGCTATCGTGGATGGAACCATGCTTAAAAATGAGATTGAGACCGGGCGGGAGTTCGATAGTACAGCCGCAAGACACTTCACGTCTTGGGTGTGGAGCTATGCCCGTCTGAGTCGTTTAAGGACCGATTCGCTGTACGTCCTTGAGTCATGTTGAACGCAGTCTGACACTTAGTTGGCCGGATAAGTCGTTCCGACCGCGAAGTCGAGTAGTATGGTTCAGGCCGGGAATCGAATGGTAGGTTGCATCTTGGAGGAGAGAAAGGATGTGCTTGGGGACATTGGCGTGAGACCAAGGGGGGGTTAGAGTCCCTATCACCTGGCAGAGTGTCGCCCTTGGGGACGCGACATTATTCGGGCCCGCGATTCCTGAACTGTACAAAAGATGACCTGAGCAGCCTTCGCCAGGCGTGACTCGGTGAGTGTTAGAAATACCCCTCCAGCTGGATAGGAATTCGATTCGAATCGCCGTCGCTCCCGGTTAGTGAGCACTTGACTTGAGCAGCGGCAACGTAGAACTCATTAAATGAACTGGTGGTTAAGGGAATGATACAATGTTGCCATAATGATATACCTGCTATGGATATAATAATCATGTTGTTTGATTATAATCAAGTGTATGTTTAGTACAGGCGCTAAGATAGATGACAGGTAAATGCTAAAAATAACTGCTAGTACAGGTTATAAGAGTTCAACTACTTATGCCTTTATGCAAAATGTGATGTCAGCTAGCCTCTTGTGTAAGCCTTGCATAATCCTTGGTGTCACTTTATTTCTGGTTTTCGTCGGGTAAGTCTAGCTGAGTACATTCCAGTACTCAGGGTTTATTCCCTCCTGTTGCAGATGACATGCTTTATCAGGGATTCTGCAAGACGTGTCTCCACCCTGCGGGTGACGATGACTAGATCACAAGGGCGTGATCGTCTTTATGTACTTTCCTCATGCTTTTGCGGGTTGTCGATCATCCAGACTGGCAGTATTTAATTAACTAGTGTGTGTGTTATGCTTCCGCTACTTTCAAACTTGGTTTGTAATAATTGCTACTCCGTGGTGTAAACTTATTTCTGGACTACTTGTGAAATGTATCATATGATGTTGTATGTTGAATGATGCGATCCTGGTTGTAAGCAGTTTGGTTTGAGATCCTTCGTGATTTCGATTGACTACCGGGATTATATGGGCTCAAGTTTGAAAATTTGAGCGCTTCGGTGCTTGTTTTTGTACTTGTGCTCTTATAATTTGGTCGGTTCTGTTACACCGTGCACCTCGTCAAGATTAGCACTATCTCCAAACGAACCAAAAGAAGCTTCCACTTCAGCCTCATCACTTATTCCATGGGGTGTGTCCAAAATGATTTCCAAGCCTATGGTATGTTTGGCGCAAACCGTGCACCTATCTTGCATCAAGTTTAGCACCATCTCCAATCGGACTGTAACGAGCTTCCACTTGAGCCTCGTCACCAAGGAGTACCATCGGGTGCGTCCATATTGATTTCTGAGGATATGGTACGTTTGGTGCGAACCGTCCAACTTTCTTGCACCGACACTAACACTGTCTCCGAGTAGACTGAAACAAGATTTCACATGACTCACGTTACCTAGGTGTTCCATCGGATGCGTCCAAACTGATTTCCGAGCCTATGGTAGGATCGGCGCAACCCGTGCACCTCGTCAAGATTAGCACTATCTCCAAACAGGCCAAAACGAGCTTCCACTTGAGCCTCGTCACCTAGGAATTCCATTGGGTGTGTCCAAAACGATTTCAAGCCTATGGTATGTTTGGTGCAAACCGTGCAACTATCTTGCATCAGGTTTAGCACCATCTCCAATCAGACCGTAATGAGCTTCCACTTGATCATCGTCACCTAGGAGTACCATCGGGTGCGTCCAAATCGATTTCTGAGCCTATGGTATGTTTGGCGCAGACCATGAAATTATCTTGCACCGACACTAAACCTGTCTCCAAACGGACTTAAACGAGATTCCACATGGCCCCCGACACCTAGGAGTTCCATTGGGTGCGTCCAAAATGATTCTCGAGCCTCTGGTACGTTCTGCACAAACCGTGCACCTATCTTGCAGAAAGATTAGCACCATCTCCAAACGGAACAAAACGAGCTTCCACTTGAGCCTCGTCACCTATGAGTTCCATTGGGTGTGTCCAAAACGATATCCAAGCCTATGGTATGTTTGGTGCAAACTGTGCACCTATCTTGCATCAAGTTTAGCACCATCTCCAATCAGACCATAACGAGCTTCCACTTGAGCCTCATCTCCTAGGAGTACCATCGGGTGCGTCCAAATCGATTTCAGAGCGTATGGTACGATTGGTGCGAGCCGTCCAACTATCTTGCACCGGCACTAACACTGTCTCCAAATAGACTGAAACAAGATTCCACATGACCCAAGTCACCTAGGAGTTCCATCGGATGCATCTAAACCAATTTCCGAGCCTATGGTAGGTTCCACGCAACCCGTGCACCTCGTCAAGATTAGCACTATCTCCAAACGGACCAAAACAAGCTTCCACTTCAGCCTCGTCACCTATGAGTTCCATGGGGTGTGTCCAAAATGATTTTCCAAGCCTATGGTATGTTTGGCGTAATCCGTGCACCTATCTTGCATCAAGTTTAGCACCATCTCCAATCGGACCGTAACGAGCTTCCACTTGAGCCTCGTCACCAAGGAGTACCATTGGTTGCGTCCATATTGATTTCTGAGGATATGGTACGTTTGGTGCGAACCGTCCAACTATCTTGCTCCGACACTAACACTGTCTCCAAATAGACTGAAACAAGATTTCACATGACTCACGTTACCTAGGTGTTCCATCGTATGCGTCCAAACTGATTTCCGAGCCTATTGTAGGTTCGGCGCAACCCGTGCACCTCGTCAAGATTAGCACTATCTCCAAACGGGCCAAAACGAGCTTCCACATAGCCTCGTCGCCTAGGAATTCCATTGGGTGTGTCCAAAACGATTTCCAAGCCTTTGGTATGTTTGGTGAAAACCGTGCATCAAGTTTAGCACCATCTCCAATCAGACCATAACGAGCTTCCACTTGATCATCGTCACCTAGGAGTACCATCGGGTGCGTCCAAATCGATTTCTGAGCCTATGGTATGTATGGCGCAAACCATGCAATTATCTTGCACCGACACTAAACCTGTCTCCAAACGGACTTAAACGAGATTCCACATGGCCCCCGACACCTAGGAGTTCCATTGGGTGCGTCCAAAATGATTCTCGAGCCTCTGGTACGTTCTGCACAAACCGTGCACCTATCTTGCAGAAAGATTAGCACCATCTCCAAACGGAACAAAACGAGCTTCCACTTGAGCCTCGTCACCTATGTGTTCCATTGGGTGTGTCCAAAACGATATCCAAGCCTATGGTATGTTTGGTGCAAACTGTGCACCTATCTTGCATCAAGTTTAGCACCATCTCCAATCAGACCATAACGAGCTTCCACTTGAGCCTCATCTCCTAGGAGTACCATCGGGTGCGTCCAAATCGATTTCAGAGCGTATGGTACGATTGGTGCGAGCCGTCCAACTATCTTGCACCGGCACTAACACTGTCTCCAAATAGACTGAAACAAGATTCCACATGACCCAAGTCACCTAGGAGTTCCATCGGATGCATCTAAACCAATTTCCGAGCCTATGGTAGGTTCCATGCAACCCGTGCACCTCGTCAAGATTAGCACTATCTCCAAACGGACCAAAACAAGCTTCCACTTCAGCCTCGTCACCTATGAGTTCCATGGGGTGTGTCCAAAATGATTTCCAAGCCTATGGTATGTTTGGCGTAATCCGTGCACCTATCTTGCATCAAGTTTAGCACCATCTCCAATCGGACCGTAACGAGCTTCCACTTGAGCCTCGTCACCAAGGAGTACCATCGGGTGCGTCCATATTGATTTCTGAGGATGTGGTACGTTTGGTGCGAACCGTCCAACTATCTTGCTCCGACACTAACACTATCTCCAAATAGACTGAAACAAGATTTCACATGACTCACGTTACCTAGGCGTTCCATCGTATGCGTCCAAACTGATTTCCGAGCCTATGGTAGGTTCGGCGCAACCCGTGCACCTCGTCAAGATTAGCACCATCTCCAAACGGGCCAAAACGAGCTTCCACTTGAGCCTCGTCACCTAGGAATTCCATTGGGTGTGTCCAAAACGATTTCCAAGCCTTTGGTATGTTTGGTGAAAACCGTGCATCAAGTTTAGCACCATCTCCAATCAGACCGTAACGAGCTTCCACTTGATCATCGTCACCTAGGAGTACCATCGGGTGCGTCCAAATCGATTTCTGAGCCTATGGTATGTATGGCGCAGACCATGCAATTATCTTGCACCGACACTAAACTTGTCTCCAAACGGACTTAAACGAGATTTCACATGGCCCCCGACACCTAGGAGTTCCATTGGGTGCGTCCAAAATGATTCTCGAGCCTCTGGTACGTTCTGCACAAACCGTGCACCTATCTTGTAGAAAGATTAGCACCATCTCCAAACAGAACGAAATAAGCATCCACTTGAGCCTCGTCACCTATGAGTTCCATTAGGTGTGTCCAAAACGATATCCAAGCCTATGGTATGTTTGGTGCAAACTGTGCACCTATCTTGCATCAAGTTTAGCACCATCTCCAATCGGACCATAACGAGCTTCCACTTGAGCCTCGTCTCCTAGGAGTACCATCGGGTGCGTCCAAATCGATTTCAGAGCGTATGGTACGATTGGTGCGAGCCGTCCAACTATCTTGCACCGGCACTAACACTGTCTCCAAATAGACTGAAACAAGGTTCCACATGACCCAAGTCACCTAGGAGTTCCATCGGATGCATCTAAACCAATTTCCGAGCCTATGGTAGGTTCCACGCAACCCGTGCACCTCGTCAAGATTAGCACTATCTCCAAACGGACCAAAACAAGCTTCCACTTCAGCCTCGTCACCTATGAGTTCCATGGGGTGTGTCCAAAATGATTTCCAATCCTATGGTATGTTTTGCGTAATCCGTGCACCTATCTTGCATCAAGTTTAGCACCATCTCCAATCGGACCGTAACGAGCTTCCACTTGAGCATCGTCACATAGGAGTACCATCGGGAGTGTCCAAAACGATTTATGTGCCTATGGTATATTTGGTGAAGACCGTTCAATTATCTTGCACCGACACTAAACCTGTCTCCAAACGGACTTAAACGAGATTCCACATGGCCCCCGACACCTAGGAGTTCCATTAGGTGCGTCCAAAATGATTCTCGAGCCTCCGGTACGTTCTGCTCAAACCGTGCACCTATGTTGCAGAAAGATTAGCACCATCTCCAAACAGAACGAAACGAGCATCCACTTGAGCCTCGTCACCTATGAGTACCATCGGGTGCGTCCATATCGATTTCTGAGGGTATGGTACATTTGGTGTGAACCGTACAACTATCTTGCATCGACACTAACACTGTCTCCAAATAGACTGAAATAAGATTCCACATAACTCACGTCACCTAGGAGTTCTATCGGATGCGTCGAAACTGATTTCCGAGCCTATGGAAGGTTTGGCGCAACCCGTGCACCTCGTCAAGATTAGCACTACTCAAAACAGACCAAAACGAGCTTCCACTTGAGCCTCGTCACCTAGGAATTCCATTGGGTGTGCCCAAAACGAATTCAAGCCTATGGTATGTTTGGTGCAAACCGTGCACCTATCATGCACAAGTTTAGCACCATCTCCAATCGGACCGTAACGAGCTTCCACTTGAGCCTCGTCACCTAGGAGTACCATCGGGTGCGTCCAAATCAATTTCAGGGCGTATGGTACGATTGGTGTGAACCGGCCAACTATCTTGCACCGACACTAACATTGTCTCCAAATAGACTGAAACAAGATTCCACATGACTCACGTCACCTAGGAGTTCCATCGGATGTATCGAAATTGATTTCCGAGCCTATGGTAGGTTCGGCGCAACCCGTGCTCCTCGTCAAGATTAGCACTATCTCCAAACGAACCAAAAGAAGCTTCCACTTCAGCCTCATCAATTATTCCATGGGGTGTGTCCAAAATGATTTCCAAGCCTATGGTATGTTTGGCGCAAACCGTGCACCTATCTTGCATCAAGTTTAGCACCATCTCCAATCGGACTGTAACGAGCTTCCACTTGAGCCTCGTCACCAAGGAGTACCATCGGGTGCGTCCATATTGATTTCTGAGGATATGGTACGTTTGGTGCGAACCGTCCAACTTTCTTGCACCGACACTAACACTGTCTCCGAGTAGACTGAAACAAGATTTCACATGACTCACGTTACCTAGGTGTTCCATCGGATGCGTCCAAACTGATTTCCGAGCCTATGGTAGGATCGGCGCAACCCGTGCACCTCGTCAAGATTAGCACTATCTCCAAACAGGCCAAAACGAGCTTCCACTTGAGCCTCGTCACCTAGTAATTCCATTGGGTGTGTCCAAAACGATTTCAAGCCTATGGTATGTTTGGTGCAAACCGTGCAACTATCTTGCATCAGGTTTAGCACCATCTCCAATCAGACCGTAATGAGCTTCCACTTGATCATCGTCACCTAGGAGTACCATCGGGTGCGTCCAAATCGATTTCTGAGCCTATGGTATGTTTGGCGCAGACCATGCAATTATCTTACACCGACACTAAACCTGTCTCCAAACGGACTTAAACGAGATTCCACATGGCCCCCGACACCTAGGAGTTCCATTGGGTGCGTCCAAAATGATTCTCGAGCCTCTGGTACGTTCTGCACAAACCGTGCACCTATCTTGCAGAAAGATTAGCACCATCTCCAAACGGAACAAAACGAGCTTCCACTTGAGCCTCATCACCTATGTGTTCCATTGGGTGTGTCCAAAACGATATCCAAGCCTATGGTATGTTTGGTGCAAACTGTGCACCTATCTTGCATCAAGTTTAGCACCATCTCCAATCAGACCATAACGAGCTTCCACTTGAGCCTCATCTCCTAGGAGTACCATCGGGTGCGTCCAAATCGATTTCAGAGCGTATGGTACGATTGGTGCGAGCCGTCCAACTATCTTGCACCGGCACTAACACTGTCTCCAAATAGACTGAAACAAGATTCCACATGACCCAAGTCACCTAGGAGTTCCATCGGATGCATCTAAACCAATTTCCGAGCCTATGGTAGGTTCCATGCAACCCGTGCACCTCGTCAAGATTAGCACTATCTCCAAACGGACCAAAACAAGCTTCCACTTCAGCCTCGTCACCTATGAGTTCCATGGGGTGTGTCCAAAATGATTTCCAAGCCTATGGTATGTTTGGCGTAATCCGTGCACCTATCTTGCATCAAGTTTAGCACCATCTCCAATCGGACCGTAACGAGCTTCCACTTGAGCCTCGTCACCAAGGAGTACCATCGGGTGCGTCCATATTGATTTCTGAGGATGTGGTACGTTTGGTGCGAACCGTCCAACTATCTTGCTCCGACACTAACACTATCTCCAAATAGACTGAAACAAGATTTCACATGACTCACGTTACCTAGGCGTTCCATCGTATGCGTCCAAACTGATTTCCGAGCCTATGGTAGGTTCGGCGCAACCCGTGCACCTCGTCAAGATTAGCACCATCTCCAAACGGGCCAAAACGAGCTTCCACTTGAGCCTCGTCACCTAGGAATTCCATTGGGTGTGTCCAAAACGATTTCCAAGCCTTTGGTATGTTTGGTGAAAACCGTGCATCAAGTTTAGCACCATCTCCAATCAGACCGTAACGAGCTTCCACTTGATCATCGTCACCTAGGAGTACCATCGGGTGCGTCCAAATCGATTTCTGAGCCTATGGTATGTATGGCGCAGACCATGCAATTATCTTGCACCGACACTAAACTTGTCTCCAAACGGACTTAAACGAGATTCCACATGGCCCCCGACACCTAGGAGTTCCATTGGGTGCGTCCAAAATGATTCTCGAGCCTCTGGTACGTTCTGCACAAACCGTGCACCTATCTTGTAGAAAGATTAGCACCATCTCCAAACAGAACGAAATAAGCATCCACTTGAGCCTCGTCACCTATGAGTTCCATTAGGTGTGTCCAAAACGATATCCAAGCCTATGGTATGTTTGGTGCAAACTGTGCACCTATCTTGCATCAAGTTTAGCACCATCTCCAATCGGACCATAACGAGCTTCCACTTGAGCCTCGTCTCCTAGGAGTACCATCGGGTGCGTCCAAATCGATTTCAGAGCGTATGGTACGATTGGTGCGAGCCGTCCAACTATCTTGCACCGGCACTAACACTGTCTCCAAATAGACTGAAACAAGGTTCCACATGACCCAAGTCACCTAGGAGTTCCATCGGATGCATCTAAACCAATTTCCGAGCCTATGGTAGGTTCCACGCAACCCGTGCACCTCGTCAAGATTAGCACTATCTCCAAACGGACCAAAACAAGCTTCCACTTCAGCCTCGTCACCTATGAGTTCCATGGGGTGTGTCCAAAATGATTTCCAATCCTATGGTATGTTTTGCGTAATCCGTGCACCTATCTTGCATCAAGTTTAGCACCATCTCCAATCGGACCGTAACGAGCTTCCACTTGAGCATCGTCACATAGGAGTACCATCGGGAGTGTCCAAAACGATTTATGTGCCTATGGTATATTTGGTGAAGACCGTTCAATTATCTTGCACCGACACTAAACCTGTCTCCAAACGGACTTAAACGAGATTCCACATGGCCCCCGACACCTAGGAGTTCCATTAGGTGCGTCCAAAATGATTCTCGAGCCTCCGGTACGTTCTGCTCAAACCGTGCACCTATGTTGCAGAAAGATTAGCACCATCTCCAAACAGAACGAAACGAGCATCCACTTGAGCCTCGTCACCTATGAGTACCATCGGGTGCGTCCATATCGATTTCTGAGGGTATGGTACATTTGGTGTGAACCGTACAACTATCTTGCATCGACACTAACACTGTCTCCAAATAGACTGAAATAAGATTCCACATAACTCACGTCACCTAGGAGTTCTATCGGATGCGTCGAAACTGATTTCCGAGCCTATGGAAGGTTTGGCGCAACCCGTGCACCTCGTCAAGATTAGCACTACTCAAAACAGACCAAAACGAGCTTCCACTTGAGCCTCGTCACCTAGGAATTCCATTGGGTGTGCCCAAAACGAATTCAAGCCTATGGTATGTTTGGTGCAAACCGTGCACCTATCATGCACAAGTTTAGCACCATCTCCAATCGGACCGTAACGAGCTTCCACTTGAGCCTCGTCACCTAGGAGTACCATCGGGTGCGTCCAAATCAATTTCAGGGCGTATGGTACGATTGGTGTGAACCGGCCAACTATCTTGCACCGACACTAACATTGTCTCCAAATAGACTGAAACAAGATTCCACATGACTCACGTCACCTAGGAGTTCCATCGGATGTATCGAAATTGATTTCCGAGCCTATGGTAGGTTCGGCGCAACCCGTGCTCCTCGTCAAGATTAGCACTATCTCCAAACGAACCAAAAGAAGCTTCCACTTCAGCCTCATCAATTATTCCATGGGGTGTGTCCAAAATGATTTCCAAGCCTATGGTATGTTTGGCGCAAACCGTGCACCTATCTTGCATCAAGTTTAGCACCATCTCCAATCGGACTGTAACGAGCTTCCACTTGAGCCTCGTCACCAAGGAGTACCATCGGGTGCGTCCATATTGATTTCTGAGGATATGGTACGTTTGGTGCGAACCGTCCAACTTTCTTGCACCGACACTAACACTGTCTCCGAGTAGACTGAAACAAGATTTCACATGACTCACGTTACCTAGGTGTTCCATCGGATGCGTCCAAACTGATTTCCGAGCCTATGGTAGGATCGGCGCAACCCGTGCACCTCGTCAAGATTAGCACTATCTCCAAACAGGCCAAAACGAGCTTCCACTTGAGCCTCGTCACCTAGTAATTCCATTGGGTGTGTCCAAAACGATTTCAAGCCTATGGTATGTTTGGTGCAAACCGTGCAACTATCTTGCATCAGGTTTAGCACCATCTCCAATCAGACCGTAATGAGCTTCCACTTGATCATCGTCACCTAGGAGTACCATCGGGTGCGTCCAAATCGATTTCTGAGCCTATGGTATGTTTGGCGCAGACCATGCAATTATCTTACACCGACACTAAACCTGTCTCCAAACGGACTTAAACGAGATTCCACATGGCCCCCGACACCTAGGAGTTCCATTGGGTGCGTCCAAAATGATTCTCGAGCCTCTGGTACGTTCTGCACAAACCGTGCACCTATCTTGCAGAAAGATTAGCACCACCTCCAAACGGAACAAAACGAGCTTCCACTTGAGCCTCGTCACCTATGAGTTCCATTGGGTGTGTCCAAAACGATATCCAAGCCTATGGTATGTTTGGTGCAAACTGTGCACCTATCTTGCATCAAGTTTAGCACCATCTCCAATCAGACCATAACGAGCTTCCACTTGAGCCTCATCTCCTAGGAGTACCATCGGGTGCGTCCAAATCGATTTCAGAGCGTATGGTACGATTGGTGCGAGCCGTCCAACTATCTTGCACCGGCACTAACACTGTCTCCAAATAGACTGAAACAAGATTCCACATGACCCAAGTCACCTAGGAGTTCCATCGGATGCATCTAAACCAATTTCCGAGCCTATGGTAGGTTCCACGCAACCCGTACACCTCGTCAAGATTAGCACTATCTCCAAACGGACCAAAACAAGCTTCCTCTTCAGCCTCGTCACCTATGAGTTCCATGGGGTGTGTCCAAAATGATTTCCAAGCCTATGGTATGTTTGGCGTAATCCGTGCACCTATCTTGCATCAAGTTTAGCACCATCTCCAATCGGACCGTAACGAGCTTCCACTTGAGCCTCGTCACCAAGGAGTACCATCGGGTGCGTCCATATTGATTTCTGAGGATATGGTACGTTTGGTGCGAACCGTCCAACTATCTTGCTCCGACACTAACACTGTCTCCAAATAGACTGAAACCAGATTTCACATGACTCACGTTACCTAGGTGTTCCATCGTATGCGTCCAAACTGATTTCCGAGCCTATGGTAGGTTCGGCGCAACCCGTGCACCTCGTCAAGATTAGCACTATCTCCAAACGGGCCAAAACGAGCTTCCACTTGAGCCTCGTCACCTAGGAATTCCATTGGGTGTGTCCAAAACGATTTCCAAGCCTTTGGTATGTTTGGTGAAAAGCGTGCATCAAGTTTAGCACCATCTCCAATCAGACCGTAACGAGCTTCCACTTGATCATCGTCACCTAGGAGTACCATCGGGTGCGTCCAAATCGATTTCTGAGCCTATGGTATGTATGGCGCAGACCATGCAATTATCTTGCACCGACACTAAACTTGTTTCCAAACGGACTTAAACGAGATTCCACATGGCCCCCGACACCTAGGAGTTCCATTGGGTGCGTCCAAAATGATTCTCGAGCCTCTGGTACGTTCTGCACAAACCGTGCACCTATCTTGTAGAAAGATTAGCACCATCTCCAAACAGAACGAAACAAGCATCCACTTGAGCCTCGTCACCTATGAGTTCCATTAGGTGTGTCCCAAACGATATCCAAGCCTATGGTATGTTTGGTGCAAACTGTGCACCTATCTTGCATCAAGTTTAGCACCATCTCCAATCGGACCATAACGAGCTTCCACTTGAGCCTCGTCTCCTAGGAGTACCATCGGGTGCGTCCAAATCGATTTCAGAGCGTATGGTACGATTGGTGCGAGCCGTCCAACTATCTTGCACCGGCACTAACAGTGTCTCCAAATAGACTGAAACAAGGTTCCACATGACCCAAGTCACCTAGGAGTTCCATCGGATGCATCTAAACCAATTTCCGAGCCTATGGTAGGTTCCACGCAACCCGTGCAACTCGTCAAGATTAGCACTATCTCCAAACGGACCAAAACAAGCTTCCACTTCAGCCTCGTCACCTATGAGTTCCATGGGGTGTGTCCAAAATGATTTCCAAGCCTATGGTATGTTTGGCGTAATCCGTGCACCTATCTTGCATCAAGTTTAGCACCATCTCCAATCGGACCGTAACGAGCTTCCACTTGAGCATCGTCACCTAGGAGTACCATCGGGAGCGTCCAAAACGATTTATGTGCCTGTGGTATATTTGGTGAAGACCGTTCAATTATCTTGCACCGACACTAAACCTGTCTCCAAACGGACTTAAACGAGATTCCACATGGCCCCCGACACCTAGGAGTTCCATTAGGTGCATCCAAAATGATTCTCGAGCCTCCGGTATGTTCTGCTCAAACCGCGCACCTATGTTGCAGAAAGATTAGCACCATCTCCAAACAGAACGAAACGAGCATCCACTTGAGCCTCGTCACCTATGAGTACCATTGGCTGCGTCCATATCGATTTCTGAGGGTATGGTACATTTGGTGCGAACCGTACAACTATCTTGCATCGACACTAACACTGTCTCCAAATAGTGAAACAAGATTCCACATAACTCACGTCACCTAGGAGTTCTATCAGATGCGTCGAAACTAATTTCTGAGCCTATGGTAGGTTCGGCGTAACCCATGCACCTCGTCAAGATTAGCACTACTCAAAACAGACCAAAACGAGCTTCCACTTGAGCCTCGTCACCTAGGAGTTCCGTTGGGTGTGTCCAAAATGATTTCCAAGCCTATGGTATGTTTGGTGCAAACCGTGCACCTATCTTGCAGAACGATTAGCACCATCTCTAAACAGAACAAAACGAGCTTCCACTTGAGCCTCGTCACCTATGAGTTCCATTAGGTGTGTCCAAAATGATTTACAAGCCTATGGTATGTTTGGTGCAAACCGTGCACCTATCTTGCATCAAGTTTAGCACCATCTCCAATCAGACCATAATGAGCTTCCACTTGAGCCTCGTCTCCTAGAAGTACCATCGGGTGCGTCCAAATCGATTTCAGAGCGTATGGTACGATTGGTGCGAGCCATCCAACTCTCTTGCACCGGCACTAACACTGTCTCCAAATAGACTAAAACAAGATTCCACATGACCCACGTCACCTAGGAGTTCTATCGGATGCATCTAAACCAGTTTCTGAGCCTATTGTCGGTTCCGCGCAACCCGTGCACCTCGTCAAGATTAGCCCTATCTCCAAACGGACCAAAACGAGCTTCCACTTGAGCCTCGTCACCTAGGAATTCCATTGGGTGTGCCCAAAACGATTTCCAAGCCTATGGTATGTTTGGTGCAAACCGTGCACCTATCATGCATCAAGTTTAGCACCATCTCCAATCGGACCGTAACAAGCTTCCACTTGAGCCTCGTCACCTAGGAGTACCATCAAGTGCGTCCAAATCGATTTCAGGGTGTATTACCTGATTGGTGCGAACCGTCCAACTATCTTGCACCGACACTAACACTGTCTCCAAATAGACTGAAACAAGATTCCACATGACTCACGTCATCTAGGAGTTCCATCGAATGCGTTGAAATTGATTTCTGAGCCTATGGTAGGTTCGGCGCAACCCGTGCACCTCGTCAGGATTAGCACTATCTCCAAACGGACCAAAAGAATCTTCCACTTCAGCCTCGTCACCTATGAGTTCCATGGGGTGTGTCCAAAACGATTTCCATGCCTATGGTATGTTTGGCGCAAACCATGCAACTATCTTGCATCAAGTTTAGCACCACCTCCAATCGGACCGTAACGAGCTTCCACTTGAGCCTTGTCTCCTAGGAGTACCATCGGGTGCGTCCAAATCGATTTCAGAGCGTATGGTACGATTGGTGCGAGCCATCCAACTATCTTGCACCGGCACTAACACTGTCTCCAAATAGACTAAAACAAGATTCCACATGACCCACGTCACCTAGGAGTTCTATCGGATGCATCTAAACCAATTTCTGAGCCTATGGTAGGTTCCGCGCAACCCGTGCACCTCTTCAAGATTAGCACTATCTCCAAACGGACCAAAACGAGCTTCCACTTGAGCCTCGTCACCAAGGAATTCCATTGGGTGTGCCCAAAACAATTTCCAAGCCTATGGTATGTTTGGTGCAAACCGTGCACCTATCATGCATCAAGTTTAGCACCATCTCCAATCGGACCGTAACAAGCTTCCACTTGAGCCTCGTCACCTAGGAGTACCATCAAGTGCGTCCAAATCGATTTCAGGGTGTATTACCTGATTGGTGCGAACCGTCCAACTATCTTGCACCGACACTAAAACTGTCTCCAAATAGACTGAAACAAGATTCCACATGACTCACGTCATCTAGGTGCTCCATCGAATGCGTTGAAACTGATTTCTGAGCCTATGGTAGGTTCGGCGCAACCCGTGCACCTCGTCAGGATTAGCACTATCTCCAAACGGACCAAAAGAAGCTTCCACTTCAGCCTCGTCACCTATGAGTTCCATGGGGTGTGTCCAAAATGATTTCCATGCCTATGGTATGTTTGGCGCAAACCATGCAACTATCTTGCATCAAGTTTAGCACCACCTCCAATCGGACCGTAACGAGCTTCCACTTGAGCCTCGTCTCCTAGGAGTACCATCAAGTGCGTCCAAATCGATTTCAGGGTGTATTACCTGATTGGTGCGAACCGTCCAACTATCTTGCACCGACACTAACACTGTCTCCAAATAGACTGAAACAAGATTCCACATGACTCACGTCATCTAGGAGTTCCATCGGATGCGTTGAAACTAATTTCTGAGCCTATGGTAGGTTCGGCGCAACCCGTGCACCTCGTCAGGATTAGCACTATCTCCAAACGGACCAAGAGAAGCTTCCACTTCAGCCTCGTCACCAAGGAATTCCATTGGGTGTGCCCAAAACGATTTCCAAGCCTATGGTATGTTTGGTGCAAACTGTGCACCTATCTTGCATCAAGTTTACCACCATCTCCAATCGGACCGTAACGAGCTTCCACTTAAGCCTCATCACCTAGGAGTACCATTGGGTGCGTCCATATTGATTTCTGAGGGTATGGTACGTTTGGTGCGAACCGTCCAACTATCTTGCACCGACACTAACACTGTGTCTAAATAGACTGAAACAAGATTTCACATGACTCACGTTACCTAGGAGTTCCTTTGGATGCGTCCAAACTGATTTCCGAGCCAATGGTAGGTTTGGCGCAACCCGTGCACCTCGTCAAGATTAGCACTATCTCCAAACAGACCAAAACGAGCTTCCACTTGAGCCTCGTCACCTAGGAATTCCATTGGAAGTGTCCAAAACGATTTCCAAGCCTATGGTATGTTTGGTGCAAATCGTGCACCTATCTTGCATGAAGTTTAGCACCATCTCCAATCGGACCGTAACGAGCTTCCACTTGAGCCTCGTCACCTAGGAGTACCATCGGGTGCGTCCAAATTGATTTCAGGGCGTATGGTACGATTGGTGCGAACCGTCCAACTATCTTGCACCGACACTAACACTATCTCCAAATAGACTGAAACAAGATTCCGCATGACTCACGTCACCTTGGAGTTCCATCGGATGCGTCGAAACTGATTTCCGAGCCTATGGTAGGTTCGGCGTAACCCGAGCACCTCGTCAAGATTAGCACTACTCAAAACAGACCAAAACGAGCTTCCACTTGAGCCTCGTCACCTAGGAGTTCCGTTGGGTGTGTCCAAAATGATTTCCAAGCCTATGGTATGTTTGGTGCAAACCGTGCACCTATCTTGCAGAACGATTAGCACCATCTCCAAACAGAACAAAACGAGCTTCCACTTGAGCCTCGTCACCTATGAGTTCCATTAGGTGTGTCCAAAATGATTTACAAGCCAATGGTATGTTTGGTGCAAACCGTGCACCTATCTTGCATCAAGTTTAGCACCATCTCCAATCAGACCATAACGAGCTTCCACTTGAGCCTCGTCTCCTAGGAGTACCATCGGGTGCGTCCAAATCGATTTCAGAGCGTATGGTACGATTGGTGCGAGCCATCCAACTATCTTGCACCGGCACTAACACTGTCTCCAAATAGACTAAAACAAGATTCCACAAGACCCACGTCACCTAGGAGTTCTATCGGATGCATCTAAACTAGTTTCTGAGCCTATTGTAGGTTCCGCGCAACCCGTGCACCTCGTCAAGATTAGCACTATCTCCAAACGGACCAAAATGAGCTTCCACTTGAGCCTCGTCACCTAGGAATTCTATTGGGTGTGCCCAAAACGATTTCCAAGCCTATGGTACGTTTGGTGCAAACCGTGCACCTATCATGCATCAAGTTTAGCACCATCTCCAATCGGACCGTAACAAGCTTCCACTTGAGCCTCGTCACCTAGGAGTACCATCAAGTGCGTCCAAATCGATTTCAGGGTGTATACCTGATTGGTGTGAACCGTCCAACTATCTTGCACCGACACTAACACTGTCTCCAATTAGACTGAAACAAGATTCCACATGACTCACGTCATCTAGGAGTTCCATCGAATGCATTGAAATTGATTTCTGAGCCTATGGTAGGTTCGGCGCAACCCTTGCACCTGGTCAGGATTAGCACTATCTCCAAACGGACCAAAAGAAGCTTCCACTTCAGCCTCGTCACCTATGAGTTCCATGGGGTGTGTCCAAAACGATTTCCATGCCTATGGTATGTTTGGCGCAAACCATGCAACTATCTTGCACCAAGTTTAGCACCACCTCCAATCGGACGGTAACGAGCTTCCACTTGAGCCTCGTCTCCTAGGAGTACCATCAAGTGCGTCCAAATCGATTTCAGGGTGTGTTACCTGATTGGTACGAACCGTCCAACTATCTTGCACCGACACTAACACTGTCTCCAAATAGACTGAAACAAGATTCCACATGACTCACGTCATCTAGGAGTTCCATCGGATGCGTTGAAACTGATTTCTGAGCCTATGGTAGGTTCGGTGCAACCCGTGCACCTCGTCAGGATTAGCACTATCTCCAAACGGACCAAAAGAAGCTTCCACTTTAGCCTCGTCACCTATGAGTTCCATGGGGTTTGTCCAAAACGATTTCCATGCCTATGGTATGTTTGGCGCAAACCATGCAACTATCTTGCATCAAGTTTAGCACCACCTCCAATCGGACCGTAACGAGCTTCCACTTGAGCCTTGTCTCCTAGGAGTACCATCGGGTGCGTCCAAATCGATTTCAGAGCGTATGGTACGATTGGTGCGAGCCATCCAACTATCTTGCACCGGCACTAACACTGTCTCCAAATAGACTAAAACAAGATTCCACATGACCCACGTCACCTAGGAGTTCTATCGGATGCATCTAAACCAATTTCTGAGCCTATGGTAGGTTCCGCGCAACCCGTGCACCTCTTCAAGATTAGCACTATCTCAAAACGGACCAAAACGAGCTTCCACTTGAGCCTCGTCACCAAGGAATTCCATTGGGTGTGCCCAAAACGATTTCCAAGCCTATGGTATGTTTGGTGCAAACCGTGCACCTATCATGCATCAAGTTTAGCACCATCTCCAATCGGACCGTAACAAGCTTCCACTTGAGCCTCGTCACCTAGGAGTACCATCAAGTGCGTCCAAATCGATTTCAGGGTGTATTACCTGATTGGTGCGAACCGTCCAACTATCTTGCACCGACACTAACACTGTCTCCAAATAGACTGAAACAAGATTCCACATGACTCACGTCATCTAGGTGTTCCATCGAATGCGTTGAAACTGATTTCTGAGCCTATGGTAGGTTCGGCGCAACCCGTGCACCTCGTCAGGATTAGCACTATCTCCAAACGGACCAAAAGAAGCTTCCACTTCAGCCTCGTCACCTATGAGTTCCATGGGGTGTGTCCAAAACGATTTCCATGCCTATGGTATGTTTGGCGCAAACCATGCAACTATCTTGCATCAAGTTTAGCACCACCTCCAATCGGACCGTAACGAGCTTCCACTTGAGCCTCGTCTCCTAGGAGTACCATCAAGTGCGTCCAAATCGATTTCAGGGTGTATTACCTGATTGGTGCGAACCGTCCAACTATCTTGCACCGACACTAACACTGTCTCCAAATAGACTGAAACAAGATTCCACATGACTCATGTCATCTAGGAGTTCCATCGGATGCGTTGAAACTAATTTCTGAGCCTATGGTAGGTTCGGCGCAACCCGTGCACCTCGTCAGGATTAGAACTATCTCCAAACGGACCAAAAGAAGCTTCCACTTCACCTATGAGTTCCATGGGGTGTGTCCAAAACGATTTCCATGCCTATGGTATGTTTGGCGCAAACCATGCAACTATCTTGCATCAAGTTTAGCACCACCTCCAATCGGACCGTAACGAGCTTCCACTTGAGCCTCGTCTCCTAGGAGTACCATCGGGTGCGTCCAAATCGATTTCAGAGCGTATGGTACGATTGGTGCGAGCCATCCAACTATCTTGCACCGGCACTAACACTGTCTCCAAATAGAGTAAAACAAGATTCCACATGACCCACGTCACCTAGGAGTTCTATCAGATGCATCTAAACCAATTTCTGAGCCTATGGTAGGTTCCGCGCAACCCGTGCACCTCGTCAAGGTTAGCACTATCTCCAAACGGACCAAAACGAGCTTCCACTTGAGCCTCGTCACCAAGGAATTCCATTGGGTGTGCCCAAAACAATTTCCAAGCCTATGGTATGTTTGGTGCAAACCGTGCACCTATCTTGCATTAAGTTTAGCACCATCTCCAATCGGACCGTAACGAGCTTCCACTTGAGCCTCGTCACCTAGGAGTACCATCGGGTGCGTCCAAATCGATTTAAGGGCGTATGGTGCGATTGGTGCGAACCGTCCAACTATCTTGCACCGACACTAACACTATCTCCAAATAGACTGAAACAAGATTCCACATGACTCACGTCACCTAGGAGTTCCATCGGAAAACTCGAAACTGATTTCCGAGCCTATGGTAGGTTCGGCGTAACCCGTGCACCTCGTCAAGATTAGCACTACTCAAAACAGACCAAAACGAGCTTCCACTTGAGCCTCGTCACCTAGGAGTTCCGTTGGGTGTGTCCAAAACGATTTCCAGGCCTATGGTATGTTTGGTGCAAACCGTGCACCTATCTTGCAGAACGATTAGCACCATCTCCAAACGGAACAAAACGAGCTTCCACTTGAGCCTCGTCACCTATGAATTCCATTAGGTGTGTCCAAAACGATTTACAAGCCTATGGTATGTTTGGTGCAAACCGTGCACCTATCTTGCATCAAGTTTAGCACCATCTCCAATCAGACCATAACGAGCTTCCACTTGAGCCTCGTCTCCTAGGAGTACCATCGGGTGCATCCAAATCGATTTCAGAGCGTATGGTACGATTGGTGCGAGCCATCCAACTATCTTGCACCGGCACTAACACTGTCTCCAAATAGAGTAAAACAAGATTCCACATGACCCGCGTCACCTAGGAGTTCTATCGGATGCATCTAAACCAGTTTCTGAGCCTATTGTAGGTTCCGCGCAACCCGTGCACCTCGTCAAGATTAGCACTATCTCCAAACGGACCAAAACGAGCTTCCACTTGAGCCTCGTCACCTAGGAATTCCATTGGGTGTGCCCAAAATGATTTCCAAGCCTATGGTATGTTTGGTGCAAACCGTGCACCTATCATGCATCAAGTTTAGCACCATCTCCAATCAGACCGTAACAAGCTTCCACTTGAGCCTCGTCACCTAGGAGTACCATCAAGTGCATCCAAATCGATTTCAAGGTGTATTACCTGATTGGTGCGAACCGTCCAACTATCTTGCACCGACACTAACACTGTCTCCAAATAGACTGAAACAAGATTCCACATGACTCACGTCATCTAGGAGTTCCATCGAATGCGTTGAAACTGATTTCTGAGCCTATGGTAGGTTCGGCGCAACCCGTGCACCTCGTCAGGATTAGCACTATCTCCAAACGGACCAAAAGAAGCTTCCACTTCAGCCTCGTCACCTATGAGTTCCATGGGGTGTGTCCAAAACGATTTCCATGCCTATGGTATGTTTGGCGCAAACCATGCAACTATCTTGCATCAAGTTTAGCACCACCTCCAATCGGACCGTAACGAGCTTCCACTTGAGCCTCGTCTCCTAGGAGTACCATCGGGTGCGTCCAAATCGATTTCAGAGCGTATGGTACGATTGGTGCGAGCCATCCAACTATCTTGCACCGGCACTAACACTGTCTCCAAATAGAGTAAAACAAGATTCCACATGACCCACGTCACCTAGGAGTTCTATCGGATGCATCTAAACCAATTTCTGAGCCTATGGTAGGTTCCGCGCAACCCGTGCACCTCGTCAAGATTAGCACTATCTCCAAACGGACCAAAACGAGCTTCCACTTGAGCCTCGTCACCAAGGAATTCCATTGGGTGTGCCCAAAACGATTTCCAAGCCTATGGTATGTTTGGTGCAAACCGTGCACCTATCTTGCATCAAGTTTAGCACCATCTCCAATCGGACCGTAACGAGCTTCCACTTGAGCCTCGTCACCTAGGAGTACCATCGGGTGCGTCCATATTGATTTCTGAGGGTATGGTACGTTTGGTGCGAACCGTCCAACTATCTTGCACCGACACTAACACTGTCTCCAAATAGACTGAAACAAGATTTCACATGACTCACGTTACCTAGGTGTTCCATCGGATGCGTCTAAACTGATTTCCGAGCCTATGGTAGGTTCGGCACAACCCGTGCACCTCGTCAAGATTAGCACTATCTCCAAACAGACCAAAACGAGCTTCCACTTGAGCCTCGTCACCTAGGAATTCCATTGGGTGTGTCCAAAACGATTTCCAAGCCTATGGTATGTTTGGGGCAAACCGTGCACCTATCTTGCATCAAGTTTAGCACCATCTCCAATCGGACCGTAATGAGCTTCCACTTGAGCCTCGTCACCTAGGAGTACCATCGGGTGCGTCCAAATCGATTTAAGGGCGTATGGTGCGATTGGTGCGAACCGTCCAACTATCTTGCACCGACACTAACACTATCTCCAAATAGACTGAAACAAGATTCCACATGACTCACGTCACCTAGGAGTTCCATCGGAAAACTCGAAACTGATTTCCGAGCCTATGGTAGGTTCGGCGTAACCCGTGCACCTCGTCAAGATTAGCACTACTCAAAACAGACCAAAACGAGCTTCCACTTGAGCCTCGTCACCTAGGAGTTCCGTTGGGTGTGTCCAAAACGATTTCCAGGCCTATGGTATGTTTGGTGCAAACCGTGCACCTATCTTGCAGAACGATTAGCACCATCTCCAAACGGAACAAAACGAGCTTCCACTTGAGCCTCGTCACCTATGAGTTCCATTAGGTGTGTCCAAAACGATTTACAAGCCTATGGTATGTTTGGTGCAAACCGTGCACCTATCTTGCATCAAGTTTAGCACCATCTCCAATCAGACCATAACGAGCTTCCACTTGAGCCTCGTCTCCTAGGAGTACCATCGGGTGCATCCAAATCGATTTCAGAGCGTATGGTACGATTGGTGCGAGCCATCCAACTATCTTGCACCGGCACTAACACTGTCTCCAAATAGACTAAAACAAGATTCCACATGACCCGCGTCACCTAGGAGTTCTATCGGATGCATCTAAACCAGTTTCTGAGCCTATTGTAGGTTCCGCGCAACCCGTGCACCTCGTCAAGATTAGCACTATCTCCAAACGGACCAAAACGAGCTTCCACTTGAGCCTCGTCACCTAGGAATTCCATTGGGTGTGCCCAAAATGATTTCCAAGCCTATGGTATGTTTGGTGCAAACCGTGCACCTATCATGCATCAAGTTTAGCACCATCTCCAATCAGACCGTAACAAGCTTCCACTTGAGCCTCATCACCTAGGAGTACCATCAAGTGCATCCAAATCGATTTCAGGGTGTATTACCTGATTGGTGCGAACCGTCCAACTATCTTGCACCGACACTAACACTGTCTCCAAATAGACTGAAACAAGATTCCACATGACTCACGTCATCTAGGAGTTCCATCGAATGCGTTGAAACTGATTTCTGAGCCTATGGTAGGTTCGGCGCAACCCGTGCACCTCGTCAGGATTAGCACTATCTCCAAACGGACCAAAAGAAGCTTCCACTTCAGCCTCGTCACCTATGAGTTCCATGGGGTGTGTCCAAAACGATTTCCATGCCTATGGTATGTTTGGCGCAAACCATGCAACTATCTTGCATCAAGTTTAGCACCACCTCCAATCGGACCGTAACGAGCTTCCACTTGAGCCTCGTCTCCTAGGAGTACCATCGGGTGCGTCCAAATCGATTTTCAGAGCGTATGGTACGATTGGTGCGAGCCATCCAACTATCTTGCACCGGCACTAACACTGTCTCCAAATAGAGTAAAACAAGATTCCACATGACCCACGTCACCTAGGAGTTCTATCGGATGCATCTAAACCAATTTCTGAGCCTATGGTAGGTTCCGCGCAACCCGTGCACCTCGTCAAGATTAGCACTATCTCCAAACGGACCAAAACGAGCTTCCACTTGAGCCTCGTCACCAAGGAATTCCATTGGGTGTGCCCAAAACGATTTCCAAGCCTATGGTATGTTTGGTGCAAACCGTGCACCTATCTTGCATCAAGTTTAGCACCATCTCCAATCGGACCGTAACGAGCTTCCACTTGAGCCTCGTCACCTAGGAGTACCATCGGGTGCGTCCATATTGATTTCTGAGGGTATGGTACGTTTGGTGCGAACCGTCCAACTATCTTGCACCGACACTAACACTGTCTCCAAATAGACTGAAACAAGATTTCACATGACTCACGTTACCTAGGTGTTCCATCGGATGCGTCTAAACTGATTTCCGAGCCTATGGTAGGTTCGGCACAACCCGTGCACCTCGTCAAGATTAGCACTATCTCCAAACAGACCAAAACGAGCTTCCACTTGAGCCTCGTCACCTAGGAATTCCATTGGGTGTGTCCAAAACGATTTCCAAGCCTATGGTATGTTTGGGGCAAACCGTGCACCTATCTTGCATCAAGTTTAGCACCATCTCCAATCGGACCGTAATGAGCTTCCACTTGAGCCTCGTCACCTAGGAGTACCATCGGGTGCGTCCAAATCGATTTAAGGGCGTATGGTGCGATTGGTGCGAACCGTCCAACTATCTTGCACCGACACTAACACTATCTCCAAATAGACTGAAACAAGATTCCACATGACTCACGTCACCTAGGAGTTCCATCGGAAAACTCGAAACTGATTTCCGAGCCTATGGTAGGTTCGGCGTAACCCGTGCACCTCGTCAAGATTAGCACTACTCAAAACAGACCAAAACGAGCTTCCACTTGAGCCTCGTCACCTAGGAGTTCCGTTGGGTGTGTCCAAAACGATTTCCAGGCCTATGGTATGTTTGGTGCAAACCGTGCACCTATCTTGCAGAACGATTAGCACCATCTCCAAACGGAACAAAACGAGCTTCCACTTGAGCCTCGTCACCTATGAGTTCCATTAGGTGTGTCCAAAACGATTTACAAGCCTATTAGTTTGGTGCAAACCGTGCACCTATCTTGCATCAAGTTTAGCACCATCTCCAATCAGACCATAACGAGCTTCCACTTGAGCCTCGTCTCCTAGGAGTACCATCGGGTGCATCCAAATCGATTTCAGAGCGTATGGTACGATTGGTGCGAGCCATCCAACTATCTTGCACCGGCACTAACACTGTCTCCAAATAGACTAAAACAAGATTCCACATGACCCGCGTCACCTAGGAGTTCTATCGGATGCATCTAAACCAGTTTCTGAGCCTATTGTAGGTTCCGCGCAACCCGTGCACCTCGTCAAGATTAGCACTATCTCCAAACGGACCAAAACGAGCTTCCACTTGAGCCTCGTCACCTAGGAATTCCATTGGGTGTGCCCAAAATGATTTCCAAGCCTATGGTATGTTTGGTGCAAACCGTGCACCTATCATGCATCAAGTTTAGCACCATCTCCAATCAGACCGTAACAAGCTTCCACTTGAGCCTCGTCACCTAGGAGTACCATCAAGTGCATCCAAATCGATTTCAGGGTGTATTACCTGATTGGTGCGAACCGTCCAACTATCTTGCACCGACACTAACACTGTCTCCAAATAGACTGAAACAAGATTCCACATGACTCACGTCATCTAGGAGTTCCATCGAATGCGTTGAAACTGATTTCTGAGCCTATGGTAGGTTCGGCGCAACCCGTGCACCTCGTCAGGATTAGCACTATCTCCAAACGGACCAAAAGAAGCTTCCACTTCAGCCTCGTCACCTATGAGTTCCATGGGGTGTGTCCAAAACGATTTCCATGCCTATGGTATGTTTGGCGCAAACCATGCAACTATCTTGCATCAAGTTTAGCACCACCTCCAATCGGACCGTAACGAGCTTCCACTTGAGCCTCGTCTCCTAGGAGTACCATCGGGTGCGTCCAAATCGATTTCAGAGCGTATGGTACGATTGGTGCGAGCCATCCAACTATCTTGCACCGGCACTAACACTGTCTCCAAATAGAGTAAAACAAGATTCCACATGACCCACGTCACCTAGGAGTTCTATCGGATGCATCTAAACCAATTTCTGAGCCTATGGTAGGTTCCGCGCAACCCGTGCACCTCGTCAAGATTAGCACTATCTCCAAACGGACCAAAACGAGCTTCCACTTGAGCCTCGTCACCAAGGAATTCCATTGGGTGTGCCCAAAACGATTTCCAAGCCTATGGTATGTTTGGTGCAAACCGTGCACCTATCTTGCATCAAGTTTAGCACCATCTCCAATCGGACCGTAACGAGCTTCCACTTGAGCCTCGTCACCTAGGAGTACCATCGGGTGCGTCCATATTGATTTCTGAGGGTATGGTACGTTTGGTGCGAACCGTCCAACTATCTTGCACCGACACTAACACTGTCTCCAAATAGACTGAAACAAGATTTCACATGACTCACGTTACCTAGGTGTTCCATCGGATGCGTCTAAACTGATTTCCGAGCCTATGGTAGGTTCGGCACAACCCGTGCACCTCGTCAAGATTAGCACTATCTCCAAACAGACCAAAACGAGCTTCCACTTGAGCCTCGTCACCTAGGAATTCCATTGGGTGTGTCCAAAACGATTTCCAAGCCTATGGTATGTTTGGGGCAAACCGTGCACCTATCTTGCATCAAGTTTAGCACCATCTCCAATCGGACCGTAATGAGCTTCCACTTGAGCCTCGTCACCTAGGAGTACCATCGGGTGCGTCCAAATCGATTTAAGGGCGTATGGTGCGATTGGTGCGAACCGTCCAACTATCTTGCACCGACACTAACACTATCTCCAAATAGACTGAAACAAGATTCCACATGACTCACGTCACCTAGGAGTTCCATCGGAAAACTCGAAACTGATTTCCGAGCCTATGGTAGGTTCGGCGTAACCCGTGCACCTCGTCAAGATTAGCACTACTCAAAACAGACCAAAACGAGCTTCCACTTGAGCCTCGTCACCTAGGAGTTCCGTTGGGTGTGTCCAAAACGATTTCCAGGCCTATGGTATGTTTGGTGCAAACCGTGCACCTATCTTGCAGAACGATTAGCACCATCTCCAAACGGAACAAAACGAGCTTCCACTTGAGCCTCGTCACCTATGAGTTCCATTAGGTGTGTCCAAAACGATTTACAAGCCTATGGTATGTTTGGTGCAAACCGTGCACCTATCTTGCATCAAGTTTAGCACCATCTCCAATCAGACCATAACGAGCTTCCACTTGAGCCTCGTCTCCTAGGAGTACCATCGGGTGCATCCAAATCGATTTCAGAGCGTATGGTACGATTGGTGCGAGCCATCCAACTATCTTGCACCGGCACTAACACTGTCTCCAAATAGACTAAAACAAGATTCCACATGACCCGCGTCACCTAGGAGTTCTATCGGATGCATCTAAACCAGTTTCTGAGCCTATTGTAGGTTCCGCGCAACCCGTGCACCTCGTCAAGATTAGCACTATCTCCAAACGGACCAAAACGAGCTTCCACTTGAGCCTCGTCACCTAGGAATTCCATTGGGTGTGCCCAAAATGATTTCCAAGCCTATGGTATGTTTGGTGCAAACCGTGCACCTATCATGCATCAAGTTTAGCACCATCTCCAATCAGACCGTAACAAGCTTCCACTTGAGCCTCGTCACCTAGGAGTACCATCAAGTGCATCCAAATCGATTTCAGGGTGTATTACCTGATTGGTGCGAACCGTCCAACTATCTTGCACCGACACTAACACTGTCTCCAAATAGACTGAAACAAGATTCCACATGACTCACGTCATCTAGGAGTTCCATCGAATGCGTTGAAACTGATTTCTGAGCCTATGGTAGGTTCGGCGCAACCCGTGCACCTCGTCAGGATTAGCACTATCTCCAAACGGACCAAAAGAAGCTTCCACTTCAGCCTCGTCACCTATGAGTTCCATGGGGTGTGTCCAAAACGATTTCCATGCCTATGGTATGTTTGGCGCAAACCATGCAACTATCTTGCATCAAGTTTAGCACCACCTCCAATCGGACCGTAACGAGCTTCCACTTGAGCCTCGTCTCCTAGGAGTACCATCGGGTGCGTCCAAATCGATTTCAGAGCGTATGGTACGATTGGTGCGAGCCATCCAACTATCTTGCACCGGCACTAACACTGTCTCCAAATAGAGTAAAACAAGATTCCACATGACCCACGTCACCTAGGAGTTCTATCGGATGCATCTAAACCAATTTCTAAGCCTATGGTAGGTTCCGCGCAACCCGTGCACCTCGTCAAGATTAGCACTATCTCCAAACGGACCAAAACGAGCTTCCACTTGAGCCTCGTCACCAAGGAATTCCATTGGGTGTGCCCAAAACGATTTCCAAGCCTATGGTATGTTTGGTGCAAACCGTGCACCTATCTTGCATCAAGTTTAGCACCATCTCCAATCGAACCGTAACGAGCTTCCACTTGAGCCTCGTCACCTAGGAGTACCATCGGGTGCGTCCATATTGATTTCTGAGGGTATGGTATGTTTGGTGCGAACCGTCCAACTATCTTGCACCGACACTAACACTGTCTCCAAATAGACTGAAACAAGATTTCACATGACTCACGTTACCTAGGTGTTCCATCGGATGCGTCTAAACTGATTTCCGAGCCTATGGTAGGTTCGGCGCAACCCGTGCACCTCGTCAAGATTAGCACTATCTCCAAACAGACCAAAACGAGCTTCCACTTGAGCCTCGTCACCTAGGAATTCCATTGGGTGTGTCCAAAACGATTTCCAAGCCTATGGTATGTTTGGTGCAAACCGTGCACCTATCTTGCATCAAGTTTAGCACCATCTCCAATCGGACCGTAACGAGCTTCCACTTGAGCCTCGTCACCTAGGAGCACCATCGGGTGCGTCCAAATCGATTTCAGGGCGTATGGTGCGATTGGTGCGAACCGTCCAACTATCTTGCACCGACACAAACACTATCTCCAAATAGACTGAAACAAGATTCCACATGACTCACGTCACCTAGGAGTTCCATCGGAAAACTCGAAACTGATTTCCGAGCCTATGGTAGGTTCGGCGTAACCCGTGCACCTCGTCAAGATTAGCACTACTCAAAACAGACGAAAACGAGCTTCCACTTGAGCCTCGTCACCTTGGAGTTCCGTTGGGTGTGTCCAAAACGATTTCCAAGCCTATGGTATGTCTGGTGCAAACCGTGCACCTATCTTGCAGAACGATTAGCACCATCTCCAAACGAAACAAAACGAGCTTCCACTTGAGCCTCGTCACCTATGAGTTCCATTAGGTGTGTCCAAAATGATTTACAAGCCTATGGTATGTTTGGTGCAAACCGTGCACCTATCTTGCATCAAGTTTAGCACCATCTCCAATCAGACCATAACGAGCTTCCACTTGAGCCTCGTCTCCTAGGAGTACCATCGGGTGCGTCCAAATCGATTTCAGAGCGTATGGTACGATTGGTGCGAGCCATCCAACTATCTTGCACCGGCACTAACACTGTCTCCAAATAGACTAAAACAAGATTCCACATGACCCACGTCACCTAGGAGTTCTATCGGATGCATCTAAACCAATTTCTGAGCCTATGGTAGGTCCCGCGCAACCCGTGCACCTCGTCAAGATTAGCACTATCTCCAAACGGACCAAAACGAGCTTCCACTTGAGCCTCGTCACCAAGGAATTCCATTGGGTGTGCCCAAAACGATTTCCAAGCCTATGGTATCTTTGGTGCAAACCGTGCACCTATCTTGCATCAAGTTTAGCACCATCTCCAATCGGACCGTAACGAGCTTCCACTTGAGCCTCGTCACCTAGGAGTACCATCGGGTGCGTCCATATTGATTTCTGAGGGTATGGTATGTTTGGTGCGAACCGTCCAACTATCTTGCACCGACACTAACACTGTCTCCAAATAGACTGAAACAAGATTTCACATGACTCACGTTACCTAGGTGTTCCATCGGATGCGTCTAAACTGATTTCCGAGCCTATGGTAGGTTCGGCGCAACCCGTGCACCTCGTCAAGATTAGCACTATCTCCAAACAGACCAAAACGAGCTTCCACTTGAGCCTCGTCACCTAGGAATTCCATTGGGTGTGTCCAAAACGATTTCCAAGCCTATGGTATGTTTGGTGCAAACCGTGCACCTATCTTGCATCAAGTTTAGCACCATCTCCAATCGGACCGTAACGAGCTTCCACTTGAGCCTCGTCACCTAGGAGCACCATCGGGTGCGTCCAAATCGATTTCAGGGCGTATGGTGCGATTGGTGCGAACCGTCCAACTATCTTGCACCGACACTAACACTATCTCCAAATAGACTGAAACAAGATTCCACATGACTCACGTCACCTAGGAGTTCCATCGGAAAACTCGAAACTGATTTCCGAGCCTATGGTAGGTTCGGCGTAACCCGTGCACCTCGTCAAGATTAGCACTACTCAAAACAGACCAAAACGAGCTTCCACTTGAGCCTCGTCACCTAGGAGTTCCGTTGGTTGTGTCCAAAACGATTTCCAAGCCTATGGTATGTTTGGTGCAAACCGTGCACCTATCTTGCAGAATGATTAGCACCATCTCCAAACGGAACAAAACGAGCTTCCACTTCAGCCTCGTCACCTATGAGTTCCATTAGGTGTGTCCAAAATGATTTACAAGCCTACGGTATGTTTGGTGCAAACCGTGCACCTATCTTGCATCAAGTTTAGCACCATCTCCAATCAGACCATAACGAGCTTCCACTTGAGCCTCGTCTCCTAGGAGTACCATCGGGTGCATCCAAATCAATTTCAGAGCGTATGGTACGATTGGTGCGAGCCATCCAACTATCTTGCACCGGCACTAACACTGTCTCCAAATAGACTAAAACAAGATTCCACATGACCCGCGTCACCTAGGAGTTCTATCGGATGCATCTAAACCAGTTTCTGAGCCTATTGTAGGTTCCGCGCAACCCGTGCACCTCGTCAAGATTAGCACTATCTCCAAACGGACCAAAACGAGCTTCCACTTGAGCCTCGTCACCTAGGAATTCCATTGGGTGTGCCCAAAATGATTTCCAAGCCTATGGTATGTTTGGTGCAAACCGTGCACCTATCATGCATCAAGTTTAGCACCATCTCCAATCAGACCGTAACAAGCTTCCACTTGAGCCTCGTCACCTAGGAGTACCATCAAGTGCATCCAAATCGATTTCAGGGTGTATTACCTGATTGGTGCGAACCGTCCAACTATCTTGCACCGACACTAACACTGTCTCCAAATAGACTGAAACAAGATTCCACATGACTCACGTCATCTAGGAGTTCCATCGAATGCGTTGAAACTGATTTCTGAGCCTATGGTAGGTTCGGCGCAACCCGTGCACCTCGTCAGGATTAGCACTATCTCCAAACGGACCAAAAGAAGCTTCCACTTCAGCCTCGTCACCTATGAGTTCCATGGGGTGTGTCCAAAACGATTTCCATGCCTATGGTATGTTTGGCGCAAACCATGCAACTATCTTGCATCAAGTTTAGCACCACCTCCAATCGGACCGTAACGAGCTTCCACTTGAGCCTCGTCTCCTAGGAGTACCATCGGGTGCGTCCAAATCGATTTCAGAGCGTATGGTACGATTGGTGCGAGCCATCCAACTATCTTGCACCGGCACTAACACTGTCTCCAAATAGAGTAAAACAAGATTCCACATGACCCACGTCACCTAGGAGTTCTATCGGATGCATCTAAACCAATTTCTAAGCCTATGGTAGGTTCCGCGCAACCCGTGCACCTCATCAAGATTAGCACTATCTCCAAACGGACCAAAACGAGCTTCCACTTGAGCCTCGTCACCAAGGAATTCCATTGGGTGTGCCCAAAACGATTTCCAAGCCTATGGTATGTTTGGTGCAAACCGTGCACCTATCTTGCATCAAGTTTAGCACCATCTCCAATCGAACCGTAACGAGCTTCCACTTGAGCCTCGTCACCTAGGAGTACCATCGGGTGCGTCCATATTGATTTCTGAGGGTATGTTACGTTTGGTGCGAACCGTCCAACTATCTTGCACCGACACTAACACTGTCTCCAAATAGACTGAAACAAGATTTCACATGACTCACGTTACCTAGGTGTTCCATCGGATGCGTCTAAACTGATTTCCGAGCCTATGGTAGGTTCGGCGCAACCCGTGCACCTCGTCAAGATTAGCACTATCTCCAAACAGACCAAAACGAGCTTCCACTTGAGCCTCGTCACCTAGGAATTCCATTGGGTGTGTCCAAAACGATTTCCAAGCCTATGGTATGTTTGGTGCAAACCGTGCACCTATCTTGCATCAAGTTTAGCACCATCTCCAATCGGACCGTAACGAGCTTCCACTTGAGCCTCGTCACCTAGGAGCACCATCGGGTGCGTCCAAATCGATTTCAGGGCGTATGGTGCGATTGGTGCGAACCATCCAACTATCTTGCACCGACACTAACACTATCTCCAAATAGACTGAAACAAGATTCCACATGACTCACGTCACCTAGGAGTTCCATCGGAAAACTCGAAACTGATTTCCGAGCCTATGGTAGGTTCGGCGTAACCCGTGCACCTCGTCAAGATTAGCACTACTCAAAACAGACCAAAACGAGCTTCCACTTGAGCCTCGTCACCTAGGAGTTCCGTTGGGTGTGTCCAAAACGATTTCCAAGCCTATGGTATGTTTGGTGCAAACCGTGCACCTATCTTGCAAAATGATTAGCACCATCTCCAAACGGAACAAAACGAGCTTCCACTTGAGCCTCGTCACCTATGAGTTCCATTAGGTGTGTCCAAAATGATTTACAAGCCTACGGTATGTTTGGTGCAAACCGTGCACCTATCTTGCATCAAGTTTAGCACCATCTCCAATCAGACCATAACGAGCTTCCACTTGAGCCTCGTCTCCTAGGAGTACCATCGGGTGCATCCAAATCAATTTCAGAGCGTATGGTACGATTGGTGCGAGCCATCCAACTATCTTGCACCGGCACTAACACTGTCTCCAAATAGACTAAAACAAGATTCCACATGACCCGCGTCACCTAGGAGTTCTATCGGATGCATCTAAACCAGTTTCTGAGCCAATTGTAGGTTCCGCGCAACCCGTGCACCTCGTCAAGATTAGCACTATCTCCAAACGGACCAAAACGAGCTTCCACTTGAGCCTCGTCACCTAGGAATTCCATTGGGTGTGCCCAAAATGATTTCCAAGCCTATGGTATGTTTGGTGCAAACCGTGCACCTATCATGCATCAAGTTTAGCACCATCTCCAATCAGACCGTAACAAGCTTCCACTTGAGCCTCGTCACCTAGGAGTACAAGTGCATCCAAATCGATTTCAGGGTGTATTACCTGATTGGTGCGAACCGTCCAACTATCTTGCACCGACACTAACACTGTCTCCAAATAGACTGAAACAAGATTCCACATGACTCACGTCATCTAGGAGTTCCATCGAATGCGTTGAAACTGATTTCTGAGCCTATGGTAGGTTCGGCGCAACCCGTGCACCTCGTCAGGATTAGCACTATCTCCAAACGGACCAACAGAAGCTTCCACTTCAGCCTCGTCACCTATGAGTTCCATGGGGTGTGTCCAAAACGATTTCCATGCCTATGGTATGTTTGGCGCAAACCATGCAACTATCTTGCATCAAGTTTAGCACCACCTCCAATCGGACCGTAACGAGCTTCCACTTGAGCCTCGTCTCCTAGGAGTACCATCGGGTGCGTCCAAATCGATTTCAGAGCGTATGGTACGATTGGTGCGAGCCATCCAACTATCTTGCACCGGCACTAACACTGTCTCCAAATAGAGTAAAACAAGATTCCACATGACCCGCGTCACCTAGGAGTTCTATCGGATGCATCTAAACCAATTTCTAAGCCTATGGTAGGTTCCGCGCAACCCGTGCACCTCATCAAGATTAGCACTATCTCCAAACGGACCAAAAC
Organism: Saccharum hybrid cultivar R570; assembly: GCA_038087645.1. Classification (NCBI taxonomy): domain Eukaryota; kingdom Viridiplantae; phylum Streptophyta; class Magnoliopsida; order Poales; family Poaceae; genus Saccharum; species Saccharum hybrid cultivar. The sequence continues at coordinate 6,695,188 of JAQSUU010000775.1, read as the reverse complement.
GAGCTTCCACTTGAGCCTCGTCACCAAGGAATTTCATTGGGTGTGCCCAAAACGATTTCCAAGCCTATGGTATGTTTGGTGCAAACCGTGCACCTATCTTGCATCAAGTTTAGCACCATCTCCAATCGAACCGTAACGAGCTTCCACTTGAGCCTCGTCACCTAGGAGTACCATCGGGTGCGTCCATATTGATTTCTGAGGGTATGGTACGTTTGGTGCGAACCGTCCAATTATCTTGCACCGACACTAACACTGTCTCCAAATAGACTGAAACAAGATTTCACATGACTCACGTTACCTAGGTGTTCCATCAGATGCGTCTAAACTGATTTCCGAGCCTATGGTAGGTTCGGCGCAACCCGTGCACCTCGTCAAGATTAGCACTATCTCCAAACAGACCAAAACGAGCTTCCACTTGAGCCTCGTCACCTAGGAATTCCATTGGGTGTGTCCAAAACGATTTCCAAGCCTATGGTATGTTTGGTGCAAACCGTGCACCTATCTTGCATCAAGTTTAGCACCATCTCCAATCGGACCGTAACGAGCTTCCACTTGAGCCTCGTCACCTAGGAGCACCATTGGGTGCGTCCAAATCGATTTCAGGGCGTATGGTGCGATTGGTGCGAACCGTCCAACTATCTTGCACCGACACTAACACTATCTCCAAATAGACTGAAACAAGATTCCACATGACTCACGTCACCTAGGAGTTCCATCGGAAAACTCGAAACTGATTTCCGAGCCTATGGTAGGTTCGGCGTAACCCGTGCACCTCGTCAAGATTAGCACTACTCAAAACAGACCAAAACGAGCTTCCACTTGAGCCTCGTCACCTTGGAGTTCCGTTGGGTGTGTCCAAAACGATTTCCAAGCCTATGGTATGTTTGGTGCAAACCGTGCACCTATCTTGCAGAACGATTAGCACCATCTCCAAACGGAACAAAACGAGCTTCCACTTGAGCCTCGTCACCTATGAGTTCCATTAGGTGTGTCCAAAATGATTTACAAGCCTATGGTATGTTTGGTGCAAACCGTGCACCTATCTTGCATCAAGTTTAGCACCATCTCCAATCAGACCATAACGAGCTTCCACTTGAGCCTCGTCTCCTAGGAGTACCATCGGGTGCGTCCAAATCGATTTCAGAGCGTATGGTACGATTGGTGCGAGCCATCCAACTATCTTGCACCGGCACTAACACTGTCTCCAAATAGACTAAAACAAGATTCCACATGACCCACGTCACCTAGGAGTTCTATCGGATGCATCTAAACCAATTTCTGAGCCTATGGTAGGTCCCGCGCAACCCGTGCACCTCGTCAAGATTAGCACTATCTCCAAACGGACCAAAACGAGCTTCCACTTGAGCCTCGTCACCAAGGAATTCCATTGGGTGTGCCCAAAACGATTTCCAAGCCTATGGTATCTTTGGTGCAAACCGTGCACCTATCTTGCATCAAGTTTAGCACCATCTCCAATCGGACCGTAACGAGCTTCCACTTGAGCCTCGTCACCTAGGAGTACCATCGGGTGCGTCCATATTGATTTCTGAGGGTATGGTATGTTTGGTGCGAACCGTCCAACTATCTTGCACCGACACTAACACTGTCTCCAAATAGACTGAAACAAGATTTCACATGACTCACGTTACCTAGGTGTTCCATCGGATGCGTCTAAACTGATTTCCGAGCCTATGGTAGGTTCGGCGCAACCCGTGCACCTCGTCAAGATTAGCACTATCTCCAAACAGACCAAAACGAGCTTCCACTTGAGCCTCGTCACCTAGGAATTCCATTGGGTGTGTCCAAAACGATTTCCAAGCCTATGGTATGTTTGGTGCAAACCGTGCACCTATCTTGCATCAAGTTTAGCACCATCTCCAATCGGACCGTAACGAGCTTCCACTTGAGCCTCGTCACCTAGGAGTACCATCGGGTGCGTCCATATTGATTTCTGAGGGTATGGTATGTTTGGTGCGAACCGTCCAACTATCTTGCACCGACACTAACACTGTCTCCAAATAGACTGAAACAAGATTTCACATGACTCACGTTACCTAGGTGTTCCATCGGATGCGTCTAAACTGATTTCCGAGCCTATGGTAGGTTCGGCGCAACCCGTGCACCTCGTCAAGATTAGCACTATCTCCAAACAGACCAAAACGAGCTTCCACTTGAGCCTCATCACCTAGGAATTCCATTGGGTGTGTCCAAAACGATTTCCAAGCCTATGGTATGTTTGGTGCAAACCGTGCACCTATCTTGCATCAAGTTTAGCACCATCTCCAATCGGACCGTAACGAGCTTCCACTTGAGCCTCGTCACCTAGGAGCACCATCGGGTGCGTCCAAATCGATTTCAGGGCGTATGGTGCGATTGGTGCGAACCGTCCAACTATCTTGCACCGACACTAACACTATCTCCAAATAGACTGAAACAAGATTCCACATGACTCACGTCACCTAGGAGTTCCATCGGAAAACTCGAAACTGATTTTCGAGCCTATGGTAGGTTCGGCGTAACCCGTGCACCTCGTCAAGATTAGCACTACTCAAAACAGACCAAAACGAGCTTCCACTTGAGCCTCGTCACCTAGGAGTTCCGTTGGGTGTGTCCAAAACGATTTCCAAGCCTATGGTATGTTTGGTGCAAACCGTGCACCTATCTTGCAGAACGATTAGCACCATCTCCAAACGGAACAAAACGAGCTTCCACTTGAGCCTCGTCACCTATGAGTTCCATTAGGTGTGTCCAAAATGATTTACAAGCCTATGGTATGTTTGGTGCAAACCGTGCACCTATCTTGCATCAAGTTTAGCACCATCTCCAATCAGACCATAACGAGCTTCCACTTGAGCCTCGTCTCCTAGGAGTACCATCGGGTGCATCCAAATCGATTTCAGAGCGTATGGTACGATTGGTGCGAGCCATCCAACTATCTTGCACCGGCACTAACACTGTCTCCAAATAGACTAAAACAAGATTCCACATGACCCGCGTCACCTAGGAGTTCTATCGGATGCATCTAAACAAATTTCTGAGCCTATGGTAGGTCCCGCGCAACCCGTGCACTCCAAACGGACCAAAACGAGCTTCCACTTGAGCCTCGTCACCAAGGAATTCCATTGGGTGTGTCCAAAACGATTTCCAAGCCTATGGTATCTTTGGTGCAAACCGTGCACCTATCTTGCATCAAGTTTAGCACCATCTCCAATCGGACCGTAACGAGCTTCCACTTGAGCCTCGTCACCTAGGAGTACCATCGGGTGCGTCCATATTGATTTCTGAGGGTATGGTATGTTTGGTGCGAACCGTCCAACTATCTTGCACCGACACTAACACTGTCTCCAAATAGACTGAAACAAGATTTCACATGACTCACGTTACCTAGGTGTTCCATCGGATGCGTCTAAACTGATTTCCGAGCCTATGGTAGGTTTGGCGCAACCCGTGCACCTCGTCAAGATTAGCACTATCTCCAAACAGACCAAAACGAGCTTCCACTTGAGCCTCGTCACCTAGGAATTCCATTGGGTGTGTCCAAAACGATTTCCAAGCCTATGGTATGTTTGGTGCAAACCGTGCACCTATCTTGCATCAAGTTTAGCACCATCTCCAATCGGACCGTAACGAGCTTCCACTTGAGCCTCGTCACCTAGGAGCACCATCGGGTGCGTCCAAATCGATTTCAGGGCGTATGGTGCGATTGGTGCGAACCGTCCAACTATCTTGCACCGACACTAACACTATCTCCAAATAGACTGAAACAAGATTCCACATGACTCATGTCACCTAGGAGTTCCATCGGAAAACTCGAAACTGATTTCCGAGCCTATGGTAGGTTCGGCGTAACCCGTGCACCTCGTCAAGATTAGCACTACTCAAAACAGACCAAAACGAGCTTCCACTTGAGCCTCGTCACCTAGGAGTTCCGTTGGGTGTGTCCAAAACGATTTCCAAGCCTATGGTATGTTTGGTGCAAACCGTGCACCTATCTTGCAGAACGATTAGCACCATCTCCAAACGGAACAAAACGAGCTTCCACTTGAGCCTCGTCACCTATGAGTTCCATTAGGTGTGTCCAAAATGATTTACAAGCCTATGGTATGTTTGGTGCAAACCGTGCACCTATCTTGCATCAAGTTTAGCACCATCTCCAATCAGACCATAACGAGCTTCCACTTGAGCCTCGTCTCCTAGGAGTACCATCGGGTGCATCCAAATCAATTTCAGAGCGTATGGTACGATTGGTGTGAGCCATCCAACTATCTTGCACCGGCACTAACACTGTCTCCAAATAGACTAAAACAAGATTCCACATGACCCGCGTCACCTAGGAGTTCTATCGGATGCATCTAAACCAGTTTCTGAGCCTATTGTAGGTTCCGCGCAACCCGTGCACCTCGTCAAGATTAGCACTATCTCCAAACGGACCAAAACGAGCTTCCACTTGAGCCTCGTCACCTAGGAATTCCATTGGGTGTGCCCAAAATGATTTCCAAGCCTATGGTATGTTTGGTGCAAACCGTGCACCTATCATGCATCAAGTTTAGCACCATCTCCAATCAGACCATAACAAGCTTCCACTTGAGCCTCGTCACCTAGGAGTACCATCAAGTGCATCCAAATCGATTTCAGGGTGTATTACCTGATTGGTGCGAACCATCCAACTATCTTGCACCGACACTAACACTATCTCCAAATAGACTGAAACAAGATTCCACATGACTCACGTCATCTAGGAGTTCCATCGAATGCGTTGAAACTGATTTCTGAGCCTATGGTAGGTTCGGCGCCACCCGTGCACCTCGTCAGGATTAGCACTATCTCTAAACGGACCAAAAGAAGCTTCCACTTCAGCCTCGTCACCTATGAGTTCCATGGGGTGTGTCCAAAACGATTTCCATGCCTATGGTATGTTTGGCGCAAACCATGCAACTATCTTGCATCAAGTTTAGCACCACCTCCAATCGGACCGTAACGAGCTTCCACTTGAGCCTCGTCTCCTAGGAGTACCATCGGGTTCGTCCAAATCGATTTCAGAGCGTATGGTACGATTGGTGCGAGCCATCCAACTATCTTGCACCGGCACTAACACTGTCTCCAAATAGAGTAAAACAAGATTCCACATGACCCACGTCACCTAGGAGTTCTATCGGATGCATCTAAACCAATTTCTAAGCCTATGGTAGGTTCCGCGCAACCCGTGCACCTCGTCAAGATTAGCACTATCTCCAAACGGACCAAAACGAGCTTCCACTTGAGCCTCGTCACCAAGGAATTCCATTGGGTGTGCCCAAAACGATTTCCAAGCCTATGGTATGTTTGGTGCAAACCGTGCACCTATCTTGCATCAAGTTTAGCACCATCTCCAATCGAACCGTAACGAGCTTCCACTTGAGCCTCGTCACCTAGGAGTACCATCGGGTGCGTCCATATTGATTTCTGAGGGTATGGTACGTTTGGTGCGAACCGTCCAACTATCTTGCACCGACACTAACACTGTCTCCAAATAGACTGAAACAAGATTTCACATGACTCACGTTACCTAGGTGTTCCATCGTATGCGTCTAAACTGATTTCCGAGCCTATGGTAGGTTCGGCGCAACCCGTGCACCTCGTCAAGATTAGCACTATCTCCAAACAGACCAAAACGAGCTTCCACTTGAGCCTCGTCACCTAGGAATTCCATTGGGTGTGTCCAAAACGATTTCCAAGCCTATGGTATGTTTGGTGCAAACCGTGCACCTATCTTGCATCAAGTTTAGCACCATCTCCAATCGGACCGTAACGAGCTTCCACTTGAGCCTCGTCACCTAGGAGCACCATCGGGTGCGTCCAAATCGATTTCAGGGCGTATGGTGCGATTGGTGCGAACCGTCCAACTATCTTGCACCGACACTAACACTATCTCCAAATAGACTGAAACAAGATTCCACATGACTCACGTCACCTAGGAGTTCCATCGGAAAACTCGAAACTGATTTCCGAGCCTATGGTAGGTTCGGCGTAACCCGTGCACCTCGTCAAGATTAGCACTACTCAAAACAGACGAAAACGAGCTTCCACTTGAGCCTCGTCACCTTGGAGTTCCGTTGGGTGTGTCCAAAACGATTTCCAAGCCTATGGTATGTCTGGTGCAAACCGTGCACCTATCTTGCAGAACGATTAGCACCATCTCCAAACGGAACAAAACGAGCTTCCACTTGAGCCTCGTCACCTATGAGTTCCATTAGGTGTGTCCAAAATGATTTATAAGCCTATGGTATGTTTGGTGCAAACCGTGCACCTATCTTGCATCAAGTTTAGCACCATCTCCAATCAGACCATAACGAGCTTCCACTTGAGCCTCGTCTCCTAGGAGTACCATCGGGTGCGTCCAAATCGATTTCAGAGCGTATGGTACGATTGGTGCGAGCCATCCAACTATCTTGCACCGGCACTAACACTGTCTCCAAATAGACTAAAACAAGATTCCACATGACCCACGTCACCTAGGAGTTCTATCGGATGCATCTAAACCAATTTCTGAGCCTATGGTAGGTTCTGCGCAACCCGTGCACCTCGTCAAGATTAGCACTATCTCCAAACGGACCAAAACGAGCTTCCACTTGAGCCTCGTCACCAAGGAATTCCATTGGGTGTGCCCAAAACGATTTCCAAGCCTATGGTATCTTTGGTGCAAACCGTGCACCTATCTTGCATCAAGTTTAGCACCATCTCCAATCGGACCGTAACGAGCTTCCACTTGAGCCTCGTCACCTAGGAGTACCATCGGGTGCGTCCATATTGATTTCTGAGGGTATTACCTGATTGGTGCGAACCGTCCAACTATCTTGCACCGACACTAACACTGTCTCCAAATAGACTGAAACAAGATTTCACATGACTCACGTTACCTAGGTGTTCCATCGGATGCGTCTAAACTGATTTCCGAGCCTATGGTAGGTTCGGCGCAACCCGTGCACCTCGTCAAGATTAGCACTATCTCCAAACAGACCAAAACGAGCTTCCACTTGAGCCTCGTCACCTAGGAATTCCATTGGGTGTGTCCAAAACGATTTCTAAGCCTATGGTATGTTTGGTGCAAACCGTGCACCTATCTTGCATCAAGTTTAGCACCATCTCCAATCGGACCGTAACGAGCTTCCACTTGAGCCTCGTCACCTAGGAGCACCATCGGGTGCGTCCAAATCGATTTCAGGGCGTATGGTGCGATTGGTGCGAACCGTCCAACTATCTTGCACCGACACTAACACTATCTCCAAATAGACTGAAACAAGATTCCACATGACTCACGTCACCTAGGAGTTCCATCGGAAAACTCGAAACTGATTTCCGAGCCTATGGTAGGTTCGGCGTAACCCGTGCACCTCGTCAAGATTAGCACTACTCAAAACAGACCAAAACGAGCTTCCACTTGAGCCTCGTCACCTTGGAGTTCCGTTGGGTGTGTCCAAAACGATTTCCAAGCCTATGGTATGTTTGGTGCAAACCGTGCACCTATCTTGCAGAACGATTAGCACCATCTCCAAACGGAACAAAACGAGCTTCCACTTGAGCCTCGTCACCTATGAGTTCCATTAGGTGTGTCCAAAATGATTTACAAGCCTATGGTATGTTTGGTGCAAACCGTGCACCTATCTTGCATCAAGTTTAGCACCATCTCCAATCAGACCATAACGAGCTTCCACTTGAGCCTCGTCTCCTAGGAGTACCATCGGGTGCGCCCAAATCGATTTCAGAGCGCATGGTACGATTGGTGCGAGCCATCCAACTATCTTGCACCGGCACTAACACTGTCTCCAAATAGACTAAAACAAGATTCCACATGACCCACGTCACCTAGGAGTTCTATCGGATGCATCTAAACCAATTTCTGAGCCTATGGTAGGTCCTGCGCAACCCGTGCACCTCGTCAAGATTAGCACTATCTCCAAACGGACCAAAACGAGCTTCCACTTGAGCCTCGTCACCAAGGAATTCCATTGGGTGTGCCCAAAACGATTTCCAAGCCTATGGTATCTTTGGTGGAAACCGTGCACCTATCTTGCATCAAGTTTAGCACCATCTCCAATCGGACCGTAACGAGCTTCCACTTGAGCCTCGTCACCTAGGAGTACCATCGGGTGCGTCCATATTGATTTCTGAGGGTATGGTATGTTTGGTGCGAACCGTCCAACTATCTTGCACCGACACTAACACTGTCTCCAAATAGACTGAAACAAGATTTCACATGACTCACGTTACCTAGGTGTTCCATCGGATGCGTCTAAACTGATTTCCGAGCCTATGGTAGGTTCGGCGCAACCCGTGCACCTTGTCAAGATTAGCACTATCTCCAAACAGACCAAAACAAGCTTCCACTTGAGCCTCGTCACCTAGGAATTCCATTGGATGTGTCCAAAACGATTTCCAAGCCTATGGTATGTTTGGTGCAAACCGTGCACCTATCTTGCATCAAGTTTAGCACCATCTCCAATCGGACCGTAACGAGCTTCCACTTGAGCCTCGTCACCTAGGAGCACCATCGGGTGCGTCCAAATCGATTTCAGGGCGTATGGTGCGATTGGTGTGAACCGTCCAACTATCTTGCACCGACACTAACACTATCTCCAAATAGACTGAAACAAGATTCCACATGACTCACGTCACCTAGGAGTTCCATCGGAAAACTCGAAACTGATTTCCGAGCCTATGGTAGGTTCGGCGTAACCCGTGCACCTCGTCAAGATTAGCACTACTCAAAACAGACCAAAACGAGCTTCCACTTGAGCCTCGTCACCTAGGAGTTCCGTTGGGTGTGTCCAAAACGATTTCCAAGCCTATGGTATGTTTGGTGCAAACCGTGCACCTATCTTGCAGAACGATTAGCACCATCTCCAAACGGAACAAAACGAGCTTCCCCTTGAGCCTCGTCACCTATGAGTTCCATTAGGTGTGTCCAAAATGATTTACAAGCCTATGGTATGTTTGTGCAAACCGTGCACCTATCTTGCATCAAGTTTAGCACCATCTCCAATCAGACCATAACGAGCTTCCACTTGAGCCTCGTCTCCTAGGAGTACCATCGGGTGCATCCAAATCAATTTCAGAGCGTATGGTACGATTGGTGCGAGCCATCCAACTATCTTGCACCGGCAGTAACACTATCTCCAAATAGACTAAAACAAGATTCCACATGACCCACGTCACCTAGGAGTTCTATCGGATGCATCTAAACCTGTTTCTGAGCCTATTGTAGGTTCCGCGCAACCCGTGCACCTCGTCAAGATTAGCACTATCTCCAAACGGACCAAAACGAGCTTCCACTTGAGCCTCGTCACCTAGGAATTCCATTGGGTGTGCCCAAAATGATTTCCAAGCCTATGGTATGTTTGGTGCAAACCGTGCACCTATCATGCATCAAGTTTAGCACCATCTCCAATCGGACCGTAACAAGCTTCCACTTGAGCCTCGTCACCTAGGAGTACCATCAAGTGCGTCCAAATCGATTTCAGGGTGTATTACCTGATTGGTGCAAACCGTCCAACTATCTTGCACCGACACTAACACTATCTCCAAATAGACTGAAACAAGATTCCACATGACTCACGTCATCTAGGAGTTCCATCGAATGCATTGAAACTGATTTCTGAGCCTATGGTAGGTTCGGAGCAACCCGTGCACCTCGTCAGGATTAGCACTATCTCTAAACGGACCAAAAGAAGCTTCCACTTCAGCCTCGTCACCTATGAGTTCCATGGGGTGTGTCCAAAATGATTTCTATGCCTATGGTATGTTTGGCGCAAACCATGCAACTATCTTGCATCAAGTTTAGCACCACCTCCAATCGGACTGTAACGAGCTTCCACTTGAGCCTCGTCTCCTAGGAGTACCATCGGGTGCGTCCAAATCGATTTCAGAGCGTATGGTACGATTGGTGCGAGCCATCCAACTATCTTGCACCGGCACTAACACTGTCTCCAAATAGAGTAAAACAAGATTCCACATGACCCACGTCACCTAGGAGTTCTATCGGATGCATCTAAACCAATTTCTGAGCCTATGGTAGGTTCCGCGCAACCCGTGCACCTCGTCAAGATTAGCACTATCTCCAAACGGACCAAAACGAGCTTCCACTTGAGCCTCGTCACCAAGGAATTCCATTGGGTGTGCCCAAAACGATTTCCAAGCCTATGGTATGTTTGTTGCAAACCGTGCACCTATCTTGCATCAAGTTTAGCACCATCTCAAATCGGACCGTAACGAGCTTCCACTTGAGCCTCGTCACCTAGGAGTACCATCGGGTGCGTCCATATTGATTTCTGAGGTTATGGTACGTTTGGTGCGAACCGTCCAACTATCTTGCACCGACACTAACACTGTCTCCAAATAGACTGAAACAAGATTTCACATGACTCACGTTACCTAGGTGTTCCATCGGATGCGTCTAAACTGATTTCTGAGCCTATGGTAGGTTCGGCGCAACCCGTGCACCTCGTCAAGATTAGCACTATCTCCAAACAGACCAAAACGAGCTTCCACTTGAGCCTCGTCACCTAGGAATTCCATTGGGTGTGTCCAAAACGATTTCCAAGCCTATGGTATGTTTGGTGCAAACCGTGCACCTATCTTGCATCAAGTTTAGCACCATCTCCAATCGGACCGTAACGAGCTTCCACTTGAGCCTCGTCACCTAGGAGTACCATCGGGTGCGTCCAAATCGATTTCAGGGCGTATGGTGCGATTGGTGCGAACCATCCAACTATCTTGCACCGACACTAACACTATCTCCAAATAGACTGAAACAAGATTCCACATGACTCACGTCACCTAGGAGTTCCATCGGAAAACTCAAAACTGATTTCTAAGCCTATGGTAGGTTCGGCGTAACCCGTGCACCTCGTCAAGATTAGCACTACTCAAACACAGACCAAAACGAGCTTCCACTTGAGCCTCGTCACCTAGGAGTTCCGTTGGGTGTGTCCAAAACGATTTCCAAGCCTATGGTATGTTTGGTGCAAACCGTGCACCTATCTTGCAGAACGATTAGCACCATCTCCAAACGGAACAAAACGAGCTTCCACTTGAGCCTCGTCACCTATGAGTTCCATTAGGTGTGTCCAAAATGATTTACAAGCCTATGGTATGTTTGGTGCAAACCGTGCACCTATCTTGCATCAAGTTTAGCACCATCTCCAATCAGACCATAACGAGCTTCCACTTGAGCCTCGTCTCCTAGGAGTACCATCGGGTGCATCCAAATCAATTTCAGAGCGTATGGTACGATTGGTGCGAGCCATCCAACTATCTTGCACTGGCACTAACACTGTCTCCAAATAGACTAAAACAAGATTCCACATGACCCACGTCACCTAGGAGTTCTATCGGATGCATCTAAACCAGTTTCTGAGCCTATTGTAGGTTCCGCGCAACCCGTGCACCTCGTCAAGATTAGCACTATCTCCAAACGGACCAAAACGAGCTTCCACTTGAGCCTCGTCACCTAGGAATTCCATTGGGTGTGCCCAAAATGATTTACAAGCCTATGGTATGTTTGGTGCAAACCGTGCACCTATCTTGCATCAAGTTTAGCACCACCTCCAATCGGACCGTAACGAGCTTCCACTTGAGCCTCGTCTCCTAGGAGTACCATCGGGTGCGTCCAAATCGATTTCAGAGCGTATGGTACGATTGGTGCGAGCCATCCAACTATCTTGCACCGGCACTAACACTGTCTCCAAATAGACTAAAACAAGATTCCACATGACCCACGTCACCTAGGAGTTCTATCGGATGCATCTAAACCAATTTCTGAGCCTATGGTAGGTTCCGCGCAACCCGTGCACCTCGTCAGGATTAGCACTATCTCCAAACGGACCAAAACGAGCTTCCACTTGAGCCTCGTCACCAAGGAATTCCATTGGGTGTGCCCAAAACGATTTCCAAGCCTATGGTATGTTTGGTGCAAACCGTGCACCTATCTTGCATCAAGTTTAGCACCATCTCCAATCAGACCGTAACGAGCTTCCACTTGAGCCTCATCACCTAGGAGTACCATCGGGTGCGTCCAAATCGATTTCAGAGCGTATGGTACGATTGGTGCGAGCCATCCAACTATCTTGCACCGGCACTAACACTGTCTCCAAATAGACTAAAACAAGATTCCACATGACCCACGTCACATAGGAGTTCTATCGGATGCATCTAAACCAGTTTCTGAGCCTATTGTAGGTTCCGCGGAACCCGTGCACCTCGTCAAGATTAGCACTATCTCCAAACGGACCAAAACGATCTTCCACTTGAGCCGCGTCACCTAGGAATTCCATTGGGTGTGCCCAAAATGATTTCCAAGCCTATGGTATGTTTGGTGCAAACCGTGCACCTATCATGCATCAAGTTTAGCACCATCTCCAATCGGACCGTAACAAGCTTCCACTTGAGCCTCGTCACCTAGGAGTACCATCAAGTGCGTCCAAATCGATTTCAGGGTGTATTACCTGATTGGTGCGAACCGTCCAACTGTCTTGCACCGACACTAACACTGTCTCCAAATAGACTGAAACAAGATTCCACATGACTCACGTCATCTAGGAGTTCCATCGAGTGCGTTGAAACTGATTTCTGAGCCTATGGTAGGTTCGGCGCAACCCGTGCACCTCGTCAGGATTAGCACTATCTCCAAACGGACCAAAAGAAGCTTCCACTTCAGCCTCGTCACCTATGAGTTCCATGGGGTGTGTCCAAAACGATTTCCATGCCTATGGTATGTTTGGCGCAAACCATGCAACTGTCTTGCATCAAGTTTAGCACCACCTCCAATCGGACCGTAACGAGCTTCCACTTGAGCCTCGTCTCCTAGGAGTACCATCGGGTGCGTCCAAATCGATTTCAGAGCGTATGGTACGATTAGTGCGAGCCATCCAACTATCTTGCACCGGCACTAACACTGTCTCCAAATAGACTAAAACAAGATTCCACATGACCCACGTCACCTAGGAGTTCTATCGGATGCATCTAAACCAATTTCTGAGCCTATGGTAGGTTCCGCGCAACCCGTGCACCTCGTCAAGATTAGCACTATCTCCAAACGGACCAAAACGAGCTTCCACTTGAGCCTCGTCACCAAGGAATTCCATTGGGTGTGCCCAAAACGATTTCCAAGCCTATGGTATGTTTGTTGCAAACCGTGCACCTATCTTGCATCAAGTTTAGCACCATCTCAAATCGGACCGTAACGAGCTTCCACTTGAGCCTCGTCACCTAGGAGTACCATCGGGTGCGTCCATATTGATTTCTGAGGTTATGGTACGTTTGGTGCGAACCGTCCAACTATCTTGCACCGACACTAACACTGTCTCCAAATAGACTGAAACAAGATTTCACATGACTCACGTTACCTAGGTGTTCCATCGGATGCGTCTAAACTGATTTCTGAGCCTATGGTAGGTTCGGCGCAACCCGTGCACCTCGTCAAGATTAGCACTATCTCCAAACAGACCAAAACGAGCTTCCACTTGAGCCTCGTCACCTAGGAATTCCATTGGGTGTGTCCAAAACGATTTCCAAGCCTATGGTATGTTTGGTGCAAACCGTGCACCTATCTTGCATCAAGTTTAGCACCATCTCCAATCGGACCGTAACGAGCTTCCACTTGAGCCTCGTCACCTAGGAGTACCATCGGGTGCGTCCAAATCGATTTCAGGGCGTATGGTGCGATTGGTGCGAACCATCCAACTATCTTGCACCGACACTAACACTATCTCCAAATAGACTGAAACAAGATTCCACTTGACTCACGTCACCTAGGAGTTCCATCGGAAAACTCGAAACTGATTTCTAAGCCTATGGTAGGTTCGGCGTAACCCGTGCACCTCGTCAAGATTAGCACTACTCAAACACAGACCAAAACGAGCTTCCACTTGAGCCTCGTCACCTAGGAGTTCCGTTGGGTGTGTCCAAAACGATTTCCAAGCCTATGGTATGTTTGGTGCAAACCGTGCACCTATCTTGCAGAACGATTAGCACCATCTCCAAACGGAACAAAACGAGCTTCCACTTGAGCCTCGTCACCTATGAGTTCCATTAGGTGTGTCCAAAATGATTTACAAGCCTATGGTATGTTTGGTGCAAACCGTGCACCTATCTTGCATCAAGTTTAGCACCATCTCCAATCAGACCATAACGAGCTTCCACTTGAGCCTCGTCTCCTAGGAGTACCATCGGGTGCATCCAAATCAATTTCAGAGCGTATGGTACGATTGGTGCGAGCCATCCAACTATCTTGCACTGGCACTAACACTGTCTCCAAATAGACTAAAACAAGATTCCACATGACCCACGTCACCTAGGAGTTCTATCGGATGCATCTAAACCAGTTTCTGAGCCTATTGTAGGTTCCGCGCAACCCGTGCACCTCGTCAAGATTAGCACTATCTCCAAACGGACCAAAACGAGCTTCCACTTGAGCCTCGTCACCTAGGAATTCCATTGGGTGTGCCCAAAATGATTTACAAGCCTATGGTATGTTTGGTGCAAACCGTGCACCTATCTTGCATCAAGTTTAGCACCACCTCCAATCGGACCGTAACGAGCTTCCACTTGAGCCTCGTCTCCTAGGAGTACCATCGGGTGCGTCCAAATCGATTTCAGAGCGTATGGTACGATTGGTGCGAGCCATCCAACTATCTTGCACCGGCACTAACACTGTCTCCAAATAGACTAAAACAAGATTCCACATGACCCACGTCACCTAGGAGTTCTATCGGATGCATCTAAACCAATTTCTGAGCCTATGGTAGGTTCCGCGCAACCCGTGCACCTCGTCAGGATTAGCACTATCTCCAAACGGACCAAAACGAGCTTCCACTTGAGCCTCGTCACCAAGGAATTCCATTGGGTGTGCCCAAAACGATTTCCAAGCCTATGGTATGTTTGGTGCAAACCGTGCACCTATCTTGCATCAAGTTTAGCACCATCTCCAATCAGACCGTAACGAGCTTCCACTTGAGCCTCATCACCTAGGAGTACCATCGGGTGCGTCCAAATCGATTTCAGAGCGTATGGTACGATTGGTGCGAGCCATCCAACTATCTTGCACCGGCACTAACACTGTCTCCAAATAGACTAAAACAAGATTCCACATGACCCACGTCACCTAGGAGTTCTATCGGATGCATCTAAACCAGTTTCTGAGCCTATTGTAGGTTCCGCGGAACCCGTGCACCTCGTCAAGATTAGCACTATCTCCAAACGGACCAAAACGATCTTCCACTTGAGCCGCGTCACCTAGGAATTCCATTGGGTGTGCCCAAAATGATTTCCAAGCCTATGGTATGTTTGGTGCAAACCGTGCACCTATCATGCATCAAGTTTAGCACCATCTCCAATCGGACCGTAACAAGCTTCCACTTGAGCCTCGTCACCTAGGAGTACCATCAAGTGCGTCCAAATCGATTTCAGGGTGTATTACCTGATTGGTGCGAACCGTCCAACTGTCTTGCACCGACACTAACACTGTCTCCAAATAGACTGAAACAAGATTCCACATGACTCACGTCATCTAGGAGTTCCATCGAGTGCGTTGAAACTGATTTCTGAGCCTATGGTAGGTTCGGCGCAACCCGTGCACCTCGTCAGGATTAGCACTATCTCCAAACGGACCAAAAGAAGCTTCCACTTCAGCCTCGTCACCTATGAGTTCCATGGGGTGTGTCCAAAACGATTTCCATGCCTATGGTATGTTTGGCGCAAACCATGCAACTATCTTGCATCAAGTTTAGCACCACCTCCAATCGGACCGTAACGAGCTTCCACTTGAGCCTCGTCTCCTAGGAGTACCATCGGGTGCGTCCAAATCGATTTCAGAGCGTATGGTACGATTAGTGCGAGCCATCCAACTATCTTGCACCGGCACTAACACTGTCTCCAAATAGACTAAAACAAGATTCCACATGACCCACGTCACCTAGGAGTTCTATCGGATGCATCTAAACCAATTTCTGAGCCTATGGTAGGTTCCGCGCAACCCGTGCACCTCGTCAAGATTAGCACTATCTCCAAACGGACCAAAACGAGCTTCCACTTGAGCCTCGTCACCAAGGAATTCCATTGGGTGTGCCCAAAACGATTTCCAAGCCTATGGTATGTTTGGTGCAAACCGTGCACCTATCTTGCATCAAGTTTAGCACCATCTCCAATCGGACCGTAACGAGCTTCCACTTGAGCCTCGTCACCTAGGAGTACCATCGGGTGCGTCCATATTGATTTCTGAGGGTATGGTACGTTTGGTGCGAACCGTCCAACTATCTTGCACCGACACTAACACTGTCTCCAAATAGACTGAAACAAGATTTCACATGACTCACGTTACCTAGGTGTTCCATCGGATGCGTCCAAACTGATTTCCGAGCCTATGGTAGGTTCGGCGCAACCCGTGCACCTCGTCAAGATTAGCACTATTTCCAAATGGACCAAAACGAGCTTCCACTTGAGCCTCGTCACCAAGAAATTCCATTGGGTGTGTCCAAAACGATTTCCAAGCCTGTGGTATGTTTGGAGCAAACCGTGCACCTATCTTGCATCAAGTTTAGCACCATCTCCAACTGGACCGTAACGAGCTTCCACTTGAGCCTCGTCACCTAGAAGTACCATCGGGTGCGTCCATATTGATTTCTGAGGGTATGTTACGTTTGGTGCAAACCGTCCAACTATCTTGCACCGACACCAACACTTTCTCCAAATAGACTGAAACAAGATTTACATGACTCACGTTACCTAGGAGTTCCTTTGGATGCATCCAAACTGATTTCCGAGCCTATGGTAGGTTCGTCGCAACCCGTGCACCTCGTCAAGATTAGCACTATCTCCAAACAGACCAAAACGAGATTCCACTTGAGCCTCGTCACCTAGGAATTCCATTGGGTGTGTCCAAAATGATTTCCAAGCCTACGGTATGTTTGGTGCAAACCGTGCACCTGTCTTGCATCAAGTTTAGCACCATCTCCAATCGGACCGTAACGAGCTTCCACATGAGCCTCGTCACCTAGGAGTACCATCGGGTGTGTCCAAATCGATTTCAGAGTGTATGGTACGATTCGTGCGAACCGTCCAACTATCTTGCACCGACACTAACACTATCTCCAAATAGACTGAAACAAGATTCCACATGACTCACGTCACCTAGGAGTTCCATCGGAAAACTCGAAACTGATTTCCGAGCCTATGGTAGGTTCGGCGTAACCCGTGCACCTCGTCAAGATTAGCACTACTCAAAACAGACCAAAACGAGCTTCCACTTGAGCCTCGTCACCTAGGAGTTCCGTTGGGTGTGTCCAAAACGATTTCCAAGCCTATGGTATGTTTGGTGCAAACCGTGCACCTATCATGCATCAAGTTTAGCACCATCTCAAATCGGACCGTAACAAGCTTCCACTTGAGCCTCGTCACCTAGGAGTACCATCAAGTGCGTCCAAATCGATTTCAGGGTGTATTACCTGATTGGTGCGAACCGTCCAACTGTCTTGCACCGACACTAACACTGTCTCCAAATAGACTGAAACAAGATTCCACATGACTCACGTCATCTAGGAGTTCCATCGAGTGCGTTGAAACTGATTTCTGAGCCTATGGTAGGTTCGGCGCAACCCGTGCACCTCGTCAGGATTAGCACTATCTCCAAACGGACCAAAAGAAGCTTCCACTTCAGCCTCGTCACCTATGAGTTCCATGGGGTGTGTCCAAAACGATTTCCATGCCTATGGTATGTTTGGCGCAAACCATGCAACTATCTTGCATCAAGTTTAGCACCACCTCCAATCGGACCGTAACGAGCTTCCACTTGAGCCTCGTCTCCTAGGAGTACCATCGGGTGCGTCCAAATCGATTTCAGAGCGTATGGTACGATTGGTGCGAGCCATCCAACTATCTTGCACCGGCACTAACACTGTCTCCAAATAGACTAAAACAAGATTCCACATGACCCACGTCACCTAGGAGTTCTATCGGATGCATCTAAACCAATTTCTGAGCCTATGGTAGGTTCCGCGCAACCCGTGCACCTCGTCAAGATTAGCACTATCTCCAAACGGACCAAAACGAGCTTCCACTTGAGCCTCGTCACCAAGGAATTCCATTGGGTGTGCCCAAAACGATTTCCAAGCCTATGGTATGTTTGGTGCAAACCGTGCACCTATCTTGCATCAAGTTTAGCACCATCTCCAATCGGACCGTAACGAGCTTCCACTTGAGCCTCGTCACCTAGGAGTACCATCGGGTGCGTCCATATTGATTTCTGAGGGTATGGTACGTTTGGTGCGAACCGTCCAACTATCTTGCACCGACACTAACACTGTCTCCAAATAGACTGAAACAAGATTTCACATGACTCACGTTACCTAGGTGTTCCATCGGATGCGTCCAAACTGATTTCCGAGCCTATGGTAGGTTCGGCGGAACCCGTGCACCTCGTCAAGATTAGCACTATCTCCAAATGGACCAAAACGAGCTTCCACTTGAGCCTCGTCACCAAGAAATTCCATTGGGTGTGTCCAAAACGATTTCCAAGCCTGTGGTATGTTTGGTGCAAACCGTGCACCTATCTTGCATCAAGTTTAGCACCATCTCCAACTGGACCGTAACGAGCTTCCACTTGAGCCTCGTCACCTAGAAGTACCATCGGGTGCGTCCATATTGATTTCTGAGGGTATGTTACGTTTGGTGCAAACCGTCCAACTATCTTGCACCGACACCAACACTTTCTCCAAATAGACTGAAACAAGATTTACATGACTCACGTTACCTAGGAGTTCCTTTGGATGCATCCAAACTGATTTCCGAGCCTATGGTAGGTTCGTCGCAACCCGTGCACCTCGTCAAGATTAGCACTATCTCCAAACAGACCAAAACGAGATTCCACTTGAGCCTCGTCACCTAGGAATTCCATTGGGTGTGTCCAAAATGATTTCCAAGCCTACGGTATGTTTGGTGCAAACCGTGCACCTGTCTTGCATCAAGTTTAGCACCATCTCCAATCGGACCGTAACGAGCTTCCACATGAGCCTCGTCACCTAGGAGTACCATCGGGTGTGTCCAAATCGATTTCAGAGTGTATGGTACGATTCGTGCGAACCGTCCAACTATCTTGCACCGACACTAACACTATCTCCAAATAGACTGAAACAAGATTCCACATGACTCACGTCACCTACGAGTTCCATCGGAAAACTCGAAACTGATTTCCGAGCCTATGGTAGGTTCGGCGTAACCCGTGCGCCTCGTCAAGATTAGCACTACTCAAAACAGACCAAAACGAGCTTCCACTTGAGCCTCGTCACCTAGGAGTTCCGTTGGGTGTGTCCAAAACGATTTCCAAGCCTATGGTATGTTTGGTGCAAACCGTGCACCTATCATGCATCAAGTTTAGCACCATCTCCAATCGGACCGTAACAAGCTTCCACTTGAGCCTCGTCACCTAGGAGTACCATCAAGTGCGTCCAAATCGATTTCAGGGTGTATTACCTGATTGGTGCGAACCGTCCAACTGTCTTGCACCGACACTAACACTGTCTCCAAATAGACTGAAACAAGATTCCACATGACTCACGTCATCTAGGAGTTCCATCGAGTGCGTTGAAACTGATTTCTGAGCCTATGGTAGGTTCGGCGCAACCCGTGCACCTCGTCAGGATTAGCACTATCTCCAAACGGACCAAAAGAAGCTTCCACTTCAGCCTCGTCACCTATGAGTTCCATGGGGTGTGTCCAAAACGATTTCCATGCCTATGGTATGTTTGGCGCAAACCATGCAACTATCTTGCATCAAGGGTAGCACCATCTCCAATCAGACCATAACGAGCTTCCACTTGAGCCTCGTCTCCTAGGAGTACCATCGGGTGCATCCAAATCAATTTCAGAGCGTATGGTACGATTGGTGCGAGCCATCCAACTATCTTGCACCGGCACTAACACTGTCTCCAAATAGACTAAAACAAGATTCCACATGACCCACGTCACCTAGGAGTTCTATCGGATGCATCTAAACCAGTTTCTGAGCCTATTGTAGGTTCCGCGCAACCCGTGCACCTCGTCAAGATTAGCACTATCTCCAAACGGACCAAAACGAGCTTCCACTTGAGCCTCGTCACCTAGGAATTCCATTGGGTGTGCCCAAAATGATTTCCAAGCCTATGGTATGTTTGGTGCAAACCGTGCACCTATCTTGCAGAACGATTAACACCATCTCCAAACGGAACAAAACGAGCTTCCACTTGAGCCTCGTCACCTATGAGTTCCATTAGGTGTGTCCAAAATGATTTACAAGCCTATGGTATGTTTGGTGCAAACCGTGCACCTATCTTGCATCAAGTTTAGCACCATCTCCAATCAGACCATAACGAGCTTCCACTTGAGCCTCGTCTCCTAGGAGTACCATCGGGTGCATCCAAATCAATTTCAGAGCGTATGATACGATTGGTGCGAGCCATCCAACTATCTTGCACCGGCACTAACACTGTCTCCAAATAGACTAAAACAAGATTCCACATGACCCACGTCACCTAGGAGTTCTATCGGATGCATCTAAACCAGTTTCTGTGCCTATTGTAGGTTCCGCGCAACCCGTGCACCTCGTCAAGATTAGCACTATCTCCAAACGGACCAAAACGAGCTTCCACTTGAGCCTCGTCACCTAGGAATTCCATTGGGTGTGCCCAAAATGATTTCCAAGCCTATGGTATGTTTGGTGCAAACCGTGCACCTATCATGCATCAAGTTTAGCACCATCTCCAATCGGACCGTAACAAGCTTCCACTTGAGCCTCGTCACCTAGGAGTACCATCAAGTGCGTCCAAATCGATTTCAGGGTGTATTACCTGATTGGTCCGAACCGTCCAACTATCTTGCACCGACACTAACACTATCTCCAAATAGACTGAAACAAGATTCCACATGACTCACGTCATCTAGGAGTTCCATCGAATGCGTTGAAACTGATTTCTGAGCCTATGGTAGGTTCGGAGCAACCCGTGCACCTCGTCAGGATTAGCACTATCTCCAAACGGACCAAAAGAAGCTTCCACTTCAGCCTCATCACCTATGAGTTCCATGGGGTGTGTCCAAAATGATTTCCATGCCTATGGTATGTTTGGCGCAAACCATGCAACTATCTTGCATCAAGTTTAGCACCACCTCCAATCGGACCGTAACGAGCTTCCACTTGAGCCTCGTCTCCTAGGAGTACCATCGGGTGCGTCCAAATCGATTTCAGAGCGTATGGTACGATTGGTGCGAGCCATCCAACTATCTTGCACCGGCACTAACACTGTCTCCAAATAGAGTAAAACAAGATTCCACATGACCCACGTCACCTAGGAGTTCTATCGGATGCATCTAAACCAATTTCTGAGCCTATGGTAGGTTCCGCGCAACCCGTGCACCTCGTCAAGATTAGCACTATCTCCAAACGGACCAAAACGAGCTTCCACTTGAGCCTCATCACCAAGGAATTCCATTGGGTGTGCCCAAAACGATTTCCAAGCCTATGGTATGTTTGGTGCAAACTGTGCACCTATCTTGCATCAAGTTTAGCACCATCTCCAATCGGACCGTAACGAGCTTCCACTTGAGCCTCGTCACCTAAGAGTACCATCGGGTGCGTCCATATTGATTTCTGAGGGTGTGTCCAAAACGATTTCCAAGCCTATGGTATGTTTGGTGCAAACCGTGCACCTATCTTGCATCAAGTTTAGCACCATCTCCAATCGGACCGTAACGAGCTTCCACTTGAGCCTCGTCACCTAGGAGTACCATCGGGTGCGTCCAAATCGATTTCAGGGCGTATGGTGCGTTTGGTGCGAACTGTCCAACTATCTTGCACCGACACTAACACTATCTCCAAATAGACTGAAACAAGATTCCACATGACTCACGTCACCTAGGAGTTCCATCGGAAAACTCGAAACTGATTTCCGAGCCTATGGTAGGTTCGGCGTAACCCGTGCACCTCGTCAAGATTAGCACTACTCAAAACAGACCAAAACGAGCTTCCACTTGAGCCTCGTCACCTAGGAGTTCCGTTGGGTGTGTCCAAAACGATTTCCAAGCCTATGGTATGTTTGGTGCAAACCGTGCACCTATCTTGCAGAACGATTAGCACCATCTCCAAACGGAACAAAACGAGCTTCCACTTGAGCCTCGTCACCTATGAGTTCCATTAGGTGTGTCCAAAATGATTTACAAGCCTATGGTATGTTTGGTGCAAACCGTGCACCTATCTTGCATCAAGTTTAGCACCATCTCCAATCAGACCATAACGAGCTTCCACTTGAGCATCGTCTCCTAGGAGTACCATCGGGTGCATCCAAATCAATTTCAGAGCGTTTGGTACGATTGGTGCGAGCCATCCAACTATCTTGCACTGGCACTAACACTGTCTCCAAATAGACTAAAACAAGATTCCACATGACCCACGTCACCTAGGAGTTCTATCGGATGCATCTAAACTAGTTTCTGAGCCTATTGTAGGTTCCGCGCAACCCGTGCACCTCGTCAAGATTAGCACTATCTCCAAACGGACCAAAACGAGCTTCCACTTGAGCCTCGTCACCTAGGAATTCCATTGGGTGTGCCCAAAATGATTTACAAGCCTATGGTATGTTTGGTGCAAACCGTGCACCTATCTTGCATCAAGTTTAGCACCACCTCCAATCGGACCATAATGAGCTTCCACTTGAGCCTCGTCTCCTAGGAGTACCATCGGGTGCGTCCAAATCGATTTCAGAGCGTATGGTACGATTGGTGCGAGCCATCCAACTATCTTGCACCGGCACTAACACTTCCTCCAAATAGACTAAAACAAGATTCCACATGACCCACGTCACCTAGGAGTTCTATCGGATGCATCTAAACCAATTTCTGAGCCTATGGTAGGTTCTGCGCAACCCGTGCACCTCGTCAAGATTAGCACTATCTCCAAACGGACCAAAACGAGCTTCCACTTGAGCCTCGTCACCAAGGAATTCCATTGGGTGTGCCCAAAACGATTTCCAACCTATGGTATGTTTGGTGCAAACCGTGCACCTATCTTGCATCAAGTTTAGCACCATCTCCAATCAGACCGTAACGAGCTTCCACTTGAGCCTCATCACCTAGGAGTACCATCGGGTGCGTCCATATTGATTTCTGAGGGTATGGTACGTTTGGTGCGAACCGTCCAACTATCTTGCACCGACACTAACACTGTCTCCAAATAGACTGAAACAAGATTTCACATGACTCACGTTACCTAGGTGTTCCATCGGATGCGTCCAAACTGATTTCCGAGCCTATGGTAGGTTCGGCGCAACCCGTGCACCTCGTCAAGATTAGCACTATCTCCAAACAGAACAAAACGAGCTTCCACTTGAGCCTCGTCACCTAGGAATTCCATTGGGTGTGTCCAAAACGATTTCCAAGCCTATGGTATGTTTGGTGCAAACCGTGCACCTATCTTGCATCAAGTTTAGCACCATCTCCAATCGGACCGTAACGAGCTTCCACTTGAGCCTCGTCACCTAGGAGTACCATCGGGTGCGTCCAAATCGATTTCAGGGCGTATGGTACGATTGGTGCGAACCATCCAACTATCTTGCACCGACACTAACACTATCTCCAAATAGACTGAAACAAGATTCCACATGACTCACGTCACCTAAGAGTTCCATCGGAAAACTTGAAACTGATTTCCGAGCCTATGGTAGGTTCGGCGTAACCCGTGCACCTCGTCAAGATTAGCACTACTCAAAACAGACCAAAACAAGATTCCACTTGAGCCTCGTCACCTAGGAGTTCCGTTGGGTGTGTCCAAAACGATTTCCAAGCCTATGGTATGTTTGGTGCAAACCGTGCACCTATCTTGCAGAACGATTAGCACCATCTCCAAACGGAACAAAACGAGCTTCCACTTGAGCCTCGTCACCTATGAGTTCCATTAGGTGTGTCCAAAATGATTTACAAGCCTATGGTATGTTTGGTGCAAACCGTGCACCTATCTTGCATCAAGTTTAGCAACATCTCCAATCAGACCATAACGAGCTTCCACTTGAGCCTCGTCTCCTAGGAGTACCATCGGGTGCGTCCAAATCGATTTCAGAGTGTATGGTACGATTGGTGCGAGCCATCCAACTATCTTGCACCGGCACTAACACTGTCTCCAAATAGACTAAAACAAGATTCCACATGACCCACGTCACATAGGAGTTCTATCGGATGCATCTAAACCAGTTTCTGAGCCTATTGTAGGTTCCGCGCAACCCGTGCACCTCGTCAAGATTAGCACTATCTCCAAACGGACCAAAACGATCTTCCACTTGAGCCTCGTCACCTAGGAATTCCATTGGGTGTGCCCAAAATGATTTCCAAGCCTATGGTATGTTTGGTGCAAACCGTGCACCTATCATGCATCAAGTTTAGCACCATCTCCAATCGGACCGTAACAAGCTTCCACTTGAGCATCGTCACCTAGGAGTACCATCAAGTGCGTCCAAATTGATTTCAGGGTGTATTACCTGATTGGTGTGAACCGTCCAACTATCTTGCACCGACACTAACACTGTCTCCAAATAGACTGAAACAAGATTCCACATGACTCACGTCATCTAGGAGTTCCATCGGGTGCGTTGAAACTGATTTCTGAGCCTATGGTAGGTTCGGCGCAACCCGTGCACCTCGTTAGGATTAGCACTATGTCCAAACGGACCAAAAGAAGCTTCCACTTCAGCCTCGTCACCTATGAGTTCCATGGGGTGTGTCCAAAACGATTTCCATGCCTATGGTATGTTTGGCGCAAAGCATGCAACTATCTTGCATCAAGTTTAGCACCACCTCCAATCGGACCGTAACGAGCTTCCACTTGAGCCTCGTCTCCTAGGAGTACCATCGGGTGCGTCCAAATCGATTTCAGAGCGTATGGTACGATTGGTGCGAGCCATCCAACTATCTTACACCGGCACTAACACTGTCTCCAAATAGACTAAAACAAGATTCCACATGACCCACGTCACCTAGGAGTTCTATCGGATGCATCTAAACCAATTTCTGAGCCTATGGTAGGTTCCGCGCAACCCGTGCACCTCGTCAAGATTAGCACTATCTCCAAACGGACCAAAACGAGCTTCCACTTGAGCCTCGTCACGAAGGAATTCCATTGGGTGTGCCCAAAACGATTTCCAAGCCTATGGTATGTTTGGTGCAAACCGTGCACCTATCTTGCATCAAGTTTAGCACCATCTCCAATCGGACCGTAACGAGCTTCCACTTGAGCCTCGTCACCTAGGAGTACCATCGGGTGCGTCCATATTGATTTCTGAGGGTATGGTACGTTTGGTGCGAACCGTCCAACTATCTTGCACCGACACTAACACTGTCTCCAAATAGACTGAAACAAGATTTCACATGACTCACGTTACCTAGGTGTTCCATCGGATGCGTCCAAACTGATTTCCGAGCCTATGGTAGGTTCGGCGCAACCCGTGCACCTCGTCAAGATTAGCACTATCTCCAAATGGACCAAAACGAGCTTCCACTCGAGCCTCGTCACCAAGAAATTCCATTGGGTGTGTCCAAAACGATTTCCAAGCCTATGGTATGTTTGGTGCAAACCGTGCACCTATCTTGCATCAAGTTTAGCACCATCTCCAACTGGACCGTAACGAGCTTCCACTTGAGCCTCGTCACCTAGAAGTACCATCGGGTGCGTCCATATTGATTTCTGAGGGTATGTTACGTTTGGTGCAAACCGTCCAACTATCTTGCACCGACACCAACACTTTCTCCAAATAGACTGAAACAAGATTTACATGACTCACGTTACCTAGGAGTTCCTTTGGATGCGTCCAAACTGATTTCCGAGCCTATGGTAGGTTCGTCGCAACCCGTGCACCTCGTCAAGATTAGCACTATCTCTAAACAGACCAAAACGAGATTCCACTTGAGCCTCGTCACCTAGGAATTCCATTGGGTGTGTCCAAAATGATTTCCAAGCCTACGGTATGTTTGGTGCAAACCGTGCACCTGTCTTGCATCAAGTTTAGCACCATCTCCAATCGGACCGTAACGAGCTTCCACATGAGCCTCGTCACCTAGGAGTTCCATCGGGTGCGTCCAAATCGATTTCAGAGTGTATGGTACGATTCGTGCGAACCGTCCAACTATCTTGCACCGACACTAACACTATCTCCAAATAGACTGAAACAAGATTCCACATAACTCACGTCACCTAGGAGTTCCATCGGAAAACTCGAAACTGATTTCCGAGCCTATGGTAGGTTCGGCGTAACCCATGCACCTCGTCAAGATTAGCACTACTCAAAACAGACCAAAACGAGCTTCCACTTGAGCCTCGTCACCTAGGAGTTCCGTTGGGTGTGTCCAAAATGATTTCCAAGCCTATGGTATGTTTGGTGCAAACCGTGCACCTATCTTGCAGAACGATTAGCACCATCTCCAAACGGAACGAAACGAGCTTCCACTTGAGCCTCGTCACCTATGAGTTCCATTAGGTGTGTCCAAAATGATTTACAAGCCTATGGTATGTTTGGTGCAAACCGTGCACCTATCTTGCATCAAGTTTAGCACCACCTCCAATCGGACCGTAACGAGCTTCCACTTGAGCCTCGTCTCCTAGGAGTACCATCGGGTGCGTCCAAATCGATTTCAGAGCGTATGGTACGATTGGTGCGAGCCATCCAACTATCTTGCAACGGCACTAACACTGTCTCCAAATAGACTAAAACAAGATTCCACATGACCCACGTCACCTAGGAGTTCTATCGGATGCATCTAAACCAGTTTCTGAACCTATTGTAGGTTCCGCGCAACCCGTGCACCTCGTCAAGATTAGCACTATCTCCAAACGGACCAAAATGAGCTTCCACTTGAGCCTCGTCACCTAGGAATTCCATTGGGTGTGCCCAAAACGATTTCCAAGCCTATGGTATGTTTGGTGCAAACCGGGCACCTATCATGCATCAAGTTTAGCACCATCTCCAATCGGACCATAACAAGCTTCCACTTGAGCCTCGTCACCTAGGAGTACCATCAAGTGCGTCCAAATCGATTTCAGGGTGTATTACCTGATTGGTGTGAACCGTCCAACTATCTTGTACCGACACTAACACTGTCTCCAAATAGACTGAAACAAGATTCCACATGACTCACGTCATCTAGGAGTTCCATCGAATGCGTTGAAACTGATTTCTGAGCCTATGGTAGGTTCGGCGTAACCCGTGCACCTCGTCAGGATTAGCACTATCTCCAAACGGACCAAAAGAAGCTTCCACTTCAGCGTCGTCACCTATGAGTTCCATGGGGTGTGTCCAAAACGATTTCCATGCCTATGGTATGTTTGGCGCAAACCATGCAACTATCTTGCATCAAGTTTAGCACCACCTCTAATCGGACCGTAACGAGCTTCCACTTGAGCCTCGTCTCCTAGGAGTACCATCGGGTGCGTCCAAATCGATTTCAGAGCGTATGGTACGATTGGTGCGAGCCATCCAACTATCTTGCACCGGCACTAACACTGTCTCCAAATAGACTAAAACAAGATTTCACATGACCCACGTCACCTAGGAGTTCTATCGGATGCATCTAAACTAATTTCTGAGCCTATGGTAGGTTCCGCGCAACCCGTGCACCTCGTCAAGATTAGCACTATCTCCAAACGGACCAAAACGAGCTTCCACTTGAGCCTCGTCACCAAGGAATTCCATTGGGTGTGCCCAAAACGATTTCCAAGCCTATGGTATGTTTGGTGCAAACCGTGCACCTATCTTGCATCAAGTTTAGCACCATCTCCAATCGGACCGTAACGAGCTTCCACTTGAGCCTCGTCACCTAGGAGTACCATCGGGTGCGTCCATATTGATTTCTGAGGGTATGGTACGTTTGGTGCGAACCGTCCAACTATCTTGCACCGACAATACCACTGTCTCCAAATAGACTGAAACAAGATTTCACATGACTCACGTTACCTAGGTGTTCCATCGGATGCGTCCAAACTGATTTCCGAGCCTATGGTAGGTTCGGCGCAACTCGTGCACCTCGTTAAGATTAGCACCATCTCCAATCGGACTGTAACGAGCTTCCACTTGAGCCTCGTCACCTAGGAGTACCATCGGGTGCGTCCATATTGATTTCTGAGGGTATGTTACGTTTGGTGCAAACCGTCCAACTATCTTGCACCGACACCAACACTTTCTCCAAATAGACTAAAACAAGATTTACATGACTCACGTTACCTAGGAGTTCCTTTGGATGCGTCCAAACTGATTTCCGAGCCTATGGTAGGTTCGTCGCAACCCGTGCACCTCGTCAAGATTAGCACTATCTCCAAACAGACCAAAACGAGCTTCCACTTGAGCCTCGTCACCTAGGAATTCCATTGGGTGTGTCCAAAACGATTTCCAAGCCGACGGTATGTTTGGTGCAAACCGTGCACCTATCTTGCATCAAGTTTACCACCATCTCCAATCGGACCGTGACGAGCTTCCACATGAGCCTCGTCACCTAGGAGTACCATCGGGTGCGTCCAAATCGATTTCAGGGTGTATGGTACGATTCGTGCGAACCGTCCAACTATCTTGCACCGACACTAACACTATCTCCAAATAGACTGAA
This sequence comes from Saccharum hybrid cultivar R570, assembly GCA_038087645.1. Taxonomy (NCBI): domain Eukaryota; kingdom Viridiplantae; phylum Streptophyta; class Magnoliopsida; order Poales; family Poaceae; genus Saccharum; species Saccharum hybrid cultivar. Next base: position 6,666,556 of record JAQSUU010000775.1, on the reverse strand, counting down.
ACAAGATTCCAAATGACTAACGTCACCTAGGAGTTCCATCGGATGCGTCGATACTGATTTCCGAGCCCATGGTAGGTTCGGCGCAACCCGTGCACCTCATCAAGATTAGCACTATCTCCAAACGGACCAAAAGAAGCTTCCGCTCCAGCCTCGTCACCTATGAGTTCCATGGGGTGTGTCCAAAACGATTTCCATGCCTATGGTATGTTTGGCGCAAACCATGCAACTATCTTGCATCAAGTTTAGCACCACCTCCAATCGGACCGTAACGAGCTTCCACTTGAACCTCGTGACCTAGGAGTACCATCGGGTGCGTCCGTATTGATTTTTGAGGGTATGGTACGTTTGGTGCGAACCGTCCAACTATCTTGCACCGACACTAACACTGTCTCCAAATAGACTGAAACAAGATTTCACATGACTCACGTTACCTAGGTGTTCCATCGGATGCGTCCAAACTGATTTCCGAGCCTATGGTAGGTTCGGCGCAACCCGTGCACCTCGTTAAGATTAGCACTATCTCCAAACGGACCAAAACGATCTTCCACTTGAGCCTCGTCACCTTGAAATTCCATGGGGTGTGTCCAAAATGATTTCCAAGCCTATGGTATGTTTGGTGGAAACCGTGCACCTAACTTGCATCAAGTTTAGCACCATCTCCAATCGGACCGTAACGAGCATCCACTTGAGCCTCGTCACCTAGAAGTACCATCGGGTGCGTCCATATTGATTTCTGAGGGTATGTTACGTTTGGTGCGAACCGTCCAACTATCTTGCACCGACACTAACACTGTCTCCAAATAGACTGAAACAAGATTTTACATGACTCACGTTACCTAGGAGTTCCTTCGTATGCGTCCAAACTGATTTCCAAGACTATGGTAGGTTCGTCACAACCCGTGCACCTCATCAAGATTAGCACTATCTCCAAACAGACCAAAACGGGCTTCCACTTGAGCGTAGTCACATAGGAATTCCATTGGGTGTGTCCAAAATGATTTCCAAGCCTACGGTATGTTTGGTGCAAACCGTGCACCTATCTTGCATCAAGTTTAGCACCATCTCCAATCGGACCGTAACGAGCTTCCACTTGAGCCTCGTCACCTAGGAGTACCATCGGGTGCGTCCATATTGATTTCTGAGGGTATGGTATGTTTGCTGCGAACCATCCAACTATCTTGCACCTACACTAACACTGTCTCCAAATAGACTGAAACAAGATTTCACATGTCTCACGTTACCTAGGAGTTCCATCGGATGCGTCCAAACTGATTTCTAAGCCTATCGTAGATTCGGCGCAACCCGTGCACCTCGTCAAGATTAGCACTATCTCTAAACGGACCAAAACGAGCTTCCGCTTGAGCCTCGTCACCTAGGAATTCCATTGGGTGTGTCCAAAACGATTTCCAAGCCTATGGTTTGTTTGGTGCAAACCATGCACCTATCATGCATCAAGTTTAGCACCATCTCCAATCGGATCGTAACGAGCTTCCACTTGAGCCTCGTCACCTAGGAGTACCATCGGGTGCGTCCAAATCGATTTCAGGGGGTATGGTACGATTGGTGCGAACCGTCCAACTATCTTGCACCGACACTAACATTGTCTCCAAATAGACTGAAACAAGATTCCACATGACTCACGTCACCTAGGAGTTTCATCGGATGCGTCGAAACTGATTTCCGAGCCTATGGTAGGTTCAGCGCAACCCGTGCACCTCATCAAGATTAGCACTATCTCCAAATGGACCAAAAGAAGCTTCCACTTCAGCCTCGTCACCTATGAGTTCCATGGGGTGTGTCCAAAACGATTTCCAAGCCTATGGTATGTTTGGCACAAACTGTGCACCTATCTTGCATCAAGTTTAGCACCATCTCCAATCTTACCGTAACGAGCTTCCACTTGAGCCTCGTCACCTAGGAGTACCATCGGGTGCGTCCATATTGATTTCTGAGGGTATGGTATGTTTGGTGCGAACCGTCCAATTATCTTGCACCGACACTAACACTGTCTCCAAATAGACTGAAACAAGATTTCACATGACTCATGTTACCCAGGTGTTCCATCGGATCCGTCCAAACTGATTTCCGAGCCTATGGTAGGTTCGGCGCAACCCGTGCACCTCATCAAGATTAGCACTATCTCCAAATGGACCAAAACGAGCTTCCACTTGAGCCTTGTCACCAAGAAATTCCATTGGGTGTGTCCAAAACGATTTCCAAGCCTATGGTATGTTTGGTGCAAACCGTGCACCTATCTTGCATCAAGTTTAGCACCATCTCCAATTGGACCGTAACGAGCTTCCACTTGAGCCTCGTCACCAGAAAGTACCATCGGGTGCATCCACATTGATTTCTGAGGGTATGTTACTTTTGGTGCAAACCGTCCAACTATCTTGCACCGACACCAACACTTTCTCCAAATAGACTGAAACAAGATTTACATGACTCACGTTACCTAGGAGTTCCTTTGGATGCGTCCAAACTGATTTCCGAGCCTATGGTAGGTTCGTCGCAACCCGTGCACCTCGTCAATATTAGCACTATCTCCAAACAGACCAAAATGAGCTTCCACTTGAGCCTCGTCACCTAGGAATTCCATTGGGTGTGTCCAAAACGATTTCCAAGCCTACGGTATGTTTGGTGCAAACCGTGCACCTATCTTGCATCAAGTTTAGCACCATCTCCAATCGGACCGTAACGAGCTTCCACATGAGCCTCGTCACCTAGGAGTACCATCGGGTGCGTCCAAATCGATTTCAGGGTGTATGGTACGATTCGTGCGAACCGTCCAACTATCTTGCACCGACACTAACACTATCTCCAAATAGACTGAAACAAGATTCCAAATGACTCACGTCACCTAGGAGTTCCATCGGATGCGTCGAAACTGATTTCCGAGCCTATGGTAGGTTCGGCGCAACCCGTGCACCTCGTCAAGATTAGCACTATCTCCAAACGGACCAAAAGAAGCTTCCACTTCAGCCTCGTCACCTATGAGTTCCATGGGGTGTGTCCAAAACGATTTCCAAGCCTATGGTATGTTTGGCGCAAACCATGCAACTATCTTGCATCAAGTTTAGCACCACCTCCAATCGGACCGTAACGAGCTTCCACTTGAACCTCGTGACCTAGGAGTACCATCGGGTGCGTCCATATTGATTTCTGAGGGTATGATACGTTTGGTGCGAACCGTCCAACTATCTTGCACCGACACTAACACTGTCTCCAAATAGACTGAAACAAGATTTCACATGACTCACGTTACCTAGGTGTTCCATCGGATGCGTCCAAACTGATTTCCGAGCCTATGGTAGGTTCGGCGCAACCCGTGCAACTCGTTAAGATTAGCACTATCTCCAAATGGACCAAAACGAGCTTCCACTTGAGCCTTGTCTCCTTGAAATTCCATGGGGTGTGTCCAAAATGATTTCCAAGACTATGGTAGGTTCGTCACAACCCGTGCACCTCATCAAGATTACCACTATCTCCAAACAGACCAAAACGAGCTTCCACTTGAGCGTAGTCACCTAGGAATTCCATTGGGTGTGTCCAAAATGATTTCCAAGCCTACGGTATGTTTGGTGCAAACCGTGCACCTATCTTGCATCAAGTTTAGCACCATCTCCAATCGGACCGTAACGAGCTTCCACTTGAGCCTCGTCACCTAGGAGTACCATCGGGTGCGTCCATATTGATTTCTGAGGGTATGGTACGTTTGCTGCGAACCGTCCAACTATCTAGCACCTACACTAACACTGTCTCCAAATAGACTGAAACAAGATTTCACATGTCTCACGTTACCTAGGAGTTCCATCGGATGCGTCCAAACTGATTTCTGAGCCTATCGTAGATTCGGCGCAACCCGTGCACCTCGTCAAGATTAGCACTATCTCCAAACGGACCAAAACGAGCTTCCGCTTGAGCGTAGTCACCTAGGAATTCCATTGGGTGTGTCCAAAACGATTTCCAAGCCTATGGTTTGTTTGGTGCAAACCATGCACCTATCATGCATCAAGTTTAGCACCATCTCCAATCGGATCGTAACGAGCTTCCACTTGAGCCTCGTCACCTAGGAGTACCATCGGGTGCGTCCAAATCGATTTCAGGGGGTATGGTACGATTGGTGCGAACCGTCCAACTATCTTGCACCGACACTAACACTGTCTCCGAATAGACTGAAACAAGATTCCACATGACTCATGTCACCTAGGAGTTTCATCGGATGCGTCGAAACTGATTTCCGATCCTATGGTAGGTTCAGCGCAACCCGTGCACCTCGTCAAGATTAGCACTATCTCCAAATGGACCAAAAGAAGCTTCCACTTCAGCCTCGTCACCTATGAGTTCCATGGGGTGGGTCCAAAACGATTTCCAAGCCTATGGTATGTTTGGCACAAACTGTGCACCTATCTTGCATCAAGTTTAGCACCATCTCCAATCGAACCGTAACGAGCTTCCACTTGAGCCTCGTCACCTAGGAGTACCATCGGGTGCGTCCATATTGATTTCTGAGGGTATGGTATGTTTGGTGCGAACCGTCCAACTATCTTGCACCGACACTAACACTGTCTCCAAATAGACTGAAACAAGATTTCACATGACTCATGTTACCCAGGTGTTCCATCGGATGCGTCCAAACTGATTTCCGAGCCTATGGTAGGTTCGGCGCAACCCGTGCACCTCATCAAGATTAGCACTATCTCCAAATGGACCGAAACGAGCTTCCACTTGAGCCTCGTCATCTAGGAATTCCATTGGGTGTGTCCAAAACGATTTGCAAGCCTATGGTATGTTTGGTGCAAACCGTGCACCTATCTTGCATCAAGTTTAGCACCATCTCCAATCGGACCGTAACGAGCTTCCACTTGAGCCTCGTCACCTAGAAGTACCATCGGGTGCGTCCATATTGATTTCTGAGGGTATGTTATGTTTGGTGCGAACCGTCCAACTATCTTGCACCGACACTAACACTGTCTCCAAATAGACTGAAACAAGATTTCACATGACTCACGTTACCTAGGAGTTCCTTCGGATGCGTCCAAACTGATTTCCGAGCCTATGGTAGGTTTGGCGCAACCAGTGCACCTCGTCAAGATTAGCACTATCTCCAAATGGACCAAAACGAGCTTCCACTTGAGCCTCGTCACCTAGGAATTCCATTGGGTGTGTCCAAAACGATTTCCAAGCCTATGGTATGTTTGGTGCAAACCATGCACCTATCTTGCATCAAGTTTAGCACCATCTCCAATCGGACCGTAACGAGCTTCCACTTGAGCCTCGTCACCTAGGAGTACCATCGGGTGCGTCTAAATCGATTTCAGGGCGTATGGTACGATTGGTGCGAACCGTCCAACTATCTTGCACCGACACTAACACTATCTCCAAATAGACTGAAACAAGATTCCACATGACTCACGTCATCTAGGAGTTCCATCGGATGCGTCGAAACTGATTTCCGAGCCTACGGTAGGTTCGGTGTAACCCGTGCACATTGTCAAGATTAGCACTACTCAAAACAGACCAAAACGAGCTTCCTCTTGAGCCTCGTCACCAAGGAGTTCCGTTGGGTGTATCCAAAATGATTTCCAAGCCTATGGTATGTTTGGTGCAAACCGGGCACCTATCTTGCAGAACGAGTAGCACCGTATCCAAACGGAACAAAACGAGCTTCCACTTGAGCCTCGTCACCTATGAGTTCCATTAGGTGTGTCCAAAATGATTTACAAGCCTATGGTATGTTTGGTGCAAACCGTGCACCTATCATGCATCAAGTTTAGCACCATCTCCAATCGGACCGTAACGAGCATCCACATGAGCCTCGTCACCTAGAAGTACCATCGGGTGCGTCCATATTGATTTCTAAGGGTATGTTACGTTTGGTGCGAACTGTCCAACTATCTTGCACCGACACTAACACTGTCTCCAAATAGACTAAAACAAGATTTTACATGACTCACGTTACCTAGGAGTTCCTTCGGATGCGTCCAAACTGATTTCCAAGCCTATGGTAGGTTCATCACAACCCGTGCACCTCATCAAGATTAGCACTATCTCCAAACGGACCAAAACGTGCTTCCGCTTGAGCCTCGTCACCTAGGAATTCCATTGGGTGTGTCCAAAACGATTTCCAAGCCTATGGTTTGTTTGGTGCAAACCATGCACCTATCATGCATCAAGTTTAGCACCTTCTCCAATCGGATCGTAACGAGCTTCCACTGGAGCCTCGTCACCTAGGAGTACCATCGGGTGCGTCCAAATCGATTTCAGGGGGTATGGTACGATTGGTGCGAACCGTCCAACTATCTTGCACCGACACTAACACTGTCTCCAAATAGACTAAAACAAGATTCCACATGACTCACGTCACCTAGGAGTTTCATCGGATGCGTCGAAACTGATTTCCGAGCCTATGGTAGGTTCAGCGCAACCCGTGCACCTCGTCAAGATTAGCACTATCTCCAAACGGACCAAAAGAAGCTTCCACTTCAGCCTCGTCACCTATGAGTTCCATGGGGTGTGTCCAAAACGATTTCCAAGCCTATGGTATGTTTGGCGCAAACTGTGCACCTATCTTGCATCAAGTTTAGCACCATCTCCAATCGAACCGTAACGAGCTTCCACTTGAGCCTCGTCACCTAGGAGTACCATCGGGTGCGTCCATATTGATTTCTGAGGGTATGGTATGTCTGGTGTGAACCGTCCAACTATCTTGCACCGACACTAACACTGTCTCCAAATAGACTGAAATAAGATTTCACATGACTCATGTTACCCAGGTGTTCCATCGGATGCGTCCAAACTGATTTTCCGAGCCTATGGTAGGTTCGGCGCAACCCGTGCACCTCATCAAGATTAGCACTATCTCCAAATGGACCAAAACGAGCTTCCACTTGAGCCTCGTCACCTAGGAATTCCATTGGGTGTGTCCAAAACGATTTGCAAGCCTATGGTATGTTTGGTGCAAACCGTGCACCTATCTTGCATCAAGTTTAGCACCATCTCCAATCGGACCGAAACGAGCATCCACATGAGCCTCGTCACCTTGAAGTACCATCGGGTGCGTCCATATTGATTTCTGAGGGTATGGTACGTTTGCTGCGAACCGTCCAACTATCTTGCACCGACACTAACACTGTCTCCAAATAGACTGAAACAAGATTTCACATGTCTCACGTTACCTAGGAGTTCCATCGGATGCGTCCAAACTGATTTCTGAGCCTATCGTAGATTCGGCGCAACCCGTGCACCTCGTCAAGATTAGCACTATCTCCAAACGGACCAAAACGAGCTTCCACTTGAGCGTAGTCACCTAGAAATTCCATTGGGTGTGTCCAAAACGATTTCCAAGCCTATGGTTTGTTTGGTGCAAACCATGCACCTATCATGCATCAAGTTTAGCACCATCTCCAATCGGATCGTAACGAGCTTCCACTTGAGCCTCGTCACCTAGGAGTACCATCGGGTGCGTCCAAATCGATTTCAGGGGGTATGGTACGATTGGTGCGAACCGTCCAACTATCTTGCACCGACACTAACACTGTCTCCAAATAGACTGAAACAAGATTCCACATGACTCATGTCACCTAGGAGTTTCATCGGATGCGTCGAAACTGATTTCCGAGCCTATGGTAGGTTCAGCGCAACCCGTGCACCTCGTCAAGATTAGCACTATCTCCAAACGGACCAAAAGAAGCTTCCACTTCAGCCTCGTCACCTATGAGTTCCATGGGGTGGGTGCAAAACGATTTCCAAGCCTATGGTATGTTTGGCACAAACTGTGCACCTATCTTGCATCAAGTTTAGCACCATCTCCAATCGAACCGTAACGAGCTTCCACTTGAGCCTCGTCACCTAGGAGTACCATCGGGTGCGTCCATATTGATTTCTGAGGGTATGGTATGTTTGGTGCGAACCGTCCAACTATCTTGCACCGACACTAACACTGTCTCCAAATAGACTGAAACAAGATTTCACATGACTCATGTTACCCAAGTGTTCCATCGGATGCGTCCAAACTGATTTCCGAGCCTATGGTAGGTTCGGCGCAACCCGTGCACCTCATCAAGATTAGCACTATCTCCAAATGGACCGAAACGAGCTTCCACTTGAGCCTCGTCATCTAGGAATTCCATTGGGTGTGTCCAAAACGATTTGCAAGCCTATGGTATGTTTGGTGCAAACCGTGCACCTATCTTGCATCAAGTTTAGCACCATCTCCAATCGGACCGTAACGAGCTTCCACTTGAGCCTCGTCACCTAGAAGTACCATCGGGTGCGTCCATATTGATTTCTGAGGGTATGTTACGTTTGGTGCGAACCGTCCAACTATCTTGCACCGACACTAACACTGTCTCCAAATAGACTGAAACAAGATTTCACATGACTCACGTTACCTAGGAGTTCCTTCGGATGCGTCCAAACTGATTTCCGAGCCTATGGTAGGTTTGGCGCAACCAGTGCACCTCGTCAAGATTAGCACTATCTCCAAATGGACCAAAACGAGCTTCCACTTGAGCCTCGTCACCTAGGAATTCCATTGGGTGTGTCCAAAACGATTTCCAAGCCTATGGTATGTTTGGTGCAAACCGTGCACCTATCTTGCATCAAGTTTAGCACCATCTCCAATCGGACCGTAACGAGCTTCCACTTGAGCCTCGTCACCTAGGAGTACCATCGGGTGCGTCTAAATCGATTTCAGGGCGTATGGTACGATTGGTGCGAACCGTCCAACTATCTTGCACCGACACTAACACTATCTCCAAATAGACTGAAACAAGATTCCACATGACTCACGTCATCTAGGAGTTCCATCGGATGCGTCGAAACTGATTTCCGAGCCTACGGTAGGTTCGGCGTAACCCGTGCACATCGTCAAGATTAGCACTACTCAAAACAGACCAAAACGAGCTTCCTCTTGAGCCTCATCACCATGGAGTTCCGTTGGGTGTGTCCAAAATGATTTCCAAGCCTATGGTATGTTTGGTGCAAACCGGGCACCTATCTTGCAGAACGAGTAGCACCATCTCCAAACGGAACAAAACGAGCTTCCACTTGAGCCTCGTCACCTATGAGTTCCATTAGGTGTGTCCAAAATGATTTACAAGCCTATGGTATGTTTGGTGCAAACCGTGCACCTATCATGCATCAAGTTTAGCACCATCTCCAATCGGACCGTAACGAGCATCCACATGAGCCTCGTCACCTAGAAGTACCATCGGGTGCGTCCATATTGATTTCTAAGGGTATGTTACGTTTGGTGCGAACTGTCCAACTATCTTGCACCGACACTAACACTGTCTTCAAATAGACTAAAACAAGATTTTACATGACTCACGTTACCTAGGAGTTCCTTCGGATGCGTCCAAACTGATTTCCAAGCCTATGGTAGGTTCATCACAACCCGTGCACCTCATCAAGATTAGCACTATCTCCAAACGGACCAAAACGAGCTTCCGCTTGAGCCTCGTCACCTAGGAATTCCATTGGGTGTGTCCAAAACGATTTCCAAGCCAATGGTTTGTTTGGTGCAAACCATGCACCTATCATGCATCAAGTTTAGCACCTTCTCCAATCGGATCGTAACGAGCTTCCACTGGAGCCTCGTCACCTAGGAGTACCATCGGGTGCGTCCAAATCGATTTCAGGGGGTATGGTACAATTGGTGCGAACCGTCCAACTATCTTGCACCGACACTAACACTGTCTCCAAATAGACTAAAACAAGATTCCACATGACTCACGTCACCTAGGAGTTTCATCGGATGCGTCGAAACTGATTTCCGAGCCTATGGTAGGTTCAGCGCAACCCGTGCACCTCGTCAAGATTAGCACTATCTCCAAACGGACCAAAAGAAGCTTCCACTTCAGCCTCGTCACCTATGAGTTCCATGGGGTGTGTCCAAAACGATTTCCAAGCCTATGGTATGTTTGGCGCAAACTGTGCACCTATCTTGCATCAAGTTTAGCACCATCTCCAATCGAACCGTAACGAGCTTCCACTTGAGCCTCGTCACCTAGGAGTACCATCGGGTGCGTCCATATTGATTTCTGAGGGTATGGTATGTCTGGTGTGAACCGTCCAACTATCTTGCACCGACACTAACACTGTCTCCAAATAGACTGAAATAAGATTTCACATGACTCATGTTACCCAGGTGTTCCATCGGATGCGTCCAAACTGATTTCCGAGCCTATGGTAGGTTCGGCGCAACCCGTGCACCTCATCAAGATTAGCACTATCTCCAAATGGACCAAAACGAGCTTCCACTTGAGCTCGTCACCTAGGAATTCCATTGGGTGTGTCCAAAACGATTTGCAAGCCTATGGTATGTTTGGTGCAAACCGTGCACCTATCTTGCATCAAGTTTAGCACCATCTCCAATCGGACCGTAACGAGCATCCACATGAGCCTCGTCACCTAGAAGTACCATCGGGTGCGTCCATATTGATTTCTGAGGGTATGTTACGTTTGGTGCGAACTGTCCAACTATCTTGCACCGACACTAACACTGTCTCCAAATAGACTAAAACAAGATTTTACATGACTCACGTTACCTAGGAGTTCCTTCGGATGCGTCCAAACTGATTTCCAAGCCTATGGTAGGTTCATCACAACCCGTGCACCTCATCAAGATTAGCACTATCTCCAAACGGACCAAAACGAGCTTCCGCTTGAGCCTTGTCACCTTGAAATTCCATGGGGTGTGTCCAAAATGATTTCCAAGCCTACGGTATGTTTAGCGCAAACTGTGCACCTATCTTGCATCAAGTTTAGCACCATCTCCTATCGGACCGTAACGAGCTTCCACTTGAGCCTCGTCACCTAGGAGTACCATCGGGTGCGTCCATATTGATTTCTGAGGGTATGGTATGTCTCGTGCGAACCGTCCAACTATCTTGCACCGACACTAACACTATCTCCAAATAGACTGAAACAAGATTCCAAATGACTCACGTCACCAAGGAGTTCCATCGGATGCGTCGAAACTGATTTTCGAGCCTATGGTAGGTTCGGCACAACCCGTGCACCTCGTCAAGATTAGCACTATCTCCAAACGGACCAAAAGAAGCTTCCACTTCAGCCTCGTCACCTATGAGTTCCATGGGGTGTGTCCAAAACGATTTCCAAGCCTATGGTATGTTTGGCGCAAACCATGCAACTATCTTGCATCAAGTTTAGCACCACCTCCAATCGGACCGTAACGAGCTTCCACTTGAACCTCGTGACCTAGGAGCACCATCGGGTGCGTCCGTATTGATTTCTGAGGGTATGATACGTTTGGTGCGAACCGTCCAACTATCTTGCACCGACACTAACACTGTCTCCAAATAGACTGAAACAAGATTTCGCATGACTCACGTTACCTAGGTGTTCCATCGGATGCGTCCAAACTGATTTCCGAGCCTATGGTAGGTTCGGCGCAACCCGTGCACCTCGTTAAGATTAGCACTATCTCCAAACGGACCAAAACGAGCTTCCACTTGAGCCTCGTCACCTAGGAGTACCATCGGGTGCGTCCAAATCGATTTCAGGGGGTATGGTACGATTGGTGCGAACCGTCCAACTATATTGCACCGACACTAACACTGTCTCCAAATAGACTGAAACAAGATTCCACATGACTCACGTCACCTAGGGAGTTTCATCGGATGCGTCGAAACTGATTTCCGAGCCTATGGTAGGTTCAGCGCAACCCGTGCACCTCGTCAAGATTAGCACTATCTCCAAATGGACCAAAAGAAGCTTCCACTTCAGCCTCGTCACCTATGAGTTCCATGGGGTGTGTCCAAAACGATTTCCAAGCCTATGGTATGTTTGGCACAAACTGTGCACCTATCTTCCATCAAGTTTAGCACCATCTCCAATCGAACCGTAACGAGCTTCCACTTGAGCCTCGTCACCTTGAAGTACCATCGGGTGCGTCCGTATTGATTTCTGAGGGTATGTTACGTTTGGTGCAAACCGTCCAACTATCTTGCACCGACACCAAAACTTTCTCCAAATAGAGTGAAACAAGATTTACATGACTCACGTTACCTAGGAGTTCCTTTGGATGCGTCCAAACTGATTTCCGAGCCTATGGTAGGTTCGTCGCAACCCGTGCACCTCGTCAAGATTAGCACTATCTCCAAACAGACCAAAACGAGCTTCCACTTGAGCCTCGTCACCTAGGAATTCCATTGGGTGTGTCCAAAACGATTTCCAAGCCTACGGTATGTTTGGTGCAAACCGTGCACCTATCTTGCATCAAGTTTAGCACCATCTCCAATCGGACTGTAACGAGCTTCCACATGAGCCTCGTCACCTAGGAGTACCATCGGGTGCGTCCAAATCGATTTCAGGGTGTATGGTACGATTCGTGCGAACCGTCCAACTATCTTGCACCGACACTAACACTATCTCCAAATAGACTGAAACAAGATTCCAAATGACTCACGTCACCGAGGAGTTCCATCGGATGCGTCGAAACTGATTTCCGAGCCTATGGTAGGTTCGGCGCAACCCGTGCACCTCGTCAAGATTAGCACTATCTCCAAACGGACCAAAAGAAGCTTCCACTTCAGCCTCGTCACCTATGAGTTCCATGGGGTGTGTCCAAAACGATTTCCAAGCCTATGGTATGTTTGGCGCAAACCATGCAACTATCTTGCATCAAGTTTAGCACCACCTCCAATCGGACCGTAACGAGCTTCCACTTGAACCTCGTGACCTAGGAGTACCATCGGGTGCGTCCGTATTGATTTCTGAGGGTATGATACGTTTGGTGCGAACCGTCCAACTATCTTGCACCGACACTAACACTGTCTCCAAATAGACTGAAACAAGATTTCACATGACTCACGTTACCTAGGTGTTCCATCGGATGCGTCCAAACTGATTTCCGAGCCTATGGTAGGTTCGGCGCAACCCGTGCACCTCTTTAAGATTGGCACTATCTCCAAATGGACCAAAACGAGCTTCCACTTGAGCCTTGTCACCTTGAAATTCCTTGGGGTGTGTCCAAAATGATTTCCAAGCCTACGGTATGTTTAGCGCAAACTGTGCACCTATCATGCATCAAGTTTAGCACCATCTCCAATCGGATCGTAACGAGCTTCCACTTGAGCCTCGTCACCTAGGAGTACCATCGCGTGCGTCCAAATCGATTTCAGGGGGTATGGTACATTTGGTGCGAACCGTCCAACTATCTTGCACCGACACTAACACTGTCTCCAAAAAGACTGAAACAAGATTCCACATGACTCACGTCACCTAGGAGTTTCATCGGATGCGTCGAAACTGATTTCCGAGCCTATGGTAGGTTCAGCGCAACCCGTGCACCTCGTCAAGATTAGCACTATCTCCAAATGGACCAAAAGAAGCTTCCACTTCAGCCTCGTCACCTATGAGTTCCATGGGGTGTGTCCAAAACGATTTCCAAGCCTATGGTATGTTTGGCACAAACTGTGCACCTATCTTGCATCAAGTTTAGCACCATCTCCAATTGGACCGTAACGAGCTTCCACTTGAGCCTCGTCACCTAGAAGTACCATCGGGTGCGTCCATATTGATTTCTGAGGGTATGTTACGTTTGGTGCAAACCGTCCAACTATCTTGCACCGACACCAAAACTTTCTCCAAATAGACTGAAACAAGATTTACATGACTCACGTTACCTAGGAGTTCCTTTGGATGCGTCCAAACTGATTTCCGAGCCTATGGTAGGTTCGTCGCAACCCGTGCACCTCGTCAAGATTAGCACTATATCCAAACAGACCAAAACGAGCTTCCACTTGAGCCTCGTCAACTAGGAATTCCATTGGGTGTGTCCAAAACGATTTCCAAGCCTACGGTATGTTTGGTGCAAACCGTGCACCTATCTTGCATCAAGTTTAGCACCATCTCCAATCGGACCGTAACGAGCTTCCACATGAGCCTCGTCACCTAGGAGTACCATCGGGTGCGTCCAAATCGATTTCAGGGTGTATGGTACGATTCGTGCGAACCGTCCAACTATCTTGCACCGACACTAACACTATCTCCAAATAGACCGAAACAAGATTCCAAATGACTCACGTCACCTAGGAGTTCCATCGGATGCGTCGAAACTGATTTCCGAGCCTATGGTAGGTTCGGCGCAACCCGTGCACCTCGTCAAGATTAGCACTATCTCCAAACGGACCAAAAGAAGCTTCCACTTCAGCCTCGTCACCTATGAGTTCCATGGGGTGTGTCCAAAACGATTTCCAAGCCTATGGTATGTTTGGCGCAAACCATGCAACTATCTTGCATCAAGTTTAGCACCACCTCCAATCGGACCGTAACGAGCTTCCACTTGAACCTCGTGACCTAGGAGTACCATCGGGTGCGTCCGTATTGATTTCTGAGGGTATGATACGTTTGGTGCGAACCGTCCAACTATCTTGCACCGACACTAACACTGTCTCCAATTAGACTGAAACAAGATTTCACATGACTCACGTTACCTAGGTGTTCCATCGGATGCGTCCAAACTGATTTCCGAGCCTATGGTAGGTTCGGCGCAACCCGTGCACCTCGTTAAGATTAGCACTATCTCCAAACGGACCAAAACGAGCTTCCACTTGAGCCTTGTCACCTTGAAATTCCTTGGGGTGTGTCCAAAATGATTTCCAAGCCTACGGTATGTTTAGCGCAAACTGTGCACCTATCTTGCATCAAGTTTAGCACCATCTCCAATCGGACCGTAACGAGCTTCCACTTGAGCCTCGTCACCTAGGAGTACCATCGGGTGCATCCATATTGATTTCTGAGGGTATGGTATGTCTCGTGCGAACCGTCCAACTATCTTGCACCGACACTAACACTATCTCCAAATAGACTGAAACAAGATTCCAAATGACTCACGTCACCTAGGAGTTCCATCGGATGCGTCGAAACTGATTTCCGAGCCTATGGTAGGTTCGGCACAACCCGTGCACCTCGTCAAGATTAGCACTATCTCCAAACGGACCAAAAGAAGCTTCCACTTCAGCCTCGTCACCTATGAGTTCCATGGGGTGTGTCCAAAACGATTTCCAAGCCTATGGTATGTTTGGCGCAAACCATGCAACTATCTTGCATCAAGTTTAGCACCACCTCCAATCGGACCGTAACGAGCTTCCACTTGAACCTCGTGACCTAGGAGTACCATCGGGTGCATCCGTATTGATTTCTGAGGGTATGATACGTTTGGTGCGAACCGTCCAACTATCTTGCACCGACACTAACACTGTCTCCAAATAGACTGAAACAAGATTTCACATGACTCACGTTACCTAGGTGTTCCATCGGATGCGTCCAAAATGATTTCCGAGCCTATGGTAGGTTCGGCGCAACCCGTGCACCTCGTTAAGATTAGCACTATCTCCAAACGGACCAAAACGAGCTTCCACTTGAGCCTTGTCACCTTGAAATTCCATGGGGTGTGTCCAAAATGATTTCCAAGCCTACGGTATGTTTAGCGCAAACTGTGCACCTATCTTCCATCAAGTTTAGCACCATCTCCAATCGAACCGTAACGAGCTTCCACTTGAGCCTCGTCACCTAGAAGTACCATCGGGTGCGTCCGTATTGATTTCTGAGGGTATGTTACGTTTGGTGCAAACCGTCCAACTATCTTGCACCGACACCAAAACTTTCTCCAAATAGAGTGAAACAAGATTTACATGACTCACGTTACCTAGGAGTTCCTTTGGATGCGTCCAAACTGATTTCCGAGCCTATGGTAGGTTCGTCGCAACCCGTGCACCTCGTCAAGATTAGCACTATCTCCAAACAGACCAAAACGAGCTTCCACTTGAGCCTCGTCACCTAGGAATTCCATTGGGTGTGTCCAAAACGATTTCCAAGCCTACGGTATGTTTGGTGCAAACCGTGCACCTATCTTGCATCAAGTTTAGCACCATCTCCAATCGGACCGTAACGAGCTTCCACATGAGCCTCGTCACCTAGGAGTACCATCGGGTGCGTCCAAATCGATTTCAGGGTGTATGGTACGATTCGTGCGAACCGTCCAACTATCTTGCACCGACACTAACACTATCTCCAAATAGACCGAAACAAGATTCCAAATGACTCACGTCACCTAGGAGTTCCATCGGATGCGTCGAAACTGATTTCCGAGCCTATGGTAGGTTCGGCGCAACCCGTGCACCTCGTCAAGATTAGCACTATCTCCAAACGGACCAAAAGAAGCTTCCACTTCAGCCTCGTCACCTATGAGTTCCATGGGGTGTGTCCAAAACGATTTCCAAGCCTATGGTATGTTTGGCGCAAACCATGCAACTATCTTGCATCAAGTTTAGCACCACCTCCAATCGGACCGTAACGAGCTTCCACTTGAACCTCGTGACCTAGGAGTACCATCGGGTGCGTCCGTATTGATTTCTGAGGGTATGATACGTTTGGTGCGAACCGTCCAACTATCTTGCACCGACACTAACACTGTCTCCAATTAGACTGAAACAAGATTTCACATGACTCACGTTACCTAGGTGTTCCATCGGATGCGTCCAAACTGATTTCCGAGCCTATGGTAGGTTCGGCGCAACCCGTGCACCTCGTTAAGATTAGCACTATCTCCAAACGGACCAAAACGAGCTTCCACTTGAGCCTTGTCACCTTGAAATTCCTTGGGTTGTGTCCAAAATGATTTCCAAGCCTACGGTATGTTTAGCGCAAACTGTGCACCTATCTTGCATCAAGTTTAGCACCATCTCCAATCGGACCGTAACGAGCTTCCACTTGAGCCTCGGCACCTAGGAGTACCATCGGGTGCATCCATATTGATTTCTGAGGGTATGGTATGTCTCGTGCGAACCGTCCAACTATCTTGCACCGACACTAACACTATCTCCAAATAGACTGAAACAAGATTCCAAATGACTCACGTCACCTAGGAGTTCCATCGGATGCGTCGAAACTGATTTCCGAGCCTATGGTAGGTTCGGCACAACCCGTGCACCTCGTCAAGATTAGCACTATCTCCAAACGGACCAAAAGAAGCTTCCACTTCAGCCTCGTCACCTATGAGTTCCATGGGGTGTGTCCAAAACGATTTCCAAGCCTATGGTATGTTTGGCGCAAACCATGCAACTATCTTGCATCAAGTTTAGCACCACCTCCAATCGGACCGTAACGAGCTTCCACTTGAACCTCGTGACCTAGGAGTACCATCGGGTGCATCCGTATTGATTTCTGAGGGTATGATACGTTTGGTGCGAACCGTCCAACTATCTTGCACCGACACTAACACTGTCTCCAAATAGACTGAAACAAGATTTCACATGACTCACGTTACCTAGGTGTTCCATCGGATGCGTCCAAACTGATTTCCGAGCCTATGGTAGGTTCGGCGCAACCCGTGCACCTCGTTAAGATTAGCACTATCTCCAAACGGACCAAAACGAGCTTCCACTTGAGCCTTGTCACCTTGAAATTCCATGGGGTGTGTCCAAAATGATTTCCAAGCCTACGGTATGTTTAGCGCAAACTGTGCACCTATCTTCCATCAAGTTTAGCACCATCTCCAATCGAACCGTAACGAGCTTCCACTTGAGCCTCGTCACCTAGAAGTACCATCGGGTGCGTCCGTATTGATTTCTGAGGGTATGTTACGTTTGGTGCAAACCGTCCAACTATCTTGCACCGACACCAAAACTTTCTCCAAATAGAGTGAAACAAGATTTACATGACTCACGTTACCTAGGAGTTCCTTTGGATGCGTCCAAACTGATTTCCGAGCCTATGGTAGGTTCGTCGCAACCCGTGCACCTCGTCAAGATTAGCACTATCTCCAAACAGACCAAAACGAGCTTCCACTTGAGCCTCGTCACCTAGGAATTCCATTGGGTGTGTCCAAAATGATTTCCAAGCCTACGGTATGTTTGGTGCAAACCGTGCACCTATCTTGCATCAAGTTTAGCACCATCTCCAATCGGACCGTAACGAGCTTCCACATGAGCCTCGTCACCTAGGAGTACCATCGGGTGCGTCCAAATCGATTTTAGGGTGTATGGTACGATTTGTGCGAACCGTCCAACTATCTTGCACCGACACTAACACTATCTCCAAATAGACTGAAACAAGATTCCAAATGACTCACGTCACCTAGGAGTTCCATCGGATGCGTCGAAACTGATTTCCGAGCCTATGGTAGGTTCGGCGCAACCCGTGCACCTCGTCAAGATTAGCACTATCTCCAAACGGACCAAAAGAAGCTTCCACTTCAGCCTCGTCACCTATGAGTTCCATGGGGTGTGTCCAAAACGATTTCCAAGCCTATGGTATGTTTGGCGCAAACCATGCACCTATCTTGCATCAAGTTTAGCACCATCTCCAATCGGACCGTAACGAGCTTCCACTTGAGCCTCGTCACCTAGGAGTACCATCGGGTGCGTCCATATTGATTTTCTGAGGGTATGGTATGTCTCGTGCGAACCGTCCAACTATCTTGCACCGACACTAACACTATCTCCAAATAGACTGAAACAAGATTCCAAATGACTCACGTCACCTAGGAGTTCCATCGGATGCGTCGAAACTGATTTCCGAGCCTATGGTAGGTTCGGCACAACCCGTGCACCTCGTCAAGATTAGCACTATCTCCAAACGGACCAAAAGAAGCTTCCACTTCAGTCTCGTCACCTATGAGTTCCATGGGGTGTGTCCAAAACGATTTCCAAGCCTATGGTATGTTTGGCGCAAACCATGCAACTATCTTGCATCAAGTTTAGCACCACCTCCAATCGGACCGTAACGAGCTTCCACTTGAACCTCGTGACCTAGGAGTACCATCGGGTGTGTCCGTATTGATTTCTGAGGGTATGATACGTTTGGTGCGAACCGTCCAACTATCTTGCACCGACACTAACACTGTCTCCAAATAGACTGAAACAAGATTTCACATGACTCACGTTACCTAGGTGTTCCATCGGATGCGTCCAAACTGATTTCCGAGCCTATGGTAGGTTCGGCGCAACCCGTGCACCTCGTTAAGATTAGCACTATCTCCAAACGGACCAAAACGAGCTTCCACTTGAGCCTTGTCACCTTGAAATTCCATGGGGTTTGTCCAAAATGATTTCCAAGCCTACGGTATGTTTAGCGCAAACTGTGCACCTATCTTCCATCAAGTTTAGCACCATCTCCAATCGAACCGTAACGAGCTTCCACTTGAGCCTCGTCACCTAGAAGTACCATCGGGTGCGTCCGTATTGATTTCTGAGGGTATGTTACGTTTGGTGCAAACCGTCCAACTATCTTGCACCGACACCAAAACTTTCTCCAAATAGAGTGAAACAAGATTTACATGACTCACGTTACCTAGGAGTTCCTTTGGATGCGTCCAAACTGATTTCCGAGCCTATGGTAGGTTCGTCGCAACCCGTGCACCTCGTCAAGATTAGCACTATCTCCAAACAGACCAAAACGAGCTTCCACTTGAGCCTCGTCACCTAGGAATTCCATTGGGTGTGTCCAAAACGATTTCCAAGCCTACGGTATGTTTGGTGCAAACCGTGCACCTATCTTGCATCAAGTTTAGCACCATCTCCAATCGGACCGTAACGAGCTTCCACATGAGCCTCGTCACCTAGGAGTACCATCGGGTGCGTCCAAATCGATTTCAGGGTGTATGGTACGATTCGTGCGAACCGTCCAACTATCTTGCACGGACACTAACACTATCTCCAAATAGACTGAAACAAGATTCCAAATGACTCACGTCACCTAGGAGTTCCATCGGATGCGTCGAAACTGATTTCCGAGCCTATGGTAGGTTCGGCGCAACCCGTGCACCTCGTCAAGATTAGCACTATCTCCAAACGGACCAAAAGAAGCTTCCACTTCAGCCTCGTCACCTATGAGTTCCATGGGGTGTGTCCAAAACGATTTCCAAGCCTATGGTATGTTTGGCGCAAACCATGCAACTATCTTGCATCAAGTTTAGCACCACCTCCAATCGGACCGTAACGAGCTTCCACTTGAACCTCGTGACCTAGGAGTACCATCGGGTGCGTCCGTATTGATTTCTGAGGGTATGATACGTTTGGTGCGAACCGTCCAACTATCTTGCACCGACACTAACACTGTCTCCAAATAGACTGAAACAAGATTTCACATGACTCACGTTACCTAGGTGTTCCATCGGATGCATCCAAACTGATTTCCGAGCCTATGGTAGGTTCGGCGCAACCCGTGCACCTCGTTAAGATTAGCACTATCTCCAAACGGACCAAAACGAGCTTCCACTTGAGCCTTGTCACCTTGAAATTCCTTGGGGTGTGTCCAAAATGATTTCCAAGCCTACGGTATGTTTAGCGCAAACTGTGCACCTATCTTGCATCAAGTTTAGCACCATCTCCAATCGGATCGTAACGAGCTTTCACTTGAGCCTCGTCACCTAGGAGTACCATCGGGTGCGTCCATATTGATTTCTGAGGTTATGGTATGTCTCGTGCGAACCGTCCAACTATCTTGCACCGACACTAACACTATCTCCAAATAGACTGAAACAAGATTCCAAATGACTCACGTCACCTAGGAGTTCCATCGGATGCGTCGAAACTGATTTCCGAGCCTATGGTAGGTTCGGCACAACCCGTGCACCTCGTCAAGATTAGCACTATCTCCAAACGGACCAAAAGAAGCTTCCACTTCAGCCTCGTCACCTATGAGTTCCATGGGGTGTGTCCAAAACGATTTCCAAGCCTATGGTATGTTTGGCGCAAACCATGCAACTATCTTGCATCAAGTTTAGCACCACCTCCAATCGGACCGTAACGAGCTTCCACTTGAACCTCGTGACCTAGGAGTACTATCGGGTGCGTCCGTATTGATTTCTGAGGGTATGATACGTTTGGTGCGAACCGTCCAACTATCTTGCACCGACACTAACACTGTCTCCAAATAGACTGAAACAAGATTTCACATGACTCACGTTACCTAGGTGTTCCATCGGATGCGTCCAAACTGATTTCCGAGCCTATGGTAGGTTCGGCGCAACCCGTGCACCTCGTCAAGATTAGCACTATCTCCAAACGGGCCAAAACGAGCTTCCACTTGAGCCTTGTCACCTTGAAATTCCATGGGGTGTGTCCAAAATGATTTCCAAGCCTACGGTATGTTTAGCGCAAACTGTGCACCTATCTTCCATCAAGT
Source organism: Saccharum hybrid cultivar R570 (assembly GCA_038087645.1). Lineage (NCBI taxonomy): Eukaryota > Viridiplantae > Streptophyta > Magnoliopsida > Poales > Poaceae > Saccharum > Saccharum hybrid cultivar. The sequence goes on along the minus strand of JAQSUU010000775.1, from coordinate 6,645,397 downwards.
TTAGCACCATCTCCAATCGAACCGTAACGAGCTTCCACTTGAGCCTCGTCACCTAGAAGTACCATCGGGTGCGTCCGTATTGATTTCTGAGGGTATGTTACGTTTGGTGCAAACCGTCCAACTATCTTGCACCGACACCAAAACTTTCTCCAAATAGAGTGAAACAAGATTTACATGACTCACGTTACCTAGGAGTTCCTTTGGATGCGTCCAAACTGATTTCCGAGCCTATGGTAGGTTCGTCGCAACCCGTGCACCTCGTCAAGATTAGCACTATCTCCAAACAGACCAAAACGAGCTTCCACTTGAGCCTCGTCACCTAGGAATTCCATTGGGTGTGTCCAAAACGATTTCCAAGCCTACGGTATGTTTGGTGCAAACCGTGCACCTATCTTGCATCAAGTTTAGCACCATCTCCAATCGGACCGTAACGAGCTTCCACATGAGCCTCGTCACCTAGGAGTACCATCGGGTGCGTCCAAATCGATTTTAGGGTGTATGGTACGATTCGTGCGAACCGTCCAACTATCTTGCACCGACACTAACACTATCTCCAAATAGACTGAAACAAGATTCCAAATGACTCACGTCACCTAGGAGTTCCATCGGATGCGTCGAAACTGATTTCCGAGCCTATGGTAGGTTCGGCGCAACCCGTGCGCCTCGTCAAGATTAGCACTATCTCCAAACGGACCAAAAGAAGCTTCCACTTCAGCCTCGTCACCTATGAGTTCCATGGGGTGTGTCCAAAACGATTTCCAAGCCTATGGTATGTTTGGCGCAAACCATGCAACTATCTTGCATCAAGTTTAGCACCACCTCCAATCGGACCGTAACGAGCTTCCACTTGAACCTCGTGACCTAGGAGTACCATCGAGTGCGTCCGTATTGATTTCTGAGGGTATGATACGTTTGGTGCGAACCGTCCAACTATCTTGCACCGACACTAACACTATTTCCAAATAGACTGAAACAAGATTTCACATGACTCACGTTACCTAGGTGTTCCATCGGATGCGTCCAAACTGATTTCCGAGCCTATGGTAGGTTCGGCGCAACCCGTGCACCTCGTTAAGATTAGCACTATCTCCAAACGGACCAAAACGAGCTTCCACTTGAGCCTTGTCACCTTGAAATTCCTTGGGGTGTGTCCAAAATGATTTCCAAGCCTACGGTATGTTTAGCGCAAACTGTGCACCTATCATGCATCAAGTTTAGCACCATCTCCAATCGGATCGTAACGAGCTTCCACAAGAGCCTCGTCACCTAGGAGTACCATCGCGTGCGTCCAAATCGATTTCAGGGGGTATGGTACATTTGGTGCGAACCGTCCAACTATCTTGCACCGACACTAACACTGTCTCCAAATAGACTAAAACAAGATTCCACATGACTCACGTCACCTAGGAGTTTCATCGGATTCGTCGAAACTGATTTCCGAGCCTATGGTAGGTTCAGCGCAACCCGTGCACCTCGTCAAGATTAGCACTATCTCCAAACGGACCAAAAGAAGCTTCCACTTCAGCCTCGTCACCTATGAGTTCCATGGGGTGTGTCCAAAACGATTTCCAAGCCTATGGTATGTTTGGCGCAAACTGTGCACCTATCTTGCATCAAGTTTAGCACCATCATCAATCGAACCGTAACGAGCTTCCACTTGAGCCTCGTCACCTAGGAGTACCATCGGGTGCGTCCATATTGATTTCTGAGGGTATAGTATGTCTGATGTGAACCGTCCAACTATCTTGCACCGACACTAACACTGTCTCCAAATAGACTGAAATAAGATTTCACATGACTCATGTTACCCAGGTGTTCCATCGGATGCGTCCAAACTGATTTCCGAGCCTATGGTAGGTTCGGCGCAACCCGTGCACCTCATCAAGATTAGCACTATCTCCAAATGGACCAAAACGAGCTTCCACTTGAGCCTCGTCACCTAGGAATTCCATTGGGTGTGTCCAAAACAATTTGCAAGCCTATGGTATGTTTGGTGCAAACCGTGCACCTATCTTGCATCAAGTTTAGCACCATCTCCAATCGGACCGTAACGAGCTTCCACTTGAGCCTCGTCACCTAGAAGTACCATCGGGTGCGTCCATATTGATTTCTGAGGGTATGGTACGTTTGCTGCGAACCGTCCAACTATCTTGCACCTACACTAACACTGTCTCCAAATAGACTGAAACAAGATTTCACATGTCTCACGTTACCTAGGAGTTCCATCGGATGCGTTCAAACTGATTTCTGAGCCTATCGTAGATTCGGCGCAACCCGTGCACCTCGTCAAGATTAGCACTATCTCCAAACGGACCAAAACGAGCTTCCGCTTGAGCCTCGTCACCTAGGAATTCCATTGGGTGTGTCCAAAACGATTTCCAAGCCTATGGTTTGTTTGGTGCAAACCATGCACCTATCATGCATCAAGTTTAGCACCATCTCCAATCGGATCGTAACGAGCTTCCACTTGAGCCTCGTCACCTAGGAGTACCATCGGGTGCGTCCAAATCGATTTCAGGGGGTATGGTACGATTGGTGCGAACCGTCCAACTATCTTGCACCGACACTAACACTGTCTCCAAATAGACTGAAACAAGATTCCACATGACTCACGTCACCTAGGAGTTTCATCGGATGCGTCGAAACTGATTTCCGAGCCTATGGTAGGTTCAGCGCAACCCGTGCACCTCGTCAAGATTAGCACTATCTCCAAATGGACCAAAAGAAGCTTCCACTTCAGCCTCGTCACCTATGAGTTCCATGGGGTGTGTCCAAAACGATTTCCAAGCCTATGGTATGTTTGGCACAAACTGTGCACCTATCTTGCATCAAGTTTAGCACCATCTCCAATCGAATCGTAACAAGCTTCCACTTGAGCCTCGTCACCTAGGAGTACCATCGGGTGCGTCCATATTGATTTCTGAGGGTATGGTATGTTTGGTGCGAACCGTCCAATTATCTTGCACCGACACTAACACTGTCTCCAAATAGACTGAAACAAGATTTCACATGACTCATGTTACCCAGGTGTTCCATCGGATCCGTCCAAACTGATTTCCGAGCCTATGGTAGGTTCGGCGCAACCCGTGCACCTCATCAAGATTAGCACTATCTCCAAATGGACCAAAACGAGCTTCCACTTGAGCCTCGTCACCAAGAAATTCCATTGGGTGTGTCCAAAACGATTTCCAAGCCTATGGTATGTTTGGTTCAAACCGTGCACCTATCTTGCATCAAGTTTAGCACCATCTCCAATTGGGCCGTAACGAGCTTCCACTTGAGCCTCGTCACCTAGAAGTACCATCGGGTGCGTCCATATTGATTTCTGAGGGTATGTTACGTTTGGTGCAAACCGTCCAACTATCTTGCACCGACACCAAAACTTTCTCCAAATAGACTGAAACAAGATTTACATGACTCACGTTACCTAGGAGTTCCTTTGGATGCATCCAAACTGATTTCTGAGCCCATGGTAGGTTCGTCGCAACCCGTGCACCTCGTCAAGATTAGCACTATCTCCAAACAGACCAAAACGAGCTTCCACTTGAGCCTCGTCACCTAGGAAATCCATTGGGTGTGTCCAAAACGATTTCCAAGCCTACAGTATGTTTGGTGCAAACCGTGCACCTATCTTGCATCAAGTTTAGCACCATCTCCAATCGGACCGTAACGAGCTTCCACATGAGCCTCGTCACCTAGGAGTACCATCGGGTGCGTCCAAATCGATTTCAGGGTGTATGGGACGATTCGTGCGAACCGTCCAACTATCTTGCACCGACACTAACACTATCTCCAAATAGACTGAAACAAGATTCCAAATGACTCACGTCACCTAGGAGTTCCATCGGATGCGTCGAAACTGATTTCTGAGCCTATGGTAGGTTCGGCGCAACCCGTGCACCTCGTCAAGATTAGCACTGTCTCCAAACGGACCAAAAGAAGCTTCCACTTCAGCCTCGTCACCTATGAGTTCCATGGGGTGTGTCCAAAACGATTTCCAAGCCTATGGTATGTTTGGCGCAAACCATGCAACTATCTTGCACCAAGTTTAGCACCACCTCCAATCGGACCGTAACGAGCTTCCACTTGAACCTCGTGACCTAGGAGTACCATCGGGTGCGTCCGTATTGATTTCTAACGGTATGATACGTTTGGTGCGAACCGTGCAACTATCTTGCACCGACACTAACACTGTCTCCAAATAGACTGAAACAAGATTTCACATGACTCACGTTACCTAGGTGTTCCATCGGATGCGTCCAAACTGATTTCCGAGCCTATGGTAGGTTCGGCGCAACCCGTGCACCTCGTTAAGATTAGCACTATCTCCAAACGGACAAAAACGAGCTTCCACTTGAGCCTTGTCACCTTGAAATTCCATGGGGTGTGTCCAAAATGATTTCCAAGCCTACGGTATGTTTAGCGCAAACTGTGCACCTATCTTGCATCAAGTTTAGCACCATCTCCAATCGAACCGTAACGAGCTTCCACTTGAGCCTCGTCACCTAGGAGTACCATCGGGTGTGTCCATATTGATTTCTGAGGGTATGGTATGTCTGGTGTGAACCGTCCAACTATCTTGCACCGACACTAACACTGTCTCCAAATAGACTGAAATAAGATTTCACATGACTCATGTTACCCAGGTGTTCCATCGGATGCGTCCAAACTGATTTCCGAGCCTATGGTAGGTTCGGCGCAACCCGTGCACCTCATCAAGATTAGCACTATCTCCAAATGGACCAAAACGAGCTTCCACTTGAGCCTCGTCGCCTAGGAATTCCATTGGGTGTGTCCAAAACGATTTGCAAGCCTATGGTATGTTTGGTGCAAACCGTGCACCTATCTTGCATCAAGTTTAGCACCATCTCCAATCGGACCGTAACGAGCTTCCACTTGAGCCTCGTCACCTAGAAGTACCATCGGGTGCGTCCATATTGATTTCTGAGGGTATGGTACGTTTGCTGCGAACCGTCCAACTATCTTGCACCTACACTAACACTGTCTCCAAATAGACTGAAACAAGATTTCACATGTCTCACGTTACCTAGGAGTTCCATCGGATGCGTTCAAACTGATTTCTGAGCCTATCGTAGATTCGGCGCAACCCGTGCACCTCGTCAAGATTAGCACTATCTCCAAACGGACCAAAACGAGCTTCCGCTTGAGCCTCGTCACCTAGAAATTCCATTGGGTGTGTCCAAAATGATTTCCAAACCTATGGTTTGTTTGGTGCAAACCATGCACCTATCATGCATCAAGTTTAGCACCATCTCCAATCGGATCGTAACGAGCTTCCACTTGATTCTCGTCACCTAGGAGTACCATCGGGTGCGTCCAAATCGATTTAAGGGGGTATGGTACGATTGGTGCGAACCGTCCAACTATCTTGCACCGACACTAACACTGTCTCCAAATAGACTGAAACAAGATTCCACATGACTCACGTCACCTAGGAGTTTCATCGGATGCGTCGAAACTGATTTCCGAGCCTATGGTAGGTTCAGCGCAACCCGTGCACCTTGTCAAGATTAGCACTATCTTCAAATGGACCAAAAGAAGCTTCCACTTCAGCCTCGTCACCTATGAGTTCCATGGGGTGTGTCCAAAACGATTTCCAAGCCTATGGTATGTTTGGCACAAACTGTGCACCTATCTTGCATCAAGTTTAGCACCATCTCCAATCGAACCGTAACAAGCTTCCACTTGAGCCTCGTCACCTAGGAGTACCATCGGGTGCGTCCATATTGATTTCTGAGGGTATGGTATGTTTGGTGCGAACCGTCCAATTATCTTGCACCGACACTAACACTGTCTCCAAATAGACTGAAACAAGATTTCACATGACTCATGTTACCCAGGTGTTCCATCGGATCCGTCCAAACTAATTTCCGAGCCTATGGTAGGTTCGGCGCAACCCGTGCACCTCATCAAGATTAGCACTATCTCCAAATGGACCAAAACGAGCTTCCACTTGAGCCTCGTCACCAAGAAATTCCATTGGGTGTGTCCAAAATGATTTCCAAGCCTAGGGTATGTTTGGTTCAAACCGTGCACCTATCTTGCATCAAGTTTAGCACCATCTCCAATTGGACCGTAACGAGCTTCCACTTGAGCCTCGTCACCTAGAAGTACCATCGGGTGCGTCCATATTGATTTCTGAGGGTATGTTATGTTTGGTGCAAACCGTCCAACTATCTTGCACCGACACCAAAACTTTCTCCAAATAGACTGAAACAAGATTTACATGACTCACGTCACCTAGGAGTTCCTTTGGATGCGTCCAAACTGATTTCCGAGCCTATGGTAGGTTCGTCGCAACCCGTGCACCTCGTCAAGATTAGCACTATCTCCAAACAGACCAAAACGAGCTTCCACTTGAGCCTCGTCACCTAGGAATTCCATTGGGTGTGTCCAAAACGATTTCCAAGCCTACGGTATGTTTGGTGCAAACCGTGCACCTATCTTGCATCAAGTTTAGCACCATCTCCAATCGGACCGTAACGAGCTTCCACATGAGCCTCGTCACCTAGGAGTACCATCGGGTGCGTCCAAATCGATTTCAGGGTGTATGGTACGATTCGTGCGAACCGTCCAACTATCTTGCACCGACACTAACACTGTCTCCAAATAGACTGAAACAAGATTCCACATGACTCACGTCACCTAGGAGTTTCATCGGATGCGTCGAAACTGATTTCCGAGCCTATGGTAGGTTCAGCGCAACCCGTGCACCTCGTCAAGATTAGCACTATCTCCAAACGGACCAAAAGAAGCTTCCACTTTAGCCTCGTCACCTATGAGTTCCATGGGGTGTGTCCAAAACGATTTCCAAGCCTATGGTATGTTTGGCGCAAACCATGCAACTATCTTGCATCAAGTTTAGCACCACCTCCAATCGGACCGTAACGAGCTTCCACTTGAACCTCGTGTCCTAGGAGTACCATCGGGTGCGTCCGTATTTATTTCTGAGGGTATGATACGTTTGGTGCGAACCGTCCAACTATCTTGCACCGACACTAACACTGTCTCCAAATAGACAGAAACAATTTTTCACATGACTCACGTTACCTAGGTGTTCCATCGGATGCGTCCAAACTGATTTCCGAGCCTATGGTAGGTTCGGCGCAACCCGTGCACCTCGTTAAGATTAGCACTATCTCCAAACGGACCAAAACGAGCTTCCACTTGAGCCTTGTCACCTTGAAATTCCATGGGGTGTGTCCAAAATGATTTCCAAGCCAGTATGTTTGGTGCAAACCGTGCACCTATCTTGCATCAAGTTTAGCACCATCTCCAATCGGACCGTAACGAGCATCCACTTGAGCCTCGTCAACTAGAAGTACCATCGGCACACCGTCCATATTGATTTCTGAGGGTATGTTACGTTTGGTGCGAACCGTCCAACTATCTTGCACCGACACTAACAGTGTCTCCAAATAGACTAAAACAAGATTTTACATGACTCACGTTACCTAGGAGTTCCTTCGGATGCGTCCAAACTGATTTCCAAGACTATGGTAGGTTCGTCACAACCCGTGCACCTCATCAAGATTAGCACTATCTCCAAACAGACCAAAACGAGCTTCCACTTGAGCGTAGTCACCTAGGAATTCCATTGGGTGTGTCCAAAATGATTTCCAAGCCTACGGTATGTTTGGTGCAAACCGTGCACCTATCTTGCATCAAGTTTAGCACCATCTCCAATCGGACCGTAACGAGCTTCCACTTGAGCCTCGTCACCTAGGAGTACCATCGGGTGCGTCCATATTGATTTCTGAGGGTATGGTACGTTTGCTGTGAACCGTCCAACTATCTTGCACCTACACTAACACTGTCTCCAAATAGACTGAAACAAGATTTCACATGTCTCACGTTACCTAGGAGTTCCATCGGATGCGTCCAAACTGATTTCTGAGCCTATCATAGATTCGGCGCAACCCGTGCACCTCGTCAAGATTAGCACTATCTCCAAACGGACCAAAACGAGCTTCCGCTTGAGCCTCGTCACCTAGGAATTCCATTGGGTGTGTCCAAAACGATTTCCAAGCCTATGGTTTGTTTGGTGCAAACCATGCACCTATCATGCATCAAGTTTAGCACCATCTTCAATCGGATCGTAACGAGCTTCCACTTGAGCCTCGTCACCTAGGAGTACCATCGGGTGCGTCCAAATCGATTTCAGGGGGTATGGTACGTTTGCTGCGAACCGTCCAACTATCTTGCACCGACACTAACACTGTCTCCAAATAGACTGAAACAAGATTCCACATGACTCACGTCACCTAGGAGTTTCATCGGATGCGTCGAAACTGATTTCCGAGCCTATGGTAGGTTCAGCGCAACCCGTGCACCTCGTCAAGATTAGCACTATCTCCAAATGGACCAAAAGAAGCTTCCACTTCAGCCTCGTCACCTATGAGTTCCATGGGGTGTGTCCAAAACGATTTCCAAGCCTATGGTATGTTTGACACAAACTGTGCACCTATCTTGCATCAAGTTTAGCACCATCTCCAATCGAACCGTAACGAGCTTCCACTTGAGCCTCGTCACCTAGGAGTACCATCGGGTGCGTCCATATTGATTTCTGAGGGTATGGTATGTTTGGTGCGAACCGTCCAATTATCTTGCACCGACACTAACACTGTCTCCAAATAGACTGAAACAAGATTTCACATGACTCATGTTACCCAGGTGTTCCATCGGATCCGTCCAAACTGATTTCCGAGCCTATGGTAGGTTCGGCGCAACCCATGCACCTCATCAAGATTAGCACTATCTCCAAATGGACCAAAACGAGCTTCCACTTGAGCCACGTCACCAAGAAATTCCATTGGCTGTGTCCAAAACGATTTCCAAGCCTATGGTATGTTTGGTGCAAACCGTGCACCTATCTTGCATCAAGTTTAGCACCATCTCCAATCGGACCGTAACGAGCTTCCACTTGAGCCTCGTCACCTAGGAGTACCATCGGGTGCGTCCAAATCGATTTCAGGGCGTATGGTATGATTGGTGCGAACCGTCCAACTATCTTGCACCGACACTAACACTATCTCCAAATACACTGAAACAAGATTCCACATGACTCACGTCACCCAGGAGTTCCATCGGATGCGTCGAAACTGATTTCCGAGCCTATGGTAGGTTCAGCGTAACCCGTGCACCTCGTCAAGATTAGCACTACTCAAAACAGACCAAAACGAGCTTCCACTTGAGCCTCGTCACCTAGGAGTTCCGTTGGGTGTGTCCAAAATGATTTTCAAGCCTATGGTATGTTTGGTGCAAACCGGGCACCTATCTTGCAGAACGATTAGCACCATCTCCAAACGGAACAAAACGAGCTTCCACTTGAGCCTCGTCACCTATGAGTTCCATTAGGTGTGTCCAAAATGATTTACAAGCCTATGGTATGTTTGGTGCAAACCGTGCACCTATCTTGCATCAAGTTTAGCACCATCTCCAATCAGACCCTAACGAGCTTCCACTTGAGCCTCGTCTCCTAGGAGTACCATCGGGTGCGTCCAAATCGATTTCAGAGCGTATGGTACGATTGGTGTGAGCCATCCAACTATCTTGCACCGGCACTAACACTGTCTCCAAATAGACTAAAACAAGATTCCACATGACCCACGTCACCTAGGAGTTCTATCGGATGCATCTAAACCAGTTTCTGAGCCTATGGTAGGTTCCGCGCAACCCGTGCACCTCGTCAAGATTAGCACTATCTCCAAACGGACCAAAACGAGCTTCCACTTGAGCCTCGTCACCTAGGAATTCCATTGGGTGTGCCCAAAACGATTTCCAAGCCTATGGTATGTTTGGTGCAAACCGTGCACCTATCATGCATCAAGTTTAGCACCATCTCCGATCGGACCGTAACAAGCTTCCACTTGAGCCTCGTCACCTAGGAGTACCATCAAGTGCGTCCAAATCGATTTCAGGGTGTATTACCTAATTGGTGCGAACCGTCCAACTATCTTGCACCGACACTAACACTATCTCCAAATAGACTAAAATAAGATTTCACATGACTCATGTTACCCAGGTGTTCCATCGGATGCGTCCAAACTGATTTCCAAGCCTATGGTAGGTTCGGCGCAACCCGTGCACCTCATCAAGATTAGCACTATCTCCAAATGGACCAAAATGAGCTTCCACTTGAGCCTCGTCACCTAGGAATTCCATTGGGTGTGTCCAAAACGATTTGCAAGCCTATGGTATGTTTGGTGCAAACCGTGCACCTATCTTGCATCAAGTTTAGCACCATCTCCAATCGGACCGTAACGAGCTTCCACTTGAGCCTCGTCACCTAGAAGTACCATCGGGTGCGTCCATATTGATTTCTGAGGGTATGTTACGTTTGGTGCGAACCGTCCAACTATCTTGCACCGACACTAACACTGTCTCCAAATAGACTGAAACAAGATTTCACATGACTCACGTTACCTAGGAGTTCCTTCGGATGCGTCCAAACTGATTTCCGAGCCTATGGTAGGTTTGGCGCAACCCGTGGACCTCGTCAAGATTAGCACTATCTCCAAACAGACCAAAACGAGCTTCCACTTGAGCCTCGTCACCTAGGAATTCCATTGGGTGTGTCCAAAACGATTTCCAAGCCTATGGTATGTTTGGTGCAAACCGTGCACCTATCTTGCATCAAGTTTAGCACCATCTCCAATCGGACCGTAACGAACTTCCACTTGAGCCTCGTCACCTAGGAGTACCATCGGGTGCGTCCAAATCGATTTCAGGGCGTATGGTACGATTGGTGCGAACCGTCCAACTATCTTGCACCGACACTAACACTATCTCCAAATAGACTGAAACAAGATTCCACATGACTCACGTCACCTAGGAGTTCCATCGGATGCGTCGAAACTGATTTCCGAGCCTATGGTAGGTTCGGCGTAACCCGTGCACCTCGTCAAGATTAGCACTACTCAAAACAGACCAAAACGAGTTTCCACTTGAGCCTCGTCACCTAGGAGTTCCGTTGGGTGTGTCCAAAATGATTTCCAAGCCTATGGTATGTTTGGTGCAAACCGTGCACCTATCTTGCAGAACGATTAGCACCATCTCCAAACGGAACAAAACGAGCTTCCACTTGAGCCTCGTCACCTATGAGTTCCATTAGGTGTGTCCAAAATGATTTACAAGCCTATGGTATGTTTGGTGCAAACCGTGCACCTATCTTGCATCAAGTTTAGCACCATCTCCAATCGGACCCTAACGAGCTTCCACTTGAGTCTCGTCTCCTAGGAGTACCATCGGGTGCGTCCAAATCGATTTCAGAGCGTATGATACGATTGGTGCGAGCCATCCAACTATCTTGCACCGGCACTAACACTGTCTCCAAATAGACTAAAACAAGATTCCACATGACCCACGTCACCTAGGAGTTATATCGGATGCATCTAAACCAGTTTCTGAGCCTATGGTAGGTTCCGCGCAACCCGTGCACCTCGTCAAGATTAGCACTATCTCCAAACGGACCAAAACGAGCTTCCACTTGAGCCTCGTCACCTAGGAATTCCATTGGGTGTGCCCAAAACGATTTCCAAGCCTATGGTATGTTTGGTGCAAACCGTGCACCTATCATGCATCAAGTTTAGCACCATCTCCAAACGGAACGTAACAAGCTTCCACTTGAGCCTCGTCACCTAGGAGTACCATCAAGTGCGTCCAAATCGATTTCAGGGTGTATTACCTGATTGATGTGAACCGTCCAACTATCTTGCACCGACACTAACACTGTCTCCAAATAGACTGAAACAAGATTTTCACATGACTCATGTTACCCAGGTGTTCCATCGGATGCGTCCAAACTGATTTCCAAGCCTATGGTAGGTTCGGCGCAACCCGTGCACCTCATCAAGATTAGCACTATCTCCAAATGGACCAAAACGAGCTTCCACTTGAGCCTCGTCACCTAGGAATTCCATTGGGTGTGTCCAAAACGATTTGCAAGCCTATGGTATGTTTGGTGCAAACCGTGCACCTATCTTGCATCAAGTTTAGCACCATCTCCAATCGGACCGTAACGAGCTTCCACTTGAGCCTCGTCACCTAGAAGTACCATCGGGTGCGTCCATATTGATTTCTGAGGGTATGTTACGTTTGGTGCGAACCGTCCAACTATCTTGCACCGACACTAACACTGTCTCCAAATAGACTGAAACAAGATTTCACATGACTCACGTTACCTAGGAGTTCCTTCGGATGCGTCCAAACTGATTTCCGAGCCTATGGTAGGTTTGGCGCAACCCGTGGACCTCGTCAAGATTAGCACTATCTCCAAACAGACCAAAACGAGCTTCCACTTGAGCCTCGTCACCTAGGAATTCCATTGGGTGTGTCCAAAACGATTTCCAAGCCTATGGTATGTTTGGTGCAAACCGTGCACCTATCTTGCATCAAGTTTAGCACCATCTCCAATCAGACCGTAACGAACTTCCACTTGAGCCTCGTCACCTAGGAGTACCATCGGGTGCATCCAAATCGATTTTAGGGCGTATGGTACGATTGGTGTGAACCGTCCAACTATCTTGCAATGACACTAACACTATCTCCAAATACACTGAAACAAGATTCCACATGACTCACGTCACCTAGGAGTTCCATCGGATGCGTCGAAACTGATTTCCGAGCCTATGTTAGGTTCGGCGTAACCCGTGCACCTTGTCAAGATTAGCACTACTCAAAACAGACCAATACGAGCTTCCACTTGAGCCTCGTCACCTAGGAGTTCCGTTGGGTGTGTCCAAAATGATTTCCAAGCCTATGGTATGTTTGGTGCAAACCGGGCACCTATCTTGCAGAACGATTAGCACCATCTCCAAACGGAACAAAACGAGCTTCCACTTGAGCCTCGTCACCTATGAGTTCCATTAGGTTTGTCCAAAATGATTTACAAGCCTATGGTATGTTTGGTGCAAACCGTGCACCTATCTTGCATCAAGTTTAGCACCATGTCCAATCAGACCCTAACGAGCTTCCACTTGAGCCTCGTCTCCTAGGAGTACCATCGGGTGCGTCCAAATCGATTTCAGAGCGTATGGTACGATTGGTTCGAGCCATCCAACTATCTTGCACCGGCACTAACAATGTCTCCAAATAGACTAAAACAAGATTCCACATGACCCACGTCACCTAGGAGTTATATCGGATGCATCTAAACCAGTTTCTGAGCCTATGGAAGGTTCCGCGCAACCCGTGCACCTCGTCAAGATTAGCACTATCTCCAAACGGACCAAAACGAGCTTCCACTTGAGCCTCGTCACCTAGGAATTCCATTGGGTGTGCCCAAAACGATTTCTAAGCCTATGGTATGTTTGGTGCAAACCGTGCACCTATCATGCATCAAGTTTAGCACCATCTCCAATCGAAACGTAACAAGCTTCCACTTGAGCCTCGTCACCTAGGAGTACCATCAAGTGCGTTCAAATCGATTTCAGGGTGTATTACCTGATTGATGCGAACCGTCCAACTATCTTGCACCGACACTAACACTGTCTCTAAATAGACTGAAACAAGATTTCACATGACTCATGTTACCCAGGTGTTCCATCGGATGCGTCCAAACTGATTTCCAAGCCTATGGTAGGTTCGGCGCAACCCGTGCACCTCATCAAGATTAGCACTATCTCCAAATGGACCAAAACGAGCTTCCACTTGAGCCTCGTCACCTAGGAATTCCATTGGGTGTGTCCAAAACGATTTGCAAGCCTATGGTATGTTTGGTGCAAACCGTGCACCTATCTTGCATCAAGTTTAGCACCATCTCCAATCGGACCATAACGAGCTTCCACTTGAGCCTCGTCACCTAGAAGTACCATCGGGTGCGTCCATATTGATTTCTGAGGGTATGTTACGTTTGGTGCGAACCGTCCAACTATCTTGCACCGACACTAACACTGTCTCCAAATAGACTGAAACAAGATTTCACATGACTCACGTTACCTAGGAGTTCCTTCGGATGCGTCCAAACTGATTTCCGAGCCTATGGTAGGTTTGGCGCAACTCGTGCACCTCGTCAAGATTAGCACTATCTCCAAACTGACCAAAACGAGCTTCCACTTGAGCCTCGTCACCTAGGAATTCCATTGGGTGTGTCCAAAACGATTTCCAAGCCTATGGTATGTTTGGTGCAAACCGTGCACCTATCTTGCATCAAGTTTAGCACCATCTCCAATCGGACCGTAACGAGCTTCCACTTGAGCCTCATCACCTAGGAGTACCATCGGGTGCGTCCAAATCGATTTCAGGGCGTATGGTACGATTGGTGCGAACCGTCCAACTATCTTGCACCGACACTAACACTATCTCCAAATAGACTGAAACAAGATTCCACATGACTCACGTCACCTAGGAGTTCCATCGGATGCGTCGAAACTGATTTCCGAGCCTATGGTAGGTTCGGCGTAACCCGTGCACCTCGTCAAGATTAGCACTACTCAAAACAGACCAAAACGAGTTTCCACTTGAGCCTCGTCACCTAGGAGTTCCGTTGGGTGTGTCCAAAATGATTTCCAAGCCTATGGTATGTTTGGTGCAAACCGTGCACCTATCTTGCAGAACGATTAGCACCATCTCCAAACGGAACAAAACGAGCTTCCACTTGAGCCTCGTCACCTATGAGTTCCATTAGGTGTGTCCAAAATGATTTACAAGCCTATGGTATGTTTGGTGCAAACCGTGCACCTATCTTGCATCAAGTTTAGCACCATCTCCAATCAGACCATAACGAGCTTCCACTTGAGCCTCGTCTCCTAGGAGTACCATCAGGTGCGTCCAAGTCGATTTCAGAGCGTATGGTACGATTGGTGCGAGCCATCCAACTATCTTGCACCGGCACTAACACTGTCTCCAAATAGACTAAAACAAGATTCCACATGACCCACGTCACCTAGGAGTTCTATCGGATGCATCTAAACCAGTTTCTGAGCCTATGGTAGGTTCCGCACAACCAGTGCATCTCGTCAAGATTAGCACTATCTCCAAACGGACCAAAACGAGCTTCCACTTGAGCCTCGTCACCTAGGAATTCCATTGGGTGTGCCCAAAACGATTTCCAAGCCTATGGTATGTTTGGTGCAAACCGTGCACCTATCATGCATCAAGTTTAGCACCATCTCCAATCGGACCGTAACAAGCTTCCACTTGAGCCTCGTCACCTAGGAGTACCATCAAGTGCGTCCAAATCGATTTCAGGGTGTATTACCTGATTGGTGCGAACCGTCCAACTATCTTGCACCGACACTAACACTGTCTCCAAATAGACTGAAACAAGATTCCACATGACTCACGTCATCTAGGAGTTCCATCGGATGCGTTGAAACTGATTTCCGAGCCTATGGTAGGTTCGGCGCAACCCGTGCACCTCGTCAGGATTAGCACTATCTCCAAACGGACCAAAAGAAGCTTCCACTTCAGCCTCGTCACCTATGAGTTCCATGGGGTGTGTCCAAAACGATTTCCATGCCTATGGTATGTTTGGCGCAAACCATGCAACTATCTTGCATCAAGTTTAGCACCACCTCCAATCGGACCATAACGAGCTTCCACTTGAGCCTCGTCTCCTAGGAGTACCATCGGGTGCGTCCAAATCGATTTCAGAGCGTATGGTACGATTGGTGCGAGCCATCCAACTATCTTGCACCGGCACTAACACTGTCTCCAAATAGACTAAAACAAGATTCCACATGACCCACGTCACCTAGGAGTTCTATCGGATGCATCTAAACCAATTTCTGAGCATATGGTAGGTTCCGCGCAACCCGTGCACCTCGTCAAGATTAGCATTGTAACACCCCAGGTGTTTATCACCAATTAAGTAGTGGGTTTAAGCTCAAACATGATAGATTAGTGGAGATGACGATGCTAAAGTCAAACCTATGGAAATAAACCCTAATCTAAACTTGGATGCTGCACCCTTGCTTTGCATATAGGCCATTTTCGAGATATATGCTTGGGTGGTGTTATTGCAATATCTTCAGGTGTCTCACCTTAGTACCTATCTATATTGGTCCCTAAAAAAGTTTCATGAAGTTTAGAATCAAAAAGTCACATGAAATGATAAGTCATATCCTTCTTGGAATGACGTGATTAAGTGAATGGAATTATAGATCATCAACCAAACTTTGCAACTTTACCCAAATGACTCTAGATGAAGTCTACAACACCTTAACTACACTTAGGGCACTTAATGGAACAATGTTCATGTTGATCATTTTGCCTAAATGTGCTTCTAAGTGATGGTTGACCATGTATGGACCCGGGAACACTTTGGTTTGACCGTTTCAAAAGTGTGACCTAGAAGCTTTACATGACTGTGCACCCTTTGACAAAGTCGTAGAGAATTTTATAAGGAACAAACTTTGTTTAAGAGTCCAGTCATGAAAATGTGTATAACATGCTCAAGCAGGACCGCAAGTCAGAATTGGGACTATCTCCGACACTTACCAATTTTAAAACCCCGATTTCAGTGTCTTCGACATTGACATTCCGCGTTCTCCAATTTTTGCTAAGCAACTTAAATTGGTCCAAATACGAAAGTTGGAGCTTACATGATGGGGAAGAGCATACAAGAAGATGGCATCAATTGCAATTCTTTTTTACCATCATTTTGGATTGTTGCTCGTTGCTTTCAAATCACTGACATTGGCAACTTTGGAGCCATGTATCTCCTAAACCAGAACCCTAATAAGTAAAGTGTCTTAATAAAAATCGTAGAGCATCACGTGGTCTTCGAACTTCATTTTGGGCCTAAGATCCAATTCGGCCCATATCCAGCCCAAAAACGGCCTCCAAGATGCCTCGAGCTGCGCCCGCCACCTGTTCGGAGAAAGTCCTCAAAGGCGACAGGTGTCTCGAACGTGGCCGCCATGCGTTTCTCCTTGCTGCCGCGTGCCGGGAGCCGGGGCCATTGAGGAGCCACCCGAGCGCCTGCCTCGGTCTCGCTTCCTCCTTACCCGGCCGCGCTTCACATCCCCTTGGTCGCTCCCAAGTGTCCCGTGTGCTGGGCGTGGCCGCGGCCGCCATGGGCGCCGGAGCGGGGCTCCGAGCTCAGTCACCGTCCTTGCTACCGTTAGCAGCCGCTGTGCACCAAACTGCCACCGCCAGGAGTTTCTTTACCTTTCCGCGAGCTTGAACGCTGTTTTCCCCACCTCCAATTGTCACCGGAGGGCGCTGTCCGCCATGGCTGATCGGCCAACTCCCAGGGCCGCCGTCGACCCATCATCTCCGACTTCCCTCCACCAAATTGACCGCGCCCTCGAGTTTCTAGCACCAAGCCGCACCTCCTGGACTGCTCACCTCACCGGCTGCGCCCCCGCGGCTTGTTGCCGCCGGAGCACCGGCTGACGGGCCGCCGACGCACGTGGCCAAGCCGCTGCCGACCGCCTTTCGCCGCTCCTCGGCCACCCCCGGGTGCGGAATGGCATGGTGGTGCCCGCGCTGCCCCTCTCTGCCGCTGACACCGACCTCACCGGCCGGAGGATGGCCGGCCGGCAAGCCTTCTCCACCTCCCCTGTTCTGTAAAGGAGGAGAGGATCGCGGGGTTGAATTGAGGAAAACACAGGGGGTTAAGTGATGAAACTGTGACTCAAGTGAATAGTGACCAGAAGGACCTGTTCGTTAGAATCTATTTTTGTGAGAAGTACAGGGTCACCAGCGCAAGACGTCATTTGTTATTTCGGTTTAATCTTTTTATTTTACAGATTTCAGTGTTGAACTTTGGAAATTCATAGTAATTAGTAGAAAAATCATAAAATAGCAATTGAGGACTTTTTGGAATCCTTGTGAAATTGTCTATGCAGTAAATCTATAATGTAGCATGTTTTAGTTTAAAGTTTTATCTGTAAAATCAATATATGCAACTAGGTTTTGAATTATAGTAGAATCTGTTATTTTTCATAACTACAGATATAGGGATCTAATTGAGGTGAAATTTTTGTGGAATGCTACTATTATGATGTATGATGTCTAGTAAAAATTCCAATATTTTAGGCTTGATAGTTTAGGAGCTATAAAAATAACAAATGCTATATGCTGCTTTGCTTCTATTCTGGATAGTTCTGCATGTATGCATTGTTTGGCTTAGTTAAGTTATGAATCATGCCTTGATGACAATAAATGAGTTGTAGATCACAATTTTTGGTTAAGTATATGTTTAGTTATAGTTGTTTAAAGTACTGTGGCAGTTTCTGCCCAAACCCAGACAGCATTGTTTTGTGTGCCATGTGTGACCTTGTTAGTGGCAGAATTAGTTCTAGATGTTTATCAAAAAGTTGTTCACAATTTGTTAAGATTTCTAAAAAGTCTAGAACCATAATTATTGGATTTATAAAACTCAAGTTATAGCGGTTTAAAGTGGCATATCAGATTCTGTCCATATTTTGGACAGAGATGCAATTATTTAATTAATTGACCATTTTAACTGTAGAATAATCTTAAGATGATTACAAGAAAGTTGTAGGTAACTTTATAATCTTTCCATAAAGTTGAGAATCATGTTTGTTGGAGGTCTAGAACTCCATTTATGCTTCTCTGAAGTTTCTATCAGTTTTCTGTCTATAATTGTACCACTGCTGTTGAGCTGCATGTGTGGTGTTACTCGTGCAACTAGTTTCATGGTGTAAATGATGTTTACTGTGGTTTTGGTAAATACAAAAGTTGTAGATAATTATCTTATCTTGCCTGTGTTAAATTTTCTTGATCCCAGGTCTGATAGTTTAAGAGTTTCATGCTTAATAAGTCTACTGTCAGATTTTAATTACCTTCTGTGCAGACTTTAAAGATTATCATGTTTGGTCATGATAACTTGGGAATCATGTTGAGGTGATTAAATATGAAATGTAGATAATTTCCTAAGCTTTGCAGAATGTCTTCTTGCAAGTCATTTGGATTTATGAAACTCCAGATATGATTGATTTATGAAGCTACTATTTGCAAGTCTAGAAATTGACATATTCTAGTATAGTTGTTGCTTCACCTTGACTTGCTTTGCATGTTGCTACGTGTGATTCATGTCCTTGGTAATTAAGTTAAATACACCTGAGATCATGTGGAACTTGTGTGCCATGCTGAGTGTGCCCTCCTTGCGATCTTAGCATGTTGGTTTGTGTGATGTTATTTAAGCAAAGTGATGTGCTTAAGTGTCTTTAGTATAACCTTGTACTTGCCTTGTTTAGTATGTGATGCATCATCCATTGCATTTCCATGTATTCATACACTTGCATCTTACATCTCATCTAGGTACGCTAGATGCACTACGTGGAGGACATAATGTGGAGCCAAACCCGAAGACGGTGTTTGGTGGACCCATCCCGAAGATAGAAGGACGGGACAAGTGCTAGAATGGGAGGTGCTCGCCAAGCGAGTGTCATCTGACAACTACTGACTTGTGTCGGATCCCAGGCAAGCCCCGGAGCATTATAAGCCTCCTATCTTCAAAGCAATTAATTATATATATATATGTTATAAGTATTGTTGCATTAAGTGGTAGGAGTTGGTTGGAAACCCTTGCTGCATTATATCATTCCTTGTCCAGATATATGAATCCTTGAATCCTACATAGACTAGGATCGAGTAGATGCTTAGCCCTGCTTTAAGCGGTAGAAGTCAGGTGATTTCCTGTCACCTGCGAGATTTAGGGATATTCATATATGGCACGGTTGGCTATATTGCTATCGTGGAATGAAACCATGTGTTAATAAAATGAAATGAGACCGGGCGGGATGACGATAGTGAAGCAACAAGGCATGGAGGTCTTGGGTGTGGATCTATCCCCGTCTGAGTCGTTTAAGGACTGCTCAAGTCAAGTGCCCACTAACCGGGAGCGACGGCGATTCGAATCGAATTCCTATCCAGCTGGAGGGGTATTTCTAACACTCACCGCGCAGGCCCCTGCCAGGGTCGCACAAGCCACCTTTCGTATGATTCAGGAATCGCAGGTCCAAATGATGTCGCAACCCCAAGGGCGACACTCTGCCAGGTGATAGGGACTCTAACCCCCCTTGGTCTCACGCCAATGTCCCCAAGCGCATCCTTTCTCTCCTCCAAGAAGCAACCTACCATTCGATTCCCGCCCTGAACCATATTACTCGGCTTCGCGGTCGGAATGACTTATCCGGCCAACTAAGTGTTAGACTGCGTTCAACATGACTCAAGGACGTACAGCGAATCGGTCCTTAAATGACTCAGACGGGGATAGATCCACACCCAAGGCCTCCATGCCTTGTTGCTTCACTATCGTCATCCCGCCCGGTCTCATTTCATTTTATTAACACATGGTTCCATTCCACGATAGCAATATAGCCAACCGTGCCATATATGGATATCCCTATATCTCGCAGGTGACAGGAAATCACCTGACTTCTACCGCTTAAAGCAGAGCTAAGCATCTATTCGATCCTAGTCTATGTAGGATTCAGGGATTCATATATCTGGACAAGGAATGATATAATGCAGCAAGGTTTTCAACCAACTCCTACCACTTAATGCAACAATACTTACAACATATATATAATTAATTGCTTTTGAAGGTAGGAGGCTTATAATGCTCCGGGGCTTGCCTGGGATCCGACTCAAGTTAGAGTATGTCAGATGAATTCACTTGGCGAGCATCCTCCCATCTAGCACTTGCCCGATCCTTCTATCTTCGGGATGGATCCACCAAACATCGTCTTCGGGTTTGGCTCCAACGCCACATCCTTCACACGTTTCTGCTAGCGTACCTACATGAGATGAAACCATGCACATGTGTGAATGCATAGAAGTGCAATAAACAGAGTAATCAAACAAGCATACCAAAGTTCTCATAAACACTAGAGCTAATTAACTTAATCCACATTAGGGCATAACATAGAAGATGGCAAGCACATCAAGCAAGACACAAGCCTCAAGATCACAGGGTACTAACCCAAGTACTTTCAAAGGTATGAGTCACACTTCAACACACTAGCATGGCAAAGTTAATCAAAGCACTACAACTAAAATCTGTCACTTTCTGGACATAAATACAGTAGCTCAGTAAATCAATCATAACTGGAGATCCCTAAATCCAAATGACTTGAAAGAAGACATTCTGGAAAGCTTATGCAATTGTCTACAATTCATTTAATATCCACTAAGCCTGATTCCCAAGTTTAATTGGTCGAAAAGATAAAACTACAGACTCTGGTCTGCTCCAAACAGAGAGCAACCAAATCTGGAACCTGACTTTAAACATCTATAACTCAAAAACTACTTGACTAAATGCCACCAAATTTTAACACAAGCTAGATACATGAATTATCTACAACTTTTGTATAAATAAGTTTTACAACAAAGCACATTATCATGAAGAACTTTGCTAAGTTCCCAGATCTGTCCAGAAACCTCATTTGCAAGAAATAATTATTAACTTATGTTGCAAACATATAATTAGACAAAACCAACTTTACCAACATGTCACACATGACTAATGAACACCAGAAAACATAGTGTCCATTCCTAGATAAATTATTTTAATACAATTCTTAATTTATCTTAGATAATTATGTGGAATTATGAACACATATCCAAGGTGCACAATAAATTCTACCAAAATTACAGTGACCTACACCTGCTCCCAAAAGTCTACTGTCCAAATTTGAAACCATTTGGACATGTATATCAACCTCTATGAAAAAGACAAATTGCTATAGCAATAAATCATGGGAGAGCAAGTTAAACCTAAAACTCAATATTTTCTGTGAACACAAGGCCATATTATGAATCAATATGATAGAGAAACATAATACTAAGGTAATGGAACAACATTTTCTATTTTATCATGTATATATTATTTATAAGCTATTTATCAAGCTATAAACAAGTTAAATCAATAACTTGAGCATACAGTAAGCAATGACCATGAAATTTATACCACAATACATCCATAGCATGACAATCCTACCATAACAATTTCACATCAATTGGAGCATCACAACACAAGATGTAAAAATAACAAGGAAAACAAGCATTTATATTTTTCTTAGACAGTGCATGTTACTAGAAGACCAAAAAAATTGGAATCACTAATTTTGGACTTCTAAAACTCCAGATCTAGCTCTGGTCAAGTTTATAAGCATTTTTGGAGCATTTTTAAGGCTTAAATAAAGACATCAGAAAATATCTACAAACATGTAACACTTTATGACTCTACTGCATGGATCTCTTCTCAAGGTTTCCAAAAAGTCCACTTTTGCTATTTTTGGACTTTTCTATCATGAGATATAGATTTTCAAAGATTAACATGAAATTGAAATTCAAAATCAGAATTAAAACCACCCTAACATAATTCGCTAGGCACACCCGAATACATACCCAGACAACCACTTTCTTAAACTGACAAGTGGGCCCCATGGTCTGGCCGGGCCCGCTTGTCATATGAGAGAGAGTCACGGGAGGGAGGAATCGGTCCTCTGCTTCCCACGGCAGAGCAGGGGAGTTGGGGGCCGACCGGTCGCCGGCGAGGAGGGCCACCAGCGGCGGCGGCGAAGGGCGTCGCGAGCATCAGGGGATCCATGCGCACCCGGTGGTGGCCGTGGCTTGACCAGAGGTGGTCGGAGGAGGTGGGGCCACGAGCGCCGGCGGCATAGGACGACGGCGGCAGGCATTGGCGGTGCTCCGGTGACGAGCGGCTCAAGGCGAGGGCTCAGAAAGTGCAGCGTGAGGTGAAGAAGACGGTGAGGTGGTTCATTCGGCGAAGGGAAGCCAGAAGCCAAGAATCACGGTGGTGGCTCAGAGCTCGGCCATGGCGGCCATGGCGATGGCGTGCTCCGGTGGCCACGCTCTACTGTGGCGAGGAGCGGCCAGAGATGGTGCAGTGGTGCAGCAGGGAGAGGTGGAAGTGGTGTTGTGCCTCACGTGGCCTGTGATCGACGCAGCAGTGAGACGGGCGGCGTGGACACGAAGCATGAGCTCTCCCATGGTGGACGTCGCAGCACGCGCGCTCAAGGTGGAGCCGAGCGAGGGAGAGCGCGGAGGAGGGCGAGCAGTGGAGAGCACGGAGCGTCCAGGAGCGGCTCGGTGTCCATGACGCGCAGGGAGGAGGCAGGGCACGTGGCAGAGAGAAGGACGCGCGGCATCCATGGTGGAGGCGCGCGGTGCATGGCCGCCACGCCCTTGTCCACGCGTCGTCTTTGAAGCAAAAACACGAACAGCTGGCATGCGTCCGAAAGGACCGGGTGGAGTTCCAATTTGGGCCTGATCTGGGCCGATCTGGGTCTTGGACCTAAAGGCAAAGTTGTAGCCCGTACCATGCTCTACATTTCCTATTTAGGGGTCATAGTCATTAGAGCTGTAGATTAGGAGATAATCAGTCCCCAAATCACCAGTGTCAACAAGTTAAGCTAGGGCTCGGTTTTGGGATTTTGAAATGCCAAACTTGGTCAAATTGATCCCAACTTTTTACATGTTGTTCTCCATAACATAAACTCCAACTTTTGTTAAGGGGTCAAATCATGTTGGTTAGCAAAATCACGAGAACACGGGATGCCAACGTCGATGTTACTAGAATTAGGGCTTAAAATGGCTAAGTGCTGAAATCAGCCCTAAAACTGACTTGTGGGCCCTGTTGAGCATGTTCCACATATTTTCATGACTTGACCTTTAAACAAAGTTTGTTCCTTATAAAATTATCTACAACTTTGTAAAAGGATGCATAGTCATGCAAAGCTCCTAAGTTACACTTTTGAAATGGTCAAACAAAAGGGCTCCCGAGTCCATACATGGTCAACCATCAATTAGAAGCACATTTAGGCAAAATGATCAACATGAACATTGTTCCATTAAGTGTCCTAAGTGTAGTTAAGGTGTTGTATAGTTCATCTAGAGTCATTTGGACAAGTTTGCAAGGTTTGGTTGATGATCTATAGTTCCATTAACTTAATGGTGCAAATTCCAATAGGAATAGAACTTATCATTTCATGTGACTTTTTGATTCCAAACTTCATGAAACTTTTCCAGGGATCAATATAGATAGGTATTAAGGTGAGACACATGAAGATATTGCAATAACACCATCCAAGCATAGATCTTGAAAATGGCCTATATGTAAAGCAATGGTGCAATATCCAAGTTTAGATTAGGCTCATCTCCACTTAATCTATCCTGTTTGAGCTCAAACCCACCGCCTAATTGGTGATAAACACCTGGGGTGTTACAAGCACCATCTCCAAACGGAACGAAACGAGCTTCCACTTGAGCCTCGTCACCTATGAGTACCATCGGGTGCGTCCATATCGATTTCTAAGTGTATGGTACGTTTGGTGCGAACCGTCCAACTATCTTGCACCGACACTAACACTGTCTCCAAATAGGCTGAAAAAAGATTTCACATGACTGACGTAACCTAGGAGTTCCATCGGATGCGTCCAAACTGATTTCCGAGCCCATGGCAGGTTCGGCGCAACCCGTGCACCTCGTCCAAAATAGCACTATCTCCAAACGGACCAAAACGAGCTTCCACTTGAGCCTCGTCACCTAGGAATTCCATTGGGTGTGTCCAAAACGATTTCCAAGCCTATGGTATATTTGGCGCAAACCGTGCACCTATCTTGCATCAAGTTTAGCACCATCTCTAATCGGACCGTAACGAGCTTCCACTTGATCATCGTCACCTAGGAGTACCATTGGGTGCGTCCAAATCGATTTCTGAGCCTATCGTATGTTTGGCGCAGGCCATGCAATTATCTTGCACCGACACTAAACCTATCTCCAAACAAACTTAAACCCACATGGCCCCCAACACCTAGGAGTTCCATTGGGAGCATCCAAAATGATTCTCGAGCCTCTGGTACGTTCTGCACAAACCGTGCACCTATCATGCAGAAAGATTAGCAACATCTCCAAACGGAATGAAACGAGCTTCCACTTGAGCCTCGTCACCTATGAGTTCCATTAGGTGTGTCCAAAACGATTTCCAAGCCTATGGTATGTTTGGCGCAAACCGTGCACCTATCTTGCATCAAGTTTAGCACCATCTCGAATCGGACCGTAATGAGCTTCCACTTGAGCCTCGTCACCTATGAGTACCATCGGGTGCGTCCATATCGATTTCTAAGTGTATGGTACGTTTGGTGCGAACCATCCAACTATCTTGCACCAACACTAACACTGTCTCCAAATAGGCTGAAAAAAGATTTCACATGACTGACGTAACCTAGGAGTTCCATCGGATGCGTCCAAACTGATTTCCGAGCCCATGGCAGGTTCGGCGCAACCCGTGCACCTCGTCAAGATTAGCACTATCTCGAAATGGACCAAAACGAGCTACCACTTGAGCCTCATCACCTAGGAGTTCCATTGGGTGTGTCCAAAATTATTTCCAAGCCTATGGTATGTTTGGCGCAAACCGTGCACCTATCTTGCATCAAGTTTAGCACCATCTCCAATCGGACCGTAACGAGCTTCCACCTGAGCATTGTCACCTAGGAGTACCATCGGTGCATCCAAATCGATTTTCTGATCCTATGGTATGTTTGGCGCAGACCGTGCAATTATCTTGCACCGACACTAAACATATATCCAAACTGACTTAAACGAGTTTCCACATGGCCCCCGACACCTAGGAGTTCCATTGGGCGTGTCGAAAATGATTCTCGAGCCTCCGGTATGTTCTACGCAAACCGTGCACCTATCTTGCAGAAAGATTAGCACCATCTCCAAACGGAACGAAACGAGCTTCCACTTGAGCCTCGTCACCTATGAGTTCCATTAGGTGTGTCCAAAACAATTTCCAAGCCTATGGTATGTTTGGTGCAAACCGTGCACCTATCTTGCGTCAAGTTTAGCACCATCTGCAATCGGAACGTAAGGTGCTTCCACTTGAGCCTCGTCACCTAGGAGTACCATCGGGTGCGTCCAAATCGATTTCAGAGCGTATGGTACGATTGGTGCGAGCCGTCCAACTATCTTGCACCGGCACTAACACTGTCTTCAAATAGACTGAAACAAGATTCCACATGACCCACGTCACCTAGGAGTTCCATCGGAGGCATCTAAACCAATTTCCGAGCCTATGGTAGGTTCCGCGCAACCCGTGCACCTCATCAAGGTTAGCACTATCTCCAAACGGACCAAAATAAGCTTCCACTTCAGCCTCGTCACCAATGAGTTCCATGGGGTGTGTTCAAAACGATTTCCAAGCCAATGGTACGTTTGGTGCAAACCGTGCACCTATCTTGCATCAAGTTTAGCACATTCTCCAATCGGACCGTACCGAGCTTCCAATTGAGCATCGTCACCTAGGAGTACCATCGGGTGCGTCCAAAATGATTTATGTGCCTATGGTATATTTGGTGAAGACCGTGCAATTATCTTGCACCGACACTAAACCTGTCTCCAAACGGAGTTAAACGAGATTCAACGTGGCCCCCGACACCTAGGAGTTCCACTAGGTGCGTCCAAAATGATTCTCGAGCCTCCGGTATGTTATCCGCAAACCGTGCACCTATCTTGTAGAAAGATTAGCACCATCTCCAAACGGAACGAAACGAGCTTCCACTTGAGCCTCGTCACCTAGGAATTCCATTGGGTGTGTCCAAAATGATTTTGAAGCCTATGGTATGTTTGGCGCAAACCATGCACCTATCTTGCATCAAGTTTAGCACCATCTCCACTCGGACCGTAACGAGCTTCCACTTGAGCATCATCACCTAGGAGTACTGTCGGGTGCGTCCAAATCGATTTCTGAGCCTATGGTATGTTTGGCGCAGACCGTGCAATTATCTTGCACCGACACTAAACCTGTCTCCAAATGGACTTAAACGAGATTTAACGTGGCCCCCGACACCTAGGAGTTCCATTAGGTGCGTCCAAAATGATTCTCAAGCCTCCGGTACGTTCTGCGCAAACCGTGCACCTATCTTGCAGAAAGATTAGCACCATCTCCAAATGGAACGAAACGAGCTTCCACTTGAGCCTCGTCACCTATGAGTACCATCGGGTGCGTCCATATCGATTTCTGAGTGTATGGTACGTTTCGTGCGAACCGTCCAACTATCTTGCACCGACACTAACACTGTCTCCAAATATGCTGAAAAAAGATTTCACATGACTGGCGTAACCGGAGTTCCATCGGATGCGTCCAAACTGATTTCCGAGCCCATGGCAGGTTCGGCGCAACCCGTGCACCTTGTCAAGATTAGCACTATCTCCAAACGGACCAAAACGAGCTTCCACTTGAGCCTTGTCACCTAGGAATTCCATTGGGTGTGTCCAAAACGATTTCCAAGCCTATGGTAT
The DNA here is from genome assembly GCA_038087645.1 of Saccharum hybrid cultivar R570. NCBI lineage: Eukaryota > Viridiplantae > Streptophyta > Magnoliopsida > Poales > Poaceae > Saccharum > Saccharum hybrid cultivar. Next base: position 6,618,127 of record JAQSUU010000775.1, on the reverse strand, counting down.
GTTTGGCGCAAACCGTGCACCTATCTTGCATCAAGTTTAGCACCATCTCCAATCGGACCGTAACGAGCTTCCACTTGATCATCGTCACCTAGGAGTACCATTGGGTGCGTCCAAATCGATTTCTGAGCCTATGGTATGTTTGGCGCAGGCCGTGCAATTATCTTGCACCGACACTAAACCTATCTCCAAACGAACTTAAACGAGATTCCACATGGCCCCCGACACTTAGGAGTTCCATTGGGTGCGTCCAAAATGATTCTCGAGCCTCTGGTATGTTCTACGCAAACCGTACACCAATCTTCCAGAAAGATTAGCAACATCTCCAAACGGAACGAAACGAGCTTTCACTTGAGCCTCGTCACCTATGAGTTCCATTAGGTGTGTCCAAAACGATTTCCAAGCCTATGGTACATTCTGCGCGAACCGTGCACCTATCTTGCATCAAGTTTAGCACCATCTCCAATCGGACCGTAATGAGCTTCCACTTGAGCCTCGTCACCTATGAGTACCATCGGGTGCGTCCATATCGATTTCTGAGTGTATGGTACGTTTGGTGCGAACCGTCCAACTATCTTACACCGACACTAAAACTGTCTCCAAATAGGCTGAAAAAAGATTTCACATGACTGACGTAACCTAGGAGTTCCATCGGATGCGTCCAAACTGATTTCCGAGCTCATGGCAAGTTCAGCGCAACCCGTGCACCTCGTCAAGATTAGCACTATCTCGAAACGGACCAAAACGAGCTTCCACTTGAGCCTCGTCACCTAGGAGTTCCATTGGGTGTGTCCAAACGATTTCCGTACCTATGGTATGTTTGGCGCAAACCGTGCACCTATCTTGCATCAAGTTTAGCACCATCTCCAATCGGACCGTAACGAGCTTCCACTTGAGCATCGTCACCTATGAGTTCCATTAGGTGTGTCCAAAACGATTTCCAAGCCTATGGTATGTTTGGTGCAAACCGTGCACCTATCTTGCATCATGTTTAGCACCATCTCCAATCGGACCGTAACGTGCTTCCACTTGAGCCTCGTCACCTAGGAGTACCATCAGGTGCATCCAAATCGATTTCAGAGCGTATGGTACGATTGGTGTGAGCCGTCCAACTATCTTGCACCGGCACTAACACTGTCTCCAAATAGACTGAAAAAAGATTCCACATGACCCACGTCACCTAGGAGTTCCTTCGGATGCATCTATACCAATTTCTAAGCCTATGGTAGGTTCCGCGCAATCCGTGCACCTCATCAAGATTAGCACTATCTCCAAACGGACCAAAACAAGCTTCCACTTCAGCCTCGTCACCAATGAGTTCCATGGGGTGTGTCCAAAACGATTTCCAAGCCAATGGTACGTTTGGCGCAAACCGTGCACCTATCTTGCATCAAGTTTAGCACATTCTCCAATCGGACCGTACCGAGCTTCCAATTGAGCATCGTCACCTAGGAGTACCATCGGGTGCGTCCAAAACGATTTATGTGCCTATGGTATATTTGGTGAAGACCGTGCAATTATCTTGCACCGACACTAAACCTGTCTCCAAACGGAGTTAAACGAGATTCAACGTGGCCCCCGACACCTAGGAGTTCCACTAGGTGCATCCAAAATGATTCTCGAGCCTCCGGTATGTTATCCGCAAACCGTGCACCTATCTTGTAGAAAGATTAGCACCATCTCCAAACGGAACGAAACGAGCTTCCACTTGAGCCTCGTCACCTAGGAATTCCATTGGGTGTGTCCAAAACGATTTTGAAGCCTATGGTATGTTTGGCGCAAACCATGCACCTATCTTGCATCAAGTTTAGCACCATCTCCAATCTGACCGTAACGAGCTTCCACTTGAGCATCATCACCTAGGAGTACTGTCGGGTGCGTCCAAATCGATTTCTGAGCCTATGGTATGTTTGGCGCAGACCGTGCAATTATCTTGCACCGTCACTAAACCTGTCTCCAAATGGACTTAAACAAGATTTAACGTGGCCCCCGACACCTAGGAGTTCCATTAGGTGCGTCCAAAATGATTCTCAAGCCTCCGGTACGTTCTGCGCAAACCGTGCACCTATCTTGCAGAAAGATTAGCACCATCTCCAAATGGAACGAAACGAGCTTCCACTTGAGCCTCGTCACCTATGAGTACCATCGGGTGCGTCCATATCGATTTCTGAGTGTATGGTACGTTTCGTGCGAACCGTCCAACTATCTTGCACCGACACTAACACTGTCTCCAAATATGCTGAAAAAAGATTTCACATGACTGGCGTAACCTAGGAGTTCCATCGGATGCGTCCAAACTTATTTCCAAGCCCATGGCAGGTTCGGCGCAACCCGTGCACCTCGTCAAGATTAGCACTATCTCCAAACGAACCAAAACGAGCTTCCACTTGAGCCACGTCACCTAGGAATTCCATTGGGTGTGTCCAAAACGATTTCCAAGCCTATGGTATGTTTGGCGCAAACCGTGCACCTATCTTGCATCAAGTTTAGCACCATCTCCAATCGGACCGTAACGAGCTTCCACTTGATCATCGTCACCTAGGAGTACCATTGGGTGCGTCCAAATGGATTTCTGAGCCTATGGTATGTTTGGCGCAGGCCGTGCAATTATCTTGCACCGACACTAAACCTATCTCCGAACGAACTTAAACGAGATTCCACATGGCCCCCGACACTTAGGAGTTCCATTGGGTGCGTCCAAAATGATTCTCGAGCCTCTGGTATGTTCTACGCAAACTGTACACCTATCTGCTAGAAAGGTTAGCAACATCTCCAAACGGAACGAAACGAGCTTTCACTTGAGCCTCGTCACCTATGAGTTCCATTAGGTGTGTCCAAAACGATTTCCAAGCCTATGGTATGTTTGGCGCAAACCGTGCACCTATCTTGCATCAAGTTTAGCACCATCTCCAATCGGACCGTAATGAGCTTCCACTTGAGCCTCGTCACCTATGAGTACCATCGGGTGGTCCATATCGATTTCTGAGTGTATGGTACGTTTGGTGCGAACCGTCCAACTATCTTACACCGACACTAACACTGTCTCCAAATAGGCTGAAAAAAGATTTCACATGACTGACGTAACCTAGGAGTTCCATCGGATGCGTCCAAACTGATTTCCGAGCTCATGGCAAGTTCGGCGCAACCCGTGCACCTCGTCAAGATTAGCACTATCTCCAAACGGACCAAAACGAGCTTCCACTTGAGCCTCGTCACCTAGGAATTCCATTGGGTGTGTCCAAAACGATTTCCAAGCCAATGGTATGTTTGGCGCAAACCGTGCACCTATCTTGCATCAAGTTTAGCACCATCTCCAATCGGAACGTAACGTGCTTCCACTTGAGCCTCGTCACCTAGGAGTACCATCGGGTGCGTCCAAATCGATTTCAGAGCGTATGGTACGATTGGTGCGAGCCGTTCAACTATCTTGCACCGGCACTAACACTGTCTCCAAATAGACTGAAAAAAGATTCCACAACACCCACGTCACCTAGGAGTTCGATCAGATGCATCTAAACCAATTTCCGAGCCTATGGTAGGTTCCACGCAACTCATGCACCTCGTCAAGTCTAGCACTATTTCCAAACGGATCAAACGAGCTTCCACTTGAGCCTCGTGACCTAGGAATTCCATTGGGTGTGTCCAAAATGATTTCCAAGCCTATGGTATGTTTGGCGTAAACCGTGCACTTATCTTGCATCAAGTTTAGCACCATCTCCAATCGGACCATAACGAGATTCCACTTGAGCATCGTCACCTAGGAGTACCATCGGGTGCGTCGAAAACGATTTTTGAGCCTATAGTATATTTGGTGAAGACCGTGCAATTATCTTGCACCGACACTAAACCTGTCTCCAAATGGACTTAAACGAGATTCCACATGGCCCGTGACACCTAGGAGTTCCATGAGGCGCGTCCAAAATGATTCTCGAGCCTCTGGTACGTTCTGCGCAAACCGTGCACCTATCTTGCAGAAAGATTAGCACCATCTCCAAACGGAACGAAACGAGCTTCCACTTGAGCCTCGTCACCTATGAGTACCATCGGGTGCGTCCATATCGATTTCTGAGGGTATGGTACGTTTGGTAAGAACCGTCCAACTATCTTGCACTGACACTAACACTGTCTCCAAAAAAGGCTGAAAAAGATTTCACATGACTGACGTTACCTAGGAGTTCCATCGGATGCGTCCAAACTGATTTCCGAGCCCATGGCAGGTTCGGCGCAACCCGTGCACCTCGTCAAGATTAGCACTATCTCGAAACGGACCAAAACGAGCTTCCACTTGAGCCTCGTCACCTAGGAGTTCCATTGGGTGTGTCCAAACGATTTCCGTACCTATGGTATGTTTGGCGCAAACCGTGCACCTATCTTGCATCAAGTTTAGCACCATCTCCAATCGGACCGTAACGAGCTTCCACTTGAGCATCGTCACCTATGAGTTCCATTAGGTGTGTCCAAAACGATTTCCAAGCCTATGGTATGTTTGGTGCAAACCGTGCACCTATCTTGCATCATGTTTAGCACCATCTCCAATCGGACCGTAACGTGCTTCCACTTGAGCCTCGTCACCTAGGAGTACCATCAGGTGCATCCAAATCGATTTCAGAGCGTATGGTACGATTGGTGTGAGCCGTCCAACTATCTTGCACCGGCACTAACACTGTCTCCAAATAGACTGAAAAAAGATTCCACATGACCCACGTCACCTAGGAGTTCCTTCGGATGCATCTATACCAATTTCTAAGCCTATGGTAGGTTCCGCGCAACCCGTGCACCTCATCAAGATTAGCACTATCTCCAAACGGACCAAAACAAGCTTCCACTTCAGCCTCGTCACCTATGAGTTCCATGGGGTGTGTCCAAAATGATTTCCAAGCCTATGGTATGTTTGGCGCAAACCGTGCACCTATCTCGCATCAAGTTTAGCACCATCTCCAATCGGACCGTAACGAGCTTCCACTTGAGCATCGTCACCTAGGAGTACCATCGGGTGCGTCCAAAACGATTTTTGTGCCTATGGTATATTTGGTGAAGACCGTGCAATTATCTTGCACCGACACTAAACCTGTCTCCAAACGGACTTAAACAAGATTCCACATGGCCCCCGACACCTAGGAGTTCCATTGGGTGCGTCCAAAATGATTCTCGAGCCTCTGGTATGTTCTACGCAAACTGTACACCTATCTGCCAGAAAGATTAGCAACATCTCCAAACGGAACGAAACGAGCTTTCACTTGAGCCTCGTCACCTATGAGTTCCATTAGGTGTGTCCAAAACGATTTCCAAGCCTATGGTATGTTTGGCGCAAACCGTGCACCTATCTTGCATCAAGTTTAGCACCATCTCCAATCGGACCGTAATGAGCTTCCACTTGAGCCTCGTCACCTATGAGTACCATCGGGTGGTCCATATCGATTTCTGAGTGTATGGTACGTTTGGTGCGAACCGTCCAACTATCTTACACCGACACTAACACTGTCTCCAAATAGGCTGAAAAAAGATTTCACATGACTGACGTAACCTAGGAGTTCCATCGGATGCGTCCAAACTGATTTCCGAGCTCATGGCAAGTTCGGCGCAATCCGTGCACCTCGTCAAGATTAGCACTATCTCCAAACGGACCAAAACGAGCTTCCACTTGAGCCTCGTCACCTAGGAATTCCATTGGGTGTGTCCAAAACGATTTCCAAGCCAATGGTATGTTTGGCGCAAACCGTGCACCTATCTTGCATCAAGTTTAGCACCATCTCCAATCGGAACGTAACGTGCTTCCACTTGAGCCTCGTCACCTAGGAGTACCATCGGGTGCGTCCAAATCGATTTCAGAGCGTATGGTACGATTGGTGCGAGCCGTTCAACTATCTTGCACCGACACTAACACTGTCTCCAAATAGACTAAAAAAAGATTCCACAACACCCACGTCACCTAGGAGTTCGATCAGATGCATCTAAACCAATTTCCGAGCCTATGGTAGGTTCCACGCAACTCATGCACCTCGTCAAGTCTAGCACTATTTCCAAACGGATCAAACGAGCTTCCACTTGAGCCTCGTGACCTAGGAATTCCATTGGGTGTGTCCAAAATGATTTCCAAGCCTATGGTATGTTTGGCGTAAACCGTGCACTTATCTTGCATCAAGTTTAGCACCATCTCCAATCGGACCATAACGAGATTCCACTTGAGCATCGTCACCTAGGAGTACCATCGGGTGCGTCGAAAACGATTTTTGAGCCTATAGTATATTTGGTGAAGACCGTGCAATTATCTTGCACCGACACTAAACCTGTCTCCAAATGGACTTAAACGAGATTCCACATGGCCCGTGACACCTAGGAGTTCCATGAGGCGCGTCCAAAATGATTCTCGAGCCTCTGGTACGTTCTGCGCAAACCGTGCACCTATCTTGCAGAAAGATTAGCACCATCTCCAAACGGAACGAAACGAGCTTCCACTTGAGCCTCGTCACCTATGAGTACCATCGGGTGCGTCCATATCGATTTCTGAGGGTATGGTACGTTTGGTAAGAACCGTCCAACTATCTTGCACTGACACTAACACTGTCTCCAAAAAAGGCTGAAAAAGATTTCACATGACTGACGTTACCTAGGAGTTCCATCGGATGCGTCCAAACTGATTTCCGAGCCCATGGCAGGTTCGGCGCAACCCGTGCACCTCGTCAAGATTAGCACTATCTCGAAACGGACCAAAACGAGCTTCCACTTGAGCCTCGTCACCTAGGAGTTCCATTGGGTGTGTCCAAACGATTTCCGTACCTATGGTATGTTTGGCGCAAACCGTGCACCTATCTTGCATCAAGTTTAGCACCATCTCCAATCGGACCGTAACGAGCTTCCACTTGAGCATCGTCACCTATGAGTTCCATTAGGTGTGTCCAAAACGATTTCCAAGCCTATGGTATGTTTGGTGCAAACCGTGCACCTATCTTGCATCATGTTTAGCACCATCTCCAATCGGACCGTAACGTGCTTCCACTTGAGCCTCGTCACCTAGGAGTACCATCAGGTGCATCCAAATCGATTTCAGAGCGTATGGTACGATTGGTGTGAGCCGTCCAACTATCTTGCACCGGCACTAACACTGTCTCCAAATAGACTGAAAAAAGATTCCACATGACCCACGTCACCTAGGAGTTCCTTCGGATGCATCTATACCAATTTCTAAGCCTATGGTAGGTTCCGCGCAACCCGTGCACCTCATCAAGATTAGCACTATCTCCAAACGGACCAAAACAAGCTTCCACTTCAGCCTCGTCACCTATGAGTTCCATGGGGTGTGTCCAAAATGATTTCCAAGCCTATGGTATGTTTGGCGCAAACCGTGCACCTATCTCGCATCAAGTTTAGCACCATCTCCAATCGCACCGTAACGAGCTTCCACTTGAGCATCGTCACCTAGGAGTACCATCGGGTGCGTCCAAAACGATTTTTGTGCCTATGGTATATTTGGTGAAGACCGTGCAATTATCTTGCACCGACACTAAACCTGTCTCCAAACGGACTTAAACGAGATTCCACATGGCCCCCGACACCTAGGAGTTCCATTGGGTGCGTCCAAAATGATTCTCGAGCCTCTGGTATGTTCTACGCAAACTGTACACCTATCTGCCAGAAAGATTAGCAACATCTCCAAACGGAACGAAACGAGCTTTCACTTGAGCCTCGTCACCTATGAGTTCCATTAGGTGTGTCCAAAACGATTTCCAAGCCTATGGTATGTTTGGCGCAAACCGTGCACCTATCTTGCATCAAGTTTAGCACCATCTCCAATCGGACCGTAATGAGCTTCCACTTGAGCCTCGTCACCTATGAGTACCATCGGGTGGTCCATATCGATTTCTGAGTGTATGGTACGTTTGGTGCGAACCGTCCAACTATCTTACACCGACACTAACACTGTCTCCAAATAGGCTGAAAAAAGATTTCACATGACTGACGTAACCTAGGAGTTCCATCGGATGCGTCCAAACTGATTTCCGAGCTCATGGCAAGTTCGGCGCAACCCGTGCACCTCGTCAAGATTAGCACTATCTCCAAACGGACCAAAACGAGCTTCCACTTGAGCCTCGTCACCTAGGAATTCCATTGGGTGTGTCCAAAACGATTTCCAAGCCAATGGTATGTTTGGCGCAAACCGTGCACCTATCTTGCATCAAGTTTAGCACCATCTCCAATCGGAACGTAACGTGCTTCCACTTGAGCCTCGTCACCTAGGAGTACCATCGGGTGCGTCCAAATCGATTTCAGAGCGTATGGTACGATTGGTGCGAGCCGTTCAACTATCTTGCACCGGCACTAACACTGTCTCCAAATAGACTGAAAAAAGATTCCACAACACCCACGTCACCTAGGAGTTCGATCAGATGCATCTAAACCAATTTCCGAGCCTATGGTAGGTTCCACGCAACCCATGCACCTCGTCAAGTCTAGCACTATTTCCAAACGGACCAAAACGAGCTTCCACTTGAGCCTCGTGACCTAGGAATTCCATTGGGTGTGTCCAAAATGATTTCCAAGCCTATGGTATGTTTGGCTTAAACCGTGCACTTATCTTGCATCAAGTTTAGCACCATCTCCAATCGGACCATAACGAGATTCCACTTGAGCATCGTCACCTAGGAGTACCATCGGGTGCGTCGAAAACGATTTTTGAGCCTATAGTATATTTGGTGAAGACCGTGCAATTATCTTGCACCGACACTAAACCTGTCTCCAAATGGACTTAAACGAGATTCCACATGGCCCGTGACACCTAGGAGTTCCATGAGGCGCGTCCAAAATGATTCTCGAGCCTCTGGTACGTTCTGCGCAAACCGTGCACCTATCTTGCAGAAAGATTAGCACCATCTCCAAACGGAACGAAACGAGCTTCCACTTGAGCCTCGTCACCTATGAGTACCATCGGGTGCGTCCATATCGATTTCTGAGGGTATGGTACGTTTGGTAAGAACCGTCCAACTATCTTGCACTGACACTAACACTGTCTCCAAAAAAGGCTGAAAAAGATTTCACATGACTGACGTTACCTAGGAGTTCCATCGGATGCGTCCAAACTGATTTCCGAGCCCATGGCAGGTTCGGCGCAACCCGTGCACCTCGTCAAGATTAGCACTATCTCGAAACGGACCAAAACGAGCTTCCACTTGAGCCTCATCACCTAGGAGTTCCATTGGGTGTGTCCAAACGATTTCCGTACCTATGGTATGTTTGGCGCAAACCGTGCACCTATCTTGCATCAAGTTTAGCACCATCTCCAATCGGACCGTAACGAGCTTCCACTTGAGCATCGTCACCTATGAGTTCCATTAGGTGTGTCCAAAACGATTTCCAAGCCTATGGTATGTTTGGTGCAAACCGTGCACCTATCTTGCATCATGTTTAGCACCATCTCCAATCGGACCGTAACGTGCTTCCACTTGAGCCTCGTCACCTAGGAGTACCATCAGGTGCATCTAAATCGATTTCAGAGCGTATGGTACGATTGGTGTGAGCCGTCCAACTATCTTGCACCGGCACTAACACTGTCTCCAAATAGACTGAAAAAAGATTCCACATGACCCACGTCACCTAGGAGTTCCTTCGGATGCATCTATACCAATTTCTAAGCCTATGGTAGGTTCCGCGCAACCCGTGCACCTCATCAAGATTAGCACTATCTCCAAACGGACCAAAACAAGCTTCCACTTCAGCCTCGTCACCTATGAGTTCCATGGGGTGTGTCCAAAATGATTTCCAAGCCTATGGTATGTTTGGCGCAAACCGTGCACCTATCTCGCATCAAGTTTAGCACCATCTCCAATCGGACCGTAACGAGCTTCCACTTGAGCATCGTCACCTAGGAGTACCATCGGGTGCGTCCAAAACGATTTTTGTGCCTATGGTATATTTGGTGAAGACCGTGCAATTATCTTGCACCGACACTAAACCTGTCTCCAAACGGACTTAAACAAGATTCCACATGGCCCCCGACACCTAGGAGTTCCATTGGGTGCGTCCAAAATGATTCTCGAGCCTCTGGTATGTTCTACGCAAACTGTACACCTATCTGCCAGAAAGATTAGCAACATCTCCAAACGGAACGAAACGAGCTTTCACTTGAGCCTCGTCACCTATGAGTTCCATTAGGTGTGTCCAAAACGATTTCCAAGCCTATGGTATGTTTGGCGCAAACCGTGCACCTATCTTGCATCAAGTTTAGCACCATCTCCAATCGGACCGTAATGAGCTTCCACTTGAGCCTCGTCACCTATGAGTACCATCGGGTGGTCCATATCGATTTCTGAGTGTATGGTACGTTTGGTGCGAACCGTCCAACTATCTTACACCGACACTAACACTGTCTCCAAATAGGCTGAAAAAAGATTTCACATGACTGACGTAACCTAGGAGTTCCATCGGATGCGTCCAAACTGATTTCCGAGCTCATGGCAAGTTCGGCGCAATCCGTGCACCTCGTCAAGATTAGCACTATCTCCAAACGGACCAAAACGAGCTTCCACTTGAGCCTCGTCACCTAGGAATTCCATTGGGTGTGTCCAAAACGATTTCCAAGCCAATGGTATGTTTGGCGCAAACCGTGCACCTATCTTGCATCAAGTTTAGCACCATCTCCAATCGGAACGTAACGTGCTTCCACTTGAGCCTCGTCACCTAGGAGTACCATCGGGTGCGTCCAAATCGATTTCAGAGCGTATGGTACGATTGGTGCGAGCCGTTCAACTATCTTGCACCGACACTAACACTGTCTCCAAATAGACTAAAAAAAGATTCCACAACACCCACGTCACCTAGGAGTTCGATCAGATGCATCTAAACCAATTTCCGAGCCTATGGTAGGTTCCACGCAACTCATGCACCTCGTCAAGTCTAGCACTATTTCCAAACGGATCAAACGAGCTTCCACTTGAGCCTCGTGACCTAGGAATTCCATTGGGTGTGTCCAAAATGATTTCCAAGCCTATGGTATGTTTGGCGTAAACCGTGCACTTATCTTGCATCAAGTTTAGCACCATCTCCAATCGGACCATAACGAGATTCCACTTGAGCATCGTCACCTAGGAGTACCATCGGGTGCGTCGAAAACGATTTTTGAGCCTATAGTATATTTGGTGAAGACCGTGCAATTATCTTGCACCGACACTAAACCTGTCTCCAAATGGACTTAAACGAGATTCCACATGGCCCGTGACACCTAGGAGTTCCATGAGGCGCGTCCAAAATGATTCTCGAGCCTCTGGTACGTTCTGCGCAAACCGTGCACCTATCTTGCAGAAAGATTAGCACCATCTCCAAACGGAACGAAACGAGCTTCCACTTGAGCCTCGTCACCTATGAGTACCATCGGGTGCGTCCATATCGATTTCTGAGGGTATGGTACGTTTGGTAAGAACCGTCCAACTATCTTGCACTGACACTAACACTGTCTCCAAAAAAGGCTGAAAAAGATTTCACATGACTGACGTTACCTAGGAGTTCCATCGGATGCGTCCAAACTGATTTCCGAGCCCATGGCAGGTTCGGCGCAACCCGTGCACCTCGTCAAGATTAGCACTATCTCGAAACGGACCAAAACGAGCTTCCACTTGAGCCTCGTCACCTAGGAGTTCCATTGGGTGTGTCCAAACGATTTCCGTACCTATGGTATGTTTGGCGCAAACCGTGCACCTATCTTGCATCAAGTTTAGCACCATCTCCAATCGGACCGTAACGAGCTTCCACTTGAGCATCGTCACCTATGAGTTCCATTAGGTGTGTCCAAAACGATTTCCAAGCCTATGGTATGTTTGGTGCAAACCGTGCACCTATCTTGCATCATGTTTAGCACCATCTCCAATCGGACCGTAACGTGCTTCCACTTGAGCCTCGTCACCTAGGAGTACCATCAGGTGCATCCAAATCGATTTCAGAGCGTATGGTACGATTGGTGTGAGCCGTCCAACTATCTTGCACCGGCACTAACACTGTCTCCAAATAGACTGAAAAAAGATTCCACATGACCCACGTCACCTAGGAGTTCCTTCGGATGCATCTATACCAATTTCTAAGCCTATGGTAGGTTCCGCGCAACCCGTGCACCTCATCAAGATTAGCACTATCTCCAAACGGACCAAAACAAGCTTCCACTTCAGCCTCGTCACCTATGAGTTCCATGGGGTGTGTCCAAAATGATTTCCAAGCCTATGGTATGTTTGGCGCAAACCGTGCACCTATCTCGCATCAAGTTTAGCACCATCTCCAATCGGACCGTAACGAGCTTCCACTTGAGCATCGTCACCTAGGAGTACCATCGGGTGCGTCCAAAACGATTTTTGTGCCTATGGTATATTTGGCGCAGGCCGTGCAATTATCTTGCACCGACACTAAACCTGTCTCCAAACGGACTTAAACGAGATTCCACATGGCCCCCGACACCTAGGAGTTCCATTGGGTGCGTCCAAAATGATTCTCGAGCCTCTGGTATGTTCTACGCAAACTGTACACCTATCTGCCAGAAAGGTTAGCAACATCTCCAAACGGAACGAAACGAGCTTTCACTTGAGCCTCGTCACCTATGAGTTCCATTAGGTGTGTCCAAAACGATTTCCAAGCCTATGGTATGTTTGGCGCAAACCGTGCACCTATCTTGCATCAAGTTTAGCACCATCTCCAATCGGACCGTAATGAGCTTCCACTTGAGCCTCGTCACCTATGAGTACCATCGGGTGGTCCATATCGATTTCTGAGTGTATGGTACGTTTGGTGCGAACCGTCCAACTATCTTACACCGACACTAACACTGTCTCCAAATAGGCTGAAAAAAGATTTCACATGACTGACGTAACCTAGGAGTTCCATCGGATGCGTCCAAACTGATTTCCGAGCTCATGGCAAGTTCGGCGCAACCCGTGCACCTCGTCAAGATTAGCACTATCTCCAAACGGACCAAAACGAGCTTCCACTTGAGCCTCGTCACCTAGGAATTCCATTGGGTGTGTCCAAAACGATTTCCAAGCCAATGGTATGTTTGGCGCAAACCGTGCACCTATCTTGCATCAAGTTTAGCACCATCTCCAATCGGAACGTAACGTGCTTCCACTTGAGCCTCGTCACCTAGGAGTACCATCGGGTGCGTCCAAATCGATTTCAGAGCGTATGGTACGATTGGTGCGAGCCGTTCAACTATCTTGCACCGGCACTAACACTGTCTCCAAATAGACTGAAAAAAGATTCCACAACACCCACGTCACCTAGGAGTTCGATCAGATGCATCTAAACCAATTTCCGAGCCTATGGTAGGTTCCACGCAACTCATGCACCTCGTCAAGTCTAGCACTATTTCCAAACGGATCAAACGAGCTTCCACTTGAGCCTCGTGACCTAGGAATTCCATTGGGTGTGTCCAAAATGATTTCCAAGCCTATGGTATGTTTGGCGTAAACCGTGCACTTATCTTGCATCAAGTTTAGCACCATCTCCAATCGGACCATAACGAGATTCCACTTGAGCATCGTCACCTAGGAGTACCATCGGGTGCGTCGAAAACGATTTTTGAGCCTATAGTATATTTGGTGAAGACTGTGCAATTATCTTGCACCGACACTAAACCTGTCTCCAAATGGACTTAAACGAGATTCCACATGGCCCGTGACACCTAGGAGTTCCATGAGGCGCGTCCAAAATGATTCTCGAGCCTCTGGTACGTTCTGCGCAAACCGTGCACCTATCTTGCAGAAAGATTAGCACCATCTCCAAACGGAACGAAACGAGCTTCCACTTGAGCCTCGTCACCTATGAGTACCATCGGGTGCGTCCATATCGATTTCTGAGGGTATGGTACGTTTGGTAAGAACCGTCCAACAATCTTGCACTGACACTAACACTGTCTCTAAAAAAGGCTGAAAAAGATTTCACATGACTGACGTTACCTAGGAGTTCCATCGGATGCGTCCAAACTGATTTCCGAGCCCATGGCAGGTTCGGCGCAACCCGTGCACCTCGTCAAGATTAGCACTATCTCGAAACGGACCAAAACGAGCTTCCACTTGAGCCTCGTCACCTAGGAGTTCCATTGGGTGTGTCCAAACGATTTCCGTACCTATGGTATGTTTGGCGCAAACCGTGCACCTATCTTGCATCAAGTTTAGCACCATCTCCAATCGGACCGTAACGAGCTTCCACTTGAGCATCGTCACCTATGAGTTCCATTAGGTGTGTCCAAAACGATTTCCAAGCCTATGGTATGTTTGGTGCAAACCGTGCACCTATCTTGCATCATGTTTAGCACCATCTCCAATCGGACCGTAACGTGCTTCCACTTGAGCCTCGTCACCTAGGAGTACCATCAGGTGCATCCAAATCGATTTCAGAGCGTATGGTACGATTGGTGTGAGCCGTCCAACTATCTTGCACCGGCACTAACACTGTCTCCAAATAGACTGAAAAAAGATTCCACATGACCCACGTCACCTAGGAGTTCCTTCGGATGCATCTATACCAATTTCTAAGCCTATGGTAGGTTCCGCGCAACCCGTGCACCTCATCAAGATTAGCACTATCTCCAAACGGACCAAAACAAGCTTCCACTTCAGCCTCGTCACCTATGAGTTCCATGGGGTGTGTCCAAAATGATTTCCAAGCCTATGGTATGTTTGGCGCAAACCGTGCACCTATCTCGCATCAAGTTTAGCACCATCTCCAATCGGACCGTAACGAGCTTCCACTTGAGCATCGTCACCTAGGAGTACCATCGGGTGCGTCCAAAACGATTTTTGTGCCTATGGTATATTTGGTGAAGACCGTGCAATTATCTTGCACCGACACTAAACCTGTCTCCAAACGGACTTAAACGAGATTCCACATGGCCCCCGACACCTAGGAGTTCCATTGGGTGCGTCCAAAATGATTCTCGAGCCTCTGGTATGTTCTACGCAAACTGTACACCTATCTGCCAGAAAGATTAGCAACATCTCCAAACGGAACGAAACGAGCTTTCACTTGAGCCTCGTCACCTATGAGTTCCATTAGGTGTGTCCAAAACGATTTCCAAGCCTATGGTATGTTTGGCGCAAACCGTGCACCTATCTTGCATCAAGTTTAGCACCATCTCCAATCGGACCGTAATGAGCTTCCACTTGAGCCTCGTCACCTATGAGTACCATCGGGTGGTCCATATCGATTTCTGAGTGTATGGTACGTTTGGTGCGAACCGTCCAACTATCTTACACCGACACTAACACTGTCTCCAAATAGGCTGAAAAAAGATTTCACATGACTGACGTAACCTAGGAGTTCCATCGGATGCGTCCAAACTGATTTCCGAGCTCATGGCAAGTTCGGCGCAACCCGTGCACCTCGTCAAGATTAGCACTATCTCCAAACGGACCAAAACGAGCTTCCACTTGAGCCTCGTCACCTAGGAATTCCATTGGGTGTGTCCAAAACGATTTCCAAGCCAATGGTATGTTTGGCGCAAACCGTGCACCTATCTTGCATCAAGTTTAGCACCATCTCCAATCGGAACGTAACGTGCTTCCACTTGAGCCTCGTCACCTAGGAGTACCATCGGGTGCGTCCAAATCGATTTCAGAGCGTATGGTACGATTGGTGCGAGCCGTTCAACTATCTTGCACCGGCACTAACACTGTCTCCAAATAGACTGAAAAAAGATTCCACAACACCCACGTCACCTAGGAGTTCGATCAGATGCATCTAAACCAATTTCCGAGCCTATGGTAGGTTCCACGCAACCCATGCACCTCGTCAAGTCTAGCACTATTTCCAAACGGACCAAAACGAGCTTCCACTTGAGCCTCGTGACCTAGGAATTCCATTGGGTGTGTCCAAAATGATTTCCAAGCCTATGGTATGTTTGGCTTAAACCGTGCACTTATCTTGCATCAAGTTTAGCACCATCTCCAATCGGACCATAACGAGATTCCACTTGAGCATCGTCACCTAGGAGTACCATCGGGTGCGTCGAAAACGATTTTTGAGCCTATAGTATATTTGGTGAAGACCGTGCAATTATCTTGCACCGACACTAAACCTGTCTCCAAATGGACTTAAACGAGATTCCACATGGCCCGTGACACCTAGGAGTTCCATGAGGCGCGTCCAAAATGATTCTCGAGCCTCTGGTACGTTCTGCGCAAACCGTGCACCTATCTTGCAGAAAGATTAGCACCATCTCCAAACGGAACGAAACGAGCTTCCACTTGAGCCTCGTCACCTATGAGTACCATCGGGTGCGTCCATATCGATTTCTGAGGGTATGGTACGTTTGGTAAGAACCGTCCAACTATCTTGCACTGACACTAACACTGTCTCCAAAAAAGGCTGAAAAAGATTTCACATGACTGACGTTACCTAGGAGTTCCATCGGATGCGTCCAAACTGATTTCCGAGCCCATGGCAGGTTCGGCGCAACCCGTGCACCTCGTCAAGATTAGCACTATCTCGAAACGGACCAAAACGAGCTTCCACTTGAGCCTCGTCACCTAGGAGTTCCATTGGGTGTGTCCAAACGATTTCCGTACCTATGGTATGTTTGGCGCAAACCGTGCACCTATCTTGCATCAAGTTTAGCACCATCTCCAATCGGACCGTAACGAGCTTCCACTTGAGCATCGTCACCTATGAGTTCCATTAGGTGTGTCCAAAACGATTTCCAAGCCTATGGTATGTTTGGTGCAAACCGTGCACCTATCTTGCATCATGTTTAGCACCATCTCCAATCGGACCGTAACGTGCTTCCACTTGAGCCTCGTCACCTAGGAGTACCATCAGGTGCATCCAAATCGATTTCAGAGCGTATGGTACGATTGGTGTGAGCCGTCCAACTATCTTGCACCGGCACTAACACTGTCTCCAAATAGACTGAAAAAAGATTCCACATGACCCACGTCACCTAGGAGTTCCTTCGGATGCATCTATACCAATTTCTAAGCCTATGGTAGGTTCCGCGCAACCCGTGCACCTCATCAAGATTAGCACTATCTCCAAACGGACCAAAACAAGCTTCCACTTCAGCCTCGTCACCTATGAGTTCCATGGGGTGTGTCCAAAATGATTTCCAAGCCTATGGTATGTTTGGCGCAAACCGTGCACCTATCTCGCATCAAGTTTAGCACCATCTCCAATCGGACCGTAACGAGCTTCCACTTGAGCATCGTCACCTAGGAGTACCATCGGGTGTGTCCAAAACGATTTTTGTGCCTATGGTATATTTGGTGAAGACCGTGCAATTATCTTGCACCGACACTAAACCTGTCTCCAAACGGACTTAAACGAGATTCCACATGGCCCCCGACACCTAGGAGTTCCATTGGGTGCGTCCAAAATGATTCTCGAGCCTCTGGTATGTTCTACGCAAACTGTACACCTATCTGCCAGAAAGATTAGCAACATCTCCAAACGGAACGAAACGAGCTTTCACTTGAGCCTCGTCACCTATGAGTTCCATTAGGTGTGTCCAAAACGATTTCCAAGCCTATGGTATGTTTGGCGCAAACCGTGCACCTATCTTGCATCAAGTTTAGCACCATCTCCAATCGGACCGTAATGAGCTTCCACTTGAGCCTCGTCACCTATGAGTACCATCGGGTGGTCCATATCGATTTCTGAGTGTATGGTACGTTTGGTGCGAACCGTCCAACTATCTTACACCGACACTAACACTGTCTCCAAATAGGCTGAAAAAAGATTTCACATGACTGACGTAACCTAGGAGTTCCATCGGATGCGTCCAAACTGATTTCCGAGCTCATGGCAAGTTCGGCGCAATCCGTGCACCTCGTCAAGATTAGCACTATCTCCAAACGGACCAAAACGAGCTTCCACTTGAGCCTCGTCACCTAGGAATTCCATTGGGTGTGTCCAAAACGATTTCCAAGCCAATGGTATGTTTGGCGCAAACCGTGCACCTATCTTGCATCAAGTTTAGCACCATCTCCAATCGGAACGTAACGTGCTTCCACTTGAGCCTCGTCACCTAGGAGTACCATCGGGTGCGTCCAAATCGATTTCAGAGCGTATGGTACGATTGGTGCGAGCCGTTCAACTATCTTGCACCGACACTAACACTGTCTCCAAATAGACTGAAAAAAGATTCCACAACACCCACGTCACCTAGGAGTTCGATCAGATGCATATAAACCAATTTCCGAGCCTATGGTAGGTTCCACGCAACTCATGCACCTCGTCAAGTCTAGCACTATTTCCAAACGGATCAAACGAGCTTCCACTTGAGCCTCGTGACCTAGGAATTCCATTGGGTGTGTCCAAAATGATTTCCAAGCCTATGGTATGTTTGGCGTAAACCGTGCACTTATCTTGCATCAAGTTTAGCACCATCTCCAATCGGACCATAACGAGATTCCACTTGAGCATCGTCACCTAGGAGTACCATCGGGTGCGTCGAAAACGATTTTTGAGCCTATAGTATATTTGGTGAAGACCGTGCAATTATCTTGCACCGACACTAAACCTGTCTCCAAATGGACTTAAACGAGATTCCACATGGCCCGTGACACCTAGGAGTTCCATGAGGCGCGTCCAAAATGATTCTCGAGCCTCTGGTACGTTCTGCACAAACCGTGCACCTATCTTGCAGAAAGATTAGCACCATCTCCAAACGGAACGAAACGAGCTTCCACTTGAGCCTCGTCACCTATGAGTACCATCGGGTGCGTCCATATCGATTTCTGAGGGTATGGTACGTTTGGTAAGAACCGTCCAACAATCTTGCACTGACACTAACACTGTCTCCAAAAAAGGCTGAAAAAGATTTCACATGACTGACGTTACCTAGGAGTTCCATCGGATGCGTCCAAACTGATTTCTGAGCCCATGGCAGGTTCGGCGCAACCCGTGCACCTCGTCAAGATTAGCACTATCTCGAAACGGACCAAAACGAGCTTCCACTTGAGCCTCGTCACCTAGGAGTTCCATTGGGTGTGTCCAAACGATTTCCGTACCTATGGTATGTTTGGCGCAAACCGTGCACCTATCTTGCATCAAGTTTAGCACCATCTCCAATCGGACCGTAACGAGCTTCCACTTGAGCATCGTCACCTATGAGTTCCATTAGGTGTGTCCAAAACGATTTCCAAGCCTATGGTATGTTTGGCGCAAACCGTGCACCTATCTTGCATCAAGTTTAGCACCATCTCCAATCGGACCGTAATGAGCTTCCACTTGAGCCTCGTCACCTATGAGTACCATCGGGTGGTCCATATCGATTTCTGAGTGTATGGTACGTTTGGTGCGAACCGTCCAACTATCTTACACCGACACTAACACTGTCTCCAAATAGGCTGAAAAAAGATTTCACATGACTGACGTAACCTAGGAGTTCCATCGGATGCGTCCAAACTGATTTCCGAGCTCATGGCAAGTTCGGCGCAATCCGTGCACCTCGTCAAGATTAGCACTATCTCCAAACGGACCAAAACGAGCTTCCACTTGAGCCTCGTCACCTAGGATTTCCATTGGGTGTGTCCAAAACGATTTCCAAGCCAATGGTATGTTTGGCGCAAACCGTGCACCTATCTTGCATCAAGTTTAGCACCATCTCCAATCGGAACGTAACGTGCTTCCACTTGAGCCTCGTCACCTAGGAGTACCATCGGGTGCGTCCAAATCGATTTCAGAGCGTATGGTACGATTGGTGCGAGCCGTTCAACTATCTTGCACCGGCACTAACACTGTCTCCAAATAGACTGAAAAAAGATTCCACAACACCCACGTCACCTAGGAGTTCGATCAGATGCATCTAAACCAATTTCCGAGCCTATGGTAGGTTCCACGCAACTCATGCACCTCGTCAAGTCTAGCACTATTTCCAAACGGATCAAACGAGCTTCCACTTGAGCCTCGTGACCTAGGAATTCCATTGGGTGTGTCCAAAATGATTTCCAAGCCTATGGTATGTTTGGCGTAAACCGTGCACTTATCTTGCATCAAGTTTAGCACCATCTCCAATCGGACCATAACGAGATTCCACTTGAGCATCGTCACCTAGGAGTACCATCGGGTGCGTCGAAAACGATTTTTGAGCCTATAGTATATTTGGTGAAGACCGTGCAATTATCTTGCACCGACACTAAACCTGTCTCCAAATGGACTTAAACGAGATTCCACATGGCCCGTGACACCTAGGAGTTCCATGAGGCGCGTCCAAAATGATTCTCGAGCCTCTGGTACGTTCTGCACAAACCGTGCACCTATCTTGCAGAAAGATTAGCACCATCTCCAAACGGAACGAAACGAGCTTCCACTTGAGCCTCGTCACCTATGAGTACCATCGGGTGCGTCCATATCGATTTCTGAGGGTATGGTACGTTTGGTAAGAACCGTCCAACAATCTTGCACTGACACTAACACTGTCTCCAAAAAAGGCTGAAAAAGATTTCACATGACTGACGTTACCTAGGAGTTCCATCGGATGCGTCCAAACTGATTTCCGAGCCCATGGCAGGTTCGGCGCAACCCGTGCACCTCGTCAAGATTAGCACTATCTCGAAACGGACCAAAACGAGCTTCCACTTGAGCCTCGTCACCTAGGAGTTCCATTGGGTGTGTCCAAACGATTTCCGTACCTATGGTATGTTTGGCGCAAACCGTGCACCTATCTTGCATCAAGTTTAGCACCATCTCCAATCGGACCGTAACGAGCTTCCACTTGAGCATCGTCACCTATGAGTTCCATTAGGTGTGTCCAAAACGATTTCCAAGCCTATGGTATGTTTGGTGCAAACCGTGCACCTATCTTGCATCATGTTTAGCACCATCTCCAATCGGACCGTAACGTGCTTCCACTTGAGCCTCGTCACCTAGGAGTACCATCAGGTGCATCCAAATCGATTTCAGAGCGTATGGTACGATTGGTGTGAGCCGTCCAACTATCTTGCACCGGCACTAACACTGTCTCCAAATAGACTGAAAAAAGATTCCACATGACCCACGTCACCTAGGAGTTCCTTCGGATGCATCTATACCAATTTCTAAGCCTATGGTAGGTTCCGCGCAACCCGTGCAATTCATCAAGATTAGCACTATCTCCAAACGGACCAAAACAAGCTTCCACTTCAGCCTCGTCACCTATGAGTTCCATGGGGTGTGTCCAAAATGATTTCCAAGCCTATGGTATGTTTGGCGCAAACTGTGCACCTATCTCGCATCAAGTTTAGCACCATCTCCAATCGGACCGTAACGAGCTTCCACTTGATCATCGTCACCTAGGAGTACCATTGGGTGCGTCCAAATGGATTTCTGAGCCTATGGTATGTTTGGCGCAGGCCGTGCAATTATCTTGCACCGACACTAAACCTATCTCCGAACGAACTTAAACGAGATTCCACATGGCCCCCGACACTTAGGAGTTCCATTGGGTGCGTCCAAAATGATTCTCGAGCCTCTGGTATGTTCTACGCAAACTGTACACCTATCTGCCAGAAAGATTAGCAACATCTCCAAACGGAACGAAACGAGCTTTCACTTGAGCCTCGTCACCTATGAGTTCCATTAGGTGTGTCCAAAACGATTTCCAAGCCTATGGTATGTTTGGCGCAAACCGTGCACCTATCTTGCATCAAGTTTAGCACCATCTCCAATCGGACCGTAATGAGCTTCCACTTGAGCCTCGTCACCTATGAGTACCATCGGGTGGTCCATATCGATTTCTGAGTGTATGGTACGTTTGGTGCGAACCGTCCAACTATCTTACACCGACACTAACACTGTCTCCAAATAGGCTGAAAAAAGATTTCACATGACTGACGTAACCTAGGAGTTCCATCGGATGCGTCCAAACTGATTTCCGAGCTCATGGCAAGTTCGGCGCAACCCGTGCACCTCGTCAAGATTAGCACTATCTCCAAACGGACCAAAACGAGCTTCCACTTGAGCCTCGTCACCTAGGAATTCCATTGGGTGTGTCCAAAACGATTTCCAAGCCAATGGTATGTTTGGCGCAAACCGTGCACCTATCTTGCATCAAGTTTAGCACCATCTCCAATCGGAACGTAACGTGCTTCCACTTGAGCCTCGTCACCTAGGAGTACCATCGGGTGCGTCCAAATCGATTTCAGAGCGTATGGTACGATTGGTGCGAGCCGTTCAACTATCTTGCACCGGCACTAACACTGTCTCCAAATAGACTGAAAAAAGATTCCACAACACCCACGTCACCTAGGAGTTCGATCAGATGCATCTAAACCAATTTCCGAGCCTATGGTAGGTTCCACGCAACCCATGCACCTCGTCAAGTCTAGCACTATTTCCAAACGGACCAAAACGAGCTTCCACTTGAGCCTCGTGACCTAGGAATTCCATTGGGTGTGTCCAAAATGATTTCCAAGCCTATGGTATGTTTGGCTTAAACCGTGCACTTATCTTGCATCAAGTTTAGCACCATCTCCAATCGGACCATAACGAGATTCCACTTGAGCATCGTCACCTAGGAGTACCATCGGGTGCGTCGAAAACGATTTTTGAGCCTATAGTATATTTGGTGAAGACCGTGCAATTATCTTGCACCGACACTAAACCTGTCTCCAAATGGACTTAAACGAGATTCCACATGGCCCGTGACACCTAGGAGTTCCATGAGGCGCGTCCAAAATGATTCTCGAGCCTCTGGTACGTTCTGCGCAAACCGTGCACCTATCTTGCAGAAAGATTAGCACCATCTCCAAACGGAACGAAACGAGCTTCCACTTGAGCCTCGTCACCTATGAGTACCATCGGGTGCGTCCATATCGATTTCTGAGGGTATGGTACGTTTGGTAAGAACCGTCCAACTATCTTGCACTGACACTAACACTGTCTCCAAAAAAGGCTGAAAAAGATTTCACATGACTGACGTTACCTAGGAGTTCCATCGGATGCGTCCAAACTGATTTCCGAGCCCATGGCAGGTTCGGCGCAACCCGTGCACCTCGTCAAGATTAGCACTATCTCGAAACGGACCAAAACGAGCTTCCACTTGAGCCTCGTCACCTAGGAGTTCCATTGGGTGTGTCCAAACGATTTCCGTACCTATGGTATGTTTGGCGCAAACCGTGCACCTATCTTGCATCAAGTTTAGCACCATCTCCAATCGGACCATAACGAGCTTCCACTTGAGCATCGTCACCTATGAGTTCCATTAGGTGTGTCCAAAACGATTTCCAAGCCTATGGTATGTTTGGTGCAAACCGTGCACCTATCTTGCATCATGTTTAGCACCATCTCCAATCGGACCGTAACGTGCTTCCACTTGAGCCTCGTCACCTAGGAGTACCATCAGGTGCATCCAAATCGATTTCAGAGCGTATGGTACGATTGGTGTGAGCCGTCCAACTATCTTGCACCGGCACTAACACTGTCTCCAAATAGACTGAAAAAAGATTCCACATGACCCACGTCACCTAGGAGTTCCTTCGGATGCATCTATACCAATTTCTAAGCCTATGGTAGGTTCCGCGCAACCCGTGCACCTCATCAAGATTAGCACTATCTCCAAACGGACCAAAACAAGCTTCCACTTCAGCCTCGTCACCTATGAGTTCCATGGGGTGTGTCCAGAATGATTTCCAAGCCTATGGTATGTTTGGCGCAAACCGTGCACCTATCTCGCATCAAGTTTAGCACCATCTCCAATCGGACCGTAACGAGCTTCCACTTGAGCATCGTCACCTAGGAGTACCATCGGGTGCGTCCAAAACGATTTTTGTGCCTATGGTATATTTGGTGAAGACCGTGCAATTATCTTGCACCGACACTAAACCTGTCTCCAAACGGACTTAAACGAGATTCCACATGGCCCCCGACACCTAGGAGTTCCATTGGGTGCGTCCAAAATGATTCTCGAGCCTCTGGTATGTTCTACGCAAACTGTACACCTATCTGCCAGAAAGATTAGCAACATCTCCAAACGGAACGAAACGAGCTTTCACTTGAGCCTCGTCACCTATGAGTTCCATTAGGTGTGTCCAAAACGATTTCCAAGCCTATGGTATGTTTGGCGCAAACCGTGCACCTATCTTGCATCAAGTTTAGCACCATCTCCAATCGGACCGTAATGAGCTTCCACTTGAGCCTCGTCACCTATGAGTACCATCGGGTGGTCCATATCGATTTCTGAGTGTATGGTACGTTTGGTGCGAACCGTCCAACTATCTTACACCGACACTAACACTGTCTCCAAATAGGCTGAAAAAAGATTTCACATGACTGACGTAACCTAGGAGTTCCATCGGATGCGTCCAAACTGATTTCCGAGCTCATGGCAAGTTCGGCGCAATCCGTGCACCTCGTCAAGATTAGCACTATCTCCAAACGGACCAAAACGAGCTTCCACTTGAGCCTCGTCACCTAGGAATTCCATTGGGTGTGTCCAAAACGATTTCCAAGCCAATGGTATGTTTGGCGCAAACCGTGCACCTATCTTGCATCAAGTTTAGCACCATCTCCAATCGGAACGTAACGTGCTTCCACTTGAGCCTCGTCACCTAGGAGTACCATCGGGTGCGTCCAAATCGATTTCAGAGCGTATGGTACGATTGGTGCGAGCCGTTCAACTATCTTGCACCGACACTAACACTGTCTCCAAATAGACTGAAAAAAGATTCCACAACACCCACGTCACCTAGGAGTTCGATCAGATGCATATAAACCAATTTCCGAGCCTATGGTAGGTTCCACGCAACTCATGCACCTCGTCAAGTCTAGCACTATTTCCAAACGGATCAAACGAGCTTCCACTTGAGCCTCGTGACCTAGGAATTCCATTGGGTGTGTCCAAAATGATTTCCAAGCCTATGGTATGTTTGGCGTAAACCGTGCACTTATCTTGCATCAAGTTTAGCACCATCTCCAATCGGACCATAACGAGATTCCACTTGAGCATCGTCACCTAGGAGTACCATCGGGTGCGTCGAAAACGATTTTTGAGCCTATAGTATATTTGGTGAAGACCGTGCAATTATCTTGCACCGACACTAAACCTGTCTCCAAATGGACTTAAACGAGATTCCACATGGCCCGTGACACCTAGGAGTTCCATGAGGCGCGTCCAAAATGATTCTCGAGCCTCTGGTACGTTCTGCACAAACCGTGCACCTATCTTGCAGAAAGATTAGCACCATCTCCAAACGGAACGAAACGAGCTTCCACTTGAGCCTCGTCACCTATGAGTACCATCGGGTGCGTCCATATCGATTTCTGAGGGTATGGTACGTTTGGTAAGAACCGTCCAACAATCTTGCACTGACACTAACACTGTCTCCAAAAAAGGCTGAAAAAGATTTCACATGACTGACGTTACCTAGGAGTTCCATCGGATGCGTCCAAACTGATTTCTGAGCCCATGGCAGGTTCGGCGCAACCCGTGCACCTCGTCAAGATTAGCACTATCTCGAAACGGACCAAAACGAGCTTCCACTTGAGCCTCGTCACCTAGGAGTTCCATTGGGTGTGTCCAAACGATTTCCGTACCTATGGTATGTTTGGCGCAAACCGTGCACCTATCTTGCATCAAGTTTAGCACCATCTCCAATCGGACCGTAACGAGCTTCCACTTGAGCATCGTCACCTATGAGTTCCATTAGGTGTGTCCAAAACGATTTCCAAGCCTATGGTATGTTTGGTGCAAACCGTGCACCTATCTTGCATCATGTTTAGCACCATCTCCAATCGGACCGTAACGTGCTTCCACTTGAGCCTCGTCACCTAGGAGTACCATCAGGTGCATCCAAATCGATTTCAGAGCGTATGGTACGATTGGTGTGAGCCGTCCAACTATCTTGCACCGGCACTAACACTGTCTCCAAATAGACTGAAAAAAGATTCCACATGACCCACGTCACCTAGGAGTTCCTTCGGATGCATCTATACCAATTTCTAAGCCTATGGTAGGTTCCGCGCAACCCGTGCACCTCATCAAGATTAGCACTATCTCCAAACGGACCAAAACAAGCTTCCACTTCAGCCTCGTCACCTATGAGTTCCATGGGGTGTGTCCAAAATGATTTCCAAGCCTATGGTATGTTTGGCGCAAACCGTGCACCTATCTCGCATCAAGTTTAGCACCATCTCCAATCGGACCGTAACGAGCTTCCACTTGAGCATCGTCACCTAGGAGTACCATCGGGTGCGTCCAAAACGATTTTTGTGCCTATGGTATGTTTGGTGAAGACCGTGCAATTATCTTGCACCGACACTAAACCTGTCTCCAAACGGACTTAAACGAGATTCCACATGGCCCCCGACACTTAGGAGTTCCATTGGGTGCGTCCAAAATGATTCTCGAGCCTCTGGTATGTTCTACGCAAACTGTACACCTATCTGCCAGAAAGATTAGCAACATCTCCAAACGGAACGAAACGAGCTTTCACTTGAGCCTCGTCACCTATGAGTTCCATTAGGTGTGTCCAAAACGATTTCCAAGCCTATGGTATGTTTGGCGCAAACCGTGCACCTATCTTGCATCAAGTTTAGCACCATCTCCAATCGGACCGTAATGAGCTTCCACTTGAGCCTCGTCACCTATGAGTACCATCGGGTGGTCCATATCGATTTCTGAGTGTATGGTACGTTTGGTGCGAACCGTCCAACTATCTTACACCGACACTAACACTGTCTCCAAATAGGCTGAAAAAAGATTTCACATGACTGACGTAACCTAGGAGTTCCATCGGATGCGTCCAAACTGATTTCCGAGCTCATGGCAAGTTCGGCGCAATCCGTGCACCTCGTCAAGATTAGCACTATCTCCAAACGGACCAAAACGAGCTTCCACTTGAGCCTCGTCACCTAGGATTTCCATTGGGTGTGTCCAAAACGATTTCCAAGCCAATGGTATGTTTGGCGCAAACCGTGCACCTATCTTGCATCAAGTTTAGCACCATCTCCAATCGGAACGTAACGTGCTTCCACTTGAGCCTCGTCACCTAGGAGTACCATCGGGTGCGTCCAAATCGATTTCAGAGCGTATGGTACGATTGGTGCGAGCCGTTCAACTATCTTGCACCGGCACTAACACTGTCTCCAAATAGACTGAAAAAAGATTCCACAACACCCACGTCACCTAGGAGTTCGATCAGATGCATCTAAACCAATTTCCGAGCCTATGGTAGGTTCCACGCAACTCATGCACCTCGTCAAGTCTAGCACTATTTCCAAACGGATCAAACGAGCTTCCACTTGAGCCTCGTGACCTAGGAATTCCATTGGGTGTGTCCAAAATGATTTCCAAGCCTATGGTATGTTTGGCGTAAACCGTGCACTTATCTTGCATCAAGTTTAGCACCATCTCCAATCGGACCATAACGAGATTCCACTTGAGCATCGTCACCTAGGAGTACCATCGGGTGCGTCGAAAACGATTTTTGAGCCTATAGTATATTTGGTGAAGACCGTGCAATTATCTTGCACCGACACTAAACCTGTCTCCAAATGGACTTAAACGAGATTCCACATGGCCCGTGACACCTAGGAGTTCCATGAGGCGCGTCCAAAATGATTCTCGAGCCTCTGGTACGTTCTGCACAAACCGTGCACCTATCTTGCAGAAAGATTAGCACCATCTCCAAACGGAACGAAACGAGCTTCCACTTGAGCCTCGTCACCTATGAGTACCATCGGGTGCGTCCATATCGATTTCTGAGGGTATGGTACGTTTGGTAAGAACCGTCCAACAATCTTGCACTGACACTAACACTGTCTCCAAAAAAGGCTGAAAAAGATTTCACATGACTGACGTTACCTAGGAGTTCCATCGGATGCGTCCAAACTGATTTCCGAGCCCATGGCAGGTTCGGCGCAACCCGTGCACCTCGTCAAGATTAGCACTATCTCGAAACGGACCAAAACGAGCTTCCACTTGAGCCTCGTCACCTAGGAGTTCCATTGGGTGTGTCCAAACGATTTCCGTACCTATGGTATGTTTGGCGCAAACCGTGCACCTATCTTGCATCAAGTTTAGCACCATCTCCAATCGGACCGTAACGAGCTTCCACTTGAGCATCGTCACCTATGAGTTCCATTAGGTGTGTCCAAAACGATTTCCAAGCCTATGGTATGTTTGGTGCAAACCGTGCACCTATCTTGCATCATGTTTAGCACCATCTCCAATCGGACCGTAACGTGCTTCCACTTGAGCCTCGTCACCTAGGAGTACCATCAGGTGCATCCAAATCGATTTCAGAGCGTATGGTACGATTGGTGTGAGCCGTCCAACTATCTTGCACCGGCACTAACACTGTCTCCAAATAGACTGAAAAAAGATTCCACATGACCCACGTCACCTAGGAGTTCCTTCGGATGCATCTATACCAATTTCTAAGCCTATGGTAGGTTCCGCGCAACCCGTGCAATTCATCAAGATTAGCACTATCTCCAAACGGACCAAAACAAGTTTCCACTTCAGCCTCGTCACCTATGAGTTCCATGGGGTGTGTCCAAAATGATTTCCAAGCCTATGGTATGTTTGGCGCAAACTGTGCACCTATCTCGCATCAAGTTTAGCACCATCTCCAATCGGACCGTAACGAGCTTCCACTTGATCATCGTCACCTAGGAGTACCATTGGGTGCGTCCAAATGGATTTCTGAGCCTATGGTATGTTTGGCGCAGGCCGTGCAATTATCTTGCACCGACACTAAACCTATCTCCGAACGAACTTAAACGAGATTCCACATGGCCCCCGACACTTAGGAGTTCCATTGGGTGCGTCCAAAATGATTCTCGAGCCTCTGGTATGTTCTACGCAAACTGTACACCTATCTGCCAGAAAGATTAGCAACATCTCCAAACGGAACGAAACGAGCTTTCACTTGAGCCTCGTCACCTATGAGTTCCATTAGGTGTGTCCAAAACGATTTCCAAGCCTATGGTATGTTTGGCGCAAACCGTGCACCTATCTTGCATCAAGTTTAGCACCATCTCCAATCGGACCGTAATGAGCTTCCACTTGAGCCTCGTCACCTATGAGTACCATCGGGTGGTCCATATCGATTTCTGAGTGTATGGTACGTTTGGTGCGAACCGTCCAACTATCTTACACCGACACTAACACTGTCTCCAAATAGGCTGAAAAAAGATTTCACATGACTGACGTAACCTAGGAGTTCCATCGGATGCGTCCAAACTGATTTCCGAGCTCATGGCAAGTTCGGCGCAACCCGTGCACCTCGTCAAGATTAGCACTATCTCCAAACGGACCAAAACGAGCTTCCACTTGAGCCTCGTCACCTAGGAATTCCATTGGGTGTGTCCAAAACGATTTCCAAGCCAATGGTATGTTTGGCGCAAACCGTGCACCTATCTTGCATCAAGTTTAGCACCATCTCCAATCGGAACGTAACGTGCTTCCACTTGAGCCTCGTCACCTAGGAGTACCATCGGGTGCGTCCAAATCGATTTCAGAGCGTATGGTACGATTGGTGCGAGCCGTTCAACTATCTTGCACCGGCACTAACACTGTCTCCAAATAGACTGAAAAAAGATTCCACAACACCCACGTCACCTAGGAGTTCGATCAGATGCATCTAAACCAATTTCCGAGCCTATGGTAGGTTCCACGCAACCCATGCACCTCGTCAAGTCTAGCACTATTTCCAAACGGACCAAAACGAGCTTCCACTTGAGCCTCGTGACCTAGGAATTCCATTGGGTGTGTCCAAAATGATTTCCAAGCCTATGGTATGTTTGGCTTAAACCGTGCACTTATCTTGCATCAAGTTTAGCACCATCTCCAATCGGACCATAACGAGATTCCACTTGAGCATCGTCACCTAGGAGTACCATCGGGTGCGTCGAAAACGATTTTTGAGCCTATAGTATATTTGGTGAAGACCGTGCAATTATCTTGCACCGACACTAAACCTGTCTCCAAATGGACTTAAACGAGATTCCACATGGCCCGTGACACCTAGGAGTTCCATGAGGCGCGTCCAAAATGATTCTCGAGCCTCTGGTACGTTCTGCGCAAACCGTGCACCTATCTTGCAGAAAGATTAGCACCATCTCCAAACGGAACGAAACGAGCTTCCACTTGAGCCTCGTCACCTATGAGTACCATCGGGTGCGTCCATATCGATTTCTGAGGGTATGGTACGTTTGGTAAGAACCGTCCAACTATCTTGCACTGACACTAACACTGTCTCCAAAAAAGGCTGAAAAAGATTTCACATGACTGACGTTACCTAGGAGTTCCATCGGATGCGTCCAAACTGATTTCCGAGCCCATGGCAGGTTCGGCGCAACCCGTGCACCTCGTCAAGATTAGCACTATCTCGAAACGGACCAAAACGAGCTTCCACTTGAGCCTCGTCACCTAGGAGTTCCATTGGGTGTGTCCAAACGATTTCCGTACCTATGGTATGTTTGGCGCAAACCGTGCACCTATCTTGCATCAAGTTTAGCACCATCTCCAATCGGACCGTAACGAGCTTCCACTTGAGCATCGTCACCTATGAGTTCCATTAGGTGTGTCCAAAACGATTTCCAAGCCTATGGTATGTTTGGTGCAAACCGTGCACCTATCTTGCATCATGTTTAGCACCATCTCCAATCGGACCGTAACGTGCTTCCACTTGAGCCTCGTCACCTAGGAGTACCATCAGGTGCATCCAAATCGATTTCAGAGCGTATGGTACGATTGGTGTGAGCCGTCCAACTATCTTGCACCGGCACTAACACTGTCTCCAAATAGACTGAAAAAAGATTCCACATGACCCACGTCACCTAGGAGTTCCTTCGGATGCATCTATACCAATTTCTAAGCCTATGGTAGGTTCCGCGCAACCCGTGCACCTCATCAAGATTAGCACTATCTCCAAACGGACCAAAACAAGCTTCCACTTCAGCCTCGTCACCTATGAGTTCCATGGGGTGTGTCCAAAATGATTTCCAAGCCTATGGTATGTTTGGCGCAAACCGTGCACCTATCTCGCATCAAGTTTAGCACCATCTCCAATCGGACCGTAACGAGCTTCCACTTGAGCATCGTCACCTAGGAGTACCATCGGGTGCGTCCAAAACGATTTTTGTGCCTATGGTATATTTGGTGAAGACCGTGCAATTATCTTGCACCGACACTAAACCTGTCTCCAAACGGACTTAAACGAGATTCCACATGGCCCCCGACACCTAGGAGTTCCATTGGGTGCGTCCAAAATGATTCTCGAGCCTCTGGTATGTTCTACGCAAACTGTACACCTATCTGCCAGAAAGATTAGCAACATCTCCAAACGGAACGAAACGAGCTTTCACTTGAGCCTCGTCACCTATGAGTTCCATTAGGTGTGTCCAAAACGATTTCCAAGCCTATGGTATGTTTGGCGCAAACCGTGCACCTATCTTGCATCAAGTTTAGCACCATCTCCAATCGGACCGTAATGAGCTTCCACTTGAGCCTCGTCACCTATGAGTACCATCGGGTGGTCCATATCGATTTCTGAGTGTATGGTACGTTTGGTGCGAACCGTCCAACTATCTTACACCGACACTAACACTGTCTCCAAATAGGCTGAAAAAAGATTTCACATGACTGACGTAACCTAGGAGTTCCATCGGATGCGTCCAAACTGATTTCCGAGCTCATGGCAAGTTCGGCGCAATCCGTGCACCTCGTCAAGATTAGCACTATCTCCAAACGGACCAAAACGAGCTTCCACTTGAGCCTCGTCACCTAGGAATTCCATTGGGTGTGTCCAAAACGATTTCCAAGCCAATGGTATGTTTGGCGCAAACCGTGCACCTATCTTGCATCAAGTTTAGCACCATCTCCAATCGGAACGTAACGTGCTTCCACTTGAGCCTCGTCACCTAGGAGTACCATCGGGTGCGTCCAAATCGATTTCAGAGCGTATGGTACGATTGGTGCGAGCCGTTCAACTATCTTGCACCGACACTAACACTGTCTCCAAATAGACTGAAAAAAGATTCCACAACACCCACGTCACCTAGGAGTTCGATCAGATGCATATAAACCAATTTCCGAGCCTATGGTAGGTTCCACGCAACTCATGCACCTCGTCAAGTCTAGCACTATTTCCAAACGGATCAAACGAGCTTCCACTTGAGCCTCGTGACCTAGGAATTCCATTGGGTGTGTCCAAAATGATTTCCAAGCCTATGGTATGTTTGGCGTAAACCGTGCACTTATCTTGCATCAAGTTTAGCACCATCTCCAATCGGACCATAACGAGATTCCACTTGAGCATCGTCACCTAGGAGTACCATCGGGTGCGTCGAAAACGATTTTTGAGCCTATAGTATATTTGGTGAAGACCGTGCAATTATCTTGCACCGACACTAAACCTGTCTCCAAATGGACTTAAACGAGATTCCACATGGCCCGTGACACCTAGGAGTTCCATGAGGCGCGTCCAAAATGATTCTCGAGCCTCTGGTACGTTCTGCACAAACCGTGCACCTATCTTGCAGAAAGATTAGCACCATCTCCAAACGGAACGAAACGAGCTTCCACTTGAGCCTCGTCACCTATGAGTACCATCGGGTGCGTCCATATCGATTTCTGAGGGTATGGTACGTTTGGTAAGAACCGTCCAACAATCTTGCACTGACACTAACACTGTCTCCAAAAAAGGCTGAAAAAGATTTCACATGACTGACGTTACCTAGGAGTTCCATCGGATGCGTCCAAACTGATTTCTGAGCCCATGGCAGGTTCGGCGCAACCCGTGCACCTCGTCAAGATTAGCACTATCTCGAAACGGACCAAAACGAGCTTCCACTTGAGCCTCGTCACCTAGGAGTTCCATTGGGTGTGTCCAAACGATTTCCGTACCTATGGTATGTTTGGCGCAAACCGTGCACCTATCTTGCATCAAGTTTAGCACCATCTCCAATCGGACCGTAACGAGCTTCCACTTGAGCATCGTCACCTATGAGTTCCATTAGGTGTGTCCAAAACGATTTCCAAGCCTATGGTATGTTTGGTGCAAACCGTGCACCTATCTTGCATCATGTTTAGCACCATCTCCAATCGGACCGTAACGTGCTTCCACTTGAGCCTCGTCACCTAGGAGTACCATCAGGTGCATCCAAATCGATTTTAGAGCGTATGGTACGATTGGTGTGAGCCGTCCAACTATCTTGCACCGGCACTAACACTGTCTCCAAATAGACTGAAAAAAGATTCCACATGACCCACGTCACCTAGGAGTTCCTTCGGATGCATCTATACCAATTTCTAAGCCTATGGTAGGTTCCGCGCAACCCGTGCACCTCATCAAGATTAGCACTATCTCCAAACGGACCAAAACAAGCTTCCACTTCAGCCTCGTCACCTATGAGTTCCATGGGGTGTGTCCAAAATGATTTCCAAGCCTATGGTATGTTTGGCGCAAACCGTGCACCTATCTCGCATCAAGTTTAGCACCATCTCCAATCGGACCGTAACGAGCTTCCACTTGAGCATCGTCACCTAGGAGTACCATCGGGTGCGTCCAAAACGATTTTTGTGCCTATGGTATGTTTGGTGAAGACCGTGCAATTATCTTGCACCGACACTAAACCTGTCTCCAAACGGACTTAAACGAGATTCCACATGGCCCCCGACACTTAGGAGTTCCATTGGGTGCGTCCAAAATGATTCTCGAGCCTCTGGTATGTTCTACGCAAACTGTACACCTATCTGCCAGAAAGATTAGCAACATCTCCAAACGGAACGAAACGAGCTTTCACTTGAGCCTCGTCACCTATGAGTTCCATTAGGTGTGTCCAAAACGATTTCCAAGCCTATGGTATGTTTGGCGCAAACCGTGCACCTATCTTGCATCAAGTTTAGCACCATCTCCAATCGGACCGTAATGAGCTTCCACTTGAGCCTCGTCACCTATGAGTACCATCGGGTGGTCCATATCGATTTCTGAGTGTATGGTACGTTTGGTGCGAACCGTCCAACTATCTTACACCGACACTAACACTGTCTCCAAATAGGCTGAAAAAAGATTTCACATGACTGACGTAACCTAGGAGTTCCATCGGATGCGTCCAAACTGATTTCCGAGCTCATGGCAAGTTCGGCGCAATCCGTGCACCTCGTCAAGATTAGCACTATCTCCAAACGGACCAAAACGAGCTTCCACTTGAGCCTCGTCACCTAGGATTTCCATTGGGTGTGTCCAAAACGATTTCCAAGCCAATGGTATGTTTGGCGCAAACCGTGCACCTATCTTGCATCAAGTTTAGCACCATCTCCAATCGGAACGTAACGTGCTTCCACTTGAGCCTCGTCACCTAGGAGTACCATCGGGTGCGTCCAAATCGATTTCAGAGCGTATGGTACGATTGGTGCGAGCCGTTCAACTATCTTGCACCGGCACTAACACTGTCTCCAAATAGACTGAAAAAAGATTCCACAACACCCACGTCACCTAGGAGTTCGATCAGATGCATCTAAACCAATTTCCGAGCCTATGGTAGGTTCCACGCAACTCATGCACCTCGTCAAGTCTAGCACTATTTCCAAACGGATCAAACGAGCTTCCACTTGAGCCTCGTGACCTAGGAATTCCATTGGGTGTGTCCAAAATGATTTCCAAGCCTATGGTATGTTTGGCGTAAACCGTGCACTTATCTTGCATCAAGTTTAGCACCATCTCCAATCGGACCATAACGAGATTCCACTTGAGCATCGTCACCTAGGAGTACCATCGGGTGCGTCGAAAACGATTTTTGAGCCTATAGTATATTTGGTGAAGACCGTGCAATTATCTTGCACCGACACTAAACCTGTCTCCAAATGGACTTAAACGAGATTCCACATGG
Organism: Saccharum hybrid cultivar R570; assembly: GCA_038087645.1. Taxonomy (NCBI): domain Eukaryota; kingdom Viridiplantae; phylum Streptophyta; class Magnoliopsida; order Poales; family Poaceae; genus Saccharum; species Saccharum hybrid cultivar. Next base: position 6,583,351 of record JAQSUU010000775.1, on the reverse strand, counting down.
CCCGTGACACCTAGGAGTTCCATGAGGCGCGTCCAAAATGATTCTCGAGCCTCTGGTACGTTCTGCACAAACCGTGCACCTATCTTGCAGAAAGATTAGCACCATCTCCAAACGGAACGAAACGAGCTTCCACTTGAGCCTCGTCACCTATGAGTACCATCGGGTGCGTCCATATCGATTTCTGAGGGTATGGTACGTTTGGTAAGAACTGTCCAACAATCTTGCACTGACACTAACACTGTCTCCAAAAAAGGCTGAAAAAGATTTCACATGACTGACGTTACCTAGGAGTTCCATCGGATGCGTCCAAACTGATTTCCGAGCCCATGGCAGGTTCGGCGCAACCCGTGCACCTCGTCAAGATTAGCACTATCTCGAAACGGACCAAAACGAGCTTCCACTTGAGCCTCGTCACCTAGGAGTTCCATTGGGTGTGTCCAAACGATTTCCGTACCTATGGTATGTTTGGCGCAAACCGTGCACCTATCTTGCATCAAGTTTAGCACCATCTCCAATCGGACCGTAACGAGCTTCCACTTGAGCATCGTCACCTATGAGTTCCATTAGGTGTGTCCAAAACGATTTCCAAGCCTATGGTATGTTTGGTGCAAACCGTGCACCTATCTTGCATCATGTTTAGCACCATCTCCAATCGGACCGTAACGTGCTTCCACTTGAGCCTCGTCACCTAGGAGTACCATCAGGTGCATCCAAATCGATTTCAGAGCGTATGGTACGATTGGTGTGAGCCGTCCAACTATCTTGCACCGGCACTAACACTGTCTCCAAATAGACTGAAAAAAGATTCCACATGACCCACGTCACCTAGGAGTTCCTTCGGATGCATCTATACCAATTTCTAAGCCTATGGTAGGTTCCGCGCAACCCGTGCAATTCATCAAGATTAGCACTATCTCCAAACGGACCAAAACAAGCTTCCACTTCAGCCTCGTCACCTATGAGTTCCATGGGGTGTGTCCAAAATGATTTCCAAGCCTATGGTATGTTTGGCGCAAACTGTGCACCTATCTCGCATCAAGTTTAGCACCATCTCCAATCGGACCGTAACGAGCTTCCACTTGATCATCGTCACCTAGGAGTACCATTGGGTGCGTCCAAATGGATTTCTGAGCCTATGGTATGTTTGGCGCAGGCCGTGCAATTATCTTGCACCGACACTAAACCTATCTCCGAACGAACTTAAACGAGATTCCACATGGCCCCCGACACTTAGGAGTTCCATTGGGTGCGTCCAAAATGATTCTCGAGCCTCTGGTATGTTCTACGCAAACTGTACACCTATCTGCCAGAAAGATTAGCAACATCTCCAAACGGAACGAAACGAGCTTTCACTTGAGCCTCGTCACCTATGAGTTCCATTAGGTGTGTCCAAAACGATTTCCAAGCCTATGGTATGTTTGGCGCAAACCGTGCACCTATCTTGCATCAAGTTTAGCACCATCTCCAATCGGACCGTAATGAGCTTCCACTTGAGCCTCGTCACCTATGAGTACCATCGGGTGGTCCATATCGATTTCTGAGTGTATGGTACGTTTGGTGCGAACCGTCCAACTATCTTACACCGACACTAACACTGTCTCCAAATAGGCTGAAAAAAGATTTCACATGACTGACGTAACCTAGGAGTTCCATCGGATGCGTCCAAACTGATTTCCGAGCTCATGGCAAGTTCGGCGCAACCCGTGCACCTCGTCAAGATTAGCACTATCTCCAAACGGACCAAAACGAGCTTCCACTTGAGCCTCGTCACCTAGGAATTCCATTGGGTGTGTCCAAAACGATTTCCAAGCCAATGGTATGTTTGGCGCAAACCGTGCACCTATCTTGCATCAAGTTTAGCACCATCTCCAATCGGAACGTAACGTGCTTCCACTTGAGCCTCGTCACCTAGGAGTACCATCGGGTGCGTCCAAATCGATTTCAGAGCGTATGGTACGATTGGTGCGAGCCGTTCAACTATCTTGCACCGGCACTAACACTGTCTCCAAATAGACTGAAAAAAGATTCCACAACACCCACGTCACCTAGGAGTTCGATCAGATGCATCTAAACCAATTTCCGAGCCTATGGTAGGTTCCACGCAACCCATGCACCTCGTCAAGTCTAGCACTATTTCCAAACGGACCAAAACGAGCTTCCACTTGAGCCTCGTGACCTAGGAATTCCATTGGGTGTGTCCAAAATGATTTCCAAGCCTATGGTATGTTTGGCTTAAACCGTGCACTTATCTTGCATCAAGTTTAGCACCATCTCCAATCGGACCATAACGAGATTCCACTTGAGCATCGTCACCTAGGAGTACCATCGGGTGCGTCGAAAACGATTTTTGAGCCTATAGTATATTTGGTGAAGACCGTGCAATTATCTTGCACCGACACTAAACCTGTCTCCAAATGGACTTAAACGAGATTCCACATGGCCCGTGACACCTAGGAGTTCCATGAGGCGCGTCCAAAATGATTCTCGAGCCTCTGGTACGTTCTGCGCAAACCGTGCACCTATCTTGCAGAAAGATTAGCACCATCTCCAAACGGAACGAAACGAGCTTCCACTTGAGCCTCGTCACCTATGAGTACCATCGGGTGCGTCCATATCGATTTCTGAGGGTATGGTACGTTTGGTAAGAACCGTCCAACTATCTTGCACTGACACTAACACTGTCTCCAAAAAAGGCTGAAAAAGATTTCACATGACTGACGTTACCTAGGAGTTCCATCGGATGCGTCCAAACTGATTTCCGAGCCCATGGCAGGTTCGGCGCAACCCGTGCACCTCGTCAAGATTAGCACTATCTCGAAACGGACCAAAACGAGCTTCCACTTGAGCCTCGTCACCTAGGAGTTCCATTGGGTGTGTCCAAACGATTTCCGTACCTATGGTATGTTTGGCGCAAACCGTGCACCTATCTTGCATCAAGTTTAGCACCATCTCCAATCGGACCGTAACGAGCTTCCACTTGAGCATCGTCACCTATGAGTTCCATTAGGTGTGTCCAAAACGATTTCCAAGCCTATGGTATGTTTGGTGCAAACCGTGCACCTATCTTGCATCATGTTTAGCACCATCTCCAATCGGACCGTAACGTGCTTCCACTTGAGCCTCGTCACCTAGGAGTACCATCAGGTGCATCCAAATCGATTTCAGAGCGTATGGTACGATTGGTGTGAGCCGTCCAACTATCTTGCACCGGCACTAACACTGTCTCCAAATAGACTGAAAAAAGATTCCACATGACCCACGTCACCTAGGAGTTCCTTCGGATGCATCTATACCAATTTCTAAGCCTATGGTAGGTTCCGCGCAACCCGTGCACCTCATCAAGATTAGCACTATCTCCAAACGGACCAAAACAAGCTTCCACTTCAGCCTCGTCACCTATGAGTTCCATGGGGTGTGTCCAAAATGATTTCCAAGCCTATGGTATGTTTGGCGCAAACCGTGCACCTATCTCGCATCAAGTTTAGCACCATCTCCAATCGGACCGTAACGAGCTTCCACTTGAGCATCGTCACCTAGGAGTACCATCGGGTGCGTCCAAAACGATTTTTGTGCCTATGGTATATTTGGTGAAGACCGTGCAATTATCTTGCACCGACACTAAACCTGTCTCCAAACGGACTTAAACGAGATTCCACATGGCCCCCGACACCTAGGAGTTCCATTGGGTGCGTCCAAAATGATTCTCGAGCCTCTGGTATGTTCTACGCAAACTGTACACCTATCTGCCAGAAAGATTAGCAACATCTCCAAACGGAACGAAACGAGCTTTCACTTGAGCCTCGTCACCTATGAGTTCCATTAGGTGTGTCCAAAACGATTTCCAAGCCTATGGTATGTTTGGCGCAAACCGTGCACCTATCTTGCATCAAGTTTAGCACCATCTCCAATCGGACCGTAATGAGCTTCCACTTGAGCCTCGTCACCTATGAGTACCATCGGGTGGTCCATATCGATTTCTGAGTGTATGGTACGTTTGGTGCGAACCGTCCAACTATCTTACACCGACACTAACACTGTCTCCAAATAGGCTGAAAAAAGATTTCACATGACTGACGTAACCTAGGAGTTCCATCGGATGCGTCCAAACTGATTTCCGAGCTCATGGCAAGTTCGGCGCAACCCGTGCACCTCGTCAAGATTAGCACTATCTCCAAACGGAACGAAACGAGCTTCCACTTAAGCCTTGTCACCTATGAGTTCCATTGGGTGTGTCCAAAACGATTTCCAAGCCAATGGTATGTTTGGCGCAAACCGTGCACCTATCTTGCATCAAGTTTAGCACCATCTCCAATCAGACCGTAACGTGCTTCCACTTGAACCTCGTCACCTAGGAGTACCATCAGGTGCGTCCAAATCGATTTCAGAGCGTACGGTTGGTGCGAGCTGTCCAACTATCTTGCACCGGCACTAACATTGTCTCCAAATAGACTGAAACAAGATTCCACATGACCCACGTCACCTAGGAGTTCGATCAGATGCATCTAAACCAATTTCCAAGCCTATGGTAGGTTCCGCGCAACCCATGCACCTCGTCAAGACTAGCACTATCTCCAAACGGACCAAAACAAGCTTCCACTTAAGCCTCGTGACCTAGGAATTCCATTGGGTGTGTCCAAAATGATTTCCATGCCTATGGTATGTTTGGCGCAAACCGTGCACCTATCTTCCATCAAGTTTAGCACCATCTCCAATCAGACCGTAACGAGCTTCCACTTGAGCATCGTCACCTAGGATTACCATCGGGTGCGTCCAAATCGATTTCTGAGCCTACGGTATGTTTGGCGCAGACCGTGCAATTATCTTGCACCGACACTAAACCTATCTCCAAACTGACTTAAAAGAGATTCCACATGGCCCCCGACACCTATGAGTTCCATTAGGTGCGTCCAAAATGATTCTCGAGCCTCCGGTACATTCTGTGCAAACCGTGCACCTATCTTGCAGAAAAATTAGCACCATCTCCAAACAGAACGAAACGAGCTTCCACTTGAGCCTCGTCACCTATGAGTACCATTGGGTGCGTCCATATCGATTTCTGAGGGTATGGTACGTTTGGTAAGAACCATCCAACTATCTTGCACCGACACTAACACTGTCTCCAAATAGAATGAAAAAAAGATTTCACATGACTGACGTTACCTAGGAGTTCCATCGGATGCGTCCAAACTGATTTCCGAGCCCATGGCAGGTTCGGCGCAACCCGTGCACCTCGTCAAGATTAGCACTATCTCGAAACAGACCAAAACGAGCTTCCACTTGAGCCTCATCACCTAGGAGTTCCATTGGGTGTGTCCAAAACGATTTCCAAGCCTATGGTATGTTTGGCGCAAACCGTGCACCTATCTTGCATCAAGTTTAGCACCATCTCTAATCGGACCGTAATAAGCTTCCACTTGAGCATCGTCACCTAGGAGTACCATCGGGTGCATCCAAATCAATTTCTGAGCCTATGGTATGCTTGGCGCAGACCGTGCAATTATCTTGCACCGACACTAAACCTATCTCCAAACTGACTTAAACGAGATTCCACATGGCCCCCGACACCTAGGAGTTTCATTGGGCACGTCCAAAATGATTCTCGAGCCTCCGGTACGTTCTGCGCAAACCGTGCACCTATCTTGCAGAAAGATTAGCACCATCTCCAAATGGAACGAAACGAGCTTCCACTTGAGCCTCGTCACCTATGAGTTCCATTAGGTGTGTCCAAAACGATTTCCAAGCCTATGGTATGTTTGGTGCAAACCGTGCACCTATCTTGCATCAAGTTTAGCACCATCTCCAATCGGACCGTAACGAGCTTCCACTTGAGCCTCGTCACCTAGGAGTACCATCGGGTGTGTCCAAATCGATTTCAGAGCGTATGGTACGATTGGTGCGAGCCGTCCAACTATCTTGCACCGACACCAACACTGTCTCCAAATAGACTGAAAAAAGATTCCACAACACCCACGTCACCTAGGAGTTCCTTCGGATGCATCTATAACAATTTCTGAGCCTATGGTAGGTTTCGCGCAACCCGTGCACCTCGTCAAGATTAGCACTATCTCCAAACAGACCAAAACAAGCTTCCACTTCAGCCTCGTCACCTATGAGTTCCATGGGGTGTGTCCAAAATGATTTCCAAGCCTATGGTATGTTTGGCGCAAACCGTGCACCTATCTCGCATCAAGTTTAGCACCATCTCCAATTGGACCGTAATGAGCTTCCACTTGAGCATCGTCACCTAGGAGTACCATCGGGTGCGTCCAAAATGATTTATGTACCTATGGTATATTTGGTGAAGACCGTGCAATTATCTTGCACCGACACTAAACCTGTCTCCAAACAGACTTAAACGAGATTCCACATGGCCCCCGACACCTAGGAGTTCCATTAGGTGCATCCAAAATGATTCTCAAGCCTTCGGTACGTTCTGCGCAAACCGTGCACCTATCTTGCAGAAAGATTAGCACCATCTCCAAACGGAACGAAACGAGCTTCCACTTCAGCCTCGTCACCTATGAGTCCATCGAGTGCGTCCATATCGATTTCTGAGTGTATGGTACGTTTGGTGCGCACCGTCCAACTATCTTGCACCGCCACTAACACTGTCTCCAAAAAGGCTAAAAAAGATTTCACATGACTGACGTTACCTAGGAGTTCCATCGGATGCGTCCAAACTGATTTCCGAGCCCATGGCAGGTTCGGCGCAACCCGTGCACCTCGTCAAGATTAGCACTATCTCCAAACGGACCAAAACGAGCTTCCACTTGAGCCCCGTCACCTAGGAATTCCATTGGGTGTGTCCAAAACGATTTCCATGCTTATGGTATGTTTGGCGCAAACCGTGCACCTATCTTGCATCAAGTTTAGCACCATCTCCAATCGGACCGTAACGAGCTTCCACTTGAGCCTCATCACCTAGGAGTACCATCGGGTGCGTCCAAATCGATTTCAGAGCGTATGGTACGATTGGTGCGAGCCGTCCAACTATCTTGCACGGGCACTAACACTGTCTCCAAATAGACTGAAACAAGATTCCACATGACCCACGTCACCTATGAGTTCAATCAGATGCATCTAAACCAATTTCCGAGCCTATGGTAGGTTCCACGCAACCCATGCACCTCGACAAGTCTAGCACTATTTCCAAACGGACCAAAACGAGCTTCCACTTGAGCCTTGTGACCTAGGAATTCCATTGGGTGTGTCCAAAACGATTTCCAAGCCTATGGTATGTTTGGCGCAAACCGTGCACCTATCTTGCATCAAGTTTAGCACCATCTCCAATCAGACCATAACGAGCTTCCACTTGAGCATCGTCACCTAGGAGTACCATCGGGTGCGTCGAAAACGATTTCTGAGCCTATATTATATTTGGTGAAGACCGTGCAATTATCTTGCACCGACACTAAACCTGTCTCCAAATGGACTTAAACGAGATTCCACATGGCCCGTGACACCTAGGAGTTCAATGAGGCACGTCCAAAATGATTCTCGAGCCTCTGGTACGTTCTGCGCAAACCGTGCACCTATCTTGCAGAAAGATTAGCACCATCTCCAAACGGAACGAAACGAGCTTCCACTTGAGCCTCGTCACCTATGAGTACCATCGGGTGCGTCCATATCGATTTCTGAGGGTATGGTACGTTTGGTAAGAACCGTCCAACTATCTTGCACTGACACTAACACTGTCTCCAAAAAGGCTGAAAAAGATTTCACATGACTGACGTTACCTAGGAGTTCCATCAGATGCGTCCAACTGATTTCCGAGCCCATGGTAGGTTCCGCGCAACCCTTGCACCTCGTCAAGCCTAGCACTATCTCCAAACGGACCAAAACAATCTTCCACTTAAGCCTCGTGACCTAGGAATTCCATTGGGTGTGTCCAAAATGATTTCCATGCCTATGGTATGTTTGGCGCAAACCGTGCACCTATCTTGCATCAAGTTTAGCACCATCTCCAATCGGACCGTAACGAGCTTCCACTTGAGCATCGCCACCTAGGAGTACCATTGGGTGCGTCCAAATCGATTTCTGAGCCTACGGGATGTTTGGCGCAGACCGTGCAATTATCTTGCACCGACACTAAACCTATCTCCAAACGGACTTAAAAGAGATTCCACATGGCCCCCGACATCTAGGAGTTCCATTAGGTGCGTCCAAAATGATTCTCGAGCCTCCGGTACATTCTGTGCAAACCGTGCACCTATCTTGCAGAAATATTAGCGCCATCTCCAAACAGAACGAAACGCCACTTGAGCCTCGTCACCTATGAGTTCCATTAGGTGTGTCCAAAACGATTTCCAAGCCTATGGTATGTTTGGTGCAAACCGTGCACCAATCTTGCATCATGTTTAGCACCATCTCCAATCGGACCGTAACGTGCTTCCACTTGAGCCTCGTCACCTATGAGTACCATCGGGTGCGTCCAATTCGATTTCAGAGCGTATGGTACGATTGGTGCGAGCCGTCCAACTATCTTGCACCGACACTAACACTGTCTCCAAATAGACTGAAACAAGATTCCACATGACCCACGTCACCTTGGAGTTCGATCAGATGCATCTAAACCAATTTCCGTGCCTATGGTAGGTTCCGCGCAACCCATGCACCTCGTCAAGACTAGCACTATCTCCAAACGGATCAAAACGAGCTTCCACTTGAGCCTCGTGACCTAGGAATTCCATTGGGTGTGTCCAAAATGATTTCCAAGCCTATGGTATGTTTGGCGCAAACCGTGCACCTATCTTGCCTCAAGTTTAGCACCATCTCCAATCAGACCGTAAAGAGCTTCCACTTGAGCATTGTCACCTAGGAGTACCATCGGGTGCGTCCAAATCGATTTCTAAGCCTACGGTATGTTTGGCGCAGACCGTGCAATTATCTTGCACCGACACTAAACCTATCTCCAAACGGACTTAAAAGAGATTCCACATGGCCCTCGACACCTAGGAGTTCCATTGGGTGCGTCCAAAATGATTCTCGAGCCTCCGGTACATTCTGCGCAAACCGTGCACCTATCTTGCAGAAAGATTAGCGCCATCTCCAAACGGAACGAAACAAGCTTCCACTTGAGCCTCGTCACCTATGAGTTCCATTAGGTGTGTCCAAAACGATTTCCAAGCCTATGGTATGTTTGGTGCAAACCGTGCACCTATCTTGCATCATGTTTAGCACCATCTCCAATCGGACCGTAACGTGCTTCCACTTGCGCCTCATCACCTAGGAGTACCATCAGGTGCGTCCAAATCGATTTCAGAGCGTATGGTACGATTGGTGCGAGCCTTCCAACTATCTTGCACCGGCACTAACATTGTCTCCAAATAGACTGAAACAAGATTCCACATGACCCACGTCACCTAGGAGTTCCATCAGATGCATCTAAACCAATTTTCGAGCCTATGGTAGGTTCCGCGCAACCCATGCACCTCGTCAAGACTAGCACTATCTCCAAACGGACCAAAACAATCTTCCACTTAAGCCTCGTGACCTAGGAATTCCATTGGGTGTGTCCAAAATGATTTCCATGCCTATGGTATGTTTGGCGCAAACCGTGCACCTATCTTGCATCAAGTTTAGCAACATCTCCAATCGGACCGTAACGAGCTTCCACTTGAGCATCGTCACCTAGGAGTACCATTGGGTGCGTCCAAATTGATTTCTGAGCCTATGGGATGTTTGGCGCAGACCGTGCAATTATCTTGCACCGACACTAAACCTATCTCCAAACGGACTTAAAAGAGATTCCACATGGCCCCCGACATCTAGGAGTTCCATTAGGTGCGTCCAAAATGATTCTCGAGCCTCCGGTACATTCTGTGCAAACCGTGTACCTATCTTGCAGAAATATTAGCGCCATCTCCAAACAGAACGAAACGAGCTTCCACTTGAGCCTCGTCACCTATGAGTTCCATTAGGTGTGTCCAAAATGATTTCCAAGCCTATGGTATGTTTGGTGCAAACCGTGCACCAATCTTGCATCATGTTTAGCACCATCTCCAATCGGACCGTAACGTGCTTCCACTTGAGCCTCGTCACCTAGGAGTACCATCAGGTGCGTCCAATTCGATTTCAGAGCGTATGGTACGATTGGTGCGAGCCGTCCAACTATCTTGCACTGGCACTAACACTGTCTCCAAATAGACTGAAACAAGATTCCACATGACCCACGTCACCTAGGAGTTCGTTCAGATGCATCTAAACCAATTTCCGAGCCTATGGTAGGTTCCGCGCAACCCATGCACCTCGTCATGACTAGCACTATCTCCAAACGGACCAAAACAAGCTTCCACTTAAGCCTTGTGACCTAGGAATTCCATTGGGTGTGTCCAAAATGATTTCCATGCTTATGGTATGTTTGGCGCAAACCGTGCACCTATCTTGCATCAAGTTTAGCACCATCTCCAATCGGACCGTAACGAGCTTCCACTTGAGCATCGTCACCTAGGAGTACCATCGGGTGCGTCCAAATCGATTTCTGAGCCTACAGTATGTTTGGCGCAGACCGTGGAATTATCTTGCACCGACACTAAACCTATCTCCAAACGGACTTAAAAGAGATTCCACATGGCCCCCGACACCTAGGAGTTCCATTAGGTGCGTCCAAAATGATTCTCGAGCCTCCGGTACATTCTGTGCCCGTGCACCTATCTTGCAGAAAGATTAGCGCCATCTCCAAACAGAACGAAATGAGCTTCCACTTGAGCCTCGTCACCTATGAGTTCCATTAGGTGTGTCCAAAATGATTTCCAAGCCTATGGTATGTTTGGTGCAAACCGTGCACCAATCTTGCATCATGTTTAGCACCATCTCCAATCGGACCGTAACGTGCTTCCACTTGAGCCTCGTCACCTAGGAGTACCATCAGGTGCGTCCAAATCGATTTCAGAGCGTATGGTACGAGTGGTGCGAGCCGTCCAACTATCTTGCACCGGCACTAACATTGTCTCCAAATAGACTGAAACAAGATTCCACATGACCCACGTCACCTAGGAGTTCGATCAGATGCATCTAAACCAATTTCCGAGCCTATGGTAGGTTCCGCGCAACCCATGAACCTCGTCAAGACTAGCACTATCTCCAAACGGACCAAAACAATCTTCCACTTAAGCCTCGTGACCTAGGAATTTCATTGGGTGTGTCCAAAATGATTTCCATGCCTATGGTATGTTTGGCGCAAACCGTGCACCTATCTTGCATCAAGTTTAGCACCATCTCCAATCGGACCGTAACGAGCTTCCACTTGAGCATCGTCACCTAGGAGTACCATTGGGTGCGTCCAAATCGATTTCTGAGCCTACGGTATGTTTGGCGCAGACCGTGCAATTATCTTGCACCGACACTAAACCTATCTCCAAACGGACTTAAAAGAGATTCCACATGGCCCCCGACACCTAGGAGTTCCATTAGGTGCGTCCAAAATGATTCTCGAGCCTCCGGTACATTCTGTGCAAACCGTGCACCTATCTTGCAGAAAGATTAGCGCTGATATGAACCCGCTAGGGTGAATCCTGATCTTTCGATGAGAGAAGGTGGATAACTCGATTTGGGGATGGAGATGACGTTCAAGGCCCGACTACAACCATCCAAGGATGCTGCGCCTTAGCAACCGATACACCACCTCCAACAGCCGTCGCGATCTTGTGGAACACGATCAACCAAACCACTAGGGTAATTCCTGCAAGCAATCGAGGAACAAGCAAGAACAAGTAGAACAAGCAACTCAATTGCAAATATGGAGATGAAAACCAATCTGAAATCACAAAGTTGGGGTTCTGAATCGAGTAGAACGGATGGTCTAGTCGACACACGCGTCTATAAGGAAGTAGCAATGGCTAAACTTTCAACAAAACAAAACCCAATCTGTTTGTGGCGGCTCTAATCCTTATTAATACCTAGGGAAACGACCAGGGGGTGTTGGGGTCGTTCTCCAACCCTAGGACACGTCCCTAATGAACCCAACTTGATACATGGGCCATCAGCCCAAATTAGGGTGACACAGCACCAAAGGCAGAAAAGGCTCCGGCGTTGAAACGACGATTGCGGAAGCATCGGATAAGATATAGCCATGAGTCCAGATCCGTTGGAAAATAGACTTGATAAGCTTTCCAAAAATCGCTAGAACGTCCCAATCCGAGTCCGTATGCGACCGTGGTGAACATCACAAGTTGGAGCTGTCCTGGAGTCCGAATCCAGCCCCAAAACGTGTTGGATTTGATCTCTTTCTTTCCTTGGACCAAAAGTGACGTGGTGTCCAGGTGGAGGACGTTGGGAATACTTGGATTTGGTCCCCAATCAACTTCATTAACCTTCCATGCTTTCCATATGCAATCAAACCTTTCCTTGATCCATGTAAGTAATTCTGAAAATGAAAATATACACATTTTATGGTGGAGCACCAATTCGTCAAATGCATCAATGATAAGCCTCATATAGAATAGTTGCACCTTTGGTATAGAAGTGGTTGACATGGTCATATTTGAGTCAATGATGTCCTCATCATTCTCCCCTTCTTGACAGCAAACCGTCCTCGGTTTGACCTTTGTTGGAGGATGTGTTGTAGGTAAAAGTGAACCGTGCTCCCCTTCTTGATATTTATCCTGTTGCATTTGGGAAAAACTAGAAAAACTTTGCAAGACATCATTAGTGTTAGTGCAGCCCTCAATTTGATCATGGTATTGTGGCCCAAAAGGATATTTCAGATTAGAGCAAATATAAACTTTATGCACCAAATATTCTCCTTTGTTGTCATATTTGCCAATTGCATGAAGCGAACAATGATTAAAACTTGGCAAAATAGAATCAAATTTAAGTTTCTCTTTTAGACAATTTAGATTACACAGAATATCAAATTCAATATAACCCAAAGTATTTAAAGAGGACAACAAATTCAGTTCATCTTGTGCACATGTAATAGGATGAAAAAGCTTATCTTCAGCACATTTGTATGGTTCCAAACCAAAAGTATCACACTTATTTGCTACTTGTGGTATAGAAGTAAAAGAATCATCAACACACAACTCCTCTTTATCACAAGGAACCACGAGTAATTCATTTTGTGACAAAGGAAAATCAGTAGTGGGTTCCACTATTTGTTGCTCTTCATGAGCATGCAGAGTGGACAAATTTTGGACATTATGGGTCACATCATTCTGGCAAGTATTCACAGATAATAGAATCTCTTTTTCAGCATTGAGAGCCAGACAAAACAATTGACCAATATGGCAATATGATTTGCTAATTAATAAGGTTTGAATTTCAGAATTGAGCCCTCTCATGAATCTACTCATAACATCTTCCATGCATTCATCCAATCCACCAAACATGATACAAATCTTAAAATTATGGTAGTATTGTTTCACAGTCTTGCTACCCTGCTTCAAGTTGTCTAATTTTGCAAGCAAATAATCAACATAATATGCAGGAACGAATGCATCTCTAAAAAGAAATTTGAAGTCTTTCCAAGATTCTGGAACTTTGATGTGCCTACAAATGTGTTTCCATTCTAGCAAAGCATATTCAATCAAAATATTAGAGGCAATACAAATCTTTTGTTTCTCGGATAGGTCATGCTTATCAAATTCATTGTCTACTTTTAACTCCCAATCGATGTAAGCTTGAGGATCAAACTTACCATCATATAATGGCAAGTGTTGAATGACATCCTGAATATGAGGGTCTAGTTTCAACAGCTCAAAAATCTCCATATCACCTGCCATGATTAGTAGAAAACAAGAAACACAAAAATAATATGTATCCTCCTATCAACTACTAGGATGTGTCAGATGTAATTCTCTCAAACTCAACTTGTTAAAACAAACCCTTACAAGTTCTTACCAAGCCAAACAGGAGGTGACGGCAACCAACAAGTCTACAACCGTGGAGTGAAGTGTATCGGTGCTGCAACAACAACACCTGTCAAGCTGTAGTCAAAATATGTGGAGCTATAGGTGGGCTAAAGCAAGGAAGTACTAGAACCACGTTAGTTGCAAGCAAATTGAACAAACGCTCAATGACGTTATTATGCTGGTCCTAGGCTAGTACATGCTAGAGACGCGAGCCTAGACACAAACGAAGTCACTGAGCAGCAGCAAAGAAGGATCACAAGGACAGGAATAACAACAAAAGAAAAACTCTTCTCTTCTTCTTTCTCTTTCTTTTCTTTCTTTCTTTCTTTCTGTCTTTCTTTTCTTTCTTTCTTTTCTTCCTTTCTGTCTTTTTTTTCTGTTTTTTTTCAACTAGCACAAAACTAAAATTTTGCAACAAGAAATAACAAACTACTTACAGCAATTAAATGTTTCCTTAGGAAGGGTGATTCAGTAGCAAAGTGAAACAAGTGGTTGTTTTGCAAAACCAGCAGACGCGCAAATCTCCAGGGCAATTGCGAAGCGCTCAGAATGAATTTGGGACCAAGCTCTGATCCGTTGGAAAGAGGACAAGTTAAGGTTTCCAGATTGTATTTAAACTCCCTATTCAGACTCCTAACAAAGGAAATATAGTGCTTTTGTTTTCAAGATAAAACAGGACTCCGAATCGAATTCTATCTTGATCTTGTTGGATTTCCTTTTTTAGATGGAAATATGGACGTGGATGAAACCTCCAAGGACGTGGCTAGGATAATGGTGGTAAACAAAACAAAGGAATTTGAAAATCCACTCGGATTCCTAGAGAGAAACAAATAAACTCAAATCTGCGATGGTGACAGAAACGTGACTAGAACTCGAAACTCTAAACGACTAGACGCTAAGACCAGCAACTTGCACGACGATGCAACCGTTAATTCAATAAGCCCTAACTAAGCAGTAATAGTATTAAGCTCAAAGGGGTTTTGGGATTATGAAGAACTAATCTACTAATTTTGTTTTGGCTTTTTCTGGACCATAGGAGATTAAAAACAGCAAAGAACTAGAAGTCTCTCACCGATCAACCTTGCTTTGATACCAACTGATATGAACCCGCTAGGGTGAATCCTGATCTTTCGATGAGAGAAGGTGGATAACTCGATTTGGGGATGGAGATGACGTTCATGGCCCGACTACAACCATCCAAGGATGCTGCGCCTTAGCAACCGATACACCACCTCCAACAGCCGTCGCGATCTTGTGGAACACGATCAACCAAACCACTAGGGTAATTCCTGCAAGCAATCGAGGAACAAGCAAGAACAAGTAGAACAAGCAACTTAATTGCAAATATGGAGATGGAAACCAATCTGAAATCACAAAGTTGGGGTTCTGAATCGAGTAGAACGGATGGTCTAGTCGACACACGCGTCTATAAGGAAGTAGCAATGGCTAAACTTTCAACAAAACAAAACCCAATCTGTTTGTGGCGGCTCTAATCCTTATTAACACCTAGGGAAACGACCAGGGGGTGTTGGGGTCGTTCTCCAATCCTAGGACACGTCCCTAATGAACCCAACTTGATACATGGGCCATCAGCCCAAAATAGGGTGACACAGCACCAAAGGCAGAAAAGGCCCCGGCGTTGAAACGACGATTGCGGAAGCATCGGATAAGATATAGCCATGAGTCCAGATCCGTTGGAAAATAGACTTGATAAGCTTTCCAAAAAGTGCTAGAACGTCCCAATCCGAGTCCGTATGCGACCGTGGTGAACATCACAAGTTGGAGCTGTCCTGGAGTCCGAATCCAGCCCCAAAACGTGTTGGATTTGATCTCTTTCTTTCCTTGGACCAAAAGTGACGTGGTGTCCAGGTGGAGGACGTTGGGAATACTTGGATTTGGTCCCCAATCAACTTCATTAACCTTCCATGCTTTCCATATGCAATCAAACCTTTCCTTGATCCATGTAAGTAATTCTGAAAATGAAAATATACACATTTTATGGTGGAGCACCAATTCGTCAAATGCATCAATGATAAGCCTCATATAGAATGGTTGCACCTTTGGTATAGAAGTGGTTGACATGGTCATATTTGAGTCAATGATGTCCTCATCATTCTCCCCTTCTTGACAGCAAACCGTCCTCGGTTTGACCTTTGTTGGAGGATGTGTTGTAGGTAAAAGTGAACCGTGCTCCCCTTCTTGATATTTATCCTGTTGCATTTGGGAAAAACTAGAAAAACTTTGCAAGACATCATTAGTATTAGTGCAGCCCTCAATTTGATCATGGTATTGTGGCCCAAAAGGATATTTCAGATTAGAGCAAATATAAACTTTATGCACCAAATATTCTCCTTTGTTGTCATATTTGCCAATTGCATGAAGCGAACAATGATTAAAACTTGGCAAAATAGAATCAAATTTAAGTTTCTCTTTTAGACAATTTAGATTACACAGAATATCAAATTCAATATAACCCAAAGTATTTAAAGAGGACAACAAATTCAGTTCATCTTGTGCACATGTAATAGGATGAAAAAGCTTATCTTCAGCACATTTGTATGGTTCCAAACCAAAAGTATCACACTTATTTGCTACTTGTGGCATAGAAGTAAAAGAATCATCAACACACAACTCCTCTTTATCACAAGGAACCACGAGTAATTCATTTTGTGACAAAGGAAAATCAGTAGTGGGTTCCACTATTTGTTGCTCTTCATGAGCATGCAGAGTGGACAAATTTTGGACATTATGGGTCACATCATTCTGGCAAGTATTCACAGATAATAGAATCTCTTTTTCAGCATTGAGAGCCAGACAAAACAATTGACCAATATGGCAATATGATTTGCTAATTAATAAGGTTTGAATTTCAGAATTGAGCCCTCTCATGAATCTACTCATAACATCTTCCATACATTCATCCAATCCACCAAACATGATACAAATCTTAAAATTATGGTAGTATTGTTTCACAGTCTTGCTACCCTGCTTCAAGTTGTCTAATTTTGCAAGCAAATAATCAACATAATATGCAGGAACGAATGCATCTCTAAAAAGAAATTTGAAGTCTTTCCAAGATTCTGGAACTTTGATGTGCCTACAAATGTGTTTCCATTCTAGCAAAGCATATTCAATCAAAATATTAGAGGCAATACAAATCTTTTGTTTCTCGGATAGGTCATGCTTATCAAATTCATTGTCTACTTTTAACTCCCAATCGATGTAAGCTTGAGGATCAAACTTACCATCATATAATGGCAAGTGTTGAATGACATCCTGAATATGAGGGTCTAGTTTCAACAGCTCAAAAATCTCCATATCACCTGCCATGATTAGTAGAAAACAAGAAACACAAAAATAATATGTATCCTCCTATCAACTACTAGGATGTGTCAGATGTAATTCTCTCAAACTCAACTTGTTAAAACAAGCCCTTACAAGTTCTTACCAAGCCAAACAGGAGGTGACGGCAACCAACAAGTCTACAACCGTGGAGTGAAGTGTATCGGTGCCGCAACAACAACACCTGTCAAGCTGTAGTCGAAATATGTGGAGCTATAGGTGGGCTAAAGCAAGGAAGTACTAGAACCACGTTAGTTGCAAGCAAATTGAACAAACGCTCAACGACGTTATTATGCTGGTCCTAGGCTAGTACATGCTAGAGACGCGAGCCTAGACACAAACGAAGTCACTGAACAGCAGCAAAGAAGGATCACAAGGACAGGAATAACAACAAAAGAAAAACTCTTCTCTTCTTCTTTCTCTTTCTTTTCTTTCTTTCTTTCTGTCTTTCTTTTCTTTCTTTCTTTTCTTTCTTTCTGTCTTTTTTTTCTGTTTTTTTTTAACTAGCACAAAACTGAAATTTTGCAACAAGAAATAACAAGCTACTTACAGCAATTAAATGTTTCCTTGGGAAGGGTGATTCAGTAGCAAAGTGAAACAAGTGGTTGTTTTGCAAAACCAGCAGACGCGCAAATCTCCAGGGCAATTGCGAAGCGCTCAGAATGAATTTGGGACCAAGCTCTGATCCGTTGGAAAGAGGACAAGTTAAGGTTTCCAGATTGTATTTAAACTCCCTATTCAGACTCCTAACAAAGGAAATATGGTGCTTTTGTTTTCAAGATAAAACAGGACTCCGAATCGAATTCTATCTTGATCTTGTTGGATTTCCTTTTTTAGATGGAAATATGGACGTGGATGAAACCTCCAAGGACGTGGCTAGGATAATGGTGGTAAACAAAACAAAGGAATTTGAAAATCCACTCGGATTCCTAGAGAGAAACAAATAAACTCAAATCTGCGATGGTGACAGAAACGTGACTAGAACTCGAAACTCTAAACGACTAGACGCTAAGACCAGCAACTTGCACGACGATGCAACCGTTAATTCAATAAGCCCTAACTAAGCAGTAATAGTATTAAGCTCAAAGGGGTTTTGGGATTATGAAGAACTAATCTACTAATTTTGTTTTGGCTTTTTCTGGACCATAGGAGATTAAAAACAGCAAAGAACTAGAAGTCTCTCACCGATCAACCTTGCTTTGATACCAACTGATATGAACCCGCTAGGGTGAATCCTAATCTTTCGATGAGAGAAGGTGGATAACTCGATTTGGGGATGGAGATGACGTTCATGGCCCGACTACAACCATCCAAGGATGTTGCGCCTTAGCAACCGATACACCACCTCCAACAGCCGTCACGATCTTGTGGAACACGATCAACCAAACCACTAGGGTAATTCCTGCAAGCAATTGAGGAACAAGCAAGAACAAGTAGAACAAGCAACTCAATTGCAAATATGGAGATGAAAACCAATCTGAAATCACAAAGTTGGGGTTCTGAATCGAGTAGAACGGATGGTCTAGTCGACACACGCGTCTATAAGGAAGTAGCAATGGCTAAACTTTCAACAAAACAAAACCCAATCTGTTTGTGGCGGCTCTAATCCTTATTAATACCTAGGGAAATGACCAGGGGGTGTTGGGGTCGTTCTCCAACCCTAGGACACATCCCTAATGAACCCAACTTGATACATGGGCCATCAGCCCAAAATAGGGTGACACAGCACCAAAGGCAGAAAAGGCCCCGGCGTTGAAACGACGATTGCGGAAGCATCGGATAAGATATAGCCATGAGTCCAGATCCGTTGGAAAATAGACTTGATAAGCTTTCCAAAAAGTGCTAGAACGTCCTAATCCAAGTCCGTATGCGACCGTGGTGAACATCACAAGTTGGAGCTGTCCTGGAGTCCGAATCCAGCCCCAAAACGTGTTGGATTTGATCTCTTTCTTTCCTTGGACCAAAAGTGACGTGGTGTCCAGGTGGAGGACGTTGGGAATACTTGGATTTGGTCCCCAATCAACTTCATTAACCTTCCATGCTTTCCATATGCAATCAAACCTTTCCTTGATCCATGTAAGTAATTCTGAAAATGAAAATATACACATTTTATGGTGGAGCACCAATTCGTCAAATGCATCAATGATAAGCCTTATATAGAATGGTTGCACCTTTGGTATAGAAGTGGTTGACATGGTCATATTTGAGTCAATGATGTCCTCATCATTCTCCCCTTCTTGACAGCAAACCGTCCTCGGTTTGACCTTTGTTGGAGGATGTGTTGTAGGTAAAAGTGAACCGTGCTCCCCTTCTTGATATTTATCCTGTTGCATTTGGGAAAAACTAGAAAAACTTTGCAAGACATCATTAGTGTTAGTGCAGCCCTCAATTTGATCATGGTATTGTGGCCCAAAAGGATATTTCAGATTAGAGCAAATATAAACTTTATGCACCAAATATTCTCCTTTGTTGTCATATTTGCCAATTGCATGAAGCGAACAATGATTAAAACTTGGCAAAATAGAATCAAATTTAAGTTTCTCTTTTAGACAATTTAGATTACACAGAATATCAAATTCAATATAACCCAAAGTATTTAAAGAGGACAACAAATTCAGTTCATCTTGTGCACATGTAATAGGATGAAAAAGCTTATCTTCAGCACATTTGTATGGTTCCAAACCAAAAGTATCACACTTATTTGCTACTTGTGGCATAGAAGTAAAAGAATCATCAACACACAACTCCTCTTTATCACAAGGAACCACGAGTAATTCATTTTGTGACAAAGGAAAATCAGTAGTGGGTTCCACTATTTGTTGCTCTTCATGAGCATGCAGAGTGGACAAATTTTGGACATTATGGGTCACATCATTCTAGCAAGTATTCACAGATAATAGAATCTCTTTTTCAGCATTGAGAGCCAGACAAAACAATTGACCAATATGGCAATATGATTTGCTAATTAATAAGGTTTGAATTTCAGAATTGAGCCCTCTCATGAATCTACTCATAACATCTTCCATGCATTCATCCAATCCACCAAACATGATACAAATCTTAAAATTATGGTAGTATTGTTTCACAGTCTTGCTACCCTGCTTCAAGTTGTCTAATTTTGCAAGCAAATAATCAACATAATATGCAGGAACGAATGCATCTCTAAAAAGAAATTTGAAGTCTTTCCAAGATTCTGGAACTTTGATATGCCTACAAATGTGTTTCCATTCTAGCAAAGCATATTCAATCAAAATATTAGAGGCAATACAAATCTTTTGTTTCTCGGATAGGTCATGCTTATCAAATTCATTGTCTACTTTTAACTCCCAATCGATGTAAGCTTGAGGATCAAACTTACCATCATATAATGGCAAGTGTTGAATGACATCCTGAATATGAGGGTCTAGTTTCAACAGCTCAAAAATCTCCATATCACCTGCAATGATTAGTAGAAAACAAGAAACACAAAAATAATATGTATCCTCCTATCAACTACTAGGATGTGTCAGATGTAATTCTCTCAAACTCAACTTGTTAAAACAAGCCCTTACAAGTTCTTACCAAGCCAAACAGGAGGTGACGGCAACCAACAAGTCTACAACCGTGGAGTGAAGTGTATCGGTGCCGCAACAACAACACCTGTCAAGCTGTAGTCGAAATATGTGGAGCTATAGGTGGGCTAAAGCAAGGAAGTACTAGAACCACATTAGTTGCAAGCAAATTGAACAAACGCTCAACGACGTTATTATGCTGGTCCTAGGCTAGTACATGCTAGAGACGCGAGCCTGGACACAAACGAAGTCACTGAGCAGCAGCAAAGAAGGATCACAAGGACAGGAATAACAACAAAAGAAAAACTCTTCTCTCCTTCTTTCTCTTTCTTTTCTTTCTTTCTTTCTGTCTTTCTTTTATTTCTTTCTTTTCTTTCTTTCTGTCTTTTTTTTCTGTTTTTTTTTCAACTAGCACAAAACTGAAATTTTGCAACAAGAAATAACAAGCTACTTACAACAATTAAATGTTTCCTTGGGAAGGGTGATTCAGTAGCAAAGTGAAACAAGTGGTTGTTTTGCAAAACCAGCAGACGCGCAAATCTCCAGGGCAATTGCGAAGCGCTCAGAATGAATTTGGGACCAAGCTCTGATCCGTTGGAAAGAGGACAAGTTAAGGTTTCCAGATTGTATTTAAACTCCCTATTCAGACTCCTAACAAAGGAAATATGGTGCTTTTGTTTTCAAGATAAAACAGGACTCCGAATCGAATTCTATCTTGATCTTGTTGGATTTCCTTTTTTAGATGGAAATATGGACGTGGATGAAACCTCCAAGGACGTGGCTAGGATAATGGTGGTAAACAAAACAAAGGAATTTGAAAATCCACTCAGATTCCTAGAGAGAAACAAATAAACTCAAATCTGCGATGGTGACAGAAACGTGACTAGAACTCGAAACTCTAAACGACTAGACGCTAAGACCAGCAACTTGCACGACGATGCAACCGTTAATTCAATAAGCCCTAACTAAGCAGTAATAGTATTAAGCTCAAAGGGGTTTTGGGATTATGAAGAACTAATCTACTAATTTTGTTTTGGCTTTTTCTGGACCATAGGAGATTAAAAACAGCAAAGAACTAGAAGTCTCTCACCGATCAACCTTGCTTTGATACCAACTGATATGAACCCGCTAGGGTGAATCCTGATCTTTCGATGAGAGAAGGTGGATAACTCGATTTGGGGATGGAGATGACGTTCATGGCCCGACTACAACCATCCAAGGATGTTGCGCCTTAGCAACCGATACACCACCTCCAACAGCCGTCGCGATCTTGTGGAACACGATCAACCAAACCACTAGGGTAATTCCTGCAAGCAATCGAGGAACAAATAAGAACAAGTAGAACAAGCAACTCAATTGCAAATATGGAGATGAAAACCAATCTGAAATCACAAAGTTGGGGTTCTGAATCGAGTAGAACGGATGGTCTAGTCGACACACGCGTCTATAAGGAAGTAGCAATGGCTAAACTTTCAACAAAACAAAACCCAATCTGTTTGTGGTGGCTCTAATCCTTATTAATACCTAGGGAAACGACCAGGGGGTGTTGGGGTCGTTCTCCAACCCTAGGACACGTCCCTAAAGAACCCAACTTGATACATGGGCCATCAGCCCAAAATAGGGTGACACAGCACCAAAGGCAGAAAAGGCCCCGGCGTTGAAACGACGATTGCGGAAGCATCGGATAAGATATAGCCATGAGTCCAGATCCGTTGGAAAATAGACTTGATAAGCTTTCCAAAAAGTGCTAGAACGTCCCAATCCGAGTCCGTATGCGACCGTGGTGAACATCACAAGTTGGAGCTGTCCTGGAGTCCGAATCCAGCCCCAAAACGTGTTGGATTTGATCTCTTTCTTTCCTTGGACCAAAAGTGACGTGGTGTCCAGGTGGAGGACGTTGGGAATACTTGGATTTGGTCCCCAATCAACTTCATTAACCTTCCATGCTTTCCATATGCAATCAAACCTTTCCTTGATCCATGTAAGTAATTCTGAAAATGAAAATATACACATTTTATGTTGGAGCACCAATTCGTCAAATGCATCAATGATAAGCCTCATATAGAATGGTTGCACCTTTGGTATAGAAGTGGTTGGCATGGTCATATTTGAGTCAATGATGTCCTCATCATTCTCCCCTTCTTGACAGCAAACCGTCCTCGGTTTGACCTTTGTTGGAGGATGTGTTGTAGGTAAAAGTGAACCGTGCTCCCCTTCTTGATATTTATCCTGTTGCATTTGGGAAAAACTAGAAAAACTTTGCAAGACATCATTAGTGTTAGTGCAGCCCTCAATTTGATCATGGTATTGTGGCCCAAAAGGATATTTCAGATTAGAGCAAATATAAACTTTATGCACCAAATATTCTCCTTTGTTGTCATATTTGCCAATTGAATGAAGCGAACAATGATTAAAACTTGGCAAAATAGAATCAAATTTAAGTTTCTCTTTTAGACAATTTAGATTACACAGAATATCAAATTCAATATAACCCAAAGTATTTAAAGAGGACAACAAATTCAGTTCATCTTGTGCACATGTAATAGGATGAAAAAGCTTATCTTCAGCACATTTGTATGGTTCCAAACCAAAAGTATCACACTTATTTGCTACTTGTGGCATAGAAGTAAAAGAATCATCAACACACAACTCCTCTTTATCACAAGGAACCACGAGTAATTCATTTTGTGACAAAGGAAAATCAGTAGTGGGTTCCACTATTTGTTGCTCTTCATGAGCATGCAGAGTGGACAAATTTTGGACATTATGGGTCACATCATTCTGGCAAGTATTCACAGATAATAGAATCTCTTTTTCAGCATTGAGAGCCAGACAAAACAATTGACCAATATGGCAATATGATTTGCTAATTAATAAGGTTTGAATTTCAGAATTGAGCCCTCTCATGAATCTACTCATAACATCTTCCATGCATTCATCCAATCCACCAAACATGATACAAATCTTAAAATTATGGTAGTATTGTTTCACAGTCTTGCTACCCTGCTTCAAGTTGTCTAATTTTGCAAGCAAATAATCAACATAATATGCAGGAACGAATGCATCTCTAAAAAGAAATTTGAAGTCTTTCCAAGATTCTGGAACTTTGATGTGCCTACAAATGTGTTTCCATTCTAGCAAAGCATATTCAATCAAAATATTAGAGGCAATACAAATCTTTTGTTTCTCGGATAGGTCATGCTTATCAAATTCATTGTCTACTTTTAACTCCCAATCGATGTAAGCTTGAGGATCAAACTTACCAACATATAATGGCAAGTGTTGAATGACATCCTGAATATGAGGGTCTAGTTTCAACAGCTCAAAAATCTCCATACCACCTGCCATGATTAGTAGAAAACAAGAAACACAAAAATAATATGTATCCTCCTATCAACTACTAGGATGTGTCAGATGTAATTCTCTCAAACTCAACTTGTTAAAACAAGCCCTTACAAGTTCTTACCAAGCCAAACAGGAGGTGACGGCAACCAACAAGTCTACAACCGTGGAGTGAAGTGTATCGGTGCCACAACAACAACACCTGTCAAGCTGTAGTCGAAATATGTGGAGCTATAGGTGGGCTAAAGCAAGGAAGTACTAGAACCACGTTAGTTGCAAGCAAATTGAACAAACGCTCAATGACGTTATTATGCTGG
Organism: Saccharum hybrid cultivar R570; assembly: GCA_038087645.1. Taxonomy (NCBI): domain Eukaryota; kingdom Viridiplantae; phylum Streptophyta; class Magnoliopsida; order Poales; family Poaceae; genus Saccharum; species Saccharum hybrid cultivar. Next base: position 6,558,949 of record JAQSUU010000775.1, on the reverse strand, counting down.
TCCTAGGCTAGTACATGCTAGAGACGCGAGCCTGGACACAAACGAAGTCACTGAGCAGCAGCAAAGAAGGATCACAAGGACAGGAATAACAACAAAAGAAAAACTCTTCTCTTCTTCTTTCTCTTTCTTTTCTTTCTTTCTTTCTGTCTTTCTTTTCTTTCTTTCTTTTCTTTCTTTCTGTCTTTTTTTTTCTGTTTTTTTTTCAACTAGCACAAAACTAAAATTTTGCAACAAGAAATAACAAGCTACTTACAACAATTAAATGTTTCCTTGGGAAGGGTGATTCAGTAGCAAAGTGAAACAAGTGGTTGTTTTGCAAAACCAGCAGACGCGCAAATCTCCAGGGCAATTGCGAAGCGCTCAGAATGAATTTGGGACCAAGCTCTGATCCGTTGGAAAGAGGACAAGTTAAGGTTTCCAGATTGTATTTAAACTCCCTATTCAGACTCCTGACAAAGGAAATATGGTGCTTTTGTTTTCAAGATAAAACAGGACTCCGAATCGAATTCTATCTTGATCTTGTTGGATTTCCTTTTTTAGGTGGAAATATGGACGTGGATGAAACCTCCAAGGACGTGGCTAGGATAATGGTGGTAAACAAAACAAAGGAATTTGAAAATCCACTCGGATTCCTAGAGAGAAACAAATAAACTCAAATCTGCGATGGTGACAGAAACGTGACTAGAACTCGAAACTCTAAACGACTAGACGCTAAGACCAGCAACTTGCACGACGATGCAACCGTTAATTCAATAAGCCCTAACTAAGCAGTAATAGTATTAAGCTCAAAGGGGTTTTGGGATTATGAAGAACTAATCTACTAATTTTGTTTTGGCTTTTTCTGGACCATAGGAGATTAAAAACAGCAAAGAACTAGAAGTCTCTCACCGATCAACCTTGCTTTGATACCAACTGATATGAACCCGCTAGGGTGAATCCTGATCTTTCGATGAGAGAAGGTGGATAACTCGATTTGGGGATGGAGATGACGTTCATGGCCCGACTACAACCATCCAAGGATGCTGCGCCTTAGCAACCGATACACCACCTCCAACAGCCGTCGCGATCTTGTGGAACACGATCAACCAAACCACTAGGGTAATTCCTGCAAGCAATCGAGGAACAAATAAGAACAAGTAGAACAAGCAACTCAATTGCAAATATGGAGATGAAAACCAATCTGAAATCACAAAGTTGGGGTTCTGAATCGAGTAGAACGGATGGTCTAGTCGACACACGCGTCTATAAGGAAGTAGCAATGGCTAAACTTTCAACAAAACAAAACCCAATCTGTTTATGGCGGCTCTAATCCTTATTAATACCTAGGGAAATGACCAGGGGGTGTTGGGGTCGTGCTCCAACCCTAGGACACGTCCCTAATGAACCCAACTTGATACATGGGCCATCAGCCCAAAATAGGGTGACACAGCACCAAAGGCAGAAAAGGCCCCGGCGTTGAAACGACGATTGCGGAAGCATCGGATAAGATATGGCCATGAGTCTAGATCCTTTGGAAAATAGACTTGATAAGCTTTCCAAAAAGTGCTAGAACGTCCCAATCCGAGTCCGTATGCGACCGTGGTGAACATCACAAGTTGGAGCTGTCCTGGAGTCCGAATCCAGCCCCAAAACGTGTTGGATTTGATCTCTTTCTTTCCTTGGACCAAAAGTGACGTGGTGTCCAGGTGGAGGACGTTGGGAATACTTGGATTTGGTCCCCAATCAACTTCATTAACCTTCCATGCTTTCCATATGCAATCAAACCTTTCCTTGATCCATGTAAGTAATTCTGAAAATAAAAATATACACATTTTATGGTGGAGCACCAATTCGTCAAATGCATCAATGATAAGCCTCATATAGAATGGTTGCACCTTTGGTATAGAAGTGGTTGACATGGTCATATTTGAGTCAATGATGTCCTCATCATTCTCCCCTTCTTGACAGCAAACCGTCCTCGGTTTGACCTTTGTTGGAGGATGTGTTGTAGGTAAAAGTGAACCGTGCTCCCCTTCTTGATATTTATCCTGTTGCATTTGGGAAAAACTAGAAAAACTTTGCAAGACATCATTAGTGTTAGTGCAGCCCTCAATTTGATCATGGTATTGTGGCCCAAAAGTATATTTCAGATTAGAGCAAATATAAACTTTATGCACCAAATATTCTCCTTTGTTGTCATATTTGCCAATTGCATGAAGCGAACAATGATTAAAACTTGGCAAAATAGAATCAAATTTAAGTTTCTCTTTTAGACAATTTAGATTACACAGAATATCAAATTCAATATAACCCAAAGTATTTAAAGAGGACAACAAATTCAGTTCATCTTGTGCACATGTAATAGGATGAAAAAGCTTATCTTCAGCACATTTGTATGGTTCCAAACCAAAAGTATCACACTTATTTGCTACTTGTGGCATAGAAGTAAAAGAATCATCAACACACAACTCCTCTTTATCACAAGGAACCACGAGTAATTCATTTTGTGACAAAGGAAAATCAGTAGTGGGTTCCACTATTTGTTGCTCTTCATGAGCATGCAGAGTGGACAAATTTTGGACATTATGGGTCACATCATTCTGGCAAGTATTCACAGATAATAGAATCTCTTTTTCAGCATTGAGAGCCAGACAAAACAATTGACCAATATGGCAATATGATTTGCTAATTAATAAGGTTTGAATTTCAGAATTGAGCCCTCTCATGAATCTACTCATAACATCTTCCATGCATTCATCCAATCCACCAAACATGATACAAATCTTAAAATTATGGTAGTATTGTTTCACAGTCTTGCTACCCTGCTTCAAGTTGTCTAATTTTGCAAGCAAATAATCAACATAATATGCAGGAACGAATGCATCTCTAAAAAGAAATTTGAAGTCTTTCCAAGATTCTGGAACTTTGATGTGCCTACAAATGTGTTTCCATTCTAGCAAAGCATATTCAATCAAAATATTAGAGGCAATACAAATCTTTTGTTTCTCGGATAGGTCATGCTTATCAAATTCATTGTCTACTTTTAACTCCCAATCGATGTAAGCTTGAGGATCAAACTTACCATCATATAATGGCTAGTGTTGAATGACATCCTGAATATGAGGGTCTAGTTTCAACAGCTCAAAAATCTCCATATCACCTGCCATGATTAGTAGAAAACAAGAAACACAAAAATAATATGTATCCTCCTATCAACTACTAGGATGTGTCAGATGTAATTCTCTCAAACTCAACTTGTTAAAACAAGCCCTTACAAGTTCTTACCAAGCCAAACAGGAGGTGACGGCAACCAACAAGTCTACAACCGTGGAGTGAAGTGTATCGGTGCCGCAACAACAACACCTGTCAAGCTGTAGTCGAAATATGTGGAGCTATAGGTGGGCTAAAGCAAGGAAGTACTAGAACCACGTTAGTTGCAAGCAAATTGAACAAACGCTCAACGACGTTATTATGCTGGTCCTAGGCTAGTACATGCTAGAGACGCGAGCCTGGACACAAACGAAGTCACTGAGCAGCAGCAAAGAAGGATCACAAGGACAGGAATAACAACAAAAGAAAAACTCTTCTCTTCTTCTTTCTCTTTCTTTTCTTTCTTTCTTTCTGTCTTTCTTTTCTTTCTTTCTTTTCTTTCTTTCTGTCTTTTTTTTTCTGTTTTTTCAACTAGCACAAAACTGAAATTTTGCAACAAGAAATAACAAGCTACTTACAGCAATTAAATGTTTCCTTGGGAAGGGTGATTCAGTAGCAAAGTGAAACAAGTGGTTGTTTTGCAAAACCAGCAGACGCGCAAATCTCTAGGGCAATTGCGAAGCGCTCAGAATGAATTTGGGACCAAGCTCTGATCCGTTGGAAAGAGGACAAGTTAAGGTTTCCAGATTGTATTTAAACTCCCTATTCAGACTCCTGACAAAGGAAATATGGTGCTTTTGTTTTCAAGATAAAACAGGACTCCGAATCGAATTCTATCTTGATCTTGTTGGATTTCCTTTTTTAGATGGAAATATGGACGTGGATGAAACCTCCAAGGACGTGGCTAGGATAATGGTGGTAAACAAAACAAAGGAATTTGAAAATCCACTCGGATTCCTAGAGAGAAACAAATAAACTCAAATCTGCGATGGTGACAGAAACGTGACTAGAACTCGAAACTCTAAACGACTAGACGCTAAGACCAGCAACTTGCACGACGATGCAACCGTTAATTCAATAAGCCCTAACTAAGCAGTAATAGTATTAAGCTCAAAGGGGTTTTGGGATTATGAAGAACTAATCTACTAATTTTGTTTTGGCTTTTTCTGGACCATAGGAGATTAAAAACAGCAAAGAACTAGAAGTCTCTCACCGATCAACCTTGCTTTGATACCAACTGATATGAACCCGCTAGGGTGAATCCTGATCTTTCGATGAGAGAAGGTGGATAACTCGATTTGGGGATGGAGATGACGTTCATGGCCCGACTACAACCATCCAAGGATGCTGCGCCTTAGCAACCGATACACCACCTCCAACAGCCGTCGCGATCTTGTGGAACACGATCAACCAAACCACTAGGGTAATTCCTGCAAGCAATCGAGGAACAAACAAGAACAAGTAGAACAAGCAACTCAATTGCAAATATGGAGATGAAAACCAATCTGAAATCACAAAGTTGGGGTTCTGAATCGAGTAGAACGGATGGTCTAGTCGACACACGTGTCTATAAGGAAGTAGCAATGGCTAAACTTTCAACAAAACAAAACCCAATCTGTTTATGGCGGCTCTAATCCTTATTAATACCTAGGGAAATGACCAGGGGGTGTTGGGGTCGTTCTCCAACCCTAGGACACGTCCCTAATGAACCCAACTTGATACATGGGCCATCAGCCCAAAATAGGGTGACACAGCACCAAAGGCAGAAAAGGCCCCGGCGTTGAAACGACGATTGCGGAAGCATCGGATAAGATATAGCCATGAGTCCAGATCCGTTGGAAAATAGACTTGATAAGCTTTCCAAAAAGTGCTAGAACGTCCCAATCCGAGTCCGTATGCGACCGTGGTGAACATCACAAGTTGGAGCTGTCCTGGAGTCCGAATCCAGCCCCAAAACGTGTTGGATTTGATCTCTTTCTTTCCTTGGACCAAAAGTGACGTGGTGTCCAGGTGGAGGACGGTGGGAATACTTGGATTTGGTCCCCAATCAACTTCATTAACCTTCCATGCTTTCCATATGCAATCAAACCTTTCCTTGATCCATGTAAGTAATTCTGAAAATGAAAATATACACATTTTATGGTGGAGCACCAATTCGTCAAATGCATCAATGATAAGCCTCATATAGAATGGTTGCACCTTTGGTATAGAAGTGGTTGACATGGTCATATTTGAGTCAATGATGTCCTCATCATTCTCCCCTTCTTGACAGCAAACCGTCCTCGGTTTGACCTTTGTTGGAGGATGTGTTGTAGGTAAAAGTGAACCATGCTCCCCTTCTTGATATTTATCCTGTTGCATTTGGGAAAAACTAGAAAAACTTTGCAAGACATTATTAGTGTTAGTGCAGCCCTCAATTTGATCATGGTATTGTGGCCCAAAAGTATATTTCAGATTAGAGCAAATATAAACTTTATGCACCAAATATTCTCCTTTGTTGTCATATTTGCCAATTGCATGAAGCGAACAATGATTAAAACTTGGCAAAATAGAATCAAATTTAAGTTTCTCTTTTAGACAATTTAGATTACACAGAATATCAAATTCAATATAACCCAAAGTATTTAAAGAGGACAACAAATTCAGTTCATCTTGTGCACATGTAATAGGATGAAAAAGCTTATCTTCAGCACATTTGTATGGTTCCAAACCAAAAGTATCACACTTATTTGCTACTTGTGGCATAGAAGTAAAAGAATCATCAACACACAACTCCTCTTTATCACAAGGAACCACGAGTAATTCATTTTGTGACAAAGGAAAATCAGTAGTAGGTTCCACTATTTGTTGCTCTTCATGAGCATGCAGAGTGGACAAATTTTGGACATTATGGGTCACATCATTCTGGCAAGTATTCACAGATAATAGAATCTCTTTTTCAGCATTGAGAGCCAGACAAAACAATTGACCAATATGGCAATATGATTTGCTAATTAATAAGGTTTGAATTTCAGAATTGAGCCCTCTCATGAATCTACTCATAACATCTTCCATGCATTCATCCAATCCACCAAACATGATACAAATCTTAAAATTATGGTAGTATTGTTTCACAGTCTTGCTACCCTGCTTCAAGTTGTCTAATTTTGCAAGCAAATAATCAACATAATATGCAGGAACGAATGCATCTCTAAAAAGAAATTTGAAGTCTTTCCAAGATTCTGGAACTTTGATGTGCCTACAAATGTGTTTCCATTCTAGCAAAGCATATTCAATCAAAATATTAGAGGCAATACAAATCTTTTGTTTCTCAGATAGGTCATGCTTATCAAATTCATTGTCTACTTTTAACTCCCAATCGATGTAAGCTTGAGGATCAAACTTACCATCATATAATGGCAAGTGTTGAATGACATCCTGAATATGAGGGTCTAGTTTCAACAGCTCAAAAATCTCCATATCACCTGCCATGATTAGTAGAAAACAAGAAACACAAAAATAATATGTATCCTCCCATCAACTACTAGGATGTGTCAGATGTAATTCTCTCAAACTCAACTTGTTAAAACAAGCCCTTACAAGTTCTTACCAAGCCAAACAGGAGGTGACGGCAACCAACAAGTCTACAACCGTGGAGTGAAGTGTATCGGTGCCGCAACAACAACACCTGTCAAGCTGTAGTCGAAATATGTGGAGCTATAAGTGGGCTAAAGCAAGGAAGTACTAGAACCACGTTAGTTGCAAGCAAATTGAACAAACGCTCAACGACGTTATTATGCTGGTCCTAGGCTAGTACATGCTAGAGACGCGAGCCTAGACACAAACGAAGTCACTGAGCAGCAGCAAAGAAGGATCACAAGGACAGGAATAACAACAAAAGAAAAACTCTTCTCTCCTTCTTTCTCTTTCTTTTCTTTCTTTCTTTCTGTCTTTCTTTTCTTTCTTTCTTTTCTTTCTTTCTGTCTTTTTTTCTGTTTTTTTTTTCAACTAGCACAAAACTGAAATTTTGCAACAAGAAATAACAAGCTACTTACAGCAATTAAATGTTTCCTTGGGAAGGGTGATTCAGTAGCAAAGTGAAACAAGTGGTTGTTTTGCAAAACCAGCAGACGCGCAAATCTCCAGGGCAATTGCGAAGCGCTCAGAATGAATTTGGGACCAAGCTCTGATCCGTTGGAAAGAGGACAAGTTAAGGTTTCCAGATTGTATTTAAACTCCCTATTCAGACTCCTGACAAAGGAAATATGGTGCTTTTGCTTTCAAGATAAAACAGGACTCCGAATCGAATTCTATCTTGATCTTGTTGGATTTCCTTTTTTAGGTGGAAATATGGACGTGGATGAAACCTCCAAGGACGTGGCTAGGATAATGGTGGTAAACAAAACAAAGGAATTTGAAAATCCACTCGGATTCCAAGAGAGAAACAAATAAACTCAAATCTGCGATGGTGACAGAAACGTGACTAGAACTCGAAACTCTAAACGACTAGACGCTAAGACCAGCAACTTGCACGACGATGCAACCGTTAATTCAATAAGCCCTAACTAAGCAGTAATAGTATTAAGCTCAAAGGGGTTTTGTTATTATGAAGAACTAATCTACTAATTTTGTTTTGGCTTTTTCTGGACCATAGGAGATTAAAAACAGCAAAGAACTAGAAGTCTCTCACCGATCAACCTTGCTTTGATACCAACTGATATGAACCCGCTAGGGTGAATCCTGATCTTTCGATGAGAGAAGGTGGATAACTCGATTTGGGGATGGAGATGACGTTCATGGCCCGACTACAACCATCCAAGGATGCTGCGCCTTAGCAACCGATACACCACCTCCAACAGCCGTCGCGATCTTGTGGAACACGATCAACCAAACCACTAGGGTAATTCCTGCAAGCAATCGAGGAACAAACAAGAACAAGTAGAACAAGCAACTCAATTGCAAATATGAAGATGAAAACCAATCTGAAATCACAAAGTTGGGGTTCTGAATCGAGTAGAACGGATGGTCTAGTCGACACACGCGTCTATAAGGAAGTAGCAATGGCTAAACTTTCAACAAAACAAAACCCAATCTGTTTATGGCGGCTCTAATCCTTATTAATACCTAGGGAAACGACCAGGGGGTGTTGGGGTCGTTCTCCAACCCTAGGACACGTCCCTAATGAACCCAACTTGATACATGGGCCATCAGCCCAAAATAGGGTGACACAGCACCAAAGGCAGAAAAGGCCCCGGCGTTGAAACGACGATTGCGGAAGCATCGGATAAGATATAGCCATGAGTCCAGATCCGTTGGAAAATAGACTTGATAAGCTTTCCAAAAAGTGCTAGAACGTCCCAATCCGAGTCCGTATGCGACCGTGGTGAACATCACAAGTTGGAGCTGTCCTGGAGTCCGAATCCAGCCCCAAAACGTGTTGTATTTGATCTCTTTCTTTCCTTGGACCAAAAGTGACATGGTGTCCAGGTGGAGGACGTTGGGAATACTTGGATTTGGTCCCCAATCAACTTCATTAACCTTCCATGCTTTCCATATGCAATCAAACCTTTCCTTGATCCATGTAAGTAATTCTGAAAATGAAAATATACACATTTTATGGTGGAGCACCAATTCGTCAAATGCATCAATGATAAGCCTCATATAGAATGGTTGCACCTTTGGTATAGAAGTGGTTGACATGGTCATATTTGAGTCAATGATGTCCTCATCATTCTCCCCTTCTTGACAGCAAACCGTCCTCGGTTTGACCTTTGTTGGAGGATGTGTTGTAGGTAAAAGTGAACCGTGCTCCCCTTCTTGATATTTATCCTGTTGCATTTGGGAAAAACTAGAAAAACTTTGCAAGACATCATTAGTGTTAGTGCAGCCCTCAATTTGATCATGGTATTGTGGCCCAAAAGTATATTTCAGATTAGAGCAAATATAAACTTTATGCACCAAATATTCTCCTTTGTTGTCATATTTGCTAATTGCATGAAGCGAACAATGATTAAAACTTGGCAAAATAGAATCAAATTTAAGTTTCTCTTTTAGACAATTTAGATTACACAGAATATCAAATTCAATATAACCCAAAGTATTTAAAGAGGACAACAAATTCAGTTCATCTTGTGCACATGTAATAGGATGAAAAAGCTTATCTTCAGCACATTTGTATGGTTCCAAACCAAAAGTATCACACTTATTTGCTACTTGTGGCATAGAAGTAAAAGAATCATCAACACACAACTCCTCTTTATCACAAGGAACCACGAGTAATTCATTTTGTGACAAAGGAAAATCAGTAGTGGGTTCCACTATTTGTTGCTCTTCATGAGCATGCAGAGTGGACAAATTTTGGACATTATGGGTCACATCATTCTGGCAAGTATTCACAGATAATAGAATCTCTTTTTCAGCATTGAGAGCCAGACAAAACAATTGACCAATATGGCAATATGATTTGCTAATTAATAAGGTTTGAATTTCAGAATTGAGCCCTCTCATGAATCTACTCATAACATCTTCCATGCATTCATCCAATCCACCAAACATGATGCAAATCTTAAAATTATGGTAGTATTGTTTCACAGTCTTGCTACCCTGCTTCAAGTTGTCTAATTTTGCAAGCAAATAATCAACATAATATGCAGGAACGAATGCATCTCTAAAAAGAAATTTGAAGTCTTTCCAAGATTCTGGAACTTTGATGTGCCTACAAATGTGTTTCCATTCTAGCAAAGCATATTCAATCAAAATATTAGAGGCAATACAAATCTTTTGTTTCTCGGATAGGTCATGCTTATCAAATTCATTGTCTACTTTTAACTCCCAATCGATGTAAGCTTGAGGATCAAACTTACCATCATATAATGGCTAGTGTTGAATGACATCCTGAATATGAGGGTCTAGTTTCAACAGCTCAAAAATCTCCATATCACCTGCCATGATTAGTAGAAAACAAGAAACACAAAAATAATATGTATCATCCTATCAACTACTAGGATGTGTCAGATGTAATTCTCTCAAACTCAACTTGTTAAAACAAGCCCTTACAAGTTCTTACCAAGCCAAACAGGAGGTGACGGCAACCAACAAGTCTACAACCGTGGAGTGAAGTGTATCGGTGCCGCAACAACAACACCTGTCAAGCTGTAGTCGAAATATGTGGAGCTATAGGTGGGCTAAAGCAAGGAAGTACTAGAACCACGTTAGTTGCAAGCAAATTGAACAAACGCTCAACGACGTTATTATGCTGGTCCTAGGCTAGTACATGCTAGAGACGCGAGCCTGGACACAAACAAAGTCACTGAGCAGCAGCAAAGAAGGATCACAAGGACAGGAATAACAACAAAAGAAAAACTCTTCTCTTCTTCTTTCTCTTTCTTTTCTTTCTTTCTTTCTGTCTTTCTTTTCTTTCTTTCTTTTCTTTCTTTCTGTCTTTTTTTTCTGTTTTTTTTCAACTAGCACAAAACTGAAATTTTGCAACAAGAAATAACAAGCTACTTACAGCAATTAAATGTTTCCTTGGGAAGGGTGATTCAGTAGCAAAGTGAAACAAGTGGTTGTTTTGCAAAACCAGCAGACGCGCAAATCTCTAGGGCAATTGCGAAGCGCTCAGAATGAATTTGGGACCAAGCTCTGATCCGTTGGAAAGAGGACAAGTTAAGGTTTCCAGATTGTATTTAAACTCCCTATTCAGACTCCTGACAAAGGAAATATGGTGCTTTTGTTTTCAAGATAAAACATGACTCCGAATCGAATTCTATCTTGATCTTGTTGGATTTCCTTTTTTAGATGGAAATATGGACGTGGATGAAACCTCCAAGGACGTGGCTAGGATAATGGTGGTAACAAAACAAAGGAATTTGAAAATCCACTCGGATTCCTAGAGAGAAACAAATAAACTCAAATCTGCGATGGTGACAGAAACGTGACTAGAACTCGAAACTCTAAACGACTAGACGCTAAGACCAGCAACTTGCACAACGATGCAACCGTTAATTCAATAAGCCCTAACTAAGCAGTAATAGTATTAAGCTCAAAGGGGTTTTGGGATTATGAAGAACTAATCTACTAATTTTGTTTTGGCTTTTTCTGGACCATAGGAGATTAAAAACAGCAAAGAACTAGAAGTCTCTCACCGATCAACCTTGCTTTGATACCAACTGATATGAACCCGCTAGGGTGAATCCTGATCTTTCGATGAGAGAAGGTGGATAACTCGATTTGGGGATGGAGATGACGTTCATGGCCCGACTACAACCATCCAAGGATGCTGCGCCTTAGCAACCGATACACCACCTCCAACAGCCGTCGCGATCTTGTGGAACACGATCAACCAAACCACTAGGGTAATTCCTGCAAGCAATCGAGGAACAAACAAGAACAAGTAGAACAAGCAACTCAATTGCAAATATGGAGATGAAAACCAATCTGAAATCACAAAGTTGGGGTTCTGAATCGAGTAGAACGGATGGTCTAGTCGACACACGTGTCTATAAGGAAGTAGCAATGGCTAAACTTTCAACAAAACAAAACCCAATCTGTTTATGGCGGCTCTAATCCTTATTAATACCTAGGGAAATGACCAGGGGGTGTTGGGGTCGTTCTCCAACCCTAGGACACGTCCCTAATGAACCCAACTTGATACATGGGCCATCAGCCCAAAATAGGGTGACACAGCACCAAAGGCAGAAAAGGCCCCGGCGTTGAAACGACGATTGCGGAAGCATCGGATAAGATATAGCCATGAGTCCAGATCCGTTGGAAAATAGACTTGATAAGCTTTCCAAAAAGTGCTAGAACGTCCCAATCCGAGTCCGTATGCGACCGTGGTGAACATCACAAGTTGGAGCTGTCCTGGAGTCCGAATCCAGCCCCAAAACGTGTTGGATTTGATCTCTTTCTTTCCTTGGACCAAAAGTGACGTGGTGTCCAGGTGGAGGACGTTGGGAATACTTGGATTTGGTCCCCAATCAACTTCATTAACCTTCCATGCTTTCCATATGCAATCAAACCTTTCCTTGATCCATGTAAGTAATTCTGAAAATGAAAATATACACATTTTATGGTGGAGCACCAATTCGTCAAATGCATCAATGATAAGCCTCATATAGAATGGTTGCACCTTTGGTATAGAAGTGGTTGACATGGTCATATTTGAGTCAATGATGTCCTCATCATTCTCCCCTTCTTGACAGCAAACCGTCCTCGGTTTGACCTTTGTTGGAGGATGTGTTGTAGGTAAAAGTGAACCGTGCTCCCCTTCTTGATATTTATCCTGTTGCATTTGGGAAAAACTAGAAAAACTTTGCAAGACATCATTAGTGTTAGTGCAGCCCTCAATTTGATCATGGTATTGTGGCCCAAAAGTATATTTCAGATTAGAGCAAATATAAACTTTATGCACCAAATATTCTCCTTTGTTGTCATATTTGCTAATTGCATGAAGCGAACAATGATTAAAACTTGGCAAAATAGAATCAAATTTAAGTTTCTCTTTTAGACAATTTAGATTACACAGAATATCAAATTCAATATAACCCAAAGTATTTAAAGAGGACAACAAATTCAGTTCATCTTGTGCACATGTAATAGGATGAAAAAGCTTATCTTCAGCACATTTGTATGGTTCCAAACCAAAAGTATCACACTTATTTGCTACTTGTGGCATAGAAGTAAAAGAATCATCAACACACAACTCCTCTTTATCACAAGGAACCACGAGTAATTCATTTTGTGACAAAGGAAAATCAGTAGTGGGTTCCACTATTTGTTGCTCTTCATGAGCATGCAGAGTGGACAAATTTTGGACATTATGGGTCACATCATTCTGGCAAGTATTCACAGATAATAGAATCTCTTTTTCAGCATTGAGAGCCAGACAAAACAATTGACCAATATGGCAATATGATTTGCTAATTAATAAGGTTTGAATTTCAGAATTGAGCCCTCTCATGAATCTACTCATAACATCTTCCATGCATTCATCCAATCCACCAAACATGATGCAAATCTTAAAATTATGGTAGTATTGTTTCACAGTCTTGCTACCCTGCTTCAAGTTGTCTAATTTTGCAAGCAAATAATCAACATAATATGCAGGAACGAATGCATCTCTAAAAAGAAATTTGAAGTCTTTCCAAGATTCTGGAACTTTGATGTGCCTACAAATGTGTTTCCATTCTAGCAAAGCATATTCAATCAAAATATTAGAGGCAATACAAATCTTTTGTTTCTCGGATAGGTCATGCTTATCAAATTCATTGTCTACTTTTAACTCCCAATCGATGTAAGCTTGAGGATCAAACTTACCATCATATAATGGCTAGTGTTGAATGACATCCTGAATATGAGGGTCTAGTTTCAACAGCTCAAAAATCTCCATATCACCTGCCATGATTAGTAGAAAACAAGAAACACAAAAATAATATGTATCATCCTATCAACTACTAGGATGTGTCAGATGTAATTCTCTCAAACTCAACTTGTTAAAACAAGCCCTTACAAGTTCTTACCAAGCCAAACAGGAGGTGACGGCAACCAACAAGTCTACAACCGTGGAGTGAAGTGTATCGGTGCCGCAACAACAACACCTGTCAAGCTGTAGTCGAAATATGTGGAGCTATAGGTGGGCTAAAGCAAGGAAGTACTAGAACCACGTTAGTTGCAAGCAAATTGAACAAACGCTCAACGACGTTATTATGCTGGTCCTAGGCTAGTACATGCTAGAGACGCGAGCCTGGACACAAACAAAGTCACTGAGCAGCAGCAAAGAAGGATCACAAGGACAGGAATAACAACAAAAGAAAAACTCTTCTCTTCTTCTTTCTCTTTCTTTTCTTTCTTTCTTTCTGTCTTTCTTTTCTTTCTTTCTTTTCTTTCTTTCTGTCTTTTTTTTCTGTTTTTTTTCAACTAGCACAAAACTGAAATTTTGCAACAAGAAATAACAAGCTACTTACAGCAATTAAATGTTTCCTTGGGAAGGGTGATTCAGTAGCAAAGTGAAACAAGTGGTTGTTTTGCAAAACCAGCAGACGCGCAAATCTCTAGGGCAATTGCGAAGCGCTCAGAATGAATTTGGGACCAAGCTCTGATCCGTTGGAAAGAGGACAAGTTAAGGTTTCCAGATTGTATTTAAACTCCCTATTCAGACTCCTGACAAAGGAAATATGGTGCTTTTGTTTTCAAGATAAAACATGACTCCGAATCGAATTCTATCTTGATCTTGTTGGATTTCCTTTTTTAGATGGAAATATGGACGTGGATGAAACCTCCAAGGACGTGGCTAGGATAATGGTGGTAACAAAACAAAGGAATTTGAAAATCCACTCGGATTCCTAGAGAGAAACAAATAAACTCAAATCTGCGATGGTGACAGAAACGTGACTAGAACTCGAAACTCTAAACGACTAGACGCTAAGACCAGCAACTTGCACGACGATGCAACCGTTAATTCAATAAGCCCTAACTAAGCAGTAATAGTATTAAGCTCAAAGGGGTTTTGGGATTATGAAGAACTAATCTACTAATTTTGTTTTGGCTTTTTCTGGACCATAGGAGATTAAAAACAGCAAAGAACTAGAAGTCTCTCACCGATCAACCTTGCTTTGATACCAACTGATATGAACCCGCTAGGGTGAATCCTGATCTTTCGATGAGAGAAGGTGGATAACTCGATTTGGGGATGGAGATGACGTTCATGGCCCGACTACAACCATCCAAGGATGCTGCGCCTTAGCAACCGATACACCACCTCCAACAGCCGTCGCGATCTTGTGGAACACGATCAACCAAACCACTAGGGTAATTCCTGCAAGCAATCGAGGAACAAACAAGAACAAGTAGAACAAGCAACTCAATTGCAAATATGGAGATGAAAACCAATCTGAAATCACAAAGTTGGGGTTCTGAATCGAGTAGAACGGATGGTCTAGTCGACACACGTGTCTATAAGGAAGTAGCAATGGCTAAACTTTCAACAAAACAAAACCCAATCTGTTTATGGCGGCTCTAATCCTTATTAATACCTAGGGAAATGACCAGGGGGTGTTGGGGTCGTTCTCCAACCCTAGGACACGTCCCTAATGAACCCAACTTGATACATGGGCCATCAGCCCAAAATAGGGTGACACAGCACCAAAGGCAGAAAAGGCCCCGGCGTTGAAACGACGATTGCAGAAGCATCGGATAAGATATAGCCATGAGTCCAGATCCGTTGGAAAATAGACTTGATAAGCTTTCCAAAAAGTGCTAGAACGTCCCAATCCGAGTCCGTATGCGACCGTGGTGAACATCACAAGTTGGAGCTGTCCTGGAGTCCGAATCCAGCCCCAAAACGTGTTGGATTTGATCTCTTTCTTTCCTTGGACCAAAAGTGACGTGGTGTCCAGGTGGAGGACGTTGGGAATACTTGGATTTGGTCCCCAATCAACTTCATTAACCTTCCATGCTTTCCATATGCAATCAAACCTTTCCTTGATCCATGTAAGTAATTCTGAAAATGAAAATATACACATTTTATGGTGGAGCACCAATTCGTCAAATGCATCAATGATAAGCCTCATATAGAATGGTTGCACCTTTGGTATAGAAGTGGTTGACATGGTCATATTTGAGTCAATGATGTCCTCATCATTCTCCCCTTCTTGACAGCAAACCGTCCTCGGTTTGACCTTTGTTGGAGGATGTGTTGTAGGTAAAAGTGAACCGTGCTCCCCTTCTTGATATTTATCCTGTTGCATTTGGGAAAAACTAGAAAAACTTTGCAAGACATCATTAGTGTTAGTGCAGCCCTCAATTTGATCATGGTATTGTGGCCCAAAAGTATATTTCAGATTAGAGCAAATATAAACTTTATGCACCAAATATTCTCCTTTGTTGTCATATTTGCTAATTGCATGAAGCGAACAATGATTAAAACTTGGCAAAATAGAATCAAATTTAAGTTTCTCTTTTAGACAATTTAGATTACACAGAATATCAAATTCAATATAACCCAAAGTATTTAAAGAGGACAACAAATTCAGTTCATCTTGTGCACATGTAATAGGATGAAAAAGCTTATCTTCAGCACATTTGTATGGTTCCAAACCAAAAGTATCACACTTATTTGCTACTTGTGGCATAGAAGTAAAAGAATCATCAACACACAACTCCTCTTTATCACAAGGAACCACGAGTAATTCATTTTGTGACAAAGGAAAATCAGTAGTGGGTTCCACTATTTGTTGCTCTTCATGAGCATGCAGAGTGGACAAATTTTGGACATTATGGGTCACATCATTCTGGCAAGTATTCACAGATAATAGAATCTCTTTTTCAGCATTGAGAGCCAGACAAAACAATTGACCAATATGGCAATATGATTTGCTAATTAATAAGGTTTGAATTTCAGAATTGAGCCCTCTCATGAATCTACTCATAACATCTTCCATGCATTCATCCAATCCACCAAACATGATGCAAATCTTAAAATTATGGTAGTATTGTTTCACAGTCTTGCTACCCTGCTTCAAGTTGTCTAATTTTGCAAGCAAATAATCAACATAATATGCAGGAACGAATGCATCTCTAAAAAGAAATTTGAAGTCTTTCCAAGATTCTGGAACTTTGATGTGCCTACAAATGTGTTTCCATTCTAGCAAAGCATATTCAATCAAAATATTAGAGGCAATACAAATCTTTTGTTTCTCGGATAGGTCATGCTTATCAAATTCATTGTCTACTTTTAACTCCCAATCGATGTAAGCTTGAGGATCAAACTTACCATCATATAATGGCTAGTGTTGAATGACATCCTGAATATGAGGGTCTAGTTTCAACAGCTCAAAAATCTCCATATCACCTGCCATGATTAGTAGAAAACAAGAAACACAAAAATAATATGTATCATCCTATCAACTACTAGGATGTGTCAGATGTAATTCTCTCAAACTCAACTTGTTAAAACAAGCCCTTACAAGTTCTTACCAAGCCAAACAGGAGGTGACGGCAACCAACAAGTCTACAACCGTGGAGTGAAGTGTATCGGTGCCGCAACAACAACACCTGTCAAGCTGTAGTCGAAATATGTGGAGCTATAGGTGGGCTAAAGCAAGGAAGTACTAGAACCACGTTAGTTGCAAGCAAATTGAACAAACGCTCAACGACGTTATTATGCTGGTCCTAGGCTAGTACATGCTAGAGACGCGAGCCTGGACACAAACAAAGTCACTGAGCAGCAGCAAAGAAGGATCACAAGGACAGGAATAACAACAAAAGAAAAACTCTTCTCTTCTTCTTTCTCTTTCTTTTCTTTCTTTCTTTCTGTCTTTCTTTTCTTTCTTTCTTTTCTTTCTTTCTGTCTTTTTTTTCTGTTTTTTTTCAACTAGCACAAAACTGAAATTTTGCAACAAGAAATAACAAGCTACTTACAGCAATTAAATGTTTCCTTGGGAAGGGTGATTCAGTAGCAAAGTGAAACAAGTGGTTGTTTTGCAAAACCAGCAGACGCGCAAATCTCTAGGGCAATTGCGAAGCGCTCAGAATGAATTTGGGACCAAGCTCTGATCCGTTGGAAAGAGGACAAGTTAAGGTTTCCAGATTGTATTTAAACTCCCTATTCAGACTCCTGACAAAGGAAATATGGTGCTTTTGTTTTCAAGATAAAACATGACTCCGAATCGAATTCTATCTTGATCTTGTTGGATTTCCTTTTTTAGATGGAAATATGGACGTGGATGAAACCTCCAAGGACGTGGCTAGGATAATGGTGGTAACAAAACAAAGGAATTTGAAAATCCACTCGGATTCCTAGAGAGAAACAAATAAACTCAAATCTGCGATGGTGACAGAAACGTGACTAGAACTCGAAACTCTAAACGACTAGACGCTAAGACCAGCAACTTGCACGACGATGCAACCGTTAATTCAATAAGCCCTAACTAAGCAGTAATAGTATTAAGCTCAAAGGGGTTTTGGGATTATGAAGAACTAATCTACTAATTTTGTTTTGGCTTTTTCTGGACCATAGGAGATTAAAAACAGCAAAGAACTAGAAGTCTCTCACCGATCAACCTTGCTTTGATACCAACTGATATGAACCCGCTAGGGTGAATCCTGATCTTTCGATGAGAGAAGGTGGATAACTCGATTTGGGGATGGAGATGACGTTCATGGCCCGACTACAACCATCCAAGGATGCTGCGCCTTAGCAACCGATACACCACCTCCAACAGCCGTCGCGATCTTGTGGAACACGATCAACCAAACCACTAGGGTAATTCCTGCAAGCAATCGAGGAACAAACAAGAACAAGTAGAACAAGCAACTCAATTGCAAATATGGAGATGAAAACCAATCTGAAATCACAAAGTTGGGGTTCTGAATCGAGTAGAACGGATGGTCTAGTCGACACACGTGTCTATAAGGAAGTAGCAATGGCTAAACTTTCAACAAAACAAAACCCAATCTGTTTATGGCGGCTCTAATCCTTATTAATACCTAGGGAAATGACCAGGGGGTGTTGGGGTCGTTCTCCAACCCTAGGACACGTCCCTAATGAACCCAACTTGATACATGGGCCATCAGCCCAAAATAGGGTGACACAGCACCAAAGGCAGAAAAGGCCCCGGCGTTGAAACGACGATTGCGGAAGCATCGGATAAGATATAGCCATGAGTCCAGATCCGTTGGAAAATAGACTTGATAAGCTTTCCAAAAAGTGCTAGAACGTCCCAATCCGAGTCCGTATGCGACCGTGGTGAACATCACAAGTTGGAGCTGTCCTGGAGTCCGAATCCAGCCCCAAAACGTGTTGGATTTGATCTCTTTCTTTCCTTGGACCAAAAGTGACGTGGTGTCCAGGTGGAGGACGTTGGGAATACTTGGATTTGGTCCCCAATCAACTTCATTAACCTTCCATGCTTTCCATATGCAATCAAACCTTTCCTTGATCCATGTAAGTAATTCTGAAAATGAAAATATACACATTTTATGGTGGAGCACCAATTCGTCAAATGCATCAATGATAAGCCTCATATAGAATGGTTGCACCTTTGGTATAGAAGTGGTTGACATGGTCATATTTGAGTCAATGATGTCCTCATCATTCTCCCCTTCTTGACAGCAAACCGTCCTCGGTTTGACCTTTGTTGGAGGATGTGTTGTAGGTAAAAGTGAACCGTGCTCCCCTTCTTGATATTTATCCTGTTGCATTTGGGAAAAACTAGAAAAACTTTGCAAGACATCATTAGTGTTAGTGCAGCCCTCAATTTGATCATGGTATTGTGGCCCAAAAGTATATTTCAGATTAGAGCAAATATAAACTTTATGCACCAAATATTCTCCTTTGTTGTCATATTTGCTAATTGCATGAAGCGAACAATGATTAAAACTTGGCAAAATAGAATCAAATTTAAGTTTCTCTTTTAGACAATTTAGATTACACAGAATATCAAATTCAATATAACCCAAAGTATTTAAAGAGGACAACAAATTCAGTTCATCTTGTGCACATGTAATAGGATGAAAAAGCTTATCTTCAGCACATTTGTATGGTTCCAAACCAAAAGTATCACACTTATTTGCTACTTGTGGCATAGAAGTAAAAGAATCATCAACACACAACTCCTCTTTATCACAAGGAACCACGAGTAATTCATTTTGTGACAAAGGAAAATCAGTAGTGGGTTCCACTATTTGTTGCTCTTCATGAGCATGCAGAGTGGACAAATTTTGGACATTATGGGTCACATCATTCTGGCAAGTATTCACAGATAATAGAATCTCTTTTTCAGCATTGAGAGCCAGACAAAACAATTGACCAATATGGCAATATGATTTGCTAATTAATAAGGTTTGAATTTCAGAATTGAGCCCTCTCATGAATCTACTCATAACATCTTCCATGCATTCATCCAATCCACCAAACATGATGCAAATCTTAAAATTATGGTAGTATTGTTTCACAGTCTTGCTACCCTGCTTCAAGTTGTCTAATTTTGCAAGCAAATAATCAACATAATATGCAGGAACGAATGCATCTCTAAAAAGAAATTTGAAGTCTTTCCAAGATTCTGGAACTTTGATGTGCCTACAAATGTGTTTCCATTCTAGCAAAGCATATTCAATCAAAATATTAGAGGCAATACAAATCTTTTGTTTCTCGGATAGGTCATGCTTATCAAATTCATTGTCTACTTTTAACTCCCAATCGATGTAAGCTTGAGGATCAAACTTACCATCATATAATGGCTAGTGTTGAATGACATCCTGAATATGAGGGTCTAGTTTCAACAGCTCAAAAATCTCCATATCACCTGCCATGATTAGTAGAAAACAAGAAACACAAAAATAATATGTATCATCCTATCAACTACTAGGATGTGTCAGATGTAATTCTCTCAAACTCAACTTGTTAAAACAAGCCCTTACAAGTTCTTACCAAGCCAAACAGGAGGTGACGGCAACCAACAAGTCTACAACCGTGGAGTGAAGTGTATCGGTGCCGCAACAACAACACCTGTCAAGCTGTAGTCGAAATATGTGGAGCTATAGGTGGGCTAAAGCAAGGAAGTACTAGAACCACGTTAGTTGCAAGCAAATTGAACAAACGCTCAACGACGTTATTATGCTGGTCCTAGGCTAGTACATGCTAGAGACGCGAGCCTGGACACAAACAAAGTCACTGAGCAGCAGCAAAGAAGGATCACAAGGACAGGAATAACAACAAAAGAAAAACTCTTCTCTTCTTCTTTCTCTTTCTTTTCTTTCTTTCTTTCTGTCTTTCTTTTCTTTCTTTCTTTTCTTTCTTTCTGTCTTTTTTTTCTGTTTTTTTTCAACTAGCACAAAACTGAAATTTTGCAACAAGAAATAACAAGCTACTTACAGCAATTAAATGTTTCCTTGGGAAGGGTGATTCAGTAGCAAAGTGAAACAAGTGGTTGTTTTGCAAAACCAGCAGACGCGCAAATCTCTAGGGCAATTGCGAAGCGCTCAGAATGAATTTGGGACCAAGCTCTGATCCGTTGGAAAGAGGACAAGTTAAGGTTTCCAGATTGTATTTAAACTCCCTATTCAGACTCCTGACAAAGGAAATATGGTGCTTTTGTTTTCAAGATAAAACATGACTCCGAATCGAATTCTATCTTGATCTTGTTGGATTTCCTTTTTTAGATGGAAATATGGACGTGGATGAAACCTCCAAGGACGTGGCTAGGATAATGGTGGTAACAAAACAAAGGAATTTGAAAATCCACTCGGATTCCTAGAGAGAAACAAATAAACTCAAATCTGCGATGGTGACAGAAACGTGACTAGAACTCGAAACTCTAAACGACTAGACGCTAAGACCAGCAACTTGCACGACGATGCAACCGTTAATTCAATAAGCCCTAACTAAGCAGTAATAGTATTAAGCTCAAAGGGGTTTTGGGATTATGAAGAACTAATCTACTAATTTTGTTTTGGCTTTTTCTGGACCATAGGAGATTAAAAACAGCAAAGAACTAGAAGTCTCTCACCGATCAACCTTGCTTTGATACCAACTGATATGAACCCGCTAGGGTGAATCCTGATCTTTCGATGAGAGAAGGTGGATAACTCGATTTGGGGATGGAGATGACGTTCATGGCCCGACTACAACCATCCAAGGATGCTGCGCCTTAGCAACCGATACACCACCTCCAACAGCCGTCGCGATCTTGTGGAACACGATCAACCAAACCACTAGGGTAATTCCTGCAAGCAATCGAGGAACAAACAAGAACAAGTAGAACAAGCAACTCAATTGCAAATATGGAGATGAAAACCAATCTGAAATCACAAAGTTGGGGTTCTGAATCGAGTAGAACGGATGGTCTAGTCGACACACGTGTCTATAAGGAAGTAGCAATGGCTAAACTTTCAACAAAACAAAACCCAATCTGTTTATGGCGGCTCTAATCCTTATTAATACCTAGGGAAATGACCAGGGGGTGTTGGGGTCGTTCTCCAACCCTAGGACACGTCCCTAATGAACCCAACTTGATACATGGGCCATCAGCCCAAAATAGGGTGACACAGCACCAAAGGCAGAAAAGGCCCCGGCGTTGAAACGACGATTGCGGAAGCATCGGATAAGATATAGCCATGAGTCCAGATCCGTTGGAAAATAGACTTGATAAGCTTTCCAAAAAGTGCTAGAACGTCCCAATCCGAGTCCGTATGCGACCGTGGTGAACATCACAAGTTGGAGCTGTCCTGGAGTCCGAATCCAGCCCCAAAACGTGTTGGATTTGATCTCTTTCTTTCCTTGGACCAAAAGTGACGTGGTGTCCAGGTGGAGGACGTTGGGAATACTTGGATTTGGTCCCCAATCAACTTCATTAACCTTCCATGCTTTCCATATGCAATCAAACCTTTCCTTGATCCATGTAAGTAATTCTGAAAATGAAAATATACACATTTTATGGTGGAGCACCAATTCGTCAAATGCATCAATGATAAGCCTCATATAGAATGGTTGCACCTTTGGTATAGAAGTGGTTGACATGGTCATATTTGAGTCAATGATGTCCTCATCATTCTCCCCTTCTTGACAGCAAACCGTCCTCGGTTTGACCTTTGTTGGAGGATGTGTTGTAGGTAAAAGTGAACCGTGCTCCCCTTCTTGATATTTATCCTGTTGCATTTGGGAAAAACTAGAAAAACTTTGCAAGACATCATTAGTGTTAGTGCAGCCCTCAATTTGATCATGGTATTGTGGCCCAAAAGTATATTTCAGATTAGAGCAAATATAAACTTTATGCACCAAATATTCTCCTTTGTTGTCATATTTGCCAATTGCATGAAGCGAACAATGATTAAAACTTGGCAAAATAGAATCAAATTTAAGTTTCTCTTTTAGACAATTTAGATTACACAGAATATCAAATTCAATATAACCCAAAGTATTTAAAGAGGACAACAAATTCAGTTCATCTTGTGCACATGTAATAGGATGAAAAAGCTTATCTTCAGCACATTTGTATGGTTCCAAACCAAAAGTATCACACTTATTTGCTACTTGTGGCATAGAAGTAAAAGAATCATCAACACACAACTCCTCTTTATCACAAGGAACCACGAGTAATTCATTTTGTGACAAAGGAAAATCAGTAGTGGGTTCCACTATTTGTTGCTCTTCATGAGCATGCAGAGTGGACAAATTTTGGACACTATGGGTCACATCATTCTGGCAAGTATTCACAGATAATAGAATCTCTTTTTCAGCATTGAGAGCCAGACAAAACAATTGACCAATATGGCAATATGATTTGCTAATTAATAAGGTTTGAATTTCAGAATTGAGCCCTCTCATGAATCTACTCATAACATCTTCCATGCATTCATCCAATCCACCAAACATGATACAAATCTTAAAATTATGGTAGTATTGTTTCACAGTCTTGCTACCCTGCTTCAAGTTGTCTAATTTTGCAAGCAAATAATCAACATAATATGCAGGAATGAATGCATCTCTAAAAAGAAATTTGAAGTCTTTCCAAGATTTTGGAACTTTGATGTGCCTACAAATGTGTTTCCATTCTAGCAAAGCATATTCAATCAAAATATTAGAGGCAATACAAATCTTTTGTTTCTCGGATAGGTCATGCTTATCAAATTCATTGTCTACTTTTAACTCCCAATCGATGTAAGCTTGAGGATCAAACTTACCATCATATAATGGCAAGTGTTGAATGACATCCTGAATATGAGGGTCTAGTTTCAACAGCTCAAAAATCTCCATATCACCTGCCATGATTAGTAGAAAACAAGAAATACAAAAATAATATGTATCCTCCTATCAACTACTAGGATGTGTCAGATGTAATTCTCTCAAACTCAACTTGTTAAAACAAGCCCTTACAAGTTCTTACCAAGCCAAACAGGAGGTGACGGCAACCAACAAGTCTACAACCGTGGAGTGAAGTGTATCGGTGCCGCAACAACAACACCTGTCAAGCTGTAGTCGAAATATGTGGAGCTATAGGTGGGCTAAAGCAAGGAAGTACTAGAACCACGTTAGTTGCAAGCAAATTGAACAAACGCTCAACGACGTTATTATGCTGGTCCTAGGCTAGTACATGCTAGAGACGCAAGCCTGGACACAAACGAAGTCACTGAGCAGCAACAAAGAAGGATCACAAGGACAGGAATAACAACAAAAGAAAAACTCTTCTCTCCTTCTTTCTCTTTCTTTTCTTTCTTTCTTTCTGTCTTTCTTTCTTTCTTTTCTTTCTTTCTGTCTTTTTTTCTGTTTTTTTTCAACTAGCACAAAACTGAAATTTTGCAACAAGAAATAACAAGCTACTTACAGCAATTAAATGTTTCCTTGGGAAGGGTGATTCAGTAGCAAAGTGAAACAAGTGGTTGTTTTGCAAAACCAGCAGACGCGCAAATCTCCACGGCAATTGCGAAGCGCTCAGAATGAATTTGGGACCAAGCTCTGATCCGTTGGATAGAGGACAAGTTAAGGTTTCCAGATTGTATTTAAACTCCCTATTCAGACTCCTGACAAAGGAAATATGGTGCTTTTGTTTTCAAGATAAAACAGGACTCCGAATCGAATTCTATCTTGATCTTGTTGGATTTCCTTTTTTAGGTGGAAATATGGACGTGGATGAAACCTCCAAGGACGTGGCTAGGATAATGGTGGTAAACAAAACAAAGGAATTTGAAAATCCACTCGGATTCCTAGAGAGAAACAAATAAACTCAAATCTGCGATGGTGACAGAAACTTGACTAGAACTCGAAACTCTAAACGACTAGACGCTAAGACCAGCAACTTGCATGACGATGCAACCGTTAATTCAATAAGCCCTAACTAAGCAGTAATAGTATTAAGCTCAAAGGGGTTTTGGGATTATGAAGAACTAATCTACTAATTTTGTTTTGGCTTTTTCTGGACCATAGGAGATTAAAAACAGCAAAGAACTAGAAGTCTCTCACCGATCAACCTTGCTTTGATACCAACTGATATGAACCCGCTAGGGTGAATCCTGATCTTTCGATGAGAGAAGGTGGATAACTCGATTTGGGGATGGAGATGACGTTCATGGCCTGACTACAACCATCCAAGGATGCTGCGCCTTAGCAACCGATACACCACCTCCAACAGCCGTCGCGATCTTGTGGAACACGATCAACCAAACCACTAGGGTAATTCCTACAAGCAATCGAGGAACAAACAAGAACAAGTAGAACAAGCAACTCAATTGCAAATATGGAGATGAAAACCAATCTGAAATCACAAAGTTGGGGTTCTGAATCGAGTAGAACGGATGGTCTAGTCGACACACGCGTCTATAAGGAAGTAGCAATGGCTAAACTTTCAACAAAACAAAACCCAATCTGTTTATGGCGGCTCTAATCCTTATTAATACCTAGGGAAACGACCAGGGGGTGTTGGGGTCGTTCTCCAACCCTAGGACACGTCCCTAATGAACCCAACTTGATACATGGGCCATCAGCCCAAAATAGGGTGACACAGCACCAAAGGCAGAAAAGGCCCCGGCGTTGAAACGACGATTGCGGAAGCATCGGATAAGATATAGCCATGAGTCCAGATCCGTTGGAAAATAGACTTGATAAGCTTTCCAAAAAGTGCTAGAACGTCCCAATCCGAGTCCGTATAAGACCGTGGTGATCATCACAAGTTGGAGCTGTCCTGGAGTCCGAATCCAGCCCCAAAACGTGTTGGATTTGATCTCTTTCTTTCCTTGGACCAAAAGTGACGTGGTGTCCAGGTGGAGGACGTTGGGAATACTTGGATTTGGTCCCCAATCAACTTCATTAACCTTCCATGCTTTCCATATGCAATCAAACCTTTCCTTGATCCATGTAAGTAATTCTGAAAATGAAAATATACACATTTTATGGTGGAGCACCAATTCGTCAAATGCATCAATGATAAGCCTCATATAGAATGGTTGCACCTTTGGTATAGAAGTGGTTGACATGGTCATATTTGAGTCAATGATGTCCTCATCATTCTCCCCTTCTTGACAGCAAACCGTCCTCGGTTTGACCTTTGTTGGAGGATGTGTTGTAGGTAAAAGTGAACCGTGCTCCCCTTCTTGATATTTATCCTGTTGCATTTGGGAAAAACTAGAAAAACTTTGCAAGACATCATTAGTGTTAGTGCAGCCCTCAATTTGATCATGGTATTGTGGCCCAAAAGTATATTTCAGATTAGAGCAAATATAAACTTTATGCACCAAATATTCTCCTTTGTTGTCATATTTGCCAATTGCATGAAGCGAACAATGATTAAAACTTGGCAAAATAGAATCAAATTTAAGTTTCTCTTTTAGACAATTTAGATTACACAGAATATCAAATTCAATATAACCCAAAGTATTTAAAGAGGACAACAAATTCAGTTCATCTTGTGCACATGTAATAGGATGAAAAAGCTTATCTTCAGCACATTTGTATGGTTCCAAACCAAAAGTATCACACTTATTTGCTACTTGTGGCATAGAAGTAAAAGAATCATCAACACACAACTCCTCTTTATCACAAGGAACCACGAGTAATTCATTTTGTGACAAAGGAAAATCAGTAGTGGGTTCCACTATTTGTTGCTCTTCATGAGCATGCAGAGTGGACAAATTTTGGACATTATGGGTCACATCATTCTGGCAAGTATTCACAGATAATAGAATCTCTTTTTCAGCATTGAGAGCCAGACAAAACAATTGACCAATATGGCAATATGATTTGCTAATTAATAAGGTTTGAATTTCAGAATTGAGCCCTCTCATGAATCTACTCATAACATCTTCCATGCATTCATCCAATCCACCAAACATGATACAAATCTTAAAATTATGGTAGTATTGTTTCACAGTCTTGCTACCCTGCTTCAAGTTGTCTAATTTTGCAAGCAAATAATCAACATAATATGCAGGAACGAATGCATCTCTAAAAAGAAATTTGAAGTCTTTCCAAGATTCTGGAACTTTGATGTGCCTACAAATGTGTTTCCATTCTAGCAAAGCATATTCAATCAAAATATTAGAGGCAATACAAATCTTTTGTTTCTCGGATAGGTCATGCTTATCAAATTCATTGTCTACTTTTAACTCCCAATCGATGTAAGCTTGAGGATCAAACTTACCATCATATAATGGCAAGTGTTGAATGACATCCTGAATATGAGGGTCTAGTTTCAACAGCTCAAAAATCTCCATATCACCTGCCATGATTAGTAGAAAACAAGAAATACAAAAATAATATGTATCCTCCTATCAACTACTAGGATGTGTCAGATGTAATTCTCTCAAACTCAACTTGTTAAAACAAGCCCTTACAAGTTCTTACCAAGCCAAACAGGAGGTGACGGCAACCAACAAGTCTACAACCGTGGAGTGAAGTGTATCGGTGCCGCAACAACAACACCTGTCAAGCTGTAGTCGAAATATGTGGAGCTATAGGTGGGCTAAAGCAAGGAAGTACTAGAACCACGTTAGTTGCAAGCAAATTGAACAAACGCTCAACGACGTTATTATGCTGGTCCTAGGCTAGTACATGCTAGAGACGCGAGCCTGGACACAAACGAAGTCACTGAGCAGCAGCAAAGAAGGATCACAAGGACAGGAATAACAACAAAAGAAAAACTCTTCTCTCCTTCTTTCTCTTTCTTTTCTTTCTTTCTTTCTGTCTTTCTTTTCTTTCTTTCTTTTCTTTCTTTCTGTCTTTTTTTTCTGTTTTTTTCAACTAGCACAAAACTGAAATTTTGCAACAAGAAATAACAAGCTACTTACAGCAATTAAATGTTTCCTTGGGAAGGGTGATTCAGTAGCAAAGTGAAACAAGTGGTTGTTTTGCAAAACCAGCAGACGCGCAAATCTCCAGGGCAATTGCGAAGCGCTCAGAATGAATTTGGGACCAAGCTCTGATCCGTTGGAAAGAGGACAAGTTAAGGTTTCCAGATTGTATTTAAACTCCCTATTCAGACTCCTGACAAAGGAAATATGGTGCTTTTGTTTTCAAGATAAAACAGGACTCCGAATCGAATTCTATCTTGATCTTGTTGGATTTCCTTTTTTAGGTGGAAATATGGACGTGGATGAAACCTCCAAGGACGTGGCTAGGATAATGGTGGTAAACAAAACAAAGGAATTTGAAAATCCACTCGGATTCCTAGAGAGAAACAAATAAACTCAAATCTGCGATGGTGACAGAAACTTGACTAGAACTCGAAACTCTAAACGACTAGACGCTAAGACCAGCAACTTGCACGACGATGCAACCGTTAATTCAATAAGCCCTAACTAAGCAGTAATAGTATTAAGCTCAAAGGGGTTTTGGGATTATGAAGAACTAATCTACTAATTTTGTTTTGGCTTTTTCTGGACCATAGGAGATTAAAAACAGCAAAGAACTAGAAGTCTCTCACCGATCAACCTTGCTTTGATACCAACTGATATGAACCCGCTAGGGTGAATCCTGATCTTTCGATGAGAGAAGGTGGATAACTCGATTTGGGGATGGAGATGACGTTCATGGCCCGACTACAACCATCCAAGGATGCTGCGCCTTAGCAACCGATACACCACCTCCAACAGCCGTCGCGATCTTGTGGAACACGATCAACCAAACCACTAGGGTAATTCCTACAAGCAATCGAGGAACAAACAAGAACAAGTAGAACAAGCAACTCAATTGCAAATATGGAGATGAAAACCAATCTGAAATCACAAAGTTGGGGTTCTGAATCGAGTAGAACGGATGGTCTAGTCGACACACGCGTCTATAAGGAAGTAGCAATGGCTAAACTTTCAACAAAACAAAACCCAATCTGTTTATGGCGGCTCTAATCCTTATTAACACCTAGGGAAACGACCAGGGGGTGTTGGGGTCGTTCTCCAACCCTAGGACACGTCCCTAATGAACCCAACTTGATACATGGGCCATCAGCCCAAAATAGGGTGACACAGCAACAAAGGCAGAAAAGGCCCCGGCGTTGAAACGACGATTGCGGAAGCATCGGATAAGATATATCCATGAGTCCAGATCCGTTGGAAAATAGACTTGATAAGCTTTCCAAAAAGTGCTAGAACGTCCCAATCCGAGTCCGTATGCGACCGTGGTGATCATCACAAGTTGGAGCTGTCCTGGAGTCCGAATCCAGCCCCAAAACGTGTTGGATTTGATCTCTTTCTTTCCTTGGACCAAAAGTGACGTGGTGTCCAGGTGGAGGACGTTGGGAATACTTGGATTTGGTCCCCAATCAACTTCATTAACCTTCCATGCTTTCCATATGCAATCAAACCTTTCCTTGATCCATGTAAGTAATTCTGAAAATGAAAATATACACATTTTATGGTGGAGCACCAATTCGTCAAATGCATCAATGATAAGCCTCATATAGAATGGTTGCACCTTTGGTATAGAAGTGGTTGACATGGTCATATTTGAGTCAATGATGTCCTCATCATTCTCCCCTTCTTGACAGCAAACCGTCCTCGGTTTGACCTTTGTTGGAGGATGTGTTGTAGGTAAAAGTGAACCGTGCTCCCCTTCTTGATATTTATCCTGTTGCATTTGGGAAAAACTAGAAAAACTTTGCAAGACATCATTAGTGTTAGTGCAGCCCTCAATTTGATCATGGTATTGTGGCCCAAAAGTATATTTCAGATTAGAGCAAATATAAACTTTATGCACCAAATATTCTCCTTTGTTGTCATATTTGCCAATTGCATGAAGCGAATAATGATTAAAACTTGGTAAAATAGAATCAAATTTAAGTTTCTCTTTTAGACAATTTAGATTACACAGAATATCAAATTCAATATAACCCAAAGTATTTAAAGAGGACAACAAATTCAGTTCATCTTGTGCACATGTAATAGGATGAAAAAGCTTATCTTCAGCACATTTGTATGGTTCCAAACCAAAAGTATCACACTTATTTGCTACTTGTGGCATAGAAGTAAAAGAATCATCAACACACAACTCCTCTTTATCACAAGGAACCACGAGTAATTCATTTTGTGACAAAGGAAAATCAGTAGTGGGTTCCACTATTTGTTGCTCTTCATGAGCATGCAGAGTGGACAAATTTTGGACATTATGGGTCACATCATTCTGGCAAGTATTCACAGATAATAGAATCTCTTTTTCAGCATTGAGAGCCAGACAAAACAATTGACCAATATGGCAATATGATTTGCTAATTAATAAGGTTTGAATTTCAGAATTGAGCCCTCTCATGAATCTACTCATAACATCTTCCATGCATTCATCCAATCCACCAAACATGATACAAATCTTAAAATTATGGTAG
Organism: Saccharum hybrid cultivar R570; assembly: GCA_038087645.1. Lineage (NCBI taxonomy): Eukaryota > Viridiplantae > Streptophyta > Magnoliopsida > Poales > Poaceae > Saccharum > Saccharum hybrid cultivar. The sequence goes on along the minus strand of JAQSUU010000775.1, from coordinate 6,528,542 downwards.
TATTGTTTCACAGTCTTGCTACCCTGCTTCAAGTTGTCTAATTTTGCAAGCAAATAATCAACATAATATGCAGGAACGAATGCATCTCTAAAAAGAAATTTGAAGTCTTTCCAAGATTCTGGAACTTTGATGTGCCTACAAATGTGTTTCCATTCTAGCAAAGCATATTCAATCAAAATATTAGAGGCAATACAAATCTTTTGTTTCTCGGATAGGTCATGCTTATCAAATTCATTGTCTACTTTTAACTCCCAATCGATGTAAGCTTGAGGATCAAACTTACCAACATATAATGGCAAGTGTTGAATGACATCCTGAATATGAGGGTCTAGTTTCAACAGCTCAAAAATCTCCATACCACCTGCCATGATTAGTAGAAAACAAGAAACACAAAAATAATATGTATCCTCCTATCAACTACTAGGATGTGTCAGATGTAATTCTCTCAAACTCAACTTGTTAAAACAAGCCCTTACAAGTTCTTACCAAGCCAAACAGGAGGTGACGGCAACCAACAAGTCTACAACCGTGGAGTGAAGTGTATCGGTGCCGCAACAACAACACCTGTCAAGCTGTAGTCGAAATATGTGGAGCTATAGGTGGGCTAAAGCAAGGAAGTACTAGAACCACATTAGTTGCAAGCAAATTGAACAAACGCTCAACGACGTTATTATGCTGGTCCTAGGCTAGTACATGCTAGAGACGCGAGCCTGGACACAAACGAAGTCACTGAGCAGCAGCAAAGAAGGATCACAAGGACAGGAATAACAACAAAAGAAAAACTCTTCTCTCCTTCTTTCTCTTTCTTTTCTTTCTTTCTTTCTGTCTTTCTTTTCTTTCTTTCTTTTCTTTCTTTCTATCTTTTTTTTCTGTTTTTTTTTCAACTAGCACAAAACTGAAATTTTGCAACAAGAAATAACAAGCTACTTACAACAATTAAATGTTTCCTTGGGAAGGGTGATTCAGTAGCAAAGTGAAACAAGTGGTTGTTTTGCAAAACCAGCAGACGCGCAAATCTCCAGGGCAATTGCGAAGCGCTTAGAATGAATTTGGGACCAAGCTCTGATCCGTTGGAAAGAGGACAAGTTAAGGTTTCCAGATTGTATTTAAACTCCCTATTCAGACTCCTGACAAAGGAAATATGGTGCTTTTGTTTTCAAGATAAAACAGGACTCCGAATCGAATTCTATCTTGATCTTGTTGGATTTCCTTTTTTAGATGGAAATATGGACGTGGATGAAACCTCCAAGGACGTGGCTAGGATAATGGTGGTAAACAAAATAAAGGAATTTGAAAATCCACTCGGATTCCTAGAGAGAAACAAATAAACTCAAATCTGCGATGGTGACAGAAACGTGACTAGAACTCGAAACTCTAAACGACTAGACGTTAAGACCAGCAACTTGCACGACGATGCAACCGTTAATTCAATAAGCCCTAACTAAGCAGTAATAGTATTAAGCTCAAAGGGGTTTTGGGATTATGAAGAACTAATCTACTAATTTTGTTTTGGCTTTTTCTGGACCATAGGAGATTAAAAACAGCAAAGAACTAGAAGTCTCTCACCGATCAACCTTGCTTTGATACCAACTGATATGAACCCGCTAGGGTGAATCCTGATCTTTCGATGAGAGAAGGTGGATAACTCGATTTGGGGATGGAGATGACGTTCATGGCCCGACTACAACCATCCAAGGATGCTGCGCCTTAGCAACCGATACACCACCTCCAACAGCCGTCGCGATCTTGTGGAACACGATCAACCAAACCACTAGGGTAATTCCTGCAAGCAATCGAGGAACAAACAAGAACAAGTAGAACAAGCAACTCAATTGCAAATATGGAGATGAAAACCAATCTGAAATCACAAAGTTGGGGTTCTGAATCGAGTAGAACGGATGGTCTAGTCGACACACGCGTCTATAAGGAAGTAGCAATGGCTAAACTTTCAACAAAACAAAACCCAATCTGTTTATGGCGGCTCTAATCCTTATTAATACCTAGGGAAACGACCAGGGGGTGTTGGGATCGTTCTCCAACCCTAGGACACGTCCCTAATGAACCCAACTTGATGCATGGGCCATCAGCCCAAAATAGGGTGACACAGCACCAAAGGCAGAAAAGGCCCCGGCGTTGAAACGACGATTGCGGAAGCATCGTATAAGATATAGCCATGAGTCCAGATCCGTTGGAAAATAGACTTGATAAGCTTTCCAAAAAGTGCTAGAACGTCCCAATCCGAGTCCGTATGCGACCGTGGTGAACATCACAAGTTGGAGCTGTCCTGGAGTCCGAATCCAGCCCCAAAACGTGTTGGATTTGATCTCTTTCAATCCTTGGACCAAAAGTGACGTGGTGTCCAGGTGGAGGACGTTGGGAATACTTGGATTTGGTCCCCAATCAACTTCATTAACCTTCCATGCTTTCCATATGCAATCAAACCTTTCCTTGGTCCATGTAAGTAATTCTGAAAATGAAAATATACACATTTTATGGTGGAGCACCAATTCGTCAAATGCATCAATGATAAGCCTCATATAGAATGGTTGCACCTTTGGTATAGAAGTGGTTGACATGGTCATATTTGAGTCAATGATGTCCTCATCATTCTCCCCTTCTTGACAGCAAACCGTCCTCGGTTTGACCTTTGTTGGAGGATGTGTTGTAGGTAAAAGTGAACCGTGCTCCCCTTCTTGTTATTTATCCTGTTGCATTTGGGAAAAACTAGAAAAACTTTGCAAGACATCATTAGTGTTAGTGCAGCCCTCAATTTGATCATGGTATTGTGGCCCAAAAGTATATTTCAGATTAGAGCAAATATAAACTTTATGCACCAAATATTCTCCTTTGTTGTCATATTTGCCAATTGCATGAAGCGAACAATGATTAAAACTTGGCAAAATAGAATCAAATTTAAGTTTCCCTTTTAGACAATTTAGATTACACAGAATATCAAATTCAATATAACCCAAAGTATTTAAAGAGGACAACAAATTCAGTTCATCTTGTGCACATGTAATAGGATGAAAAAGCTTATCTTCAGCACATTTGTATGGTTCCAAACCAAAAGTATCACACTTATTTGCTACTTGTGGCATAGAAGTAAAAGAATCATCAACACACAACTCCTCTTTATCACAAGGAACCACGAGTAATTCATTTTGTGACAAAGGAAAATCAGTAGTGGGTTCCACTATTTGTTGCTCTTCATGAGCATGCAGAGTGGACAAAATTTGGACATTATGGGTCACATCATTCTGGCAAGTATTCACAGATAATAGAATCTCTTTTTCAGCATTGAGAGCCAGACAAAACAATTGACCAATATGGCAATATGATTTGCTAATTAATAAGGTTTGAATTTCAGAATTGAGCCCTCTCATGAATCTACTCATAACATCTTCCATGCATTCATCCAATCCACCAAACATGATACAAATCTTAAAATTATGGTAGTATTGTTTCACAGTCTTGCTACCCTGCTTCAAGTTGTCTAATTTTGCAAGCAAATAATCAACATAATATGCAGGAACGAATGCATCTCTAAAAAGAAATTTGAAATCTTTCCAAGATTCTGGAACTTTGATGTGCCTACAAATGTGTTTCCATTCTAGCAAAGCATATTCAATCAAAATATTAGAGGCAATACAAATCTTTTGTTTCTCGGATAGGTCATGCTTATCAAATTCATTGTCTACTTTTAACTCCCAATCGATGTAAGCTTGAGGATCAAACTTACCATCATATAATGGCAAGTGTTGAATGACATCCTGAATATGAGGGTCTAGTTTCAACAGCTCAAAAATCTCCATATCACCTGCCATGATTAGTAGAAAACAAGAAACACAAAAATAATATGTATCCTCCTATCAACTACTAGGATGTGTCAGATGTAATTCTCTCAAACTCAACTTGTTAAAACAAGCCCTTACAAGTTCTTACCAAGCCAAACAGGAGGTGACGGCAACCAACAAGTCTACAACCGTGGAGTGAAGTGTATCGGTGCCGCAACAACAACACCTGTCAAGCTGTAGTCGAAATATGTGGAGCTATAGGTGGGCTAAAGCAAGGAAGTACTAGAACCACGTTAGTTGCAAGCAAATTGAACAAACGCTCAACGACGTTATTATGCTGGTCCTAGGCTAGTACATGCTAGAGACGCGAGCCTGGACACAAACGAAGTCACTGAGCAGCAGCAAAGAAGGATCACAAGGACAGGAATAACAACAAAAGAAAAACTCTTCTCTCCTTCTTTCTCTTTCTTTTCTTTCTTTCTTTCTGTCTTTCTTTTCTTTCTTTCTTTTCTTTCTTTCTGTCTTTTTTTTCTGTTTTTTTTTTCAACTAGCACAAAACTGAAATTTTGCAACAAGAAATAACAAGCTACTTACAACAATTAAATGTTTCCTTGGGAAGGGTGATTCAGTAGCAAAGTGAAACAAGTGGTTGTTTTGCAAAACCAGCAGACGCGCAAATCTCCAGGGCAATTGCGAAGCGCTCAGAATGAATTTGGGACCAAGCTCTGATCCGTTGGAAAGAGGACAAGTTAAGGTTTCCAGATTGTATTTAAACTCCCTATTCAGACTCCTGACAAAGGAAATATGGTGCTTTTGTTTTCAAGATAAAACAGGACTCCGAATCGAATTCTATCTTGATCTTGTTGGATTTCCTTTTTTAGATGGAAATATGGACGTGGATGAAACCTCCAAGGACGTGGCTAGGATAATGGTGGTAAACAAAACAAAGGAATTTGAAAATCCACTCGGATTCCTAGAGAGAAACAAATAAACTCAAATCTGCGATGGTGACAGAAACGTGACTAGAACTCGAAACTCTAAACGACTAGACGCTAAGACCAGCAACTTGCACGACGATGCAACCGTTAATTCAATAAGCCCTAACTAAGCAGTAATAGTATTAAGCTCAAAGGGGTTTTGGGATTATGAAGAACTAATCTACTAATTTTGTTTTGGCTTTTTCTGGACCATAGGAGATTAAAAACAGCAAAGAACTAGAAGTCTCTCACCGATCAACCTTGCTTTGATACCAACTGATATGAACCCGCTAGGGTGAATCCTGATCTTTCGATGAGAGAAGGTGGATAACTCGATTTGGGGATGGAGATGACGTTCATGGCCCGACTACAACCATCCAAGGATGCTGCGCCTTAGCAACCGATACACCACCTCCAACAGCCGTCGCGATCTTGTGGAACACGATCAACCAAACCACTAGGGTAATTCCTGCAAGCAATCGAGGAACAAACAAGAACAAGTAGAACAAGCAACTCAATTGCAAATATGGAGATGAAAACCAATCTGAAATCACAAAGTTGGGGTTCTGAATCGAGTAGAACGGATGGTCTAGTCGACACACGCGTCTATAAGGAAGTAGCAATGGCTGAACTTTCAACAAAACAAAACCCAATCTGTTTATGGCGGCTCTAATCCTTATTAATACCTAGGGAAACGACCAGGGGGTGTTGGGATCGTTCTCCAACCCTAGGACAAGTCCCTAATGAACCCAACTTGATACATGGGCCATCAGCCCAAAATAGGGTGACACAGCACCAAAGGCAGAAAAGGCCCCGGCGTTGAAACGACGATTGCGGAAGCATCGGATAAGATATAGCCATGAGTCCAGATCCGTTGGAAAATAGACTTGATAAGATTTCCAAAAAGTGCTAGAACGTCCCAATCCGAGTCCGTATGCGACCGTGGTGAACATCACAAGTTGGAGCTGTCCTGGAGTCTGAATCCAGCCCCAAAACGTGTTGGATTTGATCTCTTTCTTTCCTTGGACCAAAAGTGACGTGGTGTCCAGGTGGAGGATGTTGGGAATACTTGGATTTGGTCCCCAATCAACTTCATTAACCTTCCATGCTTTCCATATGCAATCAAACCTTTCCTTGATCCATGTAAGTAATTCTGAAAATGAAAATATACACATTTTATGGTGGAGCACCAATTCGTCAAATGCATCAATGATAAGCCTCATATAGAATGGTTGCACCTTTGGTATAGAAGTGGTTGACATGGTCATATTTGAGTCAATGATGTCCTCATCATTCTCCCTTCTTGACAGCAAACCGTCCTCGGTTTGACCTTTGTTGGAGGATGTGTTGTAGGTAAAAGTGAACCGTGCTCCCCTTCTTGATATTTATCCTGTTGCATTTGGGAAAAACTAGAAAAACTTTGCAAGACATCATTAGTGTTAGTGCAGCCCTCAATTTGATCATGGTATTGTGGCCCAAAAGGATATTTCAGATTAGAGCAAATATAAACTTTATGCACCAAATATTCTCCTTTGTTGTCATATTTGCCAATTGCATGAAGCGAACAATGATTAAAACTTGGCAAAATAGAATCAAATTTAAGTTTCTCTTTTAGACAATTTAGATTACACAGAATATCAAATTCAATATAACCCAAAGTATTTAAAGAGGACAACAAATTCAGTTCATCTTGTGCACATGTAATAGGATGAAAAAGCTTATCTTCAGCACATTTGTATGGTTCTAAACCAAAAGTATCACACTTATTTGCTACTTGTGGCATAGAAATAAAAGAATCATCAACACACAACTCCTCTTTATCACAAGGAACCACGAGTAATTCATTTTGTGACAAAGGAAAATCAGTAGTGGGTTCCACTATTTGTTGCTCTTCATGAGCATGCAGAGTGGACAAATTTTGGACATTATGGGTCACATCATTCTGGCAAGTATTCACAGATAATAGAATCTCTTTTTCAGCATTGAGAGCCAGACAAAACAATTGACCAATATGGCAATATGATTTGCTAATTAATAAGGTTTGAATTTCAGAATTGAGCCCTCTCATGAATCTACTCATAACATCTTCCATGCATTCATCCAATCCACCAAACATGATACAAATCTTAAAATTATGGTAGTATTGTTTCACAGTCTTGCTACCCTGCTTCAAGTTGTCTAATTTTGCAAGCAAATAATCAACATAATATGCAGGAACGAATGCATCTCTAAAAAGAAATTTGAAGTCTTTCCAAGATTCTGGAACTTTGATGTGCCTACAAATGTGTTTCCATTCTAGCAAAGCATATTCAATCAAAATATTAGAGGCAATACAAATCTTTTATTTCTCGGATAGGTCATGCTTATCAAATTCATTGTCTACTTTTAACTCCCAATCGATGTAAGCTTGAGGATCAAACTTACCATCATATAATGGCAAGTGTTGAATGACATCCTGAATATGAGGGTCTAGTTTCAACAGCTCAAAAATCTCCATATCACCTGCCATGATTAGTAGAAAACAAGAAACACAAAAATAATATGTATCCTCCTATCAACTACTAGGATGTGTCAGATGTAATTCTCTCAAACTCAACTTGTTAAAACAAGCCCTTACAAAGTTCTTACCAAGCCAAACAGGAGGTGACGGCAACCAACAAGTCTACAACCGTGGAGTGAAGTGTATCGGTGCCGCAACAACAACACCTGTCAAGCTGTAGTCGAAATATGTGGAGCTATAGGTGGGCTAAAGCAAGGAAGTACTAGAACCACATTAGTTGCAAGCAAATTGAACAAACGCTCAACGACGTTATTATGCTGGTCTAGGCTAGTACATGCTAGAGACGCGAGCCTGGACACAAACGAAGTCACTGAGCAGCAGCAAAGAAGGATCACAAGGACAGGAATAACAACAAAAGAAAAACTCTTCTCTCCTTCTTTCTCTTTCTTTTCTTTCTTTCTTTCTTTCTGTCTTTCTTTTCTTTCTTTCTTTTCTTTCTTTCTGTCTTTTTTTTCTGTTTTTTTTCAACTAGCACAAAACTGAAATTTTGCAACAAGAAATAACAAGCTACTTACAACAATTAAATGTTTCCTTGGGAAGGGTGATTCAGTAGCAAATAGAAACAAGTGGTTGTTTTGCAAAACCAGCAGACGCGCAAATCTCCAGGGCAATTGCGAAGCGCTCAGAATGAATTTGGGACCAAGCTCTGATCCATTGGAAAGAGGACAAGTTAAGGTTTCCAGATTGTATTTAAACTCCCTATTCAGACTCCTGACAAAGGAAATATGGTGCTTTTGTTTCCAAGATAAAACAGGACTCCGAATCGAATTCTATCTTGATCTTGTTGGATTTCCTTTTTTAGATGGAAATATGGACGTGGATGAAACCTCCAAGGACGTGGCTAGGATAATGGTGGTAAACAAAACAAAGGAATTTGAAAATCCACTCGGATTCCTAGAGAGAAACAAATAAACTCAAATCTGCGATGGTGACAGAAACGTGACTAGAACTCGAAACTCTAAACGACTAGACGCTAAGACCAGCAACTTGCACGACGATGCAACCGTTAATTCAATAAGCCCTAACTAAGCAGTAATAGTATTAAGCTCAAAGGGGTTTTGGGATTATGAAGAACTAATCTACTAATTTTGTTTTGGCTTTTTCTGGACCATAGGAGATTAAAAACAGCAAAGAACTAGAAGTCTCTCACCGATCAACCTTGCTTTGATACCAACTGATATGAACCCGCTAGGGTGAATCCTGATCTTTCGATGAGAGAAGGTGGATAACTCGATTTGGGGATGGAGATGACGTTCATGGCCCGACTACAACCATCCAAGGATGCTGCGCCTTAGCAACCGATACACCACCTCCAACAGCCGTCGCGATCTTGTGGAACACGATCAACCAAACCACTAGGGTAATTCCTACAAGCAATCGAGGAACAAACAAGAACAAGTAGAACAAGCAACTCAATTGCAAATATGGAGATGAAAACCAATCTGAAATCACAAAGTTGGGGTTCTGAATCGAGTAGAACGGATGGTCTAGTCGACACACGCGTCTATAAGGAAGTAGCAATGGCTAAACTTTCAACAAAACAAAACCCAATCTGTTTATGGCGGCTCTAATCCTTATTAATACCTAGGGAAACGACCAGGGGGTGTTGGGATCGTTCTCCAACCCTAGGACACGTCCCTAATGAACCCAACTTTATACATGGGCCATCAGCCCAAAATAGGGTGACACAGCACCAAAGGCAGAAAAGGCCCCGGCATTGAAACAACGATTGCGGAAGCATCGGATAAGATATAGCCATGAGTCCAGATCCGTTGGAAAATAGACTTGATAAGCTTTCCAAAAAGTGCTAGAACGTCCCAATCCGAGTCCGTATGCGACCGTGGTGAACATCACAAGTTGGAGCTGTCCTGGAGTCCGAATCCAGCCCCAAAACGTGTTGGATTTGATCTCTTTCTTTCCTTGGACCAAAAGTGACGTGGTGTCCAGGTGGAGGACGTTGGGAATACTTGGATTTGGTCCCCAATCAACTTCATTAACCTTCCATGCTTTCCATATGCAATCAAACCTTTCCTTGATCCATGTAAGTAATTCTGAAAATGAAAATATACACATTTTATGGTGGAGCACCAATTCGTCAAATGCATCAATGATAAGCCTCATATAGAATGGTTGCACCTTTGGTATAGAAGTGGTTGACATGGTCATATTTGAGTCAATGATGTCCTCATCATTCTCCCCTTCTTGACAGCAAACCGTCCTCGGTTTGACCTTTGTTGGAGGATGTGTTGTAGGTAAAAGTGAACCGTGCTCCCCTTCTTGATATTTATCCTGTTGCATTTGGGAAAAACTAGAAAAACTTTGCAAGACATCATTAGTGTTAGTGCAGCCCTCAATTTGATCATGGTATTGTGGCCCAAAAGGATATTTCATATTAGAGCAAATATAAACTTTATGCACCAAATATTCTCCTTTGTTGTCATATTTGCCAATTGCATGAAGCGAACAATGATTAAAACTTGGCAAAATAGAATCAAATTTAAGTTTCTCTTTTAGACAATTTAGATTACACAGAATATCAAATTCAATATAACCCAAAGTATTTAAAGAGGACAACAAATTCAGTTCATCTTGTGCACATGTAATAGGATGAAAAAGCTTATCTTCAGCACATTTGTATGGTTCCAAACCAAAAGTATCACACTTATTTGCTACTTGTGGCATAGAAGTAAAAGAATCATCAACACACAACTCCTCTTTATCACAAGGAACCACGAGTAATTCATTTTGTGACAAAGGAAAATCAGTAGTGGGTTCCACTATTTGTTGCTCTTCATGAGCATGCAGAGTGGACAAATTTTGGACATTATGGGTCACATCATTCTGGCAAGTATTCACAGATAATAGAATCTCTTTTTCAGCATTGAGAGCCAGACAAAACAATTGACCAATATGGCAATATGATTTGCTAATTAATAAGGTTTGAATTTCAGAATTGAGCCCTCTCATGAATCTACTCATAACATCTTCCATGCATTCATCCAATCCACCAAACATGATACAAATCTTAAAATTATGGTAGTATTGTTTCACAGTCTTGCTACCCTGCTTCAAGTTGTCTAATTTTGCAAGCAAATAATCAACATAATATGCAGGAACGAATGCATCTCTAAAAAGAAATTTGAAGTCTTTCCAAGATTCTGGAACTTTGATGTGCCTACAAATGTGTTTCCATTCTAGCAAAGCATATTCAATCAAAATATTAGAGGCAATACAAATCTTTTGTTTCTCGGATAGGTCATGCTTATCAAATTCATTGTCTACTTTTAACTCCCAATCGATGTAAGCTTGAGGATCAAACTTACCATCATATAATGGCAAGTGTTGAATGACATCCTGAATATGAGGGTCTAGTTTCAACAGCTCAAAAATCTCCATATCACCTGCCATGATTAGTAGAAAACAAGAAACACAAAAATAATATGTATCCTCCTATCAACTACTAGGATGTGTCAGATGTAATTCTCTCAAACTCAACTTGTTAAAACAAGCCCTTACAAGTTCTTACCAAGCCAAACAGGAGGTGACAGCAACCAACAAGTCTACAACCGTGGAGTGAAGTGTATCGGTGCCGCAACAACAACACCTGTCAAGCTGTAGTCGAAATATGTGGAGCTATAGGTGGGCTAAAGCAAGGAAGTACTAGAACCACATTAGTTGCAAGCAAATTGAACAAACGCTCAACGACGTTATTATGCTGGTCCTAGGCTAGTACATGCTAGAGATGCGAGCCTGGACACAAACGAAGTCACTGAGCAGCAGCAAAGAAGGATCACAAGGACAGGAATAACAACAAAAGAAAAACTCTTCTCTCCTTCTTTCTCTTTCTTTTCTTTCTTTCTTTCTGTCTTTCTTTTCTTTCTTTCTTTTCTTTCTTTCTGTCTTTTTTTCTGTTTTTTTCAACTAGCACAAAACTGAAATTTTGCAACAAGAAATAACAAGCTACTTACAACAATTAAATGTTTCCTTGGGAAGGGTGATTCAGTAGCAAAGTGAAACAAGTGGTTGTTTTGCAAAACCAGCAGACGCGCAAATCTCCAGGGCAATTGCGAAGCGCTCAGAATGAATTTGGGACCAAGCTCTGATCCGTTGGAAAGAGGACAAGTTAAGGTTTCCAGATTGTATTTAAACTCCCTATTCAGACTCCTGACAAAGGAAATATGGTGCTTTTGTTTTCAAGATAAAACAGGACTCCGAATCGAATTCTATCTTGATCTTGTTGGATTTCCTTTTTTAGATGGAAATATAGACGTGGATGAAACCTCCAAGGACGTGGCTAGGATAATGGTGGTAAACAAAACAAAGGAATTTGAAAATCCACTCGGATTCCTAGAGAGAAACAAATAAACTCAAATCTGCGATGGTGACAGAAACGTGACTAGAACTCGAAACTCTAAACGACTAGACGCTAAGACCAGCAACTTGCACGACGATGCAACCATTAATTCAATAAGCCCTAACTAAGCAGTAATAGTATTAAGCTCAAAGGGGTTTTGGGATTATGAAGAACTAATCTACTAATTTTGTTTTGGCTTTTTCTGGACCATAGGAGATTTAAAACAGCAAAGAACTAGAAGTCTCTCACCGATCAACCTTGCTTTGATACCAACTGATATGAACCCGCTAGGGTGAATCCTGATCTTTCGATGAGAGAAGGTGGATAACTCGATTTGGGGATGGAGATGACGTTCATGGCCTGACTACAACCATCCAAGGATGCTGCGCCTTAGCAACCGATACACCACCTCCAACAGCCGTCGCGATCTTGTGGAACACGATCAACCAAACCACTAGGGTAATTCCTGCAAGCAATCGAGGAACAAACAAGAGCAAGTAGAACAAGCAACTCAATTGCAAATATGGAGATGAAAACCAATCTGAAATCACAAAGTTGGGGTTCTGAATCGAGTAGAACGGATGGTCTAGTCGACACACGCGTCTATAAGGAAGTAGCAATGGCTAAACTTTCAACAAAACAAAACCCAATCTGTTTATGGCGGCTCTAATCCTTATTAATACCTAGGGAAACGACCAGGGGGTGTTGGGATCGTTCTCCAACCCTAGGACACGTCCCTAATGAACCCAACTTGATACATGGGCCATCAGCCCAAAATAGGGTGACACAGCACCAAAGGCAGAAAAGGCCCCGGCGTTGAAACGACGATTGCGGAAGCATCGGATAAGATATAGCCATGAGTCCAGATCCGTTGGAAAATAGACTTGATAAGATTTCCAAAAAGAGCTAGAACGTCCCAATCCGAGTCCGTATGCGACCGTGGTGAACATCACAAGTTGGAGCTGTCCTGGAGTCTGAATCCAGCCCCAAAACGTGTTGGATTTGATCTCTTTCTTTCCTTGGACCAAAAGTGACGTGGTGTCCAGGTGGAGGACGTTGGGAATACTTGGATTTGGTCCCCAATCAACTTCATTAACCTTCCATGCTTTCCATATGCAATCAAACCTTTCCTTGATCCATGTAAGTAATTCTGAAAATGAAAATATACACATTTTATGGTGGAGCACCAATTCGTCAAATGCATCAATGATAAGCCTCATATAGAATGGTTGCACCTTTGGTATAGAAGTGGTTGACATGGTCATATTTGAGTCAATGATGTCCTCATCATTCTCCCCTTCTTGACAGCAAACCATCCTCGGTTTGACCTTTGTTGGAGGATGTGTTGTAGGTAAAAGTGAAAAGTGCTCCCCTTCTTGATATTTATCCTGTTGCATTTGGGAAAAACTAGAAAAACTTTGCAAGACATCATTAGTGTTAGTGCAGCCCTCAATTTGATCATGGTATTGTGGCCCAAAAGGATATTTCAGATTAGAGCAAATATAAACTTTATGCACCAAATATCCTCCTTTGTTGTCATATTTGCCAATTGCATGAAGCGAACAATGATTAAAACTTGGCAAAATAGAATTAAATTTAAGTTTCTCTTTTAGACAATTTAGATTACACAGAATATCAAATTCAATATAACCCAAAGTATTTAAAGAGGACAACAAATTCAGTTCATCTTGTGCACATGTAATAGGATGAAAAAGCTTATCTTCAGCACATTTGTATGGTTCCAAACCAAAAGTATCACACTTATTTGCTACTTGTGGCATAGAAGTAAAAGAATCATCAACACACAACTCCTCTTTATCACAAGGAACCACGAGTCATTCATTTTGTGACAAAGGAAAATCAGTAGTGGGTTCCACTATTTGTTGCTCTTCATGAGCATGCAGAGTGGACAAATTTTGGACATTATGGGTCACATCATTCTGGCAAGTATTCACAGATAATAGAATCTCTTTTTCAGCATTGAGAGCCAGACAAAACAATTGACCAATATGGCAATATGATTTGCTAATTAATAAGGTTTGAATTTCAGAATTGAGCCCTCTCATGAATCTACTCATAACATCTTCCATGCATTCATCCAATCCACCAAACATGATACAAATCTTAAAATTATGGTAGTATTGTTTCACAGTCTTGCTACCCTGCTTCAAGTTGTCTAATTTTGCAAGCAAATAATCAACATAATATGCAGGAACGAATGCATCTCTAAAAAGAAATTTGAAGTCTTTCCAAGATTCTGGAACTTTGATGTGCCTACAAATGTGTTTCCATTCTAGCAAAGCATATTCAATCAAAATATTAGAGGCAATACAAATCTTTTGTTTCTTGGATAGGTCATGCTTATCAAATTCATTGTCTACTTTTAACTCCCAATCGATGTAAGCTTGAGGATCAAACTTACCATCATATAATGGCAAGTGTTGAATGACATCCTGAATATGAGGGTCTAGTTTCAACAGCTCAAAAATCTCCATATCACCTGCCATGATTAGTAGAAAACAAGAAACACAAAAATAATATGTATCCTCCTATCAACTACTAGGATGTGTCAGATGTAATTCTCTCAAACTCAACTTGTTAAAACAAGCCCTTACAAGTTCTTACCAAGCCAAACAGGAGGTGACGGCAACCAACAAGTCTACAACCGTGGAGTGAAGTGTATCGGTGCCGCAACAACAACACCTGTCAAGCTGTAGTCGAAATATGTGGAGCTATAGGTGGGCTAAAGCAAGGAAGTACTAGAACCACATTAGTTGCAAGCAAATTGAACAAACGCTCAACGACGTTATTATGCTGGTCTAGGCTAGTACATGCTAGAGACGCGAGCCTGGACACAAACGAAGTCACTGAGCAGCAGCAAAGAAGGATCACAAGGACAGGAATAACAACAAAAGAAAAACTCTTCTCTCCTTCTTTCTCTTTCTTTTCTTTCTTTCTTTCTGTCTTTCTTTTCTTTCTTTCTTTTCTTTCTTTCTGTCTTTTTTTTCTGTTTTTTTTCAACTAGCACAAAACTGAAATTTTGCAACAAGAAATAACAAGCTACTTACAACAATTAAATGTTTCCTTGGGAAGGGTGATTCAGTAGCAAAGTGAAACAAGTGGTTGTTTTGCAAAACCAGCAGACGCGCAAATCTCCAGGGCAATTGCGAAGCGCTCAGAATGAATTTGGGACCAAGCTCTGATCCATTGGAAAGAGGACAAGTTAAGGTTTCCAGATTGTATTTAAACTCCCTATTCAGACTCCTGACAAAGGAAATATGGTGCTTTTGTTTTCAAGATAAAACAGGACTCCGAATCGAATTCTATCTTGATCTTGTTGGATTTCCTTTTTTAGATGGAAATATGGACGTGGATGAAACCTCCAAGGACGTGGCTAGGATAATGGTGGTAAACAAAACAAAGGAATTTGAAAATCCACTCGGATTCCTAGAGAGAAACAAATAAACTCAAATCTGCGATGGTGACAGAAACGTGACTAGAACTCGAAACTCTAAACGACTAGACGCTAAGACCAGCAACTTGCACGACGATGCAACCGTTAATTCAATAAGCCCTAACTAAGCAGTAATAGTATTAAGCTCAAAGGGGTTTTGGGATTATGAAGAACTAATCTACTAATTTTGTTTTGGCTTTTTCTGGACCATAGGAGATTAAAAACAGCAAAGAACTAGAAGTCTCTCACCGATCAACCTTGCTTTGATACCAACTGATATGAATCCGCTAGGGTGAATCCTGATCTTTCGATGAGAGAAGGTGGATAACTCGATTTGGGGATGGAGATGACGTTCATGGCCCGACTACAACCATCCAAGGATGCTGCGCCTTAGCAACCGATACACCACCTCCAACAGCCGTCGCGATCTTGTGGAACACGATCAACCAAACCACTAGGGTAATTCCTGCAAGCAATCGAGGAACAAACAAGAACAAGTAGAACAAGCAACTCAATTGCAAATATGGAGATGAAAACCAATCTGAAATCACAAAGTTGGGGTTCTGAATCGAGTAGAACGGATGGTCTAGTCGACACACGCGTCTATAAGGAAGTAGCAATGGCTAAACTTTCAACAAAACAAAACCCAATCTGTTTATGGCGGCTCTAATCCTTATTAATACCTAGGGAAACGACCAGGGGGTGTTGGGATCGTTCTCCAACCCTAGGACACGTCCCTAATGAACCCAACTTGATACATGGGCCATCAGCCCAAAATAGGGTGACACAGCACCAAAGGCAGAAAAGGCCCCGGCGTTGAAACAACGATTGCGGAAGCATCGGATAAGATATAGCCATGAGTCCAGATCCGTTGGAAAATAGACTTGATAAGCTTTCCAAAAAGTGCTAGAACGTCCCAATCCGAGTCTGTATGCGACCGTGGTGAACATCACAAGTTGGAGCTGTCCTGGAGTCCGAATCCAGCCCCAAAACGTGTTGGATTTGATCTCTTTCTTTCCTTGGACCAAAAGTGACGTGGTGTCCAGGTGGAGGACGTTGGGAATACTTGGATTTGGTCCCCAATCAACTTCATTAACCTTCCATGCTTTCCATATGCAATCAAACCTTTCCTTGATCCATGTAAGTAATTCTGAAAATGAAAATATACACATTTTATGGTGGAGCACCAATTCGTCAAATGCATCAATGATAAGCCTCATATAGAATGGTTGCACCTTTGGTATAGAAGTGGTTGACATGGTCATATTTGAGTCAATGATGTCCTCATCATTCTCCCCTTCTTGACAGCAAACCGTCCTCGGTTTGACCTTTGTTGGAGGATGTGTTGTAGGTAAAAGTGAACCGTGCTCCCCTTCTTGATATTTATCCTGTTGCATTTGGGAAAAACTAGAAAAACTTTGCAAGACATCATTAGTGTTAGTGCAGCCCTCAATTTGATCATGGTATTGTGGCCCAAAAGGATATTTCAGATTAGAGCAAATATAAACTTTATGCACCAAATATTCTCCTTTGTTGTCATATTTGCCAATTGCATGAAGCGAACAATGATTAAAACTTGGCAAAATAGAATCAAATTTAAGTTTCTCTTTTAGACAATTTAGATTACACAGAATATCAAATTCAATATAACCCAAAGTATTTAAAGAGGACAACAAATTCAGTTCATCTTGTGCACATGTAATAGGATGAAAAAGCTTATCTTCAGCACATTTGTATGGTTCCAAACCAAAAGTATCACACTTATTTGCTACTTGTGGCATAGAAGTAAAAGAATCATCAACACACAACTCCTCTTTATCACAAGGAACCACGAGTAATTCATTTTGTGACAAAGGAAAATCAGTAGTGGGTTCCACTATTTGTTGCTCTTCATGAGCATGCAGAGTGGACAAATTTTGGACATTATGGGTCACATCATTCTGGCAAGTATTCACAGATAATAGAATCTCTTTTTCAGCATTGAGAGCCAGACAAAACAATTGACCAATATGGCAATATGATTTGCTAATTAATAAGGTTTGAATTTCAGAATTGAGCCCTCTCATGAATCTACTCATAACATCTTCCATGCATTCATCCAATCCACCAAACATGATACAAATCTTAAAATTATGGTAGTATTGTTTCACAGTCTTGCTACCCTGCTTCAAGTTGTCTAATTTTGCAAGCAAATAATCAACATAATATGCAGGAACGAATGCATCTCTAAAAAGAAATTTGAAGTCTTTCCAAGATTCTGGAACTTTGATGTGCCTACAAATGTGTTTCCATTCTAGCAAAGCATATTCAATCAAAATATTAGAGGCAATACAAATCTTTTGTTTCTCGGATAGGTCATGCTTATCAAATTCATTGTCTACTTTTAACTCCCAATCGATGTAAGCTTGAGGATCAAACTTACCATCATATAATGGCAAGTGTTGAATGACATCCTGAATATGAGGGTCTAGTTTCAACAGCTCAAAAATCTCCATATCACCTGCCATGATTAGTAGAAAACAAGAAACACAAAAATAATATGTATCCTCCTATCAACTACTAGGATGTGTCAGATGTAATTCTCTCAAACTCAACTTGTTAAAACAAGCCCTTACAAGTTCTTACCAAGCCAAACAGGAGGTGACGGCAACCAACAAGTCTACAACCGTGGAGTGAAGTGTATCGGTGCCGCAACAACAACACCTGTCAAGCTGTAGTCGAAATATGTGGAGCTATAGGTGGGCTAAAGCAAGGAAGTACTAGAACCACATTAGTTGCAAGCAAATTGAACAAACGCTCAACGACGTTATTATGCTGGTCCTAGGCTAGTACATGCTAGAGACGCGAGCCTGGACACAAACGAAGTCACTGAGCAGCAGCAAAGAAGGATCACAAGGACAGGAATAACAACAAAAGAAAAACTCTTCTCTCCTTCTTTCTCTTTCTTTTCTTTCTTTCTTTCTGTCTTTCTTTTCTTTCTTTCTTTTCTTTCTTTCTGTCTTTTTTTCTGTTTTTTTTTCAACTAGCACAAAACTGAAATTTTGCAACAAGAAATAACAAGCTACTTACAACAATTAAATGTTTCCTTGGGAAGGGTGATTCAGTAGCAAAGTGAAACAAGTGGTTGTTTTGCAAAACCAGCAGACGCGCAAATCTCCAGGGCAATTGCGAAGCGCTCAGAATGAATTTGGGACCAAGCTCTGATCCGTTGGAAAGAGGACAAGTTAAGGTTTCCAGATTGTATTTAAACTCCCTATTCAGACTCCTGACAAAGGAAATATGGTGCTTTTGTTTTCAAGATAAAACAGGACTCCGAATCGAATTCTATCTTGATCTTGTTGGATTTCCTTTTTTAGATGGAAATATGGACGTGGATGAAACCTCCAAGGACGTGGCTATGATAATGGTGGTAAACAAAACAAAGGAATTTGAAAATCCACTCGGATTCCTAGAGAGAAACAAATAAACTCAAATCTGCGATGGTGACAGAAACGTGACTAGAACTCGAAACTCTAAACGACTAGACGCTAAGACCAGCAACTTGCACGACGATGCAACCGTTAATTCAATAAGCCCTAACTAAGCAGTAATAGTATTAAGCTCAAAGGGGTTTTGGGATTATGAAGAATTAATCTACTAATTTTGTTTTGGCTTTTTCTAGACCATAGGAGATTAAAAACAGCAAAGAACTAGAAGTCTCTCACCGATCAACCTTGCTTTGATACCAACTGATATGAACCCGCTAGGGTGAATCCTGATCTTTCGATGAGAGAAGGTGGATAACTCGATTTGGGGATGGAGATGACGTTCATGGCCCGACTACAACCATCCAAGGATGCTGCGCCTTAGCAACCGATACACCACCTCCAACAGCCGTCGCGATCTTGTGGAACACGATCAACCAAACCACTAGGGTAATTCCTGCAAGCAATCGAGGAACAAACAAGAACAAGTAGAACAAGCAACTCAATTGCAAATATGGAGATGAAAACCAATCTGAAATCACAAAGTTGGGGTTCTGAATCGAGTAGAACGGATGGTCTAGTCGACACACGCGTCTATAAGGAAGTAGCAATGGCTAAACTTTCAACAAAACAAAACCCAATCTGTTTATGGCGGCTCTAATCCTTATTAATACCTAGGGAAATGACCAGGGGGTGTTGGGGTCGTTCTCCAACCCTAGGACACGTCCCTAATGAACCCAACTTGATACATGGGCCATCAGCCCAAAATAGGGTGACACAGCACCAAAGGCAGAAAAGGCCCCGGCGTTGAAACGACGATTGCGGAAGCATCGGATAAGATATAGCCATGAGTCCAGATCCGTTGGAAAATAGACTTGATAAGCTTTCCAAAAAGTGCTAGAACGTCCCAATCCGAGTCCGTATGCGACCGTGGTGAACATCACAAGTTGGAGCTGTCCTGGAGTCCGAATCCAGCCCCAAAACGTGTTGGATTTGATCTCTTTCTTTCCTTGGACCAAAAGTGACGTGGTGTCCAGGTGGAGGACGTTGGGAATACTTGGATTTGGTCCCCAATCAACTTCATTAACCTTCCATGCTTTCCATATGCAATCAAACCTTTCCTTGATCCATGTAAGTAATTCTGAAAATGAAAATATACACATTTTATGGTGGAGCACCAATTCGTCAAATGCATCAATGATAAGCCTCATATAGAATGGTTGCACCTTTGGTATAGAAGTGGTTGACATGGTCATATTTGAGTCAATGATGTCCTCATCATTCTCCCCTTCTTGACAGCAAACCGTCCTCGGTTTGACCTTTGTTGGAGGATGTGTTGTAGGTAAAAGTGAACCGTGCTCCCCTTCTTGATATTTATCCTGTTGCATTTGGGAAAAACTAGAAAAACTTTGCAAGACATCATTAGTGTTAGTGCAGCCCTCAATTTGATCATGGTATTGTGGCCCAAAAGGATATTTCAGATTAGAGCAAATATAAACTTTATGCACCAAATATTCTCCTTTGTTGTCATATTTGCCAATTGCATGAAGCGAACAATGATTAAAACTTGGCAAAATAGAATCAAATTTAAGTTTCTCTTTTAGACAATTTAGATTACACAGAATATCAAATTCAATATAACCCAAAGTATTTAAAGAGGACAACAAATTCAGTTCATCTTGTGCACATGTAATAGGATGAAAAAGCTTATCTTCAGCACATTTGTATGGTTCCAAACCAAAAGTATCACACTTATTTGCTACTTGTGGCATAGAAGTAAAAGAATCATCAACACACAACTCCTCTTTATCACAAGGAACCACGAGTAATTCATTTTGTGACAAAGGAAAATCAGTAGTGGGTTCCACTATTTGTTGCTCTTCATGAGCATGCAGAGTGGACAAATTTTGGACATTATGGGTCACATCATTCTGGCAAGTATTCACAGATAATAGAATCTCTTTTTCAGCATTGAGAGCCAGACAAAACAATTGACCAATATGGCAATATGATTTGCTAATTAATAAGGTTTGAATTTCAGAATTGAGCCCTCTCATGAATCTACTCATAACATCTTCCATGCATTCATCCAATCCACCAAACATGATACAAATCTTAAAATTATGGTAGTATTGTTTCACAGTCTTGCTACCCTGCTTCAAGTTGTCTAATTTTGCAAGCAAATAATCAACATAATATGCAGGAACGAATGCATCTCTAAAAAGAAATTTGAAGTCTTTCCAAGATTCTGGAACTTTGATGTGCCTACAAATGTGTTTCCATTCTAGCAAAGCATATTCAATCAAAATATTAGAGGCAATACAAATCTTTTGTTTCTCGGATAGGTCATGCTCATCAAATTCTTTGTCTACTTTTAACTCCCAATCGATGTAAGCTTGAGGATCAAACTTACCATCATATAATGGCAAGTGTTGAATGACATCCTGAATATGAGGGTCTAGTTTCAACAGCTCAAAAATCTCCATATCACCTGCCATGATTAGTAGAAAACAAGAAACACAAAAATAATATGTATCCTCCTATCAACTACTAGGATGTGTTAGATGTAATTCTCTCAAACTCAACTTGTTAAAACAAGCCCTTACAAGTTCTTACCAAGCCAAACAGGAGGTGACGGCAACCAACAAGTCTACAACCGTGGAGTGAAGTGTATCGGTGCCGCAACAACAACACCTGTCAAGCTGTAGTCGAAATATGTGGAGCTATAGGTGGGCTAAAGCAAGGAAGTACTAGAACCACATTAGTTGCAAGCAAATTGAACAAACGCTCAACGACGTTATTATGCTGGTCCTAGGCTAGTACATGCTAGAGACGCGAGCCTGGACACAAACGAAGTCACTGAGCAGCAGCAAAGAAGGATCACAAGGACAGGAATAACAACAAAAGAAAAACTCTTCTCTCCTTCTTTCTCTTTCTTTTCTTTCTTTCTTTCTGTCTTTCTTTTCTTTCTTTCTTTTCTTTCTTTCTGTCTTTTTTTTCTGTTTTTTTTTCAACTAGCACAAAACTGAAATTTTGCAACAAGAAATAACAAGCTACTTTCCAAGGATGCTGCGCCTTAGCAACCGATACACCACCTCCAACAGCCGTCGCGATCTTGTGGAACACGATCAACCAAACCACTAGGGTAATTCCTGCAAGCAATCGAGGAACAAACAAGAACAAGTAGAACAAGCAACTCAATTGCAAATATGGAGATGAAAACCAATCTGAAATCACAAAGTTGGGGTTCTGAATCGAGTAGAACGGATGGTCTAGTCGACACACGCGTCTATAAGGAAGTAGCAATGGCTAAACTTTCAACAAAATAAAACCCAATCTGTTTGTGGCGGCTCTAATCCTTATTAATACCTAGGGAAACGACCAGGGGGTGTTGGGGTCGTTCTCCAACCCTAGGACACGTCCCTAATGAACCCAACTTGATACATGGGCCATCAGCCCAAAATAGGGTGACACAGCACCAAAGGCAGAAAAGGCCGTGGTGAACATCACAAGTTGGAGCTGTCCTGGAGTCCGAATCCAGCCCCAAAACGTGTTGGATTTGATCTCTTTCTTTCCTTGGACCAAAAGTGACGTGGTGTCCAGGTGGAGGACGTTGGGAATACTTGGATTTGGTCCCCAATCAACTTCATTAACCTTCCATGCTTTCCATATGCAATCAAACCTTTCCTTGATCCATGTAAGTAATTCTGAAAATGAAAATATACACATTTTATGGTGGAGCACCAATTCGTCAAATGCATCAATGATAAGCCTCATATAGAATGGTTGCACCTTTGGCATAGAAGTGGTTGACATGGTCATATTTGAGTCAATGATGTCCTCATCAAGCGCCAGATCCAAACAGAACGAAACGAGCTTCCACTTGAGCCTCGTCACCTATGAGTTCCATTAGGTGTGTCCAAAACGATTTCCAAGCCTATGGTATGTTTGGTGCAAACCGTGCACCAATCTTGCATCATGTTTAGCACCATCTCCAATCAGACCGTAACGTGCTTCCACTTGAGCCTCGTCACCTATGAGTACCATCGGGTGCGTCCAATTCGATTTCAGAGCGTATGGTACGATTGGTGCGAGCCGTCCAACTATCTTGCACCGGCACTAACACTGTCTCCAAATAGACTGAAACAAGATTCCACATGACCCACGTCACCTTGGAGTTCGATCAGATGCATCTAAACCAATTTCCGAGCCTATGGTAGGTTCCGCGCAACCCATGCACCTCGTCAAGACTAGCACTATCTCCAAATGGACCAAAACGAGCTTCCACTTGAGCCTCGTGACCTAGGAATTCCATTGGGTGTGTCCAAAATGATTTCCAAGCCTATGCTATGTTTGGCGCAAACCGTGCACCTATCTTGCCTCAAGTTTAGCACAATCTCCAATCGGACCGTAACGAGCTTCCACTTGAGTATCGTCACCTAGGAGTACCATCGGGTGCGTCCAAATCGATTTCTAAGCCTACGGTATGTTTGGCGCAGACCGTGCAATTATCTTGCACCGACACTAAACCTATCTCCAAACGGACTTAAAAGAGATTCCACATGGCCCCCGACACCTAGGAGTTCCATTGGGTGCGTCCAAAATGATTCTCGAGCCTCCGGTACATTCTGTGCAAACCGTGCACCTATCTTGCAGAAAGATTAGCGCCATCTCCAAACGGAACGAAACGAGCTTCCACTTGAGCCTCGTCACCTATGAGTTCCATTAGGTGTGTCCAAAACGATTTCCAAGCCTGTGGTATGTTTGGTGCAAACCGTGCACCAATCTTGCATCATGTTTAGCACCATCTCCAATCGGACCGTAACGTGCTTCCACTTGAGCCTCGTCACCTAGGTGTACCATCAGGTGCGTCCAATTCAATTTCAGAGCGTATGGTACGATTGGTGCGAGTCGTCCAACTATCTTGCACCGACACTAACATTGTCTCCAAATAGACTGAAACAAGATTCCACATGACCCACGTCACCTAGGAGTTCGTTCAGATGCATCTAAACCAATTTCCGAGCCTATGGTAGGTTCCGCGCAACCCATGCACCTCGTCAAGACTAGCACTATCTCCAAACGGACCAAAACAAGCTTCCACTTGAGCCTCGTGACCTAGGAATTCCATTGGGTGTGTCCAAAACGATTTCCAAGCCTATGGTATGTTTGGCGCAAACCGTGCACCTATCTTGCATCAACTTTAGCACCGTCTCCAATCGGACCGTAACGAGCTTCCACTTGAGCATCGTGACCTAGGAGTACCATCGGGTGCGTCCAAATCGATTTCTAAGCCTACGGTATGTTTGGCGCAGACCGTGCAATTATCTTGCACCGACACTAAACCTATCTCCAAACGGACTTAAAAGAGATTCCACATGGCCCCCGACACCTAGGAGTTCCATTAGGTGCGTCCAAAATGATTCTCGAGCCTCCGGTACATTCCGTGCAAACTGTGCACCTATCTTGCAGAAAGATTAGCACCATCTCCAAACAGAACGAAACGAGCTTCCACTTGAGCCTCGTCACCTATGAGTTCCAATAGGTGTGTCCAAAATGATTTCCAAGCCTATGGTATGTTTGGTGCAAACCGTGCACCAATCTTGCATCATGTTTAGCACCATCTCCAATCGGACCGTAACGTGCTTCCACTTGAGCCTCGTCACCTAGGAGTACCATCAGGTGCGTCCAATTCGATTTCAGAGCGTATGGTATGATTGGTGCGAGCCGTCCAACTATCTTGCACCGGCACTAACACTGTCTCCAAATAGACTGAAACAAAATTCCACATGACCCACGTCACCTAGGAGTTCGATCAGATGCATCTAAACCAATTTCCGAGCCTATGGTAGGTTCCGCGCAACCCATGCACCTCATCAAGACTAGCACTATCTCCAAACGGACCAAAACAAGCTTCCACTTGAGCCTCGTGACCTAGGAATTCCATTGGGTGTGTCCAAAACGATTTCCAAGCCTATGGTATGTTTGGCGCAAACCGTGCACCTATCTTGCATCAACTTTAGCACCATCTCCAATCGGACCGTAACGAGCTTCCACTTGAGCATCGTCACCTAGGAGTACCATCGGGTGCGTCCAAAATGATTTTTGAGCCTATGGTATATTTGGTGAAGACCGTGCAATTATGTTGCATCGACACTAAACCTGTCTCCAAATGGACTTAAACGAGATTCCACATGGCCCGCGACACCTAGGAGTACCATGAGGCGCGTCCAAAATGATTCTCGAGCCTCCGGTACGTTCTACGCAAACTGTGCACCTATCTTGCAGAAAGATTAGCACCATCTCCAAACAGAACGAAACGAGCTTCCACTTGAGCCTCGTCACCTATGAGTACCATCGGGTGCGTCCATATCGATTTCTGAGGGTATGGTACGTTTGGTAAGAACCATCCAACTATCTTGCACTGACACTAACACTGTCTCCAAATAGACTGAAAAAGATTTCACATGACCCACATCACCTAGGAGTTCGATCAGATGCATCTAAACCAATTTCCGAGCCTATGGTAGGTTCCGCGCAACCCATGCACCTCGTCCAGACTAGCACTATCTCCAAACAGACCAAAATGAGCTTCCACTTGAGCCTCGTGACCTAGGAATTCCATTGGGTGTGTCCAAAATGATTTCCAAGCCTATGGTATGTTTGGCGCAAACCGTGCACCTATCTTGCATCAAGTTTAGCACCATCTCCAATCGGACCGTAACGAGCTTCCACATGAGCATCGTCACCTAGGAGTACCATCGGGTGCGTCCAAATCCATTTATAAGCCTACGGTATGTTTGGCGCAGATCGTGCAATTATCTTGCACCGACACTAAACCTATCTCCAAACGGACTTAAAAGAGATTCCACATGGCCCCCGACACCTAGGAGTTCCATTGGGTGCGTCCAAAATGATTCTCGAGCCTCCGATACATTCTGCGCAAACCGTGCACCTATCTTGCAGAAAGATTAGCGCCATCTCCAAACGGAACGAAACGAGCTTCCACTTGAGCCTCGTCACCTATGAGTTCCATTAGGTGTGTCCAAAATAATTTCCAAGCCTATGGTATGTTTGGTGCAAACCGTGCACCTGTCTTGCATCATGTTTAGCACCATCTCCAATCGGACCGTAACGTGCTTCCACTTGAGCCTCGTCACCTAGGAGTACCATCAGGTGCGTCCAAATCGATTTCAGAGCGTATGGTATGATTGGTGTGAGCCGTCCAACTATCTTGCACTGGCACTAACATTGTCTCCAAATAGACTGAAACAAGATTCCTCATGACCCACGTCACCTAGGAGTTCGATCAGATGCATCTAAACCAATTTCCGAGCCTATGGTAGGTTTCGCGCAACCCATGCACCTCGTCAAGACTAGCACTATCTCCAAACGGACCAAAACGAGCTTTCACTTGAGGCTCGTCACCTAGGAGTTCCATCGGGTGCGTCCAAAATGATTTTTGAGCCTATGGTATATTTGGTGAAGACCGTGCAATTATGTTGCATCGACACTAAACCTAGGAGCACCATCTCCAATCGGACCTAGGAGTACCATATCCAATCGGACCTATCTCCAAACGGACTTAAACGAGATTCCACATGGCCCCCGACACCTCGGAGTTCCATTGGGTGCGTCCAAAATGATTCTCGAGCCTCCGGTACGTTCTACGCAAACCGTGCACCTATCTTGCAGAAAGATTAGCGCCATCTCCAAACGGAACGAAACGAGCTTCCACTTGAGCCTCGTCACCTATGAGTTCCATTAGGTGTGTCCAAAACGATTTCCAAGCCTATGGTATGTTTGGTGCAAACCGTGCACCTATCTTGCATCATGTTTAGCACCATCTCCAATCGGACCGTAACGTGCTTCCACTTGAGCCTCGTCACCTAGGAGTACCATTAGGTGCATCCAAATCGATTTCAGAGCTTATGGTACGATTGGTGCGAGCCGTCCAACTATCTTGCACCGGCACTAACACTGTCTCCAAATAGACTGAAAAAAGATTCCACATGACCCACGTCACCTAGGAGTTCCTTCGAATGCATCTATACCAATTTATGAGCCTATGGTAGCTTCCGCGCAACCCGTGCACCTCGTCAAGATTAGCACTACCTCCAAACGGACCAAAATAAGCTTCCACTTCAGCCTCGTCACCTATGAGTTCCATGGGGTGTGTCCAAAATGATTTTCCAAGCCTATGGTATGTTTGGCGCAAACCGTGCACCTATCTCGCATCAAGTTTAACACCATCTCCAATCGGACCGTAACGAGCTTCCACTTGAGCATCGTCACCTAGGAGTACCATCGGGTGCGTCCAAAATGATTTATGTGCCTATGGTATATTTGGTGAAGACCGTGCAATTATCATGCACCGACACTAAACCTGTCTCCAAACGGACTTAAACGAGATTCCACATGGCCCCCGACACCTAGGAGTTCCATTAGGTGCGTCCAAAATGATTCTCAAGCCTCCGGTACGTTCTGCGCAAACCGTGCACCTATCTTGCAGAAAGATTAGCACCATCTCCAAACGGAACGAAACGAGCTTCCACTTGAGCCTCGTCACCTATGAGTACCATCGGGTGCGTCCATATCGATTTCGGAGGGTATGGTATGTTTGGTAAGAACCATCCAACTATCTTGCACTGACACTAACACTGTCTCCAAATAGACTGAAAAAGATTTCACATGACCCACGTCACCTAGGAGTTCTATCAGATGCATCTAAACTAATTTCCGAGCCTATGGTAGGTTCCGCGCAACCCATGCACCTCGTCAAGACTAGCACTATCTCCAAAACCGTGCGCCTATCTTGCATCAAGTTTAGCACCATCTCCAATCGGACCGTAATGAGCTTACACTTGAGCATCGTCACCTAGGAGTACCATCGGGTGCGTCCAAATCCATTTCTAAGCCTACGGTATGTTTGGCGCAGACCGTGCAATTATCTTGCACCGACACTAAACCTATCTCCAAACAGACTTAAAAGAGATTCCACATGGCCCCCGACACCTAGGAGTTCCATTGGGTGCGTCCAAAATGATTCTCGAGCCTCCGCTACATTCTGCGCAAACCGTGCACCTAACTTGCAGAAAGATTAGCACCATCTCCAAACGGAACGAAACAAGCTTCCACTTGAGCCTCGTCACCTATGAGTTCCATTAGGTGTGTCCAAAATGATTTCCAAGCCTATGGTATGTTTGGTGCAAACCGTGCACCTATCTTGCATCATGTTTAGCACCATCTCTAATCGGACCGTAACGAGCTTCCACTTGAGCCTCGTCACCTAGGAGTACCATCGGCTGCGTCCAAATCAATTTCAGAGCGTATGGTACGATTGGTGCGAGCCGTCCAACTATCTTGCACCGGCACTAACACTGTCTCCAAATAGACTGAAACAAGATTCCACATGACCCACGTCACCTAGGAGTTCGATCAGATGCATCTAAACCAATTTCCGAGCCTATGGTAGGTTCCACGCAACCCATGCACCTCGTCAAGTCTAGCACTATTTCCAAACGGACCAAAATGAGCTTCCACTTGAGCCTCGTGACCTAGGAATTCCATTGGGTGTGTCCAAAACGATTTCCAAGCCTATGGTATATTTGGCGCAAACCGTGCACCTATCTTGCATCAAGTTTAGCACCATCTCCAATCGGACCGTAACGAGCTTCCACTTGAGCATCGTCACCTAGGAGTACCATCGGGTGCGTCAAAAACGATTTCTGAGCCTATAGTATATTTGGTGAAGACCGTGCAATTATCTTGCACCGACACTAAACCTGTCTCCAAATGGACTTAAACGAGATTCCACATGGCCCGCGACAACTAGGAGTTCCATGAGGCGCGTCCAAAATGATTCTCGAGCCTCCGGTACGTTCTGCGCAAACCGTGCACCTATCGTGCAGAAAGATTAGCACCATCTCCAAACGGAACGAAACGAGCTTCCACTTGAGCCTCGTCACCTATGAGTACCATCGGGTGCGTCCATATCGATTTCTGAGGGTATGGTACGTTTGGTAAGAACCGTCCAACTATCTTGCACTGACACTAACACTGTCTCCAAATATACTGAAAAAGATTTCACATGACTGACGTTACCTAGGAGTTCCATCGGATGCGTCCAAACTAATTTCTGAGCCCATGGCAGGTTCGGCGCAACCCGTGCACCTCGTCAAGATTAGCACTATCTCGAAACGGACCAAAACGAGCTTCCACTTGAGCCTCGTCACCTAGGAGTTCCATTGGGTGTGTCCAAAACGATTTCCATGCCTATGGTATGTTTGGCGCAAACCGTGCACCTATCTTGCATCAACTTTAGCACCATCTCCAATCGGACCGTAACGAGCTTCCACTTGAGTATCGTCACCTAGGAGTACCATCGGGTGCGTCCAAATCGATTTCTGAGCCTACGGTATGTTTGGCGCAGACCGTGCAATTATCTTGCACCGACACTAAACCTATCTCCAAACGGACTTAAACGAGATTCCACATGGCCCCCGACACCTAGGAGTTCCATTGGGTGCGTCCAAAATGATTCTCGAGCCTCCGGTACGTTCTGCGCAAACCGTGCACCTATCTTGCAGAAAGATTAGCGCCATCTCCAAACGGAACGAAACGAGCTTCCACTTGAGCCTCATCACCTATGAGTTCCATTAGGTGTGTCCAAAACGATTTCCAAGCCTATGGTATGTTTGGTGCAAACCGTGCACCTATCTTGCATCATGTTTAGCACCATCTCCAATTGGACCGTAACGTGCTTCCACTTGAGCCTCGTCACCTAGGAGTACCATCAGGTGCATCCAAATCGATTTCAGAGGGTATGGTACGATTGGTGCGAGCCGTCCAACTATCTTGCACCGGCACTAACACTGTCTCCAAATAGACTGAAAAAAGATTCCACATGACCCACGTCACCTAGGAGTTCCTTCGGATGCATCTATACCAATTTCTGAGCCTATGGTAGGTTCCGCGCAACCCGTGCATCTCGTGAAGATTAGCACTACCTCCAAACGGACCAAAATAAGCTTCCACTTCAGCCACGTCACCTATGAGTTCCATGGGGTGTGTCCAAAATGATTTCCATGCCTATGGTATGTTTGGCGCAAACCGTGCACCTATCTCGCATCAAGTTTAGCACCATCTCCAATCGGACCGTAACGAGCTTCCACTTGAGCATCGTCACCTAGGAGTACCATCGGGTGCGTCCAAATTGATTTATGTGCCTATGGTATATTTGGTGAAGACCGTGCAATTATCTTGCACCGACACTAAACCTGTCTCCAAATGGACTTAAACGAGATTCCACATGGCCCCCGACACCTAGGAGTTCCATTAGGTGCGTCCAAAATGATTCTCAAGCCTCCGGTACGTTCTGCGCAAACCGTGCACCATCTCCAAACGGAACGAAACGAGCTTCCACTTGAGCCTCGTCACCTATGAGTACCATCGGGTGCGTCCATATCGATTTCTGAGTGTATGGTACGTTTGGTGCGAACCGTCCAACTATCTTGCACCGACACTAACACTGTCTCCAAATAGGCTAAAAAAGATTTCACATGACTGACGTTACCTAGGAGTTCCATCGGATGCGTCTAAAATGATTTCCGAGCCCATGGCAGGTTCGGCGCAACCTGTGCACCTCGTCAAGATTAGCACTATCTCCAAACGGACCAAAACGAGCTTCCACTTGAGCCTCGTCACCTTGGAATTCCATTGGGTGTGTCCAAAACGATTTTCATGCCTATGGTATGTTTGGCGCAAACCGTGCACCTATCTTGCATCAAGTTTAGCACCATCTCCAATCGGACCGTAACGAGCTTCCACTTGAACCTCGTAACCTAGGAGTACCATCGGGTGCGTCCGAATCGATTTCAGAGCGTATGGTACGATTGGTGCGAGCCGTCCAACTATCTTGCACCGGCACTAACACTGTCTCCAAATAGACCGAAACAAGATTCCACATGACCCACGTCACCTAGGAGTTCGATCAGATGCATCTAAACCAATTTCCGAACCTATGGTAGGTTCCGCGCAACCCATGCACCTCGTCAAGTCTGGCACTATTTCCAAACAGACCAAAACGAGCTTCCAATTGAGCCTCGTGACCTAGGAATTCCATTGGGTGTGTCCAAAACGATTTCCAAGCCTATGGTATGTTTGGTGCAAACCGTGCACCTATCTTGCATCAAGTTTAGCACCATCTCCAATCGGACCGTAACGAGCTTCCACTTGAGCATCGTCACCTAGGAGTACCATCGGGTGCGTCAAAAACGATTTCTGAGCCTATAGTATATTTGGTGAAGACCGTGCAATTATCTTGCACCGACACTAAACCTGTCTCCAAATGGACTTAAACGAGATTCCACATGGCCCTCGACAACTAGGAGTTCCATGAGGCGCGTCCAAAATGATTCTCGAGCCTCCGGTACGTTCTGCGCAAACCGTGCACCTATCGTGCAGGAAGATTAGCACCATCTCCAAACGGAACGAAACGAGCTTCCACTTGAGCCTCGTCACCTATGAGTACCATCGGGTGCGTCCATATCGATTTCTGAGGGTATGGTACGTTTGGTAAGAACCGTCCAACTATCTTGCACTGACACTAAAACTGTCTCCAAATATACTGAAAAAGATTTCACATGACTGACGTTACCTAGGAGTTCCATCGGATGCGTCCAAACTAATTTCCGAGCCCATGGCAGGTTCGGCGCAACCCGTGCACCTCGTCAAGATTAGCACTATCTCGAAACGGACCAAAACGAGCTTCCACTTGAGCCTCGTCACCTAGGAGTTCCATTGGGTGTGTCCAAAACGATTTCCATGCCTATGGTATGTTTGGCGCAAACCGTGCACCTATCTTGCATCAAGTTTAGCACCATCTCCAATCGGACCGTAACGAGCTTCCACTTGAGCATCGTCACCTAGGAGTACCATCGGGTGCGTCCAAATCGATTTCTGAGCCTACGGTATGTTTGGCGCAGACCGTGCAATTATCTTGCACCGACACTAAACCTATCTCCAAACGGACTTAAACGAGATTCCACATGGCCCCCGACACCTAGGAGTTCCATTGGGTGCGTCCAAAATGATTCTCGAGCCTCCGGTACGTTCTGCGCAAACCGTGCACCTATCTTGCAGAAAGATTAGCGCCATCTCCAAACGGAACGAAACGAGCTTCCACTTGAGCCTCATCACCTATGAGTTCCATTAGGTGTGTCCAAAACGATTTCCAAGCCTATGGTATGTTTGGTGCAAACCGTGCACCTATCTTGCATCATGTTTAGCACCATCTCCAATCGGACCGTAACGTGCTTCCACTTGAGCCTCGTCACCTAGGAGTACCATCAGGTGCATCCAAATCGATTTCAGAGCGTATGGTACGATTGGTGCGAGCCGTCCAACTATCTTGCACCGGCACTAACACTGTCTCCAAATAGACTGAAAAAAGATTCCACATGACCCACGTCACCTAGGAGTTCCTTCGGATGCATCTATACCAATTTCTGAGCCTATGGTAGGTTCCGCGCAACCCGTGCACCTCGTGAAGATTAGCACTACCTCCAAACGGACCAAAATAAGCTTCCACTTCAGCCACGTCACCTATGAGTTCTATGGGGTGTGTCCAAAATGATTTCCATGCCTATGGTATGTTTGGCGCAAACCGTGCACCTATCTCGCATCAAGTTTAGCACCATCTCCAATCGGACCGTAACGAGCTTCCACTTGAGCATCGTCACCTAGGAGTACCATCGGGTGCGTCCAAATTGATTTATGTGCCTATGGTATATTTGGTGAAGACCGTGCAATTATCTTGCACCGACACTAAACCTGTCTCCAAATGGACTTAAACGAGATTCCACATGGCCCCCGACACCTAGGAGTTCCATTAGGTGCGTCCAAAATGATTCTCAAGCCTCCGGTACGTTCTGCGCAAACCGTGCACCATCTCCAAACGGAACGAAACGAGCTTCCACTTGAGCCTCGTCACCTATGAGTACCATCGGGTGCGTCCATATCGATTTCTGAGTGTATGGTACGTTTGGTGCGAACCGTCCAACTATCTTGCACCGACACTAACACTGTCTCCAAATAGGCTAAAAAAGATTTCACATGACTGACGTTACCTAGGAGTTCCATCGGATGCGTCTAAACTGATTTCCGAGCCCATGGCAGGTTCGGCGCAACCTGTGCACCTCGTCAAGATTAGCACTATCTCCAAACGGACCAAAACGAGCTTCCACTTGAGCCTCGTCACCTTGGAATTCCATTGGGTGTGTCCAAAACGATTTTCATGCCTATAGTATGTTTGGCGCAAACCGTGCACCTATCTTGCATCAAGTTTAGCACCATCTCCAATCGGACCGTAACGAGCTTCCACTTGAGCCTCGTCACCTAGGAGTACCATCGAGTGCGTCCGAATCGATTTCAGAGCGTATGGTACGATTGGTGCGAGCCGTCCAACTATCTTGCACCGGCACTAAAACTGTCTCCAAATAGACCGAAACAAGATTCCACATGACCCACGTCACCTAGGAGTTCGATCAGATGCATCTAAACCAATTTCCGAACCTATGGTAGGTTCCGCGCAACCCATGCACCTCGTCAAGTCTGGCACTATTTCCAAACAGACCAAAACGAGCTTCCACTTGAGCCTCGTGACCTAGGAATTCCATTGGGTGTGTCCAAAACGATTTCCAAGCCTATGGTATGTTTGGTGCAAACCGTGCACCTATCTTGCATCAAGTTTAGCACCATCTCCAATCGGACCGTAACGAGCTTCCACTTGAGCATCGTCACCTAGGAGTACCATCGGGTGAGTCAAAAACGATTTCTGAGCCTATAGTATATTTGGTGAAGACCGTGCAATTATCTTGCACCGACACTAAACCTGTCTCCAAATGGACTTAAACGAGATTCCACATGGCCCCCGACACCTAGGAGTTCCATTAGGTGCGTCCAAAATGATTCTCAAGCCTCCGGTACGTTCTGCGCAAACCGTGCACCATCTCCAAACGGAACGAAACGAGCTTCCACTTGAGCCTCGTCACCTATGAGTACCATCGGGTGCGTCCATATCGATTTCTGAGTGTATGATACGTTTGGTGCGAACCGTCCAACTATCTTGCACCGACACTAACACTGTCTCCAAATAGGCTAAAAAAGATTTCACATGACTGACGTTACCTAGGAGTTCCATCGGATGCGTCTAAACTGATTTCCGAGCCCATGGCAGGTTCGGCGCAACCTGTGCACCTCGTCAAGATTAGCACTATCTCCAAACGGACCAAAACGAGCTTCCACTTGAGCCTCGTCACCTTGGAATTCCATTGGGTGTGTCCAAAACGATTTTCGTGCCTATGATATGTTTGGCGCAAACCGTGCACCTATCTTGCATCAAGTTTAGCACCATCTCCAATCGGACCGTAACGAGCTTCCACTTGAGCCTCGTCACCTTGGAGTACCATCGGGTGCGTCCGAATCGATTTCAGAGCGTATGGTACGATTGGTGCGAGCCGTCCAACTATCTTGCACCGGCACTAACACTGTCTCCAAATAGACCGAAACAAGATTCCACATGACCCACGTCACCTAGGAGTTCGATCAGATGCATCTAAACCAATTTCCGAACCTATGGTAGGTTCCGCGCAACACATGCACCTTGTCAAGTCTGGCACTATTTCCAAACAGACCAAAACGAGCTTCCACTTGAGCCTCGTGACCTAGGAATTCCATTGGGTGTGTCCAAAACGATTTCCAAGCCTATGGTATGTTTGGCGCAAACCGTGCACCTATCTTGCATCAAGTTTAGCACCATCTCCAATCGGACCGTAACGAGCTTCCACTTGAGCATCGTCACCTAGGAGTACCATCGGGTGTGTCCAAAACGATTTCTGAGCCTATGGTATATTTGGTGAAGACCGTGCAATTATCTTGCACCGACACTAAACCTGTCTCCAAATGGACTTAAACGAGATTCCACATGGCCCGCGACACCTAGGAGTTCCATGAGGCGCGTCCAAAATGATTCTCGAGCCTCCGGTACGTTCTACGCAAACCGTGCACCTATCTTGCAGAAAAGATTAGCACCATCTCCAAACGGAACAAAACGAGCTTCCACTTGAGCCTCGTCACCTATGAGTACCATCGGGTGCGTCCATATCGATTTCTGAGGGTATGGTACGTTTGGTAAGAACGATCCAACTATCTTGCACTGACACTAACACTGTCTCCAAATAGACTGAAAAAGATTTCACATGACCCACATCACCTAGGAGTTCGATCAGATGCATCTAAACCAATTTCCGAGCCTATGGTAGGTTCCGCTCAACCCATGCACCTCGTCAAGACTAGCACTATCTCCAAACGGACCAAAATGAGCTTCCACTTGAGCCTCGTGACCTAGGAATTCCATTGGGTGTGTCCAAAATGATTTCCAAGCCAATGGTATGTTTGGCGCAAACCGTGCACCTATCTTGCATCAAGTTTAGCACCACCTCCAATCGGACCGTAACGAGCTTCCACTTCAGCATCGTCACCTAGGAGTACCATCGGGTGCGTCCAAAATGATGTTTGAGCCTATGGTATATTTGGTGAAGACCGTGCAATTATCTTGCATCGACACTAAACCTGTCTCCAAATGGACTTAAATGAGATTCCACATGGCCCGCGACACCTAGGAGTTCCATGAGGCGCGTCCAAAATGATTCTCGAGCCTCCGGTACGTTCTACGTAAACCGTGCACCCATCTTGTAGAAAGATTAGCACCATCTCCAAACGGAACGAAACGAGCTTCCACTTGAGCCTCGTCACCTATGAGTACCATCGGGTGCGTCCATATCGATTTTCTGAGGGTATGGTACGTTTGGTAAGAACCATCCAACTATCTTGCACTGACACTAACACTGTCTCCAAATAGACTGAAAAATATTTCACATGACCCACATCACCTAGGAGTTCGATCAAGTGCATCTAAACCAATTTCCGAGCCTATGGTAGGTTCCGCTCAACCCATGCACCTCGTCAAGACTAGCACAATCTCCAAACGGACCAAAATGAGCTTCCACTTGAGCCTCGTGACCTAGGAATTCCATTGGGTGTGTCCAAAATGATTTCCAAGCCTATGGTATGTTTGGCGCAAACCGTGCACCTATCTTGCATCAAGTTTAGCACCATCTCCAATCGGACCGTAACGAGCTTCCACTTGAGCATCGTCACCTAGGAGTACCATCGGGTGCGTCCAAATCCATTTCTAAGCCTACGGTATGTTTGGCGCAGACCGTGCAATTATCTTGCACCGACACTAAACCTATCTCCAAACGGACTTAAAAGAGATTCCACATGGCCCCCGACACCTAGGAGTTCCATTGGGTGCATCCAAAATGATTCTCGAGCCTCCGGTATATTCTGCGCAAACCGTGCACCTATCTTGCAGAAAGATTAGCGCCATCTCAAAACGGAACGAAATGAGCTTCCACTTGAGCCTCGTCACCTATGAGTTCTATTAGGTGTGTCCAAAACGATTTCCAAGCCTATGGTATGTTTGGGGCAAACCGTGCACCTATCTTGCATCATGTTTAGCACCATCTCCAATCGGACCGTAACGTGCTTCCACTTGAGCCTCGTCACCTAGGAGTACCATCAGGTGCATCCAAATCGATTTCAGAGCGTATGGTACGATTGGTGCGAGCCGTCCAACTATCTTGCACCGGCACTAACATTGTCTCCAAATAGACTGAAACAAGATTCCACATGACCCACGTCACCTAGGAGTTCGATCAGATGCATCTAAACCAATTTCCGAGCCTATGGTAGGTTCCGCGCAACCCATGCACCTCGTCAAGACTAGCACTATCTCCAAACGGACCAAAACAAGCTTCCACTTGAGCCTCGTGACCTAGGAATTCCATTGGGTGTGTCCAAAACGATTTCCAAGCCTATGGTATGTTTGGTGCAAACCGTGCACCTATCTTGCATCAAGTTTAGCACCATCTCCAATCGGACCGTAACGAGCTTCCACTTGAGCATCGTCACCTAGGAGTACCATCGGGTGCGTCAAAAACGATTTCTGAGCCTATAGTATATTTGGTGAAGACCGTGCAATTATCTTGCACCGACACTAAACCTGTCTCCAAATGGACTTAAACGAGATTCCACATGGCCCGCGACAACTAGGACTTCCATGAGGCGCATCCAAAATGATTCTCGAGCCTCCGGTACGTTCTGCGCAAACCGTGCACCTATCGTGCAGAAAGATTAGCACCATCTCCAAACGGAACGAAACGAGCTTCCACTTGAGCCTCGTCACCTATGAGTACCATCGGGTGCGTCCATATCGATTTCTGAGGGTATGGTACGTTTGGTAAGAACCGTCCAACTATCTTGCACTGACACTAAAACTGTCTCCAAATATACTGAAAAAGATTTCACATGACTGACGTTACCTAGGAGTTCCATCGGATGCGTCCAAACTAATTTCCGAGCCCATGGCAGGTTCGGCGCAACCCGTGCACCTCGTCAAGATTAGCACTATCTCGAAACGGACCAAAACGAGCTTCCACTTGAGCCTCGTCACCTAGGAGTTCCATTGGGTGTGTCCAAAACGATTTCCATGCCTATGGTATGTTTGGCGCAAACCGTGCACCTATCTTGCATCAAGTTTAGCACCATCTCCAATCGGACCGTAACGAGCTTCCACTTGAGCATCGTCACCTAGGAGTACCATCGGGTGCGTCCAAATCGATTTCTGAGCCTACGGTATGTTTGGCGCAGACCGTGCAATTATCTTGCACCGACACTAAACCTATCTCCAAACGGACTTAAACGAGATTCCACATGGCCCCCGACACCTAGGAGTTCCATTGGGTGCGTCCAAAATGATTCTCGAGCCTCCGGTACGTTCTGTGCAAACCGTGCACCTATCTTGCAGAAAGATTAGCGCCATCTCCAAACGGAACGAAACGAGCTTCCACTTGAGCCTCATCACCTATGAGTTCCATTAGGTGTGTCCAAAACGATTTCCAAGCCTATGGTATGTTTGGTGCAAACCGTGCACCTATCTTGCATCATGTTTAGCACCATCTCCAATCGGACCGTAACGTGCTTCCACTTGAGCCTCGTCACCTAGGAGTACCATCAGGTGCATCCAAATCGATTTCAGAGCGTATGGTACGATTGGTGCGAGCCGTCCAACTATCTTGCACCGGCACTAACACTGTCTCCAAATAGACTGAAAAAAGATTCCACATGACCCACGTCACCTAGGAGTTCCTTCGGATGCATCTATACCAATTTCTGAGCCTATGGTAGGTTCCGCGCAACCCGTGCACCTCGTGAAGATTAGCACTACCTCCAAACGGACCAAAATAAGCTTCCACTTCAGCCACGTCACCTATGAGTTCCATGGGGTGTGTCCAAAATGATTTCCATGCCTATGGTATGTTTGGCGCAAACCGTGCACCTATCTCGCATCAAGTTTAGCACCATCTCCAATCGGACCGTAACGAGCTTCCACTTGAGCATCGTCACCTAGGAGTACCATCGGGTGCGTCCAAATTGATTTATGTGCCTATGGTATATTTGGTGAAGACCGTGCAATTATCTTGCACCGACACTAAACCTGTCTCCAAATGGACTTAAACGAGATTCCACATGGCCCCCGACACCTAGGAGTTCCATTAGGTGCGTCCAAAATGATTCTCAAGCCTCCGGTACGTTCTGCGCAAACCGTGCACCATCTCCAAACGGAACGAAACGAGCTTCCACTTGAGCCTCGTCACCTATGAGTACCATCGGGTGCGTCCATATCGATTTCTGAGTGTATGGTACGTTTGGTGCGAACCGTCCAACTATCTTGCACCGACACTAACACTGTCTCCAAATAGGCTAAAAAAGATTTCACATGACTGACGTTACCTAGGAGTTCCATCGGATGTGTCTAAACTGATTTCCGAGCCCATGGCAGGTTCGGCGCAACCTGTGCACCTCGTCAAGATTAGCACTATCTCCAAACGGACCAAAACGAGCTTCCACTTGAGCCTCGTCACCTTGGAATTCCATTGGGTGTGTCCAAAACGATTTTCATGCCTATGGTATGTTTGGCGCAAACCGTGCACCTATCTTGCATCAAGTTTAGCACCATCTCCAATCGGACCGTAACGAGCTTCCACTTGAGCCTCGTCACCTAGGAGTACCATCGGGTGCGTCCGAATCGATTTCAGAGCGTATGGTACGATTGGTGCGAGCCGTCCAACTATCTTGCACCGGCACTAACACTGTCTCCAAATAGACCGAAACAAGATTCCACATGACCCACGTCACCTAGGAGTTCGATCAGATGCATCTAAACCAATTTCCGAACCTATGGTAGGTTCCGCGCAACCCATGCACCTCGTCAAGTCTGGCACTATTTCCAAACAGACCAAAACGAGCTTCCACTTGAGCCTCGTGACCTAGGAATTCCATTGGGTGTGTCCAAAACGATTTCCAAGCCTATGGTATGTTTGGTGCAAACCGTGCACCTATCTTGCATAAAGTTTAGCACCATCTCCAATCGGACCGTAACGAGCTTCCACTTGAGCATCGTCACCTAGGAGTACCATCGGGTGCGTCAAAAACGATTTCTGAGCCTATAGTATATTTGGTGAAGACCGTGCAATTATCTTGCACCGACACTAAACCTGTCTCCAAATGGACTTAAACGAGATTCCACATGGCCCCCGACACCTAGGAGTTCCATTAGGTGCGTCCAAAATGATTCTCAAGCCTCCGGTACGTTCTGCGCAAACCGTGCACCATCTCCAAACGGAACGAAACGAGCTTCCACTTGAGCCTCGTCACCTATGAGTACCATCGGGTGCGTCCATATCGATTTCTGATTGTATGGTACGTTTGGTGCGAACCGTCCAACTATCTTGTACCGACACTAACACTGTAACGTCCCGCCTCCTCGAGGCCGGGCCCGCTTACATCTGGCCGCTTTTCTAGGACATAGACTGCCCTCACAGACCAACACAAGTCTTTTCTGCGCACTTTGTCCTCACTCGTGCGCACCCGGAAAGAACTTCCCGGTCGGTCACCCATCGCTCCAGGCCAAGCACGCTTAACTTTGGAGTTCTTTCGAGATGGGCTTCCGGAAAAGAAGTTGCAACTTGTTGGTATGAGTATCCTATTAATCCTATTAAGCCCTGGGCCGGGATGTTACATCCTCACCCCCTTAAGAGACCGACGTCCTCGTCGGTCAATCCCAAGCCAGGAGCGTCCTCTCTTGGCCACGTCCGTATGTCCAGAGCCAGCGCATGTGCCATGCTGTGTGACCACGACGGATCCACACCAGCCATGCGCACCATGCCTGCACAACTGCGACACACGCGCCCGTGAAACCGCGAGAGTCGGCTCTGATACCATTCTGTAACGTCCCGCCTCCTCGAGGCCGGGCCCGCTTACATCTGGCCGCTTTTCTAGGACATAGACTGCCCTCACAGACCAACACAAGTCTTTTCTGCGCACTTTGTCCTCACTCGTGCGCACCCGGAAAGAACTTCCCGGTCGGTCACCCATCGCTCCAGGCCAAGCACGCTTAACTTTGGAGTTCTTTCGAGATGGGCTTCCGGAAAAGAAGTTGCAACTTGTTGGTATGAGTATCCTATTAATCCTATTAAGCCCTGGGCCAGGATGTTACAAACACTGTCTCCAAATAGGCTAAAAAAGATTTCACATGACTGACGTTACCTAGGAGTTCCATCGGATGCGTCTAAACTGATTTCCGAGCCCATGGCAGGTTCGGCGCAACCTGTGCACCTCGTCAAGATTAGCACTATCTCCAAACGGACCAAAACGAGCTTCCACTTGAGCCTCGTCACCTTGGAATTCCATTGGGTGTGTCCAAAACGATTTTCATGCCTATGGTATGTTTGGCGCAAACCGTGCACCTATCTTGCATCAAGTTTAGCACCATCTCCAATCGGACCGTAACGAGCTTCCACTTGAGCCTCGTCACCTAGGAGTACCATCGGGTGCGTCCGAATCGATTTCAGAGCGTATGGTACGATTGGTGCGAGCCGTCCAACTATCTTGCACCGGCACTAACACTGTCTCCAAATAGACCGAAACAAGATTCCACATGACCCACGTCACCTAGGAGTTCGATCAGATGCATCTAAACCAATTTCCGAACCTATGGTAGGTTCCGCGGAACCCATGCACCTCGTCAAGTCTGGCACTATTTCCAAACAGACCAAAACGAGCTTCCACTTGAGCCTCGTGACCTAGGAATTCCATTGGGTGTGTCCAAAACGATTTCCAAGCCTATGGTATGTTTGGCGCAAACCGTGCACCTATCTTGCATCAAGTTTAGCACCATCTCCAATCGGACCGTAACGAGCTTCCACTTGAGCATCGTCACCTAGGAGTACCATCGGGTGTGTCCAAAACGATTTCTGAGCCTATGGTATATTTGGTGAAGACCGTGCAATTATCTTGCATCGACACTAAACCTGTCTCCAAATGGACTTAAATGAGATTCCACATGGCCCGCGACACCTAGGAGTTCCATGAGGCGCGTCCAAAATGATTCTCGAGCCTCCGGTACGTTCTACGTAAACCGTGCACCCATCTTGTAGAAAGATTAGCACCATCTCCAAACGGAACGAAACGAGCTTCCACTTGAGCCTCGTCACCTATGAGTACCATCGGGTGCGTCCATATCGATTTTCTGAGGGTATGGTACGTTTGGTAAGAACCATCCAACTATCTTGCACTGACACTAACACTGTCTCCAAATAGACTGAAAAATATTTCACATGACCCACATCACCTAGGAGTTCGATCAAGTGCATCTAAACCAATTTCCGAGCCTATGGTAGGTTCCGCTCAACCCATGCACCTCGTCAAGACTAGCACTATCTCCAAACGGACCAAAATGGGCTTCTACTTGAGCCTCGTGACCTAGGAATTCCATTGGGTGTGTCCAAAATGATTTCCAAGCCAATGGTATGTTTGGCGCAAACCGTGCACCTATCTTGCATCAAGTTTAGCACCACCTCCAATCGGACCGTAACGAGCTTCCACTTCAGCATCGTCACCTAGGAGTACCATCGGGTGCGTCCAAAATGATGTTTGAGCCTATGGTATATTTGGTGAAGACCGTGC
Source organism: Saccharum hybrid cultivar R570 (assembly GCA_038087645.1). Classification (NCBI taxonomy): domain Eukaryota; kingdom Viridiplantae; phylum Streptophyta; class Magnoliopsida; order Poales; family Poaceae; genus Saccharum; species Saccharum hybrid cultivar. Next base: position 6,486,788 of record JAQSUU010000775.1, on the reverse strand, counting down.
AATTATCTTGCATCGACACTAAACCTGTCTCCAAATGGACTTAAATGAGATTCCACATGGCCCGCGACACCTAGGAGTTCCATGAGGCGCGTCCAAAATGATTCTCGAGCCTCCGGTACGTTCTACGTAAACCGTGCACCCATCTTGTAGAAAGATTAGCACCATCTCCAAACGGAACGAAACGAGCTTCCACTTGAGCCTCGTCACCTATGAGTACCATCGGGTGCGTCCATATCGATTTTCTGAGGGTATGGTACGTTTGGTAAGAACCATCCAACTATCTTGCACTGACACTAACACTGTCTCCAAATAGACTGAAAAATATTTCACATGACCCACATCACCTAGGAGTTCGATCAAGTGCATCTAAACCAATTTCCGAGCCTATGGTAGGTTCCGCTCAACCCATGCACCTCGTCAAGACTAGCACTATCTCCAAACGGACCAAAATGAGCTTCCACTTGAGCCTCGTGACCTAGGAATTCCATTGGGTGTGTCCAAAATGATTTCCAAGCCAATGGTATGTTTGGCGCAAACCGTGCACCTATCTTGCATCAAGTTTAGCACCACCTCCAATCGGACCGTAACGAGCTTCCACTTCAGTATCGTCACCTAGGAGTACCATCGGGTGCGTCCAAAATGATGTTTGAGCCTATGGTATATTTGGTGAAGACCGTGCAATTATCTTGCATCGACACTAAACCTGTCTCCAAATGGACTTAAATGAGATTCCACATGGCCCGCGACACCTAGGAGTTCCATGAGGCGCGTCCAAAATGATTCTCGAGCCTCCGGTACGTTCTACGTAAACCGTGCACCCATCTTGTAGAAAGATTAGCACCATCTCCAAACGGAACGAAACGAGCTTCCACTTGAGCCTCGTCACCTATGAGTACCATCGGGTGCGTCCATATCGATTTCTGAGGGTATGGTACGTTTGGTAAGAACCGTCCAACTATCTTGCACTGACACTAAAACTGTCTCCAAATATACTGAAAAAGATTTCACATGACTGACGTTACCTAGGAGTTCCATCGGATGCGTCCAAACTAATTTCCGAGCCCATGGCAGGTTCGGCGCAACCCGTGCACCTCGTCAAGATTAGCACTATCTCGAAACGGACCAAAACGAGCTTCCACTTGAGCCTCGTCACCTAGGAGTTCCATTGGGTGTGTCCAAAACGATTTCCATGCCTATGGTATGTTTGGCGCAAACCGTGCACCTATCTTGCATCAAGTTTAGCACCATCTCCAATCGGACCGTAACGAGCTTCCACTTGAGCATCGTCACCTAGGAGTACCATCGGGTGCGTCCAAATCGATTTCTGAGCCTACGGTATGTTTGGCGCAGACCGTGCAATTATCTTGCACCGACACTAAACCTATCTCCAAACGGACTTAAACGAGATTCCACATGGCCCCCGACACCTAGGAGTTCCATTGGGTGCGTCCAAAATGATTCTCGAGCCTCCGGTACGTTCTGCGCAAACCGTGCACCTATCTTGCAGAAAGATTAGCGCCATCTCCAAACGGAACGAAACGAGCTTCCACTTGAGCCTCATCACCTATGAGTTCCATTAGGTGTGTCCAAAACGATTTCCAAGCCTATGGTATGTTTGGTGCAAACCGTGCACCTATCTTGCATCATGTTTAGCACCATCTCCAATCGGACCGTAACGTGCTTCCACTTGAGCCTCGTCACCTAGGAGTACCATCAGGTGCATCCAAATCGATTTCAGAGCGTATGGTACGATTGGTGCGAGCCGTCCAACTATCTTGCACCGGCACTAACACTGTCTCCAAATAGACTGAAAAAAGATTCCACATGACCCACGTCACCTAGGAGTTCCTTCGGATGCATCTATACCAATTTCTGAGCCTATGGTAGGTTCCGCGCAACCCGTGCACCTCGTGAAGATTAGCACTACCTCCAAACGGACCAAAATAAGCTTCCACTTCAGCCACGTCACCTATGAGTTCCATGGGGTGTGTCCAAAATGATTTCCATGCCTATGGTATGTTTGGCGCAAACCGTGCACCTATCTCGCATCAAGTTTAGCACCATCTCCAATCGGACCGTAACGAGCTTCCACTTGAGCATCGTCACCTAGGAGTACCATCGGGTGCGTCCAAATTGATTTATGTGCCTATGGTATATTTGGTGAAGACCGTGCAATTATCTTGCACCGACACTAAACCTGTCTCCAAATGGACTTAAACGAGATTCCACATGGCCCCCGACACCTAGGAGTTCCATTAGGTGCGTCCAAAATGATTCTCAAGCCTCCGGTACGTTCTGCGCAAACCGTGCACCATCTCCAAACGGAACGAAACGAGCTTCCACTTGAGCCTCGTCACCTATGAGTACCATCGGGTGCGTCCATATCGATTTCTGAGTGTATGGTACGTTTGGTGCGAACCGTCCAACTATCTTGCACCGACACTAACACTGTCTCCAAATAGGCTAAAAAAGATTTCACATGACTGACGTTACCTAGGAGTTCCATCGGATGTGTCTAAACTGATTTCCGAGCCCATGGCAGGTTCGGCGCAACCTGTGCACCTCGTCAAGATTAGCACTATCTCCAAACGGACCAAAACGAGCTTCCACTTGAGCCTCGTCACCTTGGAATTCCATTGGGTGTGTCCAAAACGATTTTCATGCCTATGGTATGTTTGGCGCAAACCGTGCACCTATCTTGCATCAAGTTTAGCACCATCTCCAATCGGACCGTAACGAGCTTCCACTTGAGCCTCGTCACCTAGGAGTACCATCGGGTGCGTCCGAATCGATTTCAGAGCGTATGGTACGATTGGTGCGAGCCGTCCAACTATCTTGCACCGGCACTAACACTGTCTCCAAATAGACCGAAACAAGATTCCACATGACCCACGTCACCTAGGAGTTCGATCAGATGCATCTAAACCAATTTCCGAACCTATGGTAGGTTCCGCGCAACCCATGCACCTCGTCAAGTCTGGCACTATTTCCAAACAGACCAAAACGAGCTTCCACTTGAGCCTCGTGACCTAGGAATTCCATTGGGTGTGTCCAAAACGATTTCCAAGCCTATGGTATGTTTGGTGCAAACCGTGCACCTATCTTGCATAAAGTTTAGCACCATCTCCAATCGGACCGTAACGAGCTTCCACTTGAGCATCGTCACCTAGGAGTACCATCGGGTGCGTCAAAAACGATTTCTGAGCCTATAGTATATTTGGTGAAGACCGTGCAATTATCTTGCACCGACACTAAACCTGTCTCCAAATGGAGTTAAACGAGATTCCACATGGCCCCCGACACCTAGGAGTTCCATTAGGTGCGTCCAAAATGATTCTCAAGCCTCCGGTACGTTCTGCGCAAACCGTGCACCATCTCCAAACGGAACGAAACGAGCTTCCACTTGAGCCTCGTCACCTATGAGTACCATCGGGTGCGTCCATATCGATTTCTGATTGCATGGTACGTTTGGTGCGAACCGTCCAACTATCTTGCACCGACACTAACACTGTCTCCAAATAGGCTAAAAAAGATTTCACATGACTGACGTTACCTAGGAGTTCCATCGGATGCGTCTAAACTGATTTCCGAGCCCATGGCAGGTTCGGCGCAACCTGTGCACCTCGTCAAGATTAGCACTATCTCCAAACGGACCAAAACGAGCTTCCACTTGAGCCTCGTCACCTTGGAATTCCATTGGGTGTGTCCAAAACGATTTTCATGCCTATGGTATGTTTGGCGCAAACCGTGCACCTATCTTGCATCAAGTTTAGCACCATCTCCAATCGGACCGTAACGAGCTTCCACTTGAGCCTCGTCACCTAGGAGTACCATCGGGTGCGTCCGAATCGATTTCAGAGCGTATGGTACGATTGGTGCGAGCCGTCCAACTATCTTGCACCGGCACTAACACTGTCTCCAAATAGACCGAAACAAGATTCCACATGACCCACGTCACCTAGGAGTTCGATCAGATGCATCTAAACCAATTTCCGAACCTATGGTAGGTTCCGCGGAACCCATGCACCTCGTCAAGTCTGGCACTATTTCCAAACAGACCAAAACGAGCTTCCACTTGAGCCTCGTGACCTAGGAATTCCATTGGGTGTGTCCAAAACGATTTCCAAGCCTATGGTATGTTTGGCGCAAACCGTGCACCTATCTTGCATCAAGTTTAGCACCATCTCCAATCGGACCGTAACGAGCTTCCACTTGAGCATCGTCACCTAGGAGTACCATCGGGTGTGCCCAAAACGATTTCTGAGCCTATGGTATATTTGGTGAAGACCGTGCAATTATCTTGCACCGACACTAAACCTGTCTCCAAATGGACTTAAACGAGATTCCACATGGCCCGCGACACCTAGGAGTTCCATGAGGCGCGTCCAAAATGATTCTCGAGCCTCCAGTACGTTCTACGCAAACCGTGCACCTATCTTGCAGAAAGATTAGCACCATCTCCAAACGGAACAAAACGAGCTTCCACTTGAGCCTCGTCACCTATGAGTACCATCGGGTGCGTCCATATCGATTTCTGAGGGTATGGTACGTTTGGTAAGAACGATCCAACTATCTTGCACTGACACTAACACTGTCTCCAAATAGACTGAAAAAGATTTCACATGACCCACATCACCTAGGAGTTCGATCAGATGCATCTAAACCAATTTCTGAGCCTATGGTAGGTTCCGCTCAACCCATGCACCTCGTCAAGACTAGCACTATCTCCAAACGGACCAAAATGGGCTTCCACTTGAGCCTCGTGACCTAGGAATTCCATTGGGTGTGTCCAAAATGATTTCCAAGCCAATGGTATGTTTGGCGCAAACCGTGCACCTATCTTGCATCAAGTTTAGCACCACCTCCAATCGGACCGTAACGAGCTTCCACTTCAGCATCGTCACCTAGGAGTACCATCGGGTGCGTCCAAAATGATGTTTGAGCCTATGGTATATTTGGTGAAGACCGTGCAATTATCTTGCATCGACACTAAACCTGTCTCCAAATGGACTTAAATGAGATTCCACATGGCCCGCGACACCTAGGAGTTCCATGAGGCGCGTCCAAAATGATTCTCGAGCCTCCGGTACGTTCTACGTAAACCGTGCACCCATCTTGTAGAAAGATTAGCACCATCTCCAAACGGAACGAAACGAGCTTCCACTTGAGCCTCGTCACCTATGAGTACCATCGGGTGCGTCCATATCGATTTTCTGAGGGTATGGTACGTTTGGTAAGAACCATCCAACTATCTTGCACTGACACTAACACTGTCTCCAAATAGACTGAAAAATATTTCACATGACCCACATCACCTAGGAGTTCGATCAAGTGCATCTAAACCAATTTCCGAGCCTATGGTAGGTTCCGCTCAACCCATGCACCTCGTCAAGACTAGCACTATCTCCAAACGGACCAAAATGAGCTTCCACTTGAGCCTCGTGACCTAGGAATTCCATTGGGTGTGTCCAAAATGATTTCCAAGCCTATGGTATGTTTGGCGCAAACCGTGCACCTATCTTGCATCAAGTTTAGCACCATCTCCAATCGGACCGTAACGAGCTTCCACTTGAGCATCGTCACCTAGGAGTACCATCGGGTGCGTCCAAATCCATTTCTAAGCCTACGGTATGTTTGGCGCAGACCGTGCAATTATCTTGCACCGACACTAAACCTATCTCCAAACGGACTTAAAAGAGATTCCACATGGCCCCCGACACCTAGGAGTTCCATTGGGTGCATCCAAAATGATGCTCGAGCCTCCGGTATATTCTGCGCAAACCGTGCACCTATCTTGCAGAAAGATTAGCGCCATCTCAAAACGGAACGAAATGAGCTTCCACTTGAGCCTCGTCACCTATGAGTTCTATTAGGTGTGTCCAAAACGATTTCCAAGCCTATGGTATGTTTGGGGCAAACCGTGCACCTATCTTGCATCATGTTTAGCACCATCTCCAATCGGACCGTAACGTGCTTCCACTTGAGCCTCGTCACCTAGGAGTACCATCAGGTGCATCCAAATCGATTTCAGAGCGTATGGTACGATTGGTGTGAGCCGTCCAACTATCTTGCACCGGCACTAACATTGTCTCCAAATAGACTGAAACAAGATTCCAGATGACCCACGTCACCTAGGAGTTCGATCAGATGCATCTAAACCAATTTCCGAGCCTATGGTAGGTTCTGCGCAACCCATGCACCTCGTCAAGACTAGCACTATCTCCAAACGGACCAAAACAAGCTTCCACTTGAGCCTCGTGACCTAGGAATTCCATTGGGTGTGTCCAAAAGGATTTCCATGCCTATGGTATGTTTGGCGCAAACCGTGCACCTATCTTGCATCAAGTTTAGCACCATCTCCAATCGGACCGTAACGAGCTTCCACTTGAGCATCGTCACCTAGGAGTACCATCAGGTGCGTCCAAATCGATTTCTAAGCCTACGGTATGTTTGGCGCAGACCGTGCAATTATCTTGCACCGACACTAAACCTATCTCCTAACGGACTTAAAAGAGATTCCACATGGCCCCCGACACCTAGGAGTTCCATTAGGTGCGTCCAAAATGATTCTCGAGCCTCCGGTACATTCTGCGCAAACCGTGCACCTATTTTGCATCATGTTTAGCACCATCTCCAATCGGACCGTAACGTGCTTCCACTTGAGCCTCGTCACCTAGGAGTACCATCAGGTGCGTCCAAATCGATTTCAGAGCGTATGGTACGATTGGTGTGAGCCGTCCAAATATCTTGCACCGGCACTAACACTGTCTCCAAATAAACTGAAACAAGATTCCACATGACCCACGTCACCTAGGAGTTCGATCAGATGCATCTAAACCAATTTTTGAGCCTATGGTAGGTTCCGCGCAACCCATGCACCTCGTCAAGACTAGCACTATCTCCAAACGGACCAAAACGAGCTTCCACTTGAGCCTCGTGACCTAGGAATTCCATTGTGTGTCCAAAACGATTTCCAAGCCTATGGTATGTTTGGCGCAAACCGTGCACCTATCTTGCATCCACTTTAGCACCATCTCCAATCGGACCGTAACGAGCTTCCACTTGAGCATCGTCACCTAGGAGTACCATCGGGTGCGTCCAAAACGATTTATGTGCCTATGGTATATTTGGTGAAGACCGTGCAATTATCTTGCACCGACACTAAACCTGTCTCCAAACGGACTTAAACGAGATTCCACATGGCCCCCGACACCTAGGAGTTCCATCGGATGTGTCTAAACTGATTTCCGAGCCCATGGCAGGTTTGGCGCAACCTGTGCACCTCGTCAAGATTAGCACTATCTCCAAACAGACCAAAACGAGCTTCCACTTGAGCCTCGTCACCTTGGAATTCCATTGGGTGTGTCCAAAACGATTTCCATGCCTATGGTATGTTTGGCGCAAACCGTGCACCTATCTTGCATCAAGTTTAGCACCATCTCCAATCGGACCGTAACGAGCTTCCACTTGAGCCTCGTCACCTAGGAGTACCATCGGGTGCGTCCGAATCGATTTCAGAGCGTATGGTACGATTGGTGCGAGCCGTCCAACTATCTTGCACCGACACTAACACTGTCTCCAAATAGACTGAAACAAGATTCCACATGACCCACGTCACCTAGGAGTTCGATCAGATGCATCTAAACCAATTTCCGAACCTATGGTAGGTTCCGCGCAACCCATGCACCTCGTCAAGTCTAGCACTATTTCCAAACAGACCAAAACGAGCTTCCACTTGAGCCTCGTGACCTAGGAATTCCATTGGGTGTGTCCAAAACGATTTTCAAGCCTATGGTATGTTTGGCGCAAACCGTGCACCTATCTTGCATCAAGTTTAGAACCATCTCCAATCGGACCGTAACGAGCTTCCACTTGAGCATCGTAACCTAGGAGTACCATCGGGTGTGTCGAAAACGATTTCTGAGCCTATGGTATATTTGGTGAAGACCATGCAATTATCTTGCACCGACACTAAACCTGTCTCCAAATGGACTTAAACGAGATTCCACATGGCCCGCGACACCTAGGAGTTCCATGAGGCGCGTCCAAAATGATTCTCGAGCCTCCGGTACGTTCTACGCAAACCGTGCACCTATCTTGTAGAAAGATTAGCACCATCTCCAAACGGAACAAAACGAGCTTCCACTTGAGCCTCGTCACCTATGAGTACCATCAGGTGCGTCCAAATCGATTTCTGAGCCTACGGTATGTTTGGCGCAGACCGTGCAATTATCTTGCACCGACACTAAACCTATCTCCTAACGGACTTAAAAGAGATTCCACATGGCCCCCGACACCTAGGAGTTCCATTAGGTGCGTCCAAAATGATTCTCGAGCCTCCGGTACATTCTGCGCAAACCGTGCACCTATTTTGCATCATGTTTAGCACCATCTCCAATCGGACCGTAACGTGCTTCCACTTGAGCCTCGTCACCTAGGAGTACCATCAGGTGCGTCCAAATCGATTTCAGAGCGTATGGTACGATTGGTGCGAGCCGTCCAACTATCTTGCACCGGCACTAACATTGTCTCCAAATAGACTGAAACAAGATTCCACATGACCCACGTCACCTAGGAGTTCGATCAGATGCATCTAAACCAATTTCCGAGCCTATGGTAGGTTCCGCGCAACCCATGCACCTCGTCAAGACTAGCACTATCTCCAAACGGACCAAAACGAGCTTCCACTTGAGCCTCGTGACCTAGGAATTCCATTGTGTGTCCAAAACGATTTCCAAGCCTATGGTATGTTTGGCGCAAACCGTGCACCTATCTTGCATCCACTTTAGCACCATCTCCAATCGGACCGTAACGAGCTTCCACTTGAGCATCGTCACCTAGGAGTACCATCGGGTGCGTCCAAAACGATTTATGTGCCTATGGTATATTTGGTGAAGACCGTGCAATTATCTTGCACCGACACTAAACCTGTCTCCAAACGGACTTAAACGAGATTCCACATGGCCCCCGACACCTAGGAGTTCCATCAGATGCGTCTAAACTGATTTCCGAGCCCATGGCAGGTTTGGCGCAACCTGTGCACCTCGTCAAGATTAGCACTATCTCCAAACAGACCAAAACGAGCTTCCACTTGAGCCTCGTCACCTTGGAATTCCATTGGGTGTGTCCAAAACGATTTCCATGCCTATGGTATGTTTGGCGCAAACCGTGCACCTATCTTGCATCAAGTTTAGCACCATCTCCAATCGGACCGTAACGAGCTTCCACTTGAGCCTCGTCACCTAGGAGTACCATCAGGTGCGTCCGAATCGATTTCAGAGCGTATGGTACGATTGGTGCGAGCCGTCCAACTATCTTGCACCGACACTAACACTGTCTCCAAATAGACTGAAACAAGATTCCACATGACCCACGTCACCTAGGAGTTCGATCAGATGCATCTAAACCAATTTCCGAACCTATGGTAGGTTCCGCGCAACCCATGCACCTCGTCAAGTCTAGCACTATTTCCAAACAGACCAAAACGAGCTTCCACTTGAGCCTCGTGACCTAGGAATTCCATTGGGTGTGTCCAAAACGATTTTCAAGCCTATGGTATGTTTGGCGCAAACCGTGCACCTATCTTGCATCAAGTTTAGAACCATCTCCAATCGGACCGTAACGAGCTTCCACTTGAGCATCGTAACCTAGGAGTACCATCGGGTGCGTCCAAAATGATTTTTGAGCCTATAGTATATTTGGTGAAGACCGTGCAATTATCTTGCATCGACACTAAACCTGTCTCCAAATGGACTTAAACAAGATTTCACATGGCCCACGACACCTAGGAGTTCCATGAGGCGCGTCCAAAATGATTCTCGAGCCTCCGGTATGTTTGGTGCAAACCGTGCACCTATCTTGCATCATGTTTAGCACCATCTCCAATCAGACCGTAACGTGCTTCCACTTGAGCCGCGTCACCTAGGAGTACCATCAGGTGCGTCCAAATCGATTTCAGAGCGTATGGTACGATTGGTGCGAGCCGTCCAACTATCTTGCACTGGCACTAACATTGTCTCAAAATAGACTGAAACAAGATTCCACATGACCCACGTCACCTAGGAGTTCGATCAGATGCATCTAAACCAATTTCCGAGCCTATGGTAGGTTCCGCGCAACCCATGCACCTCGTCAAGACTAGCACTATCTCCAAACGGACCAAAACAAGCTTCCACTTGAGCCTCGTGACCTAGGAATTCCATTGGGTGTGTCCAAAATGATTTCCAAGCCTATGGTATGTTTGGCGCAAACCGTGCACCTATCTTGCATCAAGTTTAGCACCGTCTCCAATCGGACCGTAACGAGCTTCCACATGAGCATCGTCACCTAGGAGTACCATCAGGTGCGTCCAAAATGATGTTTGAGCCTATGGTATATTTGGTGAAGACCGTGCAATTATCTTGCATCGACACTAAACCTGTCTCCAAATGGACTTAAACGAGATTCCACATGGCCCGCGACACCTAGGAGTTCCATGAGGCGCGTCCAAAATGATTCTCGAGCCTCCGGTACGTTCTACGTAAACCGTGCACCCATCTTGCAGAAAGATTAGCACCATCTCCAAACGGAACGAAACGAGCTTCCACTTGAGCCTCGTCACCTATGAGTACCATCGGGTGCGTCCATATCGATTTCTGAGGGTATGGTACGTTTGGTAAGAACCATCCAACTATCTTGCACTGACACTAACACTGTCTCCAAATAGACTGAAAAAGATTTCACATGACCCACATCACCTAGGAGTTCGATCAGATGCATCTAAACCAATTTCCGAGCCTATGGTAGGTTCCGCTCAACCCATGCACCTCGTCAAGACTAGCACTATCTCCAAACGGACCAAAATGAGCTTCCACTTGAGCCTCGTGACCTAGGAATTCCATTGGGTGTGTCCAAAATGATTTCCAAGCCTATGGTATGTTTGGCGCAAACCGTGCACCTATCTTGCATCAAGTTTAGCACCATCTCCAATAGGACCGTAACGAGCTTCCACTTGAGCATCGTCACCTAGGAGTACCATCGGGTGCGTCCAAATCCATTTCTAAGCCTACGGTATGTTTGGCGCAGACCGTGCAATTATCTTGCACCGACACTAAACCTATCTCCGAACGGACTTAAAAGAGATTCCACATGGCCCCCGACACCTACGAGTTCCATTGGGTGCATCCAAAATGATTCTCGAGCCTCCGGTACATTCTGCGCAAACCGTGCACCTATCTTGCAGAAAGATTAGCGCCATCTCAAAACGGAACGAAATGAGCTTCCACTTGAGCCTCGTCACCTATGAGTTCCATTAGGTGTGTCCAAAACGATTTCCAAGCCTATGGTATGTTTGGGGCAAACCGTGCACCTATCTTGCATCATGTTTAGCACCATCTCCAATCGGACCGTAACGTGCTTCCACTTGAGCCTCGTCACCTAGGAGTACCATCAGGTGCATCCAAATCGATTTCAGAGCGTATGGTACGATTGGTGCGAGCCGTCCAACTATCTTGCACCGGCACTAACATTGTCTCCAAATAGACTGAAACAAGATTCCACATGACCCACGTCACCTAGGAGTTCGATCAGATGCATCTAAACCAATTTCCGAGCCTATGGTAGGTTCCGCGCAACCCATGCACCTCGTCAAGACTAGCACTATCTCCAAACGGACCAAAACAAGCTTCCACTTGAGCCTCGTGACCTAGGAATTCCATTGGGTGTGTCCAAAATGATTTCCATGCCTATGGTATGTTTGGCGCAAACCGTGCACCTATCTTGCATCAAGTTTAGCACCATCTCCAATCGGACCGTAACGAGCTTCCACTTGAGCATCGTCACCTAGGAGTACCATCAGGTGCGTCCAAATCGATTTCTGAGCCTACGGTATGTTTGGCGCAGACCGTGCAATTATCTTGCACCGACACTAAACCTATCTCCTAACGGACTTAAAAGAGATTCCACATGGCCCCGACACCTAGGAGTTCCATTAGGTGCGTCCAAAATGATTCTCGAGCCTCCGGTACATTCTGCGCAAACCGTGCACCTATCTTGCATCATGTTTAGCACCATCTCCAATCGGACCGTAACGTGCTTCCACTTGAGCCTCGTCACCTAGGAGTACGAGGTGCGTCCAAATCGATTTCAGAGCGTATGGTACGATTGGTGCGAGCCGTCCAAATATCTTGCACCGGCACTAACACTGTCTCCAAATAAACTGAAACAAGATTCCACATGACCCACGTCACCTAGGAGTTCGATCAGATGCATCTAAACCAATTTCTGAGCCTATGGTAGGTTCCGCGCAACCCATGCACCTCGTCAAGACTAGCACTATCTCCAAACGGACCAAAACGAGCTTCCACTTGAGCCTCGTGACCTAGGAATTCCATTGTGTGTCCAAAACGATTTCCAAGCCTATGGTATGTTTGGCGTAAACCGTGCACCTATCTTGCATCCACTTTAGCACCATCTCCAATCGGACTGTAACGAGCTTTCACTTGAGCATCGTCACCTAGGAGTACCATCAGGTGCGTCCAAAACGATTTATGTGCCTATGGTATATTTGGTGAAGACCGTGCAATTATCTTGCACCGACACTAAACCTGTCTCCAAACGGACTTAAACGAGATTCCACATGGCCCCCGACACCTAGGAGTTCCATTAGGTGCGTCCAAAATGATTCTCAAGCCTCCAGTACGTTCTGCGCAAACCGTGCACCTATCTTGCAGAAAGATTAGCACCATCCCTAAACGGAACGAAACGAGCTTCCACTTGAGCCTCGTCACCTATGAGTACCATCGGGTGCGTCCATATCGATTTCTGAGTGTATGGTACGTTTGGTGCGAACCGTCCAACTATCTTGCACCGACACTAACACTGTCTCCAAATAGGCTAAAAAAGATTTCACTTGACTGACGTTACCTAGGAGTTCCATCGGATGCGTCTAAACTGATTTCCGAGCCCATGGCAGGTTCGGCGCAACCTGTGCACCTCGTCAAGATTAGCACTATCTCCAAACGGACCAAAACGAGCTTCCACTTGAGCCTCGTCACCTAGGAATTCCATTGGGTGTGTCCAAAACGATTTCCATGCCTGTGGTATGTTTGGCACAAACCGTGCACCTATCTTGCATCAAGTTTAGCACCATCTCCAATCGGACCGTAACGAGCTTCCACTTGAGCCTCGTCACCAAGGAGTACCATCGGGTGCATCCGAATCAGAGCGTATGGTATGATTGGTGCGAGCCGTCCAACTATCTTGCACCGGCACTAACACTGTCTCCAAATAGACTGAAACAAGATTCCACATGACCCACATCACCTAGGAGTTCGATCAGATGCATCTAAACCAATTTCCGAGCCTATAGTAGGTTCTGCGCAACCCATGCACCTCGTCAAGTCTAGCACTATTTCCAAACAGACCAAAACGAGCTTCCACTTGAGCCTCGTGACCTAAGAATTCCATTGGGTGTGTCCAAAACGATTTCCAAGCCTATGGTATGTTTGGCGCAAACTGTGCACCTATCTTGCATCAAGTTTAGCACCATCTCCAATCGGACCGTAACGAGCTTCCACTTGAGCATCGTCACCTAGGAGTACCATCGGGTGTGTCCAAAATGATTTCTGAGCCTATGGTATATTTGGTGAAGACCGTGCAATTATCTTGCACCAACACTAAACCTGTCTCCAAACGGACTTAAACGAGATTCCACATGGCCCCCGACACCTAGGAGTTCCATTGGGTGCGTCCAAAATGATTCTCGAGCCTCCGGTACATTCTGCGCAAACCGTGCACCTATCTTGCAGAAAGATTAGCACCATCTCCAAACGGAACAAAACGAGCTTCCACTTGAGCCTCCTCACCTATGAGTACCATCGGGTGCGTCCATATCGATTTCTGAGGGTATGGTACGTTTGGTAAGAACCGTCCAACTATCTTGCACTGACACTAACATTGTCTCCAAATAGACTGAAAAATATTTCACATGACCCACGTCACCTAGGAGTTCGATCAGATGCATCTAAACCAATTTCCGAGCCTATGGTAGGTTCCGCGCAACCCATGCACCTCATCAAGACTAGCACTATCTCCAAACGGACCAAAACGAGCTTCCACTTGAGCCTCGTGACCTAGGAATTCCATTGGGTGTGTCCAAAATGATTTCCAAGCCTATGGTATGTTTGACGCAAACCGTGCACCTATCTTGCATCAAGTTTAGCACAATCTCCAATCGGACCGTAACGAGCTTCCACTTGAGCATCGTCACCTAGGAGTACCATCGGGTGCGTCGAAATCGATTTCTAAGCCTACGGTATGTTTGGTGCAGACCGTGCAATTATCTTGCACCGACACTAAACCTATCTCCAAACGGACTTAAAAGAGATTCCACATGGCCCCCGACACCTAGGAGTTCCATTGGGTGCGTCCAAAATGATTCTCGAGCCTCCGGTACATTCTGCGCAAACCGTGCACCTATCTTGCAGAAAGATTAGCGCCATCTCCAAACGGAACGAAACGAGCTTCCACTTGAGCCTCGTCACCTATGAGTTCCATTAGGTGTGTCCAAAATGATTTCCAAGCCTATGGTATGTTTGGTGCAAACCGTGCATCTATCTTGCATCATGTTTAGCACCATCTCCAATCGGACCGTAACGTGCTTCCACTTGAGCCTCGTCACCTAGGAGTACCATCAGGTGCGTCCAAATCGATTTCAGAGCGTATGGTACGATTGGTGCGAGCCGTCCAACTATCTTGCACCGGCACTAACATTGTCTCCAAATAGACTGAAACAAGATTCCACATGACCCACGTCACCTAGGAGTTCGATCAGATGCATCTAAACCAATTTCCGAGCCTATGGTACATTCCACGCAACCCATGCACCTCGTCAAGACTAGCACTATCTCCAAATGGACCAAAACAAGCTTCCACTTGAGCCTCGTGACCTAGGAATTCCATTGGGTGTGTCCAAAATGATTTCCAAGCCTATAGTATGTTTGGCGCAAACCGTGCACCTATCTTGCCTCAAGTTTAGCACCATCTCCAATCAGACCGTAACGAGCTTCCACTTGAGCATCGTCACCTAGGAGTACCATCGGGTGCGTCCAAATCGATTTCTGAGCCTACGGTATGTTTGGCGCAGACCGTGCAATTATCTTGCACCAACACTAAACTTATCTCCAAATGGACTTAAACGAGATTCCACATGGCCCCCGACACCTAGGAGTTCCATTGGGTGCGTCCAAAATGATTCTCGAGCCTCCGGTACATTCTGCACAAACGGTGCACCAATCTTGCAGAAAGATTAGCGCCATCTCAAAACGGAACGAAACGAGCTTCCACTTGAGCCTCGTCACCTATGAGTTCCATTAGGTGTGTCCAAAACGATTTCCAAGCCTATGGTATGTTTGGGGCGAACCGTGCACCTATCTTGCATCATGTTTAGCACCATCTCCAATCGGTCCGTAACGTGCTTCCACTTGAGCCTCGTCACCTAGGAGTACCATCAGGTGCGTCCAAATCGATTTCAGAGCGTATGGTACGATTGATGCGAGCCGTCCAACTATCTTGCACTGGCACTAACACTGTCTCCGAATAGACTGAAACAAGATTCCACATGACCCACGTCACCTAGGAGTTCGATCAGATGCATCCAAACCAATTTCCGAGCCTATGGTAGGTTCCACGCAACCCATGCACCTCGTCAAGACTAGCACTATCTCCAAATGGACCAAAACGAGCTTCCACTTGAGCATCGTCACCTAGGAGTACCATCGGGTGCGTCCAAAATGATTTTTGAGCCTATGGTATATTTGGTGAAGACCGTGCAATTATCTTGCATCGACACTAAACCTGTCTCCAAATGGACTTAAACGAGATTCCACATGGCCCGCGACACCTAGGAGTTCCATGAGGCGCGTCCAAAATGATTCTCGAGCCTCTGGTACGTTCTACGTAAATCGTGCACCTATCTTGCAGAAAGATTAGCACCATCTCCAAACGGAACGAAACGAGCTTCCACTTGAGCCTCGTCACCTATGAGAACGATCGGGTGCGACCATATCGATTTCTAATGGTATGGTACGTTTGGTAAGAACCATCCAACTATCTTGCACCGGCACTAACACTGTCTCCAAATAGACTGAAACAAGATTCCACATGACCCACGTCACCTAGGAGTTCGATCAGATGCATCCAAACCAATTTCTGAGCCTATGGTAGGTTCCGCGCAACCCATGCTTCTCGTCAAGACTAGCACTATCTCCAAACGGACCAAAACGAGCTTCCACTTGAGCCTCGTGACCTAGGAATTCCATTAGGTGTGTCCAAAACGATTTTCAAGCCTATGGTATGTTTGGCGCAAACCGTGCACCTATCTTGCATCAACTTTAGCACCATCTCCAATCGGACCGTAACGAGCTTCCACTTGAGCATCGTCACCTAGGAGTACCATCGGGTGCGTCCAAAATGATTTTTGAGCCTATAGTATATTTGGTGAAGACCGTGCAATTATCTTGCATCGACACTAAACCTGTCTCCAAATGGACTTAAACAAGATTTCACATGGCCCACGACACCTAGGAGTTCCATGAGGCGCGTCCAAAATGATTCTCGAGCCTCCGGTATGTTTGGTGCAAACCGTGCACCTATCTTGCATCATGTTTAGCACCATCTCCAATCAGACCGTAACGTGCTTCCACTTGAGCCGCGTCACCTAGGAGTACCATCAGGTGCGTCCAAATCGATTTCAGAGCGTATGGTACGATTGGTGCGAGCCGTCCAACTATCTTGCACTGGCACTAACATTGTCCCAAAATAGACTGAAACAAGATTCCACATGACCCACGTCACCTAGGAGTTCGATCAGATGCATCTAAACCAATTTCCGAGCCTATGGTAGGTTCCGCGCAACCCATGCACCTCGTCAAGACTAGCACTATCTCCAAACGGACCAAAACAAGCTTCCACTTGAGCCTCGTGACCTAGGAATTCCATTGGGTGTGTCCAAAATGATTTCCATGCCTATGGTATGTTTGGCGCAAACCGTGCACCTATCTTGCATCATGTTTAGCACCATCTCCAATCGGACCGTAACGAGCTTCCACTTGAGCATCGTCACCTAGGAGTACCATCGGGTGCGTCGAAATCGATTTCTGAGCCTATGGTATGTTTGGCGCAGACCGTGCAATTATCTTGCACCGACACTAAACCTATCTCCAAACGGACTTAAAAGAGATTCCACATGGCCCCCGACACCTAGGAGTTCCATTGGGTGCGTCCAAAATGATTCTCGAGCCTCCGGTACATTCTGCGCAAACCGTGCACCTATCTTGCAGAAAGATTAGCGCCATCTCAAAACGGAACGAAATGAGCTTCCACTTGAGCCTCGTCACCTATGAGTTCCATTAGGTGTGTCCAAAACGATTTCCAAGCCTATGGTATGTTTGGGGCAAATCGTGCACCTATCTTGCATCATGTTTAGCACCATCTCTAATCGGACCGTAACGTGCTTCCACTTGAGCCTCGTCACCTAGGAGTACCATCAGGTGCGTCCAAATCGATTCAGAGCGTATGGTACGATTGGTGCGAGCTGTCCAACTATCTTGCACCGGCACTAACATTGTCTCCAAATAGACGGAAACAAGATTTCACATGACCCACATCACCTAGGAGTTCGATCAGATGCATCTAAACCAATTTCCGCGCCTATGGTAGGTTCCGCGCAACCCATGCACCTCGTCAAGACTAGCACTATCTCCAAACGGACCAAAACAAGCTTCCACTTGAGCCTCACTAGGAATTCCATTGGGTGTGTCCAAAATGATTTCCATGCCTATGGTATGTTTGGCGCAAACCGTGCACCTATATTGCATCAAGTTTAGCATCATCTCCAATCGGACCGTAACGAGCTTCCACTTGAGCATCGTCACCTAGGAGTACCATCAGGTGCGTCCAAATCGATTTCAGAGCGTATGGTACGGTTGGTGCGAGCCGTCCAACTATCTTGCACCGGCACTAACACTGTCTCCAAATAGACTGAAACAAGATTCCACATGACCCACGTCACCTAGGAGTTCGATCAGATGCATCCAAACCAATTTCCGAGCCTATGGTAGGTTCCGCGCAACCCATGCACCTCGTCAAGACTAGCACTATCTCCAAACGGACCAAAACGAGCTTCCACTTGAGCCTCGTGACCTAGGAATTCCATTAGGTGTGTCCAAAACGATTTTCAAGCCTATGGTATGTTTGGCGCAAACCGTGCACCTATCTTGCATCAACTTTAGCACCATCTCCAATCGGACCGTAACGAGCTTCCACTTGAGCATCGTCACCTAGGAGTACCATCGGGTGCGTCCAAAATGATTTTTGAGCCTATAGTATATTTGGTGAAGACCGTGCAATTATCTTGCATCGACACTAAACCTGTCTCCAAATGGACTTAAACAAGATTTCACATGGCCCGCGACACCTAGGAGTTCCATGAGGCGCGTCCAAAATGATTCTCGAGCCTCCGGTATGTTTGGTGCAAACCGTGCACCTATCTTGCATCATGTTTAGCACCATCTCCAATCAGACCGTAACGTGCTTCCACTTGAGCCGCGTCACCTAGGAGTACCATCAGGTGCGTCCAAATCGATTTCAGAGCGTATGGTACGATTGGTGCGAGCCGTCCAACTATCTTGCACTGGCACTAACATTGTCTCAAAATAGACTGAAACAAGATTCCACATGACCCACGTCACCTAGGAGTTCGATCAGATGCATCTAAACCAATTTCCGAGCCTATGGTAGGTTCCGCGCAACCCATGCACCTCGTCAAGACTAGCACTATCTCCAAACGGACCAAAACAAGCTTCCACTTGAGCCTCGTGACCTAGGAATTCCATTGGGTGTGTCCAAAATGATTTCCATGCCTATGGTATGTTTGGCGCAAACCGTGCACCTATCTTGCATCAAGTTTAGCACCATCTCCAATCGGACCGTAACGAGCTTCCACTTGAGCATCGTCACCTAGGAGTACCATCGGGTGCGTCCAAATCGATTTCTGAGCCTATGGTATGTTTGGCGCAGACCGTGCAATTATCTTGCACCGACACTAAACCTATCTCCAAACGGACTTAAAAGAGATTTCACATGGCCCCCGACACCTAGGAGTTCCATTAGGTGCGTCCAAAATGATTCTCGAGCCTCCGGTAAATTCTGCGCAAACCGTGCACCTATCTTGCAGAAAGATTAGCGCCATCTCCAGACGGAACGAAACGAGCTTCCACTTGAGCCTCGTCACCTATGAGTTCCATTAGGTGTGTCCAAAATGATTTCCAAGCCTATGGTATGTTTGGTGCAAACCGTGCACCTATCTTGCATCATGTTTAGCACCATCTCCAATCGGACCGTAACGTGCTTCCACTTGAGCCTCATCACCTAGGAGTACCATCAGGTGCGTCCAAATCGATTTCAAAGCGTATGGTACGATTGGTGCGAGCCGTCCAACTATCTTGCACCGGCACTAACACTGTCTCCAAATAGACTGAAACAAGATTCCACATGACCCACGTCTCCTAGGAGTTCGATCAGATGCATCTAAATCAATTTCCGAGCCTATGGTAGGTTCCGCGCAACGCATGCACCTTGTCGAGACTAGCACTATCTCCAAACAGACCAAAACGAGCTTCCACTTGAGCCTCGTGACCTAGGAATTCCATTGGGTGTGTCCAAAATGATTTCCAAGCCTATGGTATGTTTGGCGCAAACCGTGCACCTATCTTGCATCAAGTTAAGCACTATCTCCAATCGGACCGTAACGAGCTTCCACTTGAGCATCGTCACCTAGGAGTACCATCGGGTGCGTCCAAAATGATTTTTGAGCCTATGGTATATTTGGTGAAGACCGTGCAATTGTCTTGCATCGACACTAAACCTGTCTCCAAATGGACTTAAACGAGATTCCACATGGCCCGCGACACCTAGGAGTTCCATGAGGCGCGTCCAAAATGATTCTCGAGCCTCCGGTACGTTCTACGCAAACCGTGCACCTATCTTGCAGAAAGATTAGCATCGTCTCCAAACGGAACAAAACGAGCTTCCACTTGAGCCTCGTCACCTATGAGTACCATCAGGTGCGTCCATATCGATTTCTGAGAGTATGGTATGTTTGGTAAGAACCATCCAACTATCTTGCACTAACACTAACACTGTCTCCAAATAGACTGAAAAAGGCTTCACATGACCCACGTCACCTAGGAGTTCGATCAGATGCATCTAAACCAATTTCCGAGCCTATGGTAGGTTCCGCGCAACCCATGCACCTCGTCAAGACTAGCACTATCTCCAAACGGACCAAAACAAGCTTCCACTTGAGCCTCGTGACCTAGGAATTCCATTGGGTGTGTCCAAAATGATTTCCATGCCTATGGTATGTTTGGCGCAAACCGTGCACCTATCTTGCATCAAGTTTAGCACCATCTCCAATCGGACCGTAACGAGCTTCCACTTGAGCATCGTCACCTAGGAGTACCATCGGGTGCGTCCAAATCGATTTCTGAGCCTATGGTATGTTTGGCGCAGACTGTGCAATTATCTTGCACCGACACTAAACCTATCTCCAAACGGACTTAAAAGAGATTCCACATGGCCCCCGACACCTAGGAGTTCCATTGGGTGCGTCCAAAATGATTCTCGAGCCTCCGGTACATTCTGCGCAAACCGTGCACCTATCTTGCAGAAAGATTAGCGCCATCTCAAAACGGAACGAAATGAGCTTCCACTTGAGCCTCGTCACCTATGAGTTCCATTAGGTGTGTCCAAAACGATTTCCAAGCCTATGGTATGTTTGGGGCAAATCGTGCACCTATCTTGCATCATGTTTAGCACCATCTCTAATCGGACCGTAACGTGCTTCCACTTGAGCCTCGTCACCTAGGAGTACCATCAGGTGCGTCCAAATCGATTTCAGAGCGTATGGTACGATTGGTGCGAGCTGTCCAACTATCTTGCACCGGCACTAACATTGTCTCCAAATAGACGGAAACAAGATTTCACATGACCCACATCACCTAGGAGTTCGATCAGATGCATCTAAACCAATTTCCGCGCCTATGGTAGGTTCCGCGCAACCCATGCACCTCGTCAAGACTAGCACTATCTCCAAATGGACCAAAACAAGCTTCCACTTGAGCCTCACTAGGAATTCCATTGGGTGTGTCCAAAATGATTTCCATGCCTATGGTATGTTTGGCGCAAACCGTGCACCTATATTGCATCAAGTTTAGCATCATCTCCAATCGGACCGTAACGAGCTTCCACTTGAGCATCGTCACCTAGGAGTACCATCAGGTGCGTCCAAATCGATTTCAGAGCGTATGGTACGGTTGGTGCGAGCCGTCCAACTATCTTGCACCGGCACTAACACTGTCTCCAAATAGACTGAAACAAGATTTCACATGACCCACGTCACCTAGGAGTTCGATCAGATGCATCCAAACCAATTTCCGAGCCTATGGTAGGTTCCGCGCAACCCATGCACCTCGTCAAGACTAGCACTATCTCCAAACGGACCAAAACGAGCTTCCACTTGAGCCTCGTGACCTAGGAATTCCATTAGGTGTGTCCAAAACGATTTTCAAGCCTATGGTATGTTTGGCGCAAACCGTGCACCTATCTTGCATCAACTTTAGCACCATCTCCAATCGGACCGTAACGAGCTTCCACTTGAGCATCGTCACCTAGGAGTACCATCGGGTGCGTCCAAAATGATTTTTGAGCCTATAGTATATTTGGTGAAGACCGTGCAATTATCTTGCATCGACACTAAACCTGTCTCCAAATGGACTTAAACAAGATTTCACATGGCCCGCGACACCTAGGAGTTCCATGAGGCGCGTCCAAAATGATTCTCGAGCCTCCGGTATGTTTGGTGCAAACCGTGCACCTATCTTGCATCATGTTTAGCACCATCTCCAATCAGACCGTAACGTGCTTCCACTTGAGCCGCGTCACCTAGGAGTACCATCAGGTGCGTCCAAATCGATTTCAGAGCGTATGGTACGATTGGTGCGAGCCGTCCAACTATCTTGCACTGGCACTAACATTGTCTCAAAATAGACTGAAACAAGATTCCACATGACCCACGTCACCTAGGAGTTCGATCAGATGCATCTAAACCAATTTCCGAGCCTATGGTAGGTTCCGCGCAACCCATGCACCTCGTCAAGACTAGCACTATCTCCAAACGGACCAAAACAAGCTTCCACTTGAGCCTCGTGACCTAGGAATTCCATTGGGTGTGTCCAAAATGATTTCCATGCCTATGGTATGTTTGGCGCAAACCGTGCACCTATCTTGCATCAAGTTTAGCACCATCTCCAATCGGACCGTAACGAGCTTCCACTTGAGCATCGTCACCTAGGAGTACCATCGGGTGCGTCCAAATCGATTTCTGAGCCTATGGTATGTTTGGCGCAGACCGTGCAATTATCTTGCACCGACACTAAACCTATCTCCAAACGGACTTAAAAGAGATTTCACATGGCCCCCGACACCTAGGAGTTCCATTAGGTGCGTCCAAAATGATTCTCGAGCCTCCGGTACATTCTGCGCAAACCGTGCACCTATCTTGCAGGAAGATTAGCGCCATCTCCAGACGGAACGAAACGAGCTTCCACTTGAGCCTCGTCACCTATGAGTTCCATTAGGTGTGTCCAAAATGATTTCCAAGCCTATGGTATGTTTGGTGCAAACCGTGCACCTATCTTGCATCATGTTTAGCACCATCTCCAATCGGACCGTAACGTGCTTCCACTTGAGCCTCATCACCTAGGAGTACCATCAGGTGCGTCCAAATCGATTTCAAAGCGTATGGTACGATTGGTGCGAGCCGTCCAACTATCTTGCACCGGCACTAACACTGTCTCCAAATAGACTGAAACAAGATTCCACATGACCCACGTCTCCTAGGAGTTCGATCAGATGCATCTAAATCAATTTCCGAGCCTATGGTAGGTTCCGCGCAACGCATGCACCTTGTCGAGACTAGCACTATCTCCAAACAGACCAAAACGAGCTTCCACTTGAGCCTCGTGACCTAGGAATTCCATTGGGTGTGTCCAAAATGATTTCCAAGCCTATGGTATGTTTGGCGCAAACCGTGCACCTATCTTGCATCAAGTTAAGCACTATCTCCAATCGGACCGTAACGAGCTTCCACTTGAGCATCGTCACCTAGGAGTACCATCGGGTGCGTCCAAAATGATTTTTGAGCCTATGGTATATTTGGTGAAGACCGTGCAATTGTCTTGCATCGACACTAAACCTGTCTCCAAATGGACTTAAACGAGATTCCACATGGCCCGCGACACCTAGGAGTTCCATGAGGCGCGTCCAAAATGATTCTCGAGCCTCCGGTACGTTCTACGCAAACCGTGCACCTATCTTGCAGAAAGATTAGCACCGTCTCCAAACGGAACAAAACGAGCTTCCACTTGAGCCTCGTCACCTATGAGTACCATCGGGTGCGTCCATATCGATTTCTGAGAGTATGGTATGTTTGGTAAGAACCATCCAACTATCTTGCACTAACACTAACACTGTCTCCAAATAGACTAAAAAAGGCTTCACATGACCCACGTCACCTAGGAGTTCGATCAGATGCATCTAAACCAATTTCCGAGCCTATGGTAGGTTCCGCGCAACCCATGCACCTCGTCAAGACTAGCACTATCTCCAAACGGACCAAAATGTGCTTCCACTTGAGCCTCGCGACCTAGGAATTCCATTGGGTGTGTCCAAAACGATTTCCAAGCCTATGGTATGTTTGGTGCAAACCGTGCACCTATCTTGCATCAAGTTTAGCACCATCTCCAATCGGACCGTAACGAGCTTCCACTTGAGCATCGTCACCTAGGAGTACCATCGGGTGCGTCAAAATCCATTTCTAAGCCTACGGTATGTTTGGCGCAGACCGTGCAATTATCTTACACCGACACTAAACTTATCTCCAAACGGACTTAAAAGAGATTCCACATGGCCCCCGACACCTAGGAGTTCCATTGGGTGCGTCCAAAATGATTCTCGAGCCTCCGGTACATTCTGCGCAAACCGTGCACCTATCTTGCAGAAAGATTAGCACCATCTCCAAACGGAACGAAACGAGCTTCCACTTGAGCCTCGTCACCTATGAGTTCCATTAGGTGTGTCCAAAACGATTTCCAAGCCTATGGTATGTTTGGTGCAAACCGTGCACCTATCTTGCATCATGTTTAGCACCATCTCCAATCGGACCGTAACGTGCTTCCACTTGAGCCTCGTCACCTAGGAGTACCATCAGGTGCGTCCAAATCGATTTCAGAGCGTATGGTACGATTGGTGCGAGCCGTCCAACTATCTTGCACTAGCACTAACATTGTCTCCCATTAGACTGAGACAAGATTCCACATGACCCACGTCACCTAGGAGTTCGATCAGATGCATCTAAACCAATTTCCGAGCCTATGGTAGGTTCCGCGCAACCCATGCACCTCGTCAAGACTAGCACTATCTCCAAACGGACCAAAACAAGCTTCCACTTGAGCCTCGTGACCTAGGAATTCCATTGGGTGTGTCCAAAATGATTTCCATGCCTATGGTATGTTTGGCGCAAACCATGCACCTATCTTGCATCAAGTTTAGCACCATCTCCAATCGGACCGTAACGAGCTTCCACTTGAGCATCGTCACCTAGGAGTACCATCGGGTGCATCCAAATCAATTTCTGAGCCTACGGTATGTTTGGCGCAGACCGTGCAATTATCTTGCACTGACACTAAACCTATCTCCAAACGGACTTAAAAGAGATTCCACATGGCCCTCGACACCTAGGAGTTCCATTAGGTGCGTCCAAAATGATTCTCGAGCCTCCGGTACATTCTGCGCAAACCGTGCACCTATCTTACAGAAAGATTAGCGCCATCTCCAAACGGAACGAAACGAGCTTCCACTTGAGCCTCTTCACCTATGAGTTCCATTAGGTGTGTCCAAAATGATTTCCAAGCCTATAGTATGTTTGGTGCAAACCGTGCACCTATCTTGCATCATGTTTAGCACCATCTCCAATCGGACCGTAACGTGCTTCCACTTGAGCCTCGTCACCTAGGAGTACCATCAGGTGCGTCCAAATCGATTTCAGAGCGTATGGTACGATTGGTGCGAGCCGTCCAACTATCTTGCACCGGCACTAACACTGTCTCCAAATAGACTGAAACAAGATTCCACATGACCCACGTCACCTAGGAGTTCGATCAGATGCATCTAAACCAATTTCCAAGCCTATGGTAGGTTCCGTGCAACCCATGCACCTCGTCGAGACTAGCACTATCTCCAAACGGACCAAAACGAGCTTCCACTTGAGCCTCGTGACCTAGGAATTCCATTGGGTGTGTCCAAAACGATTTCCAAGCCTATGGTATGTTTGGCGCAAACCGTGCACCTATCTTGCATCAAGTTTAGCACCATCTCCAATCGGACCGTAACGAGCTTCCACTTGAGCATCGTCACCTAGGAGTACCATCGGGTGCATCCAAAATGATTTTTGAGCCTATGGTATATTTGGTGAAGACCGTGCAATTATCTTGCATCGACACTAA
The DNA here is from genome assembly GCA_038087645.1 of Saccharum hybrid cultivar R570. NCBI lineage: Eukaryota > Viridiplantae > Streptophyta > Magnoliopsida > Poales > Poaceae > Saccharum > Saccharum hybrid cultivar. The sequence continues at coordinate 6,461,187 of JAQSUU010000775.1, read as the reverse complement.
ACCTGTCTCCAAATGGACTTAAACGAGATTCCACATGGCCCGCGACACCTAGGAGTTCCATGAGGCGCGTCCAAAATGATTCTCGAGCCTCCGGTACGTTCTACGCAAACCGTGCACCTATCTTGCAGAAAGATTAGCACCATCTCCAAACAGAACAAAACGAGCTTCCACTTGAGCCTCGTCACCTATGAGTACCATCGGGTGCGTCCATATCGATTTCTAAGGGTATGGTACGTTTGGTAAGTACCATCCAACTATCCTGCACTAACACTAACACTGTCTCCAAATAGACTGAAAAAGATTCCACATGACCCATGTCACCTAGGAGTTCGATCAGATGCATCTAAACCAATTTCCGAGCCTATGGTAGGTTCCGCGCAACCCATGCACCTCGTCAAGACTAGCACTATCTCCAAACGGACCAAAATGAGCTTCCACTTGAGCCTCGTGACCTAGGAATTCCATTGGGTGTGTCCAAAACGATTTCCAAGCCTATGGTATGTTTGGCGCAAACCGTGCACCTATCTTGCATCAAGTTAAGCACCATCTCCAATCGGACCGTAACGAGCTTCCACTTGAGCATCGTCACTTAGGAGTACCATCGGGTGCGTCCAAAATGATTTTTGAGCCTATGGTATATTTGGTGAAGACCGTGCAATTATCTTGCATCGACACTAAACCTGTCTCCAAATGGACTTAAACGAGATTCCACATGGCCCGCGACACCTAGGAGTTCCATGAGGCGCGTCCAAAATGATTCTCGAGCCTCCGGTACGTTCTACGCAAACCGTGCACCTATCTTGCAGAAAGATTAGCACCATCTCCAAACAGAACAAAACGAGCTTCCACTTGAGCCTCGTCACCTATGAGTACCATCGGGTGCGTCCATATCGATTTCTAAGGGTATGGTACGTTTGGTAAGTACCATCCAACTATCTTGCACTAACACTAACACTGTCTCCAAATAGACTGAAAAAGATTCCACATGACCCACGTCACCTAGGAGTTCGATCAGATGCATCTAAACCAATTTCCGAGCCTATGGTAGGTTCCGCGCAACCCATGCACCTCGTCAAGACTAGCACTATCTCCAAACGGACCAAAATGAGCTTCCACTTGAGCCTCGTGACCTAGGAATTCCATTGGGTGTGTCCAAAACGATTTCCAAGCCTATGGTATGTTTGGCGCAAACCGTGCACCTATCTTGCATCAAGTTAAGCACCATCTCCAATCGGACCGTAACGAGCTTCCACTTGAGCATCGTCACCTAGGAGTACCATCGGGTGCGTCCAAAATGATTTTTGAGCCTATGGCATATTTGGTGAAGACCGTGCAATTATCTTGCATCGACACTAAACCTGTCTCCAAATGGACTTAAACGAGATTCCACATGGCCCGCGACACCTAGGAGTTCCATGAGGCGCGTCTAAAATGATTCTCGAGCCTCCGGTACGTTCTACGCAAACCGTGCACCTATCTTGCAGAAAGATTAGCACCGTCTCCAAACGGAACAAAACGAGCTTCCACTTGAGCCTCGTCACCTATGAGTACCATCGGGTGCGTCCATATCGATTTCTGAGAGTATGGTATGTTTGGTAAGAACCATCCAACTATCTTGCACTAACACTAACACTGTCTCCAAATAGACTGAAAAAGATTTCACATGACCCACATCACCTAGGAGTTCGATCAGATGCATCTAAACCAATTTCCGAGCCTGTGGTAGGTTCCGCGCAACCCATGCACCTCGTCAAGACTAGCACTATCTCCAAACGGACCAAAATGAGCTTCCACTTGAGCCTCGTGACCTAGGAATTCCATTGGGTGTGTCCAAAACGATTTCCAAGCCTATGGTATGTTTGGCGCAAACCGTGCACCTATCTTGCATCAAGTTTAGCACCATCTCCAATCAGACCGTAACGAGCTTCCACTTGAGCATCGTCACCTAGAAGTACAATCGGGTGCGTCCAAATCCATTTCTAAGCCTACGGTATGTTTGGCGCAGACCGTGCAATTATCTTGCACCAACACTAAACCTATCTCCAAACGGACTTAAAAGAGATTCCACATGGTCCCGACACCTAGGAGTTCCATTAGGTGCGTCCAAAATGATTCTCGAGCCTCCGGTACATTCTGCGCAAACCGTGCACCTATCTTGCAGAAAGATTAGCGCCATCTCCAAACGGAACAAAACGAGCTTTCACTTGAGCCTCGTCACCTATGAGTTCCATTAGGTGTGTCCAAAATGATTTCCAAGCCTATGGTATGTTTGGTGCAAACCGTGCACCTATCTTGCATCATGTTTAGCACCATCTCCAATCGGACCGTAACGTGCTTCCACTTGAGCCTCATCACCTAGGAGTACCATCAGGTGCGTCCAAATCGATTTCAAAGCGTATGGTACGATTGGTGCGAGCCGTCCAACTATCTTGCACCGGCACTAACACTGTCTCCAAATAGACTGAAACAAGATTCCACATGACCCACGTCTCCTAGGAGTTCGATCAGATGCATCTAAACCAATTTCCGAGCCTATGGTAGGTTCCGCGCAACCCATGCACCTCGTCGAGACTAGCACTATCTCCAAACAGACCAAAACGAGCTTCCACTTGAGCCTCGTGACCTAGGAATTCCATTGGGTGTGTCCAAAATGATTTCCAAGCCTATGGTATGTTTGGCGCAAACCGTGCACCTATCTTGCATCAAGTTAAGCACCATCTCCAATCGGACCGTAACGAGCTTCCACTTGAGCATCGTCACCTAGGAGTACCATCGGGTGCGTCCAAAATGATTTTTGAGCCTATGGTATATTTGGTGAAGACCGTGCAATTGTCTTGCATCGACACTAAACCTGTCTCCAAATGGACTTAAACGAGATTCCACATGGCCCGCGACACCTAGGAGTTCCATGAGGCGCGTCCAAAATGATTCTCGAGCCTCCGGTACGTTCTACGCAAACCGTGCACCTATCTTGCAGAAAGATTAGCACCGTCTCCAAACGGAACAAAACGAGCTTCCACTTGAGCCTCGTCACCTATGAGTACCATCGGGTGCGTCCATATCGATTTCTGAGAGTATGGTATGTTTGGTAAGAACCATCCAACTATCTTGCACTAACACTAACACTGTCTCCAAATAGACTGAAAAAGGCTTCACATGACCCACGTCACCTAGGAGTTCGATCAGATGCATCTAAACCAATTTCCGAGCCTATGGTAGGTTCCGCGCAACCCATGCACCTCGTCAAGACTAGCACTATCTCCAAACGGACCAAAATGTGCTTCCACTTGAGCCTCGCGACCTAGGAATTCCATTGGGTGTGTCCAAAACGATTTCCAAGCCTATGGTATGTTTGGTGCAAACCGTGCACCTATCTTGCATCAAGTTTAGCACCATCTCCAATCGGACCGTAACGAGCTTCCACTTGAGCATCGTCACCTAGGAGTACCATCGGGTGCGTCAAAATCCATTTCTAAGCCTACGGTATGTTTGGCGCAGACCGTGCAATTATCTTGCACCGACACTAAACTTATCTCCAAACGGACTTAAAAGAGATTCCACATGGCCCCCGACACCTAGGAGTTCCATTGGGTGCGTCCAAAATGATTCTCGAGCCTCCGGTACATTCTGCGCAAACCGTGCACCTATCTTGCAGAAAGATTAGCGCCATCTCCAAACGGAACGAAACGAGCTTCCACTTGAGCCTCGTCACCTATGAGTTCCATTAGGTGTGTCCAAAACGATTTCCAAGCCTATGGTATGTTTGGTGCAAACCGTGCACCTATCTTGCATCATGTTTAGCACCATCTCCAATCGGACCGTAACGTGCTTCCACTTGAGCCTCGTCACCTAGGAGTACCATCAGGTGCGTCCAAATCGATTTCAGAGCGTATGGTACGATTGGTGCGAGCCGTCCAACTATCTTGCACTGGCACTAACATTGTCTCCCATTAGACTGAGACAAGATTCCACATGACCCACGTCACCTAGGAGTTCGATCAGATGCATCTAAACCAATTTCCGAGCCTATGGTAGGTTCCGCGCAACCCATGCACCTCGTCAAGACTAGCACTATCTCCAAACGGACCAAAACAAGCTTCCACTTGAGCCTCGTGACCTAGGAATTCCATTGGGTGTGTCCAAAATGATTTCCATGCCTATGGTATGTTTGGCGCAAACCGTGCACCTATCTTGCATCAAGTTTAGCACCATCTCCAATCGGACCGTAACGAGCTTCCACTTGAGCATCGTCACCTAGGAGTACCATCGGGTGCATCCAAATCAATTTCTGAGCCTACGGTATGTTTGGCGCAGACCGTGCAATTATCTTGCACTGACACTAAACCTATCTCCAAACGGACTTAAAAGAGATTCCACATGGCCCTCGACACCTAGGAGTTCCATTAGGTGCGTCCAAAATGATTCTCGAGCCTCCGGTACATTCTGCGCAAACCGTGCACCTATCTTACAGAAAGATTAGCGCCATCTCCAAACGGAACGAAACGAGCTTCCACTTGAGCCTCGTCACCTATGAGTTCCATTAGGTGTGTCCAAAATGATTTCCAAGCCTATAGTATGTTTGGTGCAAACCGTGCACCTATCTTGCATCATGTTTAGCACCATCTCCAATCGGACCGTAACGTGCTTCCACTTGAGCCTCGTCACCTAGGAGTACCATCAGGTGCGTCCAAATCGATTTCAGAGCGTATGGTACGATTGGTGCGAGCCGTCCAACTATCTTGCACCGGCACTAACACTGTCTCCAAATAGACTGAAACAAGATTCCACATGACCCACGTCACCTAGGAGTTCGATCAGATGCATCTAAACCAATTTCCAAGCCTATGGTAGGTTCCGTGCAACCCATGCACCTCGTCGAGACTAGCACTATCTCCAAACGGACCAAAACGAGCTTCCACTTGAGCCTCGTGACCTAGGAATTCCATTGGGTGTGTCCAAAACGATTTCCAAGCCTATGGTATGTTTGGCGCAAACCGTGCACCTATCTTGCATCAAGTTTAGCACCATCTCCAATCGGACCGTAACGAGCTTCCACTTGAGCATCGTCACCTAGGAGTACCATCGGGTGCATCCAAAATGATTTTTGAGCCTATGGTATATTTGGTGAAGACCGTGCAATTATCTTGCATCGACACTAAACCTGTCTCCAAATGGACTTAAACGAGATTCCACATGGCCCGCGACACCTAGGAGTTCCATGAGGCGCGTCCAAAATGATTCTCGAGCCTCCGGTACGTTCTACGCAAACCGTGCACCTATCTTGCAGAAAGATTAGCACCATCTCCAAACAGAACAAAACGAGCTTCCACTTGAGCCTCGTCACCTATGAGTACCATCGGGTGCGTCCATATCGATTTCTAAGGGTATGGTACGTTTGGTAAGTACCATCCAACTATCTTGCACTAACACTAACACTGTCTCCAAATAGACTGAAAAAGATTCCACATGACCCACGTCACCTAGGAGTTTGATCAGATGCATCTAAACCAATTTCCGAGACTATGGTAGGTTCCGCGCAACCCATGCACCTCGTCAAGACTAGCACTATCTCCAAACGGACCAAAATGAGCTTCCACTTGAGCCTCGTGACCTAGGAATTCCATTGGGTGTGTCCAAAACGATTTCCAAGCCTATGGTATGTTTGGCGCAAACCGTGCACCTATCTTGCATCAAGTTAAGCACCATCTCCAATCGGACCGTAACGAGCTTCCACTTGAGCATCGTCACTTAGGAGTACCATCGGGTGCGTCCAAAATGATTTTTGAGCCTATGGTATATTTGGTGAAGACCGTGCAATTATCTTGCATCGACACTAAACCTGTCTCCAAATGGACTTAAACGAGATTCCACATGGCCCGCGACACCTAGGAGTTCCATGAGGCGCGTCCAAAATGATTCTCGAGCCTCCGGTACGTTCTACGCAAACCGTGCACCTATCTTGCAGAAAGATTAGCACCATCTCCAAACAGAACAAAACGAGCTTCCACTTGAGCCTCGTCACCTATGAGTACCATCGGGTGCGTCCATATCGATTTCTAAGGGTATGGTACGTTTGGTAAGTACCATCCAACTATCTTGCACTAACACTAACACTGTCTCCAAATAGACTGAAAAAGATTCCACATGACCCACGTCACCTAGGAGTTCGATCAGATGCATCTAAACCAATTTCCGAGCCTATGGTAGGTTCCGCGCAACCCATGCACCTCGTCAAGACTAGCACTATCTCCAAACGGACCAAAATGAGCTTCCACTTGAGCCTCGTGACCTAGGAATTCCATTGGGTGTGTCCAAAACGATTTCCAAGCCTATGGTATGTTTGGCGCAAACCGTGCACCTATCTTGCATCAAGTTAAGCACCATCTCCAATCGGACCGTAACGAGCTTCCACTTGAGCATCGTCACCTAGGAGTACCATCGGGTGCGTCCAAAATGATTTTTGAGCCTATGGCATATTTGGTGAAGACCGTGCAATTATCTTGCATCGACACTAAACCTGTCTCCAAATGGACTTAAACGAGATTCCACATGGCCCGCGACACCTAGGAGTTCCATGAGGCGCGTCTAAAATGATTCTCGAGCCTCCGGTACGTTCTACGCAAACCGTGCACCTATCTTGCAGAAAGATTAGCACCGTCTCCAAACGGAACAAAACGAGCTTCCACTTGAGCCTCGTCACCTATGAGTACCATCGGGTGCGTCCATATCGATTTCTGAGAGTATGGTATGTTTGGTAAGAACCATCCAACTATCTTGCACTAACACTAACACTGTCTCCAAATAGACTGAAAAAGATTTCACATGACCCACATCACCTAGGAGTTCGATCAGATGCATCTAAACCAATTTCCGAGCCTGTGGTAGGTTCCGCGCAACCCATGCACCTCGTCAAGACTAGCACTATCTCCAAACGGACCAAAATGAGCTTCCACTTGAGCCTCGTGACCTAGGAATTCCATTGGGTGTGTCCAAAACGATTTCCAAGCCTATGGTATGTTTGGCGCAAACCGTGCACCTATCTTGCATCAAGTTTAGCACCATCTCCAATCGGACCGTAACGAGCTTCCACTTGAGCATCGTCACCTAGAAGTACCATCGGGTGCGTCCAAATCCATTTCTAAGCCTACGGTATGTTTGGCGCAGACCGTGCAATTATCTTGCACCAACACTAAACCTATCTCCAAACGGACTTAAAAGAGATTCCACATGGCCCCGACACCTAGGAGTTCCATTAGGTGCGTCCAAAATGATTCTCGAGCCTCCGGTACATTCTGCGCAAACCGTGCACCTATCTTGCAGAAAGATTAGCGCCATCTCCAAACGGAACAAAACGAGCTTTCACTTGAGCCTCGTCACCTATGAGTTCCATTAGTTGTGTCCAAAATGATTTCCAAGCCTATGGTATGTTTGGTGCAAACCGTGCACCTATCTTGCATCATGTTTAGCACCATCTCCAATCGGACCGTAACGTGCTTCCACTTGAGCCTCATCACCTAGGAGTACCATCAGGTGCGTCCAAATCGATTTCAAAGCGTATGGTACGATTGGTGCGAGCCGTCCAACTATCTTGCACCGGCACTAACACTGTCTCCAAATAGACTGAAACAAGATTCCACATGACCCACGTCTCCTAGGAGTTCGATCAGATGCATCTAAACCAATTTCCGAGCCTATGGTAGGTTCCGCGCAACCCATGCACCTCGTCGAGACTAGCACTATCTCCAAACAGACCAAAACGAGCTTCCACTTGAGCCTCGTGACCTAGGAATTCCATTGGGTGTGTCCAAAATGATTTCCAAGCCTATGGTATGTTTGGCGCAAACCGTGCACCTATCTTGCATCAAGTTAAGCCCCATCTCCAATCGGACCGTAACGAGCTTCCACTTGAGCATCGTCACTTAGGAGTACCATCGGGTGCGTCCAAAATGATTTTTGAGCCTATGGTATATTTGGTGAAGACCGTGCAATTATCTTGCATTGACACTAAACCTGTCTCCAAATGGACTTAAACGAGATTCCACATGGCCCGCGACACCTAGGAGTTCCATGAGGCGCGTCCAAAATGATTCTCGAGCCTCCGGTACGTTCTACGCAAACCGTGCACCTATCTTGCAGAAAGATTAGCACCGTCTCCAAACAGAACAAAACGAGCTTCCACTTGAGCCTCGTCACCTATGAGTACCATCGGGTGCGTCCATATCGATTTCTGAGAGTATGGTATGTTTGGTAAGAACCATCCAACTATCTTGCACTAACACTAACACTGTCTCCAAATAGACTGAAAAAGATTTCACATGACCCACGTCACCTAGGAGTTCGATCAGATGCATCTAAACCAATTTCCGAGCCTATGGTAGGTTCCGCGCAACCCATGCACCTCGTCAAGACTAGCACTATCTCCAAACGGACCAAAATGAGCTTCCGCTTGAGCCTCGTGACCTAGGAATTCCATTGGGTGTGTCCAAAACGATTTCCAAGCCTATGGTATGTTTGGCGCAAACCGTGCACCTATCTTGCATCAAGTTTAGCACCATCTCCAATCGGACCGTAACGAGCTTCCACTTGAGCATCGTCACCTAGAAGTACCATCGGGTGCGTCCAAATCCATTTCTAAGCCAGCGGTATGTTTGGCGCAGACCGTGCAATTATCTTGCACCAACACTAAACCTATCTCCAAACGGACTTAAAAGAGATTCCACATGGCCCCGACACCTAGGAGTTCCATTAGGTGCGTCCAAAATGATTCTCGAGCCTCCGGTACATTCTGCGCAAACCGTGCACCTATCTTGCAGAAAGATTAGCGCCATCTCCAAACGGAACAAAACGAGCTTTCACTTGAGCCTCGTCACCTATGAGTTCCATTAGGTGTGTCCAAAATGATTTCCAAGCCTATGGTATGTTTGGTGCAAACCGTGCACCTATCTTGCATCATGTTTAGCACCATCTCCAATCGGACCGTAACTTGCTTCCACTTGAGCCTCATCACCTAGGAGTACCATCAGGTGCGTCCAAATCGATTTCAAAGCGTATGGTACGATTGGTGCGAGCCGTCCAACTATCTTGCACCGGCACTAACACTGTCTCCAAATAGACTGAAACAAGATTCCACATGACCCACGTCTCCTTGGTGTTCGATCAGATGCATCTAAACCAATTTCCGAGCCTATGGTAGGTTCCGCGCAACCCATGCACCTCGTCGAGACTAGCACTATCTCCAAACAGACCAAAACGAGCTTCCACTTGAGCCTCGTGACCTAGGAATTCCATTGGGTGTGTCCAAAATGATTTCCAAGCCTATGGTATGTTTGGCGCAAACCGTGCACCTATCTTGCATCAAGTTAAGCACCATCTCCAATCGGACCGTAACGAGCTTCCACTTGAGCATCGTCACTTAGGAGTACCATCGGGTGCGTCCAAAATGATTTTTGAGCCTATGGTATATTTGGTGAAGACCGTGCAATTATCTTGCATTGACACTAAACCTGTCTCCAAATGGACTTAAACGAGATTCCACATGGCCCGCGACACCTAGGAGTTCCATGAGGCGCGTCCAAAATGATTCTCGAGCCTCCGGTACGTTCTACGCAAACCGTGCACCTATCTTGCAGAAAGATTAGCACCGTCTCCAAACGGAACAAAACGAGCTTCCACTTGAGCCTCGTCACCAATGAGTACCATCGGGTGCGTCCATATCGATTTCTGAGAGTATGGTATGTTTGGTAAGAACCATCCAACTATCTTGCACTAACACTAACACTGTCTCCAAATAGACTGAAAAAGATTTCACATGACCCACGTCACCTAGGAGTTCGATCAGATGCATCTAAACCAATTTCCGAGCCTATGGTAGGTTCCGCGCAACCCATGCACCTCGTCAAGACTAGCACTATCTCCAAACGGACCAAAATGAGCTTCCGCTTGAGCCTCGTGACCTAGGAATTCCATTGGGTGTGTCCAAAACGATTTCCATGCCTATGGTATGTTTGGCGCAAACCATGCACCTATCTTGCATCAAGTTTAGCACCATCTCCAATCGGACCGTAACGAGCTTCCACTTGAGCATCGTCACCTAGAAGTACCATCGGGTGCGTCCAAATCCATTTCTAAGCCTACGGTATGTTTGGCGCAGACCGTGCAATTATCTTGCACCAACACTAAACCTATCTCCAAACGGACTTAAAAGAGATTCCACATGGCCCCCGACACCTAGGAGTTCCATTAGGTGCGTCCAAAATGATTCTCGAGCCTCCGGTACATTCTGCGCAAACCGTGCACCTATCTTGCAGAAAGATTAGCGTCATCTCCAAACGGAACAAAACGAGCTTTCACTTGAGCCTCGTCACCTATGAGTTCCATTAGGTGTGTCCAAAATGATTTCCAAGCCTATGGTATGTTTGGTGCAAACCGTGCACCTATCTTGCATCATGTTTAGCACCATCTCCAATCGGACCGTAACGTGCTTCCACTTGAGCCTCATCACCTAGGAGTACCATCAGGTGCGTCCAAATTGATTTCAAAGCGTATGGTACGATTGGTGCGAGCCGTCCAACTATCTTGCACCGGCACTAACACTGTCTCCAAATAGACTGAAACAAGATTCCACATGACCCACGTCTCCTAGGAGTTCGATCAGATGCATCTAAACCAATTTCCGAGCCTATGGTAGGTTCCGCGCAACCCATGCACCTCGTCGAGACTAGCACTATCTCCAAACAAACCAAAACGAGCTTCCACTTGAGCCTCGTGACCTAGGAATTCCATTGGGTGTGTCCAAAATGATTTCCAAGCCTATGGTATGTTTGGCGCAAACCGTGCACCTATCTTGCATCAAGTTAAGCACCATCTCCAATCGGACCGTAACGAGCTTCCACTTGAGCATCGTCACCTAGGAGTACCATCGGGTGCATCCAAAATGATTTTTGAGCCTATGGTATATTTGGTGAAGACCGTGCAATTATCTTGCATCGACACTAAACCTGTCTCCAAATGGACTTAAACGAGATTCCACATGGCCCGCGACACCTAGGAGTTCCATGAGGCGCGTCCAAAATGATTCTCGAGCCTCCGGTACGTTCTACGCAAACCGTGCACCTATCTTGCAGAAAGATTAGCACCGTCTCCAAACGGAACAAAACGAGCTTCCACTTGAGCCTCGTCACCTATGAGTACCATCGGGTGCGTCCATATCGATTTCTGAGAGTATGGTATGTTTGGTAAGAACCATCCAACTATCTTGCACTAACACTAACATTGTCTCCAAATAGACTGAAAAAGATTTCACATGACCCACGTCACCTAGGAGTTCGATCAGATGCATCTAAACCAATTTCCGAGCCTATGGTAGGTTCCGCGCAACCCATGCACCTCGTCAAGACTAGCACTATCTCCAAACGGACCAAAATGAGCTTCCACTTGAGCCTCGCGACCTAGGAATTCCATTGGGTGTGTCCAAAACGATTTCCAAGCCTATGGTATGTTTGGTGCAAACCGTGCACCTATCTTGCATCAAGTTTAGCACCATCTCCAATCGGACCGTAACGAGCTTCCACTTGAGCATCGTCACCTAGGAGTACCATCGGGTGCGTCAAAATCCATTTCTAAGCCTACGGTATGTTTGGCGCAGACCGTGCAATTATCTTACACCGACACTAAACTTATCTCCAAACGGACTTAAAAGAGATTCCACATGGCCCCCGACACCTAGGAGTTCCATTGGGTGCGTCCAAAATGATTCTCGAGCCTCCGGTACATTCTGCGCAAACCGTGCACCTATCTTGCAGAAAGATTAGCGCCATCTCCAAACGGAACGAAACGAGCTTCCACTTGAGCCTCGTCACCTATGAGTTCCATTAGGTGTGTCCAAAACGATTTTCAAGCCTATGGTATGTTTGGTGCAAACCGTGCACCTATCTTGCATCATGTTTAGCACCATCTCCAATCGGACCGTAACGTGCTTCCACTTGAGCCTAGTCACCTAGGAGTACAATCAGGTGCGTCCAAATTGATTTCAGAGCGTATGGTACGATTGGTGCGAGCCATCCAACTATCTTGCACTGGCACTAACATTGTCTCCAAATAGACTGAGACAAGATTCCACATGACCCACGTCACCTAGGGTTCGATCAGATGCATCTAAACCAATTTCCAAGCCTATGGTAGGTTCCGCGCAACCCATGCACCTCGTCAAGACTAGCACTATCTCCAAACGGACCAAAACAAGCTTCCACTTGAGCCTCGTGACCTAGGAATTCCATTGGGTGTGTCCAAAATGATTTCCATGCCTATGGTATGTTTGGCGCAAACCATGCACCTATCTTGCATCAAGTTTAGCACCATCTCCAATCGGACCGTAACGACCTTCCACTTGAGCATCGTCACCTAGGAGTACCATCGGGTGCGTCCAAATCGATTTCTGAGCCTACGGTATGTTTGGCGCAGACCGTGCAATTATCTTGCACTGACACTAAACCTATCTCCAAACGGACTTAAAAGAGATTCCACATGGCCCCCGACAGCTAGGAGTTCCATTAGGTGCGTCCAAAATGATTCTCGAGCCTCCGGTACATTCTGCGCAAACCGTGCACCTATCTTGCAGAAAGATTAGCGCCATCTCCAAACGGAACGAAACGAGCTTCCACTTGAGCCTCGTCACCTATGAGTTCCATTAGGTGTGTCCAAAATGATTTCCAAGCCTATAGTATGTTTGGTGCAAACCGTGCACCTATCTTGCATCATGTTTAGCACCATCTCCAATCGGACTGTAACGAGCTTCCACTTGAGCATCGTCACCTAGGAGTACCATCGGGTGCGTCAAAATCCATTTCTAAGCCTACGGTATGTTTGGCGCAGACCGTGCAATTATCTTACACCGACACTAAACTTATCTCCAAACGGACTTAAAAGAGATTCCACATGGCCCCCGACACCTAGGAGTTCCATTGGGTGCGTCCAAAATGATTCTCGAGCCTCCGGTACATTCTGCGCAAACCGTGCACCTATCTTGCAGAAAGATTAGCGCCATCTCCAAACGGAACGAAACGAGCTTCCACTTGAGCCTCGTCACCTATGAGTTCCATTAGGTGTGTCCAAAACGATTTTCAAGCCTATGGTATGTTTGGTGCAAACCGTGCACCTATCTTGCATCATGTTTAGCACCATCTCCAATCGGACCGTAACGTGCTTCCACTTGAGCCTAGTCACCTAGGAGTACAATCAGGTGCGTCCAAATTGATTTCAGAGCGTATGGTACGATTGGTGCGAGCCGTCCAACTATCTTGCACTGGCACTAACATTGTCTCCAAATAGACTGAGACAAGATTCCACATGACCCACGTCACCTAGGGTTCGATCAGATGCATCTAAACCAATTTCCAAGCCTATGGTAGGTTCCGCGCAACCCATGCACCTCGTCAAGACTAGCACTATCTCCAAACGGACCAAAACGAGCTTCCACTTGAGCCTCGTGACCTAGGAATTCCATTGGGTGTGTCCAAAATGATTTCCATGCCTATGGTATGTTTGGCGCAAACCATGCACCTATCTTGCATCAAGTTTAGCACCATCTCCAATCGGACCGTAACGACCTTCCACTTGAGCATCGTCACCTAGGAGTACCATCGGGTGCGTCCAAATCGATTTCTGAGCCTACGGTATGTTTGGCGCAGACCGTGCAATTATCTTGCACTGACACTAAACCTATCTCCAAACGGACTTAAAAGAGATTCCACATGGCCCCCGACAGCTAGGAGTTCCATTAGGTGCGTCCAAAATGATTCTCGAGCCTCCGGTACATTCTGCGCAAACCGTGCACCTATCTTGCAGAAAGATTAGCGCCATCTCCAAACGGAACGAAACGAGCTTCCACTTGAGCCTCGTCACCTATGAGTTCCATTAGGTGTGTCCAAAATTATTTCCAAGCCTATAGTATGTTTGGTGCAAACCGTGCACCTATCTTGCATCATGTTTAGCACCATCTCCAATCGGACCGTAACGTGCTTCCACTTGAGCCTCGTCACCTAGGAGTACCATCAGGTGCGTCCAAATCGATTTCAGACCGTATGGTACGATTGGTGCGAGCCGTCCAACTATCTTGCACCGGCACTAACACTGTCTCCAAATAGACTGAAACAAGATTCCACATGACCCACGTCACCTAGGAGTTCGATCAGATGCATCTAACCCAATTTCCGAGCCTATGGTAGGTTCCGCGCAACCCATGCACCTCGTCAAGACTAGCACTATCTCCAAACGGACCAAAACGAGCTTCCACTTGAGCCTCGTGACCTAGGAATTCCATTGGGTGTGTCCAAAACGATTTCCAAGCCTATGGTATGTTTCGCGCAAACCGTGCACCTATCTTGCATCAAGTTTAGCACCATCTCCAATCGGACCATAACGAGCTTCCACTTGAGCATCGTCACCTAGGAGTACCATCGGGTGCGTCCAAAATGATTTTTTAGCCTATGGTATATTTGGTGAAGACCGTGCAATTATCTTGCATCGACACTAAACCTGTCTCCAAATGGACTTAAACGAGATTCCACATGGCCCGCGACACCTAGGAGTTCCATGAGGCGCGTCCAAAATGATTCTCGAGCCTCCGGTACGCTCTACGCAAACCGTGCACCTATCTTGCAGAAAGATTAGCACCATCTCCAAACGGAACAAAACGAGCTTCCACTTGAGCCTCGTCACCTATGAGTACCATCGGGTGCGTCCATATCGATTTTCTGAGGGTATGGTACGTTTGGTAAGAACCATCCAACTATCTTGCACTAACACTAACACTATCTCCAAATAGACTGAAAAAGATTTCACTTGACCCACGTCACCTAGGAGTTCGATCAGATGCATCTAAACCAATTTCCGAGCCTATGGTAAGTTCCGCGCAACCCATGCACCTCGTCAAGCCTAGCACTATCTCCAAACGGACCAAAATGAGCTTCCACTTGAGCCTCATGACCTAGGAATTCCATTAGGTGTGTCCAAAATAATTTCCAAGCCTATGGTATGTTTGGCGCAAACCGTGCACCTATCTTGCATCAAGTTTAGCACCATCTCCAATCGGACCGTAATGAGCTTCCACTTGAGCATCGTCACCTAGGAGTACCATCGGGTGCGTCCAAAATGATTTTTGAGCCTATGGTATATTTGGTGAAGACCGTGCAATTATCTTGCATCGACACTAAACCTGTCTCCAAATGGACTTAAACGAGATTCCACATGGCCCGCGACACCTAGGAGTTCCATGAGGCGCGTCCAAAATGATTCTCGAGCCTCCGGTACGTTCTACGCAAACCGTGCACCTATCCTGCAGAAAGATTAGCACCATCTCCAAACAGAACAAAACGAGCTTCCACTTGAGCCTCGTCACCTATGAGTACCATCGGGTGCGTCCATATCGATTTCTAAGGGTATGGTACGTTTGGTAAGTACCATCCAACTATCTTGCACTAACACAAACACTGTCTCCAAATAGACTGAAAAAGATTTCACATGACCCACGTCACCTAGGAGTTCGATCAGATGCATCTAAACCAATTTCCGAGCCTATGGTAGGTTCCGCGCAACCCATGCACCTCGTCAAGACTAGCACTATCTCCAAACGGACCAAAATGAGCTTCCACTTGAGCCTCGTGACCTAGGAATTCCATTGGGTGTGTCCAAAACGATTTCCAAGCCTATGGTATGTTTGGCGCAAACCGTGCACCTATCTGGCATCAAGTTTAGCACCATCTCCAATCGAACCGTAACGAGCTTCCACTTGAGCATCGTCACCTAGAAGTACCATCGGGTGCGTCCAAATCCGTTTCTAAGCCTACGGTATGTTTGGCGCAGACCGTGCAATTATCTTGCACCGACACTAAACCTATCTCCAAACGGACTTAAAAGAGATTCCACATGGCCCCCGACACCTAGGAGTTCCATTGGGTGCGTCCAAAATGATTCTCGAGCCTCCGGTACATTCTGCGCAAACCGTGCACCTATCTTGCAGAAAGATTAGCGCCATCTCCAAACGGAACGAAACGAGCTTCCACTTGAGCCTCGTCACCTATGAGTTCCATTAGGTGTGTCCAAAACGATTTCCAAGCCTATGGTATGTTTGGTGCAAACCGTGCACCTATCTTGCATCATGTTTAGCACCATCTCCAATCGGACTATAACATGCTTCCACTTGAGCCTCGTCACCTAGGAGTACCATCGGGTGCGTCCAAATCGATTTCTGAGCCTACGGTATGTTTGGCGCAGACCGTGCAATTATCTTGCACCGACACTAAACCTATCTCCAAACGGACTTAAAAGAGATTCCACATGGCCCCCGACACCTAGGAGTTCCATTAGGTGCGTCCAAAATGATTCTCGAGCCTCCGGTACATTCTGCGCAAACCGTGCACCTATCTTGCAGAAAGATTAGCGCCATCTCCAAACGGAACGAAACGAGCTTCCACTTGAGCCTCGTCACCTATGAGTTCCATTAGGTGTGTCCAAAACGATTTCCAAGCCTATGGTATGTTTGGTGCAAACCGTGCACCTATCTTGCATCATGTTTAGCACCATCTCCAATCGGACCGTAACGTGCTTCCACTTGAGCCTCGTCACCTAGGAGTACCATCAGGTGCGTCCAAATTGATTTCAGAGCGTATGGTATGATTGGTGCGAGCCGTCCAACTATCTTGCACCGGCACTAACACTGTCTCCAAATAGACTGAAACAAGATTCCACATGACCCACGTCACCTAGGAGTTCGATCAGATGCATCTAACCCAATTTCCGAGCCTATGGTAGGTTCCGCGCAACCCATGCACCTCGTCAAGACTAGCACTATCTCCAAACGGACCAAAACGAGCTTCCACTTGAGCCTCGTGACCTAGGAATTCCATTGGGTGTGTCCAAAACGATTTCCAAGCCTATGGTATGTTTCGCGCAAACCGTGCACCTATCTTGCATCAAGTTTAGCACCATCTCCAATCGGACCATAACGAGCTTCCACTTGAGCATCGTCACCTAGGAGTACCATCGGGTGCGTCCAAAATGATTTTTTAGCCTATGGTATATTTGGTGAAGACCGTGCAATTATCTTGCATCGACACTAAACCTGTCTCCAAATGGACTTAAACGAGATTCCACATGGCCCGCGACACCTAGGAGTTCCATGAGGCGTGTCCAAAATGATTCTCGAGCCTCCGGTACGCTCTACGCAAACCGTGCACCTATCTTGCAGAAAGATTAGCACCATCTCCAAACGGAACAAAACGAGCTTCCACTTGAGCCTCGTCACCTATGAGTACCATCGGGTGCGTCCATATCGATTTCTGAGGGTATGGTACGTTTGGTAAGAACCATCCAACTATCTTGCACTAACACTAACACTATCTCCAAATAGACTGAAAAAGATTTCACTTGACCCACGTCACCTAGGAGTTCGATCAGATGCATCTAAACCAATTTCCGAGCCTATGGTAAGTTCCGCGCAACCCATGCACCTCGTCAAGACTAGCACTATCTCCAAACGGACCAAAATGAGCTTCCACTTGAGCCTCGTGACCTAGGAATTCCATTAGGTGTGTCCAAAACGATTTCCAAGCCTATGGTATGTTTGGCGCAAACCGTGCACCTATCTTGCATCAAGTTTAGCACCATCTCCAATCGAACCGTAACGAGCTTCCACTTGAGCATCGTCACCTAGAAGTACCATCGGGTGCGTCCAAATCCATTTCTAAGCCTACGGTATGTTTGGCGCAGACCGTGCTATTATCTTGCACCGACACTAAACCTATCTCCAAACGGACTTAAAAGAGATTCCACATGGCCCCCGACACCTAGGAGTTCCATTGGGTGCGTCCAAAATGATTCTCGAGCCTCCGGTACATTCTGCGCAAACCGTGCACCTATCTTGCAGAAAGATTAGCGCCATCTCCAAACGGAACGAAACGAGCTTCCACTTGAGCCTCGTCACCTATGAGTTCTATTAGGTGTGTCCAAAATGATTTCCAAGCTTATGGTATGTTTGGTGCAAACCGTGCATCTATCTTGCATCATGTTTAGCACCATCTCCAATCGGACCGTAACGTGCTTCCACTTGAGCCTCGTCACCTAGGAGTACCATCAGGTGCGTCCAAATCGATTTCAGAGCCTATGGTACGATTGGTGCGAGCCGTCCAACTATCTTACACTGGCACTAACATTGTCTCCAAATAGACTGAAACAAGATTCCACATGACCCACGTCACCTAGGAGTTCGATCAGATGCATCTAAACCAATTTCCGAGCCTATGGTAGGTTCCGCGCAACCCATGCACCTTGTCAAGACTAGCACTATCTCCAAATGGGCCAAAACAAGCTTCCACTTGAGCCTCGTAACCTAGGAATTCCATTGGGTGTGTCCAAAACGATTTCCAAGCCTATGGTATGTTTGGCGCAAACGTGCACCTACCTTGCATCAAGTTTAGCACCATCTCCAATCGGACTGTAATGAGCTTCCACTTGAGCATCGTCACCTAGGAGTACCATCGGGTGCGTCCAAATCAATTTCTGAGCCTATGGTATGTTTGGCGCAGACCGTGCAATTATCTTGCACCGACACTAAACCTATCTCCAAACGGACTTAA
Source organism: Saccharum hybrid cultivar R570 (assembly GCA_038087645.1). NCBI lineage: Eukaryota > Viridiplantae > Streptophyta > Magnoliopsida > Poales > Poaceae > Saccharum > Saccharum hybrid cultivar. Next base: position 6,442,558 of record JAQSUU010000775.1, on the reverse strand, counting down.
AAGAGATTCCACATGGCCCCCGACACCTAGGAGTTCCATTAGGAGCGTCCAAAATGATTCTCGAGCCTCCGATACATTCTGCGCAAACCGTGCACCTATCTTGCAGAAAGATTAGCGCCATCTCCAAACGGAACGATACGAGCTTCCACTTGAGCCTCGTCACCTATGAGTTCCATTAGGTGTGTCCAAAATGATTTCCAAGCCTATGGTATGTTTGGTGCAACCCGTGCACCTATCTTGCATCATGTTTAGCACCATCTCCAATCGGACCGTAACGTGCTTCCACTTGAGCCTCGTCACCTAGGAGTACCATCAGGTGCTTCCAAATCGATTTCAGAGCGTATGGTACGATTGATGCGAGCCGTCCAACTATCTTGCTCCGGCACTAACACTGTCTCCAAATAGACTGAAACAAGATTCCACATGACCCACGTCACCTAGGAGTTCGATCAGATGCATCTAAACCAATTTCCGAGCCTATGGTAGGTTCCGCGCAACCCATGCACCTCGTCAAGACTAGCACTATCTCCAAACGGACCAAAACGAGCTTCCACTTGAGCCTCGTGACCTAGGAATTCCATTGGGTGTGTCCAAAACGATTTCCAAGCCTATGGTATGTTTGGTGCAAACCGTGCACCTATCTTGCATCAAGTTTAGCACCATCTCCAATCGGACCGTAACGAGCTTCCACTTGAGCATCGTCACCTAGGAGTACCATTGGGTGCGTCCAAAATGATTTTTGAGCCTATGGTATATTTGGTGAAGACCGTGCAATTACCTTGCATCGACACTAAACCTGTCTCCAAATGGACTTAAACGAGATTCCACATGGCCCGCGACACCTAGGAGTTCCATGAGGCGCGTCCAAAATGATTCTTGAGCCTCCGGTACGTTCTACGCAAACCGTGCACCTATCTTGCAGAAAGATTAGCACCATCTCCAAACGGAACAAAACGAGCTTCCACTTGAGCCTCGTCGCCTATGAGTACCATCGGGTGCATCCATATCGATTCCTGAGGGTATGGTACGTTTGGTAAGAACCATCCAACTATCTTGCACTAACACTAACACTATCTCCAAATAGACTGAAAAAGATTTCACATGACCCACGTCACCTAGGAGTTCGATCAGATGCATCTAAACCAATTTTCGAGCCTATGGTAGGTTCCGCGCGACCCATGCACCTCCTCAAGACTAGCACTATCTCCAAACGGACCAAAATGAGCTTCCACTTGAGCCTCGTAACCTAGGAATTCCATTGGGTGTGTCCAAAACGATTTCCAAGCCTATGGTATGTTTGGCGCAAACCGTGCAACTATCTTGCATCAAGTTTAGCACCATCTCCAATCGGACCGTAACGAGCTTCCACTTGAGCATCGTCACCTAGGAGTACCATCGGGTGCGTCCAAATCCATTTCTAAGCCTACGGTATGTTTGGCGCAGACCGTGCAATTATCTTGCACCGACACTAAACCTATCTCCAAACGGACTTAAAAGAGATTGATGAGGACATCAACACCGATCATACATCCACGCCGTCCACGCCGACACCTGCTGGTCCTATTACCCGTGCTCGTGCTCGAACACTTAATCATCAAGTGAGTTCCTTCTTGAGCTCTTGTCCATCCTGTTTAGATCTGGAGACACGTGCACTCTTGTTTTGATTAGGAATCAAGGAGAAGACCGAAAGGGAAAAGGACTCGCGTAGGCTGGATTCGGACTGCAGCACACCTCCAACTTGCGACGGTCGCCACGGTTACATACGGAGTCGGATTGGGGTGATTCTAGACTTGTTGGAAAGCTAATAAAGTCTACTTTTATACGGATCTGACCTCATACTCATACCTGCTCAGAAACGGCGTCAACAGTCCAAAAATAACCGAGAGGTCTATTCTGTCCAGGGTGCTACGCCACCTTAAGTTAGCCCAATGGGCTTGTATCGTTTAGAGTCCAGTAGGGACACGTCCTAGGGTTGGAGCACGACCCAATCTCTCTTGTGGTCGTCCTCCACACATCATATACCCCTTAGCCGCCACCAGGAACACTTGGGTTTTGTTTAGATCAAGTTTAGCCTTTGCTACTTGCTTGTAGGCGCGCATGCTGATCCAGCCGCCCGTCTCCTTGTCTTCGGAACCCCACTCATCATAAGATTCAGTTTGAGGCTTTCAATTTCATCTTGCAAATTCAGTGCTTGTTTCCTTGTTCTTGCTAGTTCTTCGATTGCTTGCAGGACGGGAGCCCTAGTGGCTGGTTGTCGCGCTCCACAAGATCGTGACGGCCTTTGGAGGTGGTGTATCGGTTGCTAAGGCGCGGTCTTGGAAGGCTGTAGTCGGGCCGTGAGCGTCATCTCCATCCCCAAATCGAGTTATCCACCTTCTCTCATCGAAAGATCAGGATTCACCCTAGCGGGTTCATATCAATTGGTAATCAGAGCAAGGTTTATCGGTGAGAGACTTGTAATTCTTCGTTGTTTTTATTTTTCCTACAGTCCAACAAAAAAAAAGCCAAAAAAATAGTAGATTAGTTTCCTACAATCCTATAGACCTTTGGGCCGTGGCTAGTGCTACCTAGTTAGGGCTTGTTGAGTCGTCGGTTGCATCGGTTGTGTCAAGTTGCTGGTCTTAGTTTTAGTCCTTTAGAGTTTCGAGTTCTTGTCACGTTCTATCACAACACGCGCTATCTAAAAGTCTCTCTGTTGGCCGAATCCAAGTAGGATTTGAAGTTTGAATCGGACAAGGAATCGGCTGTTCCTCTCTGTTGGCCGAAACCAAGTAGGTTTTCAAGTTTGAGTCGGATCAAGGAATCGGGTATTCCTCGCTGTGGCCAAGTCCGAGTAGAATTGGAAGTTCCAATCGGACGAGGAATCAGTTCACCCTGTGCTACAAATATCAAACGAACCACGCAGCAAGTATTCATATCTTTTTTTTACCGGAATACCCCTGCCCTTTCGGAAAAAGTGTGTGTGCTGAGTTACTATTTGGGAGTGTTCTTGTTCATATAATCAGTTTTGAGTGGCCCCTGAAAAAAAAATATTCAAAAAAAAAAGAAAAAAAAGAGAAAGAAGCAAAAGAAAAGAAGAGAAAGGGGCTGATCTTAGAGATTTTTCGTTCACTTTGGGTGGTGTGTTGTGCTCTCCTTTGTGTCCAAGCTCGCGTCTCTAGCACGGTCTAGACTAGGACCAGCACAGTACCACCGGTTGAACGATTATTCAGCTTGCTTTTTGTAACTAACGTGGTGCTAGTTCGTTCCTTGTTTCAGCCCACCTATAGCTCCACATATTCTACAGCTTGACAGGTCTCGTGTTGCGGCACCGATACACTTCATCCATTGCTGCAGACTTGTTGGTAGACGACCCCTCCTGTCGAGCAAGGTAAGAACTGGTAAGAACTTGTGTAACAGGTGGAGAGTGAGTGACTTGCTGTAGCTACATCCTAGTAGTTGTAGGGCTTTTATTTCTTCACTTGTCTTCTTGTTGTCTTTGTCTTTGAACCATGCCAGGGACCGACGAAGATAACCAAATTCCACATTCGCCTCGCACAAAGGGCATCATACAACATTTTGAAAGGAAAGTGAAGTTGCACACGGAGGGACTTGATAATGACTTGCAGGTGACAAATGACAAACTTGGGCAGTTGGAGGCTACGCAGATTGCCGCAAACAACAAGCTTGCAGGTTTGGAGCAGTCCATTGCTAGTGTGGACAAAAGCCTTGCTGCTCTGCTGAGGCGTTTTGATGACCTCCACAACAATGATAAAGACCAGCATAAAGAAGAAAAGAAGGAGGAAGATCGAGAGGATGGTAGTTATGATGAAGAATACACAGGTGATACTGAACATGATGATCGAGACACTCGTGATCGACGTCGCCTACGTCACAACCGTAGAGGAATGGGTGGCCGACGCGAGGTACACAATAATGATGATGCTTTCAGTAAGATTAAATTTAAAATACCTCCTTTTGATGGAAAATATGACCCTAATGCATACATTACTTGGGAGATTGCTGTTGATCAAAAGTTTGCATGCCATGAATTTCCTGAGAACACACGTGTTAGGGCTGCTACTAGTGAGTTCACAGATTTTGCTTCTGTTTGGTGGATTGAATATGGCAAGAAAAATCCTAATAACATACCTAAAACTTGGGATGCGCTGAAACGAGCCATGAGAGCTAGATTTGTTCCATCTTACTATGCCCGTGATATGATAAATAAGTTGCAACAATTGAGACAAGGTTCTAAAAGTGTAGAAGAATACTATCAGGAATTACAAACGGGTATGTTGCGTTGTAAATTAGAGGAGGATGAGGAACCTGCTATGGCTAGATTTTTAGGGGGGTTAAATTGGGAAATTCAGGATATCCTCGCTTACAAAGAATACAATAACGTAACCAAACTGTTTCATCTTGCTTGTAAAGCTGAACGGGAAGTGTAGGGACGACGTGCTAGCGCAAGGACTAATGTTTCTGTAGGGAAAGCTAGTTCATGGCAGCCGCGCATGTCTACAACTCCGTCTACACGTACTCCTACACCATCATCTAGTGACAAGACTCGAGCTGCCCCCACCAATTCAGTAGCGAAGACAGCGCAAAAGCCGGCTGCGAGTACTTCATCCGTGGCATCGACAGGTAGAACAAGCAACATACAATGTCATCGGTGCAAGGGATATGGCCATATGATGCGTGACTGCCCAAACAAGCGTGTTATGATTGTCAAAGATGATGGTGAGTGTTCATCTGCTATTGATTTTGATGAAGATACACTTGCATTGCTTGCGGCTGACTATGCAGGTAGTGAGGAACACGTAGAAGAACACATTAATGCAGGTGACGTGGAGCACTATGAGAGCTTGATTGTACAGCGAGTGCTTAGTGCACAAATGGAGCAGGCGGAGCAAAATCAGCGACACACTTTATTCCAAACAAAGTGTGTCATCAAGGAGCGTTCGTGCCGCATGATCATTGATGGAGGTAGCTGCAACAACTTGGCAAGTAGCAACATGGTACAGAAGCTCGCCCTCACCACCAAACCACACCCCCATCCCTACTACATCCAATGGCTGAACAACAGTGGTAAGGCAAAGGTAACGAGACTGGTGCGAATCGATTTGGCCATCGGATCATACAAAGATATTGTTGAATGTGATGTTGTGCCTATGCAAGCTTGCAATATTCTACTAGGTAGACCATGGCAATTTGATAGAGATTCGATGCATCATCGTAGATCAAATCAATATTCGTTTCTATACCATGATCGAAAAATTGTGTTGCATCCTATGTCTCCTGAAGCTATTATGCAATCTGATGTTACTAAGGCTGCAAAAGCAAAGAGCGAGAGCAATAAAAATGACAAATCTGTTGTTGATGACAAAGATGAGATAAAATTGAAAGGACGTTGTATGCTTGCTACAAAATCTGATATTAATGAGTTCAATGCATCCACCTCTTTTGCTTATGCTTTGGTATGCAAGGATGCTTTGATTTCATTTGAGGATATGCAACGTTCTTTGCCCCCTGCTGTTGCTAACATTTTGCAGGAGTATTCTGATGTGTTTCCCATTGAGATACCAGCGGGGCTGCCACCAATACGAGGGATTGAGCATCAAATTGATCTTATCCCTGGAGCATCTTTGCCAAACCGTGCGCCATACAGGACCAATCCGGAGGAAACGAAGGAAATTCAGCGACAAGTGCAAGAACTACTAGACAAAGGTTATGTGCGTGAGTCTCTTAGTCCTTGTGCTGTTCCAGTGATTTTAGTGCCTAAGAAAGATGGAACATGGCGCATGTGTGTTGATTGTAGGGCTATTAATAATATCACCATTCGATATCGACACCCTATTCCACGATTAGATGATATGCTTGATGAATTGAGTGGTGCTGTTGTGTTTTCAAAGGTTGATTTGCGTAGTGGGTACCACCAGATTCGTATGAAATTGGGAGATGAATGGAAAACTGCTTTCAAAACCAAGTTCGGTCTATATGAGTGGTTAGTCATGCCTTTTGGGTTAACTAATGCACCTAGTACTTTCATGAGATTAATGAACGAGGTTTTGCGTGCTTTCATTGGGAAATTTGTTGTCGTCTACTTTGATGATATACTGATTTATAGCAAATCCATAGATGAACACCTTGATCACTTACGTGCTGTTTTCAATGCTCTACGTGATGCATGTTTGTTTGGTAACCTTGAGAAGTGCACTTTCTGCACCGATCGAGTATCGTTTCTTGGCTATGTTGTCACTCCACAGGGAATTGAGGTTGATAAAGCCAAGGTGGAAGCTATACAAGGATGGCCTGTACCCACGACGGTCACACAAGTGCGGAGTTTCCTAGGACTTGCTGGTTTCTATCGCCGTTTTGTGAAGGACTTCAGCACCATTGCTGCACCATTGAATGAGCTTACAAAGAAGGGAGTGCCCTTTTCTTGGGGCAAAGCACAAGAGCACGCCTTCCATGTGCTGAAAGATAAGTTAACACATGCACCTCTACTCCAACTCCCTGATTTTAATAAGACTTTCGAGCTTGAATGTGATGCGAGTGGAATTGGATTGGGTGGTGTTTTGTTACAAGAAGGAAAACCTGTTGCATACTTTAGTGAGAAATTGAGCGGGCCTATTCTTAATTATTCTACATATGATAAGGAATTATATGCTCTAGTGCGGACATTAGAAACATGGCAGCATTATTTGTGGCCCAAAGAATTTGTTATACATTCTGATCATGAATCTTTGAAGCATATTCGTAGTCAAGGAAAACTGAATCGTAGACATACAAAATGGGTTGAATTTATTGAATCTTTTCCTTATGTTATCAAACACAAGAAAGGGAAGGATAATATCATTGCAGATGCATTGTCTAGGAGATATACTTTGCTGAATCAACTTGATTACAAGATCTTTGGGTTAGAAACAATTAAAGACCAATATGCTCATGATGCTGATTTTAAAGAAGTGCTGCTGCATTGTAAAGATGGGAAAACGTGGAACAAATTCATCCTCAATGATGGGTTTGTGTTTAGAGCTAACAAGCTATGCATTCCAGCTAGCTCCGTTCGCTTGTTGTTGCTGCAGGAAGCGCATGGAGGTGGCTTGATGGGGCATTTTGGAGCGAAGAAGACAGAGGACATTCTTGCTGGTCATTTCTTTTGGCCAAAGATGCGACGAGACGTGGAGAGATTTGTTGCTCGCTGCACGACATGTCAAAAGGCTAAGTCCCGGTTGAATCCACACGGTTTGTATATGCCTCTTCCTGTTCCTAGTGCTCCTTGGGAGGATATTTCTATGGATTTTGTGTTGGGATTGCCACGGACTAGGAAAGGGCGAGATAGTGTTTTTGTGGTTGTGGATCGATTCTCTAAAATGGCACATTTCATACCATGTCATAAAACTGATGATGCTACAAATATTGCTGATTTGTTCTTTCGAGAAGTTGTTCGCTTGCATGGTGTGCCAAATACAATTGTTTCTGATCGTGATGCTAAATTTCTTAGCCATTTTTGGAGAACTTTATGGGCCAAATTGGGGACTAAGCTTTTATTTTCCACCACTTGTCACCCCCAAACTGATGGTCAAACTGAAGTTGTGAATAGAACTTTGTCTACTATGTTAAGGACTGTTTTAAAGAAGAATATTAAGATGTGGGAAGATTGTTTGCCTCATATTGAGTTTGCTTATAATCGTTCGCTGCATTCTACTACGAAGATGTGTCCCTTTGAGATTGTTTATGGTTTGTTACCACGTGCTCCTATTGATTTAATGCCATTGCCAAGTTCTGAAAAGTTGAATTTTGATGCTAAGCAACGTGCTGAATTGATGCTAAAACTACATGAAACCACTAAAGAAAACATAGAGCGCATGAATGCTAAGTACAAATTTGCTGGAGATAAAAGGTAGAAGGGAATTGATTCTTGAACCTGGAGATTTGGTTTGGTTGCATTTGCGAAAGGATAGGTTTCCTGAATTAAGAAAATCTAAATTGATGCCTAGAGCGGATGGTCCTTTTAAAGTGATGCAACGAATAAATGAGAATGCATATAAGCTTCATCTTCCTGCAGATTTTGGGGTTAGTCCCACATTTAACATTGCAGATTTGAAGCCTTATTTGGGTGAGGAAGATGAGCTTGAGTCGAGGACGACTCAAAATCAAGAAAGGGAGGATGATGAGGACATCAACACCGATCATACATCCACGCCGTCCACGCCGACACCTGCTGGTCCTATTACCCGTGCTCATGCTCGAACACTTAATCATCAAGTGAGTTCCTTCTTGAGCTCTTGTCCATCCTGTTTAGATCTTGGAGACACGTGCACTCTTGTTTTGATTAGGAATCAAGGAGAAGACCGAAAGGGAAAAGGACTCGCGTAGGCTGGATTCGGACTGCAGCACACCTCCAACTTGCGATGGTCGCCACGGTTACATACGGAGTCGGATTGGGGTGATTCTAGACTTGTTGGAAAGCTAATAAAGTCTACTTTCATACGGATCTGACCACATACTCATATCTGCTCAGAAACGGCGTCAACAGTCCAAAAATCACCGAGAGGTCTATTCTGTCCAGGGTGCTGCGCCACCTTAAGTTAGCCCAATGGGCTTGTATCGTTTAGAGTCCAGTAGGGACGCGTCCTAGGGTTGGAGCACGACCCAAACTCTCTTGTGGTCGTCCTCCACACGTCATATACCCCTTAGCCGCCACCAGGAACACTTGGGTTTTGTTTAGATCAAGTTTAGCCTTTGCTACTTGCTTGTAGGCGCGCGTGCTGATCCAGCCGCCCGTCTTCTTGTCTTCGGAACCCCACTCATCATAAGATTCAGTTTGAGGCTTTCAATTTCATCTTGCAAATTCAGTGCTTGTTTCCTTGTTCTTGCTAGTTCTTCGATTGCTTGCAGGACGGGAGCCCTATTGGCTGGTTGTCGCGCTCCACAAGATCGTGACGGCCTTTGGAGGTGGTGTATCGGTTGCTAAGGCGCGGTCTTGGAAGGCTGTAGTCGGGCCGTGAACGTCATCTCCATCCACCAAATCGAGTGATCTCACGCCTCTCATCGAAAGATCGTCCATAAACCCTAGCGGGTTCATATCACTAACATTGTCTCCAAATAGACTGAAAAAAGATTTCACATGACTGACGTTACCTAGGAGTTCCATCGGATGCGTTGAAACTGATTTCCGAGCCCATGGTAGGTTTGGCGCAACCCGTGCACCTCGTCAAGATTAGCACTATCTCCAAACGGACCAAAACGAGCTTCCACTTGAGCCTCGTCACCTAGGAATTCCATTGGGTGTGTCCAAAACAATATCCATGCCTATGGTATGTTTGGCGCAAACCGTGCACCGATCCTGCATCAAGTTTAGCACCATCTCCAATCGGACCGTAACGAGCTTCCACTTGAGCATCGTCACCTAGGAGTACCATCGGGTGCGTCCAAATTGATTTCTGAGCCTACGGTATATTTGGCGCAGACCGTGCAATTATCTTGCTCCGACACTAAACCTATCTCCAAACGGACTTAAACGAGATTCCACATGGCCCCCGTCACCTTGGAGTTCCATTGGGTGCGTCCAAAATGATTCTCGAGCCTCCGGTACGTTCTGCGCAAACCGTGCACCTATCTTGCAGAAAGATTAGCGCCATCTCCAAACGGAACGAAACGAGCTTCCACTTGAGCCTCGTCACCTATGAGTTCCATTAGGTGTGTCCAAAACGATTTCCAAGCCTATGGTATGTTTGGTGCAAACCATGCACCTATCTTGCATCAAGTTTAGCACCATCTCCAATCGGACCGTAACGTGCTTCCACTTGAGCCTCGTCACCTAGGAGTACCATCGGGTGCGTCCAAATCGATTTCAGAGCGTATGGTACGATTGGTGAGAGCCGTCCAACTATCTTGCACCGGCACTAACACTGTCTCCAAATAGACTGAAACAAGATTCCACATGACCCACGTCACGTAGGGGTTCCATCAGATGCATCTAACCCAATTTTCGAGCCTATGGTAGGTTCCGCGCAACCCATGCACCTCGTCAAGATTAGCACTATCTCCAAACAGACCAAAACAAGCTTCCACTTCAGCCTTGTCACCTATGAGTTCCATGGGGTGTGTCCAAAACCATTTCCAAGCCTATGGTATGTTTGGCGCAAACCGTGCACCTATCTTGCATCAAGTTTAGCACCATCTCCAATCGGAATGTAACGAGCTTCCACTTGAGCATCGTCACCTAGGAGTACCATCGGGTGCATCCAAAACGAATTATGTGCCTATGGTATATTTGTTGAAGACCGTACAATTATCTTGCACCGACACTAAACCTGTCTCCAAACGGACTTAAACGAGATTCCACATGGCTTGTGACACCTAGGAGTTTAATTAGGTGTGTCCAAAATGATTCTCGAGCCTTCGGTATGTTCTACGCAAACCGTGCACCTATCTTGCAGAAAGATTAGCACCATCCCTAAACGGAACGAAACGAGCTTCCACTTGAGCCTCGTCACCTATGAGTACCATCGGGTGTGCCCATATCGATTTCTGAGGGTATGGTACGTTTGGTAAGAACCGTCCAACTATCTTGCACCGACACTAACACTATCTCCAAATAGACTAAAAAAGATTTCACATGACTGACGTTACCTAGGAGTTCCATCAGATGCGTCCAAACTGATTTCCGAGCCCATGGTAGGTTCGGCGCAACCCGTGCACCTCGTCAAGATTAGCACTATCTCCAAATGGACCAAAACGAGCTTCCACTTGAGCCTCGTCACCTAGGAATTCCATTGGGTGTGTCCAAAATGATTTCCATGCCTATGGTATGTTTGGCGCAAACTGTACACCTGTCTTGCATCAAGTTTAACACCATCTCCAATCAGACCGTAACGAGCTTCCACTTGAGCATCGTCACCTAGGAGTACCATCGGGTGCACCTATCTTGCAGAAAGATTAGCACCATCTCTAAACGGAACGAAACGAGCTTCCACTTGAGCCTCGTCACCTATGAGTACCATTGGGTGTGTCCATATTGATTTCTGAGGGTATGGTACGTTTGGTAGGAACCGTCCAACTATCTTGCACCGACACTAACACTATCTCCAAATAGACTGAAAAAAGATTTCACCTGACTAACGTTACCTAGGAGTTCCATATTGATGCGTCCAAACTGATTTCCGAGACCATGGCAGGTTTGGCGCAACCTGTGCACCTCGTCAAGTTTAGCACCATCTCCAAACGGACCAAAACGAGCTTCCACTTCAGCCTCGTCACCTAGGAATTCCATTGGGTGTGTCCAAAACGATTTCCATGCCTATGGTATGTTTGGCACAAACCGTGCACCTATCTTGCATCAAGTTTAGCACCATCTCCAATCGGACCGTAACGAGCTTCCACTTGAGCATCGTCACCTAGGAGTACCATCGGGTGCCTCCAAATCGATTTCTGAGCCTACGGTATGTTTGGCGCAGACCGTGCAATTATCTTGCACCGACACTAAACCTATCTCCAAACGGACTTAAACGAGATTCCACATGGCCCCCGACACCTAGGAGTTCCATTGGGTGCATCCAAAATGATTCTCGAGCCTCCGGTACGTTCTGCGCAAACCATGCACCTATCTTACAGAAAGATTAGCGCCATCTCCAAATGGAACGAAACGAGCTTCCACTTGAGCCTCGTCACCTATGAGTTCCATTAGGTGTGTCCAAAATGATTTCCAAGCCTATGGTATGTTTGGTGCAAACCGTGCACCTATCTTGCATCAAGTTTAGCACCATCTCCAATCAGACCGTAACGTGCTTCCACTTGAGCCTCGTCACCTAGGAGTACCATCGAGTGCGTCCAAATCGATTTCAGAGCGTATGGTACGATTGGTGAGAGCCGTCCAACTATCTTGCACCGGAACTAACACTGTCTCCAAATAGACTGAAACAAGATTCCACATGACCCACGTCACGTAGGGGTTCCATCAGATGCATCTAAACCAATTTTTGAGCCTATGGTAGGTTCCGCGCAACCTATGCACCTCGTCATGATTAGCACTATCTCCAAACAGACCAAAACAAGCTTCCACTTGAGCCTTGTCACCTATGAGTTCCATGGGGTGTGTCCAAAACCATTTCCAAGCCTATGGTATGTTTGGCGCAAACCGTGCACCTATCTTGCATCATGTTTAGCACCATCTCCAATCGGAACGTAACGAGCTTCCACTTGAGCATCATCACCTAGGAGTACCATCGGGTGCGTCCAAATTGATTTCTGAGCCTACGGTATATTTGGCGCAGACCGTGCAATTATCTTGCTCCGACACTAAACCTATCTCCAAACGGACTTAAACGAGATTCCACATGGCCCCCGACACCTAGGAGTTCCATTGGGTGCGTCCAAAATGATTCTTGAGCCTCCAGTACGTTCTGCGCAAACCGTGAGCCTATCTTGCAGAAAGATTAGCGCCATCTCCAAACGGAACGAAACGAGCTTTCACTTGAGCCTCGTCACCTATGAGTTCCATTAGGTGTGTCCAAAACGATTTCCAAGCCTATGGTATGTTTGGTGCAAACCATGCACATATCTTGCATCAAGTTTAGCACCATCTCCAATCGGACCGTAACGTGCTTCCACTTGAGCCTCGTCACCTAGGAGTACCATCGGGTGCGTCCAAATCGATTTCAGAGCGTATGGTATGATTGGTGAGAGCCGTCCAACTATCTTGCACCGGCACTAACACTGTCTCCAAATAGACTGAAACAAGATTCCACATGACCCACGTCACCTAGGGGTTCCATCAGATGCATCTAAACCAATTTTCGAGCCTATGGTAGGTTCCGCGCAACCCATGCACCTCGTCAAGATTAGCACTATCTCCAAACAGACCAAAACAAGCTTCCACTTCAGCCTTGTCACCTATGAGTACCATGGGGTGTGTCCAAAACGATTTCCAAGCCTATGGTATGTTTGGCACAAACCGTGCACCTATCTTGCATCAAGTTTAGCACCATCTCCAATCGGAATGTAACGAGCTTCCACTTGAGCATCGTCACCTAGGAGTACCATCGGGTGCATCCAAAACGATTTATGTGCCTATGGTATATTTGTTGAAGACCGTGCAATTATCTTGCACCGACACTAAACCTATCTCCAAACGGACTTAAACGAGATACCACATGGCTCGTGACACCTAGGAGTTTAATTAGGTGCGTCCAAAATGATTCTCGAGCCTTTGGTATGTTCTGCGCAAACCGTGCACCTATCTTGCAGAAAGATTAGCACCATCCCTAAACGGAACGAAACGAGCTTCCACTTGAGCCTCGTCACCTATGAGTACCATTGGGTGTGCCCATATCGATTTCTGAGGGTATGGTACGTTTGGTAAGAACCGTCCAACTATCTTGCACCGACACTAACACTATCTCCAAATAGACTAAAAAAGATTTCACATGACTGACGTTACCTAGGAGTTCCATCAGATGCGTCCAAACTGATTTCCGAGCCCATGGTAGGTTCGGCGCAACCCGTGCACCTCGTCAAGATTAGCACTATCTCCAAATGGACCAAAACGAGCTTCCACTTGAGCCTCGTCACCTAGGAATTCCATTGGGTGTGTCCAAAACGATTTCCAAGCCTATGGTATGTTTGGTGCAAACCGTGCACCTATCTTGCATCAAGTTTAGCACCATCTCCAATCGGACCGTAACGAGCTTCCACTTGAGCATCGTCACCTAGGAGTACCATCAGGTGCGTCAAAATCCATTTCTAAGCCTACGGTATGTTTGGCACAGACCGTGCAATTATCTTGCACCGACACTAAACCTATCTCCAAACGGACTTAAACGAGATTCCACATGGCCCCCGACACCTAGGAGTTCCATTGGGTGCATCCAAAACGATTCTCGAGCCTCCGGTACGTTCTGCGCAAACCGTGCACCTATCTTGCAGAAAGATTAGCGCCATCTCCAAACGGAACGAAACGAGCTTCCACTTGAGCCTCGTCACCTATGAGTTCCATTAGGTGTGTCCAAAATGATTTCCAAGCCTATAGTATGTTTGGTGCAAACCGTGCACCTATCTTGCATCATGTTTAGCACCATCTCCAATCGGACCGTAACGTGCTTCCACTTGAGCCTCGTCACCTAGGAGTACCATCAGGTGCGTCCAAATCGATTTCAGGGCGTATGGTACGATTGGTGCGAGCCGTCCAACTATCTTGCACCGGCACTAACACTGTCTCCAAATAGACTGAAACAAGATTCCACATGACCCACGTCACGTAGGGGTTCCATCAGATGCATCTAAACCAATTTTTGCGCCTATGGTAGGTTCCGCGCAACCTATGCACCTCGTCATGATTAGCACTATCTCCAAACAGACCAAAACAAGCTTCCACTTGAGCCTTGTCACCTATGAGTTCCATGGGGTGTGTCCAAAACAATTTCCAAGCCTATGGTATGTTTGGCGCAAACCGTGCACCTATCTTGCATCATGTTTAGCACCATCTCCAATCGGAACGTAACGAGCTTCCACTTGAGCATCGTCACCTAGGAGTACCATCGGGTGCATCCAAAACGATTTATGTGCCTATGGTATATTTGGTGAAGATTGTGCAATTATCTTGCACCGACACTAAACCTGTCTCCAAACGGACTTAAACGAGATTCCACATGGCCCGCGACACCTAGGAGTTCCATTAGGTGTGTCCAAAATGATTCTCGAGCCTTCGGTACGTTCTGCGCAAACCATGCACCTATCTTGCAGAAAGATTAGCACCATCTCTAAACGGAACGAAACGAGCTTCCACTTGAGCCTCGTCACCTAGGAATTCCATTGGGTGTGTCCAAAACGATTTCCATGCCTATGGTATGTTTGGCGCAAACCATGCACCTATCTTGCATCAAGTTTAGCACCATCTCCAATCGGACCATAACGAGCTTCCACTTGAGCATCGTCACCTAGGAGTACCATCGGGTGCGTCCAAATCGATTTCTGAGCCTATGGTATGTTTGGCGCAGACCGTGCAATTATCTTGCACCGACACTAAACCTATCTCCAAACGGACTTAAACGAGATTCCACATGGCCCCCGACACCTAGGAGTTCCATTGGGTGCGTCCAAAATGATTCTCGAGCCTCCAGTACGTTCTGCGCAAACCGTGCGCCTATCTTGCAGAATGATTAGCGCCATCTCCAAACGGAACGAAACGAGCTTCCACTTGAGCCTCGTCACCTATGAGTACCATCGGGTGCTTCCATATCGATTTCTGAGGGTATGGTACGTTTGGTAAGAACCGTCCAACTATCTTGCACCGACACTAACTGATATGAACCCGCTAGGGTGAATCCTGATCTTTCGATGAGAGAAGCTGGATAACTCGATTTGGGGATGGAGATGACGTTCACGGCCCGACTACAACCATCCAAGGATGCTGCGCCTTAGCAACCGATACACCACCTCCAACAGCCGTCACGATCTTGTGGAACACGATCAACCAAACCACTAGGGTAATTCCTGCAAGCAATCGAGGAACAAGCAAGAACAAGTAGAACAAGCAACTCAATTGCAAATATGGAGATGAAAACCAATCTGAAATCACAAAGTTGGGGTTCTGAATCGAGTAGAACGGATGGTCTAGTCGACACACGCGTCTACAAGGAAGTAGCAATGGCTAAACTTTCAACAAAACAAAACCCAATCTGTTTGTGGTGGCTCTAATCCTTATTAATACCTAGGGGAACGACCAGGGGGTGTTGGGGTCATTCTCCAACCCTAGGACACGTCCCTAATGAACCCAACTTGATACATGGGCCATCAGCCCAAAATAGGGTGACACAGCACCAAAGGCAGAAAAGGCCCCGGCGTTGAAACGACGATTGCTGAAGCATCGGATAAGATATAGCCATGAGTCCAGATCCGTTGGAAAATAGACTTGATAAGCTTTCCAAAAAGTGCTAGAACGTCCCAATCCGAGTCCGTATGCGACTGTGGTGAACAACACAAGTTGGAGCTGTCCTGGAGTCCGAATCCAGCCCCAAAACGTGTTGGATTTGATCTCTTTCTTTCCTTGGACCAAAAGTGACGTGGTGTCCAGGTGGAGAACGTTGGGAATACTTGGATTTGGTCCCCAATCAACTTCATTAACCTTCCATGCTTTCCATATGCAATCAAACCTTTCCTTGATCCATGTAAGTAATTCTGAAAATGAAAATATACACATTTTATGGTGGAGCACCAATTCACCAAATGCATCAATGATAAGCCTCATATAGAATGGTTGCACCTTTGGTATAGAAGTGGTTGACATGGTCATATTTGAGCCAATGATGACCTCATCATAGAACGACCAGGGGGTGTTGGGGTCATTCTCCAACCCTAGGACACGTCCCTAATGAACCCAACTTGATACATGGGCCATCAGCCCAAAATAGGGTGACACAGCACCAAAGGCAGAAAAGGCCCCGGCGTTGAAACGACGATTGCAGAAGCATCGGATAAGATATAGCCATGAGTCCAGATCCGTTGGAAAATAGACTTGATAAGCTTTCCAAAAAGTGCTAGAACGTCCCAATCCGAGTCCGTATGCGACTATGGTGAACAACACAAGTTGGAGCTGTCCTGGAGTCCGAATCCAGCCCCAAAACGTGTTGGATTTGATCTCTTTCTTTCCTTGGACCAAAAGTGACGTGGTGTCCAGGTGGAGAACGTTGGGAATACTTGGATTTGGTCCCCAATCAACTTCATTAACCTTCCATGCTTTCCATATGCAATCAAACCTTTCCTTGATCCATGTAAGTAATTCTAAAAATGAAAATATACACATTTTATGGCGGAGCACCAATTCATCAAATGCATCAATGATAAGCCTCATATAGAATGGTTGCACCTTTGGTATAGAAGTGGTTGACATGGTCATATTTGAGCCAATGATGACCTCATCATAGAACGACCAGGGGGTGTTGGGGTCATTCTCCAACCCTAGGACACGTCCCTAATGAACCCAACTTGATACATGGGCCATCAGCCCAAAATAGGGTGACACAGCACCAAAGGCAGAAAAGGCCCCGGCGTTGAAATGACGATTGCGGAAGCATCGGATAAGATATAGCCATGAGTCCAGATCCGTTGGAAAATAGGCTTGATAAGCTTTCCAAAAAGTGCTAGAACGTCCCAATCCGAGTCCGTATGCGACTGTGGTGAACAACACAAGTTGGAGCTGTCCTGGAGTCCGAATCCAGCCCCAAAACGTGTTGGATTTGATCTCTTTCTTTCCTTGGACCAAAAGTGACGTGGTGTCCAGGTGGAGAACGTTGGGAATACTTGGATTTGGTCCCCAATCAACTTCATTAACCTTCCATGCTTTCCATATGCAATCAAACCTTTCCTTGATCCATGTAAGTAATTCTGAAAATGAAAATATACACATTTTATGGTGGAGCACCAATTCATCAAATGCATCAATGATAAGCCTCATATAGAATTGTTGCACCTTTGGTATAGAAGTGGTTGACATGGTCATATTTGAGCCAATGATGTCCTCATCATTCTCCCCTTCTTGACCGCAAACCGTCCTCGGTTTGACCTTTGTTGGAGGATGTGTTGTAGGTAAAAGTGAACCGTGCTCCCCTTCTTGATATTTATCCTGTTGCATTTGGGAAAAACTAGAAAAACTTTGCAAGACATCATTAGTGTTAGTGCAGCCCTCAATTTGATCATGGTATTGTGGCCCAAAAGGATATTTCAGATTAGAGCAAATATAAACTTTATGCACCAAATATTCTCCTTTGTTGTCATATTTGCCAATTGCATGAAGCGAACAATGATTAAAACTTGGCAAAATAGAATCAAATTTTAGTTTCTCTTTTAGACAATTTAGATTACACAGAATATCAAATTCAATATAACCCAAAGTATTTAAAGAGGACAACGAATTCAGTTCATCTTGTGCACATGTAATAGGATGAAAAAGCTTATCTTCAGCACATTTGTATGGTTCCAAACCAAAAGTATCACACTTATTTGCTACTTGTGGCATAGGAGTAAAAGAATCATCAACACACAACTCCTCTTTATCACAAGGAACCGCGAGTAATTCATTTTGTGACAAAGGAAAATCAGTAGTGGGTTCCACTATTACAGATAATAGAATCTCTTTTTCAGCATTGAGAGCCAGACAAAACAATTGACCAATATGGCAATATGATTTGCTAATTAATAAGGTTCAAATTTCAGAATTGAGCCCTCTCATGAATCTACTCATAACATCTTCCATGCATTCATCCAATCCACCAAACATGATACAAATCTTAAAATTATGGTAGTATTGTTTCACAGTCTTGCTACCCTGCTTCAAGTTGTCTAATTTTGCAAGCAAATAATCAACATAATATGCAGGAACGAATGCATCTCTAAAAAGAAATTTGAAGTCTTTCCAAGATTCTGGAACTTTGATGTGCCTACAATGTGTTTCCATTCTAGCAAAGCATATTCAATCAAAATATTAGAGGCAATACAAATCTTTTGTTTCTCGGATAGGTCATGCTCATCAAATTCATTGTCTACTTTTAACTCCCAATCAATGTAAGCTTGAGGATCAAACTTACCATCATATAATGGCAAGTGTTGAATGACATCCTGAATATGAGGGTCTAGTTTCAACAGCTCATAAATCTCCATATCACCTGCCATGATTAGTAGAAAACAAGAAACACAAAAATAATATGTATCCTCCTATCAACTACTAGGATGTGTCAAATGTAATTCTCTCAAACTCAACTTGTTAAAACAAGCCCTTACAAGTTCTTACCAAGCCAAACAGGAGGTGACGGCAACCAACAAGTCTACAACCGTGGAGTGAAGTGTATCGGTGCCGCAACAACAACACCTGTCAAGCTGTAGTCGAAATATGTGGAGCTATAGGTGGGCTAAAGCAAGGAAGTACTAGAACCACGTTAGTTGCAAGCAAATTGAACAAACGCTCAACGACGTTATTATGCTGGTCCTAGGCTAGTACATGCTAGAGACGCGAGCCTAGACACAAACGAAGTCACTGAGCAGCAGCAAAGAAGGATCACAAGGACAGGAATAACAACAAAAGAAAAACTCTTCTCTTCTTCTTTCTCTTTCTTTCTTTCTTTCTTTCTTTCTTTCTTTCTTTCTGTCTTTCTTTTCTTTCTTTCTTTTCTTTCTTTCTGTCTTTTTTTCTATTTTTTTTTCTTTCAACTAGCACAAAACTGAAATTTTGCAACAAGAAATAACAAGCTACTTACAGCAATTAAATGTTTCCTTGGGAAGGGTGATTCAGTAGCAAAGTGAAACAAGTGGTTGTTTTGCAAAACCAGCAGACGCACAAATCTCCAGGGCAATTGCGAAGCGCTCAGAATGAATTTGGGACCAAGCTCTGATCCGTTGGAAAGAGGACAAGTTAAGGTTTCCAGATTGTATTTAAACTCCCTATTCAGACTCCTGACAAAGGAAATATGGTGCTTTTGTTTTCAAGATAAAACAGGACTCCGAATCGAATTCTATCTTGATCTTGTTGGATTTCCTTTTTGTAGATGGAAATATGGACGTGGATGAAACCTCCAAGGATGTGGCTTGGATAATGGTGGTAAACAAAACAAAGGAATTTGAAAATCCACTTGGATTCCTAGAGAGAAACAAATAAACTCGAATCTGCGATGGTGATAGAAACGTGACTAGAACTTGAAACTCTAAACGACTAGACGCTAAGACCAGCAACTTGCACGATGATGCAACCGTTAATTCAATAAGCCCTAACTAAGCAGTAATAGTATTAAGCTCAAAGGGGTTTTGGGATTATGAAGAACTAATCTACTAATTTTGTTTTGGCTTTTTCTAGACCATAGGAGATTAAAAACAGCAAAGAACTAGAAGTCTCTCACCGATCAACCTTGCTCTGATTACCAACTGATATGAACCCGCTAGGGTGAATCCTGATCTTTCGATGAGAGAAGGTGGATAACTCGATTTGGGGATGGAGATGACGTTCACGGCCCGACTACAACCATCCAAGGATGCTGCGCCTTAGCAACCGATACACCACCTCCAACAGCCGTCGCGATCTTGTGGAACACGATCAACCAAACCACTAGGGTAATTCCTGTAAGCAATCGAGGAACAAGCAAGAACAAGTAGAACAAGCAACTCAATTGCAAATATGGAGATGAAAACCAATCTGAAATCACAAAGTTGGGGTTCTGAATCGAGTAGAACGGATGGTCTAGTCGACACACGCGTCTACAAGGAAGTAGCAATGGCTAAACTTTCAACAAAACAAAACCCAATCTGTTTGTGGCGGCTCTAATCCTTATTAATACCTAGGGGAACGACCAGGAGGTGTTGTGGTCGTTCTCCAACCCTAGGACACGTCCCTAATGAACCCAACTTGATACATGGGCCATCAGCCCAAAATAGGGTGACACAGCACCAAAGGCAGAAAAGGCCCCGGCGTTGAAATGACGATTGCGGAAGCATTGGATAAGATATAGCCATGAGTCCAGATCCGTTGGAAAATAGACTTGATAAGCTTTCCAAAAAGTGCTAGAACGTCCCAATCCGAGTCCGTATGCGACTGTGGTGAACAACACAAGTTGGAGCTGTCCTGGAGTCCGAATCCAGCCCCAAAACGTGTTGGATTTGATCTCTTTCTTTCCTTGGACCAAAAGTGACGTGGTGTCCAGGTGGAGAACGTTGGGAATACTTGGATTTGGTCCCCAATCAACTTCATTAACCTTCCATGCTTTCCATATGCAATCAAACCATTCCTTGATCCATGTAAGTAATTCTGAAAATGAAAATATACACATTTTATGGTGGAGCACCAATTCATCAAATGCATCAATGATAAGCCTCATATAGAATGGTTGCACCTTTGGTATAGAAGTGGTTGACATGGTCATATTTGAGCCAATGATGTCCTCATCACTAACACTATCTCCAAATAGACTAAAAAAGATTTCACATGACTGACGTTACCTAGGAGTTCCATCGGATGCGTCGAAACTGATTTTCGAGCCCATGGCAGGTTCGGCGCAACCCGTGCACCTCGTCAAGATTAGCACTATCTCCAAATGGACCAAAACGAGCTTCCACTTGAGCCTCGTCACCTAGAAATTCCATTGGGTGTGTCCAAAACGATTTCCATGCCTATGGTATGTTTTGCGCAAACCGTGCACCTATCCTGCATCAAGTTTAGCACCATCTCCAATCGGACCGTAACGAGCTTCCACTTGAGCATCGTCACCTAGGAGTACCATCGGGTGCGTCCAAATCGATATCTGAGCCCACGGTATGTTTGGCGCAGACCGTGCAATTATCTTACTCCGACACTAAACCTATCTCCAAACGGACTTAAACGAGATTCCACATGGCCCCCGACACCTTGGAGTTCCATTGGGTGCGTCCAAAATGATTCTCGAGCCTCCGGTACGTTCTGCGCAAACCGTGCACCTATCTTGCAGAAAGATTAGCGCCATCTCCAAACGGAATGAAACGAGCTTCCACTTGAGCCTCGTCACCTATGAGTTCCATTAGGTGTGTCCAAAACGATTTCGAAGCCTATGGTATGTTTGGTGCAAACCATGCACCTATCTTGCATCAAGTTTAGCACCATCTCCAATCGGACCGTAACCTGCTTCCACTTGAGCCTCGTCACCTAGGAGTACCATCGGGTGCGTCCAAATCGATTTCAGAGCGTATGGTACGATTGGTGCGAGCCGTCCAACTATCTTGCACCGGCACTAACACTGTCTACAAATAGACTGAAACAAGATTCCACATGACCCACGTCACGTAGGGGTTACATCAGATGCATCTAAACCATTTTTCGAGCCTATGGTAGGTTCCGCGCAACCCATGCACCTCGTCAAGATTAGCACTATCTCCAAACAGACCAAAACAAGCTTCCACTACAGCCTTGTCACCTATGAGTTCCATGGGGTGTGTCCAAAACGATTTCCAAGCCTATGGTATGTTTGGCGCAAACCGTGCGCCTATCTTGCATCAAGTTTAGCACCATCTCCAATCGGAACGTAACGAGCTTCCACTTAGCATCGTCACCTAGGAGTACCATCGGGTGCATCCAAAACGAATTATGTGCCTATGGTATATTTGTTGAAGACCGTACAATTATCTTGCACCGACACTAAACCTGTCTCCAAACGGACTTAAACGAGATTCCACATGGCTTGTGACACCTAGGAGTTTAATTAGGTGTGTCCAAAATGATTCTCGAGCCTTCGGTATGTTTTGCGCAAACCATGCACCTATCTTGCAGAAAGATTAGCACCATCCCTAAACGGAACGAAACGAGCTTCCACTTGAGCCTCGTCACCTATGAGTACCATCGGGTGTGCCCATATCGATTTCTGAGGGTATGGTACGTTTGGTAAGAACCGTCCAACTATCTTGCACCGACACTAACACTATCTCCAAATAGACTGAAAAAAGATTTCACCTGACTAACGTTACCTAGGAGTTCCATCGGATGCAACCAAACTGATTTCCGAGACCATGGCAGGTTCGGCGCAACCTGTGCACCTCGTCAAGTTTACCACCATCTCCAAACAGACCAAAACGAGCTTCCACTTGAGCCTCGTCACCTAGGAATTCCATTGGGTGTGTCCAAAACGATTTCCATGCCTATGGTATGTTTGGCGCAAACCGTGCACCTATCTTGCATCAAGTTTAGCACCATCTCCAATCAGACCGTAACCAGCTTCCACTTGAGCATCGTCACCTAGGAGTACCATCGGGTGCGTCCAAATCGATTTCTGAGCCTACGGTATGTTTGGCACAGACCGTGCAATTATCTTGCACCGACACTAAACCTATCCCCAAACGGACTTAAACGAGATTCCACATGGCCCCCGACACCTAGGAGTTCCATTGGGTGCATCCAAAATGATTCTCGAGCCTCCGGTACGTTCTGCGCAAACCGTGCACCTATCTTGCAGAAAGATTAGCGCCATCTCCAAACGGAACGAAACGAGCTTCCACTTGAGCCTCGTCACCTATGAGTTCCATTAGGTGTGTCCAAAATGATTTCCAAGCCTATGGTATGTTTGGTGCAAACCGTGCACCTATCTTGCATCAAGTTTAGCACCATCTCTAATCGGACCGTAACGTGGTTCCACTTGAGCCTCGTCACCTAGGAGTACCATCGGGTGCGTCCAAATCGATTTCAGAGCGTATGGTACGATTGGTGAGAGCCGTCCAACTATCTTGCACCGGAACTAACACTGTCTCCAAATAGACTGAAACAAGATTCCACATGACCCACGTCACGTAGGGGTTCCATCAGATGCATCTAAACCAATTTTTGAGCCTATGGTAGGTTCCACGCAACCTATGCACCTCGTCAAGATTAGCACTATCTCCAAACAGACCAAAACAAGCTTCCACTACAGCCTTGTCACCTATGAGTTCCATGGGGTGTATCCAAAACGATTTCCAAGCCTATGGTATGTTTGGCGCAAACCGTGCACCTATCTAGCATCATGTTTAGCACCATCTCCAATCGGAATGTAACGAGCTTCCACTTGAGCATCGTCACCTAGGAGTACCATCGGGTGCCTCCAAATCGATTTCTGAGCCTACGGTATGTTTGGCGTAGACCGTGCAATTATCTTGCACCGACACTAAACCTATCTCCAAACGGACTTAAACGAGATTCCACATGGCCCCCGACACCTAGGAGTTCCATTGGGTGCATCCAAAATGATTCTCGAGCCTCCGGTACGTTCTGCGCAAACCGTGCACCTATCTTGCAGAAAGATTAGCGCCATCTCCAAACGGAACGAAACGAGCTTCCACTTGAGCCTCGTCACCTATGAGTTCCATTAGGTGTGTCCAAAACGATTTCGAAGCCTATGGTATGTTTGGTGCAAACCGTGCACCTATCTTGCATCAAGTTTAGCACCATCTCCAATCGGACCGTAACCTGCTTCCACTTGAGCCTCGTCACCTAGGAGTACCATCGGGTGCGTCCAAATCGATTTCAGAGCGTATGGTACGATTGGTGCGAGCCGTCCAACTATCTTGCACCGGCACTAACACTGTCTACAAATAGACTGAAACAAGATTCCACATGACCCACGTCACGTAGGGGTTCCATCAGATGCATCTAAACCATTTTTCGAGCCTATGGTAGGTTCCGCGCAACCCATGCACCTCGTCAAGATTAGCACTATCTCCAAACAGACCAAAACAAGCTTCCACTACAGCCTTGTCACCTATGAGTTCCATGGGGTGTGTCCAAAACGATTTCCAAGCCTATGGTATGTTTGGCGCAAACCGTGCGCCTATCTTGCATCAAGTTTAGCACCATCTCCAATCGGAACGTAACGAGCTTCCACTTGAGCATCGTCACCTAGGAGTACCATCGGGTGCATCCAAAACGAATTATGTGCCTATGGTATATTTGTTGAAGACCGTACAATTATCTTGCACCGACACTAAACCTGTCTCCAAACGGACTTAAACGAGATTCCACATGGCTTGTGACACCTAGGAGTTTAATTAGGTGTGGCCAAAATGATTCTCGAGCCTTCGGTATGTTTTGCGCAAACCATGCACCTATCTTGCAGAAAGATTAGCACCATCCCTAAACGGAACGAAACGAGCTTCCACTTGAGCCTCGTCACCTATGAGTACCATCGGGTGTGCCCATATCGATTTCTGAGGGTATGGTACGTTTGGTAAGAACCGTCCAACTATCTTGCACCGACACTAACACTATCTCCAAATAGACTGAAAAAGATTTCACCTGACTAACGTTACCTAGGAGTTCCATCGGATGCAACCAAACTGATTTCCGAGACCATGGCAGGTTCGGCGCAACCTGTGCACCTCGTCAAGTTTACCACCATCTCCAAACAGACCAAAACGAGCTTCCACTTGAGCCTCGTCACCTAGGAATTCCATTGGGTGTGTCCAAAACGATTTCCATGCCTATGGTATGTTTGGCGCAAACCGTGCACCTATCTTGCATCAAGTTTAGCACCATCTCCAATCAGACCGTAACCAGCTTCCACTTGAGCATCGTCACCTAGGAGTACCATCGGGTGCGTCCAAATCGATTTCTGAGCCTACGGTATGTTTGGCACAGACCGTGCAATTATCTTGCACCGACACTAAACCTATCTCCAAACGGACTTAAACGAGATTCCACATGGCCCCCGACACCTAGGAGTTCCATTGGGTGCATCCAAAATGATTCAGAGCCTCCGGTACGTTCTGCGCAAACCGTGCACCTATCTTGCAGAAAGATTAGCGCCATCTCCAAACGGAACGAAACGAGCTTCCACTTGAGCCTCGTCAGCTATGAGTTCCTTTAGGTGTGTCCAAAATGATTTCCAAGCCTATGGTATGTTTGGTGCAAACCGTGCACCTATCTTGCATCAAGTTTAGCACCATCTCTAATCGGACCGTAACGTGCTTCCACTTGAGCCTCGTCACCTAGGAGTACCATCGGGTGCGTCCAAATCGATTTCAGAGCGTATGGTACGATTGGTGAGAGCCGTCCAACTATCTTGCACCGGAACTAACACTGTCTCCAAATAGACTGAAACAAGATTCCACATGACCCACGTCACGTAGGGGTTCCATCAGATGCATCTAAACCAATTTTTGAGCCTATGGTAGGTTCCACGCAACCTATGCACCTCGTCAAGATTAGCACTATCTCCAAACAGACCAAAACAAGCTTCCACTACAGCCTTGTCACCTATGAGTTCCATGGGGTGTATCCAAAACGATTTCCAAGCCTATGGTATGTTTGGCGCAAACCGTGCACCTATCTAGCATCATGTTTAGCACCATCTCCAATCGGAATGTAACGAGCTTCCACTTGAGCATCGTCACCTAGGAGTACCATCGGGTGCATCCAAAACGAATTATGTGCCTATGGTATATTTGGTGAAGACCGTGCAATTATCTTGCACCGACACTAAACCTGTCTCCAAACGGACTTAAACGAGATTCCACATGGCCCGCGACACCTAGGTGTTCCATTAGGTGCGTCCAAAATGATTCTCGAGCCTTCGGTACGTTCTGCACAAACCATGCACCTATCTTGCAGAAAGATTAGCACCATCTCTAAACGGAACGAAACGAGCTTCCACTTGAGCCTCGTCACCTATGAGTACCATTGGGTGTGTCCATATTGATTTCTGAGGGTATGGTACGTTTGGTAAGAACCGTCCAACTATCTTGCACCGACACTAACACTATCTCCAAATAGACTGAAAAAAGATTTCACCTGACTAACGTTACCTAGGAGTTCCATCGGATGCGTCCAAACTGATTTCTGAGGCCATGGCAGGTTCGGCGCAACCTGTGCACCTCGTCAAGTTTAGCACCATCTCCAAACGGACCAAAACGAGCTTCCACTTCAGCCTCGTCACCTAGGAATTCCATTGGGTGTGTCCAAAACGATTTCCATGCCTATGGTATGTTTGGCGCAAACCGTGCACCTATCATGCATCAAGTTTAGCACCATCTCCAATCGGACCGTAACGAGCTTCCACTTGAGCATCGTCACCTAGGAGTACCATCGGGTGCCTCCAAATCGATTTCTGAGCCTACGGTATGTTTGGCGCAGACCGTGCAATTATCTTGCACCGACACTAAACCTATCTCCAAACGGACTTAAACAAGATTCCACATGGCCCCCGACACCTAGGAGTTCCATTGGGTGCATCCAAAATGATTCTCGAGCCTCCGGTACGTTCTGCGCAAACCGTGCACCTATCTTGCAGAAAGATTAGCGCCATCTCCAAACGGAACGAAACGAGCTTCCACTTGAGCCTCGTCACCTATGAGGCCCATTAGGTGTGTCCAAAATGATTTCTAAGCCTATGGTATGTTTGGTGCAAACCGTGCACCTATCTTGCATCAAGTTTAGCACCATCTCCAATCGGACCGTAACGTGCTTTCACTTGAGCCTCGTCACCTAGGAGTACCATCGGGTGCGTCCAAATCGATTTCAGAGCGTATGGTACGATTGGTGAGAGCCATCCAACTATCTTGCACCAGAACTAACACTGTCTCCAAATAGACTGAAACAAGATTCCACATGACCCACGTCACGTAGGGGTTCCATCAGATGCATCTAAACCAATTGTTGAGCCTATGGTAGGTTCCGCGCAACCTATGCACCTCGTCAAGATTAGCACTATCTCCAAACAGACCAAAACAAGCTTCCACTTGAGCCTTCTCACCTATGAGTTCCATGGGGTGTGTCCAAAACGTTTTCCAAGCCTATGGTATGTTTGGCGCAAACCGTGCACCTATCTTGCTTCATGTTTAGCACCATCTCCAATCGGAACGTAACGAGCTTCCATTTGAGCATCGTCACCTAGGAGTACCATCGGGTGCATCCAAAATGATTTATGTGCCTAGGGTATATTTGGTGAAGACCGTGCAATTATCTTGCACCGACACCAAACATGTCTCCAAACGGACTTAAACGAGATTCCACATGGCCCGCGACACCTAGGAGTTCCATTAGGTGCGTCCAAAATGATTCTCGTGCCTTCGGTACGTTCTGCGCAAACCATGCACCTATCTTGCAGAAAGATTAGCACCATCTCTAAACGGAACGAAACGAGCTTCCACTTGAGCCTCGTCACCTATGAGTACCATTGGGTGTGTCCATATTGATTTCTGAGGGTATGGTACGTTTGGTAAGAACCGTCCAACTATCTTGCACCGACACTAACACTATCTCCAAATAGACTGAAAAAAGATTTCACCTGACTAACGTTACCTAGGAGTTCCATCGGATGCGTCCAAACTGATTTCCGAG
Organism: Saccharum hybrid cultivar R570; assembly: GCA_038087645.1. NCBI lineage: Eukaryota > Viridiplantae > Streptophyta > Magnoliopsida > Poales > Poaceae > Saccharum > Saccharum hybrid cultivar. Next base: position 6,414,765 of record JAQSUU010000775.1, on the reverse strand, counting down.
ACCATGGCAGGTTCGGCGTAACCTGTGCACCTCGTCAAGTTTAGCACCATCTCCAAACGGACCAAAACGAGCTTCCACTTCAGCCTCGTCACCTAGGAATTCCATTGGGTGTGTGCAAAACGATTTCCATGCCTATGGTATGTTTGGCGCAAACCGTGCACCTATCTTGCATCAAGTTTAGCACCATCTCCAATCGGACCGTAACGAGCTTCCACTTGAGCATCGTCACCTAGGAGTACCATCGGGTGCCTCCAAATCGATTTCTGAGCCTACGGTATGTTTGGCGCAGACCGTGCAATTATCTTGCACCGACACTAAACCTATCTCCAAACGGACTTAAACGAGATTCCACATGGCCCCCGACACCTAGGAGTTCCATTGGGTGCATCCAAAATGATTCTCGAGCCTCCGGTACGTTCTGCGCAAACCGTGCACCTATCTTGCAGAAAGATTAGCGCCATCTCCAAACGGAACGAAATGAGCTTCCACTTGAGCCTCGTCACCTATGAGGTCCATTAGGTGTGTCCAAAATGATTTCTAAGCCTATGGTATGTTTGGTGCAAACCGTGCACCTATCTTGCATCAAGTTTAGCACCATCTCCAATCGAACCGTAACGTGCTTTCACTTGAGCCTCGTCACCTAGGAGTACCATCGGGTGCGTCCAAATCGATTTCAGAGCGTATGGTACGATTGGTGAGAGCCGTCTAACTATCTTGCACCAGAACTAACACTGTCTCCAAATAGACTGAAACAAGATTCCACATGACCCACGTCACGTAGGAGTTCCATCAGATGCATCTAAACCAATTGTTGAGCCTACGGTAGGTTCCGCGTAACCTATGCACCTCGTCAAGATTAGCACTATCTCCAAACAGACCAAAACAAGCTTCCACTTGAGCCTTCTCACCTATGAGTTCCATGGGGTGTGTCCAAAACGATTTCCAAGCCTATGGTATGTTTGGCACAAACCGTGCACCTATCTTGCATCATGTTTAGCACCATCTCCAATCGGAACGTAACGAGCTTCCACTTGAGCATCGTCACCTAGGAGTACCGTCGGGTGCATCCAAACTGATTTATGTGCCTAGGGTATATTTGGTGAAGACCGTGCAATTATCTTGCACCGACACTAAACATGTCTCCAAACGGACTTAAACGAGATTCCACATGGCCCGCGACACCTAGGAGTTCCATTAGGTGCGTCCAAAATGATTCTCGTGCCTTCGGTACGTTCTGCGCAAACCATGCACCTATCTTGCAGAAAGATTAGCACCATCTCTAAACGGAACGAAACGAGCTTCCACTTGAGCCTCGTCACCTATGAGTACCATTGGGTGTGTCCATATTGATTTCTGAGGGTATGGTACGTTTGGTAGGAACCGTCCAACTATCTTGCACCGACACTAACACTATCTCCAAATAGACTGAAAAAAGATTTCACCTGACTAACGTTACCTAGGAGTTCCATATTGATGCGTCCAAACTGATTTCCGAGACCATGGCAGGTTTGGCGCAACCTGTGCACCTCGTCAAGTTTAGCACCATCTCCAAACGGACCAAAACGAGCTTCCACTTCAGCCTCGTCACCTAGGAATTCCATTGGGTGTGTCCAAAACGATTTCCATGCCTATGGTATGTTTGGCACAAACCGTGCACCTATCTTGCATCAAGTTTAGCACCATCTCCAATCGGACCGTAACGAGCTTCCACTTGAGCATCGTCACCTAGGAGTACCATCGGGTGCCTCCAAATCGATTTCTGAGCCTACGGTATGTTTGGCGCAGACCGTGCAATTATCTTGCACCGACACTAAACCTATCTCCAAACGGACTTAAACGAGATTCCACATGGCCCCCGACACCTAGGAGTTCCATTGGTTGCATCCAAAATGATTCTCGAGCCTCCGGTACGTTCTGCGCAAACCGTGCACCTGTCTTGCAGAAAGATTAGCGCCATCTCCAAACGGAACGAAACGAGCTTCCACTTGAGCCTCGTCACCTATGAGTTCCATTAGGTGTGTCCAAAATGATTTCTAAGCCTATGGTATGTTTGTTGCAAACCGTGCACCTATCTTGCATCAAGTTTAGCACCATCTCCAATCGGACCGTAACGTGCTTTCACTTGAGCCTCGTCACCTAGGAGTACCATCGGGTGCGTCCAAATCGATTTCAGAGCGTATGGTACGATTGGTGAGAGCCGTCCAACTATCTTGCACCAGAACTAACACTGTCTCCAAATAGACTGAAACAAGATTCCACATGACCCACATCACGTAGGGGTTCCATCAGATGCATCTAAACCAATTATTGAGCCTACGGTAGGTTCCGCGCAACCTATGCACCTCGTCAAGATTAGCACTATCTCCAAACAAACCAAAACAAGCTTCCACTTGAGCCTTCTCACCTATGAGTTCCATGGGGTGTGTCCAAAACGATTTCCAAGCCTATGGTATGTTTGGCGCAAACCGTGCACCTATCTTGCATCATGTTTAGCACCATCTCCAATCGGAACGTAACGAGCTTCCACTTGAGCATCATCACCTAGGAGTACCATCGGGTGCATCCAAAATGATTTATGTGCCTATGGTATATTTGGTGAAGACCGTGCAATTATCTTACACCGACACTAAACCTGTCTCCAAACGGACTTAAACGAGATTCCACATGGCCCGCGACACCTAGGAGTTCCATTAGGTGCGTCCAAAATGATTCTCGAGCCTTCGGTACGTTCTGCGCAAACCATGCACCTATCTTGCAGAAAGATTAGCACCATCTCTAAACGGAACGAAACGAGCTTCCACTTGAGCCTCGTCACCTATGAGTACCATTGGGTGTGTCCATACTGATTTCTGAGGGTATGGTACGTTTGGTAAGAACCATCCAACTATCTTGCACCGACACTAACACTATCTCCAAATAGACTGAAAAAAGATTTCACCTGACTAACGTTACCTAGGAGTTCCATCGGATGCGTCCAAACTGATTTCCGAGACCATGGCTGGTTCGGCGCAACCTGTGCACCTCGTCAAGTTTAGCACCATCTCCAAACGGACCAAAACGAGCTTCCACTTCAGCCTCGTCACCTAGGAATTCCATTGGGTGTGTCCAAAACGATTTCCAAGCCTATGGTATGTTTGGCGCAAACCGTGCACCTATCTTGCATCATGTTTAGCACCATCTCCAATCGGAACGTAACGAGCTTCCACTTGAGCATCGTCACCTAGGAGTACCGTCGGGTGCATCCAAACTGATTTATGTGCCTAGGGTATATTTGGTGAAGACCGTGCAATTATCTTGCACCGACACTAAACATGTCTCCAAACGGACTTAAACGAGATTCCACATGGCCCGCGACACCTAGGAGTTCCATTAGGTGCGTCCAAAATGATTCTCGTGCCTTCGGTACGTTCTGCGCAAACCATGCACCTATCTTGCAGAAAGATTAGCACCATCTCTAAACGGAACGAAACGAGCTTCCACTTGAGCCTCGTCACCTATGAGTACCATTGGGTGTGTCCATATTGATTTCTGAGGGTATGGTACGTTTGGTAGGAACCGTCCAACTATCTTGCACCGACACTAACACTATCTCCAAATAGACTGAAAAAAGATTTCACCTGACTAACGTTACCTAGGAGTTCCATATTGATGCGTCCAAACTGATTTCCGAGACCATGGCAGGTTTGGCGCAACCTGTGCACCTCGTCAAGTTTAGCACCATCTCCAAACGGACCAAAACGAGCTTCCACTTCAGCCTCGTCACCTAGGAATTCCATTGGGTGTGTCCAAAACGATTTCCATGCCTATGGTATGTTTGGCGCAAACCGTGCACCTATCTTGCATCAAGTTTAGCACCATCTCCAATTGGACCGTAACGAGCTTCCACTTGAGCATCGTCACCTAGGAGTACCATCGGGTGCCTCCAAATCGATTTCTGAGCCTACGGTATGTTTGGCGCAGACCGTGCAATTATCTTGCACCGACACTAAACCTATCTCCAAACGGACTTAAACGAGATTCCACATGGCCCCCGACACCTAGGAGTTCCATTGGTTGCATCCAAAATGATTCTCGAGCCTCCGGTACGTTCTGCGCAAACTGTGCACCTATCTTGCAGGAAGATTAGCGCCATCTCCAAACGGAACGAAACGAGCTTCCACTTGAGCCTCGTCACCTATGAGTTCCATTAGGTGTGTCCAAAATGATTTCTAAGCCTATGGTATGTTTGGTGCAAACCGTGCACCTATCTTGCATCAAGTTTAGCACCATCTCCAATCGGACCGTAACGTGCTTTCACTTGAGCCTCGTCACCTAGGAGTACCATCGGGTGCGTCCAAATCGATTTCAGAGCGTATGGTACGATTGGTGAGAGCCGTCCAACTATCTTGCACCAGAACTAACACTGTCTCCAAATAGACTGAAACAAGATTCCACATGACCCACATCACGTAGGGGTTCCATCAGATGCATCTAAACCAATTATTGAGCCTATGGTAGGTTCCGCGCAACCTATGCACCTCGTCAAGATTAGCACTATCTCCAAACAGACCAAAACAAGCTTCCACTTGAGCCTTCTCACCTATGAGTTCCATGGGGTGTGTCCAAAACGATTTCCAAGCCTATGGTATGTTTGGCGCAAACCGTGCACCTATCTTGCATCATGTTTAGCACCATCTCCAATCGGAACGTAACGAGCTTCCACTTGAGCATCGTCACCTAGGAGTACCTTCGGGTGCATCCAAAATGATTTATGTGCCTATGGTATATTTGGTGAAGACCGTGCAATTATCTTACACCGACACTAAACCTGTCTCCAAACGGACTTAAACAAGATTCCACATGGCCCGCGACACCTAGGAGTTCCATTAGGTGCGTCCAAAATGATTCTCGAGCCTTCGGTACGTTCTGCGCAAACCATGCACCTATCTTGCAGAAAGATTAGCACCATCTCTAAACGGAACGAAACGAGCTTCCACTTGAGCCTCGTCACCTATGAGTACCATTGGGTGTGTCCATACTGATTTCTGAGGGTATGGTACGTTTGGTAAGAACCGTCCAACTATCTTGCACCGACACTAACACTATCTCCAAATAGACTGAAAAAAGATTTCACCTGACTAACGTTACCTAGGAGTTCCATCGGATGCGTCCAAACTGATTTCCGAGACCATGGCTGGTTCGGCGCAACCTGTGCACCTCGTCAAGTTTAGCACCATCTCCAAACGGACCAAAACGAGCTTCCACTTCAGCCTCGTCACCTAGGAATTCCATTGGGTGTGTCCAAAACGATTTCCAAGCCTATGGTATGTTTGGCGCAAACCGTGCACCTATCTTGCATCATGTTTAGCACCATCTCCAATCGGAACGTAACGAGCTTCCACTTGAGCATCGTCACCTAGGAGTACCGTCGGGTGCATCCAAACTGATTTATGTGCCTAGGGTATATTTGGTGAAGACCGTGCAATTATCTTGCACCGACACTAAACATGTCTCCAAACGGACTTAAACGAGATTCCACATGGCCCGCGACACCTAGGAGTTCCATTAGGTGCGTCCAAAATGATTCTCGTGCCTTCGGTACGTTCTGCGCAAACCATGCACCTATCTTGCAGAAAGATTAGCACCATCTCTAAACGGAACGAAACGAGCTTCCACTTGAGCCTCGTCACCTATGAGTACCATTGGGTGTGTCCATATTGATTTCTGAGGGTATGGTACGTTTGGTAGGAACCGTCCAACTATCTTGCACCGACACTAACACTATCTCCAAATAGACTGAAAAAAGATTTCACCTGACTAACGTTACCTAGGAGTTCCATATTGATGCGTCCAAACTGATTTCCGAGACCATGGCAGGTTCGGCGCAACCTGTGCACCTCGTCAAGTTTAGCACCATCTCCAAACGGACCAAAACGAGCTTCCACTTCAGCCTCGTCACCTAGGAATTCCATTGGGTGTGTCCAAAACGATTTCCATGCCTATGGTATGTTTGGCGCAAACCGTGCACCTATCTTGCATCAAGTTTAGCACCATCTCCAATCGGACCGTAACGAGCTTCCACTTGAGCATCGTCACCTAGGAGTACCATCGGGTGCCTCCAAATCGATTTCTGAGCCTACGGTATGTTTGGCGCAGACCGTGCAATTATCTTGCACCGACACTAAACCTATCTCCAAACGGACTTAAACGAGATTCCACAAGGCCCCCGACACCTAGGAGTTCCATTGGGTGTGTCCAAAATGATTCTCGAGCCTCCAGTACGTTCTGCGCAAACCGTGCAGCTATCTTGCAGAAAGATTAGCGCCATCTCCAAACAGAACGAAACGAGCTTCCACTTGAGCCTCGTCACCTATGAGTACCATCGGGTGCTTCCATATCGATTTCTGAGGGTATGGTACGTTTCGTAAGAACCGTCCAACTGTCTTGCACCGACACTAACATTGTCTCCAAATAGACTGAAAAAAGATTTCACATGACTGACGTTACCTAGGTGTTTCCATCGGATGCGTCGAAACTGATTTCCGAGCCCATGGCAGGTTCGGCGCAACCCGTGCACCTCGTCAAGATTAGCACTATCTCCAAACGGACCAAAACGAGCTTCCACTTGAGCCTCGTCACCTAGGAATTCCATTGGGTGTGTCCAAAACGATTTCCATGCCTATGGTATGTTTGGCGCAGACCGTGCAATTATCTTGCACCGACACTAAACCTATCTCCAAACGGACTTAAACGAGATTCCACATGGCCCCCGACACCTAGGAGTTCCATTGGTTGCATCCAAAATGATTCTCGAGCCTCCGGTACGTTCTGCGCAAACTGTGCACCTATCTTGCAGGAAGATTAGCGCCATCTCCAAACGGAACGAAACGAGCTTCCACTTGAGCCTCGTCACCTATGAGTTCCATTAGGTGTGTCCAAAATGATTTCTAAGCCTATGGTATGTTTGGTGCAAACCGTGCACCTATCTTGCATCAAGTTTAGCACCATCTCCAATCGGACCGTAACGTGCTTTCACTTGAGCCTCGTCACCTAGGAGTACCATCGGGTGCGTCCAAATCGATTTCAGAGCGTATGGTACGATTGGTGAGAGCCGTCCAACTATCTTGCACCAGAACTAACACTGTCTCCAAATAGACTGAAACAAGATTCCACATGACCCACATCACGTAGGGGTTCCATCAGATGCATCTAAACCAATTATTGAGCCTATGGTAGGTTCCGCGCAACCTATGCACCTCGTCAAGATTAGCACTATCTCCAAACAGACCAAAACAAGCTTCCACTTGAGCCTTCTCACCTATGAGTTCCATGGGGTGTGTCCAAAACGATTTCCAAGCCTATGGTATGTTTGGCGCAAACCGTGCACCTATCTTGCATCATGTTTAGCACCATCTCCAATCGGAACGTAACGAGCTTCCACTTGAGCATCGTCACCTAGGAGTACCTTCGGGTGCATCCAAAATGATTTATGTGCCTATGGTATATTTGGTGAAGACCGTGCAATTATCTTACACCGACACTAAACCTGTCTCCAAACGGACTTAAACGAGATTCCACATGGCCCGCGACACCTAGGAGTTCCATTAGGTGCGTCCAAAATGATTCTCGAGCCTTCGGTACGTTCTGCGCAAACCATGCACCTATCTTGCAGAAAGATTAGCACCATCTCTAAACGGAACGAAACGAGCTTCCACTTGAGCCTCGTCACCTATGAGTACCATTGGGTGTGTCCATACTGATTTCTGAGGGTATGGTACGTTTGGTAAGAACCGTCCAACTATCTTGCACCGACACTAACACTATCTCCAAATAGACTGAAAAAAGATTTCACCTGACTAACGTTACCTAGGAGTTCCATCGGATGCGTCCAAACTGATTTCCGAGACCATGGCTGGTTCGGCGCAACCTGTGCACCTCGTCAAGTTTAGCACCATCTCCAAACGGACCAAAACGAGCTTCCACTTCAGCCTCGTCACCTAGGAATTCCATTGGGTGTGTCCAAAACGATTTCCAAGCCTATGGTATGTTTGGCGCAAACCGTGCACCTATCTTGCATCATGTTTAGCACCATCTCCAATCGGAACGTAACGAGCTTCCACTTGAGCATCGTCACCTAGGAGTACCGTCGGGTGCATCCAAACTGATTTATGTGCCTAGGGTATATTTGGCGCAGACCGTGCAATTATCTTGCACCGACACTAAACATGTCTCCAAACGGACTTAAACGAGATTCCACATGGCCCCCGACACCTAGGAGTTCCATTGGGTGCATCCAAAATGATTCTTGAGCCTCCGGTACGTTCTGCGCAAACCGTGCACCTATCTTGCAGAAAGATTAGCGCCATCTCCAAACGGAACGAAACGAGCTTCCACTTGAGCCTCGTCACCTGTGAGTTCCATTAGGTGTGTCCAAAATGGTTTCCAAGCCTATGGTATGTTTGGTGCAAACCGTGCACCTATCTTGCATCAAGTTTAGCACATCTCCAATCGGACCGTAACGTGCTTCCACTTGAGCCTCGTCACCTAGGAGTACCATCGGGTGCGTCCAAATCGATTTCAGAGCGTATGGTACGATTGGTGAGAGCCGTCCAACTATCTTTCACCGGCACTAACACTGTCTCCAAATAGACTGAAACAAGATTCCACATGACCCACGTCACCTAGGGGTTCCATCAGATGCATCTAAACCAATTTTCGAGCCTATGGTAGGTTCCGCGCAACCCATGCACCTCGTCAAGATTAGCACTATTTCCAAACAGACCAAAACAAGCTTCCACTTGAGCCTCGTCACCTATGAGTTCCATGGGGTGTGTCCAAAATGATTTCCAAGCCTATGGTATGTTTGGCGCAAACCGTGCACCTATCTTGCATCATGTTTAGCACCATCTCCAATCGGAACGTAACGACCTTCCACTTGAGCATCGTCACCTAGGAGTACCATCGGGTGCATCCAAAATGATTTATGTGCCTATGGTATATTTGGTGAAGACCGTGCAATTATCTTACACCGACACTAAACCTGTCTCCAAACGGACTTAAACGAGATTCCACATGGCCCGCGACACCTAGGAGTTCCATTAGGTGCGTCCAAAATGATTCTCGAGCCTTCGGTACGTTCTGCGCAAACCATGCACCTATCTTGCAGAAAGATTAGCACCATCTCTAAACGGAACGAAACGAGCTTCCACTTGAGCCTCGTCACCTATGAGTACCATTGGGTGTGTCCATACTAATTTCTGAGGGCATGGTACGTTTGGTAAGAACCATCCAACTATCTTGCACCGACACTAACACTATCTCCAAATAGACTGAAAAAAGATTTCACCTGACTAACGTTACCTAGGAGTTCCATCGGATGCGTCCAAACTGATTTCCGAGACCATGGCTGGTTCGGCGCAACCTGTGCACCTCGTCAAGTTTAGCACCATCTCCAAACGGACCAAAACGAGCTTCCACTTCAGCCTCGTCACCTAGGAATTCCATTGGGTGTGTCCAAAATGATTTCCATGCCTATGGTATGTTTGGCGCAAACCGTGCACCTATCTTGCATCAAGTTTAGCACCATCTCCAATCGGAACGTAACGACCTTCCACTTGAGCATCGTCACCTAGGAGTACCATCGGGTGCCTCCAAATCGATTTCTGAGCCTACGGTATGTTTGGCGCAGACCGTGCAATTATCTTGCACCAACACTAAACCTATCTCCAAACGGACTTAAACGAGATTCCACATGGCCCCCGACACCTAGGAGTTCCATTGGGTGCATCCAAAATGATTCTCGAGCCTCCGGTACGTTCTGCGCAAACCGTGCACCTATCTTGCAGAAAGATTAGCGCCATCTCCAAACGGAACGAAACGAGCTTCCACTTGAGCCTCGTCACCTGTGAGTTCCATTAGGTGTGTCCAAAATGGTTTCCAAGCCTATGGTATGTTTGGTGCAAACCGTGCACCTATCTTGCATCAAGTTTAGCACATCTCCAATCGGACCGTAACGTGCTTCCACTTGAGCCTCGTCACCTAGGAGTACCATCGGGTGCGTCCAAATCGATTTCAGAGCGTATGGTACGATTGGTGAGAGCCGTCCAACTATCTTGCACCGGCACTAACACTGTCTCCAAATAGACTGAAACAAGATTCCACATGACCCACGTCACCTAGGGGTTCCATCAGATGCATCTAAACCAATTTTCGAGCCTATGGTAGGTTCCGCGCAACCCATGCACCTCGTCAAGATTAGCACTATTTCCAAACAGACCAAAACAAGCTTCCACTTGAGCCTCGTCACCTATGAGTTCCATGGGGTGTGTCCAAAATGATTTCCAAGCCTATGGTATGTTTGGCGCAAACCGTGCACCTATCTTGCATCAAGTTTAGCACCATCTCCAATCGGAACGTAACGACCTTCCACTTGAGCATCGTCACCTAGGAGTACCATCGGGTGCATCCAAAACGATTTATGTGCCTATGGTATATTTGTTGAAGACCGTGCAATTATCTTGCACCGACACTAAACCTGTCTCCAAACGGACTTAAACGAGATTCCACATGGCCCGCGACACCTAGGAGTTCCATCAGGTGCGTCCAAAATGATTCTCGAGCCTTCGGTACGTTCTGCGCAAACCATGCACCTATCTTGCAGAAAGATTAGCGTCATCTCCAAACAGAACGAAACGAGCTTCCACTTGAGCCTCGTCACCTATGAGTTCCATTAGGTGTGTCCAAAATGATTTCCAAGCCTATGGTATGTTTGGTGCAAACCGTGCACCTATCTTGCATCAAGTTTAGCACATCTCCAATCGGACCGTAACGTGCTTCCACTTGAGCCTCGTCACCTAGGAGCACCATCGGGTGCGTCCAAATCGATTTCAGAGCGTATGGTACGATTGGTGAGAGCCGTCCAACTATCTTGCACCGGAACTAACACTGTCTCCAAATAGACTGAAACAAGATTCCACATGACCCACGTCACGTAGGGGTTCCATCAGATGCATCTAAACCAATTTTTGAGCCTATGGTAGGTTCCGAGCAACCTATGCACCTCGTCAAGATTAGCACTATCTCCAAACAGACCAAAACAAGCTTCCACTTGAGCCTCGTCACCTATGAGTTCCATGGGGTGTGTCCAAAATGATTTCCAAGCCTATGGTATGTTTGGCGCAAACCGTGCACCTATCTTGCATCATGTTTAGCACCATCTCCAATCGGAACGTAATGAGCTTCCACTTGAGCATCGTCACCTAGGAGTACCATCGGGTGCATCCAAAATGATTTATGTGCCTATTGTATATTTGGTGAAGACCGTGCAATTATCTTACACCGACACTAAACCTGTCTCCAAACGGACTTAAACGAGATTCCACATGGCCCGCGACACCTAGGAGTTCCATTAGGTGCGTCCAAAATGATTCTCGAGCCTTCGGTACGTTCTGCGCAAACCATGCACCTATCTTGCAGAAAGATTAGCACCATCTCTAAACGGAACGAAACGAGCTTCCACTTGAGCCTCGTCACCTTTGAGTACCATTGGGTGTGTCCATACTGATTTCTGAGGGTATGGTACGTTTAGTAAGAACCATCCAACTATCTTGCACCGACACTAACACTATCTCCAAATAGACTGGAAAAAGATTTCACCTGACTAACGTTACCTAGGAGTTCCATCGGATGCGTCCAAACTGATTTCCAAGACCATGGCAGGTTCGGCGCAACCTATGCACCTCGTCAAGTTTAGCACCATCTCCAAACGGACCAAAACGAGCTTCCACTTCAGCCTCGTCACCTAGGAATTCCATTGGGTGTGTCCAAAACGATTTCCATGCCTATGGTATGTTTGGCGCAAACTGTGCACCTATCTTGCATCAAGTTTAGCACCATCTCCAATCAGACCGTAACCAGCTTCCACTTGAGCATCGTCACCTAGGAGTACCATCGGGTGCCTCCAAATCGATTTCTGAGCCTACGGTATGTTTGGCACAGACCGTGCAATTATCTTGCACCGACACTAAACCTATCTCCAAACGGACTTAAACGAGATTCCACATGGCCCCCGACACCTAGGAGTTCCATTGGGTGAATCCAAAATGATTCTCGAGCCTCCGGTACGTTCTGCGCAAACCGTGCACCTATCTTGCAGAAAGATTAGCGCCATCTCCAAACGGAACGAAACGAGCTTCCACTTGAGCCTCGTCACCTATGAGTTCCATTAGGTGTGTCCAAAATGGTTTCCAAGCCTATGGTATGTTTGGTGCAAACCGTGCACCTATCTTGCATCAAGTTTAGCACATCTCCAATCGGACCGTAACGTGCTTCCACTTGAGCCTCGTCACCTAGGAGTACCATCGGGTGCGTCCAAATCGATTTCAGAGCGTATGGTACGATTGGTGAGAGCCGTCCAACTATCTTGCACCGGCACTAACACTGTCTCCAAATAGACTGAAACAAGATTCCACATGACCCACGTCACCTAGGGGTTCCATCAGATGCATCTAAACCAATTTTGGAGCCTATGGTAGGTTCCGCGCAACCCATGCACCTCGTCAAGATTAGCACTATCTCCAACCAGACCAAAACAAGCTTCCACTTGAGCCTCGTCACCTATGAGTTCCATGGGGTGTGTCCAAAATGATTTCCAGGCCTATGGTATGTTTGGCGCAAACCGTGCACCTATCTTGCATCAAGTTTAGCACCATCTCCAATCGGAACGTAATGACATTCCACTTGAGCATCGTCACCTAGGAGTACCATCGGGTGCATCCAAAACGATTTATGTGCCTATGGTATATTTGTTGAAGACCGTGCAATTATCTTGCACCGACACTAAACCTGTCTCCAAACGGACTTAAACGAGATTCCACATGGCCCGCGACACCTAGGAGTTCCATTAGGTGCGTCCAAAATGATTCTCGAGCCTTCGGTACGTTCTGCGCAAACCATGCACCTATCTTGCAGAAAGATTAGCGCCATCTCCAAACAGAACGAAACGAGCTTCCACTTGAGCCTCGTCACCTATGAGTTCCATTAGGTGTGTCCAAAATGATTTCCAAGCCATCAAGTTTAGCACATCTCCAATCGGACCGTAACGTGCTTCCACTTGAGCCTCGTCACCTAGGAGTACCATCGGGTGCGTCCAAATCGATTTCAGAGCGTATGGTACGATTGGTGAGAGCCGTCCAACTATCTTGCACCGGAACTAACACTGTCTCCAAACAGATTGAAACAAGATTCCACATGACCCACGTCACGTAGGGGTTCCATCAGATGCATCTAAACCAATTTTTGAGCCTATGGTAGGTTCCGCGCAACCTATTCACCTCGTCAAGACTAGCACTATCTCCAAACAGACCAAAAAAAGCTTCCACTTGAGCCTTGTCACCTATGAGTTCCATGGGGTGTGTCCAAAACGATTTCCAAGCCTATGGTATGTTTGGCGCAAACCGTGCACCTATCTTGCATCATGTTTAGCACCATCTCCAATCGGAACATAACGAGCTTCCACTTGAGCATCATCACCTAGGAGTACCATCGGGTGCGTCCAAATCGATTTCTGAGCCTACGGTATGTTTGGCGCAGACCGTGCAATTATCTTGCACCGACACTAAACCTATCTCCAAACGGACTTAAACGAGATTCCACATGGCCGCCGACACCTAGGAGTTCCATTGGGTGCATCCAAAATGATTCTCGAGCCTCTGGTACGTTCTGCGCAAACCGTGCACCTATCTTGCATCAAGTTTAGCACATCTCCAATCGGACCGTAACGTGCTTCCACTTGAGCCTCGTCACCTAGGAGTACCATCGGGTGCGTCCAAATCGATTTCAGAGCGTATGGTACGATTGGTGAGAGCCATCCAACTATCTTGCACCGGAACTAACACTGTCTCCAAATAGACTGAAACAAGATTCCACATGACCCACGTCACGTAGGGGTTCCATCAGATGCATCTAAACCAATTTTTGAGCCTATGGTAGGTTCCGCGCAACCTATGCACCTCGTCAAGATTAGCACTATCTCCAAATAGACCAAAACAAGAAGCTTCCACTTGAGCCTTGTCACCTATGAGTTCCATGGGGTGTGTCCAAAACGATTTCCAAGCCTATGGTATGTTTGGCGCAAACCGTGCACCTATCTTGCATCATGTTTAGCACCATCTCCAATCGGAACATAACGAGCTTCCACTTGAGCATCATCACCTAGGAGTACCATCGGGTGCGTCCAAATCGATTTCTGAGCCTACGGTATGTTTGGCGCAGACCGTGCAATTATCTTGCACCGACACTAAACCTATCTCCAAACGGACTTAAACGAGATTCCACATGGCCCCCGACACCTAGGAGTTCCATTGGGTGCATCCAAAATGATTCTCGAGCCTCCGGTACGTTCTGCGCAAACCGTGCACCTATCTTGCAGAAAGATTAGCGCCATCTCCAAACGGAACGAAACGAGCTTCCACTTGAGCCTCGTCACCTATGAGTTCCATTAGGTGTGTCCAAAATGATTTCCAAGCCTATGGTATGTTTGGTGCAAACCGTGCACCTATCTTGCATCAAGTTTAGCACATCTCCAATCGGACCGTAACGTGCTTCCACTTGAGCCTCGTCACCTAGGAGTACCATCGGGTGCGTCCAAATCGATTTCAGAGCGTATGGTACGATTGGTGAGAGTCGTCCAACTATCTTGCACCGGAACTACCACTGTCTCCAAATAGACTGAAACAAGATTCCTCATGACCCACGTCACGTAGGGGTTCCATCAGATGCATCTAAACCAATTTTTGAGCCTATGGTAGGTTCCGCGCAACCTATGCACCTCGTCAAGATTAGCACTATCTCCAAACAGACCAAAACAAGCTTCCACTTGAGCCTTGTCACCTATGAGTTCCATGGGGTGTGTCCAAAACGATTTCCAAGCCTATGGTATGTTTGGCGCAAACCGTGCACCTATCTTGCATCATGTTTAGCACCATCTCCAATCGGAACGTAATGAGCTTCCACTTGAGCATCGTCACCTAGGAGTACCATCGGGTGCATCCAAAACGATTTATGTGCCTATGGTATATTTGGTGAAGACCGTGCAATTATCTTGCACCGACACTAAACCTGTCCCCAAACGGACTTAAACGAGATTCCACATGGCCCGCGACACCTAGGAGTTCCATTAGGTGCGTCCAAAATGATTGTCGAGCCTTCGGTACGTTCTGCGCAAACCATGCACCTATCTTGCAGAAAGATTAGCACCATCTCTAAACGGAACGAAACGAGCTTCCACTTGAGCCTCGTCACCTATGAGTACCATTGGGTGTGTCCATATCAATTTCTAAGGGTATGGTACGTTTGGTAAGAACCGTCCAACTATCTTGCACCGACACTAACACTATCTCCAAATAGACTGAAAAAGGATTTCACCTGACTAGCGTTACCTAGGAGTTCCATCGGTTGCGTCCAAACTGATTTCCGAGACCATGGCAGGTTCGGCGCAACCTGTGCACCTCGTCAAGTTTAGCACCATCTCCAAACGGACCAAAACGAGCTTCCACTTGAGCCTCGTCACCTAGGAATTCCATTGGGTGTGTCCAAAATGATTTCCATGCCTATGGTATGTTTGGCGCAAACCGTGCACCTATCTTGCATCAAGTTTAGCACCATCTCCAATCGGACCGTAACGATCTTCCACTTGAGCATCGTCACCTAGGAGTACCATCAGGTGCGTCCAAATCGATTTCTGAGCCTATGGTATGTTTGGCGCAGACCGTGCAATTATCTTGCACCGACACTAAACCTATCTCCAAACGGACTTAAACGAGATTCCACAAGGCCCCCGACACCTAGGAGTTCCATTGGGTGTGTCCAAAATGATTCTCGAGCCTCCAGTACGTTCTGCGCAAACCGTGCAGCTATCTTGCAGAAAGATTAGCGCCATCTCCAAACGGAACGAAACGAGCTTCCACTTGAGCCTCGTCACCTATGAGTACCATCGGGTGCTTCCATATCGATTTCTGAGGGTATGGTACGTTTCGTAAGAACCGTCCAACTGTCTTGCACCGACACTAACATTGTCTCCAAATAGACTGAAAAAAGATTTCACATGACTGACGTTACCTAGGTGTTTCCATCGGATGCGTCGAAACTGATTTCCGAGCCCATGGCAGGTTCGGCGCAACCCGTGCACCTCGTCAAGATTAGCACTATCTCCAAACGGACCAAAACGAGCTTCCACTTGAGCCTCGTCACCTAGGAATTCCATTGGGTGTGTCCAAAACGATTTCCATGCCTATGGTATGTTTGGCGCAAACCGTGCACCTATCTTGCATCAAGTTTAGCACCATCTCCAATCGGACCGTAACGAGCTTCCACTTGAGCATCGTCACCTAGGAGTACCATCGGGTGCGTCCAAATCGATTTCTGAGCCCACGATATGTTTGGCGCAGACCGTGCAATTATCTTGCTCTGACACTAAACCTATCTCCAAATGGACTTAAACGAGATTCCACATGGCCCCCGACACCTAGGAGTTCCATTGGGTGCATCCAAAATGATTCTCGAGCCTCCGGTACGTTCTGCGCAAACCGTGCACCTATCTTGCAGAAAGATTAGCGCCATCTCCAAACGGAACGAAACGAGCTTCCACTTGAGCCTCGTCACCTATTTGTTCCATTAGGTGTGTCCAAAATGATTTCCAAGCCTATGGTATGTTTGGTGCAAACAGTGCACCTATCTTGCATCAAGTTTAGCACCATCTCCAATCGGACCGTAACGTGCTTCCACTTGAGCCTCGTCACCTAGGAGTACCATCGGGTGCGTCCAAATCGATTTTAGAGCGTATGGTACGATTGGTGAGAGCCGTCCAACTATCTTGCACCGGAACTAACACTGTCTCCAAATAGACTGAAACAAGATTCCACATGACCCACGTCACGTAGGGGTTCCATCAGATGCATCTAAACCAATTTTTGAGCCTATGGTAGGTTCCGCGCAACCTATTCACCTCATCAAGACTAGCACTATCTCCAAACAGACCAAAACAAGCTTCCACTTGAGCCTTGTCACCTATGAGTTCCATGGGGTGTGTCCAAAACGATTTCCAAGCCTATGATATGTTTGGCGCAAACCGTGCACCTATCTTGCATCATGTTTAGCACCATCTCCAATCGGAACGTAACGAGCTTCTAGTTGAGCATCGTCACCTAGGAGTACCATCGGGTGCATCCAAAACGATTTATGTGCCTATGGTATATTTGGTGAAGACCGTGCAATTATCTTGCACCGACACTAAACCTGTCTCCAAACGGACTTAAACGAGATTCCACATGCCCGCGACACCTAGGAGTTCCATTAGGTGCGTCCAAAATGATTCTCGAGCCTTCGGTACGTTCTGCGCAATCCATGCACCTATCTTGCAGAAAGATTAGCACCATCTCTAAACGGAACGAAACGAGCTTCCACTTGAGCCTCGTCACCTATGAGTACCATTGGGTGTGTCCATATCGATTTCTAAGGGTATGGTACGTATGGTAAGAACCGTCCAACTATCTTGCACCGACACTAACATTGTCTCCAAATAGACTGAAACAAGATTCCACATGACCCACTTCACCTAGGGGTTCCATCAGACGCATCTAAACCAATTTTCGAGCCTATGGTAGGTTCCGCGCAACCCATGCACCTCGTCAAGATTAGCACTATCTCCAAACAAACCAAAACAAGCTTCCACTTGAGCCTCGTCACCTAGGAATTCCATTGGGTGTGTCCAAAACGATTTCCATGCCTATGGTATGTTTGGCGCAAACCGTGCACCTATCTTGCATCAAGTTTAGCACCATCTCCAATCGGACCGTAATGAGCTTCCACTTGAGCATCGTCACCTAGGAGTACCATCGGGTGCGTCCAATTATCTTGCTCCGACACTAAACCTATCTCCAAACGGACTTGAACGAGATTCCACATGGCCCCCGACACCTTGGAGTTCCATTGGGTGTGTCCAAAATGATTCTCGAGCCTCCGGTACGTTCTGCGCAAACCGTGCACCTATCTTGCAGAAAGATTAGCGCCATCTCCAAATGGAACGAAACGAGCTTCCACTTGAGCCTCGTCACCTATGAGTTCCATTAGGTGTGTCCAAAACGATTTCCAAGCCTATGGTATGTTTGGTGCAAACCATGCACCTATCTTGCATCAAGTTTAGCACCATCTCCAATTGGACCGTAACGTGCTTCCACTTGAGCCTCTTCACCTAGGAGTACCATCGGGTGCGTCCAAATCGATTTCAGAGCGTATGGTACGATTGGTGAGAGCCGTCCAACTATCTTGCACCGGCACTAACACTGTCTCCAAATAGACTGAAACAAGATTCCACATGACCCACTTCACCTAGGGGTTCCATCAGACGCATCTAAACCAATTTTCGAGCCTATGGTAGGTTCCGCGCAACCCATGCACCTCGTCAAGATTAGCACTATCTCCAAACAAACCAAAACAAGCTTCCACTTGAGCCTCGTCACCTAGGAATTCCATTGGGTGTGTCCAAAACGATTTCCATGCCTATGGTTTGTTTGGCGCAAACCGTGCACCTATCTTGCATCAAGTTTAGCACCATCTCCAATCGGACCGTAACGAGCTTGCACTTGAGCATCGTCACCTAGGAGTACCATCGGGTGCGTTCAAATCGATTTCTGAGCCTACGGTATGTTTGGCGCAGACCGTGCAATTATCTTGCACCGACACTAAACCTATCTCCAAACGGACTTAGACTAGATTCCACATGGCCCCCGACACCTAGGAGTTCCATTGGGTGCATCCAAAATGATTCTCGAGCCTCCGGTACGTTCTGCGCAAACCGTGCACCTATCTTGCAGAAAGATTAGCGCCATCTCCAAACGGAACGAAACGAGCTTCCACTTGAGCCTCGTCACCTATGAGTTCCATTAGGTGTGTCCAAAATAATTTCCAAGCCTATGGTATGTTTGGTGCAAACCGTGCACCTATCTTGCATCAAGTTTAGCACCATCTCCAATCGGACCGTAACGTGCTTCCACTTGAGCCTCGTCACCTAGGAGTACCATCGGGTGCGTCCAAATCGATTTCAGAGCGTATGGTACGATTGGTGAGAGCCGTCCAACTATCTTGCACCGGCACTAACACTGTCTCCAAATAGACTGAAACAAGATTCCACATGACCCACGTCACCTAGGGGTTCCATCAGATGCATCTAAACCAATTTTCGAGCCTATGGTAGGTTCCGCGCAACCCATGCACCTCGTCAAGATTAGCACTATCTCCAAACAGACCAAAACAAGCTTCCACTTGAGCCTCGTCACCTATGAGTTCCATGGGGTGTGTCCAAAACGATTTCCAAGCCTATGGTATGTTTGGCGCAAACCGTGCACCTATCTTGCATCAAGTTTAGCACCATCTCCAATCAGAACGTAACGAGCTTCCACTTGAGCATCGTCACCTAGGAGTACCATCGGTTGCGTCCAAAACGATTTATGTGCCTATGGTATATTTGTTGAAGACCGTGCAATTATCTTGTACCGACACTAAACCTATCTCCAAACGGACTTAAACGAGATTCCACATGGCTCGTGACACCTAGGAGTTTCATTAGGTGCGTCCAAAATGATTCTCGAGCCTTTGGTATGTTCTGCGCAAACCGTGCACCTATCTTGCAGAAAGATTAGCACCATCCCTAAACGGAACGAAACGAGCTTCCACTTGAGCCTCGTCACCTATGAGTACCATCGGGTGTGCCCATATTGATTTCTGAGGGTTTGGTACATTTGGTAAGAACCGTCCAACTATCTTGCACAGACACTAACACTATCTCCAAATAGACTGAAAAAAGATTTCACATGACTGACGTTACCTAGGAGTTCCATCAGATGCGTCCAAACTAATTTCCGAGCCCATGGCAGGTTCGGCGCAACCCGTGCACCTCGTCAAGATTAGCACTATCTCCAAATGGACCAAAACGAGCTTCCACTTGAGCCTCGTCACCTAGGAATTCCATTAGGTGTGTCCAAAACGATTTCCATGCCTATGGTATGTTTGGCGCAAACCGTGCACCTATCTTGCATCAAGTTTAGCACCATCTCCAATCAGACCGTAACGAGCTTCTACTTGAGCATCGTCACCTAGGAGTACCATCGGGTGCGTCCAAATCGATTTCTGAGCCTACGGTACGTTTGGCGCAGACCGTGCAATTATCTTGCACCGACACTAAACCTATCTCCAAACGGACTTAAACGAGATTCCACATGGCCCCCGACACCTAGGAGTTCCATTGGGTGCATCCAAAATAATTCTCGAGCCTCCGGTACGTTCTGCGCAAACCGTGCACCTATCTTGCAGAAAGATTAGCGCCATCTCCAAACGGAACGAAACGAGCTTCCACTTGAGCCTCGTCACCTATGAGTTCCATTAGGTGTGTCCAAAATGATTTCCAAGCCTATGGTATGTTTGGTGCAAACCGTGCACCTATCTTGCATCAAGTTTAGCACCATCTCCAATCGGACCGTAACGTGCTTCCACTTGAGCCTCGTCACCTAGGAGTACCATCGGGTGCGTCCAAATCGATTTCAGAGCGTATGGTACGATTGGTGAGAGCCGTCCAACTATCTTGCACCGGAACTAACACTATCTCCAAATAGACAGAAACAAGATTCCACATGACCCACGTCACGTAGGGGTTCCATCAGATGCATCTAAAACAGTTTTTGAGCCTATGGTAGGTTCCGCGCAACCTATTCACCTCGTCAAGATTAGCACTATCTCCAAACAGACCAAAACAAGCTTCCACTTGAGCCTTGTCACCTATGAGTTCCATGGGGTGTGTCCAAAACGATTTCCAAGCCTATGGTATGTTTGGCGCAAACCGTGCACCTATCTTGCATCAAGTTTAGCACCATCTCCAATCGGACCGTAACGTGCTTCCACTTGAGCCTCATCACCTAGGAGTACCATCGGGTGCGTCCAAATCGATTTCAGAGCGTATGGTACGATTGGTGAGAGCCATCCAACTATCTTGCACCGGAACTAACACTGTCTCCAAATAGACTAAAACAAGATTCCACATGACCCACGTCACGTAGGGGTTCCATCAGATGCATCTAAACCAATTTTTGAGCCTATGGTAGGTTCCGCGCAACCTATTCACCTCATCAAGATTAGCACTATCTCCAAACAGACCAAAACAAGCTTCCACTTGAGGCTTGTCACCTATGAGTTCCATGGGTGTGTCCAAAACGATTTCCAAGCCTATGGTATGTTTGGCGCAAACCGTGCACCTATCTTGCATCATGTTTAGCACCATCTCCAATCGGAACGTAACGAGCTTCCACTTGAGCATCGTCACCTAGGAGTACCATCGGGTGCATCCAAAACGATTTATGTGCCTATGGTATATTTGGTGAAGACCGTGCAATTATATTGCACCGACACTAAACCTGTCTCCAAACGGACTTAAACGAGATTCCACATGGCCTGCGACACCTAGGAGTTCCATTAGGTGCGTCCAAAATGATTCTCGAGCCTTCGGTATGTTCTGCGCAAACCGTGCACCTATCTTGCAGAAAGATTAGCACCATCTCTAAACGGAACGAAACGAGCTTCCACTTGAGCCTCGTCACCTATGAGTACCATTGGGTGTGTCCATATCGATTTCTATGGGTATGGTACGTTTGGTAAGAACCGTCCAACTATCTTGCACCGACACTAACACTATCTCCAAATAGACTGAAAAAAGATTTCACCTGACTAGCGTTACCTAGGAGTTCCATCGGATGCGTCCAAACTGATTTCTGAGACCATGGCAGGTTCGGCGCAACCAGTGCACCTCGTCAAGTTTAGCACCATCTCCAAACGGACCAAAACGAGCTTCCACTTGAGCCTCGTCACCTAGGAATTCCATTGGGTGTGTCCAAAACGATTTCCATGCCTATGGTATGTTTGGCGCAAACCGTGCACCTATCTTGCATCAAGTTTAGCACCATCTCCAATCGGACCGTAACGAGCTTCCACTTGAGCATCGTCACCTAGGAATACCATCGGGTGCGTCCAAATCGATTTCTGAGCCTATGGTATGTTTGGCGCAGAGCGTGCAATTATCTTGCACCGACACTAAACCTATCTCCAAACAGACTTAAAAAAGATTCCACATGGCCCCCGACACCTAGGAGTTCCATTGGGTGCGTCCAAAATGATTCTCGAGCCTCCAGTACGTTCTGCGCAAACCGTGCACCTATCTTGCAGAAAGATTAGCGCCATCTCCAAACGGAACGAAACGAGCTTCCACTTGAGCCTCGTCACCTATGAGTACCATCGGGTGCTTCCATATCTATTTCTGAGGGTATGGTACGTTTGGTAAGAACCGTCCAACTATCTTGCACCGACACTAACATTGTCTCCAAATAGACTGAAAAAAGATTTCACATGACTGACGTTACCTAGGAGTTCCATCGGATGCGTCGAAACTGATTTCCGAGCCCATGGCAGGTTCGGCGCAACCCGTGCAACTCGTCAAGATTAGCACTATCTCCAAACGGACCAAAACGAGCATTCACTTGAGCCTCGTCGCCTAGGAATTCCATTGGGTGTGTCCAAAATGATTCTCGAGCCTCCAGTACGTTCTGCGCAAACCGTGCACCTATCTTGCAGAAAGATTAGCGCCATCTCCAAACGGAACGAAACGAGCTTCCACTTGAGCCTCGTCACCTATGAGTACCATCGGGTGCTTCCATATCTATTTCTGAGGGTATGGTACGTTTGGTAAGAACCGTCCAACTATCTTGCACCGACACTAACATTGTCTCCAAATAGACTGAAAAAAGATTTCACATGACTGACGTTACCCAATGGCAGGTTCGGCGCAACCCGTGCAACTCGTCAAGATTAGCACTATCTCCAAACGGACCAAAACGAGCATTCACTTGAGCCTCGTCGCCTAGGAATTCCATTGGGTGTGTCCAAAATGATTTCCATGCCTATGGTATGTTTGGCGCAAACCGTGCACCTATCTTGCATCAAGTTTAGCACTATCTCCAATCGGACCGTAACGAGCTTCCACTTGAGCATCGTCACCTAGGAGTACCATCGGGTGCGTCCAAATCGATTTCTGAGCCTATGGTATGTTTGGTGCAAACCGTGCACCTATCTTGCATCAAGTTTAGCACCATCTCCAATCGGACCGTAACGTGCTTCCACTTGAGCCTCGTCACCTAGGAGTACCATCGGGTGCGTCCAAATCGATTTCAGAGCGTATGGTACGATTGGTGAGAGCCGTCCAACTATCTTGCACCGGCACTAACACTGTCTCTAAATAGACTGAAACAAGATTCCACATGACCCACGTCACCTAGGGGTTCCATCAGATGCATCTAAACCAATTTTCGAGCCTATGGTAGGTTCCGTGCAACCCATGCACCTCGTCAAGATTAGCACTATCTCCAAACAGACCAAAACAAGCTTCCACTTGAGCCTCGTCACCTATGAGTTCCATGGGGTGTGTCCAAAACGATTTCCAAGCCTATGGTATGTTTGGCGCAAACGGTGCACCTATCTTGCATCAAGTTTAGCACCATCTCCAATCGGAACGTAACGAGCTTCTACTTGAGCATCGTCACCTAGGAGTACCATCGGGTGCATCCAAAACGATTTATGTGCCTATGGTATATTTGTTGAAGACCGTGCAATTATCTTGCACCGACACTAAACCTGTCTCCAAACGGACTTAAACGAGATTCCACATGGCTCGTGACACCTAGGAGTTTAATTAGGTGCGTCCAAAATGATTCTCGAGACTTCGGTATGTTCTGCGCAAACCGTGCACCTATCTTGCAGAAAGATTAGCATCATCCCTAAACGGAACGAAACGAGCTTCCACTTGAGCCTCGTCACCTATGAGTACCATCGGGTGTGCCCATATCGATTTCTGAGGGTTTGGTACATTTGGTAAGAACCGTCCAACTATCTTGCACAGACACTAACACTATCTCCAAATAGACTGAAAAAAGATTTCACATGACTGACGTTACCTAGGAGTTCCATCAGATGCGTCCAAACTAATTTCCGAGCCCATGGCAGGTTCGGCGCAACCCGTGCACCTCGTCAAGATTAGCACTATCTCCAAATGGACCAAAACGAGCTTCCACTTGAGCCTCGTCACCTAGGAATTCCATTGGGTGTGTCCAAAACGATTTCCATGCCTATGGTTTGTTTGGCGCAAACCGTGCACCTATCTTGCATCAAGTTTAGCACCATCTCCAATCGGACCGTAACGAGCTTGCACTTGAGCATCGTCACCTAGGAGTACCATCGGGTGCGTTCAAATCGATTTCTGAGCCTACGGTATGTTTGGCGCAGACCGTGCAATTATCTTGCACCGACACTAAACCTATCTCCAAACGGACTTAGACTAGATTCCACATGGCCCCCGACACATAGGAGTTCCATTGGGTGCATCCAAAATGATTCTCGAGCCTCCGGTACGTTCTGCGCAAACCGTGCACCTATCTTGCAGAAAGATTAGCGCCATCTCCAAACGGAACGAAACGAGCTTCCACTTGAGCCTCGTCACCTATGAGTTCCATTAGGTGTGTCCAAAATGATTTCCAAGCCTATGGTATGTTTGGTGCAAACCGTGCACCTATCTTGCATCAAGTTTAGCACCATCTCCAATCGGACCGTAACGTGCTTCCACTTGAGCCTCGTCACCTAGGAGTACCATCGGGTGCGTCCAAATCGATTTCAGAGCGTATGGTACGATTGGTGAGAGCCGTCCAACTATCTTGCACCGGCACTAACACTGTCTCCAAATAGACTGAAACAAGATTCCACATGACCCACGTCACCTAGGGGTTCCATCAGATGCATCTAAACCAATTTTCGAGCCTATGGTAGGTTCCGCGCAACCCATGCACCTCGTCAAGATTAGCACTATCTCCAAACAGACCAAAACAAGCTTCCACTTGAGCCTCGTCACCTATGAGTTCCATGGGGTGTGTCCAAAACGATTTCCAAGCCTATGGTATGTTTGGCGCAAACCGTGCACCTATCTTGCATCAAGTTTAGCACCATCTCCAATCAGAACGTAACGAGCTTCCACTTGAGCATCGTCACCTAGGAGTACCATCGGGTGCGTCCAAAACGATTTATGTGCCTATGGTATATTTGTTGAAGACCGTGCAATTATGTTGTACCGACACTAAACCTATCTCCAAACGGACTTAAACGAGATTCCACATGGCTCGTGACACCTAGGAGTTTAATTAGGTGCGTCCAAAATGATTCTCGAGCCTTTGGTATGTTCTGCGCAAACCATGCACCTATCTTGCAGAAAGATTAGCACCATCCCTAAACGGAACGAAACGAGCTTCCACTTGAGCCTCGTCACCTATGAGTACCATCGGGTGTGCCCATATTGATTTCTGAGGGTTTGGTACATTTGGTAAGAACCGTCCAACTATCTTGCACAGACACTAACACTATCTCCAAATAGACTGAAAAAAGATTTTTCACATGACTGGCGTTACCTAGGAGTTCCATCAGATGCGTCCAAACTAATTTCCGAGCCCATGACAGGTTCGGCGCAACCCATGCACCTCGTCAAGATTAGCACTATCTCCAAATGGACCAAAACGAGCTTCCACTTGAGCCTCGTCACCTAGGAATTCCATTGGGTGTGTCCAAAATGATTTCCATGCCTATGGTATGTTTGGCGCAACCGTGCACCTATCTTGCATCAAGTTTAGCACCATCTCCAATCAGACCGTAACGAGCTTCTACTTGAGCATCGTCACCTAAGAGTACCATCGGGTGCGTCCAAATCGATTTCTGAGCCTATGGTACGTTTGGCGCAGACCGTGCAATTATCTTGCACCGACACTAAACTTATCTCCAAACGGACTTAAACGAGATTCCACATGGCCCCCGACACCTAGGAGTTCCATTGGGTGCATCCAAAATAATTCTCGAGCCTCCGGTACGTTCTGCGCAAACCGTGCACCTATCTTGCAGAAAGATTAGCGCCATCTCCAAACGGAACGAAACGAGCTTCCACTTGAGCCTCGTCACCTATGAGTTCCATTAGGTGTGTCCAAAATGATTTCCAAGCCTATGGTATGTTTGGTGCAAATTGTGCACCTATCTTGCATCAAGTTTAGCACCATCTCCAATCGGACCGTAACGTGCTTCCACTTGAGCCTCGTCACCTAGGAGTACCATCGGGTGCGTCCAAATCGATTTCAGAGCGTATGGTACGATTGGTGAGAGCCATCCAACTATCTTGCACCGGAACTAACACTGTCTCCAAATAGACTAAAACAAGATTCCACATGACCCACGTCACGTAGGGGTTCCATCAGATGCATCTAAACCAATTTTTGAGCCTATGGTAGGTTCCGCGCAACCTATTCACCTCATCAAGATTAGCACTATCTCCAAACAGACCAAAACAAGCTTCCACTTAAGCCTTGTCACCTATGAGTTCCATGGGTGTGTCCAAAACGATTTCCAAGCCTATGGTATGTTTGGCGCAAACCATGCACCTATCTTGCATCATGTTTAGCACCATCTCCAATCGGAACGTAACGAGCTTCCACTTGAGCATCGTCACCTAGGAGTACCATCGGGTGCATCCAAAACAATTTATGTGCCTATGGTATATTTGGTGAAGACCGTGCAATTATCTTGCACCGACACTAAACCTGTCTCCAAACGGACTTAAACGAGATTCCACATGGCCCGCGACACCTAGGAGTTCCATTAGGTGCGCCCAAAATTATTCTCGAGCCTTCGGTATGTTCTGCGCAAACCGTGCACCTATCTTGCAGAAAGATTAGCACCATCTCTAAACGGAACGAAACGAGCTTCCACTTGAGCCTCGTCACCTATGAGTACCATTGGGTGTGTCCATATCGATTTCTAAGGGTATGGTACGTTTGGTAAGAACCGTCCAACTATATTGCACCTACACTAACACTATCTCCAAATAGACTGAAAAAAGATTTCACCTGACTAGCGTTACCTAGGAGTTCCATCGGCTGCGTCCAAACTGATTTCTGAGACCATGGCAGGTTCGGCGCAACCTGTGCACCTCGTCAAGTTTAGCACCATCTCCAAACGGACCAAAACGAGCTTCCACTTGAGCCTCGTCACCTAGGAATTCCATTGGGTGTGTCCAAAACGATTTCCATGCCTATGGTATGTTTGGCGCAAACCGTGCACCTATCTTGCATCAAGTTTAGCACCATCTCCAATCGGACCGTAACGAGCTTCCACTTGAGCATCGTCACCTAGGAGTACCATCGGGTGCGTCCAAATCGATTTCTGAGCCTATGGTATGTTTGGCGTAGAGCGTGCAATTATCTTGCACCGACACTAAACCTATCTCCAAACAGACTTAAAAAAAGATTCCACATGGCCCCCGACACCTAGGAGTTCCATTGGGTGCGTCCAAAATGATTCTCGAGCCCCCAGTACGTTCTGCGCAAACCGTGCACCTATCTTGCAGAAAGATTAGCGCCATCTCCAAACGGAACGAAACGAGCTTCCACTTGAGCCTCGTCACCTATGAGTACCATCGGGTGTGCCCATATCGATTTCTGAGGGTTTGGTACATTTGGTAAGAACCGTCCAACTATCTTGCGCAGACACTAACACTATCTCCAAATAGACTGAAAAAAGATTTCACATGACTGACGTTACCTAGGAGTTCCATCAGATGCGTCCAAACTAATTTCCGAGCCCATGGCAGGTTCGGCGCAACCCGTGCACCTCATCAAGATTAGCACTATCTCCAAAGGGACCAAAACGAGCTTTCACTTGAGCCTCGTCGCCTAGGAATTCCATTGGGTGTGTCCAAAATGATTTCCATGCCTATGGTATGTTTGGCGCAAACCGTGCACCTATCTTGCATCAAGTTTAGCACCATCTCCAATCGGACCGTAACGAGCTTCCACTTGAGCATCGTCACCTAGGAGTACCATCGGGTGCGTCCAAATCGATTTCTGAGCCTACGGTATGTTTGGCGCAGACCGTGCAATTATCTTGCTCCGACACTAAACCTATCTCCAAACGGACTTAAACGAGATTCCACATGGCCCCCGACACCTTGGAGTTCCATTGGGTGCATCCAAAATGATTCTCGAGCCTCCGGTACGTTCTGCGCAAACCGTGCACCTATCTTGCAAAACGATTAGCGCCATCTCCAAACGGAACGAAACGAGCTTCCACTTGAGCCTCATCACCTATGAGTTCCATTAGGTGTGTCCAAAATGATTTCCAAGCCTATGGTATGTTTGGTGCAAACCGTGCACCTATCTTGCATCAAGTTTAGCACCATCTCCAATCGGACCGTAACGTGCTTCCACTTGAGCCTCGTCACCTAGGAGTACCATCGGGTGCGTCCAAATCGATTTCAGAGCGTATGGTACGATTGGTGAGAGCCGTCCAACTATCTTGCACCGGCACTAACACTGTCTCTAAATAGACTGAAACAAGATTCCACATGACCCATGTCACCTAGGGGTTCCATCAGATGCATCTAAACCAATTTTCGAGCCTATGGTAGGTTCCGCGCAACCCATGCACCTCGTCAAGATTAGCACTATCTCCAAACAGACCAAAACAAGCTTCCACTTGAGCCTCGTCACCTATGAGTTCCATGGGGTGTGTCCAAAACGATTTCCAAGCCTATGGTATGTTTGGCGCAAACGGTGCACCTATCTTGCATCAAGTTTAGCACCATCTCCAATCGGAACGTAACGAGCTTCTACTTGAGCATCGTCACCTAGGAGTACCATCGGGTGCATCCAAAACGATTTATGTGCCTATGGTATATTTGTTGAAGACCGTGCAATTATCTTGCACCGACACTAAACCTGTCTCCAAACGGACTTAAACGAGATTCCACATGGCTCGTGACACCTAGGTGTTTAATTAGGTGCGTCCAAAATGATTCTCGAGACTTCGGTATGTTCTGCGCAAACCATGCACCTATCTTGCAGAAAGATTAGCACCATCCCAAAACGGAACGAAACGAGCTTCCACTTGAGCCTCGTCACCTATGAGTACCATCGGGTGTGCCCATATCGATTTCTGAGGGTTTGGTACATTTGGTAAGAACCGTCCAACTATCTTGCACAGACACTAACACTATCTCCAAATAGACTGAAAAAAGATTTCACATGACTGACGTTACCTAGGAGTTCCATCAGATGCGTCCAAACTAATTTCCGAGCCCATGGCAGGTTCGGCGCAACCCGTGCACCTCGTCAAGATTAGCACTATCTCCAAATGGATCAAAACGAGCTTCCACTTGAGCCCCGTCACCTAGGAATTCCATTGGGTGTGTCCAAAACGATTTCCATGCCTATGGTTTGTTTGGTGCAAACCGTGCACCTATCTTGCATCAAGTTTAGCACCATCTCCAATCGGACCGTAACGTGCTTCCACTTGAGCCTCGTCACCTAGGAGTACCATCGGGTGCGTCCAAATCGATTTCAGAGCGTATGGTGCGATTGGTGAGAGCCGTCCAACTATCTTGCACCGGAACTAACACTGTCTCCAAATAGACTGAAACAAGATTCCACATGACCCACGTCACGTAGGGGTTCCATCAAATGCATCTAAACCAATTTTTGAGCCTATGGTAGGTTCCGCGCAACCTATTCACCTCGTCAAGATTAGCACTATCTCCAAACAGACCAAAACAAGCTTCCACTTGAGCCTTGTCACCTATGAGTTCCATGGGGTGTGTCCAAAACGATTTCCAAGCCTATGGTATGTTTGGCGCAAACGGTGCACCTATCTTGCATCAAGTTTAGCACCATCTCCAATCGGAACGTAACGAGCTTCTACTTGAGCATCGTCACCTAGGAGTACCATCGGGTGCATCCAAAACGATTTATGTGCCTATGGTATATTTGTTGAAGACCGTGCAATTATCTTGCACCGACACTAAACCTGTCGCCAAACGGACTTAAACGAGATTCCACATGGCTCGTGACACCTAGGAGTTTAATTAGGTGCGTCCAAAATGATTCTCGAGACTTCGGTATGTTCTGCGCAAACCGTGCACCTATCTTGCAGAAAGATTAGCACCATCCCTAAACGGAACGAAACGAGCTTCCACTTGAGCCTCGTCACCTATGAGTACCATCGGGTGTGCCCATATCGATTTCTGAGGGTTTGGTACATTTGGTAAGAACCGTCCAACTATCTTGCACAGACACTAACACTATCTCCAAATAGACTGAAAAAAGATTTCACATGACTGACGTTACCTAGGAGTTCCATCAGATGCGTCCAAACTAATTTTCGAGCCCATGGCAGGTTCGGCGCAACCCGTGCACCTCGTCAAGATTAGCACTATCTCCAAATGGACCAAAACGAGCTTCCACTTGAGCCTCGTCACCTAGGAATTCCATTGGGTGTGTCCAAAACGATTTCCATGCCTATGGTATGTTTGGCGCAAACCGTGCACCTATCTTGCATCAAGTTTAGCACCATCTCCAATCGGACCGTAACGAGCTTCCACTTGATTATCGTCACCTAGGAGTACCATCGGGTGCGTCCAAATCGATTTCTGAGCCTACGGTATGTTTGGCGCAGACCGTGCAATTATCTTGCACCGACACTAAACCTATCTCCAAACGGACTTAAACGAGATTCCACATGGCCCCCGACACCTAGGAGTTCCATTGGGTGAATCCAAAATGATTCTCGAGCCTCCGGTACGTTCTGCGCAAACCGTGCACCTATCTTGCAGAAAGATTAGCGCCATCTCCAAACGGAATGAAACGAGCTTCCACTTGAGCCTCGTCACCTATGAGTTCGATTAGGTGTGTCCAAAATGATTTCCAAGCCTATGGTATGTTTGGTGCAAACCGTGCACCTATCTTGCATCAAGTTTAGCACCATCTCCAATCGGACCGTAACGTGCTTCCACTTGAGCCTCGTCACCTAGGAGTACCATCGGGTGCGTCCAAATCGATTTCAGAGCGTATGGTACGATTGGTGAGAGCCGTCCAACTATCTTGCACCGGAACTAACACTGTCTCCAAATAGACTGAAACAAGATTCCACATGACCCACGTCACGTAGGGGTTCCATCAGATGCATCTAAACCAATTTTTGAGCCTATGGTAGGTTCCGCGCAACCTATTCACCTCGTCAAGATTAGCACTATCTCCAAACAGACTTAAACGAGATTCCACATGGCCCGCGACACCTAGGAGTTCCATTAGGTGCGTCCAAAATGATTCTCGAGCCTTCGGTACGTTCTGCGCAAACCATGCACCTATCTTGCAGAAAGATTAGCACCATCTCTAAACGGAACGAAACAAGCTTCCACTTGAGCCTCGTCACCTATGAGTACCACTGGGTGTGTCCATATCGATTTCTAAGGGCATGGTACGTTTGGTAAGAACCGTCCAACTATCTTGCACCTACACTAACACTATCTCCAAATAGACTGAAAAAAGATTTCACCTGACTAGCGTTACCTAGGAGTTCCATCGGATGCGTCCAAACTGATTTCTGAGACCTGGCAGGTTCGGCGCAACCTGTGCACCTCGTCAAGTTTAGCACCATCTCCAAACGGACCAAAACGAGCTTCCACTTGAGCCTCGTCACCTAGGAATTCCATTGGGTGTGTCCAAAACAATTTGCAAGCCTATGGTATGTTTGGTGCAAACCGTGCACCTATCTTACATCAAGTTTAGCACCATCTCCAATCGGACCGTAACGTGCTTCCACTTGAGCCTCGTCAACTAGGAGTACCATCGGGTGCGTCCAAATCGATTTCAGAGCGTATGGTACGATTGGTGAGAGCCGTCCAACTATCTTGCACCGGCACTAACACTGTCTCCAAATAGACTGAAACAAGATTCCACATGACCCACTTCACCTAGGGGTTCCATCAGATGCATCTAAACCAATTTTCGAGCCTATGGTAGGTTCCGCGCAACCCATGCACCTCGTCAAGATTAGCACTATCTCCAAACAGACCAAAACAAGCTTCCACTTGAGCCTCGTCACCTATGAGTTCCATGGGGTGTGTCCAAAACGATTTCCAAGCCTATGGTATGTTTGGCGCAAACCGTGCACCTATCTTGCATCAAGTTTAGCACCATCTCCAATCGGAACGTAACGAGCTTCTACTTGAGCATCGTCACCTAGGAGTACCATCGGGTGCATCCAAAACGATTTATGTGCCTATGGTATATTTGTTGAAGACCGCGCAATTATCTTGCACCGACACTAAACCTGTCTCCAAACGGACTTAAACGAGATTCCACATGGCTCGTGACACCTAGGAGTTTAATTAGGTGCGTCCAAAATGATTCTCGAGACTTCGGTATGTTCTGCGCAAACCGTGCACCTATCTTGCAGAAAGATTAGCACCATCCCTAAACGGAACGAAACGAGCTTCCACTTGAGCCTCGTCACCTATGAGTACCATCGGGTGTGCCCATATCGATTTCTGAGGGTTTGGTACATTTGGTAAGAACCGTCCAACTATCTTGCACAGACACTAACACTATCTCCAAATAGACTGAAAAAAGATTTCACAAGACTGACGTTACCTAGGAGTTCCATCAGATGCGTCCAAACTAATTTCCGAGCCCATGGCAGGTTCGCGCAACCCGTGCACCTCGTCAAGATTAGCACTATCTCCAAAGGGACCAAAACGAGCTTCCACTTGAGCCTCGTCACCTAGGAATTCCATTGGGTGTGTCCAAAACGATTTCCATGCCTATGGTATGTTTGGCGCAAACCGTGCACCTATCTTGCATCAAGTTTAGCACCATCTCCAATCGGACAGTAACGAGCTTCCACTTGAGCATCGTCACCTAGGAGTACCATCGGGTGCGTCCAAATCGATTTATGAGCCTACGGTATGTGTTGGCGCAGACCGTGCAATTATCTTGCACCGACACTAAACCTATCTCCAAAAGGACTTAAACGAGATTCCACATGGCCCCTGACACCTAGGAGTTCCATTGGGTGCATCCAAAATGATTCTCGAGCCTCCGGTACGTTCTGCGCAAACTGTGCACCTATCTTGCAGAAAGATTAGCGCCATCTCCAAACGGAACGAAACGAGCTTCCACTTGTGCCTCGTCACCTATGAGTTCCATTAGGTGTGTCCAAAATGATTTCCAAGCCTATGGTATGTTTGGTGCAAACCGTGCACCTATCTTGCATCAAGTTTAGCACCATCTCCAATCGGACCGTAACGTGCTTCCACTTGAGCCTCGTCACCTAGGAGTACCATCGGGTGCGTCCAAATCGATTTCAGAGCGTATGGTACGATTGGTGAGAGCCGTCCAACTATCTTGCACCGGAACTAACACTGTCTCCAAATAGACTGAAACAAGATTCCACATGACCCACGTCACGTAGGGGTTCCATCAAATGCATCTAAACCAATTTTTGAGCCTATGGTAGGTTCCGCGCAACCTATTCACCTCGTCAAGATTAGCACTATCTCCAAACAAACTTAAACGAGATTTCACATGGCCCGCGACACCTAGGAGTTCCATTAGGTGCGTCCAAAATGATTCTCGAGCCTTCGGTACGTTCTGCGCAAACCATGCACCTATCTTGCAGAAAGATTAGCACCATCTCTAAACGGAACGAAACAAGCTTCCACTTGAGCCTCGTCACCTATGAGTACCACTGGGTGTGTCCATATCGATTTCTAAGGGCATGGTACGTTTGGTAAGAACCGTCCAACTATCTTGCACCTACACTAACACTATCTCCAAATAGACTGAAAAAAGATTTCACCTGACTAGCGTTACCTAGGAGTTCCATCGGATGCGTCCAAACTGATTTCTGAGACCTGGCAGGTTCGGCGCAACCTGTGCACCTCGTCAAGTTTAGCACCATCTCCAAACGGACCAAAACGAGCTTCCACTTGAGCCTCGTCACCTAGGAATTCCATTGGGTGTGTCCAAAACAATTTGCAAGCCTATGGTATGTTTGGTGCAAATCGTGCACCTATCTTGCATCAAGTTTAGCACCATCTCCAATCGGACCGTAACGTGCTTCCACTTGAGCCTCGTCACCTAGGAGTACCATCGGGTGCGTCCAAATCGATTTCAGAGCGTATGGTACGATTGGTGAGAGCCGTCCAACTATCTTGCACCGGAACTAACACTATCTCCAAATAGACTGAAACAAGATTCCACATGACCCACGTCACGTAGGGGTTCCATTAAATGCATCTAAACCAATTTTTGAGCCTATGGTAGGTTCCGCGCAACCTATTCACCTCGTCAAGATTAGCACTATCTCCAAACAGACCAAAACAAGCTTCCGCTTGAGCCTCGTCACCTATGAGTTCCATGGGGTGTGTCCAAAACGATTTCCAAGCCTATGGTATGTTTGGCGCAAACGGTGCACCTATCTTGCATCAAGTTTAGCACCATCTCCAATCGGAACGTAACGAGCTTCTACTTGAGCATCGTCACCTAGGAGTACCATCGGGTGCATCCAAAACGATTTATGTGCCTATGGTATATTTGTTGAAGACCGTGCAATTATCTTGCACCGACACTAAACCTGTCTCCAAACGGACTTAAACGAGATTCCACATGGCTCGTGACACCTAGGAATTTAATTAGGTGCGTCCAAAATGATTCTCGAGACTTCGGTATGTTCTGCGCAAACCGTGCAACTATCTTGCAGAAAGATTAGCACCATCCCTAAACGGAACGAAACCAGCTTCCACTTGAGCCTCGTCACCTATGAGTACCATCGGGTGTGCCCATATCGATTTATGAGGGTTTGGTACATTTGGTAAGAACCGTCCAACTATCTTGCACAGACACTAACACTATCTCCAAATAGACTGAAAAAAGATTTCACATGACTGACGTTACCTAGGAGTTCCATCAGATGCGTCCAAACTAATTTCCGAGCCCATGGCAGGTTCGGCGCAACCCGTGCACCTCGTCAAGATTAGCACTATCTCCAAATAGACCAAAACGAGCTTCCACTTGAGCCTCGTCACCTAGGAATTCCATTGGGTGTGTCCAAAACGATTTCCATGCCTATGGTTTGTTTGGCGCAAACCGTGCACCTATCTTGCATCAAGTTTAGCACCATCTCCAATCGGACCATAACGAGCTTGCACTTGAGCATCGTCACCTAGGAGTACCATCGGGTGTGTTCAAATCGATTTCTGAGCCTACGGTATGTTTGGCGCAGACCGTGCAATTATCTTGCACCGACACTAAACCTATCTCCAAAAGGACTTAAACGAGATTCCACATGGCCCCGGACACCTAGGAGTTCCATTGGGTGCATCCAAAATGATTCTCGAGCCTCCGGTACGTTCTGCGCAAACTGTGCACCTATCTTGCAGAAAGATTAGCGCCATCTCCAAACGGAACGAAACGAGCTTCCACTTGAGCCTCGTCACCTATGAGTTCCATTAGGTGTGTCCAAAATGATTTCCAAGCCTATGGTATGTTTGGTGCAAACCGTGCACCTATCTTGCATCAAGTTTAGCACCATCTCCAATCGGACCGTAACGTGCTTCCACTTGAGCCTCGTCACCTAGGAGTACCATCGGGTGCGTCCAAATCGATTTCAGAGCGTATGGTACGATTGGTGAGAGCCGTCCAACTATCTTGCACCAGAACTAACACTGTCTCCAAATAGACTGAAACAAGATTCCACATGACCCACGTCACGTAGGGGTTCCATCAAATGCATCTAAACCAAATTTTGAGCCTATGGTAGGTTCCGCGCAACCTATTCACCTCGTCAAGATTAGCACTATCTCCAAACAGACCAAAACAAGCTTCCGCTTGAGCCTCGTCACCTATGAGTTCCATGGGGTGTGTCCAAAACGATTTCCAAGCCTATGGTATGTTTGGCGCAAACCGTGCACCTATCTTGCATCAAGTTTAGCACCATCTCCAATCGGAACGTAACGAGCTTCTACTTGAGCATCGTCACCTAGGAGTACCATCGGGTGCATCCAAAACGATTTATGTGCCTATGGTATATTTGTTGAAGACCGTGCAATTATCTTGCACCGACACTAAACCTGTCTCCAAACGGACTTAAACGAGATTCCACATGGCTCGTGACACCTAGGAGTTTAATTAGGTGCGTCCAAAATGATTCTCGAGACTTCGGTATGTTCTGCGCAAACCGTGCACCTATCTTGCAGAAAGATTAGCACCATCCCTAAACGGAACGAAACCAGCTTCCACTTGAGCCTCGTCACCTATGAGTACCATCGGGTGTGCCCATATCGATTTATGAGGGTTTGGTACATTTGGTAAGAACCGTCCAACTATCTTGCACAGACACTAACACTATCTCCAAATAGACTGAAAAAAGATTTCACAAGACTGACGTTACCTAGGAGTTCCATCAGATGCGTCCAAACTAATTTCCGAGCCCATGGCAGGTTCGCGCAACCCGTGCACCTCGTCAAGATTAGCACTATCTCCAAAGGGACCAAAACGAGCTTCCACTTGAGCCTCGTCACCTAGGAATTTCATTGGGTGTGTCCAAAACGATTTCCATGCCTATGGTATGTTTGGCGCAAACCGTGCACCTATCTTGCATCAAGTTTAGCACCATCTCCAATCGGACAGTAACGAGCTTCCACTTGAGCATCGTCACCTAGGAGTACCATCGGGTGCGTCCAAATCGATTTATGAGCCTACGGTATGTTTGGCGCAGACCGTGCAATTATCTTGCACCGACACTAAACCTATCTCCAAAAGGACTTAAACGAGATTCCACATGGCCCCTGACACCTAGGAGTTCCATTGGGTGCATCCAAAATGATTCTCGAGCCTCCGGTACGTTCTGCGCAAACTGTGCACCTATCTTGCAGAAAGATTAGCGCCATCTCCAAACGGAACGAAACGAGCTTCCACTTGAGCCTCGTCACCTATGAGTTCCATTAGGTGTGTCCAAAATGATTTCCAAGCCTATGGTATGTTTGGTGCAAACCGTGCACCTATCTTGCATCAAGTTTAGCACCATCTCCAATCGGACCGTAACGTGCTTCCACTTGAGCCTCGTCACCTAGGAGTACCATCGGGTGCGTCCAAATCGATTTCAGAGCGTATGGTACGATTGGTGAGAGCCGTCCAACTATCTTGCACCAGAACTAACACTGTCTCCAAATAGACTGAAACAAGATTCCACATGACCCACGTCACGTAGGGGTTCCATCAAATGCATCTAAACCAATTTTTGAGCCTATGGTAGGTTCCGCGCAACCTATTCACCTCGTCAAGATTAGCACTATCTCCAAACAAACTTAAACGAGATTCCGCTTGAGCCACGTCACCTATGAGTTCCATGGGGTGTGTCCAAAACGATTTCCAAGCCTATGGTATGTTTGGCGCAAACGGTGCACCTATCTTGCATCAAGTTTAGCACCATCTCCAATCGGAACGTAACGAGCTTCTACTTGAGCATCGTCACCTAGGAGTACCATCGGGTGCATCCAAAACGATTTATGTGCCTATGGTATATTTGTTGAAGACCATGCAATTATCTTGCACCGACACTAAACCTGTCTCCAAACGGACTTAAACGAGATTCCACATGGCTCGTGACACCTAGGAATTTAATTAGGTGCGTCCAAAATGATTCTCGAGACTTCGGTATGTTCTGCGCAAACCGTGCAACTATCTTGCAGAAAGGTTAGCACCATCCCTAAACGGAACGAAACCAGCTTCCACTTGAGCCTCGTCACCTATGAGTACCATCGGGTGTGCCCATATCGATTTCTGAGGGTTTGGTACATTTGGTAAGAACCGTCCAACTATCTTGCACAGACACTAACACTATCTCCAAATAGACTTGAGCCTCGTCACCTAGGAATTCCATTGGGTGTGTCCAAAACGATTTCCATGCCTATGGTTTGTTTGGCGCAAACCGTGCACCTATCTTGCATCAAGTTTAGCACCATCTCCAATCGGACCGTAACGAGCTTGCACTTGAGCATCGTCACCTAGGAGTACCATCGGGTGTGTTCAAATCGATTTCTGAGCCTACGGTATGTTTGGCGCAGACCGTGCAATTATCTTGCACCGACACTAAACCTATCTCCAAACGGACTTAAACGAGATTCCACATGGCCCCCGACACCTAGGAGTTCCATTGGGTGCATCCAAAATGATTCTCGAGCCTCCGGTACGTTCTGCGCAAACCGTGCACCCATCTTGCAGAAAGATTAGCGCCATCTCCAAACGGAACGAAACGAGCTTCCACTTGAGCCTCGTCACCTATGAGTTCCATTAGGTGTGTCCAAAATGATTTCCAAGCCTATGGTATGTTTAGTGCAAACCGTGCACCTATCTTGCATCAAGTTTAGCACCATCTCCAATCGGACCGTAACGTGCTTCCACTTGAGCCTCGTCACCTAGGAGTACCATCGGGTGCGTCCAAATCGATTTCAGAGCGTATGGTACGATTGGTGAGAGCCGTCCAACTATCTTGCACCGGAACTAACACTGTCTCCAAATAGACTGAAACAAGATTCCACATGACCCACGTCACGTAGGGGTTCCATCAAATGCATCTAAACCAATTTTTGAGGCTATGGTAGGTTCCGCGCAACCTATTCACCTCGTCAAGATTAGCACTATCTCCAAACAGACCAAAACAAGCTTCCGCTTGAGCCTCGTCACCTATGAGTTCCATGGGGTGTGTCCAAAACGATTTCCAAGCCTATGGTATGTTTGGCGCAAACGGTGCACCTATCTTGCATCAAGTTTAGCACCATCTCCAATCGGAACGTAACGAGCTTCTACTTGAGCATCGTCACCTAGGAGTACCATCGGGTGCATCCAAAACGATTTATGTGCCTATGGTATATTTGTTGAAGACCGTGCAATTATCTTGCACCGACACTAAACCTGTCTCCAAACGGACTTAAACGAGATTCCACATGGCTCGTGACACCTAGGAATTTAATTAGGTGCGTCCAAAATGATTCTCGAGACTTCGGTATGTTCTGCGCAAACCGTGCACCTATCTTGCAGAAAGATTAGCACCATCCCTAAACGGAACGAAACGAGCTTCCACTTGAGCCTCGTCACCTATGAGTACCATCGGGTGTGCCCATATCGATTTCTGAGGGTTTGGTACATTTGGTAAGAACCGTCCAACTATCTTGCACAGACACTAACACTATCTCCAAATAGACTGAAAAAAGATTTCACATGACTGACGTTACCTAGGAGTTCCATCAGATGCGTCCAAACTAATTTCCGAGCCCATGGCAGGTTCGGCGCAACCCGTGCACCTCGTCAAGATTAGCACTATCTCCAAATGGACCAAAACGAGCTTCCACTTGAGCCTCGTCACCTAGGAATTCCATTGGGTGTGTCCAAAACGATTTCCATGCCTATGGTTTGTTTGGCGCAAACCGTGCACCTATCTTGCATCAAGTTTAGCACCATCTCCAATCGGACCGTAACGAGCTTGCACTTGAGCATCGTCACCTAGGAGTACCATCGGGTGCGTTCAAATCGATTTCTGAGCCTACGGTATGTTTGGCGCAGACCGTGCAATTATCTTGCACCGACACTAAACCTATCTCCAAACGGACTTAAACGAGATTCCACATGGCCCCCGACACCAAGGAGTTCCATTGGGTGAATCCAAAATGATTCTCGAGCCTCCAGTACATTCTGCGCAAACCGTGCACCTATCTTGCAGAAAGATTAGCGCCATCTCCAAACGGAACGAAACGAGCTTCCACTTGAGCCTCGTCACCTGTGAGTTCCATTAGGTGTGTCCAAAATGATTTCCAAGCCTATGGTATGTTTGGTGCAAACCGTGCACCTATCTTGCATCAAGTTTAGCACCATCTCCAATCGGACCGTAACGTGCTTCCACTTGAGCCTCGTCACCTAGGAGTACCATCGGGTGCGTCCAAATCGATTTCAGAGCGTATGGTACGATTGGTGAGAGCCGTCCAACTATCTTGCACCGGAACTAACACTGTCTCCAAATAGACTGAAACAAGATTCCACATGACCCACGTCACGTAGGGGTTCCATCAAATGCATCTAAACCAATTTTTGAGCCTATGGTAGGTTCCGCGCAACCTATTCACCTCGTCAAGATTAGCACTATCTCCAAACAGACCAAAACAAGCTTCCGCTTGAGCTTCGTCACCTATGAGTTCCATGGGGTGTGTCCAAAACGATTTCCAAGCCTATGGTATGTTTGGCGCAAACGGTGCACCTATCTTGCATCAAGTTTAGCACCATCTCCAATCGGAACGTAACGAGCTTCTACTTGAGCATCGTCACCTAGGAGTACCATCGGGTGCATCCAAAACGATTTATGTGCCTATGGTATATTTGTTGAAGACCGTGCAATTATCTTGCACCGACACTAAACCTGTCTCCAAACGGACTTAAACGAGATTCCACATGGCTCGTGACACCTAGGAGTTTAATTAGGTGCGTCCAAAATGATTCTCGAGACTTCGGTATGTTCTGCGCAAACCGTGCACCTATCTTGCAGAAAGATTAGCACCATCCCTAAACGGAACGAAACGAGCTTCCACTTGAGCCTCGTCACCTATGAGTACCATCGGGTGTGCCCATATCGATTTCTGAGGGTTTGGTACATTTGGTAAGAACCGTCCAACTATCTTGCACAGACACTAACACTATCTCCAAATAGACTGAAAAAAGATTTCACATGACTGACGTTACCTAGGAGTTCCATCAGATGCGTCCAAACTAATTTCCGAGCCCATGGCAGGTTCGGCGCAACCCGTGCACCTCGTCAAGATTAGCACTATCTCCAAATGGACCAAAACGAGCTTCCACTTGAGCCTCGTCACCTAGGAATTCCATTGGGTGTGTCCAAAACGATTTCCATGCCTATGGTATGTTTGGCGCAAACCGTGCACCTATCTTGCATCAAGTTTAGCACCATCTCCAATCGGACCGTAACGAGCTTGCACTTGAGCATCGTCACCTAGGAGTACCATCGGGTGCGTTCAAATCGATTTCTGAGCCTACGGTATGTTTGGCGCAGACCGTGCAATTATCTTGCACCGACACTAAACCTATCTCCAAACGGACTTAAACGAGATTCCACATGGCCCCCGACACCAAGGAGTTCCATTGGGTGAATCCAAAATGATTCTCGAGCCTCCGGTACGTTCTGCGCAAACCGTGCACCTATCTTGCAGAAAGATTAGCGCCATCTCCAAACGGAACGAAACGAGCTTCCACTTGAGCCTCGTCACCTATGAGTTCCATTAGGTGTGTCCAAAATGATTTCCAAGCCTATGGTATGTTTGGTGCAAACCGTGCTCCTATCTTGCATCAAGTTTAGCACCATCTCCAATCGGACCGTAACGTGCTTCCACTTGAGCCTCGTCACCTAGGAGTACCATCGGGTGCGTCCAAATCGATTTCAGAGCGTATGGTACGATTGGTGAGAGCCGTCCAACTATCTTGCACCGGAACTAACACTGTCTCCAAATAGACTGAAACAAGATTCCACATGACCCACGTCACCTAGGGGTTCCATCAAATGCATCTAAACCAATTTTCGAGCCTATGGTAGGTTCCGCGCAACCCATGCACCTCGTCAAGATTAGCAC
Source organism: Saccharum hybrid cultivar R570 (assembly GCA_038087645.1). NCBI lineage: Eukaryota > Viridiplantae > Streptophyta > Magnoliopsida > Poales > Poaceae > Saccharum > Saccharum hybrid cultivar. Next base: position 6,373,151 of record JAQSUU010000775.1, on the reverse strand, counting down.
TATCTCCAAACAGACCAAAACAAGCTTCCGCTTGAGCCTCGTCACCTATGAGTTCCATGGGGTGTGTCCAAAACGATTTCCAAGCCTATGGTATATTTGGCGCAAACCGTGCACCTATCTTGCATCAAGTTTAGCACCATCTCCAATCGGAACGTAACGAGCTTCTACTTGAGCATCGTCACCTAGGAGTACCATCGGGTGCATCCAAAACGATTTATGTGCCTATGGTATATTTGTTGAAGACCGTGCAATTATCTTGCACCGACACTAAACCTGTCTCCAAACGGACTTAAACGAGATTCCACATGGCTCGTGACACCTAGGAGTTTAATTAGGTGCGTCCAAAATGATTCTCGAGACTTCGGTATGTTCTGCGCAAACCGTGCACCTATCTTGCAGAAAGATTAGCACCATCCCTAAACGGAACGAAACGAGCTTCCACTTGAGCCTCGTCACCTATGAGTACCATCGGGTGTGCCCATATCGATTTCTGAGGGTTTGGTACATTTGGTAAGAACCGTCCAACTATCTTGCGCAGACACTAACACTATCTCCAAATAGACTGAAAAAAGATTTCACATGACTGACGTTACCTAGGAGTTCCATCAGATGCGTCCAAACTAATTTCCGAGCCCATGGCAGGTTCGGCGCAACCCGTGCACCTCGTCAAGATTAGCACTATCTCCAAAGGGACCAAAACGAGCTTCCACTTGAGCCTCGTCACCTAGGAATTCCATTGGGTGTGTCCAAAATGATTTCCATGCCTATGGTATGTTTGGCGCAAACCGTGCACCTATCTTGCATCAAGTTTAGCACCATCTCCAATCGGACCGTAACGAGCTTCCACTTGAGCATCGTCACCTAGGAGTACCATCGGGTGCGTCCAAATCGATTTCTGAGCCTACGGTATGTTTGGCGCAGACCGTGCAATTATCTTGCACCGACACTAAACCTATCTCCAAACGGACTTAAACGAGATTCCACATGGCCCCCGACACCTAGGAGTTCCATTGGGTGAATCCAAAATGATTCTCGAGCCTCTGGTACGTTCTGCGCAAACCGTGCACCTATCTTGCAGAAAGATTAGCGCCATCTCCAAACGGAATGAAACGAGCTTCCACTTGAGCCTCGTCACCTATGAGTTCGATTAGGTGTGTCCAAAATGATTTCCAAGCCTATGGTATGTTTGGTGCAAACCGTGCACCTATCTTGCATCAAGTTTAGCACCATCTCCAATCGGACCGTAACGTGCTTCCACTTGAGCCTCGTCACCTAGGAGTACCATCGGGTGCGTCCAAATCGATTTCATAGCGTATGGTACGATTGGTGAGAGCCGTCCAACTATCTTGCACCGGAACTAACACTGTCTCCAAATAGACTGAAACAAGATTCCACATGACCCACGTCACGTAGGGGTTCCATCAGATGCATCTAAACCAATTTTTGAGCCTATGGTAGGTTCTGCGCAACCTATTCACCTCGTCAAGATTAGCACTATCTCCAAACAGACTTAAACGAGATTCCACATGGCCCGCGACACCTAGGAGTTCCATTAGGTGCGTCCAAAATGATTCTCGAGCCTTCGGTACGTTCTGCGCAAACCATGCACCTATCTTGCAGAAAGATTAGCACCATCTCTAAACGGAACGAAACAAGCTTCCACTTGAGCCTCGTCACCTATGAGTACCACTGGGTGTGTCCATATCAATTTCTAAGGGCATGGTACGTTTGGTAAGAACCGTCCAACTATCTTGCACCTACACTAACACTATCTCCAATTAGACTGAAAAAAGATTTCACCTGACTAGCGTTACCTAGGAGTTCCATCGGATGCGTCCAAACTGATTTCTGAGACCATGGCAGGTTCGGCGCAACCTGTGCACCTCGTCAAGTTTAGCACCATCTCCAAACGGACCAAAACGAGCTTCCACTTGAGCCTCGTCACCTAGGAATTCCATTGGGTGTGTCCAAAACAATTTCCAAGCCTATGGTATGTTTGGTGCAAACCGTGCACCTATCTTGCATCAAGTTTAGCACCATCTCCAATCGGACCGTAACGTGCTTCCACTTGAGCCTCGTCACATAGGAGTACCATCGGGTGCGTCCAAATCGATTTCAGAGCGTATGGTACGATTGGTGAGAGCCGTCCAACTATCTTGCACCGGAACTAACACTGTCTCCAAATAGACTGAAACAAGATTCCACATGACCCACGTCACGTAGGGGTTCCATCAGATGCATCTAAACCAATTTTTGAGCCTATGGTAGGTTCCGCGCAACCTATTCACCTCGTCAAGATTAGCACTATCTCCAAACAGACCAAAACAAGCTTCCACTTGAGCCTTGTCACCTATGAGTTCCATGGGGTGTGTCCAAAACGATTTCCAAGCCTATGGTATGTTTGGCGCAAACCGTGCACCTATCTTGCATCATGTTTAGCACCATCTCCAATCGGAACGTAACGAGCTTCCACTTGAGCATCGTCACCTGGAGTACCATCGGGTGCATCCAAAACGATTTATGTGCCTATGGTAGATTTGGTGAAGACCGTGCAATTATCTTGCACCGACACTAAACCTGTCTCCAAACGGACTTAAACGAGATTCCACATGGCCCGCGACACCTAGGAGTTCCATTAGGTGCGTCCAAAATGATTCTCGAGCCTTCGGTACGTTCTGCGCAAACCATGCACCTATCTTGCAGAAAGATTAGCACCATCTCTAAACGGAACGAAACAAGCTTCCACTTGAGCCTCGTCACCTATGAGTACCATTAGGTGTGTCCATATCGATTTCTAAGGGTATGGTACATTTGGTAAGAACTGTCCAACTATATTGCATCTACACTAACACTATCTCCAAATAGACTGAAAAAAGATTTCACCTGACTAGCGTTACCTAGGAGTTCCATCGGCTGCGTCCAAACTGATTTCTGAGACCATGGCAGGTTCGGCGCAACCTGTGCACCTCGTCAAGTTTAGCACCATCTCCAAACGGACCAAAACGAGCTTCCACTTGAGCCTCGTCACCTAGGAATTCCATTGGGTGTGTCCAAAACGATTTCCAAGCCTATGGTATGTTTGGTGCAAACCGTGCACCTATCTTGCATCAAGTTTAGCACCATCTCCAATCGGACCGTAACGTGCTTCCACTTGAGCCTCGTCACATAGGAGTACCATCGGGTGCGTCCAAATCGATTTCAGAGCGTATGGTACGATTGGTGAGAGCCGTCCAACTATCTTACACCGGCACTAACACTGTCTCCAAATAGACTAAAACAAGATTCCACATGACCCACTTCACCTAGGGGTTCCATCAGATGCATCTAAACCAATTTTCGAGCCTATGGTAGGTTCCACGCAACCCATGCACCTCGTCAAGATTAGCACTATCTCCAAACAGACCAAAACAAGCTTCCACTTGAGCCTCGTCACCTATGAGTTCCATGGGGTGTGTCCAAAACGATTTCCAAGCCTATGGTATGTTTGGCGCAAACCGTGCACCGATCTTGCATCAAGTTTAGCACCATCTCCAATCGGAACGTAACGAGCTTCTACTTGAGCATCGTCACCTAGGAGTACCATCGGGTGCATCCAAAACGATTTATGTGCCTATGGTATATTTGTTGAAGACCGTGCAATTATCTTGCACCGACAATAAACCTGTCTCCAAACGGACTTAAACGAGATTCCACATGGCCTGCGACACCTAGGAGTTCCATTAGGTGCGTCCAAAATGATTCTCGAGCCTTCGGTATGTTCTGCGCAAACCGTGCACCTATCTTGCAGAAAGATTAGCACCATCTCTAAACGGAACGAAACAAGCTTCCACTTGAGCCTCGTCACCTATGAGTACCATTAGGTGTGTCCATATCGATTTCTAAGGGTATGGTACATTTGGTAAGAACTGTCCAACTATATTGCACCTACACTAACACTATCTCCAAATAGACTGAAAAAAGATTTCACCTGACTAGCGTTACCTAGGAGTTCCATCGGCTGCGTCCAAACTGATTTCTGAGACCATGGCAGGTTCGGCGCAACCTGTGCACCTCGTCAAGTTTAGCACCATCTCCAAACGGACCAAAACGAGCTTCCACTTGAGCCTCGTCACCTAGGAATTCCATTGGGTGTGTCCAAAACGATTTCCAAGCCTATGGTATGTTTGGTGCAAACCGTGCACCTATCTTGCATCAAGTTTAGCACCATCTCCAATCGGACCGTAACGTGCTTCCACTTGAGCCTCGTCACCTAGGAGTACCATCGGGTGCGTCCAAATCAATTTCAGAGCGTATGGTACGATTGGTGAGAGCCGTCCAACTATCTTACACCGGCACTAACACTGTCTCCAAATAGACTAAAACAAGATTCCACATGACCCACTTCACCTAGGGGTTCCATCAGATGCATCTAAACCAATTTTCGAGCCTATGGTAGGTTCCACGCAACCCATGCACCTCGTCAAGATTAGCACTATCTCCAAACAGACCAAAACAAGCTTCCACTTGAGCCTCGTCACCTATGAGTTCCATGGGGTGTGTCCAAAACGATTTCCAAGCCTATGGTATGTTTGGCGCAAACCGTGCACCTATCTTGCATCAAGTTTAGCACCATCTCCAATCGGAACGTAACGAGCTTCTACTTGAGCATCGTCACCTAGGAGTACCATCGGGTGCATCCAAAACGATTTATGTGCCTATGGTATATTTGTTGAAGACCATGCAATTATCTTGCACCGACAATAAACCTGTCTCCAAACGGACTTAAACGAGATTCCACATGGCTCGTGACACCTAGGAGTTTAATTAGGTGCGTCCAAAATGATTCTCGAGACTTCGGTATGTTCTGCGCAAACCGTGCACCTATCTTGCAGAAAGATTAGCACCATCCCTAAACGGAACGAAACGAGCTTCCACTTGAGCCTCGTCACCTATGAGTACCATCGGGTGTGCCCATATCGATTTCTGAGGGTTTGGTACATTTGGTAAGAACCGTCCAACTATCTTGCACACACACTAACACTATCTCCAAATAGACTGAAAAAAGATTTCACATGACTGACGTTACCTAGGAGTTCCATCAGATGCGTCCAAACTAATTTCCGAGCCCATGGCAGGTTCGGCGCAACCCGTGCACCTCGTCAAGATTAGCACTATCTCCAAAGGGACCAAAACGAGCTTCCACTTGAGCCTCGTCACCTAGGAATTCCATTGGGTGTGTCCAAAACGATTTCCATGCCTATGGTATGTTTGGCGCAAACCGTGCACCTATCTTGCATCTAGTTTAGCACCATCTCCAATCGGACCGTAACGAGCTTCTACTTGAGCATCGTCACCTAGGAGTACCATCGGGTGCGTCCAAATCGATTTCTGAGCCTACGGTATGTTTGGCGCAGACCGTGCAATTATCTTGCACCGACACTAAACCTATCTCCAAACGGACTTAAACGAGATTCCACATGGCCCCCGACACCTAGGAGTTCCATTGGGTGAATCCAAAATGATTCTCGAGCCTCTGGTACGTTCTGCGCAAACCGTGCACCTATCTTGCAGAAAGATTAGCGCCATCTCCAAACGGAATGAAACGAGCTTCCACTTGAGCCTCGTCACCTATGAGTTCGATTAGGTGTGTCCAAAATGATTTCCAAGCCTATGGTTTGTTTGGTGCAAACCGTGCACCTATCTTGCATCAAGTTTAGCACCATCTCCAATCGGACCGTAACGTGCTTCCACTTGAGCCTCGTCACCTAGGAGTACCATCGGGTGCGTCCAAATCGATTTCAGAGCGTATGGTACGATTGGTGAGAGCCGTCCAACTATCTTGCACCGGAACTAACACTGTCTCCAAATAGACTGAAACAAGATTCCACATGACCTACGTCACGTAGGGGTTCCATCAGATGCATCTAAACCAATTTTTGAGCCTATGGTAGGTTCCGCGCAACCTATTCACCTCGTCAAGATTAGCACTATCTCCAAACAGACTTAAACGAGATTCCACATGGCCCGCGACACCTAGGAGTTCCATTAGGTGCGTCCAAAATGATTCTCGAGCCTTCGGTACGTTCTGCGCAAACCATGCACCTATCTTGCAGAAAGATTAGCACCATCTCTAAACGGAACGAAACAAGCTTCCACTTGAGCCTCGTCACCTATGAGTACCACTGGGTGTGTCCATATCGATTTCTAAGGGCATGGTACGTTTGGTAAGAACCGTCCAACTATCTTGCACCTACACTAACACTATCTCCAAATAGACTGAAAAAGATTTCACCTGACTAGCGTTACCTAGGAGTTCCATCGGATGCGTCCAAACTGATTTCTGAGACCATGGCAGGTTCGGCGCAACCTGTGCACCTCGTCAAGTTTAGCACCATCTCCAAACGGACCAAAACGAGCTTCCACTTGAGCCTCGTCACCTAGGAATTCCATTGGGTGTGTCCAAAACAATTTCCAAGCCTATGGTATGTTTGGTGCAAACCGTGCACCTATCTTGCATCAAGTTTAGCACCATCTCCAATCGAACCGTAACGTGCTTCCACTTGAGCCTCGTCACATAGGAGTACCATCGGGTGCGTCCAAATCGATTTTAGAGCGTATGGTACGATTGGTGAGAGCCGTCCAACTATCTTGCACCGGCACTAACACTGTCTCCAAATAGACTGAAACAAGATTCCACATGACCCACTTCACCTAGGGGTTCCATCAGATGCATCTAAACCAATTTTCGAGCCTATGGTAGGTTCCGCGCAACCCATGCACCTCGTCAAGATTAGCACTATCTCCAAACAGACCAAAACAAGCTTCCACTTGAGCCTCGTCACCTATGAGTTCCATGGGGTGTGTCCAAAACGATTTCCAAGCCTATGGTATGTTTGGCGCAAACCGTGCACCTATCTTGCATCAAGTTTAGCACCATCTCCAATCGGAACGTAACGAGCTTCTACTTGAGCATCGTCACCTAGGGGTACCATCGGGTGCATCCAAAACGATTTATGTGCCTATGGTATATTTGTTGAAGACCGTGCAATTATCTTGCACCGACACTAAACCTGTCTCCAAACGGACTTAAACGAGATTCCACATGGCTCGTGACACCTAGGAGTTTAATTAGGTGCGTCCAAAATGATTCTCGAGACTTCGGTATGTTCTGCGCAAACCGTGCACCTATCTTGCAGAAAGATTAGCACCATCCCTAAACGGAACGAAACGAGCTTCCACTTGAGCCTCGTCACCTATGAGTACCATCGGGTGTGCCCATATCGATTTCTGAGGGTTTGGTACATTTGGTAAGAACCGTCCAACTATCTTGCACAGACACTAACACTATCTCCAAATAGACTGAAAAAAGATTTCACATGACTGACGTTACCTAGGAGTTCCATCAGATGCGTCCAAACTAATTTCCGAGCCCATGGCAGGTTCGGCGCAACCCGTGCACCTCGTCAAGATTAGCACTATCTCCAAAGGGACCAAAACGAGCTTCCACTTGAGCCTCGTCACCTAGGAATTCCATTGGGTGTGTCCAAAACGATTTCCATGCCTATGGTATGTTTGGCGCAAACCGTGCACCTATCTTGCATCAAGTTTAGCACCATCTCCAATTGGACCGTAACGAGCTTCCACTTGAGCATCGTCACCTAGGAGTACCATCGGGTGCGTCCAAATCGATTTATGAGCCTACGGTATGTTTGGCGCAGACCGTGCAATTATCTTGCACCGACACTAAACCTATCTCCAAACGGACTTAAACGAGATTCCACATGGCCCCTGACACCTAGGAGTTCCATTGGGTGCATCCAAAATGATTCTCGAGCCTCCGGTACGTTCTGCGCAAACTGTGCACCTATCTTGCAGAAAGATTAGCGCCATCTCTAAACGGAACGAAACGAGCTTCCACTTGAGCCTCGTCACCTATGAGTTCGATTAGGTGTGTCCAAAATGATTTCCAAGCCTATGGTATGTTTGGTGCAAACCGTGCACCTATCTTGCATCAAGTTTAGCACCATCTCCAATCGGACCGTAACGTGCTTCCACTTGAGCCTCGTCACCTAGGAGTACCATCAGGTGCGTCCAAATCAATTTCAGAGCGTATGGTACGATTGGTGAGAGCCGTCCAACTATCTTGCACCGGAACTAACACTGTCTCCAAATAGACTGAAACAAGATTCCACATGACCCACGTCACGTACGGGTTCCATCAGATGCATCTAAACCAATTTTTGAGCCTATGGTAGGTTCCGCGCAACCTATTCACCTCGTCAAGATTAGCACTATCTCCAAACAGACCAAAACAAGCTTCCACTTGAGCCTTGTCACCTATGAGTTCCATGGGGTGTGTCCAAAACGATTTCCAAGCCTATGGTATGTTTGGCGCAAACCGTGCTCCTATCTTGCATCATGTTTAGCACCATCTCCAATCGGAACGTAACGAGCTTCCACTTGAGCATCGTCACCTAGGAGTACCATCGGGTGCATCCAAAACGATTTATGTGCCTATGGTAGATTTGGTGAAGACCGTGCAATTATCTTGCACCGACACTAAACCTGTCTCCAAACGGACTTAAACGAGATTCCACATGGCCCGCGACACCTAGGAGTTCCATTAGGTGCGTCCAAAATGATTCTCGAGCCTTCGGTACGTTCTGCGCAAACCATGCACCTATCTTGCAGAAAGATTAGCACCATCTCTAAACGGAACGAAACAAGCTTCCACTTGAGCCTCGTCACCTATGAGTACCATTGGGTGTGTCCATATAGATTTCTAAGGGCATGGTACGTTTGGTAAGAACCGTCCAACTATCTTGCACCTACACTAACACTATCTCCAAATTGACTGAAAAAAGATTTCACCTGACTAGCGTTACCTAGGAGTTCCATCGGCTGCGTCCAAACTGATTTCTGAGACCATGGCAGGTTCGGCGCAACCTGTGCACATCGTCAAGTTTAGCACCATCTCCAAACGGACCAAAACGAGCTTCCACTTGAGCCTCGTCACCTAGGAGTTCCATTGGGTGTGTCCAAAACGATTTCCAAGCCTATGGTATGTTTGGTGCAAACCGTGCACCTATCTTGCATCAAGTTTAGCACCATCTCCAATCGGACCGTAACGTGCTTCCACTTGAGCCTCGTCACATAGGAGTACCATCGGGTGCGTCCAAATCGATTTCAGAGCGTATGGTACGATTGGTGAGAGCCGTCCAACTATCTTGCACCGGCACTAACACTGTCTCCAAATAGACTGAAACAAGATTCCACATGACCCACTTCACCTAGGGGTTCCATCAGATGCATCTAAACCAATTTTCGTGCCTATGGTAGGTTCCGCGCAACCCATGCACCTCGTCAAGATTAGCACTATCTCCAAACAGACCAAAACGAGCTTCCACTTGAGCCTCGTCACCTATGAGTTCCATGGGGTGTGTCCAAAATGATTTCCATGCCTATGGTATGTTTGGCGCAAACCGTGCACCTATCTTACATCAAGTTTAGCACCATCTCCAATCGGACCGTAACGAGCTTCCACTTGAGCATCGTCACCTAGGAGTACCATCGGGTGCGTCCAAAACGATTTCTGAGCCTACGGTATGTTTGGCGCAGACCGTGCAATTATCTTGCTCCGACACTAAACCTATCTCCAAACGGACTTAAACGAGATTCCACATGGCCCCCGACACCTTGGAGTTCCATTGGGTGCATCCAAAATGATTCTCGAGCCTCCGGTACGTTCTGCGCAAACCGTGCACCTATCTTGCAGAAAGATTAGCGCCATCTCCAAACAGAACGAAACGAGCTTGCACTTGAGCCTCGTCACCTATGAGTTCCATTAGGTGTGTCCAAAATGATTTCCAAGCCTATGGTATGTTTGGCGCAAACCGTGCACCTATCTTGCATCAAGTTTAGCACCATCTCCAATCGGACCGTAACGAGCTTCCACTTGAGCATCGTCACCTAGGAGTACCATCGGGTGCGTCCAAATCGATTTATGAGCCTACGGTATGTTTGGCGCAGACCGTGCAATTATCTTGCACCGACACTAAACCTATCTCCAAACAGACTTAAACGAGATTCCACATGGCCCCCGACACCTAGGAGTTCCATTGGGTGCATCCGAAATGATTCTCGAGCCTCCGGTACGTTCTGCGCAAACTGTGCACCTATCTTGCAGAAAGATTAGCGCCATCTCCAAACGGAACGAAACGAGCTTCCACTTGAGCCTCGTCACCTATGAGTTCGATTAGGTGTGTCCAAAATGATTTCCAAGCCTATGGTATGTTTGGTGCAAACCGTGCACCTATCTTGCATCAAGTTTAGCATCATCTCCAATCGGACCGTAACGTGCTTCCACTTGAGCCTCGTCACCTAGGAGTACCATCGGGTGCGTCCAAATCAATTTCAGAGCGTATGGTACGATTGGTGAGAGCCGTCCAACTATCCTGCACCGGAACTAACACTGTCTCCAAATAGACTGAAACAAGATTCCACATGACCCACGTCACGTAGGGGTTCCATCAGATGCATCTAAACCAATTTTTGAGCCTATGGTAGGTTCCGCGCAACCTATTCACCTCGTCAAGATTAGCACTATCTCCAAACAGACCAAAACAAGCTTCCACTTGAGCCTTGTCACCTATGAGTTCCATGGGGTGTGTCCAAAACGATTTCCAAGCCTATGGTATGTTTGGCGCAAACCGTGCACCTATCTTGCATCATGTTTAGCACCATCTCCAATCGGAACGTAACGAGCTTCCACTTGAGCATCGTCACCTAGGAGTACCATCGGGTGCATCCAAAACGATTTATGTGCCTATGGTAGATTTGGTGAAGACCGTGCAATTATCTTGCACCGACACTAAACCTGTCTCCAAACGGACTTAAACGAGTTTCCACATGGCCCACGACACCTAGGAGTTCCATTAGGTGCGTCCAAAATGATTCTCGAGCCTTCGGTACGTTCTGCGCAAACCATGCACCTATCTTGCAAAAAGATTAGCACCATCTCTAAACGGAACGAAACAAGCTTCCACTTGAGCCTCGTCACCTATGAGTACCATTGGGTGTGTCCATATCGATTTCTAAGGGTATGGTACATTTGGTAAGAACCGTCCAACTATATTGCACCTACACTAACACTATCTCCAAATAGACTGAAAAAAGATTTCACCTGACTAGCGTTACCTAGGAGTTCCATCGGCTGCGTCCAAACTGATTTCTGAGACCATGGCAGGTTCGGCGCAACCTGTGCACCTCGTCAAGTTTAGCACCATCTCCAAACGGACCAAAACGAGCTTCCACTTGAGCCTCGTCACCTAGGAATTGCATTGGGTGTGTCCAAAACGATTTCCAAGCCTATGGTATGTTTGGTGCAAACCGTGCACCTATCTTGCATCAAGTTTAGCACCATCTCCAATCGGACCGTAACGTGCTTCCACTTGAGCCTCGTCACATAGGAGTACCATCGGGTGCGTCCAAATCGATTTCAGAGCGTATGGTACGATTGGTGAGAGCCGTCCAACTATCTTGCACCGGCACTAACACTGTCTCCAAATAGACTGAAACAAGATTCCACATGACCCACTTCACCTAGGGGTTCCATCAGATGCATCTAAACCAATTTTCGTGCCTATGGTAGGTTCCGCGCAACCCATGCACCTCGTCAAGATTAGCACTATCTCCAAACAGACCAAAACGAGCTTCCACTTGAGCCTCGTCACCTATGAGTTCCATGGGGTGTGTCCAAAATGATTTCCATGCCTATGGTATGTTTGGCGCAAACCGTGCACCTATCTTACATCAAGTTTAGCACCATCTCCAATCGGACCGTAACGAGCTTCCACTTGAGCATCGTCACCTAGGAGTACCATCGGGTGCGTCCAAAACGATTTCTGAGCCAACGGTATGTTTGGCGCAGACCGTGCAATTATCTTGCTCCGACACTAAACCTATCTCCAAACGGACTTAAACGAGATTCCACATGGCCCCCGACACCTTGGAGTTCCATTGGGTGCATCCAAAATGATTCTCGAGCCTCCGGTACGTTCTGCGCAAACCGTGCACCTATCTTGCAGAAAGATTAGCGCCATCTCCAAACAGAACGAAACGAGCTTGCACTTGAGCCTCGTCACCTATGAGTTCCATTAGGTGTGTCCAAAATGATTTCCAAGCCTATGGTATGTTTGGCGCAAACCGTGCACCTATCTTGCATCAAGTTTAGCACCATCTCCAATCGGACCGTAACGAGCTTCCACTTGAGCATCGTCACCTAGGAGTACCATCGGGTGCGTCCAATCGATTTATGAGCCTACGGTATGTTTGGCGCAGACCGTGCAATTATCTTGCACCGACACTAAACCTATCTCCAAACAGACTTAAACGAGATTCCATATGGCCCCCGACACCTAGGAGTTCCATTGGGTGCATCCGAAATGATTCTCGAGCCTCCGGTACGTTCTGCGCAAACCGTGCACCTATCTTGCAGAAAGATTAGCGCCATCTCCAAACAGAACGAAACGAGCTTGCACTTGAGCCTCGTCACCTATGAGTTCGATTAGGTGTGTCCAAAATGATTTCCAAGCCTATGGTATGTTTGGCGCAAACCGTGCACCTATCTTGCATCAAGTTTAGCACCATCTCCAATCGGACCGTAACGAGCTTCCACTTGAGCATCGTCACCTAGGAGTACCATCGGGTGCGTCCAATCGATTTATGAGCCTACGGTATGTTTGGCGCAGACCGTGCAATTATCTTGCACCGACACTAAACCTATCTCCAAACAGACTTAAACGAGATTCCACATGGCCCCCGACACCTAGGAGTTCCATTGGGTGCATCCGAAATGATTCTCGAGCCTCCGGTACGTTCTGCGCAAACTGTGCACCTATCTTGCAGAAAGATTAGCGCCATCTCCAAACGGAACGAAACGAGCTTCCACTTGAGCCTCGTCACCTATGAGTTCGATTAGGTGTGTCCAAAATGATTTCCAAGCCTATGGTATGTTTGGTGCAAACCGTGCACCTATCTTGCATCAAGTTTAGCATCATCTCCAATCGGACCGTAACGTGCTTCCACTTGAGCCTCGTCACCTAGGAGTACCATCGGGTGCGTCCAAATCAATTTCAGAGCGTATGGTACGATTGGTGAGAGCCGTCCAACTATCCTGCACCGGAACTAACACTGTCTCCAAATAGACTGAAACAAGATTCCACATGACCCACGTCACGTAGGGGTTCCATCAGATGCATCTAAACCAATTTTTGAGCCTATGGTAGGTTCCGCGCAACCTATTCACCTCGTCAAGATTAGCACTATCTCCAAACAGACCAAAACAAGCTTCCACTTGAGCCTTGTCACCTATGAGTTCCATGGGGTGTGTCCAAAACGATTTCCAAGCCTATGGTATGTTTGGCGCAAACCGTGCACCTATCTTGCATCATGTTTAGCACCATCTCCAATCGGAACGTAACGAGCTTCCACTTGAGCATCGTCACCTAGGAGTACCATCGGGTGCATCCAAAACGATTTATGTGCCTATGGTAGATTTGGTGAAGACCGTGCAATTATCTTGCACCGACACTAAACCTGTCTCCAAACGGACTTAAACGAGTTTCCACATGGCCCGCGACACCTAGGAGTTCCATTAGGTGCGTCCAAAATGATTCTCGAGCCTTCGGTACGTTCTGCGCAAACCATGCACCTATCTTGCAAAAAGATTAGCACCATCTCTAAACGGAACGAAACAAGCTTCCACTTGAGCCTCGTCACCTATGAGTACCATTGGGTGTGTCCATATCGATTTCTAAGGGTATGGTACATTTGGTAAGAACCGTCCAACTATATTGCACCTACACTAACACTATCTCCAAATAGACTGAAAAAAGATTTCACCTGACTAGCGTTACCTAGGAGTTCCATCGGCTGCGTCCAAACTGATTTCTGAGACCATGGCAGGTTCGGCGCAACCTGTGCACCTCGTCAAGTTTAGCACCATCTCCAAACGGACCAAAACGAGCTTCCACTTGAGCCTCGTCACCTAGGAATTGCATTGGGTGTGTCCAAAACGATTTCCAAGCCTATGGTATGTTTGGTGCAAACCGTGCACCTATCTTGCATCAAGTTTAGCACCATCTCCAATCGGACCGTAACGTGCTTCCACTTGAGCCTCGTCACATAGGAGTACCATCGGGTGCGTCCAAATCGATTTCAGAGCGTATGGTACGATTGGTGAGAGCCGTCCAACTATCTTGCACCGGCACTAACACTGTCTCCAAATAGACTGAAACAAGATTCCACATGACCCACTTCACCTAGGGGTTCCATCATATGCATCTAAACCAATTTTCGAGCCTATGGTAGGTTCCACGCAACCCATGCACCTCGTCAAGATTAGCACTATCTCCAAACAGACCAAAACAAGCTTCCACTTGAGCCTCGTCACCTATGAGTTCCATGGGGTGTGTCCAAAACGATTTCCAAGCCTATGGTATGTTTGGCGCAAACCGTGCACCTATCTTGCATCAAGTTTAGCACCATCTCCAATCGGAACGTAACGAGCTTCTACTTGAGCATCGTCACCTAGGAGTAATCTCGGGTGCATCCAAAACGATTTATGTGCCTATGGTATATTTGTTGAAGACCGTGCAATTATCTTGCACCGACACTAAACCTGTCTCCAAACGGACTTAAACGAGATTCCACATGGCTCGTGACACCTAAGAGTTTAATTAGGTGCGTCCAAAATGATTCTCGCGACTTCGGTATGTTCTGCGCAAACCGTGCACCTATCTTGCAGAAAGATTAGCACCATCCCTAAACGGAACAAAACGAGCTTCCACTTGAGCCTCGTCACCTATGAGTACCATCGGGTGTGCCCATATCGATTTCTGAGGGTTTGGTACATTTGGTAAGAACCGTCCAACTATCTTGCACAGACACTAACACTATCTCCAAATAGACTGAAAAAAGATTTCACATGACTGACGTTACCTAGGAGTTCCATCAGATGCGTCCAAACTAATTTCCGAGCCCATGGCAGGTTCGGCGCAACCCGTGCACCTCGTCAAGATTAGCACTATCTCCAAAGGGACCAAAATGAGCTTCCACTTGAGCCTCGTCACCTAGGAATTCCATTGGGTGTGTCCAAAACGATTTCCATGCCTATGGTATGTTTGGCGCAAACCGTGCACCTATCTTGCATCAAGTTTAGCACCATCTCCAATCGGACCGTAACGAGCTTCCACTTGAGCATCGTCACCTAGGAGTACCATCGGGTGCGTCCAAATCGATTTATGAGCCTACGGTATGTTTGGCGCAGACCGTGCAATTATCTTGCACCGACACTAAACCTATCTCCAAACGGACTTAAACGAGATTCCACATGGCCCCCGACACCTAGGAGTTCCATTGGGTGCATCCGAAATGATTCTCGAGCCTCCGGTACGTTCTGCGCAAACTGTGCACCTATCTTGCAGAAAGATTAGCGCCATCTCCAAACGGAACGAAACGAGCTTCCACTTGAGCCTCGTCACCTATGAGTTCGATTAGGTGTGTCCAAAACGATTTCCAAGCCTATGGTATGTTTGGTGCAAACCGTGCACCTATCTTGCATCAAGTTTAGCACCATCTCCAATCGGACCGTAACGTGCTTCCACTTGAGCCTCGTCACCTAGGAGTACCATCGGGTGCGTCCAAATCAATTTCAGAGCGTATGGTACGATTGGTGAGAGCCGTCCAACTATCTTGCACCGGAACTAACACTGTCTCCAAATAGACTGAAACAAGATTCCACATGACCCACGTCACGTAGGGGTTCCATCAGATGCATCTAAACCAATTTTTGAGCCTATGGTAGGTTCCGCGCAACCTATTCACCTCGTCAAGATTAGCACTATCTCCAAACAGACCAAAACAAGCTTCCACTTGAGCCTTGTCACCTATGAGTTCCATGGGGTGTGTCCAAAACGATTTCCAAGCCTATGGTATGTTTGGCGCAAACCGTGCACCTATCTTGCATCATGTTTAGCACCATCTCCAATCGGAACGTAACGAGCTTCCACTTGAGCATCGTCACCTGGAGTACCATCGGGTGCATCCAAAACGATTTATGTGCCTATGGTAGATTTGGTGAAGACCGTGCAATTATCTTGCACCGACACTAAACCTGTCTCCAAACGGACTTAAACGAGATTCCACATGGCCCGCGACACCTAGGAGTTCCATTAGGTGCGTCCAAAATGATTCTCGAGCCTTCGGTACGATCTGCGCAAACCATGCACCTATCTTGCAGAAAGATTAGCACCATCTCTAAACGGAACGAAACAAGCTTCCACTTGAGCCTCGTCACCTATGAGTACCATCGGGTGTGTCCATATCGATTTCTAAGGGTATGGTACATTTGGTAAGAACCGTCCAACTATATTGCACCTACACTAACACTATCTCCAAATAGACTGAAAAAAGATTTCACCTGACTAGCGTTACCTAGGAGTTCCATCGGCTGCGTCCAAACTGATTTCTGAGACCATGGCAGGTTCGGCGCAACCTGTGCACCTCGTCAAGTTTAGCACCATCTCCAAACGGACCAAAACGAGCTTCCACTTGAGCCTCGTCACCTAGGAATTCCATTGGGTGTGTCCAAAACGATTTCCAAGCCTATGGTATGTTTGGTGCAAACCGTGCACCTATCTTGCATCAAGTTTAGCACCATCTCCAATCGGACCGTAACGTGCTTCCACTTGAGCCTCGTCACATAGGAGTACCATCGGGTGCGTCCAAATCGATTTCAGAGCGTATGGTACGATTGGTGAGAGCCGTCCAACTATCTTGCACCGAAACTAACACTGTCTCCAAATAGACTGAAACAAGATTCCACATGACCCACGTCACGTAGGGGTTCCATCAGATGCATCTAAACCAATTTTTGAGCCTATGGTAGGTTCCGCGCAACCTATTCACCTCGTCAAGATTAGCACTATCTCCAAACAGACCAAAACAAGCTTCCACTTGAGCCTTGTCACCTATGAGTTCCATGGGGTGTGTCCAAAACGATTTCCAAGCCTATGGTATGTTTGGCGCAAACCGTGCACCTATCTTGCATCATGTTTAGCACCATCTCCAATCGGAACGTAACGAGCTTCCACTTGAGCATCGTCACCTAGGAGTACCATCGGGTGCATCCAAAACGATTTATGTGCCTATGGTAGATTTGGTGAAGACCGTGCAATTATCTTGCACCGACACTAAACCTGTCTCCAAACGGACTTAAACGAGATTCCACATGGCTCGCGACACCTAGGAGTTCCATTAGGTGCGTCCAAAATGATTCTCGAGCCTTCGGTACGTTCTGCGCAAACCATGCACCTATCTTGCAGAAAGATTAGCACCATCTCTAAACGGAACGAAACAAGCTTCCACTTGAGCCTCGTCACCTATGAGTACCATTGGGTGTGTCCATATCGATTTCTAAGGGCATGGTACGTTTGGTAACAACCGTCCAACTATCTTGCACCTACACTAACATTATCTCCAAATAGACTGAAAAAAGATTTCACCTGACTAGCGTTACCTAGGAGTTCCATCGGCTGCGTCCAAACTGATTTCTGAGACCATGGCAGGTTCGGCGCAACCTGTGCACCTCGTCAAGTTTAGCACCATCTCCAAACGGACCAAAACGAGCTTCCACTTAAGCCTCGTCACCTAGGAGTTCCATTGGGTGTGTCCAAAACGATTTCCAAGCCTATGGTATGTTTGGTGCAAACCGTGCACCTATCTTGCATCAAGTTTAGCACCATCTCCAATCGGACCGTAACGTGCTTCCACTTGAGCCTCGTCACATAGGAGTACCATCGGGTGCGTCCAAATCGATTTCAGAGCGTATGGTACGATTGGTGAGAGCCGTCCAACTATCTTGCACCGGCACTAACACTGTCTCTGAATAGACTGAAACAAGATTCCACATGACCCACTTCACCTAGGGGTTCCATCAGATGCATCTAAACCAATTTTCGAGCCTATGGTAGGTTCCGCGCAACCCATGCACCTCGTCAAGATTAGCACCATCTCCAAACGGACCAAAACGAGCTTCCACTTGAGCCTCGTCACCTAGGAATTCCATTGGGTGTGTCCAAAATGATTTCCAAGCCTATGGTATGTTTGGTGCAAACCGTGCACCTATCTTGCATCAAGTTTAGCACCATCTCCAATCGGACCGTAACGTGCTTCCACTTGAGCCTCGTCACATAGGAGTACCATCGGGTGCGTCCAAATCGATTTCAGAGCGTATGGTACGATTGGTGAGAGCCATCCAACTATCTTGCACCGGCACTAACACTGTCTCCAAATAGACTGAAACAAGATTCCACATGACCCACTTCACCTAGGGGTTCCATCAGATGCATCTAAACCAATTTTCGAGCCTATGGTAGGTTCCGCGCAACCCATGCACCTCGTCAAGATTAGCACTATCTCCAAACAGACCAAAACAAGCTTCCACTTGAGCCTCGTCACCTATGAGTTCCATGGGGTGTGTCCAAAACGATTTCCAAACCTATGGTATGTTTGGCGCAAACCGTGCACCTATCTTGCATCAAGTTTAGCACCATCTCCAATCGGAACGTAACGAGCTTCTACTTGAGCATCGTCACCTAGGAGTACCATCGGGTGCATCCAAAACGATTTATTTGCCTATGGTATATTTGTTGAAGACCGTGCAATTATCTTGCACCGACACTAAACCTGTCTCCAAACGGACTTAAACGAGATTCCACATGGCTCGTGACACCTAGGAGTTTAATTAGGTGCGTCCAAAATGATTCTCGAGACTTCGGTATGTTCTGCGCAAACCGTGCACCTATCTTGCAGAAAGATTAGCACCATCCCTAAACGGAACGAAACGAGCTTCCACTTGAGCCTCGTCACCTATGAGTACCATCGGGTGTGCCCATATCGATTTCTGAGGGTTTGGTACATTTGGTAAGAACCGTCCAACTATCTTGCACAGACACTAACACTACCTCCAAATAGACTGAAAAAAGATTTCACATGACTGACGTTACCTAGGAGTTCCATCAGATGCGTCCAAACTAATTTCCGAGCCCATGGCAGGTTCGGCGCAACCCGTGCACCTCGTCAAGATTAGCACTATCTCCAAAGGGACCAAAACGAGCTTCCACTTGAGCCTCGTCACCTAGGAATTCCATTGGGTGTGTCCAAAACGATTTCCATGCCTATGGTATGTTTGGCGCAAACCGTGCACCTATCTTGCATCAAGTTTAGCACCATCTCCAATCGGACCGTAACGAGCTTCCACTTGAGCATCGTCACCTAGGAGTACCATCGGGTGCGTCCAAATCGATTTATGAGCCTACGGTACGTTTGGCGCAGACCGTGCAATTATCTTGCACCGACACTAAACCTATCTCCAAACGGACTTAAACGAGATTCCACATGGCCCCCGACACCTAGGAGTTCCATTGGGTGCATCCAAAATGATTCTCGAGCCTCCGGTACGTTCTGCGCAAACTGTGCACCTATCTTGCAGAAAGATTAGCGCCATCTCCAAACGGAACGAAACGAGCTTCCACTTGAGCCTCGTCACCTATGAGTTCCATTGGGTGTGTCCAAAACGATTTCCAAGCCTATGGTATGTTTGGTGCAAACCGTGCACCTATCTTGCATCAAGTTTAGCACCATCTCCAATCGGACCGTAACGTGCTTCCACTTGAGCCTCGTCACATAGGAGTACCATCGGGTGCGTCCAAATCGATTTCAGAGCGTATGGTACGATTGGTGACAGCCGTCCAACTATCTTGCACCGGCACTAACACTGTCTCCAAATAGACTGAAACAAGATTCCACATGACCCACTTCACCTAGGGGTTCCATCAGATGCATCTAAACCAATTTTCGAGCCTATGGTAGGTTCCGCGCAACCCATGCACCTCGTCAAGATTAGCACTATCTCCAAACAGACCAAAACGAGCTTCCACTTGAGCCTCGTCACCTAGGAATTCCATTGGGTGTGTCCAAAACGATTTCCAAGCCTATGGTATGTTTGGCGCAAACCGTGCACCTATCTTGCATCATGTTTAGCACCATCTCCAATCGAAACGTAACGAGCTTCCACTTGAGCATCGTCACCTAGGAGTACCATCGGGTGCATCCAAAACGATTTATGTGCCTATGGTAGATTTGGTGAAGACCGTGCAATTATCTTGCACCGACACTAAACCTGTCTCCAAACGGACTTAAACGAGATTCCACATGGCTCGCGACACCTAGGAGTTCCATTAGGTGCGTCCAAAATGATTCTCGAGCCTTCGGTACGTTCTGCGCAAACCATGCACCTATCTTGCAGAAAGATTAGCACCATCTCTAAACGGAACGAAACAAGCTTCCACTTGAGCCTCGTCACCTATGAGTACCATTGGGTGTGTCCATATCGATTTCTAAGGGCATGGTACGTTTGGTAACAACCGTCCAACTATCTTGCACCTACACTAACACTATCTCCAAATAGACTGAAAAAAGATTTCACCTGACTAGCGTTACCTTGGAGTTCCATCGGCTGCGTCCAAACTGATTTCTGAGACCATGGCAGGTTCGGCGCAACCTGTGCACCTCGTCAAGTTTAGCACCATCTCCAAACGGACCAAAACGAGCTTCCACTTGAGCCTCGTCACCTAGGAGTTCCATTGGGTGTGTCCAAAACGATTTCCAAGCCTATGGTATGTTTGGTGCAAACCGTGCACCTATCTTGCATCAAGTTTAGCACCATCTCCAATCGGACCGTAACGTGCTTCCACTTGAGCCTCGTCACATAGGAGTACCATCGGGTGCGTCCAAATCGATTTCAGAGCGTATGGTACGATTGGTGAGAGCCGTCCAACTATCTTGCACCGGCACTAACACTGTCTCCAAATAGACTGAAACAAGATTCCACATGACCCACTTCACCTAGGGGTTCCATCAGATGCATCTAAACCAATTTTCGAGCCTATGGTAGGTTCCGCGCAACCCATGCACCTCGTCAAGATTAGCACCATCTCCAAACGGACCAAAACGAGCTTCCACTTGAGCCTCGTCACCTAGGAATTCCATTGGGTGTGTCCAAAACGATTTCCAAGCCTATGGTATGTTTGGTGCAAACCGTGCATCTATCTTGCATTAAGTTTAGCACCATCTCCAATCGGACCGTAACGTGCTTCCACTTGAGCCTCGTCACATAGGAGTACCATCGGGTGCGTCCAAATCGATTTCAGAGCGTATGGTACGATTGGTGAGAGCCGTCCAACTATCTTGCACCGGCACTAACACTGTCTCCAAATAGACTGAAACAAGATTCCACATGACCCACTTCACCTAGGGGTTCCATCAGATGCATCTAAACCAATTTTCGAGCCTATGGTAGGTTCCGCGCAACCCATGCACCTCGTCAAGATTAGCACTATCTCCAAACAGACCAAAACAAGCTTCCACTTGAGCCTCGTCACCTATGAGTTCCATGGGGTGTGTCCAAAACGATTTCCAAACCTATGGTATGTTTGGCGCAAACCGTGCACCTATCTTGCATCAAGTTTAGCACCATCTCCAATCAGAACGTAACGAGCTTCTACTTGAGCATCGTCACCTAGGAGTACCATCGGGTGCATCCAAAACGATTTATGTGCCTATGGTATATTTGTTGAAGACCGTGCAATTATCTTGCACCGACACTAAACCTGTCTCCAAACGGACTTAAACGAGATTCCACATGGCTCGTGACACCTAGGAGTTTAATTAGGTGCGTCCAAAATGATTCTCGAGACTTCGGTATGTTCTGCGCAAACCGTGCACCTATCTTGCAGAAAGATTAGCACCATCCCTAAACGGAACGAAACGAGCTTCCACTTGAGCCTCGTCACCTATGAGTACCATCGGGTGTGCCCATATCGATTTCTGAGGGTTTGGTACATTTGGTAAGAACCGTCCAACTATCTTGCACAGACACTAACACTACCTCCAAATAGACTGAAAAAAGATTTCACATGACTGACGTTACCTAGGAGTTCCATCAGATGCGTCCAAACTAATTTCCGAGCCCATGGCAGGTTCGGCGCAACCCGTGCACCTCGTCAAGATTAGCACTATCTCCAAAGGGACCAAAACGAGCTTCCACTTGAGCCTCGTCACCTAGGAATTCCATTGGGTGTGTCCAAAACGATTTCCATGCCTATGGTATGTTTGGCGCAAACCGTGCACCTATCTTGCATCAAGTTTAGCACCATCTCCAATCGGACCGTAACGAGCTTCCACTTGAGCATCGTCACCTAGGAGTACCATCGGGTGCGTCCAAATCGATTTATGAGCCTACGGTACGTTTGGCGCAGACCGTGCAATTATCTTGCACCGACACTAAACCTATCTCCAAACGGACTTAAACGAGATTCCACATGGCCCCCGACACCTAGGAGTTCCATTGGGTGCATCCAAAATGATTCTCGAGCCTCCGGTACGTTCTGCGCAAACTGTGCACCTATCTTGCAGAAAGATTAGCGCCATCTCCAAACGGAACGAAACGAGCTTCCACTTGAGCCTCGTCACCTATGAGTTCCATTGGGTGTGTCCAAAACGATTTCCAAGCCTATGGTATGTTTGGTGCAAACCGTGCACCTATCTTGCATCAAGTTTAGCACCATCTCCAATCGGACCGTAACGTGCTTCCACTTGAGCCTCGTCACATAGGAGTACCATCGGGTGCGTCCAAATCGATTTCAGAGCGTATGGTACGATTGGTGACAGCCGTCCAACTATCTTGCACCAGCACTAACACTGTCTCCAAATAGACTGAAACAAGATTCCACATGACCCACTTCACCTAGGGGTTCCATCAGATGCATCTAAACCAATTTTCGAGCCTATGGTAGGTTCCGCGCAACCCATGCACCTCGTCAAGATTAGCACTATCTCCAAACAGACCAAAACGAGCTTCCACTTGAGCCTCGTCACCTAGGAATTCCATTGGGTGTGTCCAAAACGATTTCCAAGCCTATGGTATGTTTGGCGCAAACCGTGCACCTATCTTGCATCATGTTTAGCACCATCTCCAATCGAAACGTAACGAGCTTCCACTTGAGCATCGTCACCTAGGAGTACCATCGGGTGCATCCAAAACGATTTATGTGCCTATGGTAGATTTGGTGAAGACCGTGCAATTATCTTGCACCGACACTAAACCTGTCTCCAAACGGACTTAAACGAGATTCCACATGGCTCGCGACACCTAGGAGTTCCATTAGGTGCGTCCAAAATGATTCTCGAGCCTTCGGTACGTTCTGCGCAAACCATGCACCTATCTTGCAGAAAGATTAGCACCATCTCTAAACGGAACGAAACAAGCTTCCACTTGAGCCTCGTCACCTATGAGTACCATTGGGTGTGTCCATATCGATTTCTAAGGGCATGGTACGTTTGGTAACAACCGTCCAACTATCTTGCACCTACACTAACACTATCTCCAAATAGACTGAAAAAAGATTTCACCTGACTAGCGTTACCTTGGAGTTCCATCGGCTGCGTCCAAACTGATTTCTGAGACCATGGCAGGTTCGGCGCAACCTGTGCACCTCGTCAAGTTTAGCACCATCTCCAAACGGACCAAAACGAGCTTCCACTTGAGCCTCGTCACCTAGGAGTTCCATTGGGTGTGTCCAAAACGATTTCCAAGCCTATGGTATGTTTGGTGCAAACCGTGCACCTATCTTGCATCAAGTTTAGCACCATCTCCAATCGGACCGTAACGTGCTTCCACTTGAGCCTCGTCACATAGGAGTACCATCGGGTGCGTCCAAATCGATTTCAGAGCGTATGGTACGATTGGTGAGAGCCGTCCAACTATCTTGCACCGGCACTAACACTGTCTCCAAATAGACTGAAACAAGATTCCACATGACCCACTTCACCTAGGGGTTCCATCAGATGCATCTAAACCAATTTTCGAGCCTATGGTAGGTTCCGCGCAACCCATGCACCTCGTCAAGATTAGCACCATCTCCAAACGGACCAAAACGAGCTTCCACTTGAGCCTCGTCACCTAGGAATTCCATTGGGTGTGTCCAAAACGATTTCCAAGCCTATGGTATGTTTGGTGCAAACCGTGCACCTATCTTGCATCAAGTTTAGCACCATCTCCAATCGGACCGTAACGTGCTTCCACTTGAGCCTCGTCACATAGGAGTACCATCGGGTGCGTCCAAATCGATTTCAGAGCGTATGGTACGATTGGTGAGAGCCGTCCAACTATCTTGCACCGGCACTAACACTGTCTCCAAATAGACTGAAACAAGATTCCACATGACCCACTTCACCTAGGGGTTCCATCAGATGCATCTAAACCAATTTTCGAGCCTATGGTAGGTTCCGCGCAACCCATGCACCTCGTCAAGATTAGCACTATCTCCAAACAGACCAAAACAAGCTTCCACTTGAGCCTCGTCACCTATGAGTTCCATGGGGTGTGTCCAAAACGATTTCCAAACCTATGGTATGTTTGGCGCAAACCGTGCACCTATCTTGCATCAAGTTTAGCACCATCTCCAATCGGAACGTAACGAGCTTCTACTTGAGCATCGTCACCTA
The DNA here is from genome assembly GCA_038087645.1 of Saccharum hybrid cultivar R570. Classification (NCBI taxonomy): domain Eukaryota; kingdom Viridiplantae; phylum Streptophyta; class Magnoliopsida; order Poales; family Poaceae; genus Saccharum; species Saccharum hybrid cultivar. Next base: position 6,348,545 of record JAQSUU010000775.1, on the reverse strand, counting down.
GGAGTACCATCGGGTGCATCCAAAACGATTTATGTGCCTATGGTATATTTGTTGAAGACCGTGCAATTATCTTGCACCGACACTAAACCTGTCTCCAAACGGACTTAAACGAGATTCCACATGGCTCGTGACACCTAGGAGTTTAATTAGGTGCGTCCAAAATGATTCTCGAGACTTCGGTATGTTCTGCGCAAACCGTGCACCTATCTTGCAGAAAGATTAGCACCATCCCTAAACGGAACGAAACGAGCTTGCACTTGAGCCTCGTCACCTATGAGTACCATCGGGTGTGCCCATATCGATTTCTGAGGGTTTGGTACATTTGGTAAGAACCGTCCAACTATCTTGCACAGACACTAACACTACCTCCAAATAGACTGAAAAAAGATTTCACATGACTGACGTTACCTAGGAGTTCCATCAGATGCGTCCAAACTAATTTCCGAGCCCATGGCAGGTTCGGCGCAACCCGAGCACCTCGTCAAGATTAGCACTATCTCCAAAGGGACCAAAACGAGCTTCCACTTGAGCCTCGTCACCTAGGAATTCCATTGGGTGGGTCCAAAACGATTTCCATGCCTATGGTATGTTTGGCGCAAACCGTGCACCTATCTTGCATCAAGTTTAGCACCATCTCCAATCGGACCGTAACGAGCTTCCACTTGAGCATCGTCACCTAGGAGTACCATCGGGTGCGTCCAAATCGATTTATGAGCCTACGGTACGTTTGGCGCAGACCGTGCAATTATCTTGCACCGACACTAAACCTATCTCCAAACGGACTTAAACGAGATTCCACAAGGCCCCCGACACCTAGGAGTTCCATTGGGTGCATCCAAAATGATTCTCGAGCCTCCGGTACGTTCTGCGCAAACTGTGCACCTATCTTGCAGAAAGATTAGCGCCATCTCCAAACGGAACGAAACGAGCTTCCACTTGAGCCTCGTCACCTATGAGTTCCATTGGGTGTGTCCAAAACGATTTCCAAGCCTATGGTATGTTTGGTGCAAACCGTGCACCTATCTTGCATCAAGTTTAGCACCATCTCCAATCGGACCGTAACGTGCTTCCACTTGAGCCTCGTCACATAGGAGTACCATCGGGTGCGTCCAAATCGATTTCAGAGCGTATGGTACGATTGGTGACAGCCGTCCAACTATCTTGCACCGGCACTAACACTGTCTCCAAATAGACTGAAACAAGATTCCACATGACCCACTTCACCTAGGGGTTCCATCAGATGCATCTAAACCAATTTTCGAGCCTATGGTAGGTTCCGCGCAACCCATGCACCTCGTCAAGATTAGCACTATCTCCAAACAGACCAAAACGAGCTTCCACTTGAGCCTCGTCACCTAGGAATTCCATTGGGTGTGTCCAAAACGATTTCCAAGCCTATGGTATGTTTGGCGCAAACCGTGCACCTATCTTGCATCATGTTTAGCACCATCTCCAATCGAAACGTAACGAGCTTCCACTTGAGCATCGTCACCTAGGAGTACCATCGGGTGCATCCAAAACGATTTATGTGCCTATGGTAGATTTGGTGAAGACCGTGCAATTATCTTGCACCGACACTAAACCTGTCTCCAAACGGACTTAAACGAGATTCCACATGGCTCGCGACACCTAGGAGTTCCATTAGGTGCGTCCAAAATGATTCTCGAGCCTTCGGTACGTTCTGCGCAAACCATGCACCTATCTTGCAGAAAGATTAGCACCATCTCTAAACGGAACGAAACAAGCTTCCACTTGAGCCTCGTCACCTATGAGTACCATTGGGTGTGTCCATATCGATTTCTAAGGGCATGGTACGTTTGGTAACAACCGTCCAACTATCTTGCACCTACACTAACACTATCTCCAAATAGACTGAAAAAAGATTTCACCTGACTAGCGTTACCTTGGAGTTCCATCGGCTGCGTCCAAACTGATTTCTGAGACCATGGCAGGTTCGGCGCAACCTGTGCACCTCGTCAAGTTTAGCACCATCTCCAAACGGACCAAAACGAGCTTCCACTTGAGCCTCGTCACCTAGGAGTTCCATTGGGTGTGTCCAAAACGATTTCCAAGCCTATGGTATGTTTGGTGCAAACCGTGCACCTATCTTGCATCAAGTTTAGCACCATCTCCAATCGGACCGTAACGTGCTTCCACTTGAGCCTCGTCACATAGGAGTACCATCGGGTGCGTCCAAATCGATTTCAGAGCGTATGGTACGATTGGTGAGAGCCGTCCAACTATCTTGCACCGGCACTAACACTGTCTCCAAATAGACTGAAACAAGATTCCACATGACCCACTTCACCTAGGGGTTCCATCAGATGCATCTAAACCAATTTTCGAGCCTATGGTAGGTTCCGCGCAACCCATGCACCTCGTCAAGATTAGCACCATCTCCAAACGGACCAAAACGAGCTTCCACTTGAGCCTCGTCACCTAGGAATTCCATTGGGTGTGTCCAAAACGATTTCCAAGCCTATGGTATGTTTGGTGCAAACCGTGCACCTATCTTGCATCAAGTTTAGCACCATCTCCAATCGGACCGTAACGTGCTTCCACTTGAGCCTCGTCACATAGGAGTACCATCGGGTGCGTCCAAATCGATTTCAGAGCGTATGGTACGATTGGTGAGAGCCGTCCAACTATCTTGCACCGGCACTAACACTGTCTCCAAATAGACTGAAACAAGATTCCACATGACCCACTTCACCTAGGGGTTCCATCAGATGCATCTAAACCAATTTTCGAGCCTATGGTAGGTTCCGCGCAACCCATGCACCTCGTCAAGATTAGCACTATCTCCAAACAGACCAAAACAAGCTTCCACTTGAGCCTCGTCACCTATGAGTTCCATGGGGTGTGTCCAAAACGATTTCCAAACCTATGGTATGTTTGGCGCAAACCGTGCACCTATCTTGCATCAAGTTTAGCACCATCTCCAATCGGAACGTAACGAGCTTCTACTTGAGCATCGTCACCTAGGAGTACCATCGGGTGCATCCAAAACGATTTATGTGCCTATGGTATATTTGTTGAAGACCGTGCAATTATCTTGCACCGACACTAAACCTGTCTCCAAACGGACTTAAACGAGATTCCACATGGCTCGTGACACCTAGGAGTTTAATTAGGTGCGTCCAAAATGATTCTCGAGACTTCGGTATGTTCTGCGCAAACCGTGCACCTATCTTGCAGAAAGATTAGCACCATCCCTAAACGGAACGAAACGAGCTTCCACTTGAGCCTCGTCACCTATGAGTACCATCGGGTGTGCCCATATCGATTTCTGAGGGTTTGGTACATTTGGTAAGAACCGTCCAACTATCTTGCACAGACACTAACACTACCTCCAAATAGACTGAAAAAAGATTTCACATGACTGACGTTACCTAGGAGTTCCATCAGATGCGTCCAAACTAATTTCCGAGCCCATGGCAGGTTCGGCGCAACCCGTGCACCTCGTCAAGATTAGCACTATCTCCAAAGGGACCAAAACGAGCTTCCACTTGAGCCTCGTCACCTAGGAATTCCATTGGGTGTGTCCAAAACGATTTCCATGCCTATGGTATGTTTGGCGCAAACCGTGCACCTATCTTGCATCAAGTTTAGCACCATCTCCAATCGGACCGTAACGAGCTTCCACTTGAGCATCGTCACCTAGGAGTACCATCGGGTGCGTCCAAATCGATTTATGAGCCTACGGTACGTTTGGCGCAGACCGTGCAATTATCTTGCACCGACACTAAACCTATCTCCAAACGGACTTAAACGAGATTCCACATGGCCCCCGACACCTAGGAGTTCCATTGGGTGCATCCAAAATGATTCTCGAGCCTCCGGTACGTTCTGCGCAAACTGTGCACCTATCTTGCAGAAAGATTAGCGCCATCTCCAAACGGAACGAAACGAGCTTCCACTTGAGCCTCGTCACCTATGAGTTCCATTGGGTGTGTCCAAAACGATTTCCAAGCCTATGGTATGTTTGGTGCAAACCGTGCACCTATCTTGCATCAAGTTTAGCACCATCTCCAATCGGACCGTAACGTGCTTCCACTTGAGCCTCGTCACATAGGAGTACCATCGGGTGCGTCCAAATCGATTTCAGAGCGTATGGTACGATTGGTGACAGCCGTCCAACTATCTTGCACCGGCACTAACACTGTCTCCAAATAGACTGAAACAAGATTCCACATGACCCACTTCACCTAGGGGTTCCATCAGATGCATCTAAACCAATTTTCGAGCCTATGGTAGGTTCCGCGCAACCCATGCACCTCGTCAAGATTAGCACTATCTCCAAACAGACCAAAACGAGCTTCCACTTGAGCCTCGTCACCTATGAGTTCCATGGGGTGTGTCCAAAACGATTTCCATGCCTATGGTATGTTTGGCGCAAACCGTGCACCTATCTTACATCAAGTTTAGCACCATCTCCAATTGGACCGTAACGAGCTTCCACTTGAGCATCGTCACCTAGGAGTACCATCGGGTGCGTCCAATACGATTTCTGAGCCTACGGTATGTTTGGCGCAGACCGTGCAATTATCTTGCTCCGACACTAAACCTATCTCCAAACGGACTTAAACGAGATTCCACATGGCCCCCGACACCTTGGAGTTCCATTGGGTGCATCCAAAATGATTCTCGAGCCTCCGGTACGTTCTGCGCAAACCGTGCACCTATCTTGCAGAAAGATTAGCGCCATCTCCAAACAGAACGAAACGAGCTTCCACTTGAGCCTCGTCACCTATGAGTTCCATTAGGTGTGTCCAAAATGATTTCCAAGCGTATGGTATGTTTGGTGCAAACCGTGCACCTATCTTGCATCAAGTTTAGCACCATCTCCAATCGGACCGTAACGTGCTTCCACTTGAGCCTCGTCACCTAGGAGTACCATCAGGTGCGTCCAAATCGATTTCAGAGCGTATGGTACGATTGGTGAGAGCCGTCCATCTATCTTGCACCGGAACTAACACTGTCTCCGAATAGACTGAAACAAGATTCCACATGACCCACGTCACGTAGGGGTTCCATCAGATGCATCCAAACCAATTTTTGAGCCTATGGTAGGTTCCACGCAACCTATTCACCTCGTCAATATTAGCACTATCTCCAAACAGACCAAAACAAGCTTCCACTTGAGCCTTGTCACCTATGAGTTCCATTGGGTGCGTCCAAAACGATTTCCAAGCCTATGGTATGTTTGGCGCAAACCGTGCACCTATCTTGCATCATGTTTAGCACCATCTCCAATCGGAACGTAACGAGCTTCCACTTGAGCATCGTCACCTAGGAGTACCATCGGGTGCATCCAAAACGATTTATGTGCCTATGGTATATTTGGTGAAGACCGTGCAATTATCTTGCACCGACACTAAACCTGTCTCCAAACGGACTTAAACGAGATTCCACATGGCCCGCGACACCTAGGAGTTCCATTAGGTGCGTCCAAAATGATTCTCGAGCCTTCGGTACGTTCTGCGCAAACCATGCACCTATCTTGCAGAAAGATTAGCACCATCTCTAAACGGAACGAAACAAGCTTCCACTTGAGCCTCGTCACCTATGAGTACCATTGGGTGTGTCCATATCGATTTCTAAGGGTATGGTACGTTTGGTAAGAACCGTCCAACTATCTTGCACCTACACTAACACTATCTCCAAATAGACTGAAAAAAGATTTCCATGCCTATGGTATGTTTGGCGCAACCTGTGCACCTCGTCAAGTTTAGCACCATCTCCAAACGGACCAAAACGAGCTTCCACTTAGCCTCATCACCTAGGAATTCCATTGGGTGTGTCCAAAACGATTTCCATGCCTATGGTATGTTTGGCGCAAACCGTGCACCTATCTTGCATCAAGTTTAGCACCATCTCCAATCGGACCGTAACGAGCTTCCACTTGAGCATCGTCACCTAGGAGTACCATCGGGTGCGTCCAAATCGATTTCTGAGCCTACGGTATGTTTGGCGCAAACCGTGCACCTATCTTGCATCAAGTTTAGCACCATCTCCAATCGGACCGTAACGTGCTTCCACTTGAGCCTCGTCACCTAGGAGTACCATCGGGTGCGTCCAAATCGATTTCAGAGCGTATGGTACGATTGGTGAGAGCCGTCCAACTATCTTGCACCGGCACTAACACTGTCTCCAAATAGACTGAAACAAGATTCCACATGACCCACGTCACCTAGGGGTTCCATCAGATGCATCTAAACCAATTTTCGAGCCTATGGTAGGTTCCGCGCAACCCATGCACCTCGTCAAGATTAGCACTATCTCCAAACAGACCAAAACGAGCTTCCACTTGAGCCTCGTCACCTAGGAATTCCATTGGGTGTGTCCAAAACGATTTCCAAGCCTATGGTATGTTTGGCGCAAACCGTGCACCTATCTTGCATCATGTTTAGCACCATCTCCAATCGAAACGTAACGAGCTTCCACTTGAGCATCGTCACCTAGGAGTACCATCGGGTGCATCCAAAACGATTTATGTGCCTATGGTAGATTTGGTGAAGACCGTGCAATTATCTTGCACCGACACTAAACCTGTCTCCAAACGGACTTAAACGAGATTCCACATGGCTCGCGACACCTAGGAGTTCCATTAGGTGCGTCCAAAATGATTCTCGAGACTTCGGTACGTTCTGCGCAAACCATGCACCTATCTTGCAGAAAGATTAGCACCATCTCTAAACGGAACGAAACAAGCTTCCACTTGAGCCTCGTCACCTATGAGTACCATTGGGTGTGTCCATATCGATTTCTAAGGGCATGGTACGTTTGGTAACAACCGTCCAACTATCTTGCACCTACACTAACACTATCTCCAAATAGACTGAAAAAAGATTTCACCTGACTAGCGTTACCTTGGAGTTCCATCGGCTGCGTCCAAACTGATTTCTGAGACCATGGCAGGTTCGGCGCAACCTGTGCACCTCGTCAAGTTTAGCACCATCTCCAAACGGACCAAAACGAGCTTCCACTTGAGCCTCGTCACCTAGGAGTTCCATTGGGTGTGTCCAAAACGATTTCCAAGCCTATGGTATGTTTGGTGCAAACCGTGCACCTATCTTGCATCAAGTTTAGCACCATCTCCAATCGGACCGTAACGTGCTTCCACTTGAGCCTCGTCACATAGGAGTACCATCGGGTGCGTCCAAATCGATTTCAGAGCGTATGGTACGATTGGTGAGAGCCGTCCAACTATCTTGCACCGGCACTAACACTGTCTCCAAATAGACTGAAACAAGATTCCACATGACCCACTTCACCTAGGGGTTCCATCAGATGCATCTAAACCAATTTTCGAGCCTATGGTAGGTTCCGCGCAACCCATGCACCTCGTCAAGATTAGCACCATCTCCAAACGGACCAAAACGAGCTTCCACTTGAGCCTCGTCACCTAGGAATTCCATTGGGTGTGTCCAAAACGATTTCCAAGCCTATGGTATGTTTGGTGCAAACCGTGCACCTATCTTGCATCAAGTTTAGCACCATCTCCAATCGGACCGTAACGTGCTTCCACTTGAGCCTCGTCACATAGGAGTACCATCGGGTGCGTCCAAATCGATTTCAGAGCGTATGGTACGATTGGTGAGAGCCGTCCAACTATCTTGCACCGGCACTAACACTGTCTCCAAATAGACTGAAACAAGATTCCACATGACCCACTTCACCTAGGGGTTCCATCAGATGCATCTAAACCAATTTTCGAGCCTATGGTAGGTTCCGCGCAACCCATGCACCTCGTCAAGATTAGCACTATCTCCAAACAGACCAAAACAAGCTTCCACTTGAGCCTCGTCACCTATGAGTTCCATGGGGTGTGTCCAAAACGATTTCCAAACCTATGGTATGTTTGGCGCAAACCGTGCACCTATCTTGCATCAAGTTTAGCACCATCTCCAATCGGAACGTAACGAGCTTCTACTTGAGCATCGTCACCTAGGAGTACCATCGGGTGCATCCAAAACGATTTATGTGCCTATGGTATATTTGTTGAAGACCGTGCAATTATCTTGCACCGACACTAAACCTGTCTCCAAACGGACTTAAACGAGATTCCACATGGCTCGTGACACCTAGGAGTTTAATTAGGTGCGTCCAAAATGATTCTCGAGACTTCGGTATGTTCTGCGCAAACCGTGCACCTATCTTGCAGAAAGATTAGCACCATCCCTAAACGGAACGAAACGAGCTTCCACTTGAGCCTCGTCACCTATGAGTACCATCGGGTGTGCCCATATCGATTTCTGAGGGTTTGGTACATTTGGTAAGAACCGTCCAACTATCTTGCACAGACACTAACACTACCTCCAAATAGACTGAAAAAAGATTTCACATGACTGACGTTACCTAGGAGTTCCATCAGATGCGTCCAAACTAATTTCCGAGCCCATGGCAGGTTCGGCGCAACCCGTGCACCTCGTCAAGATTAGCACTATCTCCAAAGGGACCAAAACGAGCTTCCACTTGAGCCTCGTCACCTAGGAATTCCATTGGGTGTGTCCAAAACGATTTCCATGCCTATGGTATGTTTGGCGCAAACCGTGCACCTATCTTGCATCAAGTTTAGCACCATCTCCAATCGGACCGTAACGAGCTTCCACTTGAGCATCGTCACCTAGGAGTACCATCGGGTGCGTCCAAATCGATTTATGAGCCTACGGTACGTTTGGCGCAGACCGTGCAATTATCTTGCACCGACACTAAACCTATCTCCAAACGGACTTAAACGAGATTCCACATGGCCCCCGACACCTAGGAGTTCCATTGGGTGCATCCAAAATGATTCTCGAGCCTCCGGTACGTTCTGCGCAAACTGTGCACCTATCTTGCAGAAAGATTAGCGCCATCTCCAAACGGAACGAAACGAGCTTCCACTTGAGCCTCGTCACCTATGAGTTCCATTGGGTGTGTCCAAAACGATTTCCAAGCCTATGGTATGTTTGGTGCAAACCGTGCACCTATCTTGCATCAAGTTTAGCACCATCTCCAATCGGACCGTAACGTGCTTCCACTTGAGCCTCGTCACATAGGAGTACCATCGGGTGCGTCCAAATCGATTTCAGAGCGTATGGTACGATTGGTGACAGCCGTCCAACTATCTTGCACCGGCACTAACACTGTCTCCAAATAGACTGAAACAAGATTCCACATGACCCACTTCACCTAGGGGTTCCATCAGATGCATCTAAACCAATTTTCGAGCCTATGGTAGGTTCCGCGCAACCCATGCACCTCGTCAAGATTAGCACTATCTCCAAACAGACCAAAACGAGCTTCCACTTGAGCCTCGTCACCTATGAGTTCCATGGGGTGTGTCCAAAACGATTTCCATGCCTATGGTATGTTTGGCGCAAACCGTGCACCTATCTTACATCAAGTTTAGCACCATCTCCAATTGGACCGTAACGAGCTTCCACTTGAGCATCGTCACCTAGGAGTACCATCGGGTGCGTCCAATACGATTTCTGAGCCTACGGTATGTTTGGCGCAGACCGTGCAATTATCTTGCTCCGACACTAAACCTATCTCCAAACGGACTTAAACGAGATTCCACATGGCCCCCGACACCTTGGAGTTCCATTGGGTGCATCCAAAATGATTCTCGAGCCTCCGGTACGTTCTGCGCAAACCGTGCACCTATCTTGCAGAAAGATTAGCGCCATCTCCAAACAGAACGAAACGAGCTTCCACTTGAGCCTCGTCACCTATGAGTTCCATTAGGTGTGTCCAAAATGATTTCCAAGCGTATGGTATGTTTGGTGCAAACCGTGCACCTATCTTGCATCAAGTTTAGCACCATCTCCAATCGGACCGTAACGTGCTTCCACTTGAGCCTCGTCACCTAGGAGTACCATCAGGTGCGTCCAAATCGATTTCAGAGCGTATGGTACGATTGGTGAGAGCCGTCCATCTATCTTGCACCGGAACTAACACTGTCTCCGAATAGACTGAAACAAGATTCCACATGACCCACGTCACGTAGGGGTTCCATCAGATGCATCCAAACCAATTTTTGAGCCTATGGTAGGTTCCGCGCAACCTATTCACCTCGTCAATATTAGCACTATCTCCAAACAGACCAAAACAAGCTTCCACTTGAGCCTTGTCACCTATGAGTTCCATTGGGTGCGTCCAAAACGATTTCCAAGCCTATGGTATGTTTGGCGCAAACCGTGCACCTATCTTGCATCATGTTTAGCACCATCTCCAATCGGAACGTAACGAGCTTCCACTTGAGCATCGTCACCTAGGAGTACCATCGGGTGCATCCAAAACGATTTATGTGCCTATGGTATATTTGGTGAAGACCGTGCAATTATCTTGCACCGACACTAAACCTGTCTCCAAACGGACTTAAACGAGATTCCACATGGCCCGCGACACCTAGGAGTTCCATTAGGTGCGTCCAAAATGATTCTCGAGCCTTCGGTACGTTCTGCGCAAACCATGCACCTATCTTGCAGAAAGATTAGCACCATCTCTAAACGGAACGAAACAAGCTTCCACTTGAGCCTCGTCACCTATGAGTACCATTGGGTGTGTCCATATCGATTTCTAAGGGTATGGTACGTTTGGTAAGAACCGTCCAACTATCTTGCACCTACACTAACACTATCTCCAAATAGACTGAAAAAAGATTTCCATGCCTATGGTATGTTTGGCGCAACCTGTGCACCTCGTCAAGTTTAGCACCATCTCCAAACGGACCAAAACGAGCTTCCACTTAGCCTCATCACCTAGGAATTCCATTGGGTGTGTCCAAAACGATTTCCATGCCTATGGTATGTTTGGCGCAAACCGTGCACCTATCTTGCATCAAGTTTAGCACCATCTCCAATCGGACCGTAACGAGCTTCCACTTGAGCATCGTCACCTAGGAGTACCATCGGGTGCGTCCAAATCGATTTCTGAGCCTACGGTATGTTTGGCGCAAACCGTGCACCTATCTTGCATCAAGTTTAGCACCATCTCCAATCGGACCGTAACGTGCTTCCACTTGAGCCTCGTCACCTAGGAGTACCATCGGGTGCGTCCAAATCGATTTCAGAGCGTATGGTACGATTGGTGAGAGCCGTCCAACTATCTTGCACCGGCACTAACACTGTCTCCAAATAGACTGAAACAAGATTCCACATGACCCACGTCACCTAGGGGTTCCATCAGATGCATCTAAACCAATTTTCGAGCCTATGGTAGGTTCCGCGCAACCCATGCACCTCGTCAAGATTAGCACTATCTCCAAACAGACCAAAACAAGCTTCCACTTGAGCCTCGTCACCTATGAGTTCCATGGGGTGTGTCCAAAACGATTTCCAAGCCTATGGTATGTTTGGCGCAAACCGTGCACCTATCTTGCATCAAGTTTAGCACCATCTCCAATCAGAACGTAACGAGCTTCTACTTGAGCATCGTCACCTAGGAGTACCATCGGGTGCATCCAAAACGATTTATGTGCCAATGGTATATTTGTTGAAGACCGTGCAATTATCTTGCACCGACACTAAACCTGTCTCCAAACGGACTTAAACGAGATTCCACATGGCTCGTGACACCTAGGAGTTTAATTAGGTGCGTCCAAAATGATTCTCGAGACTTCGGTATGTTCTGCGCAAACCGTGCACCTATCTTGCAGAAAGATTAGCACCATCCCTAAACGGAACGAAACGAGCTTCCACTTGAGCCTCGTCACCTATGAGTACCATCGGGTGTGCCCATATCGATTTATGAGGGTTTGGTACATTTGGTAAGAACCGTCCAACTATCTTGCACAGACACTAACACTATCTCCAAATAGACTGAAAAAAGATTTCACATGACTGACGTTACCTAGGAGTTCCATCAGATGCGTCCAAACTAATTTCCGAGCCCATGGCAGGTTCGGCGCAACCCGTGCACCTCGTCAAGATTAGCACTATCTCCAAATGGACCAAAACGAGCTTCCACTTGAGCCTTGTCACCTAGGAATTCCATTGGGTGTGTCCAAAACGATTTCCATGCCTATGGTATGTTTGGCGCAAACCGTGCACCTATCTTGCATCAAGTTTAGCACCATCTCCAATTGGACCGTAACGAGCTTCCACTTGAGCATCGTCACCTAGGAGTACCATCGGGTGCGTCCAAATCGATTTCTGAGCCAACGGTATGTTTGGCGCAGACCGTGCAATTATCTTGCACCGACACTAAACCTATCTCCAAACGGACTTAAACGAGATTCCACATGGCCCCCGACACCTAGGAGTTCCATTGGGTGCATCCAAAATGATTCTCGAGCCTCCGGTACGTTCTGCGCAAACCGTGCACCTATCTTGCAGAAAGATTAGCGCCATCTCCAAACGGAACGAAACGAGCTTCCACTTGAGCCTCGTCACCTATGAGTTCGATTAGGTGTGTCCAAAATGATTTCTAAGCCTATGGTATGTTTGGTGCAAACCGTGCACCTATCTTGCATCAAGTTTAGCACCATCTCCAATCGAACCGTAACGTGCTTCCACTTGAGCCTTGTCACCTAGGAGTACCATCGGGTGCGTCCAAATCGATTTCAGAGCGTATGGTACGATTGGTGAGAGCCATCCAACTATCTTGCACCGGAACTAACACTGTCTCCAAATAGACTGAAACAAGATTCCACATGACCCACTTCACCTAGGGGTTCCATCAGATGCATCTAAACCAATTTTCGAGCCTATGGTAGGTTCCGCGCAACCCATGCACCTCGTCAAGATTAGCACTATCTCCAAACAGACCAAAACAAGCTTCCACTTGAGCCTCGTCACCAATGAGTTCCATGGGGTGTGTCCAAAACGATTTCCATGCCTATGGTATGTTTGGCGCAAACCGTGCACCTATCTTACATCAAGTTTAGCACCGTCTCCAATCGAACCGTAACGAGCTTCCACTTGAGCATCGTCACCTAGGAGTACCATCGGGTGCGTCCAAAACGATTTCTAAGCCTACGGTATGTTTGGCGCAGACCATGCAATTATCTTGCTCCGACACTAAACCTATCTCCAAACGGACATAAACGAGATTCCACATGGCCCCCGACACCTTGGAGTTCCATTGGGTGCATCCAAAATGATTCTCGAGCCTCCAGTACGTTATGCGCAAACCGTGCACCTATCTTGTAGAAAGATTAGCGCCATCTCCAAACAGAACGAAACGAGCTTCCACTTGAGCCTCGTCACCTATGAGTTCCATTAGGTGTGTCCAAAATGATTTCCAAGCCTATGGTATGTTTGGTGCAAACCGTGCACCTATCTTGCATCAAGTTTAGCACCATCTCCAATCGGACCGTAACGTGCTTCCACTTGAGCCTCGTCACCTAGGAGTACCATCAGGTGCGTCCAAATCGATTTCAGAGCGTATGGTACGATTGGTGAGAGCCATCCAACGATCTTGCACCGGAACTAACACTGTCTCCAAATAGACTGAAACAAGATTCCACATGACCCACGTCACGTAGGGGTTCCATCAGATGCATCTAAACCAATTTTTGAGCCTATGGTAGGTTCCGCACAACCTATTCACCTCGTCAATATTAGCACTATCTCCAAACAGACCAAAACAAGCTTCCACTTGAGCCTTGTCACCTATGAGTTCCATGGGGTGCGTCCAAAGCGATTTTCAAGCCTATGTTTGGCGCAAACCGTGCACCTATCTTGCATCATGTTTAGCACCATCTCCAATCGGAACGTAACGAGCTTCCACTTGAGCATCGTCACCTAGGAGTACCATTGGGTGCATCCAAAACGATTTATGTGCCTATGGTATATTTGGTGAAGACCGTGCAATTATCTTGCACCGACACTAAACCTGTCTCCAAACGGACTTAAACGAGATTCCACATGGCCCGCGACACCTAGGAGTTCCATTAGGTGCGTCCAAAATGATTCTCGAGCCTTCGGTACGTTCTGCGCAAACCATGCACCTATCTTGCAGAAAGATTAGCACCATCTCTAAACGGAACGAAACAAGCTTCCACTTGAGCCTCGTCACCTATGAGTACCATTGGGTGTGTCCATATCGATTTCTAAGGGTATGGTACGTTTCGTAAGAACCGTCCAACTATCTTGCACCTACACTAACACTATCTCCAAATAGACTGAAAAAAGATTTCACCTGACTAGCTTTACCTAGGAGTTCCATCGGATGCGTCCAAACTGATTTCTGAGACCATGGCAGGTTCGGCGCAACCTGTGCACCTCGTCAAGTTTAGCACCATCTCCAAACGGACCAAAACGAGCTTCCACTTGAGCCTCGTCACCTAGGAATTCCATTGGGTGTGTCCAAAACGATTTCCATGCCTATGGTATGTTTGGCACAAACCGTGCACCTATCTTGCATCAAGTTTAGCACCATCTCCAATCGGACCGTAATGAGCTTCCACTTGAGCATCGTCACCTAGGAGTACCATCGGGTGCGTCCAAATCGATTTCTGAGCCTACGGTATGTTTGGCGCAGACCATGCAATTATCTTGCTCCGACACTAAACCTATCTCCAAACGGACTTAAACGAGATTCCACATGGCCCCCGACACCTTGGAGTTCCATTGGGTGCATCCAAAATGATTCTCGAGCCTCCGGTACGTTCTGCACAAACCGTGCACCTATCTTGCAGAAAGATTAGCGCCATCTCCAAACGGAACAAAACGAGCTTCCACTTGAGCCTCGTCACCTATGAGTTCCATTAGGTGTGTCCAAAATGATTTCCAAGCCTATGGTATGTTTGGTGCAAACCGTGCACCTATCTTGCATCAAGTTTAGCACCATCTCCAATCGGACCGTAACGTGCTTCCACTTGAGCCTCGTCACCTAGGAGTACCATCGGGTGCGTCCAAATTGATTTCAGAGCGTATGGTACGATTGGTGAGAGCCGTCCAACTATCTTGCACCGGCACTAACACTGTCTCCAAATAGACTGAAACAAGATTCCACATGACCCATGTCACCTAGGGGTTCCATCAGATGCATCTAAACCAATTTTCGAGCCTATGGTAGGTTCCGCGCAACCCATGCACCTCGTCAAGATTAGCACTATCTCCAAACAGACCAAAACAAGCTTCCACTTGAGACTCGTCACCTATGAGTTCCATGGGGTGTGTCCAAAATGATTTCCAAGCCTATGGTATGTTTGGCGCAAACCGTGCACCTATCTTGCATCAAGTTTAGCACCATCTCCAATCGGAACGTAACGAGCTTCTACTTGAGCATCGTCACCTAGGAGTACCATCGGGTGCATCCAAAACGATTTATGTGCCTATGGTATATTTGTTGAAGACCGTGCAATTATCTTGCACCGACACTAAACCTGTCTCCAAACGGACTTAAACGAGATTCCACATGGCTCGTGACACCTAGGAGTTTAATTAGGTGCGTCCAAAATGATTCTCGAGACTTCGGTATGTTCTGCGCAAACCGTGCACCTATCTTGCAGAAAGATTAGCACCATCCCTAAACGGAACGAAACGAGCTTCCACTTGAGCCTCGTCACCTATGAGTACCATCAGGTGTGCCCATATCGATTTCTGAGGGTTTGGTACATTTGGTAAGAACCGTCCAACTATCTTGCACAGACACTAACACTATCTCCAAATAGACTGAAAAAAGATTTCACATGACTGACGTTACCTAGGAGTTCCATCAGATGCGTCCAAACTAATTTCCGAGCCCATGGCAGGTTCGGCGCAACCCGTGCACCTCATCAAGATTAGCACTATCTCCAAATGGATCAAAACGAGCTTCCACTTGAGCCTTGTCACCTAGGAATTCCATTGGGTGTGTCCAAAACGATTTCCATGCCTATGGTATGTTTGGCGCAAACCGTGCACCTATCTTGCATCAAGTTTAGCACCATCTCCAATTGGACCGTAACGAGCTTCCACTTGAGCATCGTCACCTAGGAGTACCATCGGGTGCGTCCAAATCGATTTCTGAGCCTACGGTATGTTTGGCGCAGACCGTGCAATTATCTTGCACCGACACTAAACCTATCTCCAAACGGACTTAAACGAGATTCCACATGGCCCCCGACACCTAGGAGTTCCATTGGGTGCATCCAAAATGATTCTCGAGCCTCCGGTACGTTCTGCGCAAACCGTGCACCTATCTTGCAGAAAGATTAGCGCCATCTCCAAACGGAACGAAACGAGCTTCCACTTGAGCCTCGTCACCTATGAGTTCGATTAGGTGTGTCCAAAATGATTTCCAAGCCTATGGTATGTTTGGTGCAAACCGTGCACCTATCTTGCATCAAGTTTAGCACCATCTCCAATCGGACCGTAACGTGCTTCCACTTGAGCCTCGTCACCTTGGAGTACCATCGGGTGCGTCCAAATCGATTTCAGAGCGTATGGTACGATTGGTGAGAGCCGTCCAACTATCTTGCACCGGAACTAACACTGTCTCCAAATAGACTGAAACAAGATTCCACATGACCCACGTCACGTAGGGGTTCCATCAGATGCATCTAAACCAATTTTTGAGCCTATGGTAGGTTCCGCGCAACCTATTCACCTCGTCAAGTTTAGCACCATCTCCAAACGGACCAAAACGAGCTTCCACTTGAGCCTCGTCACCTATGAGTTCCATTGGGTGTGTCCAAAACGATTTCCAAGCCTATGGTATGTTTGGTGCAAACCGTGCACCTATCTTGCATCAAGTTTAGCACCATCTCCAATCGGACCGTAACGTGCTTCCACTTGAGCCTCGTCACCTAGGAGTACCATCGGGTGCGTCCAAATCGATTTCAGAGTGTATGGTACGATTGGTGAGAGCCGTCCAACTATCTTGCACCGGCACTAACACTGTCTCCAAATAGACTGAAACAAGATTCCACATGACCCATGTCACCTAGGGGTTCCATCAGATGCATCTAAACCAATTTTCGAGCCTATGGTAGGTTCCGCGCAACCCATGCACCTCGTCAAGATTAGCACTATCTCCAAACAGACCAAAACAAGCTTCCACTTGAGACTCGTCACCTATGAGTTCCATGGGGTGTGTCCAAAACGATTTCCAAGCCTATGGTATGTTTGGCGCAAACCGTGCACCTATCTTGCATCAAGTTTAGCACCATCTCCAATCGGAACGTAACAAGCTTCTACTTGAGCATCGTCACCTAGGAGTACCATCGGGTGCATCCAAAACGATTTATGTGCCTATGGTATATTTGTTGAAGACCGTGCAATTATCTTGCACCGACACTAAACCTGTCTCCAAACGGACTTAAACGAGATTCCACATGGCTCGTGACACCTAGGAGTTGAATTAGGTGCGTCCAAAATGATTCTCGAGACTTCGGTATGTTCTGCGCAAACCGTGCACCTATCTTGCAGAAAGATTAGCACCATCCCTAAACGGAACGAAACGAGCTTCCACTTGAGCCTCGTCACCTATGAGTACCATCGGGTGTGCCCATATCGATTTCTGAGGGTTTGGTACATTTGGTAAGAACCGTCCAACTATCTTGCACAGACACTAACACTATCTCCAAATAGACTGAACAGAAGATTTCACATGACTGACGTTACCTAGGAGTTCCATCAGATGCGTCCAAACTAATTTCCGAGCCCATGGCAGGTTCGGCGCAACCCGTGCACCTCGTCAAGATTAGCACTATCTCCAAATGGACCAAAACGAGCTTCCACTTGAGCCTTGTCACCTAGGAATTCCATTGGGTGTGTCCAAAACGATTTCCATGCCTATGGTATGTTTGGCGCAAACCGTGCACCTATCTTGCATCAAGTTTAGCACCATCTCCAATTGGACCGTAACGAGCTTCCACTTGAGCATCGTCACCTAGGAGTACCATCGGGTGCGTCCAAATCGATTTCTGAGCCTACGGTATGTTTGGCGCAGACCGTGCAATTATCTTGCACCGACACTAAACCTATCTCCAAACGGACTTAAACGAGATTCCACATGGCCCCCGACACCTAGGAGTTCCATTGGGTGCATCCAAAATGATTCTCGAGCCTCCGGTACGTTCTGCGCAAACCGTGCACCTATCTTGCAGAAAGATTAGCGCCATCTCCAAACGGAACGAAACGAGCTTCCACTTGAGCCTCGTCACCTATGAGTTCGATTAGGTGTGTCCAAAATGATTTCCAAGCCTATGGTATGTTTGGTGCAAACCGTACACCTATCTTGCATCAAGTTTAGCACCATCTCCAATCGGACCGTAACGTGCTTCCACTTGAGCCTCGTCACCTTGGAGTACCATCGGGTGCGTCCAAATCGATTTCAGAGCGTATGGTACGATTGGTGAGAGCCGTCCAACTATCTTGCACCGGAACTAACACTGTCTCCAAATAGACTGAAACAAGATTCCACATGACCCACGTCACGTAGGGGTTCCATCAGATGCATCTAAACCAATTTTTGAGCCTATGGTAGGTTCCGCGCAACCTATTCACCTCGTCAAGTTTAGCACCATCTCCAAACGGACCAAAACGAGCTTCCACTTGAGCCTCGTCACCTATGAGTTCCATTGAGTGTGTCCAAAACGATTTCCAAGCCTATGGTATGTTTGGTGCAAACCGTGCACCTATCTTGCATCAAGTTTAGCACCATCTCCAATCGGACCGTAACGTGCTTCCACTTGAGCCTCGTCACCTAGGAGTACCATCGGGTGCGTCCAAATCGATTTCAGAGTGTATGGTACGATTGGTGAGAGCCGTCCAACTATCTTGCACCGGCACTAACACTGTCTCCAAATAGACTGAAACAAGATTCCACATGACCCATGTCACCTAGGGGTTCCATCAGATGCATCTAAACCAATTTTCGAGCCTATGGTAGGTTCCGCGCAACCCATGCACCTCGTCAAGATTAGCACTATCTCCAAACAGACCAAAACAAGCTTCCACTTGAGACTCGTCACCTATGAGTTCCATGGGGTGTGTCCAAAACGATTTCCAAGCCTATGGTATGTTTGGCGCAAACCGTGCACCTATCTTGCATCAAGTTTAGCACCATCTCCAATCGGAACGTAACAAGCTTCTACTTGAGCATCGTCACCTAGGAGTACCATCGGGTGCATCCAAAACGATTTATGTGCCTATGGTATATTTGTTGAAGACCGTGCAATTATCTTGCACCGACACTAAACCTGTCTCCAAACGGACTTAAACGAGATTCCACATGGCTCGTGACACCTAGGAGTTGAATTAGGTGCGTCCAAAATGATTCTCGAGACTTCGGTATGTTCTGCGCAAACCGTGCACCTATCTTGCAGAAAGATTAGCACCATCCCTAAACGGAACGAAACGAGCTTCCACTTGAGCCTCGTCACCTATGAGTACCATCGGGTGTGCCCATATCGATTTCTGAGGGTTTGGTACATTTGGTAAGAACCGTCCAACTATTTTGCACAGACACTAACACTATCTCCAAATAGACTGAACAGAAGATTTCACATGACTGACGTTACCTAGGAGTTCCATCAGATGCGTCCAAACTAATTTCCGAGCCCATGGCAGGTTCGGCGCAACCCGTGCACCTCGTCAAGATTAGCACTATCTCCAAATGGACCAAAACGAGCTTCCACTTGAGCCTTGTCACCTAGGAATTCCATTGGGTGTGTCCAAAACGATTTCCATGCCTATGGTATGTTTGGCGCAAACCGTGCACCTATCTTGCATCAAGTTTAGCACCATCTCCAATTGGACCGTAACGAGCTTCCACTTGAGCATCGTCACCTAGGAGTACCATCGGGTGCGTCCAAATCGATTTCTGAGCCTACGGTATGTTTGGCGCAGACCGTGCAATTATCTTGCACCGACACTAAACCTATCTCCAAACGGACTTAAACGAGATTCCACATGGCCCCCGACACCTAGGAGTTCCATTGGGTGCATCCAAAATGATTCTCGAGCCTCCGGTACGTTCTGCGCAAACCGTGCACCTATCTTGCAGAAAGATTAGCGCCATCTCCAAACGGAACGAAACGAGCTTCCACTTGAGCCTCGTCACCTATGAGTTCGATTAGGTGTGTCCAAAATGATTTCCAAGCCTATGGTATGTTTGGTGCAAACCGTGCACCTATCTTGCATCAAGTTTAGCACCATCTCCAATCGGACCGTAACGTGCTTCCACTTGAGCCTCGTCACCTTGGAGTACCATCGGGTGCGTCCAAATCGATTTCAGAGCGTATGGTACGATTGGTGACAGCCGTCCAACTATCTTGCACCGGAACTAACACTGTCTCCAAATAGACTGAAACAAGATTCCACATGACCCACGTCACGTAGGGGTTCCATCAGATGCATCTAAACCAATTTTTGAGCCTATGGTAGGTTCCGCGCAACCTATTCACCTCGTCAAGATTAGCACTATCTCCAACAGACCAAAACAAGCTTCCACTTGAGCCTTGTCACCTATGAGTTCCATGGGGTGCGTCCAAAACGATTTCCAAGCCTATGGTATGTTTGGCGCAAACCGTGCACCTATATTGCATCATGTTTAGCACCATCTCCAATCGGAACGTAACGAGCTTCCACTTGAGCATCGTCACCTAGGAGTACCATCGGGTGCATCCAAAACGATTTATGTGCCTATGGTATATTTGGTGAAGACCGTGCAATTATCTTGCACCGACACTAAACCTGTCTCCAAACGGACTTAAACGAGATTCCACATGGCCCGCGACACCTAGGAGTTCCATTAGGTGCGTCCAAAATGATTCTCGAGCCTTCAGTACGTTCTGCGCAAACCATGCACCTATCTTGCAGAAAGATTAGCACCATCTCTAAATGGAACGAAACAAGCTTCCACTTGAGCCTCGTCACCTATGAGTACCATTGGGTGTGTCCATATCGATTTCTAAGGGTATGGTATGTTTGGTAAGAACCGTCCAACTATCTTGCACCTACACTAACACTATCTCCAAATAGACTGAAAAAAGATTTCACCTGACTAGCGTTACCTAGGAGTTTCATCGGATGCGTCCAAACTGATTTCTGAGACCATGGCAGGTTCGGCGCAACCTGTGCACCTCGTCAAGTTTAGCACCATCTCCAAACGGACCAAAACGAGCTTCCACTTGAGACTCGTCACCTAGGAATTCCATTGGGTGTGTCCAAAATGATTTCCATGCCTATGGTATGTTTGGCGCAAACCGAGCACCTATCTTGCATCAAGTTTAGCACCATCTCCAATCGGACCGTAACGAGCTTCCACTTGAGCATCGTCACCTAGGAGTACCATCGGGTGCATCCAAATCGATTTCTGAGCCTACGGTATGTTTGGCGCAGACCGTGCAATTATCTTGCTCCGACACTAAACCTATCTCCAAACGGACGTAAACGAGATTCCACATGGCCCCCGACACCTTGGAGTTCCATTGGGTGCATCCAAAATGATTCTCGAGCCTCCGGTACGTTCTGCGCAAACCGTGATGAGGACATCATTGGCTCAAATATGACCATGTCAACCACTTCTATACCAAAGGTGCAACCATTCTATATGAGGATTATCATTGATGCATTTGATGAATTGGTGCTCCACCATAAAATGTGTATATTTTCATTTTCAGAATTACTTATATGGATCAAGGAAAGGTTTGATTGCATATGGAAAGCATGGAAGGTTAATGAAGTTGATTGGGGACCAAATCCAAGTATTCCCAACGTCCTCCACCTGGACACCACGTCACTTTTGGTCCAAGGAAAGAAAGAGATCAAATCCAACACGTTTTGGGGCTGGATTCGGACTCCAGGACAGCTCCAACTTGTGATGTTCACCACGGTCGCATACGAACTCGGATTGGGACATTCTAGCACTTTTTGGAAAGCTTATCAAGTCTATTTTCCAACGGATCTGGACTCATGACTATATCTTATCCGATGCTTCCGCAATCGTCGTTTCAACGCCGGGGCCTTTTCTGCCTTTGGTGCTGTGTCACCCTATTTTGGGCTGATGGCCCATGTGTCAAGTTGGGTTCATTAGGGACGTGTCCTAGGGTTGGAGAACGACCCCAACACCCCCTGGTCGTTCCCCTAGGTATTAATAAGGATTAGAGCGGCCACAAACAGATTGGGTTTTGTTTTGTTGAAAGTTTAGCCATTGCTACTTCCTTGTAGACGCGTGTGTCGACTAGACCATCCGTTCTACTCGATTCAGAACCCCAACTTTGTGATTTCAGATTGGTTTTCATCTCCATATTTGTAATTGAGTTGCTTGTTCTACTTGTTCTTGCTTGTTCCTCGATTGCTTGCAGGAACTACCCTAGTGGTTTGGTTGATCGTGTTCCACAAGATCGCGACGGCTGTTGGAGGTGGTGTATCAGTTGCTAAGGCGCGGCATCCTTTGATGGTTGTATTCGGGCCGTGAACGTTATCTCCATCCCCAAATCGAGTTATCCACCTTCTCTCATCGAAAGATCAGGATTCACCCTAGCGGGTTCATATCAGCTGGTAATCAGAGCAAGATTGATCGGTGAGAGACTTCTAGTTCTTTGTTGTTTTTAATCTCCTATGGTCCAGAAAAAGCCAAAACAAACTTAGTAGATTAGTTCTTCATAATCCCAAAACCCCTTTGAGCTTAATACTATTACTGCTTAGTTAGGGCTTATTGAATTAACGGTTGCATCGTCGTGCAAGTTGCTGGTCTTAGCGTCTAGTTGTTTAGAGTTTCGAGTTCTAGTCACGTTTCTGTCACCATCGCAGATTTAAGTTTATTTGTTTCTCTCTAGGAATCCGAGTGGATTTTCAAATTCCTTTGTTTTGTTTACCACCATTATCCTAGCCACGTCCTTGGAGGTTTCATCCACGTCCATATTTCCATCTACAAAAAGGAAATCCAACAAGATCAAGATAGAATTCGATTCGGAGTCCTATTTTATCTTGAAAACAAAAGCACCATATTTCCTTTGTCAGGAGTCTGAATAGGGAGTTTAAATACAATCTGGAAACCTTAACTTGTCCTCTTTCCAACGGATCAGAGCTTGGTCCCAAATTCATTCTGAGCGCTTCGCAATTGCCCTGGAGATTTGCGCGTCTGCTGGTTTTGCAAAACAACCACTTGTTTCACTTTGCTACTGAATTACCCTTCCCAAGGAAACATTTAATTGCTGTAAGTAGCTTGTTATTTCTTGTTGCAAAATTTCAGTTTTGTGCTAGTTGAAAGAAAAAAAAACAGAAGAAAAAAAGACAGAAAGAAAGAAAAGAAAGAAAGAAAAGAAAGACAGAAAGAAAGAAAGAAAAGAAAGAGAAAGAAGAAGAGAATAGTTTTTCTTTTGTTGTTATATTCCTGTCCTTGTGATCCTTCTTTGCTGCTGCTCAGTGACTTTGTTTGTGTCCAGGCTCGCGTCTCTAGCATGTACTAGCCTAGGACCAGCATAATAACGTCGTTGAGCGTTTGTTCAATTTTCTTGCAACTAACGTGGTTCTAGTACTTCCTTGCTTTAGCCCACCTATAGCTCCACATATTTCGACTACAGCTTGACAGGTGTTGTTGTTGCGGCACCGATACACTTCACTCCACGGTTGTAGACTTGTTGGTTGCCGTCACCTCCTGTTTGGCTTGGTAAGAACTTGTAAGGCCTTGTTTTAACAAGTTGAGTTTGAGAGAATTACATCTGACACATCCTAGTAGTTGATAGGAGGATACATATTATTTTTATGTTTCTTGTTTTCTACTAATCATGGCAGGTGATATGGAGATTTTTAAGCTGTTGAAACTAGACCCTCATATTCAGGATGTCATTCAACACTTGCCATTATATGATGGTAAGTTTGATCCTCAAGCTTACATTGATTGGGAGTTAAAAGTAGACAATGAATTTGATGAGCATGACCTATCCGAGAAACAAAAGATTTGTATTGCCTCTAATATTTTGATTGGATATGCTTTGCTAGAATGGAAACACATTTGTAGGCACATCCAAGTTCCAGAATCTTGGAAAGACTTCAAATTTCTTTTTAGAGATGCATTCGTTCCTGCATATTATGTTGATTATTTGCTTGCAAAATTAGACAACTTGAAGCAGGGTAGCAAGACTGTGAAACAATACTACCATAATTTTAAGATTTGTATCATGTTTGGTGGATTGGATGAATGCATGGAAGATGTTATGAGTAGATTCATGAGAGGGCACAATTCTGAAATTCGAACCTTATTAATTAGCAAATCATATTGCCATATTGGTCAATTGTTTTGTCTGGCTCTCAATGCGGAAAAAGAGATTCTATTATCTGTGAATACTTGCCAGAATGATGTGACCCATAATGTCCAAAATTTGTCTACTCTGCATGCTAATGAAGAGCAACAAATAGTGGAACCCACTACTGATTTTCCCTTGTCACAAAATGAATTACTCGCAGTTCCTTGTGATAAAGAGGAGTTGTGTGTTGATGATTCTTTTACTCCTATGCCACAAGTAGCAAATAAGTGTGATACTTTTGGTTTGGAACCATACAAATGTGCTGAAGATAAGCTTTTTCATCCTATTACATGTGCACAAGATGAACTGAATTTGTTGTCCTCTTTAAATACTTTGGGTTATATTGAATTTGATATTCTGTGTAATCTAAATTGTCTAAAAGAGAAACTTAAATTTGATTCTATTTTTCCAAGTTTTAATCATTGTTCGCTTCATGCAATTGGCAAATATGACAACAAAGGAGAATATTTGGTGCATAAAGTTTATATTTGCTCTAATCTGAAATATCCTTTTGGGCCACAATACCATGATCAAATTGAAGGCTGCACTAACACTAATGATGTCTTGCAAAGTTTTTCTAGTTTTTCCCAAATGCAATAGGATAAATATCAAGAAGGGGAGCACGGTTCACTTTTACCTACAACACATCCTCCAACAAAGGTCAAACCGAGGACGGTTTGCTGTCAAGAAGGGAAGAATGATGAGGACATCATTGACTCAAATATGACCATGTCAACCACTTCTATACCAAAGGTGCAACCATTCTATATGAGGCTTATCATTGATGCATTTGACGAATTGGTGCTCCACCATAAAATGTGTATATTTTCATTTTCAGAATTACTTATATGGATCAAGGAAAGGTTTGATTGCATATGGAAAGCATGGAAGGTTAATGAAGTTGATTGGGGACCAAATCCAAGTATTCCCAACGTCCTCCACTTGGACACCACGTCACTTTTGGTCCAAGGAAAGAAAGAGATCAAATCCAACACGTTTTGGGGCTGGATTCGGACTCCAGGACAGCTCCAACTTGTGATGTTCACCACGGTCGCATACGAACTCGGATTGGGACGTTCTAGCACTTTTTGGAAAGCTTATCTAGTCTATTTTCCAACGGATCTGGACTCATGGCTATATCTTATCCGATGCTTCCGCAATCGTCGTTTCAACGCCGGGGCCTTTTCTGCCTTTGGTGCTGTGTCACCCTATTTTGGGCTGATGGCCCATTTATCAAGTTGGGTTCATTAGGGACGTGTCCTAGGGTTGGAGAACGACCCCAACACCCCCTGGTCGTTCCCCTAGGTATTAATAAGGATTAGAGCCGAACTTGATACATGGGCCATCAGCCCAAAATAGGGTGACACAGCACTAAAGGCAGAAAAGGCCCCGGCGTTGAAACGACGATTGCGGAAGCATCGGATAAGATATAGCCATGAGTCCAGATCCGGTGGAAAATAGACTTGATAAGCTTTCCAAAAAGTGCTAGAACGCCCCAATCCGAGTTCGTATGCGACCGTGGTGAACATCACAAGTTGGAGCTGTCTTGGAGTCCGAATCCAGCCCCAAAACGTGTTGGATTTGATCTCTTTCTTTCCTTGGACCAAAAGTGACGTGGTGTCCAGGTGGAGGATGTTGGGAATACTTGGATTTGGTCCCCAATCAACTTCATTAACCTTCCATGCTTTCCATATGCAATCAAACCTTTCCTTGATCCATATAAGTAATTCTGAAAATGAAAATATACACATTTTATGGTGGAGCACCAATTCATCAAATGCATCAATGATAAGCCTCATATAGAATGGTTGCACCTTTGGTATAGAAGTGGTTGACATGGTCATATTTGAGCCAATGATGTCCTCATCAAACCATGCACCTATCTTGCAGAAAGATTAGCGCCATCTCCAAACGAAACAAAACGAGCTTCCACTTGAGCCTCGTCACCTATGAGTTCCATTAGGTGTGTCCAAAATGATTTCCAAGCCTATGGTATGTTTGGTGCAAACCGTGCACCTATCTTGCATCAAGTTTAGCACCATCTCCAATCAGACCGTAACGTGCTTCCACTTGAGCCTCGTCACCTAGGAGTACCATCGGGTGCGTCCAAATCGATTTCAGAGCGTATGGTACGATTGGTGAGAGACGTCCAACTATCTTGCACCGGCACTAACACTGTCTCCAAATAGACTGAAACAAGATTCCACACGACCCACGTCACCTAGGGGTTCCATCAGATGCATCTAAACCAATTTTTGAGCCTATGGTAGGTTCCGCGCAACCCATGCACCTCGTCAAGATTAGCACTATCTCCAAACAGACCAAAACAAGCTTCCACTTGAGCCTCGTCACCTATGAGTTCCATGGGGTGTGTCCAAAACGATTTCCAAGCCTATGGTATGTTTGGCGCAAACCGTGCACCTATCTTGCAACAAGTGTAGCACCATCTCCAATCGGAACGTAACGAGCTTCTACTTGAGCATCGTCACCTAGGAGTACCATCAGGTGCATCCAAAACGATTTATGTGCCTATGGTATATTTGTTGAAGACCGTGCAATTATCTTGCACCGACACTAAACCTGTCTCCAAACGGACTTAAACGAGATTCCACATGGCTCGTGACACATAGGAGTTTAATTAGGTGCGTCCAAAATGATTCTCGAGACTTCGGTATGTTCTGCGCAAACCGTGCACCTATCTTGCAGAAAGATTAGCACCATCCCTAAACGGAACGAAACGAGCTTCCACTTGAGCCTCGTCACCTATGAGTACCATCGGGTGTGCCCATATCGATTTCTGAGGGTTTGGTACATTTGGTAAGAACCGTCCAACTATCTTCCACAGACACTAACACTATCTCCAAATAGACTGAAAAAAGATTTCACATGACTGACGTTACCTAGGAGTTCCATCAGATGCGTCCAAACTAATTTCCGAGCCCATGGCAGGTTCAGCGCAACCCGTGCACCTCGTCAAGATTAGCACTATCTCCAAATGGACCAAAACGGGCTTCCACTTGAGCCTCGTCACCTAGGAATTCCATTGGGTGTGTCCAAAACGATTTCCATGCCTATGGTATGTTTGGCGCAAACCGTGCACCTATCTTGCATCAAGTTTAGCACCATCTCCAATCGGACCGTAACGAGCTTCCACTTGAGGATCGTCACCTAGGAGTACCATCGGGTGCATCCAAATCGATTTCTGAGCCTACGGTATGTTTGGCGCAGACCGTGCAATTATCTTGCACCGACACTAAACCTATCTCCAAACGGACTTAAACGAGATTCCACATGGCCCCCGACACCTAGGAGTTCCATTGGGTGCATCCAAAATGATTCTCGAGCCTCCGGTACGTTCTGCGCAAACCGTGCACCTATCTTGCAGAAAGATTAGCGCCATCTCCAAACGGAACGAAACGAGCTTCCACTTGAGCCTCGTCACCTTTGAGTTCGATTAGGTGTGTCCAAAATGATTTCCAAGCCTATGGTATGTTTGGTGCAAACCGTGCACCTATCTTGCATCAAGTTTAGCACCATCTCAAATCGGACCGTAACGTGCTTCCACTTGAGCCTCGTCACCTAGGAGTACCATCGGGTGCGTCCAAATCGATTTCAGAGCGTATGGTACGATTGGTGAGAGCCGTCCAACTATCTTGCACCGGAACTAACACTGTCTCCAAATAGACTGAAACAAGATTCCACATGACCCACGTCACGTAGGGGTTCCATCAGATGCATCTAAACCAATTTTCGAGCCTATGGTAGGTTCCGCGCAACCTATTCACCTCGTCAAGATTAGCACTATCTCCAAACAGACCAAAACAAGCTTCCACTTGAGCCTTGTCATCTATGAGTTCCATGGGGTGTGTCCAAAACGATTTCCAAGCCTATGGTATGTTTGGCGCAAACCGTGCACCTATCTTGCATCATGTTTAGCACCATCTCCAATCGGAACATAACGAGCTTTCACTTGAGCATCGTCACCTAGGAGTACCATCGGGTGCATCCAAAACAATTTATGTGCCTATGGTATATTTGGTGAAGACCGTGCAATTATCTTGAACCGACACTAAACCTGTCTCCAAACGGACTTAAACGAGATTCCACATGGCCCGCGACACCTAGGAGTTCCATTAGGTGCGTCCAAAATGATTCTCGAGCCTTCAGTACGTTCTGCGCAAACCATGCACCTATCTTGCAGAAAGATTAGCACCATCTCTAAACGGAACGAAACGAGCTTGCACTTGAGCCTCGTCACCTATGAGTACCATTGGGTGTGTCCATATCGATTTCTAAGGGTATGGTACGTTTGGTAAGAACCGTCCAACTATCTTGCACCTACACTAACACTATCTCCAAATAGGCTGAAAAAAGATTTCACCTGACTAGCGTTACCTAGGAGTTCCATCGGATGCGTCCAAACTGATTTCTGAGACCATGGCAGGTTCGGCGCAACCTGTGCACCTCGTCAAGTTTAGCACCATCTCCAAACGGACCAAAACGAGCTTCCACTTGAGCCTCGTCAAATAGGAATTCCATTGGGTGTGTCCTAAATGATTTCCATGCCTATGGTATGTTTGGCGCAAACCGTGCACCTATCTTGCATCAAGTTTAGCACCATCTCCAATCGGAACGTAACGAGCTTCTACTTGAGCATCGTCACCTAGGAGTACCATCGGGTGCATCCAAAACGATTTATGTGCCTATGGTATATTTGTTGAAGACCGTGCAATTATCTGGCACCGACACTAAACCTGTCTCCAAACGGACTTAAACGAGATTCCACATGGCTCGTGACACCTAGGAGTTTAATTAGGTGCGTCCAAAATGATTCTCGAGACTTCGGTATGTTCTGCGCAAACCGTACACCTATCTTGCAGAAAGATTAGCACCATCCCTAAACGGAACGAAACGAGCTTCCACTTGAGCCTCGTCACCTATGAGTACCATCGGGTGTGCCCATATCGATTTCTGAGGGTTTGGTACATTTGGTAAGAATCGTCCAACTATCTTCCGCAGACACTAACACTATCTCCAAATAGACTGAAAAAAGATTTCACATGACTGACGTTACCTAGGAGTTCCATCAGATGCATCCAAACTAATTTCCGAGCCCATGGCAGGTTCAGCGCAACCCGTGCACCTCGTCAAGATTAGCACTATCTCCAAATGGACCAAAACGGGCTTCCACTTGAGCCTCGTCACCTAGGAATTCCATTGGGTGTGTCCAAAACGATTTCCATGCCTATGGTATGTTTGGCGCAAACCGTGCACCTATCTTGCATCAAGTTTAGCACCATCTCCAATCGGACCGTAACGAGCTTCCACTTGAGCATCGTCACCTAGGAGTACCATCGGGTGCGTCCAAATCGATTTCTGAGCCTACGGTATGTTTGGCGCAGACCGTGCAATTATCTTGCACCGACACTAAACCTATCTCCAAACGGACTTAAACGAGATTCCACATGGCCCCCGACACCTAGGAGTTTCATTGGGTGCATCCAAAATGATTCTCGAGCCTCCGGTACGTTCTGCGCAAACCGTGCACCTATCTTGCAGAAAGATTAGCGCCATCTCCAAACGGAACGAAACGAGCTTCCACTTGAGCCTCGTCACCTTTGAGTTCGATTAGGTGTGTCCAAAATGATTTCCAAGCCTATGGTATGTTTGGTGCAAACCGTGCACCTATCTTGCATCAAGTTTAGCACCATCTCAAATCAGACCGTAACGTGCTTCCACTTGAGCCTCGTCACCTAGGAGTACCATCGGGTGCGTCCAAATCGATTTCAGAGCGTATGGTACGATTGGTGAGAGCCGTCCAACTATCTTGCACCGGAACTAACACTGTCTCCAAATAGACTGAAACAAGATTCCACATGACCCACGTCACGTAGGGGTTCCATCAGATGCATCTAAACCAATTTTCGAGCCTATGGTAGGTTCCGCGCAACCTATTCACCTCGTCAAGATTAGCACTATCTCCAAACAGACCAAAACAAGCTTCCACTTGAGCCTTGTCATCTATGAGTTCCATGGGGTGTGTCCAAAACGATTTCCAAGCCTATGGTATGTTTGGCGCAAACCGTGCACCTATCTTGCATCATGTTTAGCACCATCTCCAATCGGAACATAACGAGCTTTCACTTGAGCATCGTCACCTAGGAGTACCATCGGGTGCATCCAAAACAATTTATGTGCCTATGGTATATTTGGTGAAGACCGTGCAATTATCTTGAACCGACACTAAACCTGTCTCCAAACGGACTTAAACGAGATTCCACATGGCCCGCGACACCTAGGAGTTCCATTAGGTGCGTCCAAAATGATTCTCGAGCCTTCAGTACGTTCTGCGCAAACCATGCACCTATCTTGCAGAAAGATTAGCACCATCTCTAAACGGAACGAAACGAGCTTCCACTTGAGCCTCGTCACCTATGAGTACCATTGGGTGTGTCCATATCGATTTCTAAGGGTATGGTACGTTTGGTAAGAACCGTCCAACTATCTTGCACCTACACTAACACTATCTCCAAATAGACTGAAAAAAGATTTCACCTGACTAGCGTTACCTAGGAGTTCCATCGGATGCGTCCAAACTGATTTCTGAGACCATGGCAGGTTCGGCGCAACCTGTGCACCTCGTCAAGTTTAGCACCATCTCCAAACGGACCAAAACGAGCTTCCACTTGAGCCTCGTCAAATAGGAATTCCATTGGGTGTGTCCAAAATGATTTCCATGCCTATGGTATGTTTGGCGCAAACCGTGCACCTATCTTGCATCAAGTTTAGCACCATCTCCAATCGGAACGTAACGAGCTTCTACTTGAGCATCGTCACCTAGGAGTACCATCGGGTGCATCCAAAACGATTTATGTGTCTATGGTATATTTGTTGAAGACCGTGCAATTATCTGGCACCGACACTAAAGCTGTCTCCAAACGGACTTAAACGAGATTCCACATGGCTCGTGACACCTAGGAGTTTAATTAGGTGCGTCCAAAATGATTCTCGAGACTTCGGTATGTTCTGCGCAAACCGTACACCTATCTTGCAGAAAGATTAGCACCATCCCTAAACGGAACGAAACGAGCTTCCACTTGAGCCTCGTCACCTATGAGTACCATCGGGTGTGCCCATATCGATTTCTGAGGGTTTGGTACATTTGGTAAGAATCGTCCAACTATCTTCCACAGACACTAACACTATCTCCAAATAGACTGAAAAAAGATTTCACATGACTGACGTTACCTAGGAGTTCCATCAGATGCATCCAAACTAATTTCCGAGCCCATGGCAGGTTCAGCGCAACCCGTGCACCTCGTCAAGATTAGCACTATCTCCAAATGGACCAAAACGGGCTTCCACTTGAGCCTCGTCACCTAGGAATTCCATTGGGTGTGTCCAAAACGATTTCCATGCCTATGGTATGTTTGGCGCAAACCGTGCACCTATCTTGCATCAAGTTTAGCACCATCTCCAATCGGACCGTAACGAGCTTCCACTTGAGCATCGTCACCTAGGAGTACCATCGGGTGCGTCCAAATCGATTTCTGAGCCTACGGTATGTTTGGCGCAGACCGTGCAATTATCTTGCACCGACACTAAACCTATCTCCAAACGGACTTAAACGAGATTCCACATGGCCCCCGACACCTAGGAGTTCCATTGGGTGCATCCAAAATGATTCTCGAGCCTCCGGTACGTTCTGCGCAAACCGTGCACCTATCTTGCAGAAAGATTAGCGCCATCTCCAAACGGAACGAAACGAGCTTCCACTTGAGCCTCGTCACCTATGAGTTCGATTAGGTGTGTCCAAAATGATTTCCAAGCCTATGGTATGTTTGGTGCAAACCGTGCACCTATCTTGCATCAAGTTTAGCACCATCTCAAATCGGACCGTAACGTGCTTCCACTTGAGCCTCGTCACCTAGGAGTACCATCGGGTGCGTCCAAATCGATTTCAGAGCGTATGGTACGATTGGTGAGAGCCGTCCAACTATCTTGCACCGGAACTAACACTGTCTCCAAATAGACTGAAACAAGATTCCACATGACCCACGTCACGTAGGGGTTCCATCAGATGCATCTAAACCAATTTTCGAGCCTATGGTAGGTTCCGCGCAACCTATTCACCTCTCAAGATTAGCACTATCTCCAAACAGACCAAAACAAGCTTCCACTTGAGCCTTGTCACCTATGAGTTCCATGGGGTGTGTCCAAAACGATTTCCAAGCCTATGGTATGTTTGGCGCAAACCGTGCACCTATCTTGCATCATGTTTAGCACCATCTCCAATCGGAACGTAACGAGCTTCCACTTGAGCATCGTCACCTAGGAGTACCATCGGGTGCATCCAAAACAATTTATGTGCCTATGGTATATTTGGTGAAGACCGTGCTATTATCTTGCACCGACACTAAACCTATCTCCAAACGGACTTAAACGAGATTCCACATGGCCCGCGACACCTAGGAGTTCCATTAGGTGCGTCCAAAATGATTCTCGAGCCTTCGGTACGTTCTGCGCAAACCATGCACCTATCTTGCAGAAAGATTAGCACCATCTCTAAACGGAACGAAACAAGCTTCCACTTGAGCCTCGTCACCTATGAGTACCATTGGGTGTGTCCATATCGATTTCTAAGGGTATGGTACGTTTGGTAAGAACCGTCCAACTATCTTGCACCTACACTAACACTATCTCCAAATAGACTGAAAAAAGATTTCACCTGACTAGCGTGACCTAGGAGTTCCATCGGATGCGTCCAAACTGATTTCTGAGACCATGGCAGGTTCGGCGCAACCTGTGCACCTCGTCAAGTTTAGCACCATCTCCAAACGGACCAAAACGAGCTTCCACTTGAGCCTCGTCACCTAGGAATTCCATTGGGTGTGTCCAAAATGATTTCCATGCCTATGGTATGTTTGGCGCAAACCGTGCACCTATCTTGCATCAAGTTTAGCACCATCTCCAATCGGAACGTAACGAGCTTCTACTTGAGCATCGTCACCTAGGAGTACCATCGGGTGCATCCAAAACGATTTATGTGCCTATGGTATATTTGTTGAAGACCGTGCAATTATCTTGCACCGACACTAAACCTGTCTCCAAACGGACTTAAACGAGATTCCACATGGCTCGTGACACCTAGGAGTTTAATTAGGTGCGTCCAAAATGATTCTCGAGACTTCGGTATGTTCTGCGCAAACCGTGCACCTATCTTGCAGAAAGATTAGCACCATCCCTAAACGGAACGAAACGAGCTTCCACTTGAGCCTCGTCACCTATGAGTACCATCGGGTGTGCCCATATCGATTTCTGAGGGTTTGGTACATTTGGTAAGAACCGTCCAACTATCTTCCACAGACACTAACACTATCTCCAAATAGACTGAAAAAAGATTTCACGTGACTGACGTTACCTAGGAGTTCCATCAGATGCATCCAAACTAATTTCCGAGCCCATGGCAGGTTCAGCGCAACCCGTGCACCTCGTCAAGATTAGCACTATCTCCAAATGGACCAAAACGGGCTTCCACTTGAGCCTCGTCACCTAGGAATTCCATTGGGTGTGTCCAAAACGATTTCCATGCCTATGGTATGTTTGGCGCAAACCGTGCACCTATCTTGCATCAAGTTTAGCACCATCTCCAATCGGACCGTAACGAGCTTCCACTTGAGCATCGTCACCTAGGAGTACCATCGGGTGCGTCCAAATCGATTTCTGAGCCTACGGTATGTTTGGCGCAGACCGTGCAATTATCTTGCACCGACACTAAACCTATCTCCAAACGGACTTAAACGAGATTCCACATGGCCCCCGACACCTAGGAGTTCCATTGGGTGCATCCAAAATGATTCTCGAGCCTCCGGTACGTTCTGCGCAAACCGTGCACCTATCTTGCAGAAAGATTAGCGCCATCTCCAAACGGAACGAAACGAGCTTCCACTTGAGCCTCGTCACCTTTGAGTTCGATTAGGTGTGTCCAAAATGATTTCCAAGCCTATGGTATGTTTGGTGCAAACCGTGCACCTATCTTGCATCAAGTTTAGCACCATCTCAAATCGGACCGTAACGTGCTTCCACTTGAGCCTCGTCACCTAGGAGTACCATCGGGTGCGTCCAAATCGATTTCAGAGCGTATGGTACGATTGGTGAGAGCCGTCCAACTATCTTGCACCGGAACTAACACTGTCTCCAAATAGACTGAAACAAGATTCCACATGACCCACGTCACGTAGGGGTTCCATCAGATGCATCTAAACCAATTTTCGAGCCTATGGTAGGTTCCGCGCAACCTATTCACCTCGTCAAGATTAGCACTATCTCCAAACAGACCAAAACAAGCTTCCACTTGAGCCTTGTCACCTATGAGTTCCATGGGGTGTGTCCAAAACGATTTCCAAGCCTATGGTATGTTTGGCGCAAACCGTGCACCTATCTTGCATCATGTTTAGCACCATCTCCAATCGGAACGTACCGAGCTTTCACTTGAGCATCGTCACCTAGGAGTACCATCGGGTGCATCCAAAACAATTTATGTGCCTATGGTATATTTGGTGAAGACCGTGCAATTATCTTGCACCGACACTAAACCTGTCTCCAAACGGACTTAAACGAGATTCCACATGGCCCGCGACACCTAGGATTCCATTAGGTGCGTCCAAAATGATTCTCGAGCCTTCGGTACGTTCTGCGCAATCCATGCACCTATCTTGCAGAAAGATTAGCACCATCTCTAAACGGAACGAAACGAGCTTCCACTTGAGCCTCGTCACCTATGAGTACCATTGGGTGTGTCCATATCGATTTCTAAGGGTATGGTACGTTTGGTAAGAACCGTCCAACTATCTTGCACCTACACTAACACTATCTCCAAATAGACTGAAAAAAGATTTCACCTGACTAGCGTTACCTAGGAGTTCCATCGGATGCGTCCAAACTGATTTCTGAGACCATGGCTGGTTCGGCGCAACCTGTGCACCTCGTCAAGTTTAGCACCATCTCCAAACGGACCAAAACGAGCTTCCACTTGAGCCTCGTCAAATAGGAATTCCATTGGGTGTGTCCAAAATGATTTCCATGCCTATGGTATGTTTGGCGCAAACCGTGCACCTATCTTGCATCAAGTTTAGAAACATCTCCAATCGGAACGTAACGAGCTTCTACTTGAGCATCGTCACCTAGGAGTACCATCGGGTGCATCCAAAACGATTTATGTGCCTATGGTATATTTGTTGAAGACCGTGCAATTATCTTGCACCGACACTAAACCTGTCTCCAAACGGACTTAAACGAGATTCCACATGGCTCGTGACACCTAGGAGTTTAATTAGGTGCGTCCAAAATGATTCTCGAGACTTCGGTATGTTCTGCGCAAACCGTACACCTATCTTGCAGAAAGATTAGCACCATCCCTAAACGGAACGAAACGAGCTTCCACTTGAGCCTCGTCACCTATGAGTACCATCGGGTGTGCCCATATCGATTTCTGAGGGTTTGGTACATTTGGTAAGAATCGTCCAACTATCTTCCACAAACACTAACACTATCTCCAAATAGACTGAAAAAAGATTTCACATGACTGACGTTACCTAGGAGTTCCATGGGGTGTGTCCAAAACGATTTCCAAGCCTATGGTATGTTTGGCGCAAACCGTGCACCTATCTTGCATCATGTTTAGCACCATCTCCAATCGGAACGTAACGAGCTTCCACTTGAGCATCGTCACCTAGGAGTACCATCGGGTGCATCCAAAACAATTTATGTGCCTATGGTATATTTGGTGAAGACCGTGCAATTATCTTGCACCGACACTAAACCTATCTCCAAACGGACTTAAACGAGATTCCACATGGCCCGCGACACCTAGGAGTTCCATTAGGTGCGTCCAAAATGATTCTCGAGCCTTCGGTACGTTCTGCGCAAACCATGCACCTATCTTGCAGAAAGATTAGCACCATCTCTAAACGGAACGAAACAAGCTTCCACTTGAGCCTCGTCACCTATGAGTACCATTGGGTGTGTCCATATCGATTTCTAAGGGTAT
The DNA here is from genome assembly GCA_038087645.1 of Saccharum hybrid cultivar R570. Classification (NCBI taxonomy): domain Eukaryota; kingdom Viridiplantae; phylum Streptophyta; class Magnoliopsida; order Poales; family Poaceae; genus Saccharum; species Saccharum hybrid cultivar. The sequence goes on along the minus strand of JAQSUU010000775.1, from coordinate 6,312,321 downwards.
GGTACGTTTGGTAAGAACCGTCCAACTATCTTGCACCTACACTAACACTATCTCCAAATAGACTGAAAAAAGATTTCACCTGACTAGCGTGACCTAGGAGTTCCATCGGATGCGTCCAAACTGATTTCTGAGACCATGGCAGGTTCGGCGCAACCTGTGCACCTCGTCAAGTTTAGCACCATCTCCAAACGGACCAAAACGAGCTTCCACTTGAGCCTCGTCACCTAGGAATTCCATTGGGTGTGTCCAAAATGATTTCCATGCCTATGGTATGTTTGGCGCAAACCGTGCACCTATCTTGCATCAAGTTTAGCACCATCTCCAATCGGAACGTAACGAGCTTCTACTTGAGCATCGTCACCTAGGAGTACCATCGGGTGCATCCAAAACGATTTATGTGCCTATGGTATATTTGTTGAAGACCGTGCAATTATCTTGCACCGACACTAAACCTGTCTCCAAATGGACTTAAACGAGATTCCACGTGGCTCGTGACACCTAGGAGTTTAATTAGGTGCGTCCAAAATGATTCTCGAGACTTCGGTATGTTCTGCGCAAACCGTGCACCTATCTTGCAGAAAGATTAGCACCATCCCTAAACGGAACGAAACGAGCTTCCACTTGAGCCTCGTCACCTATGAGTACCATCGGGTGTGCCCATATCGATTTCTGAGGGTTTGGTACATTTGGTAAGAACCGTCCAACTATCTTCCACAGACACTAACACTATCTCCAAATAGACTGAAAAAAGATTTCACATGACTGACGTTACCTAGGAGTTCCATCAGATGCATCCAAACTAATTTCCGAGCCCATGGCAGGTTCAGCGCAACCCGTGCACCTCGTCAAGATTAGCACTATCTCCAAATGGACCAAAACGGGCTTCCACTTGAGCCTCGTCACCTAGGAATTCCATTGGGTGTGTCCAAAACGATTTCCATGCTATGGTATGTTTGGCGCAAACCGTGCACCTATCTTGCATCAAGTTTAGCACCATCTCCAATCGGACCGTAACGAGCTTCCACTTGAGCATCGTCACCTAGGAGTACCATCGGGTGCGTCCAAATCGATTTCTGAGCCTACGGTATGTTTGGCGCAGACCGTGCAATTATCTTGCACCGACACTAAACCTATCTCCAAACGGACTTAAACGAGATTCCACATGGCCCCCGACACCTAGGAGTTCCATTGGGTGCATCCAAAATGATTCTCGAGCCTCCGGTACGTTCTGCGCAAACCGTGCACCTATCTTGCAGAAAGATTAGCGCCATCTCCAAACGGAACGAAACGAGCTTCCACTTGAGCCTCGTCACCTTTGAGTTCGATTAGGTGTGTGCAAAATGATTTCCAAGCCTATGGTATGTTTGGTGCAAACCGTGCACCTATCTTGCATCAAGTTTAGCACCATCTCAAATCGGACCGTAACGTGCTTCCACTTGAGCCTCGTCACCTAGGAGTACCATCGGGTGCGTCCAAATCGATTTCAGAGCGTATGGTACGATTGGTGAGAGCCGTCCAACTATCTTGCACCGGAACTAACACTGTCTCCAAATAGACTGAAACAAGATTCCACATGACCCACGTCACGTAGGGGTTCCATCAGATGCATCTAAACCAATTTTCGAGCCTATGGTAGGTTCCGCGCAACCTATTCACCTCGTCAAGATTAGCACTATCTCCAAACAGACCAAAACAAGCTTCCACTTGAGCCTTGTCACCTATGAGTTCCATGGGGTGTGTCCAAAACGATTTCCAAGCCTATGGTATGTTTGGCGCAAACCGTGCACCTATCTTGCATCATGTTTAGCACCATCTCCAATCGGAACGTAACGAGCTTTCACTTGAGCATCGTCACCTAGGAGTACCATCGAGTGCATCCAAAACAATTTATGTGCCTATGGTATATTTGGTGAAGACCGTGCAATTATCTTGCACCGACACTAAACCTGTCTCCAAACGGACTTAAACGAGATTCCACGTGGCCCGCGACACCTAGGAGTTCCATTAGGTGCGTCCAAAATGATTCTCGAGCCTTCGGTACGTTCTGCGCAAACCATGCACCTATCTTGCAGAAAGATTAGCACCATCTCTAAATGGAACGAAACGAGCTTCCACTTGAGCCTCGTCACCTATGAGTAGCATTGGGTGTGTCCATATCGATTTCTAAGGGTATGGTACGTTTGGTAAGAACCGTCCAACTATCTTGCACCTACACTAACACTATCTCCAAATAGACTGAAAAAAGATTTCACCTGACTAGCGTTACCTAGGAGTTCCATCGGATGCGTCCAAACTGATTTCTGAGACCATGGCAGGTTCGGCGCAACCTGTGCACCTCGTCAAGTTTAGCACCATCTCCAAACGGACCAAAACGAGCTTCCACTTGAGCCTCGTCAAATAGGAATTCCATTGGGTGTGTCCAAAATGATTTCCATGCCTATGGTATGTTTGGCGCAAACCGTGCACCTATCTTGCATCAAGTTTAGCACCATCTCCAATCGGAACGTAACGAGCTTCTACTTGAGCATCGTCACCTAGGAGTACCATCGGGTGCATCCAAAACGATTTATGTGCCTATGGTATATTTGTTGAAGACCGTGCAATTATCTGGCACCGACACTAAACCTGTCTCCAAACGGACTTAAACGAGATTCCACATGGCTCGTGACACCTAGGAGTTTAATTAGGTGCGTCCAAAATGATTCTCGAGACTTCGGTATGTTCTGCGCAAACCGTACACCTATCTTGCAGAAAGATTAGCACCATCCCTAAACGGAACGAAACGAGATTCCACTTGAGCCTCGTCACCTATGAGTACCATCGGGTGTGCCCATATCGATTTCTGAGGGTTTGGTACATTTGGTAAGAATCGTCCAACTATCTTCCACAGACACTAACACTATCTCCAAATAGACTGAAAAAAGATTTCACATGACTGACGTTACCTAGGAGTTCCATCAGATGCATCCAAACTAATTTCTGAGCCCATGGCAGGTTCAGCGCAACCCGTGCACCTCGTCAAGATTAGCACTATCTCCAAATGGACCAAAACGGGCTTCCACTTGAGCCTCGTCACCTAGGAATTCCATTGGGTGTGTCCAAAACGATTTCCATGCCTATGGTATGTTTGGCGCAAACCGTGCACCTATCTTGCATCAAGTTTAGCACCATCTCCAATTGGACCGTAACGAGCTTCCACTTGAGCATCGTCACCTAGGAGTACCATCGGGTGCGTCCAAATCGATTTCTGAGCCTACGGTATGTTTGGCGCAGACCGTGCAATTATCTTGCACCGACACTAAACCTATCTCCAAACGGACTTAAACGAGATTCCACATGGCCCCCGACACCTAGGAGTTCCATTGGGTGCATCCAAAATGATTCTCGAGCCTCCGGTACGTTCTGCGCAAACCGTGCACCTATCTTGCAGAAAGATTAGCGCCATCTCCAAACGGAACGAAACGAGCTTCCACTTGAGCCTCGTCACCTATGAGTTCGATTAGGTGTGTCCAAAATGATTTCCAAGCCTATGGTATGTTTGGTGCAAACCGTGCACCTATCTTGCATCAAGTTTAGCACCATCTCAAATCGGACCGTAACGTGCTTCCACTTGAGCCTCGTCACCTAGGAGTACCATCGGGTGCGTCCAAATCGATTTCAGAGCGTATGGTACGATTGGTGAGAGCCGTCCAACTATCTTGCACCGGAACTAACACTGTCTCCAAATAGACTGAAACAAGATTCCACATGACCCACGTCACGTAGGGGTTCCATCAGATGCATCTAAACCAATTTTCGAGCCTATGGTAGGTTCCGCGCAACCTATTCACCTCGTCAAGATTAGCACTATCTCCAAACAGACCAAAACAAGCTTCCACTTGAGCCTTGTCACCTATGAGTTCCATGGGGTGTGTCCAAAACGATTTCCAAGCCTATGGTATGTTTGGCGCAAACCGTGCACCTATCTTGCATCATGTTTAGCACCATCTCCAATCGGAACGTAACGAGCTTCCACTTGAGCATCGTCACCTAGGAGTACCATCGGGTGCATCCAAAACAATTTATGTGCCTATGGTATATTTGGTGAAGACCGTGCAATTATCTTGCACCGACACTAAACCTATCTCCAAACGGACTTAAACGAGATTCCACATGGCCCGCGACACCTAGGAGTTCCATTAGGTGCGTCCAAAATGATTCTCGAGCCTTCGGTACGTTCTGCGCAAACCATGCACCTATCTTGCAGAAAGATTAGCACCATCTCTAAACGGAACGAAACAAGCTTCCACTTGAGCCTCGTCACCTATGAGTACCATTGGGTGTGTCCATATCGATTTCTAAGGGTATGGTACGTTTGGTAAGAACCGTCCAACTATCTTGCACCTACACTAACACTATCTCCAAATAGACTGAAAAAAGATTTCACCTGACTAGCGTTACCTAGGAGTTCCATCGGATGCATCCAAACTGATTTCTGAGACCATGGCAGGTTCGGCGCAACCTGTGCACCTCGTCAAGTTTAGCACCATCTCCAAACGGACCAAAACGAGCTTCCACTTGAGCCTCGTCACCTAGGAATTCCATTGGGTGTGTCCAAAATGATTTCCATGCCTATGGTATGTTTGGCGCAAACCGTGCACCTATCTTGCATCAAGTTTAGCACCATCTCCAATCGGAACGTAACGAGCTTCTACTTGAGCATCGTCACCTAGGAGTACCATCGGGTGCATCCAAAACGATTTATGTGCCTATGGTATATTTGTTGAAGACCGTGCAATTATCTTGCACCGACACTAAACCTGTCTCCAAACGGACTTAAACGAGATTCCACATGGCTCGTGACACCTAGGAGTTTAATTAGGTGCGTCCAAAATGATTCTCGAGACTTCGGTATGTTCTGCGCAAACCGTGCACCTATCTTGCAGAAAGATTAGCACCATCCCTAAACGGAACGAAACGAGCTTCCACTTGAGCCTCGTCACCTATGAGTACCATCGGGTGTGCCCATATCGATTTCTGAGGGTTTGGTACATTTGGTAAGAACCGTCCAACTATCTTCCACAGACACTAACACTATCTCCAAATAGACTGAAAAAAGATTTCACATGACTGACGTTACCTAGGAGTTCCATCAGATGCATCCAAACTAATTTCCGAGCCCATGGCAGGTTCAGCGCAACCCGTGCACCTCGTCAAGATTAGCACTATCTCCAAATGGACCAAAACGGGCTTCCACTTGAGCCTCGTCACCTAGGAATTCCATTGGGTGTGTCCAAAACGATTTCCATGCCTATGGTATGTTTGGCGCAAACCGTGCACCTATCTTGCATCAAGTTTAGCACCATCTCCAATCGGACCGTAACGAGCTTCCACTTGAGCATCGTCACCTAGGAGTACCATCGGGTGCGTCCAAATCGATTTCTGAGCCTACGGTATGTTTGGCGCAGACCGTGCAATTATCTTGCACCGACACTAAACCTATCTCCAAACGGACTTAAACGAGATTCCACATGGCCCCCGACACCTAGGAGTTCCATTGGGTGCATCCAAAATGATTCTCGAGCCTCCGGTACGTTCTGCGCAAACCGTGCACCTATCTTGCAGAAAGATTAGCGCCATCTCCAAACGGAACGAAACGAGCTTCCACTTGAGCCTCGTCACCTATGAGTTCGATTAGGTGTGTCCAAAATGATTTCCAAGCCTATGGTATGTTTGGTGCAAACCGTGCACCTATCTTGCATCAAGTTTAGCACCATCTCAAATCGGACCGTAACGTGCTTCCACTTGAGCCTCGTCACCTAGGAGTAGCATCGGGTGCGTCCAAATCGATTTCAGAGCGTATGGTACGATTGGTGAGAGCCGTCCAACTATCTTGCACCGGAACTAACACTGTCTCCAAATAGACTGAAACAAGATTCCACATGACCCACATCACGTAGGGGTTCCATCAGATGCATCTAAACCAATTTTCGAGCCTATGGTAGCTTCCATGCAACCTATTCACCTCGTCAAGATTAGCACTATCTCCAAACAGACCAAAACAAGCTTCCACTTGAGCCTTGTCACCTATGAGTTCCATGGGGTGTGTCCAAAATGATTTCCAAGCCTATGGTATGTTTGGCGCAAACCGTGCACCTATCTTGCATCATGTTTAGCACCATCTCCAATCGGAACGTAACGAGCTTCCACTTGAGCATCGTCACCTAGGAGTACCATCGGGTGCATCCAAAACAATTTATGTGCCTATGGTATATTTGGTGAAGACCGTTCAATTATCTTGCACCGACACTAAACCTGTCTCCAAACGGACTTAAACGAGATTCCACATGGCCCGCGACACCTAGGAGTTCCATTAGGTGCGTCCAAAATGATTCTCGAGCCTTCGGTACGTTCTGCGCAAACCATGCACCTATCTTGCAGAAAGATTAGCACCATCTCTAAACGGAACGAAACAAGCTTCCACTTGAGCCTCGTCACCTATGAGTACCATTGGGTGTGTCCATATCGATTTCTAAGGGTATGGTACGTTTGGTAAGAACCTTCCAACTATCTTGCACCTACACTAACACTATCTCCAAATAGACTGAAAAAAGATTTCACCTGACTAGCGTTACCTAGGAGTTCCATCGGATGCGTCCAAACTGATTTCTGAGACCATGGCAGGTTCGGCGCAACCTGTGCACCTCGTCAAGTTTAGCACCATCTCCAAATGGACCAAAACGAGCTTCCACTTGAGCCTCGTCACCTAGGAATTCCATTGGGTGTGTCCAAAACGATTTCCATGCCTATGGTATGTTTGGCGCAAACCGTGCACCTATCTTGCATCAAGTTTAGCACCATCTCCAATCGGACCGTAACGAGCTTCCACTTGAGCATCGTCACCTAGGAGTACCATCGGGTGCGTCCAAATCGATTTCTGAGCCTATGGTATGTTTGGCGCAGACCGTGCAATTATCTTGCTCCGACACTAAACCTATCTCCAAACGGACTTAAACGAGATTCCACATGGCCCCCGACACCTTGGAGTTCCATTGGGTGCATCCAAAATGATTCTCGAGCCTCCGGTACGTTCTACGCAAACCGTGCAACTATCTTGCAGAAAGATTAGCGCCATCTCCAAACGGAACGAAATGAGCTTCCACTTGAGCCTCGTCACCTATGAGTTCCATTAGGTGTGTCCAAAATGATTTCCAAGCCTATGGTATGTTTGGTGCAAACCATGCACCTATCTTGCATCAAGTTTAGCACCATCTCCAATCGGACCGTAACGTGCTTCCACTTGAGCCTCGTCACCTAGGAGTACCATCAGGTGCGTCCAAATCGATTTCAGAGCGTATGGTACGATTGGTGAGAGCCGTCCAACTATCTTGCACCGGAACTAACACTGTCTCCAAATAGACTGAAACAAGATTCCACATGACCCACGTCACCTAGGGGTTCCATCAGATGCATCTAAACCAATTTTCGAGCCCATGGTAGGTTCCGCGCAACCCATGCACCTCGTCAAGATTAGCACTATCTCCAAACAGACCAAAACAAGCTTCCACTTGAGCCTCGTCACCTATGAGTTCCATGGGGTGTGTCCAAAACGATTTCCAAGCCTATGGTATGTTTGGCGCAAACCGTGCACCTATCTTGCATCAAGTTTAGCACCATCTCCAATCGGAACGTAACGAGCTTCTACTTGAGCATCGTCACCTAGGAGTACCATCGGGTGCATCCAAAACGATTTATGTGCCTATGGTATATTTGGTGAAGACCGTGCAATTATCTTGCACCGACACTAAACCCGTCTCCAAACGGACTTAAACGAGATTCCACATGGCCCGCGACACCTATGAGTTCCATTAGGTGTGTCCAAAATGATTTCCAAGCCTATGGTATGTTTGGTGCAAACCGTGCACCTATCTTGCATCAAATTTAGCACCATCTCCAATCGGACCGTAATGTGCTTCCACTTGAGCCTCGTCACCTAGGAGTACCATCGGGTGCGTCCAAATCGATTTCAGAGTGTATGGTACGATTGGTGAGAGCCGTCCAACTATCTTGCACCGGAACTAACACTGTCTCCAAATAGACTGAAACAAGATTCCACATGACCCACGTCACCTAGGGGTTCCATCAGATGAATCAAAACCAATTTTCGAGCCCATGGTAGGTTCCGCGCAACCCATGCACCTCGTCAAGATTAGCACTATCTCCAAACAGACCAAAACAAGCTTCCACTTGAGCCTCGTCACCTATGAGTTCCATGGGGTGTGTCCAAAACGATTTCCAAGCCTATGGTATGTTTGGCGCAAACCGTACACCTATCTTGCATCAAGTTTAGCACCATCTCCAATCGGACCGTAACGAGCTTCCACTTGAGCATCGTCACCTAGGAGTACCATCGGGTGCGTCCAAATCGATTTCTGAGCCAACGGTATGTTTGGCGCAGACCGTGCAATTATCTTGCACCGACACTAAACCTATCTCCAAACGGACTTAAACGAGATTCCACATGGCCCCCGACACCTAGGAGTTCCATTGGGTGCATCCAAAATGATTCTCGAGCCTCCGGTACGTTGTGCGCAAACCGTGCACCTATCTTGCAGAAAGATTAGCGCCATCTCCAAACGGAACGAAACGAGCTTCCACTTGAGCCTCGTCACCTATGAGTTCCATTAGGTGTGTCCAAAATGATTTCCAAGCCTATGGTATGTTTAGTGCAAACCGTGCACCTATCTTGCATCAAGTTTAGCACCATCTCCAATCGGACCGTAACGTGCTTCCACTTGAGCCTCGTCACCTAGGAGTACCATCGGGTGCGTCCAAATCGATTTCATAGCGTATGGTATGATTGGTGAGAGCCGTCCAACTATCTTGCACCGGCACTAACACTGTCTCCAAATAGACTGAAACAAGATTCCACATGACCCACGTCACCTAGGGGTTCCATCAGATGCATCTAAACCAATTTTCGAGCCTATGGTAGGTTCCGCGCAACCCATGCACCTCATCAAGATTAGCACTATCTCCAAACAGACCAAAACAAGCTTCCACTTGAGCCTCGTCACCTATGAGTTCCATGGGGTGTGTCCAAAACGATTTCGAAGCCTATGGTATGTTTGGCGCAAACCGTGCACCTATCTTGCATCATGTTTAGCACCATCTCCAATCGAAACGTAACGAGCTTCCACTTGAGCATCGTCACCTAGGAGTACCATCGGGTGCATCCAAAACGATTTATGTGCCTATGGTATATTTGGTGAAGACCGTGCAATTATCTTGCACCGACACTAAACCTGTCTCCAAATGGACTTAAACGAGATTCCACATGGCCCGCGACACCTAGGAGTTCCATTAGGTGCGTCCAAAATGATTCTCGAGCCTTCGGTACGTTCTGCGCAAACCATGCACCTATCTTGCAGAAAGATTAGCACCATCTCTAAACGGAACGAAACAAGCTTCCACTTGAGCCTCGTCACTTATGAGTACCATTGGGTGTGTCCATATCGATTTCTAAGGGTATGGTACGTTTGGTAAGAACCGTCCAACTATCTTGCACCTACACTAACACTATCTCCAAATAGACTGAAAAAAGATTTCACCTGACTAGCGTTACCTAGGAGTTCCATCGGATGCGTCCAAACTGATTTCTGAGACCATGGCAGGTTCGGCGCAACCTGTGCACCTCGTCAAGTTTAGCACCATCTCCAAACGGACCAAAACGAGCTTCCACTTGAGCATCGTCACCTAGGAATTCCATTGGGTGTGTCCAAAACGATTTCCACGCCTATGGTATGTTTGGCGCAAACCGTGCACCTATCTTGCATCAAGTTTGGCACCATCTCCAATCGGACGGTAACGAGCTTCCACTTGAGCATCGTCACCTAGGAGTACCATCGGGTGTGTCCAAATCGATTTCTGAGCCTACGGTATGTTTGGCGCAGACCGTGCAATTATCTTGCTCTGACACTAAACCTATCTCCAAACGGACTTAAACGAGATTCCACATGGCCCCCGACACCTTGGAGTTCCATTGGGTGCATCCAAAATGATTCTCGAGCCTCCGGTACGTTCTGCGCAAACCGTGCACCTATCTTGCAGAAAGATTAGCGCCATCTCCAAACGGAACGAAACGAGCTTCCACTTGAGCCTCGTCACCTATGAGTTCCATTAGGTGTGTCCAAAATGATTTCCAAGCCTATGGTATGTTTGGTGCAAACCTTGCACCTATCTTGCATCAAGTTTAGCACCATCTCCAATCGGACCGTAACGTGCTTCCACTTGAGCCTCGTCACCTAGGAGTACCATCGGGTGCGTCCAAATCGATTTCAGAGCATATGGTACGATTGGTGAGAGCCGTCCAACTATCTTGCACCGGCACTAACACTGTCTCCAAATAGACTGAAACAAGATTCCACATGACCCACGTCACCTAGGGGTTCCATCAGATGCATCTATACCAATTTTCGAGCCTATGGTAGGTTCCGCGCAACCCATGCACCTCGTCAAGATTAGCACTATCTCCAAACATACCAAAACAAGCTTCCACTTGAGCCTCATAAACTATGAGTTCCATGGGGTGTGTCCAAAACGATTTCCAAGCCTATGGTATGTTTGGCGCAAACCGTGCACCTATCTTGCATCAAGTTTAGCACCATCTCCAATCGGAACGTAACGAGCTTCTACTTGAGCATCGTCACCTAGGAGTACCATCGGGTGCATCCAAAACGATTTATGTGCCTATGGTATATTTGTTGAACACCGTGCAATTATCTTGCACCGACACTAAACCTGTCTCCAAACGGACTTAAACGAGATTCCACATGGCTCGTGACACCTAGGAGTTTAATTAGGTGCGTCCAAAATGATTCCCGAGACTTCGGTATGTTCTGCGCAAACCGTGCACCTATCTTGCAGAAAGATTAGCACTATCTCCAAACAGACCAAAACAAGCTTCCACTTGAGCCTCGTCACCTATGAGTTCCATGGGGTGTGTCCAAAACGATTTCCAAGCCTATGGTATGTTTGGCGCAAACCGTACACCTATCTTGCATCAAGTTTAGCACCATCTCCAATCGGACCGTAACGAGCTTCCACTTGAGCATCGTCACCTAGGAGTACCATCGGGTGTGTCCAAATCGATTTCTGAGCCAACGGTATGTTTGGCGCAGACCGTGCAATTATCTTGCACCGACACTAAACCTATCTCCAAACGGACTTAAACGAGATTCCACATGGCCCCCGACACCTAGGAGTTCCATTGGGTGCATCCAAAATGATTCTCGAGCCTCCGGCACGTTCTGCGCAAACCGTGCACCTATCTTGCAGAAAGATTAGCGCCATCTCCAAACGGAACGAAACGAGCTTCCACTTGAGCCTCGTCACCTATGAGTTCCATTAGGTGTGTCCAAAATGATTTCCAAGCCTATGGTATGTTTAGTGCAAACCGTGCACCTATCTTGCATCAAGTTTAGCACCATCTCCAATCGGACCGTAACGTGCTTCCACTTGAGCCTCGTCACCTAGGAGTACCATCGGGTGCGTCCAAATCGATTTCATAGCGTATGGTACGATTGGTGAGAGCCGTCCAACTATCTTGCACCGGCACTAACACTGTCTCCAAATAGACTGAAACAAGATTCCACATGACCCACGTCACCTAGGGGTTCCATCAGATGCATCTAAACCAATTTTCGAGCCTATGGTAGGTTCCGCGCAACCCATGCACCTCATCAAGATTAGCACTATCTCCAAACAGACCAAAACAAGCTTCCACTTGAGCCTCGTCACCTATGAGTTCCATGGGGTGTGTCCAAAACGATTTCGAAGCCTATGGTATGTTTGGCGCAAACCGTGCACCTATCTTGCATCATGTTTAGCACCATCTCCAATCGGAACGTAACGAGCTTCCACTTGAGCATCGTCACCTAGGAGTACCATCGGGTGCATCCAAAACGATTTATGTGCCTATGGTATATTTGGTGAAGACCGTGCAATTATCTTGCACCGACACTAAATCTGTCTCCAAATGGACTTAAACGAGATTCCACATGGCCCGCGACACCTAGGAGTTCCATTAGGTGCGTCCAAAATGATTCTCGAGCCTTCGGTACGTTCTGCGCAAACCATGCACCTATCTTGCAGAAAGATTAGCACCATCTCTAAACGGAACGAAACAAGCTTCCACTTGAGCCTCGTCACTTATGAGTACCATTGGGTGTGTCCATATCGATTTCTAAGGGTATGGTACGTTTGGTAAGAACCGTCCAACTATCTTGCACCTACACTAACACTATCTCCAAATAGACTGAAAAAAGATTTCACCTGACTAGCGTTACCTAGGAGTTCCATCGGATGCGTCCAAACTGATTTCTGAGACCATGGCAGGTTCGGCGCAGCCTGTGCACCTCGTCAAGTTTAGCACCATCTCCAAACGGACCAAAACGAGCTTCCACTTGAGCCTCGTCACCTAGGAATTCCATTGGGTGTGTCCAAAACGATTTCCATGCCTATGGTATGTTTGGCGCAAACCGTGCACCTATCTTGCATCAAGTTTAGCACCATCTCCAATCGGACGGTAACGAGCTTCCACTTGAGCATCGTCACCTAGGAGTACCATCGGGTGTGTCCAAATCGATTTCTGAGCCTACGGTATGTTTGGCGCAGACCGTGCAATTATCTTGCTCTAGACACTAACACTATCTCCAAATGGACTGAAAAAAGATTTCACATGACTGACGTTACCTAGGAGTTCAATCAGATGCGTCCAAACTAATTTCCGAGCCCATGGCAGGTTCGGCGCAACCCGTGCACCTCGTCAAGATTAGCACTATCTCCAAATGGACCAAAACGAGCTTCCACTTGAGCCTCGTCACCTAGGAATTCCATTGGGTGTGTCCAAAACGATTTCCATGCCTATGGTATGTTTGGCGCAAACCGTGCACCTATCTTGCATCAAGTTTAGCACCATCTCCAATCGGACCGTAACGAGCTTCCACTTGAGCATCGTCACCTAGGAGTACCATCGGGTGCGTCCAAATCGATTTCTGAGCCTACGGTATGTTTGGCGCAGACCGTGCAATTATCTTGCACCGACACTAAACCTATCTCCAAACGGACTTAAACAAGATTCCACATGGCCCCCGACACCTAGGAGTTCCATTGGGTGCATCCAAAATGATTCTCGAGTCTCCGGTACGTTCTGCGCAAACCGTGCACCTATCTTGCAGAAAGATTAGCGCCATCTCCAAACGGAACGAAACGAGCTTCCACTTGAGCCTCGTCACCTATGAGTTCCATTAGGTGTGTCCAAAATGATTTCCAAGCCTATGGTATGTTTGGTGCAAACCGTGCACCTATCTTGCATCAAATTTAGCACCATCTCCAATCGGACCGTAACGTGCTTCCACTTGAGCCTTGTCACCTAGGAGTACCATCGGGTGCGTCCAAATCGATTTCAGAGTGTATGGTACGATTGGTGAGAGCCGTCCAACTATCTTGCACCGGAACTAACACTGTCTCCAAATAGACTGAAACAAGATTCCACATGACCCACATCACCTAGGGGTTCCATCAGATGCATCTAAACCAATTTTCGAGCTCATGGTAGGTTCCGCGCAACCCATGCACCTCGTCAAGTTTAGCACCATCTCCAAACGGACCAAAACGAGCTTCCACTTGAGCCTCGTCACCTAGGAATTCCATTGGGTGTGTCCAAAACGATTTCCATGCCTATGGTATGTTTGGCGCAAACCGTGCACCTATCTTGCATCAAGTTTAGCACCATCTCCAATTCCGTAATGAGCTTCCACTTGAGCATCGTCACCTAGGAGTACCATCGGGTGTGTCCAAATCGATTTCTGAGCCTACGGTATGTTTGGCGCAGACCGTGCAATTATCTTGCTCCGACACTAAACCTATCTCCAAACGGACTTAAACGAGATTCCACATGGCCCCCGACACCTTGGAGTTCCATTGGGTGCATCCAAAATGATTCTCGAGCCTCCGGTACGTTCCGCACAAACCGTGCACCTATCTTGCAGAAAGATTAGCGCCATCTCCAAACGGAACGAAACGAGCTTCCACTTGAGCCTCGTCACCTATGAGTTCCATTAGGTGTGTCCAAAATGATTTCCAAGCCTATGGTATGTTTGGTGCAAACCTTGCACCTATCTTGCATCAAGTTTAGCACCATCTCCAATCGGACCGTAACGTGCTTCCACTTGAGCCTCGTCACCTAGGAGTACCATCGGGTGCGTCCAAATCGATTTCAGAGCGTATGGTACGATTGGTGAGAGCCGTCCAACTATCTTGCACCGGAACTAACACTGTCTCCAAATGGACTGAAACGAGATTCCACATGACCCACGTCACCTAGGGGTTCCATCAGATGCATCTAAACCAATTTTCGAGCCTATGGTAGGTTCCGCGCAACCCATGCACCTCGTCAAGATTAGCACTATCTCCAAACAGACCAAAACAAGCTTCCACTTGAGCCTTGTCAACTATGAGTTCCATGGGGTGTGTCCAAAATGATTTTCAAGCCTATGGTATGTTTGGCGCAAACCGTGCACCTATCTTGCATCAAGTTTAGCACCATCTCCAATCGGACCGTAACGAGCTTCCACTTGAGCATCGTCACCTAGGAGTACCATCGGGTGTGTCCAAATCGATTTATGAGCCTACGGTATGTTTGGCGCAGACCGTGCAATTATCTTGCTCCGACACTAAACCTATCTCCAAACGGACTTAAACGAGATTCCACATGGCCCCCGATACATTGGAGTTCCATTGGGTGCATCCAAAATGATTCTCGAGCATCCGATATGTTCTGCGCAAACCGTGCACCTATCTTGCAGAAAGATTAGCGCCATCTCCAAACGGAACGAAACGAGATTCCACTTGAGCCTCGTCACCTATGAGTTCCATTAGGTGTGTCCAAAATGATTTCCAAGCCTATGGTATGTTTGGTGCAAACCATGCACCTATCTTGCATCAAGTTTAGCACCATCTCCAATCGGACCGTAACGTGCTTCCACTTGAGCCTCGTCACCTAGGAGTACCATCGGGTGCGTCCAAATCGATTTCAGAGCGTATGGTACGATTGGTGAGAGCCGTCCAACTATCTTGCACCGGCACTAACACTGTCTCCAAATAGACTGAAACAAGATTCCACATGACCCACGTCACCTAGGGGTTCCATCAGATGCATCTAAACCAATTTTCGAGCCTATGGTAGGTTCCCGCAACCCATGCACCTCGTCAAGATTAGCACTATCTCCAAACAGACCAAAACAAGCTTCCACTTGAGCCTCGTCACCTATGAGTTCCATGGGGTGTGTCCAAAACGATTTCCAAGCCTATGGTATGTTTGGCGCAAACCGTGCACCTATCTTGCATCAAGTTTAGCACCATCTCCAATCGGAACGTAACGAGCTTCTACTTGAGCATCGTCACCTAGGAGTACCATCGGGTGCATCCAAAACGATTTATGTGCCTGTGGTATATTTGTTGAAGACCGTGCAATTATCTTGCACTGACCCTAAACCTATCTCCAAACGGACTTAAACGAGATTCCACATGGCTCGTGACACCTTGGAGTTTAATTAGGTGCGTCCAAAATGATTCTCGAGACTTCGGTATGTTCTGCGCAAACCGTGCACCTATCTTGCAGAAAGATTAGCACCATCCCTAAACGGAATGAAACGAGCTTCCACTTGAGCCTTGTCACCTATGAGTACCATCGGGTGTGCCCATATCGATTTCTGAGGGTTTGGTACATTTGGTAAGAACCGTCCAACTATCTTGCATAGACACTAACACTATCTCCAAATGGACTGAAAAAAGATTTCACATGACTGACGTTACCTAGGAGTTCCATCAGATGCGTCCAAACTAATTTCCGAGCCCATGGCAGGTTCGGCGCAACCTGTGCACCTCGTCAAGATTAGCACTATCTCCAAATGGACCAAAACGAGCTTCCACTTGAGCCTCGTCACCTAGGAATTCCATTGGGTGTGTCCAAAACGATTTCCATGCCTATGGTATGTTTGGCACAAACCGTGCACCTATCTTGCATCAAGTTTAGCACCATCTCCAATCGGACCGTAACGAGCTTCCACTTGAGCATCGTCACCTAGGAGTACCATCGGGTGCGTCCAAATCGATTTCTGAGCCTACGGTATGTTTGGCGCAAACCGTGCAATTATCTTGCACCGACACTAAACCTATCTCCAAACGGACTTAAACAAGATTCCACATGGCCCCCGACACCTAGGAGTTCCATTGGGTGCATCCAAAATAATTCTCGAGTCTCCGGTACGTTCTGCGCAAACCGTGCACCTATCTTGCAGAAAGATTAGCGCCATCTCCAAACGGAACGAAACGAGCTTCCACTTGAGCCTCGTCACCTATGAGTTCCATTAGGTGTGTCCAAAATGATTTCCAAGCCTATGGTATGTTTGGTGCAAACCGTGCACCTATCTTGTATCAAATTTAGCACCATCTCCAATCGGACCGTAACGTGCTTCCACTTGAGCCTCGTCACCTAGGAGTACCATCGGGTGCGTCCAAATCGATTTCAGAGTGTATGGTACGATTGGTGAGAGCCGTCCAACTATCTTGCACCAGAACTAACACTGTCTCCAAATAGACTGAAACAAGATTCCACATGACCCACGTCACCTAGGGGTTCCATCAGATGCATCTAAACCAATTTTCGAGCCCATGGTAGGTTCCGCGCAACCCATGCACCTCGTCAAGATTAGCACTATCTCCAAACAGACCAAAACAAGCTTCCACTTGAGCCTCGTCACCTATGAGTTCCATGGGGTGTGTCCAAAACGATTTCCAAGCCTATGGTATGTTTGGCGCAAACCGTGCACCTATCTTGCATCAAGTTTAGCACCATCTCCAATCGGAACGTAACGAGCTTCTACTTGAGCATCGTCACCTAGGAGTACCATCGGGTGCATCCAAAACGATTTATGTGCCTATGGTATATTTGGCGCAGACCGTGCAATTATCTTGCTCCGACACTAAACCTATCTCCAAACGGACTTAAACGAGATTCCACATGGCCCCCGACACCTTGGAGTTCCATTGGGTGCATCCAAAATGATTCTCGAGCCTCCGGTACGTTCTGCGCAAACCGTGCACCTATCTTGCAGAAAGATTAGCGCCATCTCCAAACGGAACGAAACGAGCTTCCACTTGAGCCTCGTCACCTATGAGTTCCATTAGGTGTGTCCAAAATGATTTCCAAGCCTATGGTATGTTTAGTGCAAACCGTGCACCTATCTTGCATCAAGTTTAGCACCATCTCCAATCGGACCGTAACGTGCTTCCACTTGAGCCTCGTCACCTAGGAGTACCATCGGGTGCGTCCAAATCGATTTCAGAGCGTATGGTACGATTGGTGAGAGCCGTCCAACTATCTTGCACCGGAACTAACACTGTCTCCAAATAGACTGAAACAAGATTCCACATGACCCACGTCACCTAGGGGTTCCATCAGATGCATCTAAACCAATTTTCGAGCCTATGGTAGGTTCCGCGCAACCCATGCACCTCGTCAAGATTAGCACTATCTCCAAACAGACCAAAACAAGCTTCCACTTGAGCCTTGTCACCTATGAGTTCCATGGGGTGTGTCCAAAACGATTTCCAAGCCTATGGTATGTTTGGCGCAAACCGTGCACCTATCTTGCATCAAGTTTAGCACCATCTCCAATCGGAACGTAACGAGCTTCTACTTGAGCATCGTCACCTAGGAGTACCATCGGGTGCATCCAAAACGATTTATGTGCCTATGGTATATTTGGCGCAGACCGTGCAATTATCTTGCTCCGACACTAAACCTATCTCCAAACGGACTTAAACGAGATTCCACATGGCCCCCGACACCTTGGAGTTCCATTGGGTGCATCCAAAATGATTCTCGAGCCTCCGGTACGTTCTGCGCAAACCGTGCACCTATCTTGCAGAAAGATTAGCGCCATCTCCAAACGGAACGAAACGAGCTTCCACTTGAGCCTCGTCACCTATGAGTTCCATTAGGTGTGTCCAAAATGATTTCCAAGCCTATGGTATGTTTGGTGCAAACCGTGCACCTATCTTGCATCAAGTTTAGCACCATCTCCAATCGGACCGTAACGTGCTTCCACTTGAGCCTCGTCACCTAGGAGTACCATCGGGTGCGTCCAAATCGATTTCAGAGCGTATGGTACGATTGGTGAGAGCCGTCCAACTATCTTGCACCGGAACTAACACTGTCTCCAAATAGACTGAAACAAGATTCCACATGACCCACGTCACCTAGGGGTTCCATCAGATGCATCTAAACCAATTTTCGAGCCTATGGTAGGTTCCGCGCAACCCATGCACCTCGTCAAGATTAGCACTATCTCCAAACAGACCAAAACAAGCTTCCACTTGAGCCTTGTCACGTATGAGTTCCATGGGGTGTGTCCAAAACGATTTCCAATCCTATGGTATGTTTGGCGCAAACCGTGCACCTATCTTGCATCAAGTTTAGCACCATCTCCAATCGGAACGTAACGAGCTTCTACTTGAGCATCGTCACCTAGGAGTACCATCGGGTGCATCCAAAATGATTTATGTGCCTATGGTATATTTGGCGCAGACCGTGCAATTATCTTGCTCCGACACTAAACCTATCTCCAAACGGACTTAAACGAGATTCCACATGGCCCCTGACACCTTGGAGTTCCATTGGGTGCATCCAAAATAATTCTCGAGCCTCCGGTACGTTCTGCGCAAACCATGCACCTATCTTGCAGAAAGATTAGCGCCATCTCCAAACGGAACGAAACGAGCTTCCACTTGAGCCTCGTCACCTATGAGTTCCATTAGGTGTGTCCAAAATGATTTCCAAGCCTATGGTATGTTTGGTGCAAACCGTGCACCTATCTTGTATCAAGTTTAGCACCATCTCCAATCGGACCGTAACGTGCTTCCACTTGAGCCTCGTCACCTAGGAGTACCATCGGGTGCGTCCAAATCGATTTCAGAGCGTATGGTACGATTGGTGAGAGCCGTCCAACTATCTTGCACCGGAACTAACACTGTCTCCAAATAGACTAAAACAAGATTCCACATGACCCACGTCACATAGGGGTTCCATCAGGTGCATCTAAACCAATTTCTGAGCCTATGGTAGGTTCCGCGCAACCTATTCACCTCATCAAGATTAGCACTATCTCC
The DNA here is from genome assembly GCA_038087645.1 of Saccharum hybrid cultivar R570. Lineage (NCBI taxonomy): Eukaryota > Viridiplantae > Streptophyta > Magnoliopsida > Poales > Poaceae > Saccharum > Saccharum hybrid cultivar. Next base: position 6,293,109 of record JAQSUU010000775.1, on the reverse strand, counting down.
AAACAGACCAAAACAAGCTTCCACTTGAGCCTTGTCACCTATGAGTTCCATGGGGTGTGTCCAAAATGATTTCCAAGCCTATGGTATGTTTGGCGCAAACCGTGCATGTAACACTTCAAGTGTTTAGTCCTTAATTGCATTGCATTTGCATGGCATGAGCATAAGCATGCATCATTCATGTTTGTTATTTTATGTGATGTAACACATGTGATTATTTTAGGGTTTGTTTGATTTATTTCATGAAGTACTTGATAGTTGGTGTAACAAGAAGGTAAGGTAGCCAATCATGACCTACAACACCTTAGTTATACTTAGGGTAACATTTGGAACAAGTTTCATGTTGACCAGAATTACAAATTTGCCCTCCAAGAGAAGTTGACCACCATTTGACCCTAGAAGGCTCTAGTTTGACCAGTCAAAAAGTCCATCTTAGAAATCTTGCATGGAGGAGCAACCTTAAGCAAAGTTGTAGAGAATTTCATGAGGAACAAAAGTTCTAATATGGCTATCTCATGAAAATGACCCTAACATGCTCAAAAGTGGCCCACAAGTCAGTAGAGAGGTAGCTCCAAGACTTAGAATTTTTCTAAGTCTGGAATCTGACCCTACAGTTTTACTGATGCCTACTTTAGGAGCTTTTAGTTTGCAAACCAGGCCAAACCAGCTTTCACTCATATTGACAAACTTGTAGATCACATGTAGCTCTACAACATTGCCAATATCACCATCACCTAGTTCTAAATGGTTTAGGAGATTTGGTGCCTAGAAAATCGGGTTTCAGTCGGCATTGTGACTAAAACTAAGTTTCAGTTTTCGGGTGACCCACTTTGGAGCTCTGTAGTTTCAAATCTAGGCCGAACCAGTCTAAGCTCCAATTGACAATTTTGTTGCCCTCACATAGCTCTACCAAATTGCTGTTAACACTTAGCACTAATTCCGGCTAGATTTGGAACGGGGATCGGTGGAACTTTGGCCGTCAGTCGGGCAATGGACGCCGAAGTCGTCGGGTTCAAGGTTCAGACACCGACGGCCGTGGCCGACCGCGCGCAGGGCCAGAACGCCGCGTGGCCGTCATGCTCCGCTTTCGCCCCCACTCGCGAGCGCGCTGGCGCGTTCATGCTGCCCGAGTGCTGCTGCTGCCCCCCCTACTCTCTCCCTTTAACTCTTCCGTCTCTGTGGTGCTCACCGAGGCGGAGAGACTGAACACCATTGACGCCGCCCTCTCCCGCGAGCTCGTGAGCGTGCGCCGTGGCCCCGCAAGCCGCCAGACCTCGCCACTCCCTCTGCCTCACCACCCTCCATCTCCTTGCCCCACCGAAGCCAGCGATTTGACTCAAGGTGAGCCGCATTGCTTTCTTCCCCGTCTCCGAGAGGTCGCCGGAGCCCGCCATGGGACCTCACCGTGGTCGGGTGCTTCGGGTCTCTCTCCATCCTCCCTTCGTAGCAAAATGGATCCGCCTAGCTTCGGTGAAGCTCGTACCGAGCCTAGACCGCACCGTACATCCTCACCGGCGACAGTGCGCCGCCACCGGACATCACCGGCCGCCGCTCGCGGTGACAAGCCCCTTCCACCCCATCCCCATCCATTCCACGAGCACCAATCGACGCACCGGGTGACGGAGAACACGAGGCGGTGCTCAATTGGCCGAGCGAGCTCTTCTCCAGCGAGTTTGAGCTCGTCGGAGCTCACGGGTCTCCGCCTCCCCTGTCTCCGGTCACTGACCGCGGGGCCCGCCCGTCAGTGTCGCGCGCGGGCGGGAGCGCTGAGCGGGCCGCGCGCGGGCGGGAGCGCTGAGCGGGCCGCGCGCGCGCGAGTGTGGGCCGAGTTTTTCCGGGCCGGCCCAGTCGTCCGAAATGAAATTCATTTTTATTATTTTGTCACTGATTTTTGTACAAGTTGGAAAAATATAGATCTAGGGTTTTAATGATCCAAAAATCATGAGATAAATTTTATTAGGGTCTACATGACGTGTAGTATTTTAGAAAAATATGGATCTGGCATGAGATGTTTAAAGTCTGTAAGAATTTAATAGATCCTTTAAATGTGTTTTGGAATGCATGCAAATTTGTTAAATTTATAACTTGAGCTGTAGTGTTCCATAAATCATGAAATTTGGTGGGTAGGTTACTCTATGCTAGCCCTAGCTCTGGTAAAAATTTGGGCATCAGTGCTTAAGTACTTTTCAAGTTATTATGCTATCTTGTTATTCTAGGAAATATTTAAATGAATTTTTGTAATTTTTCTACATGTGCAATGTTCATATAACTTTTTGGAGAATGTCTTGGTACCCTAGACTGTCCAAAAAAATTAAGAAATCTGTTGTTTGACACTTTTTACTATGCTTGGTTATTTATACAAAAATCAGCCTTTTTGGCTTAGGAATTTTGTGTAGGAAGTTCCTATGAATAAATTGAGTTCAAAATTTTACAGTAGTCTCTTTGTAGGTCAGAGAGTCCCCTGTAATTTTTGTAGAATTTTAGGAGTAGTTTACACATATGTTTGAAATTCCACTTAATTACTTAAGTAAATTGAGAAATGGGTTTAAATAAATGTTCTAGGTGGGCACACCTTACTTTCTGGTGTCTTTGTGATATTTGTGAACTTGTAGTAGCATTAGTTTGGTTTTAGAGAATGTTTGCCACATCAATAAATATTTAACCTTTGTAATTTTAGGTTTTCTGGACAGCTAAGTAGTAATTCTAAATTTGGCTTTGATAAAATTGGTTGCTGGACAACTTGTAAATACCAAAGTTGGAGTAAACTTGATGAACTAGCTTGTGTTAAAATTTGGAAGCATTTGGCTTAGTAGTTTGAGAGTTACTGTTGTTTAAAGTGGCAGTTCAAAATCTGCTACTCTCTGTTTTGGAGAGGACAGATTCTGGAACTTGTGAAGTTTGACATGGAAAACTTAGGAGTTTGGAGTTGAGGTCTGAAAATGAATTGTAGTGCATTTCTTAGGCTTTCCAGATTGTCTTAGATCATATCTTTTGGAATGGTAAATCTCCAGTTGTGGTAAAAACAAGTAGCTGCTGTCCAGAATGCTTACTGTGGTGTTTTGATGATTGTTATGGTGAGATATCCTAAGACATGCTACTTGTGTAATTGTTAGGTGTTAGGGCCTTAACTGAGGATGAGCAGCTTTATCTTAGGTTAAGTAGATTAGGTGAGTACTTCTCTACTGGAGAAAAGATTTGCACGTACTAATAAAATAACTTGAATAGAGTATTTTATTTCTGAAATGCATTTCATTCCGAGCATGTTGCACCCATTTATGCATCCATGGTATTTATTGTGCATTCATGCAATAGGTGTACCGGAGGGGGTGACACTCATCGAATTCGAGCCTGTAATTCCGGAGGAGGACCAGGAGCAGCAGGAGCCCGAGGATCCAGCAGGCGAAGGAGTGCCCGCAGACGACCTTCCTGAGTGCCCTGATCACCGGCCTTCGACCTTTCTGAAAGGCAAGCCCCGGTGCATGCTGAACCTACTGATTTATAAATTAATCTTGAGTACTTTTAATTGTTTACTGCATTAAGTTGTAGGAGTTATATGAAAACACTTGTTGCATTATACCTGTCCTTTGTCCAGATATCGTACTTAATCCTATTTTAGGTTTAGGCACGTGTCAATGCTTAGCCCTGCTTAGTACGGTAGAAGTCGGGTGATTTCCGGTCATCCGCGAGATGTAGGAAGGAGTCACGAGTGGCTCTATGGCTATCGTGAATGGAACCATGCCTAAAAATGAAATTGAGACCGGGCGGGAGTTCGATAGTACAGCCGCAAGACACTTCACGTCTTGGGTGTGGAGCTATGCCCGTCTGAGTCGTTTAAGGACCGATTCGCTGTACGTCCTTGAGTCATGTTGAACGCAGTCTAACACTTAGTTGGCCGGATAACCCGTTCCGACCGCGAAGCCGAGTAATGTGATTCAGGCCGGGAATCGAATGGTAGGTCGCTTCTTGGAGGAGAGAAAGGATGTGCTTGGGGACATTGGCGTGAGACCAAGGGGGGTTAGAGTCCCTATCACCTGGCAGAGTGTCGCCCTTGGGGTCGCGACATTATTCGGACCCGCGATTCCTGAATCATATGAAAAGGTGGCTTGTGCGACCCTGGCAGGGCCTGCGCGGTGAGTGTTAGAAATACCCCTCCAGCTGGATAGGAATTCGATTCGAATCGCCGTCGCTCCCGGTTAGTGAGCACTTGACTTGAGCAGCGGCAACGTAGATCTCATTAAATGAACAGATGGTTAAGTAAATGATATGATGTTGCCGCAATGATATACCTGCTATGGATATAATAATAATGTTGTTTGATTATACTCAAATGAATATTTAGTACAGGTGCTAAGATAGATGACAGGTAAATGCTAAAAATAACTGCTAGTACATGTTATAAGAGTTTCAACTACTTATGCCTTTATGCAAAATGTGGTGTCAGCTAGCCTCTTGTGTAAGCCTTGCATAATCCTTGGTGTCACTTTATTTCTGGTTTTTGACGGGTAAGTCTAGCTGAGTACATTCCAGTACTCAGGGTTTATTCCCTCCTGTTGCAGATGACATGCTTTATCAGGGATTCTGCAAGACGTGTCTCCACCCTGCGGGTGATGATGACTAGATCACAAGGGCGTGATCGTCTTTATGTACTTCCCTCATGCTTTTGCGAGATGTCGATCATCCAGACTGGCAGTATTTAATTAACTAGTGTGTGTGTTATGCTTCCGCTACTTTCAAACTTGGTTTGTAATATTTGCTACTCCGTGGTGTAAACTTATTTCTGAACTACTTGTGAAATGTATCGTATGATGTTGTATGTTGAATGATGCGATCCTGGTTGTAAGCAGTTTGGTTTGAAATCCTTCGTGATTTCGATTGACTACCGGGATTATATGGGCTCAAGTTTGAAAATTTGAGCGCTTCGGTGCTTGTTTTCGTACTTGTGCTCTTATAATTTGGTCGGTTCTGTTACAGTGCACCTATCTTGCATCATGTTTAGCACCATCTCCAATCGGAACGTAACGAGCTTCCACTTGAGCATCGTCACCTAGGAGTACCATCGGGTGCATCCAAAACGATTTATGTGCCTATGGTATATTTGGGGAAGACCGTGCAATTATCTTGCACCGACACTAAACCTGTCTCCAAACGGACTTAAACGAGATTCCACATGGCCCGCGACACCTAGGAGTTCCATTAGGTGCGTCCAAAATGATTCTCGAGCCTTCGGTACGTTCTGCGCAAACCATGCACCTATCTTACAGAAAGATTAGCACCATCTCTAAACGGAACGAAACAAGCTTCCACTTGAGCCTCGTCACCTATGAGTACCATTGGGTGTGTCCATATCGATTTCTAAGGGTATGGTACGTTTGGTAAGAACCGTCCAACTATCTTGCACCTACACTAACACTATCTCCAAATAGACTGAAAAAAGATTTCACCTGACTAGCGTTACCTAGGAGTTCCATCGGATGCGTCCAAACTGATTTCTGAGACCATGGCAGGTTCGGCGCAACCTGTGCAACTCGTCAAGTTTAGCACCATCTCCAAACGGACCAAAACGAGCTTCCACTTGAGCCTCGTCACCTAGGAATTCCATTGGGTGTGTCCAAAACGATTTCCATGCCTATGGTATGTTTGGTGCAAACCGTGCACCTATCTTGCATCAAGTTTAGCACCATCTCCAATCGGACCGTAACGAGCTTCCACTTGAGCATCGTCACCTAGGAGTACCATCGGGTGCGTCCAAATCGATTTCTGAGCCTACGGTATGTTTGGCGCAGACCGTGCAATTATCTTGCTCCGACACTAAACCTATCTCCAAACGGACTTAAACGAGATTCCACATGGCCCCCGACACCTTGGAGTTCCATTGGGTGCATCCAAAATGATTCTCGAGCCTCCGGTACGTTCTGCGCAAACCGTGCACCTATCTTGCAGAAAGATTAGCGCCATCTCCAAACGGAACGAAACGAGCTTCCACTTGAGCCTCGTCACCTATGAGTTCCATTAGGTGTGTCCAAAATGATTTCCAAGCCTATGGTATGTTTGGTGCAAACCGTGCACCTATCTTGCATCAAGTTTAGCACCATCTCCAATCGGACCGTAACGTGCTTCCACTTGAGCCTCGTCACCTAGGAGTACCATCGGGTGCGTCCAAATCGATTTCAGAGCGTATGGTACGATTGGTGAGAGCCGTCCAACTATCTTGCACCGGCACTAACACTGTCTCCAAATAGATTGAAACAAGATTCCACATGACCCACGTCACCTAGGGGTTCCATCAGATGCATCTAAACCAATTTTCGAGCCTATGGTAGGTTCCGCGCAACCCATGCACCTCGTCAAGATTAGCGCTGTAACAGAACCATCCAAATTATAAGAGCACAAGTACAAAAATAATCACCGAAGTGATCAAATTCTCGCACTTGAGCCCATATAACTCCGGTAGTCCAATGAAATCACGAGGGATTTCAAACCGACCAACATACCAGCCAAGATCGTAGTGATTCAACATAACAAGTCACATGTTACAACCATTTCACAAGTAATTCAAAATATACATCGGAGTTCAACATAGTTATTACAATTTAAGTTCAAAAGTAGCGGAAGCAAAGTAATTTGAAACTAACAACACTCTTATTTCAAATACATGCCAGTACCAAGGTCGCCTTCCAACAAAAGCATTAGAGAGAAGATAACTCAGAAGGATCATGCCCATGATCACACTCCGCCTCTAAGGCAGGAGCCAACCAACTCTTGCAGTAGCCATGATACAGCATAACCTGCAACAAGTGGGGATAAAACCCTGAGTACGAGAAGGTACTCAGCTCTAAAACTGACTTGTGAACCCTGTTTGAGCATGTTCCTCACATTTTCATGGCTTGACTCTTAAATAAAGTTTGTTCCTTATAAAATTCTCTACAACTTTGTCAAAGGGTGCACAGTCATGCAAATCTTCTAGGTCACACTTTTGAAACGGTCAAACACAAGTGTTCCTGGGTCCATACATGGTCAACCATCACTTAGAAGCACATTTAGGCAAAATGATCAACATGAACATTGTTCCATTAAGTGCCCTAAGTGTAGTTAAGGTGTTGTAGGGGCCAAATATACCCAAGTGAAATGCTATAGTCATTTCATGTGGTTGTTTCAAGATACATGCTACATATGTTCCACTAGGGTGTTCCACATGTGTCCAAGATGTGTTGCACATATTGCATTTGTATGTTGAACAACACTAGTTCCCATGGGACGCAAGGCAAGTTTTAGTTATAATCCAAACAAGCATATAACTTATCATTTCATGTGACTTTTTGATTCCAAACTTCATGAAACTTTTCCAGGGATCAATATAGATAGGTACCAAGGTGAGACACATGAAGATATGGCAATAACACCACCCAAGCATACATTTTTGAAAAGGCATATATGTAAAGCAATGGTGCAGCATCCAACTTTAGGTTAGACTCATCTCCATAGGTTAACCTTGACATCGTCATCTCCACTCATGTTTGAGCTTAAACCCACTACTTAATTGGTGATAAACACCTGGGGTGTTATAGCCCTCCCCCCTTAAAAGAATCGCGTCCTGAGATTCGGAATGGAAGACCTTTTAAGGAAGAGAGACACGTTATCTAGTTCTCAATATCTGCTATAGCATTCAGCTACAAAGCTTCAACATCGGTGAACAATTTGGCCAAAGGCACTTTCGGACACTGACTTTTCATGGTAAAATTTGTCTGAAGAATTTTCTTCATTGACTTCCATGAAGCATTGTTACTTTGGGAGGAATCCAAGATAGCACAGTACGACATTCTAAATGTACGAAGATCATTTAGTCCGTGAGCTGACCACTCACAAGTATCTGATTCTTTGGTGAGCACAACATAGTCCGTATGAACTTTACACTAGACCGAATTCTTCAGAAATATACTCGTCGAAATGACTCTATGTCCCTACCGTTTGAAAAGTAGTTCTCTACCAAAGTGGCTTGAGCATAACCTTCCAAACGATAAGATCCTAGACGACAAACAACCCTTAGAGGTTACATGATACTGAGTAACCAATAGACAAGGGCTATGTTGGTCATAAATATTCATTCCTTTAGACACCAACCAATGAAAAACTACTTTAGGTTCCATGTGTGCAGTTCTCTTTCTCTGATGACAACACTGTATTATCTGAGTCGGTCGAGGGATTAGTGATTGTGATAGCTGACTCTGTCGGCTTCGTATTTCTGCCAAATGTTACCTAAGAAGATTCTTCTATCCAAAGACAACAGTTATCTGGGTTGAATCAGATGCAACCTCTTTGGTAAAAACATTTATAAGGTACCAAAGTATGTCATCATTGGAAAAAATCATTGCCAAAGAAAGATGTAGCGAGGCCTTAAGGACAACAAAAGTTGTAATTATTCACTTAACCGCAGGGAGTAGTCTACCACCAAGCGATTGAGTAAAAATTTTCCTTCGTGACTTAGTTGCACTGTAAGTTGAGTTGACTTGCAGCGTAGCAACTTTGTCAGGCCAACTTTCACCCGAGGCTTCCTCTTTGGGATCAAACAGCAGCTCTAAGATAGGAAATCTGTTGTTTGACACTTCTTAGATTGCTTTCAAATATTCCTCAACACTTTGTCCAATAGTTATGGACAAACTGTTTGTGGCACCTAAGGGCACAAGGATGGTGATCGAAACTAGGTCATGCTTTTTCTAATTCTTCGCTTTAGCTGATAGAACACCTTGCACTATCTGTGGGATTGTCCAAGATGGAATTGACTTGATCACAATAGCTCTGGAAGATAGAATATCACTCAAGTTGTTGGCTAGTTGATTAACTTCTTGTTGGTTATTGCTCTGTAAGACATAGCCTTCGTAGCTACCAAAGAGTCGTTACCTAGCTGGAGATTGACCTTCCTATCGGTAACTAATCAGTTGTCTCTCGACACTAAAAAGTTCTAAATCATCACTCTTGACCACAACAACTGTGGTTGATGCAGAACAGATGGTTGCCATCGAAGTTAGTAAATACGAAGTTATTCTAGAGATGGTTGATTTCGGTTGTATGGTCATTATGCACCAAAGATTGCGACTTGGATAGCTCCGGTCATATGCATAATGCGACAATCGATTCTCATCCCACAGATAACTTGTCCAACATTAAGTGTTGTGTGTCCTTTTTATCCAATAGAGACGAAATACTTGCTTACTAGATGGTGGCCGTCAATATAGGGACAACTAAGCAAAGTCACTTGTCTACCACCTCTTGTAGTCCATTAATGTTTATGTCGGTGACCTGTTCTTCAAAGGTTATCCTCTTAGCAACTTCAGAAGGAAACTCCACTACTTTCGGTCTAAGATATGGATCTTATGATACGATATGGAGAGATAACCAAGGAAGGAACACGAGAAAATAACACATCAACTGTCGTTTCATAATGGATCATGACTAGAAACCATGATACCAGCGCGTGCCAAGCAGCCAGCCATGTGTCTGCAGCCACAGGAGGCCCTTGGTTTCGTCGCGGCACCATCAGCGGCTACTCATAACACCATTACTAAACGCACAGCGAAAGTGAAATTTCAAGTGGCACCAATGGGCTGTAAGAGCAAGTGCCATACAAGGAGGGATAGCAAGCAAAGGTAGTCACAAGGTTTATAATCAACACAAAAATGATCCGAAGATCAAAATATAGCACAAGAGAACATCGCGCAATTGCCAAGGATAACTAAGCAAGAGACTCTTGCTTAAATTCTATGTACGACTTGCGTCACATTAGCTAACCTTTGAGAGAGGTAACCGGAAGGTCCAACATGGATTTGGGTACAGTCTCCATAACTAGCAACGTACGAACCATGGTCAAAGGCTAACGTTGATAAATGTTAACTTGGTTGGTCAGTCGATAAGGGTCTTCCCAAAAATAGTTGCAAAACACCCACGGCTTATGCAACCATATAGGAGAACTAAACTTTGGGCTTTCGGTCAAGCAACGGTATGGATACAAACATTCAAGGGATAACCACCATGTCTACAGGCTCAGACTCCTAATAGGAAACCTACTTGAAGACAACTACCATACACTTACGTATGTGAACTTTGTTCTAGGCTAAAGCTATGTGACCCTCGTATGCTTACCGAGGACAAACGAGGTGACAACTAGGGCACTACCTAGATAACAAGCACACATACAACATCACAATCAAGCAGACATTGGAGAAAATTCAAACGAATGGGCTTAAGCAACCAATACAAAAGCACAAGGCTCACCCAAAATAAGCATTCATCTCAAGCATGAACTAACTACAAGTTTAGTCCAAACAAATGTTAATTAAGGAGGCCAACTTAGCAGGTGCCCAGAATCTGGACAGCAGAACAATAGTTACTTGTTTCAACCATAACTAAGGTTATGGACATCCCACAAAAGTGATCCTAGACTTTCTAGAAAGCTTAGAAAGTTTTCCACGCGTTTGTTATTCATACCAAAAGCTAAATCACAGGTTAGCATGGTCAAACATGCTGATGTTTCAGATCTGTACCAATATGGACAGAAAACTGACAAGAACTTCAAAAATGCATAACTGGAGTTCTATGTACACAACAAGGCTGAGCCTTAACTTTATATAAAGCTTATTAAGTTATCTATAACTTTCTTATTATCATATTAAGATGATTCTATATCTAACAAGGCCAAACAAGCCAAGGAAAACATCTCTGCCCAGATTTGGACAGACTCTGTCATCCCACATTACAAGCTCATAAGTAGAGATTTAGACCACCAAAATTAGTGTTATAGGACATTTTAGAAATCTTAGAAAAAGTACTACACTTCTTCTATTATCTCCAAGACATGATTCCCTATGCACATAGGTCAAATAAATCAAACATTCAGATCTATTCAGAGCATAAACAAAACCTGATAGTAAACTTCTAAAATTCATAATTCTCAAACCATAATACCTAGGGTCATGAAATTTTAGGACAAGCTAGATAAGTAAGTTAGCTACAACTTTGGTATTCCCCATAACTACAGAAAACACCATTATGACCACGAAAGCATCACTACAACAGAAAACGTTCTAGCAGCCAACATTCGACAAGCAAAACTAAACTTGCCTTTGTTCTACTTAACAAGAGAGCACACAAACATGTTATTCTAGTAGCTCTAAATATTATTACCTTAGACCAACTAATTTAATTCATTAATAAGAATCACAATTACTTAGGTGAGGTCTAAAGCATTTGCAAACACATGTATGACAACATATCCGCCACTTGGCTAACCTAAAGGGCATCTATAGGTTCAAGCATGTAACCACAACTATTTCTAGCAAGGCTAAGCACACACTTTTCTCAAACAACATGGAGTAAGGCATTCTTATTTAGCTTCATTCAAGAAAGATAGTGTAACACATTGATCACAAGTTACACACTATAGAACAAGGGTGAGAGGAGCATAACTATGCATAAGGCAACAATCATGAAGATGCATGCTTCGTCCTATTCGTCCTCACAAGATTGCCAACCTAAAGTGGCGATCACGTTCTATGTCGGTGGCATAACACGCACTCTCTCGATATATAGCTAGTCGGCAACTACATTCGACTTACGCGTTCGTGGTTAGCATACCTGCAGAAAAGTTTCATTGCAGCCCAACAATTCCCCAATATAGCACACAATGAAAGCAGAGAAGTAAAATTCTAAGTACTCCCATGTACATATACCCTCGTATATATACATGTAGCACCAAAACTACCCGAATCATTCGATCACCCACAATTAAGTACCTTCATATATACATGTGTGTAACATGTACATAATCCAGTAACCAAAACTAACTCTCCCCTAGACCGCAGTTTGTACGGTCATGCTCTCACAACTCACACTTACCTGAGCGTAGGTGCGACGTTGCATAAAAGTAAACTAGCAACATATATGGCTATTTCATATATGAAGGCTACCTCTAATCTAACACACCGGTAGCATAGTGTGGGAGAGTCATCACACATACATACCTTGGCCTGGGCGTAGATGCATAAATGAAAAACCCCAAAGTTAGTACTTACATAAGCCACCTAATAATCCTTATATGGGCATAAGGAAATTGACCACTGGCATACTTAGATTTAGAATTTAGTTTTCACAAACCTATATATAGCTATAAGTTGATAAAACTGATTTTATAAAACAAAACCTTTGTTTTAAATACACATACGACAAGTTTAATGTTGAATCTTGCTCCGATACCAGCTGTAACGGAACCGTCCAAATTATAAGAGCACAAGTACAAAAACAATCACCGAAGTGATCAAATTCTCGCACTTGAGCCCATATAACTCCGGTAGTCCAATGAAATCACGAGGGATTTCAAACCGACCAACATACCAGCCAAGATCGTAGTGATTCAACATAACAAGTCACATGTTACAACCATTTCACAAGTAATTCAAAATATACATCGGAGTTCAACATAGTTATTACAATTTAAGTTCAAAAGTAGCGGAAGCAAAGTAATTTGAAACTAACAACACTCTTATTTCAAATACATGCCAGTACCAAGGTCGCCTTCCAACAAAAGCATTAGAGAGAAGATAACTCAGAAGGATCATGCCCATGATCACACTCCGCCTCTAAGGCAGGAGCCAACCAACTCTTGCAGTAGCCATGATACAGCATAACCTGCAACAAGTGGGGATAAAACCCTGAGTACGAGAAGGTACTCAGCTAGACTTACCCATCATAAACCAGAAATAAGGTGACACCAAGGATCATGCAAGGCTGATATAAAGTGGGCTAGCTTGACAACATTTTGCATAAAAGCTTAATATGGATTAGTAATCATTAATGCTTAAGAATCAAGTTAATTATCATTAACCTATCATCTATATTAGAACATGTACTAGAGCACTCACTTTATTAGGAGCAAACAATATTAACCATAGCAGGTATAAATTGAGACAACCTTTCCATCATTATCCAATTAACCATCCGTTCAATTTAATGGAATCTACGTTGCCGCTGCTCAAGTCAAGTGCTCACTAACCGGGAGCGACGGCGATTCGAATCGAATTCCTATCCAGATGGAGGGGTATTTCTAACACTCACCGAGTCACGCCTGGCGAGGGCTGCTCAGGTCACCTTTCGTACAGTTCAGGAATCGCGGGTCCGAATGATGTCGCGTCCCCAAGGGCGACACTCTGCCAGGTGATAGGGACTCTAACCCCCCCTTGGTCTCACGCCAATGTCCCCAAGCACATCCTTTCTCTCCTCCAAGATGCAACCTACCATTCGATTCCCGGCCTGAACCATACTACTCGACTTCGCGGTCGGAACGACTTATCCGGCCAACTAAGTGTTAGACTGCGTTCAACATGACTCAAGGACGTACAGCGAATCGGTCCTTAAACGACTCAGACGGGGATAGATCCACACCCAAGACCTCCATGCCTTGTTGCTTCACTATCGTCATCCCGCCCGGTCTCATTTCATTTTATTATCACATGGTTCCATTCCACGATAGCAATTATAGCCAACCGTGCTATATATGAATATCCCTACATCTCGCAGGTGACAGGAAATCACCTGACTTCTACCGCTTAAAGCAGGGCTAAGCATCTACTCGATCCTAGTCTATGTAGAATTCAGGGATTCATATATCTGGACAAGGAATGATATAATGCAGCAAGGGTTTCCAACCAACTCCTACCACTTAATGCAACAATACTTATAACATATATATATATAATTAATTGCTTTGAAGATAGGAGGCTTATAATGCTCCGGGGCTTGCCTAGGATCCGACTCAAGTTAGAGTATGTCAGAAGAAACTCGCTTGGCGAGCATTCCCTCATTCTAGCACTTGTCCGATCCTTCCATCTCTGAGATAGGTCCACCAACACCAGCTTCTGGTTGGCTTCACATCACGTCCTCCACGTGGTTCAGCTAGCGTACCTAAATGAGGTGCAATAATGCATGTGTATGAATGCATAGAAGTGAAATAAACAAAGTAATCAGACAAGCATACCAAAGTTCGCATAACACCTAGAGCTAATTAACTCAATCCTTATTAGGGCATAACAAAGAAGATTGCAAGCACATCAATCAAGACACAAGTCTTATAAGATCTTAGGGTACCACCCAGGTATCATCAAACCCAAGCATGACAAAGTTAATCAAAGTACTAGAACTAGAAATTGCTACCTTCTGGACATCAGACCAACAGCTGAGTAATTTAATCATAACTGGAGATCTACAACTCCAAATGACTTGCAAGAAGACATTATGGAAAGCTTATGAAATTATCTAAATTTCATTTATAATCATCTAAACCTGATTCTAACATTTACCATGTCGAAATACAGAAGGTACAGAATCTGTCCTGGAAGGACAGAGAGCAACATAAATCTGAACCCAACTTAGAACAGCTGTAATTCCTAAACCACATGGCCAAATGCCACCAAATTTTAACAGCAGCCAGATATATAAATTATCTACAACTTTTGTATAAACAAGTTTTACAACAAAGCACATTATCATGAAGAACTTTGTCAAGTTTCCAAATCTGTCCAGAAACTTCATTTGCAAGAAATAATTATTAACTTATGTTGCAAACATATAATTGGACAAAACCAACTTTACCAACATTTCATACATGACTAATGAACACCAGAAAATATAGTATCCATTACTAAATAAATTCTTTTAATGCATTTTCTTAATTTATTTAGATAATTAGGTGGAATTATGAACACCTATCAAAAGTGCATAATAAATTATACCAAAATTACAGTGTCCTACAAATGCTACCAAAAGTCTACTGTACAAATTTGAGACCATTTGGACATATATATCAACCTCTATGAAAAAGACAAATAGCTAATGCAAGAATTCATGTGAGAGCAAGATGAATCAATAACTCACTCATACTACAACTAAAATTTATGAAATTTTTACCACACATCAAACATCACATGAGTAGCATGCCACAAAAGTTTCACTTCATTTGGAGCCCTAAATTTGCAGTTATGAAAATGACAAATACAACTAGCATTGAAAACCTAATCTGAAAAATCTATTTTTACAGCAAAATCTTTAAACTAAAACATGCCATATTATAGATCCACTTCCTAGATAATTTTACAAGGATTCCAAAAAGTCCTCATTTGCTATTTTAGGAATTTCCTATGATTTACTATGTATTTTCAAAGTTTCACCCGATTCACCACAAATAGGTCCCTCGAGGCACTATTCATATGAGTCTATGACATTGCAGTTAGGCCCCTTCTTTGAGTCAAATTGTTGCATGCAGTCCCTGGTCGCGATTTTACAGGGGAGGGGTCGCCGGAGCTCGCTGGTTCGGTCGGAGGAGGCCACTCCGGCGTCGGCTGAGGGGCGGGGGAGCACGCCCGGACCCTGGTGCTCCAGTGGGTGGCCGCAGCTTGCACCGCGGCGGCTCGACGCGGGCAGGCCGCGTGTGCCGGCGGTGACAGCTTGACAGGCACCAGCGGCGGCAGCGCACAGCGGTGTTGGAGGCCGGGGAAGAGGGGCGACTCGCACGGGGTGGCTCGAGGAGCACGAAGGCGAGGCCGGTTGGTACTGGGGAGGCTCATAGGTGGGGTACCGACGGCAGCCATGAAGCTCCACTGCTCGTCCATGACGGAGCGCGAGAGGGAGCAGGGGACGGCTTTGGGTCGGTTGGCTTTGTCCAGCAGGGACCGGCAGCGCCGGGAAGCTGTAGTGGAGGTGGTGGCGCGGCCAACGGGTGGAGGAGGAAGAAGGAGCAGCAACGGTGGGGCGTGGCGTCGGGCATGATCGCCACGTCCATGGACACCCGTCGCCCATTGAAGCCTACTACCGAACACGTGGTGGGCGTCGACGAGACCACCTTGGGTTCCATTTTTGGGCTGTCTAGGGTTCGAATTGGGTCTCAGGCCTTGAAGCAAAGTTGTGGGCCATGGGCTACTCTACAATATTGCTTAAGGGGTCATAGTCATTAGGGCTCTGTAACAGTGGTTAATTAACCTCCAAAATGACAGTGTCAGTGGCTTAACGAAGATTAAGCTTTGCTCGGTTTGGACTCCATTTACTTGGTCGAATTGATCCCAACTTTTTACATGTTGTTCTCCATAACATAAACTCCAACTTTTGTTAAGGGGTCAAATCATGTTGGTTAGCAAAATCACGAGAATGCGGGATGCCAACGTCGATGTTACCGGAATTAGGACTTAAAATGGCTAAGTGCTGAAATCAGCCCTAAAACTGACTTGTGAACCTTGTTTGAGCATGTTCCTCACATTTTCATGGCTTGACTCTTGAATAAAGTTTGTTCCTTATAAAATTCTCTACAACTTTGTCAAAGGGTGCACAGTCATGCAAATCTTCTAGGTCACACTTTTGAAACGGTCAAACATAAGTGTTCCTGGGTCCATACATGGTCAACCATCACTTAGAAGCACATTTAGGCAAAATGATCAACATGAACATTGTTCCATTAAGTGCCCTAAGTGTAGTTAAGGTGTTGTAGGGGCCAAATATACCCACCATGCATAGGTTGCACAAAAGTGCAGGCCTCACATGCCTTGAAACATAGAACTCAAGTGAAATGCTATAGTCATTTCATGTGGTTGTTTCAAGATACATGCTACATATGTTCCACTAGGGTGTTCCACATGTGTCCAAGATGTGTTGCACATATTGCATTTGTATGTTGCACAACACTAGTTCCCATGGGACGCAAGGCAAGTTTTAGTTATAATCCAAACAAGCATATAACTTATCATTTCATGTGACTTTTTGATTCCAAACTTCATGAAACTTTTCCAAGGATCAATATAGATAGGTACCAAGGTGAGACACATGAAGATATGGCAATAACACCACCCAAGCATACATTTTTGAAAAGGCATATATGTAAAGCAATGGTGCAGCATCCAACTTTAGGTTAGACTCATCTCCATAGGTTAACCTTGACATCGTCATCTCCACTCATGTTTGAGCTTAAACCCACTACTTAATTGGTGATAAACACCTGGGGTGTTACAGCCCTCCCCCCTTAAAAGAATCGCGTCCTGAGATTCGTAATGGAAGACCTTTTAAGGAAGAGAGACACGTTATCTAGTTCTCAATATCTGCTATAGCATTCAGCTACAAAGCTTCAACATCGGTGAACAATTTGGCCAAAGGCACTTTCTGACACTGACTTTTCATGGTAAAATTTGTCTGAAGAATTTTCTTCATTGACTTCCATGAAGCATTGTTACTTTGGGAGGAATCCAAGATAGCACAGTACGACATTCTAAATGTACGGAGATCATTTAGTCCGTGAGCTGACCAATCACAAGTATCTGATTCTTTGGTGAGCACAACATAGTCCGTATGAACTTTACACTAGACCGAATTCTTCAGAAATATACTCGTCGAAATGACTCTATGTCCCTACCGTTTGAAAAGTAGTTCTCTACCAAAGTGGCTTGAGCATAACCTTCCAAACGATAAGATCCTAGACGACAAACAACCCTTAGAGGTTACATGATACTGAGTAACCAATAGACAAGGGCTATGTTGGTCATAAATATTCATTCCTTTAGACACCAACCAATGAAAAACTACTTTAGGTTCCATGTGTGCAGTTCTCTTTCTCTGATGACAACACTGTATTATCTGAGTCGGTCGAGGGATTAGTGATTGTGATAGCTGACTCTGTCGGCTTCGTATTTCTACCAAATGTTACCTAAGAAGATTCTTCTATCCAAAGACAACAGTTATCTGGGTTGAATCAGATGCAACCTCTTTGGTAAAAACATTTATAAGGTACCAAAGTATGTCATCATTGGAAAAAATCATTGCCAAAGAAAGATGTAGCGAGGCCTTAAGGACAACAAAAGTTGTAATTATTCACTTAACCGCAGGGAGTAGTCTACCACCAAGCGATTGAGTAAACATTTTCCTTCGTGACTTAGTTGCACTGTAAGTTGAGTTGACTTGCAGCGTAGCAACTTTGTCAGGCCAACTTTCACCCGAGGCTTCCTCTTTGGGATCAAACAGCAGCTCTAAGATAGAAAATCTGTTGTTTGACACTTCTTAGATTGCTTTCAAATATTCCTCAACACTTTGTCCAATAGTTATGGACAAACCGTTTGTGGCACCTAAGGGCACAAGGATGGTGATCGAAACTAGGTCATGCTTTTTCTAATTCTTCGCTTTAGCTGATAGAACACCTTGCACTATCTGTGGGATTGTCCAAGATGGAATTGACTTGATCACAATAGCTCTGGAAGATAGAATATCACTCAAGTTGTTGGCTAGTTGATTAACTTCTTGTTGGTTATTGCTCTGTAAGACATAGCCTTCGTAGCTACCAAAGAGTCGTTACCTAGCTGGAGATTGACCTTCCTATCGGTAACTAATCAGTTGTCTCTCGACACTAAAAAGTTCTAAATCATCACTCTTGACCACAACAACTGTGGTTGATGCAGAACAGATGGTTGCCATCGAAGTTAGTAAATACGAAGTTATTCTAGAGATGGTTGATTTCGGTTGTATGGTCATTATGCACCAAAGATTGCGACTTGGATAGCTCCGGTCATATGCATAATGCGACAATCGATTCTCATCCCACAGATAACTTGTCCAACATTAAGTGTTGTGTGTCCTTTTTATCCAATAGAGACGAGATACTTGCTTACTAGATGGTGGCCGTCAATATAGGGACAACTAAGCAAAGTCACTTGTCTACCACCTCTTGTAGTCCATTAATGTTTATGTCGGTGACCTGTTCTTCAAAGGTTATCCTCTTAGCAACTTCAGAAGGAAACTCCACTACTTTCGGTCTAAGATATGGATCTTACGATACGATATGGAGAGATAACCAAGGAAGGAACACGAGAAAATAACACATCAACTGTCGTTTCATAATGGATCATGACTAGAAACCATGATACCAGCGCGTGCCAAGCAGCCAGCCATGTGTCTGCAGCCACAGGAGGCCCTTGGATTCATCGCGGCACCATCAGCGGCTACTCATAACACCATTACTAAACGTACAGCGAAAGTGAAATTTCAAGTGGCACCAATGGGCTGTAAGAGCAAGTGCCATACAAGGAGGGATAGCAAGCAAAGGTAGTCACAAGGTTTATAATCAACACAAAAATGATCCGAAGATCAAAATATAGCACAAGAGAACATCGCGCAATTGCCAAGGATAACTAAGCAAGAGACTCTTGCTTAAATTCTATGTACGACTTGCGTCACATTAGCTAACCTTTGAGAGAGGTAACCGGAAGGTCCAACATGGATTTGGGTACAGTCTCCATAACTAGCAACGTACGAACCATGGTCAAAGGCTAACGTTGATAAATGTTAACTTGGTTGGTCAGTCGATAAGGGTCTTCCCAAAAATAGTTGCAAAACACCCACGGCTTATGCAACCATATAGGAGAACTAAACTTTGGGCTTTCGGTCAAGCAACGGTATGGATACAAACATTCAAGGGATAACCACCACGTCTACAGGCTCAGACTCCTAATAGGAAACCTACTTGAAGACAACTACCATACACTTACGTACGTGAACTTTGTTCTAGGCTAAAGCTATGTGACCCTCGTATGCTTACCGAGGACAAACGAGGTGACAACTAGGGCACTACCTAGATAACAAGCACACATACAACATCACAATCAAGCAGACATTGGAGAAAATTCAAACGAATGGGCTTAAGCAACCAATACAAAAGCACAAGGCTCACCCAAAATAAGCATTCATCTCAAGCATGAACTAACTACAAGTTTAGTCCAAACAAATGTTAATTAAGGAGGCCAACTTAGCAGGTGCCCAGAATCTGGACAGCAGCACAATAGTTACTTGTTTCAACCATAACTAAGGTTATGGACATCCCACAAAAGTGATCCTAGACTTTCTAGAAAGCTTAGAAAGTTTTCCACGCGTTTGTTATTCATACCAAAAGCTAAATCACAGGTTAGCATGGTCAAACATGCTGATGTTTTAGATCTGTACCAATATGGATAGAAAACTGACAAGAACTTCAAAAATGCATAACTGGAGTTCTATGTACACAACAAGGCTGAGCCTTAACTTTATATAAAGCTTATTAAGTTATCTATAACTTTCTTATTATCATATTAAGATGATTCTATATCTAACAAGGCCAAACAAGCCAAGGAAAACATCTCTGCCCAGATTTGGACAGACTCTGTCATCCCACATTACAAGCTCATAAGTAGAGATTTAGACCACCAAAATTAGTGTTATAGGACATTTTAGAAATCTTAGAAAAAGTACTACACTTCTTCTATTATCTCCAAGACATGATTCCCTATGCACATAGGTCAAATAAATCAAACATTCAGATCTATTCAGAGCATAAACAAAACCTGACAGTAAACTTCTAAAATTCATAATTCTCAAACCATAATACCTAGGGTCATGAAATTTTAGGACAAGCTAGATAAGTAAGTTAGCTACAACTTTGGTATTCCCCATAACTACAGAAAACACCATTATGACCACGAAAGCATCGCTACAACAGAAAACGTTCTAGCAGCCAACATTCGACAAGCAAAACTAAACTTGCCTTTGTTCTACTTAACAAGAGAGCACACAAACATGTTATTCTAGTAGCTCTAAATATTATTACCTTAGACCAACTAATTTAATTCATTAATAAGAATCACAATTACTTAGGTGAGGTCTAAAGCATTTGCAAACACATGTATGACAACATATCCGCCACTTGGCTAACCTAAAGGGCATCTATAGGTTCAAGCATGTAACCACAACTATTTCTAGCAAGGCTAAGCACACACTTTTCTCAAACAACATGGAGTAAGGCATTCTTATTTAGCTTCATTCAAGAAAGATAGTGTAACACATTGATCACAAGTTACACACTATAGAACAAGGGTGAGAGGAGCATAACTATGCATAAGGCAACAATCATGAAGATGCATGCTTCGTCCTATTCGTCCTCACAAGATTGCCAACCTAAAGTGGCGATCACGTTCTATGTCGGTGGCATAACACGCACTCTCTCGATATATAGCTAGTCGGCAACTACATTCGACTTACGCGTTCGTGGTTAGCATACCTGCAGAAAAGTTTCATTGCAGCCCAACAATTCCCCAATATAGCACACAATGAAAGCAGAGAAGTAAAATTCTAAGTACTCCCATGTACATATACCCTCGTATATATACATGTAGTACCAAAACTACCCGAATCATTCGATCACCCACAATTAAGTACCTTCATATATACATGTGTGTAACATGTACATAATCCAGTAACCAAAACTAACTCTCCCCTAGACCGCAGTTTGTACGGTCATGCTCTCACAACTCACACTTACCTGAGCGTAGGTGCGACGTTGCATAAAAGTAAACTAGCAACATATATGGCTATTTCATATATGAAGGCTACCTCTAATCTAACACACCGGTAGCATAGTGTGGGAGAGTCATCACACATACATACCTTGGCCTGGGCGTAGATGCATAAATGAAAAACCCCAAAGTTAGTACTTACATAAGCCACCTAATAATCCTTATATGGGCATAAGGAAATTGACCACTGGCATACTTAGATTTAGAATTTAGTTTTCACAAACCTATATATAGCTATAAGTTGATAAAACTGATTTTATAAAACAAAACCTTTGTTTTAAATACACATACGACAAGTTTAATGTTGAATCTTGCTCCGATACCAGCTGTAACGGAACCGTCCAAATTATAAGAGCACAAGTACAAAAACAATCACCGAAGTGATCAAATTCTCGCACTTGAGCCCATATAACTCCGGTAGTCCAATGAAATCACGAGGGATTTCAAACCAACCAACATACCAGCCAAGATCGTAGTGATTCAACATAACAAGTCACATGTTACAACTATTTCACAAGTAATTCAAAATATACATCGGAGTTCAACATAGTTATTACAATTTAAGTTCAAAAGTAGCGGAAGCAAAGTAATTTGAAACTAACAACACTCTTATTTCAAATACATGCCAGTACCAAGGTCGCCTTCCAACAAAAGCATTAGAGAGAAGATAACTCAGAAGGATCATGCCCATGATCACACTCCGCCTCTAAGGCAGGAGCCAACCAACTCTTGCAGTAGCCATGATACAGCATAACCTGCAACAAGTGGGGATAAAACCCTGAGTACGAGAAGGTACTCAGCTAGACTTACCCGTCATAAACCAGAAATAAGGTGACACCAAGGATCATGCAAGGCTGATATAAAGTGGGCTAGCTTGACAACATTTTGCATAAAAGCTTAATATGGATAAGTAATCATTAATGCTTAAGAATCAAGTTAATTATCATTAACCTGTCATCTATATTAGAACATGTACTAGAGCACTCACTTTATTAGGAGCAAACAATATTAACCATAGCAGGTATAAATTGAGACAACCTTTCCATCATTATCCAATTAACCATCCGTTCAATTTAGTGGAATCTACGTTGCCGCTGCTCAAGTCAAGTGCTCACTAACCGGGAGCGACGGCGATTCGAATCGAATTCCTATCCAGATAGAGGGGTATTTCTAACACTCACCGAGTCACGCCTGGCGAGGGCTGCTTAGGTCACCTTTCGTACAGTTCAGGAATCGCGGGTCCGAATGATGTCGCGTCCCCAAGGGCGACACTCTGCCAGGTGATAGGGACTCTAACCCCCCCTTGGTCTCACGCCAATGTCCCCAAGCACATCCTTTCTCTCCTCCAAGATGCAACCTACCATTCAATTCCCGGCCTGAACCATACTACTCGACTTCGCGGTCGAAACGACTTATCCGGCCAACTAAGTGTTAGACTGTGTTCAACATGACTCAAGGACGTACAGCGAATCGGTCCTTAAACGACTCAGACGGGGATAGATCCACACCCAAGACCTCCATGCCTTGTTGCTTCACTATCGTCATCCCGCCCGGTCTCATTTCATTTTATTATCACATGGTTCCATTCCACGATAGCAATTATAGCCAACCGTGCTATATATGAATATCCCTACATCTCGCAGGTGACAGGAAATCACCTGACTTCTACCGCTTAAAGCAGGGCTAAGCATCTACTCGATCCTAGTCTTTGTAGGATTCAGGGATTCATATATCTGGACAAGGAATGATATAATGCAGCAAGGGTTTCCAACCAACTCCTACCACTTAATGCAACAATACTTATAACATATATATATATAATTAATTGCTTTGAAGATAGGAGGCTTATAATGCTCCGGGGCTTGCCTGGGATCCGACTCAAGTTAGAGTATGTCAGAAGAAACTCGCTTGGCGAGCATTCCCTCATTCTAGCACTTGTCCGATCCTTCCATCTCTGAGATAGGTCCACCAACACCAGCTTCTGGTTGGCTTCACATCACGTCCTCCACGTGGTTCAGCTAGCGTACCTAAATGAGGTGCAATAATGCATGTGTATGAATGCATAGAAGTGAAATAAACAAAGTAATCAGACAAGCATACCAAAGTTCGCATAACACCTAGAGCTAATTAACTCAATCCTTATTAGGGCATAACAAAGAAGATTGCAAGCACATCAATCAAGACACAAGTCTTATAAGATCTTAGGGTACCACCCAGGTATCATCAAACCCAAGCATGACAAAGTTAATCAAAGTACTAGAACTAGAAATTGCTACCTTCTGGACATCAGACCAACAGCTGAGTAATTTAATCATAACTGGAGATCTACAACTCCAAATGACTTGCAAGAAGACATTATGGAAAGCTTATGAAATTATCTAAATTTCATTTATAATCATCTAAACCTGATTCTAACATTTACCATGTCGAAATACAGAAGGTACAGAATCTGTCCTGGAAGGACAGAGAGCAACATAAATCTGAACCCAAATTAGAACAGCTGTAATTCCTAAACCACATGGCCAAATGCCACCAAATTTTAACAGAAGCTAGATATATAAATTATCTACAACTTTTGTATAAACAAGTTTTACAACAAAGCACATTATCATGAAGAACTTTGTCAAGTTTCCAAATCTGTCCAGAAACTTCATTTGCAAGAAATAATTATTAACTTATGTTGCAAACATATAATTGGACAAAACCAACTTTACCAACATTTCATACATGACTAATGAACACCAGAAAATATAGTATCCATTACTAAATAAATTCTTTTAATGCATTTTCTTAATTTATTTAGATAATTAGGTGGAATTATGAACACCTATCAAAAGTGCATAATAAATTATACCAAAATTACAGTGTCCTACAAATGCTACCAAAAGTCTACTGTACAAATTTGAGACCATTTGGACATATATATCAACCTCTATGAAAAAGACAAATAGCTAATGCAAGAATTCATGTGAGAGCAAGATGAATCAATAACTCACTCATACTACAACTAAAATTTATGAAATTTTTACCACACATCAAACATCACATGAGTAGCATGCCACAAAAGTTTCACTTCATTTGGAGCCCTAAATTTGCAGTTATGAAAATGACAAATACAACTAGCATTGAAAACCTAATCTGAAAAATCTATTTTTACAGCAAAATCTTTAAACTAAAACATGCGATATTATAGATCCACTGCCTAGATAATTTTACAAGGATTCCAAAAAGTCCTCATTTGCTATTTTAGGAATTTCCTATGATTTACTATGTATTTTCAAAGTTTCACCCGATTCACCACAAATAGGTCCCTCGAGGCACTATTCATATGAGTCTATGACATTGCAGTTAGGCCCCTTCTTTGAGTCAAATTGTTGCATGCAGTCCCTGGTCGCGATTTTACAGGGGAGGGGTCGCCGGAGCTCGCTGGTTCGGTCGGAGGAGGCCACTCCGGCGTCGGCTGAGGGGCGGGGGAGCACGCCCGGACCCTGGTGCTCCAGTGGGTGGCCGCAGCTTGCACCGCGGCGGCTCGACGCGGGGCAGGCCGCGTGTGCCGGCGGTGACAGCTTGACAGGCACCAGCGGCGGCAGCGCACAGCGGTGTTGGAGGCCGGGGAAGAGGGGCGACTCGCACGGGGTGGCTCGAGGAGTGCGAAGGCGAGGCCGGTTGGTACTGGGGAGGCTCATAGGTGGGGTACCGACGGCAGCCATGAAGCTCCACTGCTCGTCCATGACAGAGCGCGAGAGGGAGCAGGGGACGGCTTTGGGTCGGTTGGCTTTGGCCAGCAGGGACCGGCAGCGCCGGGAAGCTGTAGTGGAGGTGGTGGCGCGGCCAACGGGTGGAGGAGGAAGAAGGAGCAGCAACGGTGGGGCGCGGCGTCGGGCATGATCGCCACGTCCATGGACACCCGTCGCCCATTGAAGCCTACTACCGAACACGTGGTGGGCGTCGACGAGACCACCTTGGGTTCCATTTTTGGGCTGTCTAGGGTTCGAATTGGGCCTCAGGCCTTGAAGCAAAGTTGTGGGCCATGGGCTACTCTACAATATTGCTTAAGGGGTCATAGTCATTAGGGCTCTGTAACAGTGGTTAATTAACCTCCAAAATGACAGTGTCAGTGGCTTAACGAAGATTAAGCTTTGCTCGGTTTGGACTCCATTTACTTGGTCGAATTGATCCCAACTTTTTACATGTTGTTCTCCATAACATAAACTCCAACTTTTGTTAAGGGGTCAAATCATGTTGGTTAGCAAAATCACGAGAATGCGGGATGCCAACGTCGATGTTACCGGAATTAGGGCTTAAAATGGCTAAGTGCTGAAATCAGCCCTAAAACTGACTTGTGTACCCTGTTTGAGCATGTTCCTCACATTTTCATGGCTTGACTCTTAAATAAAGTTTGTTCCTTATAAAATTCTCTACAACTTTGTCAAAGGGTGCACAGTCATGCAAAGCTTCTAGGTCACACTTTTGAAACGGTCAAACACAAGTGTTCCTGGGTCCATACATGGTCAACCATCACTTAGAAGCACATTTAGGCAAAATGATCAACATGAACATTGTTCCATTAAGTTCCCTAAGTGTAGTTAAGGTGTTGTAGGGGCCAAATATACCCACCATGCATAGGTTGCACAAAAGTGCAGGCCTCACATGCCTTGAAACATAGAACTCAAGTGAAATGCTATAGTCATTTCATGTGGTTGTTTCAAGATACATGCTACATATGTTCCACTAGGGTGTTCCACATGTGTCCAAGATGTGTTGCACATATTGCATTTGTATGTTGCACAACACTAGTTCCCATGGGACGCAAGGCAAGTTTTAGTTATAATCCAAACAAGCATATAACTTATCATTTCATGTGACTTTTTGATTCCAAACTTCATGAAACTTTTCCAGGGATCAATATAGATAGGTACCAAGGTGAGACACATGAAGATATGGCAATAACACCACCCAAGCATACATTTTTGAAAAGGCATATATGTAAAGCAATGGTGCAGCATCCAACTTTAGGTTAGACTCATCTCCATAGGTTAACCTTGACATCGTCATCTCCACTCATGTTTGAGCTTAAACCCACTACTTAATTGGTGATAAACACCTGGGGTGTTATAGCCCTCCCCCCTTAAAAGAATCGCGTCCTGAGATTCGGAATGGAAGACCTTTTAAGGAAGAGAGACACGTTATCTAGTTCTCAATATCTGCTATAGCATTCAGCTACAAAGCTTCAACATCGGTGAACAATTTGGCCAAAGGCACTTTCTGACACTGACTTTTCATGGTAAAATTTGTCTGAAGAATTTTCTTCATTGACTTCCATGAAGCATTGTTACTTTGGGAGGAATCCAAGATAGCACAGTACGACATTCTAAATGTACGAAGATCATTTAGTCCGTGAGCTGACCACTCACAAGTATCTGATTCTTTGGTGAGCACAACATAGTCCGTATGAACTTTACACTAGACCGAATTCTTCAGAAATATACTCGTCGAAATGACTCTATGTCCCTACCGTTTGAAAAGTAGTTCTCCAAACAGACCAAAACAAGCTTCCACTTGAGCCTCGTCACCTATGAGTTCCATGGGGTGTGTCCAAAACGATTTCCAAGCCTATGGTATGTTTGGCGCAAACCGTGCACCTATCTTGCATCAAGTTTAGCACCATCTCCAATCGGAACGTAACGAGCTTCCACTTGAGCATCGTCACCTAGGAGTACCATCGGGTGCATCCAAAACGATTTATGTGCCTATGGTATATTTGTTGAAGACCGTGCAATTATCTTGCACCGACACTAAACCTGTCTCCAAACGGACTTAAACGAGATTCCACATGGCTCGTGACACCTAGGAGTTTAATTAGGTGCGTCCAAAATGATTCTCGAGCCTTCGGTATGTTCTGCGCAAACCGTGCACCTATCTTGCAGAAAGATTAGCACCATCCCTAAACGGAACGAAACGAGCTTCCACTTGAGCCTCGTCACCTATGAGTACCATCGGGTGTGCCCATATTGATTTCTGAGGGTATGGTACGTTTGGTAAGAACCGTCCAACTATCTTGCACAAACACTAACACTATCTCCAAATAGACTGAAAAAAGATTTCACATGACTGACGTTACCTAGGAGTTCCATCGGATGCGTCGAAACTGATTTCCGAGCCCATGGCAGGTTCGGCGCAACCCGTGCACCTCGTCAAGATTAGCACTATCTCCAAACGGACCAAAACGAGCTTCCACTTGAGCCTCGTCACCTAGGAATTCCATTGGGTGTGTCCAAAACGATTTCCATGCCTATGGTATGTTTGGCGCAAACCGTGCACCTATCCTGCATCGAGTTTAGCACCATCTCCAATCGGACCGTAACGAGCTTCCACTTGAGCATCGTCACCTAGGAGTACCATCGGGTGCGTCCAAATCGATTTCTGAGCCCACGGTATGTTTGGCGTAGACCGTGCAATTATCTTGCTCCAACACTAAACCTATCTCCAAACGGACTTAAACGAGATTCCACATGGCCCCCGACACCTTGGAGTTCCATTGGGTGCGTCCAAAATGATTCTCGAGCCTCCGGTACGTTCTGCGCAAACCGTGCACCTATCTTGCAGAAAGATTAGCGCCATCTCCAAACGGAACGAAACAAGCTTCCACTTGAGCCTCGTCACCTATGAGTTCCATTAGGTGTGTCCAAAACGATTTTCAAGCCTATGGTATGTTTGGTGCAAACCATGCACCTATCTTGCATCAAGTTTAGCACCATCTCCAATCGGACCGTAACGTGCTTCCACTTGAGCCTCGTCACCTAGGAGAACCATCGGGTGTGTCCAAATCGATTTCAGAGCGTATGGTACGATTGGTGAGAGCCGTCCAACTATCTTGCACCGGCACTAACACTGTCTCCAAATAGACTGAAACAAGATTCCACATGACCCACGTCACCTAGGGGTTCCATCAGATGCATCTAAACCAATTTTCGAGCCTATGGTAGGTTCCGCGCAACCCATGCACCTCGTCAAGATTAGCACTATCTCCAAACAGACCAAAACAAGCTTCCACTTGAGCCTCGTCACCTATGAGTTCTATGGGGTGTGTCCAAAACGATTTCCAAGCCTATGGTATGTTTGGCGCAAACCATGCACCTATCTTGCATCAAGTTTAGCACCATCTCCAATCGGAACGTAACGAGCTTCCACTTGAGCATCGTCACCTAGGAGTACCATCGGGTGCATCCAAAATGATTTTATGTGCCTATGGTATATTTGTTGAAGACCGTGCAATTATCTTGCACCGACACTAAACCTGTCTCCAAACGGACTTAAACGAGATTCCACATGGCTCGTGACACCTAGGAGTTTAATTAGGTGCGTCCAAAATGATTCTCGAGCCTTCGGTATGTTCTGCGCAAACCGTGCACCTATCTTGCAGAAAGATTAGCACCATCCCTAAACGGAACGAAACGAGCTTCCACTTGAGCATCGTCACCTAGGAGTACCATCGGGTGCGTCCAAATCGATTTCTGAGCCTACGGTATGTTTGGCGTAGACTGTGCAATTATCTTGCACCGACACTAAACCTATCTCCAAACGGACTTAAACGAGATTCCACATGGCCCCCGACACCTAGGAGTTCCATTGGGTGCATCTAAAATGATTCTCGAGCCTCCGGTACGTTCTGCACAAACCGTGCACCTATCTTGCAGAAAGATTAGCGCCATCTCCAAACGGAACGAAACGAGCTTCCACTTGAGCCTCGTCACCTATGAGTTCCATTAGGTGTGTCCAAAAAGATTTCCAAGCCTATGGTATGTTTGGTGCAAACCGTGCACCTATCTTGCATCAAGTTTAGCACCATCTCCAATCGGACCGTAACGTGCTTCCACTTGAGCCTCGTCACCTAGGAGTACCATCGGGTGCGTCCAAATCGATTTCAGAGCGTATGGTACGATTGGTGAGAGCCGTCCAACTATCTTGCACCGGAACTAACACTGTCTCCAAACAGACTGAAACAAGATTCCACATGACCCACGTCACGTAGGGGTTCCATCAGATGCATCTAAAACAATTTTTGAGCCTATGGTAGGTTCCGCGCAACCTATGCACCTCGTCAAGATTAGCACTATCTCCAAATAGACCAAAACAAGCTTCCACTTGAGCCTTGTCACCTATGAGTTCCATGGGGTGTGTCCAAAACGATTTCCAAGCCTATGGTATGTTTGGCGCAAACCGTGCACCTATCTTGCATCATGTTTAGCACCATCTCCAATCGGAACGTAACGAGCTTCCACTTGAGCATCGTCACCTAGGAGTACCATTGGGTGCATCCAAAACGATTTATGTGCCTATGGTATATTTGGTCAAGACCGTGCAATTATCTTGCACCGACACTAAACCTGTGTCCAAATGGACTTAAACGAGATTCCACATGGCCCGCGACACCTAGGAGTTCCATTAGGTGCATCCAAAATGATTCTCGAGCCTTCGGTACGTTCTGCGCAAACCATGCACCTATCTTGCAGAAAGATTAGCACAATCTCTAAACAGAACGAAACGAGCTTCCACTTGAGCCTCGTCACCTATGAGTACCATCGGGTGTGCCCATATCGATTTCTGAGGGTATGGTACGTTTGGTAAGAACCGTCCAACTATCTTGCACAGACACTAACACTATCTCCAAATAGACTGAAAAAAGATTTCACATGACTGACGTTACCTAGGAGTTCCATCGGATGCGTCGAAACTGATTTCCGAGCCCATGGCAGGTTCGGCGCAACCCGTGCACCTCGTCAAGATTAGCACTATCTCCAAACGGACCAAAACGAGCTTCCACTTGAGCCTCGTCACCTAGGAATTCCATTGGGTGTGTCCAAATCGATTTCCATGCCTATGGTATGTTTGGCGCGAACTGTGCACCTATCCTGCATCAAGTTTAGCACCATCTCCAATCGGACCGTAACGAGCTTCCACTTGAGCATCGTCACCTAGGAGTACCATCGGGTGCGTCCAAATCGATTTCTGAGCCCACGGTATGTTTGGCGTAGACCGTGCAATTATCTTGCTCCGACACTAAACCTATCTCCAAACGGACTTAAACGAGATTCCACATGGCCCCCGACACCTTGGAGTTCCATTGGGTGCGTCCAAAATGATTCTCGAGCCTCCGGTACGTTCTGCGCAAACCGTGCACCTATCTTGCGGAAAGATTAGCGCCATCTCCAAACGGAACAAAACGAGCTTCCACTTGAGCCTCGTCACCTATGAGTTCCATTAGGTGTGTCCAAAACGATTTCCAAGCCTATGGTATGTTTGGTGCAAACCATGCACCTATCTTGCATCAAGTTTAGCACCATCTCCAATCGGACCGTAACGTGCTTCCACTTGAGCCTCGTCACCTAGGAGAACCATCGGGTGTGTCCAAATCGATTTCAGAGCGTATGGTACGATTGGTGAGAGCCGTCCAACTATCTTGCACCGGCACTAACACTGTCCCCAAATAGACTGAAACAAGATTCCACATGACCCACGTCACCTAGGGGTTCCATCAGATGCATCTAAACCAATTTTCGAGCCTATGGTAAGTTCCGCGCAACCCATGCACCTCGTCAAGATTAGCACTATCTCCAAACAGACCAAAACAAGCTTCCACTTGAGCCTCGTCACCTATGAGTTCTATGGGGTGTGTCCAAAACGATTTCCAAGCCTATGGTATGTTTGGCGCAAACCATGCACCTATCTTGCATCAAGTTTAGCACCATCTCCAATCGGAACGTAACGAGCTTCCACTTGAGCATCGTCACCTAGGAGTACCATCGGGTGCATCCAAAATGATTTTATGTGCCTATGGTATATTTGTTGAAGACCGTGCAATTATCTTGCACCGACACTAAACCTGTCTCCAAACGGACTTAAACGAGATTCCACATGGCTCGTGACACCTAGGAGTTTAATTAGGTGCGTCCAAAATGATTCTCGAGCCTTCGGTATGTTCTGCGCAAACCGTGCACCTATCTTGCAGAAAGATTAGCACCATCCCTAAACGGAATGAAACGAGCTTCCACTTGAGCCTCGTCACCTATGAGTACCATCGGGTGTGCCCATATCGATTTCTGAGGGTATGGTACGTTTGCTAAGAACCGTCCAACTATCTTGCACAGACACTAACACTATCTCCAAATAGACTGAAAAAAGATTTCACATGACTGACGTTACCTAGGAGTTCCATCAGATGCGTCCAAACTGATTTCTGAGCCCATGGCAGGTTCGGCGCAACCCGTGCACCTCGTCAAGATTAGCACTATCTCCAAATGGACCAAAACGAGCTTCCACTTGAGCCTCGTCACCTAGGAATTCCATTGGGTGTGTCCAAAACGATTTCCATGCCTATGGTATGTTTGGCGCAAACCGTGCACCTATCTTGCATCAAGTTTAGCACCATCGGGTGCGTCCAAATCGATTTCTGAGCCTACGGTATGTTTGGCGTAGACCGTGCAATTATCTTGCACCGACACTAAACCTATCTCCAAACGGACTTAAACGAGATTCCACATGGCCCCCGACACCTAGGAGTTCCATTGGGTGCATCCAAAATGATTCTCGAGCGTCCGGTACGTTCTGCGCAAACCGTGCACCTATCTTGCAGAAAGTTTAGCGCCATCTCCAAACGGAACGAAATGAGCTTCCACTTGAGCCTCGTCACCTATGAGTTCCATTAGGTGTGTCCAACACGATTTCCAAGCCTATGGTATGTTTGGTGCAAACCGTGCACCTATCTTGCATCAAGTTTAGCACCATCTCCAATCGGGCCGTAACGTGCTTCCACTTGAGCGTCGTCACCTAGGAGTACCATCGGGTGCGTCCAAATCGATTTCAGAGCGTATGGTACGATTGGTGAGAGCCGTCCAACTATCTTGCACCGGAACTAACACTGTCTCCAAACAGACTGAAACAAGATTCCACATGACCCACGTCACGTAGGGGTTCCATCAGATGCATCTAAACCAATTTTTGAGCCAATGGTAGGTTCCGCGCAACCTATGCACCTCGTCAAGATTAGCACTATCTCCAAACAGACCAAAACAAGCTTCCACTTGAGCCTTGTCACCTATGAGTTCCATGGGGTGTGTCCAAAACGATTTCCAAGCCTATGGTATGTTTGGCGCAAACCGTGCACCTATCTTGCATCATGTTTAGCACCATCTCCAATTGGAACGTAACGAGCTTCCACTTGAGCATCGTCACCTAGGAGTACCATCGGGTGCATCCAAAACGATTTATGTGCCTATGGTATATTTGGTGAAGACCATGCAATTATCTTGCACCGACACTAAACCTGTGTCCAAACGGACTTAAACGAGATTCCACATGGCCCACGACACCTAGGAGTTCCGTTAGGTGCATCCAAAATGATTCTCGAGCCTTCGGTACGTTCTGCGCAAACCATGCACCTATCTTGTAGAAAGATTAGCACCATCTCTAAACAGAACGAAACGGGCTTCCACTTGAGCCTCATCACCTATGAGTACCATTGGGTGTGTCCATATCGATTTCTGAGGGTATGGTACGTTTGGTAAGAACCGTCCAACTATCTTGCACCGACACTAACACTATCTCCAAATAGACTGAAAAAGATTTCACTTGACTAACGTTACCTAGGAGTTCCATCGATGCGTCCAAACTGATTTCCGAGACCATGGCAGGTTCGACGCAACCTGTGCACCTCGTCAAGTTTAGCACCATCTCCAAACGGGCCAAAACGAGCTTCCACTTGAGCCTCGTCACCTAGGAATTCCATTGGGTGTGTCCAAAACGATTTCCATGCCTATGGTATGTTTGGCACAAACCGTGCACCTATCTTGCATCAAGTTTAGCACCATCTCCAATCGGACCGTAACGAGCTTCCACTTGAGCATCGTCACCTAGGAGTACCATCGGGTGCGTCCAAATCGATTTCTGAGCCCATGGTATGTTTGGCGCAGACCGTGCAATTATCTTGCACCGACACTAAACCTATCTCCAAACGAACTTAAACGAGATTCCACATGGCCCCCGACACCTAGGAGTTCCATTGGGTGCGTCCAAAATGATTCTCGAGCCTCCAGTACGTTCTGCGCAAACCGTGCACCTATCTTGCAGAAAGATTAGCGCCATCTCCAAACGGAACGAAACGAGCTTCCACTTGAGCCTCGTCACCTATGAGTACCATCGGGTGCTTCCATATCGATTTCTGAGGGTATGGTACATTTGGTAAGAATCGTCCAACTATCTTGCACCGACACTAACATTGTCTCCAAATAGACTGAAAAAGATTTCACATGACTGACGTTACCTTGGAGTTCCATCGGATGCGTCGAAACTGATTTCCGAGCCCATGGCAGGTTCGGCGCAACCCGTGCACCTCGTCAAGATTAGCACTATCTCCAAACGGACCAAAACGAGCTTCCACTTGAGCCTCGTCACCTAGGAATTCCATTGGGTGTGTCCAAATCGATTTCCATGCCTATGGTATGTTTGGCGCGAACCGTGCACCTATCCTGCATCAAGTTTAGCACCATCTCCAATCGGACCGTAACGAGCTTCCACTTGAGCATCGTCACCTAGGAGTACCATCGGGTGCGTCCAAATCGATTTCTGAGCCCACGGTATGTTTGGCGTAGACCGTGCAATTATCTTGCTCCGACACTAAACCTATCTCCAAACGGACTTAAACGAGATTCCACATGGCCCCCGACACCTTGGAGTTCCATTGGGTGCGTCCAAAATGATTCTCGAGCCTCCGGTACGTTCTCCGCAAACCGTGCACCTATCTTGCGGAAAGATTAGCACCATCTCCAAACGGAACGAAACGAGCTTCCACTTGAGCCTCATCACCTATGAGTTCCATTAGGTGTGTCCAAAACGATTTCCAAGCCTATGGTATGTTTGGTGCAAACCATGCACCTATCTTGCATCAAGTTTAGCACCATCTCCAATCGGACCGTAACGTGCTTCACCTTGAGCCTCGTCACCTAGGAGAACCATTGGGTGTGTCCAAATCGATTTCAGAGCGTATGATACGATTGGTGAGAGCCGTCCAACTATCTTGCACCGGCACTAACACTGTCTCCAAATAGACTGAAACAAGATTCCACATGACCCACGTCACCTAGGGGTTCCATCAGATGCATCTAAACCAATTTTCGAGCCTATGGTAGGTTCCGCGCAACCCATGCACCTCGTCAAGATTAGCACTATCTCCAAACAGACCAAAACAAGCTTCCACTTGAGCCTCGTCACCTATGAGTTCTATGGGGTGTGTCCAAAACGATTTCCAAGCCTATGGTATGTTTGGCGCAAACCATGCACCTATCTTGCATCAAGTTTAGCACCATCTCCAATCGGAACGTAACGAGCTTCCACTTGAGCATCGTCACCTAGGAGTACCATCGGGTGCATCCAAAATGATTTTATGTGCCTATGGTATATTTGTTGAAGACCGTGCAATTATCTTGCACCGACACTAAACCTGTCTCCAAACGGACTTAAACGAGATTCCACATGGCTCGTGACACCTAGGAGTTTAATTAGGTGCATCCAAAATGATTCTCGAGCCTTCGGTATGTTCTGCGCAAACCGTGCACCTATCTTGCAGAAAGATTAGCACCATCCCTAAACGGAATGAAACGAGCTTCCACTTGAGCCTCGTCACCTATGAGTACCATCGGGTGTGCCCATATCGATTTCTGAGGGTATGGTACGTTTGCTAAGAACCGTCCAACTATCTTGCACAGATACTAACACTATCTCCAAATAGACTGAAAAAAGATTTCACATGACTGACGTTACCTAGGAGTTCCATCAGATGCGTCCAAACTGATTTCTGAGCCCATGGCAGGTTCGGCGCAACCCGTGCACCTCGTCAAGATTAGCACTATCTCCAAATGGACCAAAATGAGCTTCCACTTGAGCCTCGTCACCTAGGAATTCATTGGGTGTGTCCAAAACGATTTCCATGCCTATGGTATGTTTGGCGCAAACCGTGCACCTATCTTGCATCAAGTTTAGCACCATCGGGTGCGTCCAAATCGATTTCTGAGCCTACGGTATGTTTGGCGTAGACCGTGCAATTATCTTGCACCGACACTAAACCTATCTCCAAACGGACTTAAACGAGATTCCACATGGCCCCCGACACCTAGGAGTTCCATTGGGTGCATCCAAAATGATTCTTGAGCCTCCGGTACGTTCTGCGCAAACCGTGCACCTATCTTGCAGAAAGATTAGCGCCATCTCCAAACGGAACAAAATGAGCTTCCACTTGAGCCTCGTCACCTATGAGTTCCATTAGGTGTGTCCAACACGATTTCCAAGCCTATGGTATGTTTGGTGCAAACCGTGCACCTATCTTGCATCAAGTTTAGCACCATCTCCAATCGGGCCGTAACGTGCTTCCACTTGAGCGTCGTCACCTAGGAGTACCATCGGGAGCGTCCAAAATCGATTTCAGAGCGTATGGTACGATTGGTGAGAGCCGTCCAACTATCTTGCACTGGAACTAACACTGTCTCCAAATAGACTGAAACAAGATTCCACATGACCCACGTCACGTAGGGGTTCCATCAGATGCATCTAAACCAATTTTTGAGCCAATGGTAGGTTCCACGCAACCTATGCACCTCGTCAAGATTAGCACTATCTCTAAACAGACCAAAACAAGCTTCCACTTGAGCCTTGTCACCTATGAGTTCCATGGGGTGTGTCCAAAACGATTTCCAAGCCTATGGTATGTTTGGCGCAAACCGTGCACCTATCTTGCATCATGTTTAGCACCATCTCCAATTGGAACGTAACGAGCTTCCACTTGAGCATCGTCACCTAGGAGTACCATCGGGTGCATCCAAAACGATTTATGTGCCTATGGTATATTTGGTGAAGACCATGCAATTATCTTGCACCGACACTAAACCTGTGTCCAAACGGACTTAAACGAGATTCCACATGGCCCACGACACCTAGGAGTTCCATTAGGTGCATCCAAAATGATTCTCGAGCCTTCGGTACGTTCTGCGCAAACCATGCACCTATCTTGTAGAAAGATTAGCACCATCTCTAAACAGAACGAAACGGGCTTCCACTTGAGCCTCATCACCTATGAGTACCATTGGGTGTGTCCATATCGATTTCTGAGGGTATGGTACGTTTGGTAAGAACCGTCCAACTATCTTGCACCGACACTAACACTATCTCCAAATAGACTGAAAAAGATTTCACTTGACTAACGTTACCTAGGAGTTCCATCGGATGCGTCCAAACTGATTTCCGAGACCATGGCAGGTTCGACGCAACCTGTGCACCTCGTCAAGTTTAGCACCATCTCCAAACGGGCCAAAACGAGCTTCCACTTGAGCCTCGTCACCTAGGAATTCCATTGGGTGTGTCCAAAACGATTTCCATGCCTATGGTATGTTTGGCACAAACCGTGCACCTATCTTGCATCAAGTTTAGCACCATCTCCAATCGGACCGTAACGAGCTTCCACTTGAGCATCGTCACCTAGGAGTACCATCGGGTGCGTCCAAATCGATTTCTGAGCCCATGGTATGTTTGGCGCAGACCGTGCAATTATCTTGCACCGAACCTAAACCTATCTCCAAACGGACTTAAACGAGATTCCACATGGCCCCCGACACCTAGGAGTTCCATTGGGTGCGTCCAAAATGATTCTCGAGCCTCCAGTACGTTCTGCGCAAACCGTGCACCTATCTTGCAGAAAGATTAGCGCCATCTCCAAACGGAACGAAACGAGCTTCCACTTGAGCCTCGTCACCTATGAGTACCATCGGGTGCTTCCATATCGATTTCTGAGGGTATGGTACATTTGGTAAGAATCGTCCAACTATCTTGCACCGACACTAACATTGTCTCCAAATAGACTGAAAAAAGATTTCACATGACTGACGTTACCTTGGAGTTCCATCGGATGCGTCGAAACTGATTTCCGAGCCCATGGCAGGTTCGGCGCAACCCGTGCACCTCGTCAAGATTAGCACTATCTCCAAACGGACCAAAACGAGCTTCCACTTGAGCCTCATCACCAAGGAATTCCATTGGGTGTGCCAAAATGATTTCCATGCCTATGGTATGTTTGGCGCAAACCGTGCACCTATCCTGCATCAAGTTTAGCACCATCTCCAATCGGACCGTAACGAGCTTCCACTTGAGCATCGTCACCTAGGAGTACCATCGGGTGCGTCCAAATCGATTTCTGAGCCTATGGTATGTTTGGCGCAGACCGTGCAATTATCTTGCACCGACACTAAACCTATCTCCAAACGGACTTAAACGAGATTCCACATGGCCCCCGGCACCTAGGAGTTCCATTGGGTGCGTCCAAAATAATTCTCGAGCCTCCGGTACGTTCTGCGCAAACCGTGCACCTATCTTGCAGAAAGATTAGCACCATCTCCAAACGGAATGAAACGAGCTTCCACTTGAGCCTCATCACCTATGAGTTCCATTGGGTGTGTCCAAAACGATTTCCAAGCCTATGGTATGTTTGGTGCAAACCGTGCACCTATCTTACATCAAGTTTAGCACCATCTCCCATCGGACCGTAACGAGCTTCCACTAGAGCCTCGTCACCTAGGAGTACCAACGGGTGCGTCCAAATCGATTTCAGAGTCTATTGTACGATTGGTGCGAGCCATCCAACTATCTTGCACCGGCACTAACACTATCTCCAAATAGACTGAAACACGATTCCACATGACCCACGTCACCTAGGAGTTCCATTGGATGGCATCTAAACCAATTTTCGAGCCTATGGTAGGTTCCGCGCAACCCATGCACCTCATCAAGATTAGCACTATCTCCAAACAGACCAAAATAAGCTTCCACTTGAGCCTCGTCACCTATGAGTACCATCAGGTGCTTCCATATCGATTTCTGAGGGTATGGTATGTTTGGTTCGAACTGTCCAACTATCTTGCACCGACACTAACACTGTCTCCAAATAGACTGAAACAAGATTTCACATGACTCACGTTACCTAGGAGTTCCATCGGATGTGTCCAAACTGATTTCCGAGCCTATGGTAGGTTCGGCGCAACCCGTGCACCTCGTCAAGATTAGCACTATCTCTAAACGGTCCAAAACAAGCTTCCACTTGAGCCTCGTCACCTAGGAATTCCATTGGGTGTGTCCAAAACAATTTCCAAGCCTATGGTATGTTTGGTGCAAACCGTGCACCTATCTTGCATCAAGTTTAGCACCATCTCCAATCCGACCGAAACGAGCTTCCACTTGAGCCTCGTCACCTAGGAGTACCATCGGGTGCATCCAAATCGATTTCAGAGCGTATGGTACGATTGGTGCGAGCCGTCCAACTATCTTGCACCGGTACTAACACTGTCTCCAAATAGACTGAATCAAGATTCTACATCACCCACGTCACCTAGGAGTTCCATCGGAGGCATCTAAACCAATTTTCGAGCCTATGGTAGGTTCCGCGCAACCCGTGCACCTCGTCAAAGTTAGCACTATCTCCAAATGGACCAAAACAAGCTTCCACTTCATCCTCGTCACCTATGAGTTCCATTTGGTGTGTCCAAATCAATTTCCAAGCCTATGGTATATTTGGTGCAAACCGAGCACATATCTTGCATCAAGTTTAGCACCATCTCCAATCGGACCGTAACGAGCTTCCACTTGAGCATCGTCACCTAGGAGTACCATCGGGTGCGTCCAAATTGATTTCTGAGCCTATGGTATGTATGGCGCAGACCGTGCAATTATCTTGCACCGACACTAAACCTATATCCAAACGGACTTAAACAAGATTCCACATGACCCCCTGCACCTAGGAGTTCCATTGGGCGCGTCCAAAATGATTCTCGAGCCTCCGGTATGTTCTGCACAAACCGTGCACCTATCTTACAGAAAGATTAGCACCATCTCCAAACGGAACGAAACGAGCTTCCACTTGAGCCTCGTCACCTATGAGTTCCGTTGGGTGTGTCCAAAATGATTTCCAAGCCTATGGTATGTTTGGTGCAAACCGTGCACCTATCTTGCATCAAGTTTAGCACCATCTCCCATCGGACCGTAACGAGCTTCCACTTGAGCCTCGTCACCTAGGAGTACCATCGGGTGCGTCCAA
The DNA here is from genome assembly GCA_038087645.1 of Saccharum hybrid cultivar R570. NCBI lineage: Eukaryota > Viridiplantae > Streptophyta > Magnoliopsida > Poales > Poaceae > Saccharum > Saccharum hybrid cultivar. The sequence goes on along the minus strand of JAQSUU010000775.1, from coordinate 6,253,593 downwards.
AATGATTTCAGAGTGTATGGTACGATTGGTGCGAGCCGTCCAACTATCTTGCACCGGCACTAACACTGTCTCCAAATAGACTGAAACAAGATTCCACATGACCCATGTCACCTAGGAGTTCCATCGGATGGCATCTAAACCAATTTTCAAGCCTATGGTAGGTTCTGCGCAACCCGTGCACGTCGTCAAGATTAGCACTATCTCCAAATGGACCAAAATAAGCTTCCACTTCAGCCTTGTCACCTGTGAGTTCCATGGGGTGTGTCCAAAACGATTTGCAAGCCTATGGTATGTTTGGCGCAAACCATGCACCTGTCTTGCATCAAGTTTAGCACCATCTCCAGTCGGACCGTAACGAGCTTCCACTTGAGCATCATCACCTAGCAGTACAATCGGGTGCGTCCAAGACGATTTATGTGCCTATGGTATATTTGGTGAAGACCGTGCAATTATCTTGCTCCGACACTAAACCTGTCTCCAACCGGACTTAAACGAGATTCCACAAGGCCCTTGACACCTTGGAGTTCCATTGGGCGTGTCCATAATGATTCTCGAGCCTCCGGTACGTTCTACACAAACCGTGCACCTATCTTGCAGAAAGATTAGCACCATCTCCAAACGGAACGAAACGAGCTTCCACTTGAGCCTCGTCACCTATGAGTACCATCGGGTGCTTCCATATCGATTTTCTGAGGGTATGGTATGTTTGGTGCGAACCGTCCAACTATCTTGCACCGACACTAACACTGTCTCCAAAGAGACTGAAACAAGATTTCACACGACACATGTTACCTAGGAGTTCCATCGGATGCGTCCAAACTGATTTCCGAGCCTATGGTAGGTTCGGCGCAACCCGTGCACCTCGTCAAGATTAGCACTACCTCCAAACGGACCAAAACGAGCTTCCACTTGAGCCTCGTCACCTAGGAGTTCCATTGGGTGTGTCCAAAACGATTTCCAAGCCTATGTTTGGTGAAAACCATGCACCTATCTTGCGGCAAGGTTAGCATCATCTCCAAATATAACGAAACGACCTTCCACTAGAGCCTCATCACCTAGGAGTACCCTCGGGTGCGTCCAAATCAATTTCTGAGGGTACGGTACATTTGCCGTCAACCGCCCCACTATCTTGCACCGACACTAACACTGTCTCCAAATAGACTGAAACAAGATTCCACATGACCCACATCACCAAGGAGTACCATTGGATGTGTCCAAACCAATTTCCGATCCTATGGTAGGTTCAGCACAAGCCGTGCACCTCGTCAAGATTAGCACTATCTCAAAACAGAGCAAAATGAGCTTCCACTTAAGCCTCATCACCTAGGAGTTCCATTGGGTGTGTCCAAAACGATTTCCAAGCCTATGGTATGTTTGGTGCAAACCGTGCACCTATCTTACATCAAGTTTAGCACCATCTTACATCGGACCGTAACGAGCTTCCACTAGAGCCTCGTCACCTAGGAGTACCAACGGGTGCGTCCAAATCGATTTCAGAGTCTATTGTACGATTGGTGCGAGCCATCCAACTATCTTGCACCGGCACTAACACTATCTCCAAATAGACTGAAACACGATTCCACATGACCCACGTCACCTAGGAGTTCCATTGGATGGCATCTAAACCAATTTTCGAGCCTATGGTAGGTTCCGCGCAACCCGTGCACCTCATCAAGATTAGCACTATCTCCAAACAGACCAAAATAAGCTTCCACTTGAGCCTCGTCACCTATGAGTACCATCAGGTGCTTCCATATCGATTTTTGAGGGTATGGTATGTTTGGTTCGAACTGTCCAACTATCTTGCACCGACACTAACACTGTCTCCAAATAGACTGAAACAAGATTTCACATGACTCACGTTACCTAGGAGTTCCATCGGATGTGTCCAAACTGATTTCCGAGCCTATGGTAGGTTCGGCGCAACCCGTGCACCTCGTCAAGATTAGCACTATCTCTAAACGGTCCAAAACAAGCTTCCACTTGAGCCTCGTCACCTAGGAATTCCATTGGGTGTGTCCAAAACAATTTCCAAGCCTATGGTATGTTTGGTGCAAACCGTGCACCTATCTTGCATCAAGTTTAGCACCATCTCCAATCCGACCGAAACGAGCTTCCACTTGAGCCTCGTCACCTAGGAGTACCATCGGGTGCATCCAAATCGATTTCAGAGCGTATGGTACGATTGGTGCGAGCCATCCAACTATCTTGCACCGGTACTAACACTGTCTCCAAATAGACTGAATCAAGATTCTACATCACCCACGTCACCTAGGAGTTCCATCGGAGGCATCTAAACCAATTTTCGAGCCTATGGTAGGTTCCGCGCAACCCGTGCACCTCGTCAAAGTTAGCACTATCTCCAAATGGACCAAAACAAGCTTCCACTTCATCCTCGTCACCTATGAGTTCCATTTGGTGTGTCCAAATCAATTTCCAAGCCTATGGTATGTTTGGTGCAAACCGAGCACATATCTTGCATCAAGTTTAGCACCATCTCCAATCGGACCGTAACGAGCTTCCACTTGAGCATCGTCACCTAGGAGTACCATCGGGTGCGTCCAAATTGATTTCTGAGCCTATGGTATGTATGACGCAGACCGTGCAATTATCTTGCACCGACACTAAACCTATATCCAAACGGACTTAAACAAGATTCCACATGACCCCCTGCACCTAGGAGTTCCATTGGGTGCGTCCAAAATGATTCTCGAGCCTCCGGTACGTTCTGCACAAACCGTGCACCTATCTTACAGAAAGATTAGCACCATCTCCAAACGGAACGAAACGAGCTTCCACTTGAGCCTCGTCACCTATGAGTTCCGTTGGGTGTGTCCAAAACGATTTCCAAGCCTATGGTATGTTTGGTGCAAACCGTGCACCTATCTTGCATCAAGTTTAGCACCATCTCCCATCGGACCGTAACGAGCTTCCACTTGAGCCTCGTCACCTAGGAGTACCATCGGGTGCGTCCAAATTGATTTCAGAGTGTATGGTACGATTGGTGCGAGCCGTCCAACTATCTTGCACCGGCACTAACACTGTCTCCAAATAGACTGAAACAAGATTCCACATGACCCATGTCACCTAGGAGTTCCATCGGATGGCATCTAAACCAATTTTCAAGCCTATGGTAGGTTCTGCGCAACCCGTGCACGTCGTCAAGATTAGCACTATCTCCAAATGGACCAAAATAAGCTTCCACTTCAGCCTTGTCACCTGTGAGTTCCATGGGGTGTGTCCAAAACGATTTCCAAGCCTATGGTATGTTTGGCGCAAACCATGCACCTGTCTTGCATCAAGTTTAGCACCATCTCCAGTCGGACCGTAACGAGCTTCCACTTGAGCATCATCACCTAGCAGTACAATCGGGTGCGTCCAAGACGATTTATGTGCCTATGGTATATTTGGTGAAGACCGTGCAATTATCTTGCTCCGACACTAAACCTGTCTCCAACCGGACTTAAACGAGATTCCACAAGGCCCTTGACACCTTGGAGTTCCATTGGGCGTGTCCATAATGATTCTCGAGCCTCCGGTACGTTCTACACAAACCGTGCACCTATCTTGCAGAAAGATTAGCACCATCTCGA